>CM077304.1:154806421-156056421 GCA_039655065.1 Glossophaga mutica | reverse complement strand
TGGGGTAATCACATTCCCTCAGGAAAGCTGGCACCACATGTACCCGTTAATCAATATGTAACTTTTTTCCCTCCTATCCCACCAACTGTGTAAGCCCTGAGAACAAAGGACATGCTCGCTCTCTCTCTCTCTCTCTCTCTCTCCCTCTCTCTCTCTCTGCTCAGGGTGCTCTTGGCTCTTGGGCCACAGGGCCTCTGGCCACCTGGCCTCAGACTGCCCAGGGACTTGCCACCCTGGTCTTCAGCCACTCTTGCTTTTCTCACTGTGCTTTGCCCTGAAACTTTGCCTTTCACCCCCTATTCTACCCAGTCCTGTTCTCATTCATGAGAATGGACCACTAATAAACTGATTACATACTACATACTACAAGATTCTCTGATATGTAATTCTTTACATGCGTCAGCAAGAAGAAGCAGGTCTCTCCCGTCAACGATACTAATCATAAATAATTTGCATCTTATATTTTCAACTTAGATCCTTGTTTTATTTGCAAGTGTATTTTATGTGTACTTTTTAACCAAAACCGGTTTTTATGGACTTTATCTTTCCAACTCTGCCACATAACTTTTATGAATTTGAAGTGCCATCTACTTCATATACTAAATTGCCATGTATAAATTGCTTTCTTTCTTAATTCTTTATTTTTTCTCCTAATCAACTTTGGTATTTCTTCACCAAAATCACATAGTTTTCATTTCTATAGCTTAAATAAATGTTTGATTATATAGTAAGTCAAGTCCTACCTCACAAGTCTTAATTTTTTAAGCAACTTTTCTTGGTCTATTCCATATATTTTCTCTTATGTTAAGTTTCTCTTAAGTATTCTCATTAAGATAATTTAAGATTAAGTTCTCCTTACTCAATTTAAAAATACTTTTGGAATTGTGAAAAAATGTTTATAGTGAAACATCTAAAATTGCTAATCTTTCCTGTTTTTAAATCCACAAAAATATCAACATTGTAATTGTAAATTAACCTAATATATACATATATTTAAAATATATATTTATTTATAATAAATTGCATCTAAAGACTATTGATTGTTCCCATCCAGGTATACAATATGCTTTTTTTCCCATTATATATTTTTGTTCTTTGTCAGATAGTTTTTGCTGTTGTCAGATAATTCTTTTTATTGTTATTCCATTGCAGTTGTCCCCATTTCCCCTCATTACTCTCCTCCACCCTACCCACCCCTACCTCCCACATTCAATCCTCCCCCGCCCGTTGTCTTTGTCCACGTGTCCTTTATACTCATTCTTTGATGATTCTTCTTCTTTCCCCTGTTATCCCCCTCCCCCTACCCCTCTGGTCACTATCAGTTTGTTCTTTATTTCCACGTCTCTGATTCTATTTTGCCTGCTTGTTTGTTTTGTTGATTAAGTTCCATTTATAGGTGAAATTACATGGTATTTGTCTTTCATCTCCTGGCTTATTTCACTTAGCATAATACTCTCCAGATCCATCCATGCTGTGGTGAAAGGTAGAAACTCCCTCTTTCTGCTTCATAGAACTCCATTGTGTAAATGTACCATAGTTTTGTGATTCACTCATTTACTGATGGGCACTTAGGTTGCTTCCAGCACTTGGCTATTGTAAATTGCGCTGCTATGAACTTTGGGATGTGTAGGTTCTTTTGAATTAGTGTTTCAGGATTCTTAGGGTATATAACCCCAGCAATGGAATTGCCAGGTCAAAGGGCAGTTCTGTTTTTAGTTTTTTGAGGAAATTCCTAACTGTTTTCCACAGTGGCTGCACCAGTCTGCATTCCTACCAACAGTGCACCAGGGTTCCTTTTTCTCCACAACTTCGCCAGCACTTACTGCTTTTTGATTCATGTATGATGGCCATTCTGACCAGTGTGAAGTGGTATCTCATTGTGGTTTTAATTTGCATTTATCTGATGGCTACTGATGTTGAGCATCCTTTCATATGTCTCCGGGCCCTCTGTATGTTCTCCTTGGAGAAGTGTCTGTTCAGGTCCTTTGTCCATTTTTAAATTGGATTGTTCATCTTCCTGGAATTGAGTTGTGTGAGCTATTTATATATTTTGGGAAAACATAGGCAGGAAAATTTTAGATATTCCACACAACAGTATTTTCTCCAGTATGTGCCCTAGAACAAGGGATATAAGGGAAAGTATAAACAATTGGGACTATATCAAATGAAAAAGCTTCTGCTCAGCTAAAGAAAACATCAGCAAAATGAAAAGGGAACTGACTATATGGGAACATGTATTTGCCAATAATACCTCTGACAAGGGTTTGATAACATAGACTTTTTACCATTTTTTCTTAGGTATATTAGTGAGGTTTCTAAAGTTTAATTTGTTGTTAATGAATAAGAATTATTTTGCATTGCAATTTTATACATTTATTGCTGATTTATAGGAACAATACTGCTTTCTCCAAGTTGTTGTTGAAAGGAAGTAAGCATAGTGGTTAACATCAAATCCTCTGAAGCGAGACTACTTGGGTTCAAGTACCAACTCCACTACTCATATGATGACTGATATTAGGAAGAATGTTATTTGCCTATGTCCTTCTCTACCAAAAAAGTGACCATAACATCTTCTGCCATGAAGCACAGTTTCCCAAATTCCTCTCTTTTATTTTCCTCTTTAATGATCACCTTTTCAAATCAGCAGCATGCATGTGTGTATATGTGTGTTTATATGTATAGATGTATGTGTCTAAGGGGAAGTTTCACAATGGAAGATATGTGGAAAGCAAGCCCACAAATGGAAACTTTGCTCCTAAGCGATAGTTTCATTTTCCTTGATTCAGTAGTTCCTTTCTGCTAAATGACTGAGCAAAAGCCAACTAGCAGTATATGAAAGCTTCCTAAGGGTTAAAATGGTATACAATCTTTCTTTAAGTATTAATAATACACAGAAACAAAATGTCATCCCATCATCCATAACTCAGAAACAGTACTGTACAAATGTGAGGTTAAAATATTATATTAACCAAGACAGTAAAGAATAAAGAGAATTAGTGAGCTGGAGTATCCAAATTAAATAGATAGAATGAGGCAATGTAAATTGAGAAAATTGAGAGAATGTCATAGAAAAGAGACAGATACTTAGGTGAGGTTTAACCTTTTCACCTTTAATGGGAAAATAGAAAAACTAATGTCAGTATACCTTTTTTTTTCAAAATGTCTTTCTATTATTATGTTTGTAAATGTACAATAGTTATTATTACATTCACAATGTCATCCTGAATAAAGAAGACTGAGGCAAGCTCAAATTACCAAAAACTGAGTTTATTTGTGAGCAGCAGATAAACTGCAATTTGGGATATGCAGATTAAGAAAGCAATCTGGTATGTTTGGGGCAGGCTACATTCATGGGCAGGGAGTGTGAAGAAGTAATGGGGGGTTCAGCTAGAGTCCAAGCAGCAAGATCATTGGTTTCAGAGTGGGGAGAGGTTCTTGGTAGATTTTCATTAGTCGAGAGATTAAATTTCAGTTTTCTGTCAATAATGAGTTTATGGGAAATTGATGCCTTAGTTCTTAAATTTCATTTTACTGAGGTTGCATGCATGAGCTTCTCCATTTTATTTCCTTTCAGGTTCCATTTTAGGTTGAAATCCTTTCATAACTGATAAGTGTCATCATCACCACAGTCAATTTCAGAACATTTATATCACCTCAAATAGAAATAGAAGTATCACCTCAAATAGAAATAATACATATACTCTTTAGCTATCACCCCACCACACTCCACTCCCTGAGAGCTAATCTATTTTCTGACTGTATGGACTCACCTACTCTAGACACTGCATTTAAAAGTTTAATGTAACATAGATCTTTTGTAATTGGCTTCTTTCACTTAGCATAATGCTTTTGTTTTGCGTACACTATGGCATGCATCGGTACTTTGTTCACTTCATTCCTTTTATAGCAGAATAATATTTCATTATATATATATATATATATATATATATATATATGTATGTATTTACCACTTATTTCAACCATTCATGAGTTAATGGAGATTTTTATTTTTTCCATCTTTTGTTTATAATGAATAATGCTGTTATAAATATTCATGTCCAAGTTTTTGTTTGGACATGTTTTCATTTGTCTTGGTATATACTTAGGAGTGGAATTGCTGGGTCTTACAGTAACTCTATATTTGATTATTTGAGGAGCTGCCACACTGTTTGCCAAAGTGGCTGCACCATTTTCTATTCCCATCAGCAGTGTAAGAGTGTTCTGACTTCGCCACATCCTCGCCTGGTTATTACATTTGTTTGTTTGTTTGTTTGTTTTCATATTACTGGATACAAAATAGTATCTCATTGTGTTTATTTGCATTATTTCCTTGTAGATAATACTATTGAGTACTTTTTATGTGATTACTGGCCATTTGTATATGTCCATTGGAGAACAGTCTATACAGGTTTACCTCCCACTTTTTAGTCAGGTTATTTATCTTTATTTATTGACTTGAAAGAATACTTTTTACCTTCTAGCTAAAAGGTCTTTATTTGATATATGCAAGTATGTTCTTCCATTTCATGGTTTATTTTTTCATTTTCTTAATAGTGACCTTCGAAGCACAAAGCTTTTTAAAGCCATCTTCATTTTCTTGCTTTTTTTTTTTTTTACTGTTTATTTTTATAAGTAACTTGTTTCATGTAAGATGCTGTATTAGATTGTCAGGACTCATATCAAAGTACTATAAACTAGGTGACTTAAATAACAGACAATTATTATTTCATAGTTGTGGAGGCTAAAAATCCAAAATAAAGATGTCTGACAGTTGATGCCTTCTGAGGAATGTGAGGAAGAATCCATTTCATGCCTACTGTTAGGCTTCTGGTTGTTTATGAGCTATAGTTAGTGTTTCTTGTCTTGGAAAAAGCATCAGTCTGATCTCTGCCTTTATCTTCACATGGCACTCTCCTTGATTGCTTCTGTATACAAATTTCTCCTTTTCATAAGGATACCAGTCATTTTTAATTAGAGGCTCACCCTACTCTAATCTAACCCCGTCTGTCCTTAACTAGTTGCAGGTGTGACAACCCTGATTTCAATTCAGAACACATTCTGAAGTACTTGGGGTTAGTACTTCAACATCTGAATATTTCAGTGATACAATCCAACTTTTAACAGATGCATTGTCAAATAAAAAATAGTTATCCAAGACTTACTTAGACAGTACTTAGTAAAACATTTAAAATTTATAGAACGACTATTTGCAAGGTCTTCCCCACAGCTTGCTTCATTTATTTTTCTCAATAATGTGATGCAATAATCAGCTATCTCTATTTTTATTTTATCTCCATTTTATAGATAAAGAAACTAACATTTAGAGAGATTGTTGATTTGTCCCAGTTTATTGTATATTGTTCAACTATACATCCTCTCCAAGAACTTTTGCATTCCTAAAAGTATTGTTTATGACAATATGTATCAATTTTAAGGAAAGATAACATCAATAAAAGTCACAATGTTCACGTAATCTGTGAATTTATGAGAAATAAATGCTCCAGGAAAATAGCATAAAAGTTTACCCAATAAGTCTGTGAATTCTATTCAACTAGATAACCCAGGAAATGCCAAATGAACACAAAGCATTACTCTTGCTTTCAATAATTATATTCTACTAGCAAAGTTAAGAATAATATAGAAAATAATGAGTAAGAAAACAATATCAGAGAAACTATGATGTATTGTTCAACTGTGTGATTCAGATTCTGGTCAGAAGCAATTAAATTTGGGTGGATTGGAGTATTCTGTAATGCCTTTATTATGAAAATTAAACTTGAATTGGGGACTGACGTAAGGGGATGGGCTTGAAATCAGAGAAAAGAAATTTCATTCCAGATGCGGGCAAAAACATAAACCAAGGTAAGGATTAAAACCGTGAATCCTCTCTCTGAGGGACAATTCAGATTACAGTGGCTGGGGTAAAAATAATGATGGCCTTAATAATAATTAAAAAATAAAACTTACCATTTTTCTTGTTTCATTAGTTATGTTTGTTGATTAATAAGTGACTGCACCGCCCCGACCAGGTTGCTCAGTTGGTTAGAGCATCATCCTTATGCACCAAGATCGCAGGTTCCATCCACGGTCAGGGCACATGCAAGAACCTACCAATGAATGCATAAATAAGTGGAACAACAAATCAATGTTTCTCTCTCTAAAATCAGTAAGTTTTAAAGAGTCTTTAAAAATAAATGACTGCACTATTAGCTCTAAAATTTTGTGTTAAATTCAAAGCATTCATCCAGCAAAAAGAGAATCTCTCTCAAAAATAACATAAGTTTTTATTTCATGGTATTAAGGAAAAGCAGAACATATTTAAAGTTGTGGCTTGAATTCCTTAGTAACCGCGTAAGTGCTTCATTAGTATATCTACTGAGTACGTATGGAGTGTGGACCAGAAAAGAGCAAAGTTCTCCTTCAAGGGAAGTCACCCTAATCTGGCAGGTCAGTACTTTAACCTCGAAGCCTACTCAAACCATCTCTATTTGGGGGGAACTATCAACAAAGTCGCTAAATGTGATCCATGCACTTGTCCACGAAAAACTGAATGGGAGCCATCAACTCATTTCACACAGGTCAGCAAACAGTAACCAAAGGCTAATGGCTTTCTCTCACCACCAACCCAGGGTAGGTACAAAGGCTGACCTAGAGGTTAGAGGCTCTGCATCCCATTACCTATCCCAGGAGATATCCAGTACCCCCCTAAAAAGCAATTTGCTCAGTGCAAAATTGAAAGTACTGCCTGATTTGCTGTTTTCCTGGTATTAATTTAAGAAAATGTTAAAAGTTTTTGAAGTGGCAGAACTGATGAGTGGGCCTCTTAGTTAAATATTTGTCAGGTAGGAAGAAGAGGCGAGGGAAAAAATAAAGTATATTATACCAATAGGTGAATCATCATTCAATACATGATGAAGATTCTTGGGCTAAAATACTCATACAATGGTGAAATATAGAATATAGCCACACAATAGTGTTTTCAAGGAAAGCTTTTCTTCCACAAAGTGGTCACTAATTGATATCCATAATTAGAAATAAAATAGTTAAAATAAATAGTTTTTCTGGCTACATAGTTAGAAAACTGGAATCGTATGAAGAGTAGCTGGCTTAAAACAACGTTTAATATTAGTGTACTATGACTCTAGAAATTTTTATTTTCAGAAATGGTTTGCCCCAAACTGTTAAGTAAACAAATACCATATGTCTTGCCTAGATTTTAGCTTTGCCTTAAAATTAATTGAAAAACTGTCAACAATGCAAATTAAAAATTGTGTGTGAATATACTCTGAAATTCATGAAGATTAAGCTAATTTAGGCATCCTGAAATACATAGGTCACATCGAAAACTCTAATAACTTTTGGGTGATTCATCATATTATTTTTCTTCGAGAAAGTTCTTCATCACATTATATAATATTTAGAATCCATTTAACTTGGGTGCAATCCTATTAAATTAATAATCATATTAAGGATCCATAAAAAAACCCATAAACACTGTATATCTGTGCTTCTCCACATACACAAAAAATCACTAGAAACGATGTTTGAAAATATTCTTCTCTGTGGGCCTCTGGGGGGAGACACAGCCCCAAAAGTGGTTGCAGCATTTTCTCATGCTTATTCACAGCATAAGTACCCAGAGATGTACAAACACGCAGAAGTAGAAATGCAAATACAAAGATAAGGGCGAAGTGAAGCAGATAGTGAAATCAGAAAAATGCTCAACAATACTACTTAGAATGAAACTGAAATATCACATTCATTTAGATGTCTAATTGCATTTAGCAAGACATAAAATTACATTCAGTGAACACAAAAATTACATGACTTTCAATAAAAATGTTCCAATCATGCTTTGTAGTGTGAAATAATTTTCAGAATTCACAAAGACCTTATACATCCTATATTATTTTATTTTATACTTTAGTTCAAATAATAGTTTAGTTTCAGCATTGTCATCGACTTCCCCATAAATAGCATATGTCTGTGTATATGCTATATTATTCAAAGTTAATTAGGTATCACCAGAAACACACTAGTAATTTTAATATGTTATAGAAATCTGTTCTTATAATTATTTATAAAATATTACTACATGGAAAACATTTTAAAGTCAAATCAAAATTTGGGAATTTCCTGAGACATTTTTAGAAGAGAAAGAAAGCGTAAATTGTAAAAGAAATTGCCTTGAAAACTACTTTTTTGCAAATAATTTAAAAAACATTTTATTTAGAACTACAGAAAAGTTGAAAAAAGTACAGAAGGTTCTCGTACACTCTTTACCCAGTTCCCATAAATGTTAGCATCCTATATAATCACTGTCATTGATCAAAATCAGGAAATTAACAGAGTCAACACTATTAACTAAGTTACATACATTATTTGACTTTCCTCATTTCCTCCTAGTGTTCTTTCAAGGTTCTAATTCAAGATCTTACACTGTATTTTGTTTTTGTCTCTGTAGTCTCCTCCAATACGAGGTAGTCTTTCACTCTGCTGTTTCTATTTTAATAAGAATTTCATTTATGTTCTGAAAACAAATGGGTATTAATATCCCCTAATTATCTGTTGTCATAGCGATTTTATTATTACGTAAACCACTAAATTAAAGTTGAAATCATCAATAATTCTGCGAAAATATTTAAAACCACACAAACAGTCAGGGTCGTGTAAATAATAATAATTTAAACATGTATATTGTTCACATATAATCATATGATATACATTTCATATTATCTCATTATCACAATATCTGTGAGAAATAAGTGTTGTTCAATACCATTTTATATGTGATGAAATTAAGGCTCAGACAAGACAAGGTACTTGCCCCAAATCACTTAACTGATTAGCAGCAGACCAGTATTAAATAAATAAATATACATATTCATGCATGCATATATACATATATGTATATATAAACAATTCATGCATTCTACACAATTTCCAGTGCATGAATTGTGCTAACAGCCATGATGATTGGATTGTGATTGAATGTAAAACCTATCTCTAAACACTTCTCAGCAATTCTGCACAGCTCCAACTGCAGACTCACAATAAAATGTGATACAACCTAACAGAACATTGGTTGTCAAGTGCTAGTGTGATAAATAGAACCTCAAGTTTGCACTTAATTTTTCTTTTTTTCTCATTCCACAGGGTCAAATGTCACAAATACATAAATATGTTAATATATTTTACTAAATTTAAATGAATTTTATTAAAATATTTCTATCCAAATACAAATATTACATTTTTCCCCTTTATATTACCTGTCAGTTTTGAAATAAGTCATATTCAGAGAGGTCTATCCACATACATCTTCCCCAAATTTCCTCATCAACAAGTTACCATGCAGTCTGAATTGTCCGTCAAGAACTAGGAGTTATTTGACTTACTAAGCTGTAAAGTAGGCATGGATAGCAACACTTCTTCATCAAATAGAAGTGGTATATACTTGATTGAGTGAGATATACAGACATGAGCAGGTCCTGAAGACACAAATAAGGTACATGAACAACTAGCCAAAAATGTTCATGATGCTCAATGCTGTCAACTATTCTTCCTCTCGGCCTACACCCGAGGCTCCACAAGCAGTTCCCTGCCATCAAGTGACAGAGGAAGGAAAGACACAGATGGCTTTAGAGGTGCTTCTGCATGATATGTAGGCACTGCCCAAAAATGGACAGTGGAAGCACCACAGCCCATTTCTGGGACATCTTCCCAGTGGGCAGAACATCAAACAATGCACCCATTTAGTTTGTCACTTTGCTTGAAAGAAGAAATGGCCAGATGCATAACTGTATATCAATTCATGGGCCATGGACAATGATTTGGCTCAATGGTCAGGGACTTAGAAGGAACATAGTTGAAAAACTGGTGATAAAGAAATTTGAAGAAGTATGTGGATATTCCTCTTTGAATAGATGAACCATGTAAAGATATTTGTGTCTTATGGGATGCTTACCAGAGGATGACTAAAAAATAAAGCATTTTAATAATCAAGTGGTTCTGACCTTTTCTGTAGATTTCAGCCAGCCTCACCACAGACACCCCTGTCACCAAGCAATGGGCTCATAAGCAAATTGGCCATGATGGCAGGGATGGAGGTTATGCAAAGGCTCAGCAATATGGGCTTCTACTCTTCAAGGAAGGCCTGCTTATGTTTAATGCTGGGTATGCAGTCTGCCCGCAGCAGAAGTAAACACTGAGTCCCAGATGGGTCACTACTTCCTTGGATCATCAGCCACTTTTTCTTTTTTTACACTGGACAACTTCTGTCATAAAAATGGCAATTGTCCTTACTGGAACAGAGATTCTACATATGAGTCTAACTTGCCTGGATGCACTGCTTCTACCAAAACTACCATCCAAGCACTTGGAAAATTCCTTATCCACAATCATGCTCTTTCACAAAGCATTGCATCTAATCAAGGAACTCACTTCACAGAAATTTTTCTGACATCCTGAAGCAGCTGGCTTGATAGAACAGTGGAATAGCATTTTTGAAGACCCAGTTGTTACAGAGCCAGCGAGGTATTACCTTGCAGTGCTGGGACAAGATCCTCCAGAAAACTATAAATGCTCTGATCCAGTGTGCAATATGTGGTACTGTTTCTTCCTCCCATAGCCAAAATATACAGGTAAAAAGATGAAGGAGTGAAAATGAGAATGAGACCATTTACTGTTACTCCCTAATGATCCACTAGCAAAATTTTTGCTTTCTGTTCCCATGACCTGATGCCATGCTGGCCTAGAAGTCTTTGTTCCAAAGGGAAGAATACTTGTGTCAGGAGTCATTGTTGTAATAATTCTATTGACCTGGAAGTTAAGACTGCCACCTGACTACTCTGGACTCATCCCACCTCTGAAAAAATAGGCAAGGAGAGGAGATACTGTATTGAGTAGGGTGATGGACCCTGGCTACCAAGGGGAAATGAGACTGCTATTCCACAATGAAAGTAAGAAAGTTTAAGCTTAGAATACAGAAGAATAAAGAGCATTTTTTAGTATTACTATGCCCCATGATTAAGGTCAATGAAAAACTACAACAGCTGAATCCAGGCTAGACTACTGGTCACCCAGACCCTTCAGAAATGAAGGTTTGGGTCACTCCACCAGGTAAAGAACTATGACCACCTGAGGTGTTTGTTGGAGGCAAACAAAATACAGAGTGGGTAGTAGGGGACGGTAGTTATAAATACCAGCTTCAACTATGTAACTGGCTACAGAAATAAGAGCTGTAATTATTATGAGTATCCTCCTTTTGTTATGAATGTGTATGTATGTGCATACAGATAGATAGAAAATGTTTTTCCCTCTCTATCTTTTTTGCATTGTCATTTAATATAAGACATATTGACTAATTATAATAATATTTATTATTAAGTTTACATCATAGTACTTAAGGTATGAGATATCAAGGAGAGGAGTACACATAACTCAGGGACCTTACCTCTTCTTCTGGAGGAAGGGTTACTGCTTTTCAGCTGTATGCTGGATAATTTGATTAGGTTAGGCAAAATTCTGAACTTGTTAATGTCTTTCTTTGGAAATTAAATATGATTAAGGATAGATGTATGGGTGACAAGTTGACAAGAGATGAACTTGTGATGTGTGTGTCAACCTGACTGGGCTCCTGCACGGATATTCAGTTAAATTTTATTCTAAGTACTGTATTTTTCAGACTATAAGATGCACTATTTTTCCCACATTTTTTGCTTCAAAAATTTTTTTTCCTATTTTCCTCCTCTAAAACCTAGGTGTGTCTTATGGTGCAGACCCCAGACACACCTAGGTTTTAGAGGAGGAAATAGGGAAAATTTTTTTGAAGCAAAAAATGTGGTTAAAAAGTTATCTTATAGTCCAAAAAAATACAGTGTCTTTGAGGACTACTAGTACAAAATATCACAGACTGGCTAGCTTATAAACAAAATATTTTTTGGCACATTGTAGAGGCTCAAATTCAAATATTAGAACGCCAGCATAATTTTGTGATGGCCCTCTTTTGGGTGCAGACTTTTCATTCTATCCTCACCTGGTGGAAGGGGCAATGGAGTTCTGCTGAATCTCTTTTATACAAATACTAATGCCATTCATGAGGGCTCCATCCTTATGACCTAAATGCCCTCCCCCACCCAAAAGGCTCTATCTTCTAATATCATCACATCAGGCATTACTATTTCAATATGGTAATCTCGGGGGGGGGTACACAAACATTCAGACAATCACATATAAAAATAAAATCATATATGTATATATTCTTCTAAATACATATATTTAATTCATTTCTTTATAAATATGTAGATTCTGTTGAATTTCTTTCATTGGAGGACAGTGGCTGTTGCAGATGTTAGTATGTAGCATAAGGTGGTCATTAGCCGGCCAAAAGGAGTTGTCTCAAAAGAAACCACATCTGCTAATCCTTGGTCTTTACTTCTGACCTCCAGAATTGTAAGAAAATAAACTACTGTTAAAGCAGCTGTAGTAAACTAATACAACTTTTACAATCATTGAAATACCAAAGGAGACCAATATGGATAGAACACAAAATTATGGAAGAATGCAGAGTGAATAATATTGACCCAGTGCATGATAGGTTCCCTATTCATTTGTAACTTTCTAATTAGTTAACCAAGCATTATTACATTTTATAGCTCTTTAAATTAAGCGACTCCATGTACATTTGTACCTGAGACCTTATTGTCCCAAATGTACTGAATATATAGCAGCACACAACAATGAAGAAAATAAATGGAACAATTCCAAATGAGGTTATTCCTGATTGTTTCATACATCACATTTTCATCTTATGTTAGTTTTTATTGCCACATAACAAATTACTATGAACTTAATGGTTTAAAACAATATGCATTAATGATCTCAACATTTCTATACGTCAGAAGTCCAGGCCCTGGTTAACCATGTCCTCCGCTAATGGTCTACCAATGCTTCAAGGTATGATCTCACCTATTAATGGAACCTAATCAACAAAACAAACAAGAAGGCAAAATAGAACCAGGGACACGGAAATAAAGAACTGACAGTAACCAGAGGGGAAGGGTATGATGGATAATGGGGAAAAGAAGGGGAAGAATCATCAAGGAACGTGTATAAAGGACCCATGCACATAGACAATGGGGAGGATTGTATGTGGGAGGCGGGGGTATTATACTGAAATACTAATGTCCCACGGGCAGGGGAGAGTAATGGGGGATATGGGGATAAGGGTAATTGAACAACAGTGTAAAAAATAAAAAAATAAAAGAACTAGAAACCTAATAAATAAATAAATAAATAAGGTAAATTTCTAGTAGGTAAAAAAAACAAAAAAGATTTTGCTGAAGTTGCTTCCTCGTCTGTAGCTTGGTGTCCTCTTTCAGGGAAAATTATTGGTGACATTAAGTTCCTTGCATTTGTAGGATTGAAGTCTTGTTTTTTTGGATGGCTAATGCTCAAATATTGCTTGGAGCAACTAGGAACTTTTCTCAGGTCCTGACTTTAAGGTGGACCCTTTTGTCTTCAGAGTCAGCAGTGGGGAATGTTTCTATCAGAGAATCTGACTTTAGGCAGGGTCCACTTTCTTTTAAAGGATCACCTGTGTAGGTTAGTAACAGCTCCACAAACTCTATTTTAATGACTCTGAGTCAACTGATTAATAGTCTAATCATAGTGGTAATATTTCATCATATTACAAGAAAAGAGTATTTTACAAGTCGTATATAACTTCAGAGGATGGAAATCTTCAGAGGACATATTAGACTTCTGTCTACCATGCACATAGTGCAGAGAAAATGTATCCTGGTGGGTAAGAACACAAATCTTCCATCTGTACATCCTGAAGTCAAAATCTGTATCTGTTGCTTAACTGTGCTGTCATGCACAAGCTACTTAAATTCAATGGTTCTTGTGTCCTTATATGTAATACAAATATTATAATAGTGTTTTGTGAGGATTAACATTTACATAGACAGAAAATGAGAAAAAAGTTTAAATATTATGTGGTATACAGAAAGCACTGTACTTATTACTAGTCCAAAAATAAATATGTTAAAACAAAATAAAAAATAATATTTAATTAAGCTTCCCTTTCCCGGTCTGGAGCCCAGAACATTCCACAGCTCCCTATTTATACTTTTTTTTCAGTGCTGTTGCTTCTTTATCTAATTGCAATTAATGTTTTCTAACATTTGCTAGTTAAATATCTATTTATCCAGTTATATCAAGACCTGTTTACATTTTTCTAAGGAGAGAGTGACATTTAAACACCAACAAAACTGCAATGATTCTAAAGAATAACTCTCATGATTCAATCTGATGTCTCATAATTGATGCAGATAGTACATTGAAGTGAGGGTTCCTCATTCAGATATGTGATATTGATTGAGACCATAGTATTCATACCAAAATTGGAATGTCAATAGTTACCTTTAATACAGTATCGTTGCTTAATGTTTGATATGTATTATGAAAATATAACACTAGGAGTGGTAAACATGTTGTTAAAAAATAGAGAATTTAGAAATTAACACATCTATCTTCTAAAGTTGGTTCCTTTTGTAAGCTTCTTTGTGACATGGTAAAAATTTCTAAACTATGGTGGGATTCTTCACACTAACTCCACAACAACAAAAGAACAACATGAAAATGGTGGACAAAGTTTGAAAACTCTTTGAGGTATAAATTCTTTATATTATAAATAAAAGTTAACATCAATTTTAGCTTCATTGGTTAAATTTATAACAGAGGCCAGTCTTTGATTTTTCCATTTGGTCCATAAACCCAGATCATTCAGAATAAACATTTTTTTATAGCTAATGTTCTCATTTGAGTCTATTATTAAAAATAGCTTTTATATTCATTATCTCATTTAAACTTTGCACATGCACAGACACAGAATGTATATATAGAGTAGGTAATTATTATTCTTACTTTGTTAATAGAATAGGATGATTCAGAAAAGTTTGCAAAGACACACAATTTATGAGTGCTAGTGCCATGTTTTAACTTTAGGTTTCTGTTTGCTTTTTTCCAGTACATCATGCTTATTTTTTTTATGTCATTTGTACTATAAAATAATGTAGTCCAACACATATACTTTTAATCTTCAGGGCAAATAAGGCAAGTATTGTCACTTGTTTGTTATTAGGTTTTAATGGCACAATATTGTACACTATTCTGTCCACTTGAGTGGTCTTTAGAATCACAGATTTGGCAGCCAATACGCAGACTTTCATTGACTCTCTTGTTTCCTAGACACTAGACTGAACAACGTGGAGTGATGAGACATATAAAGCAGAGAGAGTTTGCTGTGTTCCCAGATGCGTTTGTGCCTAGAATGGGTATTACATAATTATTATTATTATTTTCCCAAACTCTAATTTTATTTATTCATTTTTGTTATTTTTAATTATATGTTACTGATTATGCAATTACAGTTGTCCCAATTTTTCCACCAATGCCCCCCTCTACCCAGCACCTCTTCATACTTTGGGCCTCATCAGTTAATTTATATTCTATGAAGCATTTTTGTATCTTAGCATATTTACCAGGTAATGTAAAGAGAGTGCCATCTAGGAAATGAGAATAATGATATAGTAACTGTCAAACAGTTTGAATTTTTTGGAAGAAATATATGAAACAATTTGAAGCATTATTATTTACTGAAAAAGTTCTGCCCGTAACTCATGTTCATATGGCATAACTGTGTAAATTATAAATGGATCTTTTTGCTTTGGATAGAAAATAAGAGGTAAAAATTGTCATTCATCAACAATGCAATATATGAAAAGTAAAGAAATTAGCTTATCTACTGGTTTAATAAGCAAATCAACCTGAAGGTGAAATGTCTTTCAATGAAAAGAAAAAAGTTAATTATACTGATATTTTGTCTAGCTCTGTGTCTTTTCATTGTTAAAGTAAATGTTAAAGTAAAATACTTCATCCATATTTTAGTTGTTTCCTGTCTGAAATAATATCATTATTTGCACACTCAAACGTAAGTAGGAATCTTTTATCATAGTTGTGATAGCATTACTTCTTGAAAGTCTTATTGGATATTTCAGCTGATTGCATACATTTTTCAATAAATATGTATTGGTTACTCATTAAATGCAATGAACCAGGAGTCATGAGGCTTTAAAAAATTGGATGGATTAAAGCTTGCTAACTATGATACACTGCAGAAGGTTGCCTCTGAGATTTAATGCCGCAGCAGCAGGTGTAACCTAACTTAATTGGGGGAGGGGAGAAAGGTGGTCAATGAGGATATTTGGTACAAGTCTCTCCAGGCAGTCTCCATCTACATGAAAAGAACAGGAATCCCACAATTTTCTCTTTCCTCATTTTGTCCTTTCTACCTTAAAAACTTCTATCAAAAGTGGATACTCAGGAAGCATCACACTTGTTTAAATATTCAATACTTTTCTCTGTCACCCTAGTGAAAAAAATGAAGACCTGGTTTGCTATTTTAGGAAGGTGTATTTTTCCTAATTAAATATTTTTATAAAACTCCTTTACTGATTGATGAAAATAATACTCAATTTTGAATTTCTAGTTAACACAAAATTCACACAAATTCTGACTCAATATCTTGTCATATATTGTGGGGAAATTACTTAATATTTATTCACCTTCTAAATAATTCACTTGAATAAGGATGAAGTAAAAGACTTTGTTAAAACAGCTTAATTAATAATTTGCGTAACATTTTATTTGCTATTAACAACTATTTTAGTACATTTTATTATTTTATTACAGTCGTTCCACTTTTTCCCACTTTGCTCCCTCTGCCTGGTACCCCACTTCCTTATAGCAATCCCCCTCATTTAGTTCATGTCCATGGGTCATGCTTACAAGTTCTTCAGTTTCTCTACTTTCTATACTATTCTTGACACCCCCCTGTCCATTTTGTACCTATCCATTGTGCTTTTTAATCCCTGTTCCATTTCCCCCATTATCTCCCTTCCCCCTCCAGCTGATTATCCTCCAAATGATCTGCACACATGATTCTGTTCCTGTTCCGGTTGTTTGCTTAGCTTGTTTTGTTTTACTTTTAGATTCCGTTTTTGATAGTTGTGAATTTGTTGCCTTTTTAGTGTTCATAGTTTTAATCTTCTTTTTCTTAAATAAGCTCCTTTAACATTTCACGTAACGATGGCTTGCTGATGATGAACTCCTTTAGCTTACTTTGTCTGGGAAGCACTTTATTTGCCTTTCCATTCTAAATGATAGCTTTGCCTGGATAGAGTAATCTAGGTTGTAAGTCCTTACTTTTCATCACTTTGAATACTTCTTGCCTATCCCTTTTTGCCTGCAAAGTTTCTTTTGAGAAATCAATGGATAATTTTATGGGGACTTCTTTGTAGGTAACTCTCTCCTTTTCTCTTGCTGCTTTTAAGATTCTCTCTTCATATTTTATCTTCGGTATTTTAATTAAGATGTGTCTTGGTGTGGTCCTTTTTGGGTCTAACTTTCTTGGGACTCTGTGCTTCCTGGACTTGTATGTCTATTTCCTTCACCAAATTAGGGAAGTTTTCTTTCATTATTTTTTTTCCAAATAAGATTCCCATTTCTTGCTCTTTCACTTCTCTTTCTCGCATCCCAATGATTCAGATGCTGGCACATTTAGAGATATCACAGAGACTTCTTACAATATCCTTATTTTTGGGAATTCTTGTTTTTTCTTTCTGTTCTGGTCCAATGTTTATTTTTTCCTTATGTTATAAATCATTGATTTAAATACTGGCTTCCTTCCCTTCACTGTTGTTTCCCTGTAAATTTTTCTTTTCTTTCACTTAATGTAACCTTTATTTCTTAATTTATGTTGTTCCATATTCAAAGAATTCTTTGAGCATCCTGATCACCAGTGTTTGAATTCTGCATCTGACACGTTGACTATCTTCATTTCATTTAGTTTTTTTTTTTTTTCCCCCCTGGGGTTTTGTTTTGTTCTTTCATTTGGGCCATATTTCTTTGTCTCCTCAATTTGTCAGCCTTTTTGTGTTTGTTTCTTTGTACTAAGTGGTGCTTTGACTCCCTGTAAAAGGCACCAGTAAATTGTGTGGGATGGAATTTTAGGTAATCACCAGGGTGGGGCAACCCACTTCACCTCTTTGTGACTGTGTGGAGGGAGTGCTCAGAGAAGGGACCATGCCACTGGTTGACATCTGGGGGTTTGCTCAGCATTCATCCTGTTTCCAGTCACTTCATCCACTTTCCATATGTGACTAGCACCATTCCAACTGCTCCTCTAGTGTTGGATCCCAGAGCGGTGGGTTTGCATATGTTTCAAGACTTCATGGGCCCTTCAAGTGAAGTTTTCTGAAAATCTGGCATTTACTTCTGCCTCCTCAACCCCCACTAGTTTTTACAGCCACAAGTAATGAGGATTCATCTTCCAGGGGCTGGAACACTGGCATGTACAGTTTGGCCTGGGACTGGGATCACTCACTCCCAAAGTCTCTCTCCCGAGTTTTATCCACAACACATGAATGTGAGATCACCTCTGCCCCTTCCACCACTGCTGCCGCCTCTTTGAGCCACAGTGTGTCTCCTTGTCTTTCCACTCTGTCTCCACATCTCCTCCCCTCCTACCCACCTGGATAAATGTGGCTTTACTTGCTTATTTAAATCCTTGGTTGTCCAGCTGCCAAACAGTTTGATTTTCTGACAGTTCTAGGTGTTATTTGTTTTGAGATTAGATTTAATTTCTTTTTGTGGTTGCACGAGGAGGCGAAGTGTGTCTACCTACACCTCCATCTCAACTGGAAGTTTAACAACTATTTTTATAATGTCACTGTGTATGCAGAGCTCTCTGTAAATATTGCCGTGAATTACTATATATATATCTCTCTCACTGATTCATACCCTCAAAAAGCTAATGGTCAAGTAGAGAATTTGATATACAGAGTATGTTACAATGACATAGGAAATATATTTTACATGCTTATTACCTGTGCAAAGTATAAATACCAGCACTGAGAAAAAAATACAAATTCTATCTGAGGATAAATAATACTTAATGGATGTTATTTCTTGGGGTAGGTTATAGAGATTGTGACCAGTCAAATTATTAGAACTATTTCCATGGCAACTTTCTTTTTTAAAGATTTTATTTATTTTATTTTTTTTAAAGAAGGGAAGGGAGGGAGAAAGAGAGAGAAAGAAACAGCAATGTGTAGTTGCCTCTCACGTGGCCCCTACTGGGGACCTGGCCCATAACCCAGGCATGTTCCCTGACTGGGAATCGAACCTGTGACCCTTTGGTTCACAGCCCATGCTCAATCCACTGAACTACGCCGGCCAGGGCCGCAACTTTCACACTGTAATGAAGCCATGGTGGAGAAGTCACATGGAAAGGAACTGAGGGTTAACACCTGCAAGTAGTCAACAAGGAACTGGGCCTTCAGTCTAATACTCTTTGGGCAACTAAAATCTACAAACAGCCATGTGAGTTTGAAAATAGGTTATGCTTATAGGAGCAGGAGATTATTAGAGCCCAGAGGATACCTTGAATGCAGGCTGTGAGATCTGAAAGTACAGTATTCACCTGAAACATGCCTAGATTCCTGACCCATAGAAAGGGTAAAATAATAAATGTGTGTTGTTTTAAGTCACTATGTTCAGGGACAATATGTTATGCATTAGTGAAGATCTAATATAGTTTTTATATACTTTGTCATTATTATTCCTATAATGTCTTATTTATAAATGTTTTTATAGTGTCTCAGTTGACTGAGATTTCCCAGGTGACTACATTTTATTACTGATTAATATATCTTTTCATTGGTTGGCAAGTTTAAAAGCACTTGAAAATCCTAATGTATCTCTTTTTTTGACTGCAAGTATAGAAAACATTTTTCGCTGATATAGAGATCTCATTTCCAAACACACTGTCTTCGAAATTTAGATTCTCCACTATTTTAGCATTTATTATTTTGTCATAACTGTGTATTTTTTAATAATTAATATACTTATAATTTAGTATGGTTAAAACTATTGACTATAGTTGAGAATGATATAATGTATGAAAGTAATGCAAAATACACCAAGGTAAAGAGAAAATGGGGTAGAACCATATAATGAGGTCAGACAATAAATGGATCACATTTCATAAAGTCTTAAATCATTATTAAACATTTGTCACAAATTCATCCTTGAGTTTTCATGGAGCCAAATCAAAGAACTATGTGGGACAAATTTTAGAGGATTGCATGGATATCTTTAAGATAGCAACATGCTAAACTTATTGATTTCATCTTTTAGGAGGATTAGCTGTTAGCCACCGTTCCATTCCTAACCATTCTTTGGTTAAGATGTTTATAAAATGGGTCACTTTATTTTTAAAAATGGTTACTTTTTCCTACTTGACTTGCCTTTTTGAATTCTGGATTTTACATTTTTTCCTTTGAAAAGTTAGTTTGTATTATACTTTGGTTCTATTCATTGTTCTGTCCATTGAATTTTTCCATTTTCTTGAATTTGTTATATAAAATATAAATTTTTGAATCTATGAACCCTGTTATTTCTTATTGTTTTACTTGCTTCCTCATTTTCTTATTTCTGATGGAATATAGTATTAGACTTTTTCTTTACCAAAACTTGTTTCTATAGTGTGAAATGTATGATAAGTGGTACTGATGTAGTTTTATTTCAGCAATTATGATTTTTATTCTTCTATATTTTTCCCTGATAGGAGATTGATGCTTCTTAGCTCTAAATTCATAGATGTAATGCAAGCTTAAATTTCATTCTAACATAAATTAGAAATCAGGGTAAGTCTATACAGGAAGTACTGTATTATTATTATTATTATTATTATTATTACTATTATTTAAGATGGGCTCTACATTTTGAATTGTAATGTTTTTATAGAGCTTGTTGTATTTCACTGATTGCTTGTTTTTTAATATGTACTCTATATTTGCCTTTTAACAGCTTGTAATTAAAAAGGATCTGAGGTGGTTTTTGTCAACCATTGTTGGCAACATAATAACCTCATCATGGCCAGAGGAAAAAGGATAAATACTGTTCAGATGGTTCAAAAATTCACATGAACAGTGCACTGATCTCAAACCTCTGATTTATAAGGAAAGAGTGTGGGCTAAAATTGGGGAAGTGTTTGAAAGCCAGAATTCTAAGCAATCTTTACAGGATAATTCATGTCTAGGCATATTCTTTACCCGCTGAGTTACCAGAGTCACACATACTAGAAACAAGTCTTGGCAGTTCCTAATTTATTCCCTTTTGTTGTAAACTGGTCCAGAAACAAGACCTAGAAAGATAGTCACAGCTCCGGGAGGAAGTTCAGTCTAATGCTTATATGAAAGATTAGGAGAACTGCTTCTTCCCAGGAAAAAGTTCTACTTCCATTAAGGATGTAGAAAACTGGAAATAGTATTGATCCCACTCCAACAAGAAAAAAAGTAGTTTGGAATTTTTCCCTGTGAGGAAATACAGGACACAAACACTGGCCCATGTGTAGACAGTAAGGAAAGAGAGATTCTAGATGACATACCAGCAGGTATGAAGTACACAACTAAGTTTTAACAAATTCTAAAATCTCAGATAGTGTAATCTGAGAATACAGAGAAATTTAGGAGCTACAGGCCTAAGGGAAGGTCATAGCAGTCGTACACTTTTGTCCACCAAACTCACTGGCTCTTCACATGAAAGAATGGAAACACAGTAGAAGATAACAAAAATCCCCCGGTGATGGTGAAGGCATAGAGAAAGTTTGTGGACCACCTGTAGAAAAGACACAAATCCCCTCACAGACAACTCTACCATAATAAGGAGGCAAAAGGCTTCCTGTCCACCTCCCCAGAGACATAGAAATATGTTGTGGCTCAGGAAAGAGAACAAGTCTATCATATGTCCAGATCATAAAAGGGCTTCTGTTGGTGGGAGATGAATAGAAAAACATTCTCTCTAATAAGATCTACCGAAAATGCAAATTATAGTTTGACCATGAATAGAGTTACTGAGAAAACGATCTTAAGATGCAGAACCAGCTAGACAGGCTAAAGCTGAAGTTGGACCAATACAAGAAAGAACATACTCCCAAGTCCCACACTCAAACATTCACATGCATGCTCACACTTTCACACACAAGCACTGATTATTAAGCAATAATGTCAGCTACTGAGGCAGGGGCAAGAGTATGGGGAGAGATCACATCTAAATCATATTCACACAGGGAAGATGGAATATTAAGGGTGAAATACTGAGCAGGATTATTTAGCATCCTAGTCCCCACCATAAACATAACTGATTTTTTTACACATGCTAACCGATTTTCATTAAAGCTGAAAAGTAAGTTCATTAGAGAAAGAACAGGTTTTTGTTAAAACAATTAGTGCTAGAACAATTAGACATCTGTATGCAAAAGAAAGAAAAGAACAAGATAAAGGGAGAGAGTGAGGGAAGGAGGAAGGAAGGAAGGAAAAAGGAAACTTAGTTTCACTTTTTCAAAGATACATGTTAAAAAATTGAAAGACTAGCTATAGACTAAGGGAAAAAATTCAAATACATATCAGATAAAGGAATCATATCTAGAATATGTGAAGAACCCTAAAAATCAGTAAATATACAATTTAATTAAAATGGGAAAAATATTTCAAGATACTTTATCAGAGATTTAATGATAAGTGAGATATCAATAAAAATGCTATATGTAATTAATCGTTAGGAAAATACAAATTGAAGCCACAACAAAATGCCACTATACCTTTAAGGATGGAAAAACTCTCATAGAATACTGGTAGAAATTCAAAAGAGTACACCCACCTTAGACAACAGTTTGATAGTTCATTACTAAAGTTAAGTGTCGAGATCAAACAATTCTCATTTTGGTATTTACCCAAGAAAAAGAAAAACTTATGTTCACTCAAAAACATACACACAAATTTATATAGCAGTATATTTATAATTGTCGAAATTGGAAATAACACAAATGTCCTTCAGCTGGTGAAAGGATACACAACTATACATTATGTCTACAATGAAGTACTATTCAACACCAATAAAGAATAAATTATTAATTCAGGAATAATATAGATAATTCTCCAATGCACTATGCTAAGTAAAAGAAGCTGATCTTAAACAGCTATATTCAGAATGGTTTCCTGTTATGCCATTCAGGTACACTCACACAGATCGATGGTTGGGGTACAGGGAACAGTTGATACAAAAGGGCAAGAGAAACATTTTGCCAATAATGGAAGCATTCCATATAATTTAGTTTTATAAGTCTATACATTTGTCAAAACCCATACAACTTCATACTTAAAAGATCAAATTTTTGGATTGTTAATGACATCTTAATAATCTAACACAAAAACAAGTGCTAAGGTAAGCACAATTGAATCTTTGCAAGGTTAATTGTAGGATAATATTTCGGGCATCCCTTTTAATAGCAAGCATAAACTATAGTTGCAAAATATGAAAGAGTCCACAGTAATGAATTTTAAGTCTGCCTGGTTTCAGTGAAGATTACATAAGATTTTCTTACAGTAGAAACGTAAGTTTTTTTTTTTTATACTCCACAATAAAATCATACAGATTTTATTCTTATAGAATTCAGGTCATAACATTGAATAATAGTGTATTTAATAGAAACAAGCCACTCATAATCTATTAATATTTAATTAAAATGCACATGCTAAATCTTCTATAACAAACTTTAGCATTATTCTTTTTCAAAAATGACACTGAAAATATAAAGCATAAATCATTGGTTAAGAATAGAGCATACTAGGTTCACTCTGAATTAAAATAATGCAATATAGATTACATCATAACCAATGATCGATGACTAAAGACATATCCCACACAGGGCTATAGGACTGCCGTGTAGTTGAAAACTGTCTGTCAAAAGTTAACCTCACTGGCCCTGGCTGGTGTAGCTCAGTGGATTGAGCGCGGGCCTGCGAACCGAAGGATCGCGGTTCGATTCCCAGTCAGGGCACATGCCTGGGTTGCCAGGCCAGTTCCCGGCAGGGGACATACAAGAGGCAACCGCACATTGATGTTTCTCTCCCTCTCTCCTTCCCTTCCCCTCTGAAGATAAATAAATAAAATCTAAAAAAAGAAAAAAAAATTAAAAAAAAAAAAAAGTTAACCTCACTGAGATAATTCATGTTCAACATTAATGCAGATATGTTAACAAATGGACCTTGTCCAAAAACTTAACCTTAGTACTTCACTTGTTCTTTTTATTTAAATAACTATTAAATTTATTTTTGAAATGTGAATTAGTTTTGTCGTGAACTATATTAAGCTCCTAATAATACCACCAATGTTAAACATCCTTTAAGAAGTCTGAATCCTTGGGTGTATTTTATGTCTTTGGGCAAGGATGCCACACTGACTTTGCATAGTAATAATATTGTTTTAAGAAATTCTATAGAATAATCATGCCATGAATCCCATTTTATTTTTCAAACACATTCAGTGAAAAATAATAAAATGAAACAAGATGCAAATCCAGTCATCTAAGCAATTGTTTCTTTGGAATATTTTATTGTCTTATTTTATTTTTTCCTGAGGAAAAGAGCATTTAAGTGCAGCTAGAAAGTCTTCTGATTATATTCATATTTCCCCAAAGTACTGCAAAATAAAGGAGCTAGGGATAAAATGACTTTTCCAGTAGGTATTTTGCTGAGCTATTTCTTTGGATCACTCTTTTCAGCATTACAAAGGAAGTTATTTTTCTAGTGTGACATATGAGATATTAATGCATTATCTAATACCAATAGCATCTCTTTATGGTTGTCTTAAAAAATCAATTTTGGCCCTGGCTGGTGTGGTTCAGTGGATTGAACAATAGCCTGTGAACTAAAAGGTCTCAGTTTTTTTTTGATTCCTCATCAGGACACATGCCTAGGTTGCAGACCAGGTCCCCGGTTAGAGGAGAAAGAGAGGATACAGATGGATATTTCTCTGACACATTGATGTCCTTTCCCTTTCTTTCTCCCTCCCTTCCACTCTCTCTATCAATAAATACATACATACATACATATATACATACATACATATTTTTTTAAAAATCAATTTTGTGTATTAAGAGAAGTTCTAACCAAAGAATTTAGAGATATGAGATGAGAGTTCAATTGGCTTCAACCTAATGCTTCTGTAACTCTGGACTTAACACTCACTGTAATGTCTTTATATCTTCATTGTGACGTGAATAGCTTTGAAAATGACAGAAGTAGTCAATAATTTTAATGAATTCTTGATTCATCTAGTATCATAAACCATATTTTTATAATTTGACAAAGACCATATTTACTTTTCTATGAGTTGAATTTAAATACAAAATATAAAAACACTATAGGTTTTAAAAATTACACACTATAAGCCACATCTCAGAAATGTCATCTTCCCACAATGTTCTAAATAACAGCCACTGCTATGCGGCCTCCTAAATCATGCTTTCCTAGGTGTTTAGATGTTTGTTTAGTTCTTTTAATACTGTGTTTCTAACTGTGTGGTTCTCAATAATTACTTGTTTTTCAAACAAGTGATTCTGGTTGTCATATCCCTTCAATGCTCTGTATTTATGATTCCAAGATTAATAACAACAAAGGCCAGGATATAATTTGGTTCTCTAATACACTTTTAGTTTACACTCAGTTTTTAATTGATTTGAAAATTATTGGATTTTAAGGATTGCTTTTTTAAAAAAAATCACTGCAGATTTCCCATGAATTTCTGCAAAGTGATTTTTTGTATCTGATATATTCTATTACAGTTATGAGTTAAAATGATCATTGAAGAGAACATTTGAGGAAAGGGAAAACTAGTTTGGAGAAAGCACTGGCAAAATCATCAAGGAGTAAAATTGAAGCTCCATTTTTCCTTTCTGCCTGCCTTCTTCTGAAAATGTAATATCTAATTCACTTTGCTTGATAGTCTAATTGCAGAGTGAACCTTCTGCTAACATTGACCACTTCTAGGATAAACTTATGGGTTTTAGATTGCGTAAGTTAGGCAAAGTCTCATGAGTAATCAGTTAGGATATATATTATCATACAGTTACAGAGTAGTGTGAAATTAAGTGTAAATTTAAGTTTTCTGGGAATAAAATGAAAAGTTTTTCATTTTATATCTTATGACTTTTTTGAGGAATAGAAAGATTGGTGCTTAATTAAAAATGCTGGACATGAGTGCACAGAATGGGAAGGATTTACTCAGGTAAGAAAAGATCTCAGGTTCTAAATTCATGATACACAATCTGTCTCTGCTGTACCTATGCTAATCATATTTATTTTCATTAACCATTCATCAACTCTTGATTACAATATTTTCTATAACTGCTTAAAACAGCATCAGTCAGAATTCTATATAAATCAGTTTTCTATCACCTTCCCCTACCCATCACCCAACAAGAAAGCCCCACCCCCAAGTTTTGTGTAACAGCTTTTAATTGAAAGGATATTTACAGAAAAACATGTACTTGCTCTAAATTTCAGTAAATACCAAGAAATAATCTGCCTTCATAATTTAGTGTGCAAGCTAAGTAAAAAACAAAAAACAAAAACCAGAATCTGTGGTAAATTATTGTTCCCTGCAGTCATAATGTGCCTTGTTTTGCTGATCATAAAACAATATGAAAAGTGGCACTATGGTGGATTCAGTAGTTACACCATATGCCAGAATATTTTCCTGACAACATCTCTCCTTAACTACCAACAAAACAGGTAGCTTATGAGCTAATGCATATGCAAGTCTAAAACATGCTCTGCTTACTTGAAAATACCTCCAAATTGTATTTTTTAAACTAAAGTTTGCCTGTGTCAGGTCACAATTATACCTTCACACACCATTAAATTGTGCCAAAATGGTGCATGACTAATAATAGTTTATTGTGAATAAAATGTGGAACATGAAGGCTTGATTTATAGCTGTTTGCCTATTGGTTGTTCTATCTTTAAGCCTCTGAGCTATGTTTTTTTTTTAAACTTTGAAATGGGGATATCATCAATATGCTCTTCCAGAATTATTGTGATGATAAATAAGACAATGATAAAGTACTGTGTACATTTTAAATGGTAAGATAAATGTTTAGTAAGAACAGACTTACTTTCCAGGGCTGGATAAATTTAGACTGTGTTAAATTAGGTGTATGAGGTTCTTGGCCATTTTCTATGAAATTATAATAGAAATGTATATTTGGCCAAATGAAAACATAAACTACAATTTAGAGAATATAGTACCACAAAGCAAGGGCTAGTCAAAGTCCAAGACACAGCTAATATTACAAATTAGATAGCATAACACTTTTGTAGAGTTATATCCTGTTTTATGTCATGATATGCTTGCCACTTTGTAATATTTTTTATCGAGCAATGAGGAAACTGCTTTTGTCTGCAACCCAATCCCAGATAATGAGAAAGGAAAAGACATAATAGGGTGTCCTATCAATCACTTTGGTTTAAAGAAGACTTCCAAGTCACCTCAGCCTTAGAAAAATAGTGACTATATCTCATGCATGAAGTTTGTCAAAAAACTTTACATTATCTGTTCCTCCTAAGACAGTAGGAGAGGGTTCTCCATTGTTCAGAATTTTGAAAAATTCGAAGAAATCTCTCTTCTCCAAATGACATCAGACTATAAATTATTATGATTCTCAATAGAAAAAAATTGGCTTTGCCGAAAAATACTTTAGACTGATATTTATCTAATACAGTGTTAAATATTTAACTGACTGCTTCATAAAAATAAACAATTTAATTGGTGCATGACAAGGAGTGAATTTTTCCTTATCTCTGGCCAAAAGTCCCTTAAATAGTTTCTTGGTCAATTACAAATAATTGTAAGTGTCTTTTTATATTACAGTATTATAGTCCTGTAGTCATTGTTCTGACAATAGCACTTTATTTGGACAAAATTGACCCTGATATTTTAAAGTTTAATAATTTTGTAAGTATTCAAATAAGCCCATTTTGAAGAGTTTCAACCTTGATTTAACTCTTTATACGATCATATTTTCTTATTTCCAAAATGTGAAATTTCTTCATCTTAAAATTTACCCTTTTTATTGAGTATTCCTATGAATGTATTTAAAAAAAACATTAACTATTTTATTTTTCTAAATGAAAAACAACTCCCAGCAGGACTGGTAATGCAGGCTGTACAGTGCAACTGTCCATTTACAAATTAAAATACCAAGTTTGCCTTGATTCTCCATTTGACCCCATTTTAATCCCAGGCATATGGGACTGTATGTCTTAGTTACATAATGTTTATCATAGCAATGTGACTTCCAGATCTTATATGGAAGCCCACTTATCTTCAGAATATTCATCTAAGTTTATTGGTCTATTGAGATAGATCATAACAAGATTTAAAGTTATTAATAGCTGCAAATATATCTGTTATTCATAATAAATCACTTTACTATAAACTAATGGTCATTTACTATAGTAACTAAAATAAATTGAGGTAAATTCTTTACTGGTGCCAGGAAAGCTAAGCTGCTAATGGAAGATAAATGAGATTTATAACATGTATATTTCATGAGAGAATACATATAATATATCATCACACTTCTTGTGCTGGTTGCTAATTAAAAGCAATGTTCATGAAGATTATTTCTGTTGTTCTTTTGCATTTGTGTAATTTAGGAGTTGATCTGAAAGTTGTAAAACAAATACATCATTTTACCTTCCTCTTTTTCTTTACTCCTCTTCTAATTTTTTGACATGAATATTACTAATCCAGAATGGAAAATGCTTAATATTCTAAATTATTTTTCTAAAATATATTGCTTATTACATAAAAATTCTATTGTTAACTTCTTAACATTCTGAAAGTTAATGGATTTTATTTTGTTCTTAGAATAGAAAGCATTAAAGAATTTTGCCCATAAATGCACTTAATTTAAATCAAATTATATTTAAAACTGTATGATCAGAAAAGTGTGATTGTTTGTTTTGATTTCAAAAACTCCATTAATAGTTCAAAGAATTGTGAGTTAATAAAGTAAGTCCTATATTGGTGTCTTATCTCTATCACTAGCAACATTAGGGACTTTGAGCAAGTTACCTATCATCCCTTAGGCTTTTTTATTTATAGGTGGACTGAAATAAATTCAAATGTTTTAATTTTTGTTAAGAAAAATATATATGTATATATTTTTTCCTCAGTCTTTTTCTATGTTGTTGGTAGGAACAGAACGACTGTAAGAGATTGCTAAACTTCAAAACTTATGGGAGGGAACAGATCTATTGTCTCTCCTGAAAATAACTATCAACTAAATAAAATTTAAGAAACAGTAGTATGTAGACTTGGGACATCAGGCAGTAAAGGATAGTGATCTGACGGAGGGGCAACAACGGAGGTGAGCACTGTGATTGCCCCTGTTCTGTCCTATTGGAGTCTTCAACTGGCACAGAAGGACAGGGAAGCCTGGGAGGAGGCTGTTGATGTCCTTGTGTTGAGGATATCCTGTTGGCAGCCTGAGAAAGCACGAATGGCTGGGGTTTGCATGGAATAATATCAAAGAGGAGTGCAATGCACAGAGATTTTCAGCTCTCACTTCAACAGTCACTTGTGTATGCATATGAGGAAATTAAATGAGATTGGGGAGAGAAACACATGAAAGAAAAAGAAGGCGCAATCCCAAGTTTCATATGGGCTAAACACAGTCTGTGATCTCACCATTGAGAGGGAAAAATACTGTACAATCCACATGGCACTGAGTGAGCATTCAGAAAGTTATTGCCTCAGTAGTTTGGAAAAATGAGCTTTTAATGAAAGGCTGCTCTGAGCCCTGCCTAATAGAGTTTATTTGCAAGCTTTTGAGGATCAAACAATTTCTAAATAACAGTATATTTCAAAGTAAAGTTTAAAAAAGTGTTTGTAAAAATACAAAATCATTTAGCATCCAATAAGTTGAAATCTACAATATCTGCCATCCAATTAAAAATTACAAGGTGTGCAAAAATGCAGGAAAATATAACATATAATGGGAGAAAAGTCAATGGAAACAGATACTGAAAGGAATTAGATTTAGTAGTTTAACAACATTGAAAAATTATTAATTCTATGAATTAAAAAATGTACAGGAATAAGTGAACATGATAAATAGAAGCACAGTATAAAAATGACTGAAATCATACTTCTGGTGATTATCATACTTCTGAAAATTATCATATCTGAGATTAAACAAATATACCACGTGGTATTTGACAGATGCAAAAATCAACCCCAAAATATTAGCCAACCAAAGCCAGCCAATATAAATAAAAACATACACAAAAGACAATTGACTAGGATTAAGAAGCAAGTTCACTGAGTTTACTGGTTACATAACAACATTAACATTGTATCACTATATAATCATAGATTTCACATAATCATAGAAAAAATATAAAATTAAATATATTTAATTTGTTACTAAATTATACAATGCTATATAATATATAATTATATAATATAATTATAAATTATAAAATTAAATATATTTATATATTATTAAATATAAAATTAAAATGATTTTAATAAAATATGTTATTAATACATTAAAATAATGAAAAATAATGAAAAATAAAATAATGAAGAATAAATTTAAGAAGTGAAATTATATGTAATAAAAACTACAAAATCTTACTAAAATAAAATTTCTAAAAAATAACTAAATAATTGGAGCCACAATGGATTTACATGAGTCAGAATATTCATTTCACCAAAAAATTATATGACACCAACAACATTAATATTAGAAAACATAAATCAAAACCATAATGAAATGCTACATTACAAGCACTAAAATAACAACTATGAAAAGAAAGGCAATAACAAATGTCAACAAGAATGAGGACAAATTAGAACCCTCATACATTGTTAGATACATAAAGTGTTGTAGCCCCTTTAGAAAATATTTTGATCAAAAATGCTTAAAAATACATTTTTCATATGACCAAGCAATTTTACACATAGGTATTTACCCAATAAAATGAAAACAAATGTTCACAAAAATAGCTGTGCATACAAATTTAAAGCAAAATTATTCATAATAGACAAAAAGTAGAAACAACCCAAATGCTTAAAACTTAATGAATAGTTAAACAAAATGAAGTATATGAATACAATAAAATATTACTCAGACATAAGAGAGAATAAAATACTAATACATGTAAGAATTTCAAAAACATGTTAAATAAAAAAGCCAAACATACCAAAATCCCTCATGTCATGAAATTGTATTTGCATGTAATGTTCATGAAGGGCAAATACAGAGAGGCATAAAGCACATTGCTGGTGCCTGGCATTAGGTGTAAGAAAGGGAGGTGACTGCAAATGTGCGTGTAGAAGCTTCTGGATACAAAATGTTCTAAATGTGGATTGTGGGGGTGATTTCATAATTCTGTAAATTCATTAAAATTTTTCAATTGTATACTTAGGAAACACCAATTTTATGATGTAAAATTATACCTTAACAAAATTTAAAAAAATTAAAAAGAACCAGAGTTCCGGGTTAACTTCAACCTGCTAATTACAGTGTATTGGGATTCCCTAATGAGAGAAGACAGTGAGTAAGAATAACATAGGTAAGAAAATAGTAGCTAAAAATGTTCCAAATTTGATGAAAATTAATAAACCACACTCCCAAGGAACCCAATGGATCCCAAGCATAAGAAGCATGAAAATAGCTATATTGTAATCAAATTGCTTAAAATCACTTGTAAAGAGAAAATTTTCAGAACAACCAGAGTCAAAATAAACATTACATGAGAATAACAAGAGGATTCTGTTTGAAAGAAAAAAATGGCTAGAAGATCATAGAGCAACATATTTAAAGTATTTAAATAAGAATTGAAAAAAGTCAACTCATAAATCTCTACCCAGAAAAATATTTTTCAAAAACTAAGGAAAAAATAAGACTTTTTCCAGACAAATGAAAGTTGAAGTAATTCATCATCAGCAGTCCAGCAGTACAGAGAGTTAAAAAAAAAATCATTCAGGAAAAGAAAAATAATGCCAGATGGAAATCTGGTTCTATTCAAAGGCATAAAAGTCACTGCTAATGGTAATTGTGTGAGCAAACATAAATTAATTGTATTTTTATGTTAACTTCTCTTTAACTCTGAAATTTATAGATAAAATAATGGTAGTATAGCTAAAGTTTATAGGCTATGTAGAAATAAAACATGACAAGAATTACACAAAGAACAGGTTGGAAAAATAAAAATATACTGTTGTAATGTTATAAAATATATGAAGTGGGATGACATTATTTGAACTTAGGTTATGATAAAATATAAATATATACTCTAAACGTTAACCATAAAAAGAAGACAATGAAGAAAGAATTAATAATAATAAGCCAACAAAAGGAAAACTGAAATAAAATCTATCATTAAGCCAAAAGAAGACAAAAAAAAGTGGGAGAAAGGGGAACAAAAAGCAAATAGACAAATAGAATACAACTAGAAAGATGGAGATTTAAACTTAATCATACACAATCATACTAAACATAAACAGTAAGGCAGGCATTGTTATACTGGATTTAAAGAAACTAAATCTCTGCAACATACTATCTAGAAACCTACTGTAAATATACACATACCAATAGATTAGGAGGAAAAGGATAGGAAAAGTTGTGTCTGGTTATTCATAATGAAAAGAAACCTCGATTTACAAGGTGGGGGGGATCCAAAAATACCTGGAATTTATTCATAAAATTTGTGTATTTATTTTCACATATTTAAACTTCAGTTACCTTGAAAGTACTCTCCATTTCATGAAATATACCTAGTAGGATTTTTTTCCCACTGTTCAAACCAGTGTTTGAACTCATCAATTTTGATGCCTTTTAGGGCTTCTATCATTTTTTTGTTTCACCTCTTCCACATCAACAAAACATTTCCCTTTGAGGATATTTTCATCCAGGGAAACAAACAAACAAACAAAAATGTCATTCAGGGTAGCTCTGGGAAATAGGGATGGTGGAGTACAGGGTCATGCCAGTTTTAAACAAAAACTGCTGAACACTCTGGGCTGTGTAGGCAGAAGCACTGTAAATCACCCACCATGAAATGGGCAAACACGTTGAGTCTTCAAAAAAAAATATCACTGAAGCTGAACATGGTGAACATTGGTTGCCCTGCCTAGAACCTTCAGTAGAATTAAATGGAAGTGGTAGCAGATATTCTTTGCTGCTTTTATTTACTTACTTATTTAAATCTGAGGTAAAAGCATTTTTTCTTTCAACATTGAATACATTAAGTATGTCAGCTTTGGGTCTTTTGTTGAGGCCTTTGTCATGTTGATGTAGTTCTCTTCTCTAGTTTTTGAATATTCCCATCATAAATGCCATATTCTTTTTCAATGTCTATTACAATTATCATCTGTTTTTGTCCTATATTCTATAGATATAATGTATTAACTTAATTGATTTTGGATGTTTTATCATATTCATTGGATATACAGTACTGTTATTGATTTATTAACTGGCAAAGGTGGGTGATGTTTTCAGGGATTTGCTATGATCCTTCTTCACAATGATAACTCTTATAATTACAGACCAGTATGGAGGTTACTCCAAATGCCAAGTGTACCAGTTCAAAGTGTGCACTCACAGACAGAGCGGGTGGTCATTGGACAACCCTGCAGAATCTGTGAACCCAATGTGAGTCAGATGTTAGCCAGGACTATATTACTTTGCCTCTGCAGGCCCCAACTCTAACAGGTGGGCCAAGATTCTTTGGGTATCAGTGTTAACTCAGTAGTGCTAGAAAATTGTGGGTCCTAGAAATTTCCCTTTTAACAGTGGTCTGTAATCTCAACAAATAGTTATAGGTCCTTTGGAGAAGGACTCTGGAAATCATCTGGTATATACTCTGCAGAGGGCTGCAGGGGCTTCTCCTAGTAACTTAGCCTGCACTTCAGGCAATAGGCTCTGAATCTAACAACTGGCTCATATTTGGGAACTAAGAAAGGGATTATTAAAGAGCAACTTCCTATGGCTCTCCCATTTTTACACAAATTTCTGCAGAAAAGTAATGATTGCCTTTTGTATCAGACTATCTAATCTTTTCAAGAGTGTTTCTGTAGCAAACAGACTTTAAAGATAAGGTAGTTTACCCCTCCATCCCCTCCATAGCATAGGGTAGACTTGTTTAGTTCCCATAATATAATTAAAAAATAATTAGATTTCCAAAGCTCAGGGTTTCCCTCCTGTAATGCATTACATATGCTGTCCCCCTATACAAACTGGGACATAAGTAACTGCACCCAAAAGGCTGAAACTCTGGCTATGACTGTTGCTATGGGTAATAAAGTTTCTTTCATCCATGCCCCAGAAGTCTTGTGTCTCTTATTAGGTTTCACTGAACTGTGACAGCATAACTTTCCAGCTTGTAAGTACAGGGAAATATTTCATTCTTCAGTTCTTTATGATTTTCACTCTTCCATTCTTCCTTTTTTTAAAATAGAGGTTGAGCAGGACCTTTGTTGGCTGCCTATGCAAGACACAGCTTTACCCCTCTAGGATGGTTTGAAAGTAAGAGGTAAGGTAGGGATTTAATCCTACTTCAACTATTTATTCACTTGTAAATTAGCGAAGATATTAGTTTCCTTCTCAAAAAGGTTTTGTACAAATTAAGTAATATATTACATATAATATTTGAGTCTAGTGTGTGGTATTTATAAGGGTTCCTTATACTATCACCTGTTTACTGATATAAAAACTGAAAGTAGTAAGTTACCTGAAAAAAATTATAAGGCCAATGTTAGGACTAATCAGCTTCAATACTGTGAGATAACGAGGCATACAGGAACTACTCAGCACATTAAGGTTGGTAAATAACTATTGATACTCCCTTTCTTATATGTACACATCACATTTTTAAAGAAGAATGTGACAACTTTAGGGCAAAAGCAAGATGATCCTCTCAGTGAAAGTTTCCAAAATTAAATGGGTAGCAAAAAATTTTGTCTTTATTATTTTGAATAAGTATCATCAGAAAAAAATGTAAATTTTCATTAAAATCAATTGATGTATGATTTTATAGGCAATGTATAACAGAACTATAATTATGAGATAAAACAATATTTAATATAATTACAAATTTTGTCAACTTTAATTTACTAATACAACAGTGAGAGATGTTGGAATGACGATGTGAAATTGACTTTTTATTTCTGTCATCATTTAAAGATAAACTGTATCTTTATATATTAATAACTCAGTTCCTTCTCAAGAATCATGCACCAGATAAAAAAAGAAGTAAAATAAAAGAAGATAAACATATTAACTAGTAAGACTAATGCATCCTTCCATCTAAATTCCAGCCCCAACATTATTGATTTTGGCCCACAGATAAACCCAGTCACCATGAGTGATAAACTATCACCAAGTCCCATTGACTTTTTTCTCTTTTTGCTGTAGTTTTTGTCAGGTCAATGAATTATCCTTGGCTTATACTTTGTTCTCTAAGGCATTAATCAAGATTTTAAAAAAATGTTGGATCTCACAAGTTTGGAGAGATAAAGCCAAATACATCCTGAAAAAGAATACCTAAGCTATTGTTTACTTAAAATGCCTTGCTGTGATTAATAGAATGTTAATGAAATTATTTATTAATGATCAAAAGTGGTTTATTTTTATTAATTTTTAATTTGTTCATAAACAAAAATAAAAGCTTTTATTTTCTTTAGGGATTTTAACTTAAACAGTCATATATACTGATACAAATTATTTCTGTAATTGCAATTAGTAAAGATCAAACCAGGTAGTCACAATGACATTGCTATTAATCAGAAACTAATCAAATGCTAAGCTTTGACCAGATACCATATCAAGTAATTTCTATCTATTTATTTATGTAGCTATTGATCTAAAATCATTATAAATAAAACTAAGAGGTAGATACTATTCTTTATTTCAAAAAGGTGAAAATTGAGGCATAATTAGGCTATATAACTTTCTCAAGTTAATGAATATAGTATGTAGTGATACAAAAACCCGAATCCAGGTCATCTTATTTAGAGCCTTTAGACATACAAGGGAGCAGCAATTAGATTGTCATTTTATTTGTCAACAGAATCATTTCAGGCCAGAAGGAAGTGGTGTGAAATATTCAATATGATGAAAAGCAAGGACATACAACTAAGCCTAATTTATTCAGCAAGGTTAAAACCACAATGAGATATCATTTCACACTTGTCAGAATTGCCATCATCGATAAATCAACAAACAACAAGTGCTGGAGGGGATGTGAAGAAAGGGGAACCCTTTTGCACTGTTGGTGGGAATGCAGGGTGATGCAGCCTCTGTGGAAAACAGTATGGAGATACCTCAAAAAATTAAAAATAGATCTTCCTTTTGACCCAGGTATCGCACTTGTAGGAATATATCTGAAGGAATCAAAAACCTTAATTTGAAAGAACATAAGCACCCTTACGTTCATTCAGCATTATTTACAAATAGCCAAGATATGGAAGTGGCTCAAGTGTACACCAGTAGATGAGTGGCCAGTACAACTATGGGACATTTGCACAATGGAATACTATTTGGCCATAAAAAGAAGAAAATTTTACCCTTTGTGACAGTATGGATGGACCCCGAGAATATTATGCTAAGTGAACTAAGCAAGTCAGAGAAAAATAAATACCATGTGATTTCACTCATAGGTGGAAGGAACTGAACTAACAAGGGAATTGGGGATAGACTTGGAGAGCAGGGTAATAGCTGTGGGGCACAGTTAGGGGGTGAAGGGATTGAGCAGAAAAGATAAAGGACATATGGACATGGACAACAGGGTGGTGATTGCTGGGGGGAAGGGGTATAAGAGGACTAAATGATAATGGAAAAAATACTTTACAGGTTAAATTTAAAATTATGTATATTGCCTCCTTTAATATAACTGCAAAGTTATACAATAATTAAATATTCTAGAATCTTAAGAGTACTAATATTTAGCTTAAGCTCTCTCAGACTAGCATTTTATTATAAGACATACAAAAATAGCAAAATGCACTAAAATAAAATATAAAGTGATTCAATGCAAAAGAAAATATATTATTTTGAGGAACTTAAGTTGCTAGTTATAAGAAACAGGTCCTACAGTGCTGTCAGAGGCCTTAGAGAGTGAGTGTAAGATTTCATTTTCAGGTAAGGCCACTATTCTGACCCTCTCTCACCCAATAAGTGTCTCCCCCACTCCATGAGGGCATTTGTGTTGTTTCCTTGTCATAGTAATGTTGCAATTTCAGACTAAAAACTACATTTCACATTGTATAATTTTTAGCAAATAAACATAACTCTTTGAGAAAGAATAATACACAGGTAACCTATTTTGAACTACAAATTATAATGAATATGACATTTTTACTTTCTTGCAACATATTTCTCCCCTCTTTCTCATTTCTATTAATGGGACAAAGATTGTCCAAAGTATTTCCAATACCATACCAAAAGTCTACTAAAACATTCACTAATTATAACTTTCTAATTATCTTCAGTGATATTTCTCACAACCAGTGCAATAAAGACACTTAAGTGCTAATCAAAAACAAAATGATTTATTATAATTATAACATAAAGCCATATTATGAGTCTGTGTGATATTTTGGTCTCATTTAAGATTTTGCAAATAGATCCTGAATTTCTATTTATACTTTCTCAAAGCTTATATTTTAGGGATAATAGGCAAAGAAAAGCTAACATAAGTTTAATATGGAGTGTCTGAAAGAGAGAAAGGAAGGAAGGAAGGAAAGGAAGGATGGAGGGAGGAAGAATGAAAGAAAGAGAGAATCAAAGGACAATAGAACAGGAAAAAATTTTAAAAAGTATAACAGAACTTGAAGCAATATATTAAAATGCCATGAAGTACGAGTTGGATTCATAAGCAACCTGATAAATGATCTTTTGAAATCATATTATTCATGCCTCTTACTCAAAACCTTTATATTTTCCCACTGTACTTCAAATTAAACTCTAGTTCTCTATTTTAGGAAGCAGGCCTAAATGTTATCTAGTTTCCATGTCTCTGGAACTCAGCTTCTCTGTATTGGTATCTACTCCATTGACACAATGGCCTATTTTCTCTCATCAAGCTTATTCCTGCCTTAGCATCCTTATCCATATTATTCCTGAAAACCAAAAGCTCATTTATCTATGAGTTTCTTGCATGACTGATATTTGTACCATTTTAGATTTTCTATTGAATGTCAAGTCCTGAGAAAGGCTTTTTCTGAATACCCAATCTAAATAATCCCATCCACCACTATCACATTACTCTGCCTTTTACCTTGATTGAACTTCCTGAAGTTATCATCCATTGCTTTTCTTTTTACTGACTGCATTCTCACCTCAATAGTATAAGTTTTCTGAGCATATAGATTGTGCATATCATATTCACTGTTCTATCCTTAATTGAAAAATACCTAAGTGTTCAATATATATTTGTAAATTAATATTAGTCCTTTAAAATAGGCTATATTTTAATCTGCCATCATTTAAAAAATATATCCTTTACACACTCCTCCACTTCTCTGTAACATAGTTTTTAAGAGCATGATGATGTTTGAAGACTGGCATTTGGAATAATAAATCTTAAACAAAAATATTGAGATCTGTGAAAATAGTGTGAGTTGATATGATAAGCAACACAGATGATAAATTGTTAACTTTTTTCACATTGATTAGTTTTTTAACTGTTGAGGGATTCATATAAAAAGAAATGAGTCTCTTTTAAGTTAAACAGCATGTTTGATCTTTTCTTTAAAAGAAGGAGTATTGTTTTTTATTATTGTAAAACAAATTATCAAAAACTTAGTGAATTAAATAATACCATGCATTTGCTCAAAGTTCTGTAGATCAGAAATCTAGCCATGGTATGGGCCTCTCAAGGGCAAGATCAAGGTGTTAGCAAGGCAGTTTTATCATCTAGAGTTCAGTATTCTTTTCTAAGCTTATATGGTTGTGGAATAATTAAATTTCTGTGGTTATGGGACTGAAGTCCTTGTTTCCTTGCTGGCTATCAAATAAAAGCCATTATTAGGCCTTATATGCCATTCTCATTTCTTTCCACATGGTTTCCCTTATCTTTGAAGCAACTATAGAGAATCTTCCGTATTCTTCCTCAGGTCAAATCCCTCTCATAATTCTAATATCTTTAAGGGTTTTCCTGATTAGGCCATTCTCACAAATAACTCTCTCTCTCTCTCTCTCTCTCTCTCTCTCTCTCTCTCTCTCTCAGAATCAACTATTCTTGTAACATAACATAATCATAGGAATTATCATAAATATGGTTATAATGAACATAATTCACTAGTTCAGGCCCACCCCCTTGAAAGGCAAGAAGATTATTTTGTGTTTATCAACAGCAGGTGCAAATATTAGAGACTAAGTTAGTATTATGCCTACCATAAAAAATATTTTTGGTATTTAATCAATGGATAATTTTATAAGCAATGATTTATAAATTCAGTCACATTTAAAAATAATTAATAAGATTGTTATACCACAGGTAATGGAATGTTAAAGCAGTGAATAACAAATCCAACTTTTACAGATTTATAACTTATGCATAGATTGTTAACATTTTAGGTAGAGGACTAGTTGATTGAAAATTAAACCATTCTCAGCTACTTGTAAATGATTAAATGTAATTTGCAGTAAAGGACATTTGTACTGCATTTCATTTTCTCACTGGACAAGTACCTAGAGATATTTAATTAATGTACAAGAGATAACCAGTTCCTTAATAATTAACTGAAATTTAGGTGAGATTCAATTTTATAATTAGATTATAATTTATACATTAAATCTGGAATGGTGAAATGTTACCTGTTTGTTAAGCATAGAAGTAGGACAAATGTTTTTGAGCCAATTAGCCATGTAAAGAGTGTGTAATATTCTTTTATTTTATAAGGACATACTATCTGTTAAGTTTAGAGGAAAACTGCTAAACTTTCAGCCCATTCCAATTATTTTGCGGAGACTAGACACAATAACCAGAGAAGGAAACTCCCAACTTTACCATTGCTATTTATATGGCTCTCGGCAAGTTTTTCTGCAAGACTTCCTTTTAATATTCTTCTTTTAAAGTGTATTAGAATGCTATTGTCTTTCCCACATTGTCCCCTTTGTCTTTGAAAAATAATATATATATATATATATATATATATATATATATATATATATATATATATATATATATATATTATATGCCCTTCACATGGCTAATTGGCTCAAAACCATTTGTCCTACTTTCATGTTTTAAAGATAAATAGAACCATGTGGGAAGAAGCACATCTTTCTCATCTCCCCAAAATCTTTTGCCTCCACTCTCTGCCATGAGAATATTATGACTTAACTCTCCAGCAAGAGAAAATAACCAAACTTAATGTATACATATTTATGGAAATTCCACATACAGGAGAGAGTCTGAGACTCCACATGCAAGACAGGTTCAGAAATAGAAAAGGGAGATTGAAATATCTGAGACATCCTAAACTAGGAATGAGGTTATACATCTTAGGGGCTTCAAAAGGTCAATGCAGCATAAGAAGAAGAATGGACATGGTAAATAGATGTTTGCACTGACCTATAGATAAGTCAAAAGAAGTTATCTCTGATGATCTCCCCTTATGAGCAAAGCTCCTAATTCAGGTTCTTCCAGGTAATCATAAAAGGGGCAGAAGTTACTGTTGAGCTTGTAACTAAAGTCACTATTAGCTTAAAGCAATCTGCATACCATGGAGGCACATCTTGAGGTGACTCATTTTGGACCCCACAATTCACTTCCCTGAAACTTACCAGGAAGTTTCACATTCCAGAAGTTGGGTTGGTAAATTGTACCCCTGAGCAAGAAGCTCAGGTCAGGCTCATGCTCATCTCTCACATACTAATCTCCATATTCCTATGGGTACTGGCTATTTTAACCTCATCTCTTAACCCTTTCAAGTTTCTTTTCCCTTTCTCAACCAACCTTCCTTCCTTCCTTCCTTCCTTCCTTCCTTCCTTCCTTCCTCCTTCTTCCCTCCCTCCCTCCTTCCCTCCCTCCCTCTCTCCCTCTTTTCCTTCCGTCCTTTCTCTCTCTTTCTCTCTCACTCTCTTTCTCACCAAAGGACTTACTTTATTTATTTTTTGTCTGATTATTTATTCATTGTACTTTTTTAAATTAACTGATAAATTCTCCAGTAAATTTTATAAGATACAATGAAGAAGAAATCAACATTCCTGACTTCATGGAGTTTATAATCTAATGAAGGAATAGGTGTTAAAAGCAATAAATGCTGTACACACAAATAGTGAAAACAATGAAAGCGAAGGACTAATTTGTGAAGTCACTGAGGAAACAAATTTACTCCATGTGAGCAAAGATTTTTTACATGAGATAAAAAAGTCACCTTACACAAAATTAAAATGATAAATAATTTATTAAAATAAAATGTATTATTTATAAAAATGTCCTGTAAGTAAAATAAAAAGATCAAACAAACATCAGGGATATTTGCAGTTCATACATCTGATAAAGGACTTAAATTTCAAATAGATACAGGAGCTGTCCAGAAAGTATCCATCCATGCACTATGAAAAATAGAGACATTTATTGTAGAAGATACAAAATACAAGAAACATTCCACGTAGGGGAATGATGCCTCAGTCCTGTTCACAATAAGCACCCTGGGACCTCACACAGTTTTCCAACATCTCTTCCACTGTTCAAAACATTCTGCAAAATCCTTTGTTGGAATCACCATCAGCTGTCACATCGTATTTTCCTGAATCTCATCAACAGTCTGAAATCTCTTCCCTTTCAAAGGTGATACTCATTTTGGGAAAACCCAGAAGTTGCAGGGCACCAAATCTGGGCTGTAGGGGGGCTGAGTCACCTGGTTTATTTCATGTTTCACCAAAAACTCTGCACAAGACATGAAGCATAAGCAGGCACATTGTTGTGATGAAGCTGCCAGATCATCTGTTGCCCATAGCTGTGGCCATTTTTGTTATATTGCATCTCTCAACTGACAAAGAACATTGAGGTAGTATTCCTCATTCATTGTTTGACCTGGTGGGGTGTACTCATGGTGGACAACACCTTCCCAATCAAAACACACAGTTAACATGGTCTTGAACTTGCTGCAACTTTGCCATGCCTTCTTTGGGTGTGGAGAACCAAGCAACTGCCATTTGGACCACTGGGCCTTTGTTTTCAGATCATAGCCATAGACCCACAATCCATCTCCAGGTACGATCTCCCTGAGGAAATCTGGTTCATTGGTAGTGGTTTGAATCAAGTCATTAAGCAAATGCAGCATAATGCTCCTTCTGCTCTGGTAGCAGAAGCCATGGAACAAATTTTGTCACAACATATTTCATGCCAAGATCTTGTGTCAAAACCTTGGATACAGTATTTTTTGAAAACCCCTCTCATCATCTTCCAGTTCTCTCACTGTTAGTCACTGATCTTTGTTGATTTCGGCCTGTACACGTTCATTATTTCTCAGGTGTTCTGCTGGTCACAGGGCCTTCCAGAACACTGATCACCTTCAACAGATTCTTAACCATCTTCGAAGCATTTGTACCACACTTTTATCTGTTCTGTACTCATTGAATCATCCCCAAAAGCATTCCAAGTCATTTGAGTAGTTTCTGTGGAGGAACGTTCAACCTTAATGAAAAATTTGATGCAGATTTGTTGCTCTACTTGCTCAGTCATTTTGAATGTGATGGCCACGGAGCACACATGTTCACTCAATGGTGTCTACCACCTCCACTGACTAGTAAAGTGAAGTTATCATTGTTTATACACTTCCATTCCAGTCCATTCTCCTTGGCTACCAGGTCACTTCATGTCACGCAAACTGTTCTCATTATATTAACAATGGCTGGACTTTTTCTGGACAGATCTCATATATCACTTCTTGGGTTTTTGGCTAAAATCAAGGTTATAATATACAGTTGACCCTTGAACAATGTGAGAGGTTAGGAGGATTGTGTCTCCACACAGTTGAAAATGTGTGCCTCCCAGTTGTCCCAGTGTAGATTTGTCCAGGATCCCTATTTATATCAACATCTGAGAATGCTCAAGTCCCTTATATAAAATGATGTAGAACAATATGTATACTTTGCCCCTCCACATCTGTGGACTCATAACTGTACATTAAAAATAATATTTTGGTCCATTGTTGGTTGAATCTGCTGATGGAAAAATCAAAGGCTATGTACACTTATCTTTAAAAATCCATGTATAAGTGGACCTGCACATTTTAACTGTTTTGTTCAAGGGTCAACTGCAAAAAAAACTCACAATTAAATAACAAGAAAACAACACTTAAAAAATGGGAAAAGTCTACAGACATGAATGACCATTAAACACATTAAAAGGTGATAACAGCATCAACCAGCAGATAAATTCAAAATAAAATCGCAATATGATACTACTACATACCCACCAAATGGCTAATCTCTTACAAAATAAAGTAAGATTACTAAAACCCAGCATTGATGAGGATATACCTAAACCTGAACTCTCATATATGTCTTCTGGGAATACATAATTGTTCTACATTGGAAAACTTCATGGATGTTTCTTAGAAAGTTGAATGAAATGAACAACTTACCAAATAAATCAGGCATTCCACTCCTGAGTATATAGGCAAGATAGTTGAATTATATTTGCATTTACAAAAATTATCCTACAAGAATTTTTCTATATTGTCCATAGGAGAAAACATTATAAAGCAACGTACATATTTATCAGTTAGAAGATAAATAAATTGAAGTGCTAAATTAACTAGACTAGAAGGCCATTAGACCGAGGTGGCTCTGATGCTGTGGCGACCTACATAAGCAAACCCAATATAATCTTGTAATGCCTCAGGATTTCAGAATCAACCAATCATAGTCAAGCAGGCTTTAAATTATAAACAATGATAGAATTTTCTTTATCACACTTCTACCACACTTTCTCTATATGGGTATCTCTTGCTTTCTAAAAGCCCATATTAAGCCACCTTGCTTTTACAGAAGACCTACATTAGTACAGTAATAGCTTTTTTCATAAGAGTAAAAATCCTCTTTTCTTTAAATATGGTATATTTCCTCTGGTTAGTAAAACATGTACTGAGAGTATGGTAACAGCACTTTTTCATAAAAGCAACAATTTTCAGATCTCTTTTCATTAGCAAAAGCAGGTACTAATGTAGGGCTTTCATAAAAATTATTTGTAAAAACTATGTGGGATTTTCTTTACCCTGTTTAGGCTTATGGAAACTTTCATATGAATGCTCTCCTTTTGGCATGTGGAGAAACCTGTATAAATATTTCTCCTGGCTGCTGTCTGGAGACTACTAACCACTTCTGGTTTGGTGCTGCCCAGTGTGAATGAATTTTTACTGAATATTTTTTTTAATGTTAATATGCCTCAGTTTATCTTTCATCCACATGATTGTATACATCTAAGCAACACAAAGAAACTAATGATAAATGTATCAATGTAGAGGACTCTTCATAACATTTTAATTGCTCTTAATATTTTTAATAAACTTAATAATTTTTTTAGTCTGTTTAAATGAAATTTGATAACAGATAAAGCTTATTTTCACTGACAAAATATGCTGATGTTGCCTTTTTCCAGTGGTTGAAGTGGGAATGGAGAGTTTTAGATAGTGATTGTGGTTTCAGTTGCGTGGATGTAAATTTTTGCCAAAACACACATTTTTTTTTAATTTCAGCCATTGAAAATTAAACCTCAATAAGAAATATGAAATAAATAATAGATTTTTTTACTTAAAATATATAAAAACAAAAAATGCAAATTCTGGAAAATAATGAAATCTAGCAACTATCCTCAGTGACAACTCACATTACAGAAAGAGGCTCAATTGTATATTAAGAACCTATGGTCAAAAAATAAAAAAAAAAACAGCACCACAAATGAAGTTTTTTTGCCAAAACAGAGAACATTTATATGGTTTAATTTAGAGCTAGCTAGCAGACATAGAAAATACGCTATTTAGAGCATCATGTTAAACCATAAGAATGAAATAAAGTATTACTTAAAATATGAGAGACTGGTTTCAGGATACCCATGGATACCGACATCTAAGGACAAGCAATAGATTCATTCCACAAATAAATTTCAAATTAATAATTGAGTATTATGGAATCTGTTGATAAAATATATATATATTTAAGAGACTTTATAAAGCAAATGCAATATATAAACATGATTGGATCCTGAAAAGTTTTTAGGTACTACATAGTATCTATGTATTTTATAGGTAGATGATGGATAGGTTGACAGACAGGTAAATAGACAAAAATTATATAGCTCTATGTATATATAAGTATTAATATTGATATTGTATATTTATATATAATCTATATAAAGCATGATATAAGGATACAATAGGAATTTCACCATTAGATATTTTGTTATATAAAAAATAATTGTCATTTTGTAAAATAATAAAATTATGTGTACATTAGAAGATATGAGCATAATTTTCATGATGTCTAAGACCTTTTAAAAATAATCCAATAGCAGGAATAAGGAAGTGGAAGTTATAAATGAAATGAGATTTACTATAAGTTAAATTGAGTAAAATGAGATGATTCACACTTAATGATTCTTATACAGTGTAGGGGACTGATTTGTTTTGGTCTGGCAAATGTGACTCAGCTCTGCATGGAAAACCTACAGAAGTGAGGTGGTGGGCAGGAGCCAGACCCTCAAACCAAGTTTTCCCATGGGGATCAGTCCTAGAAAATGCATACAGACTGTTATGGCTTGCTCTTGCTAAAACTCCCTCACCCTGTTCTGAAACAGTAAACATATATTGTCTATCTTCAAGGTAATTTCCAAAGCCTGTGTGAATTTTCCCAAGGACAGAGGCAATCAGCTTGCCACCTTTTCCTTTTATATGCGTTATTTTTATTTCCTTGATTGTACCTAAAATGTAGACAACAATATTCTATGTAATAGATAATAAATCCTTCTTGGATGTAAGACCCAAGGAAAACAATAAAAGCCTGTCTAGGCAGGGGTTGAGGTGCCCTCCTCTTGAGACAGTGGCTATGCCGTCCCCCTTTTCTCCAAGAGATGGCTGTAGCCTGTGCATTTATTCTCGTCTTCAGTCACAACAGGTGAACTCTGCTGCCTGGAGTCTGCCACAATACAGGTCTCTCTACTTTTGAATATTTGAAATTTCCACAATAAGTAGTCAGAATGTCAGCACAATAGAACACACAATGCTCCTGGGCAGCAACTACATCCAAACACTTCATGGAGTTCTTTGGAAACTTTTTTCATAAGACAACAGTCCATAGTTCAAATGAGTAAAAACAGTTTTATGACTGGCAAAATATTCTATTCCATATACAAATGTCTTTGATTATCTGTATAAATAAAAACTTTTTTGAAATTTTAGACAGATGTCCTTTGAAAAACTCCATTTATATATCTGTAACCTAGGTATTGGCATATGATATCAATAATCAAAGGCCTAATTATAATGTTATGGGGCAGACTTAAATTTTTCTTTCATTTGCTGATAGTAATATGAATGCCTAGATGTTTTCGCACATATTTCTCCACACTTTTCTTCCACTTTAATGAGTTAGAGTGCTCTACTCATTTCCTATATCTTTCTTACCTGAATTGTAAAATTTCTGTTTGTAAAATGAGGTCTGCAAAAGCAAAATTTCAACTTTAACTCAGAGTAGAAAAGAAAAACAAGACTCAAAACCAGTGTTGCTGATCAGACTATTTTGATGAACACTGGTAAGCCCCTGCCACAGTCAACCTCTATTCTGCTATTCTAACCTAATCATGCTCATGTGGGAGCTCCCGGTGTTGTTATGAGAAAGACTGATATGCATGCTCGCAGTGGTGTTGTCTCAGACACCTTATACATTAGTTAAAATATATACTTTTCAAATACATGGAAGGCATTATGATGTTTGGCTCCTGAGATGCTTTTTGGAAAGCAATGCTTGATAAAATCTTCTAAACCTCTGATGGAAGAATACATTTTCTTAACATATTTATTCAAGATCCACATGAAGCAGGGATCCTTATATGACTAACATCAGGCACTGGTTCTCTCTAGCTGATCCTTTAGTAGGTAGTTGCAGGAATTTAAATTCAAAAGCATATGCCCTAACAAGTACCTAGTATAAAGCTACTCCATATTGCTAGAGTGATGTGCTTTAATAGTCTAACATGTAGATTAGAATTGCAAACATTCCTTGAGAATTTTCAGAAACCTACTACATTCCTAGAGAGACACAGCCCAATAATTCTTTCATAGGTAAGGAAACTGTTTTCCTCAAAAACAATGTGCTTAACACTTTAATAGAAAAAAAAAAGAATCAAATTTCCAGAGTTTTTGTACGTGGAAAATAAAACAAGAAGTGATAGATTTAGGTAAGAATTATTTTGAAGTACATTCTACCAAAAGCCTTTCTTAGCTAGTATAATCCTCAACAATGCATTTGCACATGTTCTGCTTATGAGCACTGGTGACTTTCAACCAAGAGAAACTCATAACTAAGTTTATGACTTAGTAATGCAAATTAGAAGGCTGACGGTTTTTCTTGATCTAAGATCTACTTAACATTTCAGAGTTATCTTTTGAAATTGTTTCAAAATGGTAACCTTGTTTTTCAAATATTGAGTGATCAGCCAAGTTATTTTTTAATATAATCAGGACTTAAATAATATTTTTTAAATATGTGGTTTATCCAGAAAAAGTTCAGCCATTGTTGATATGAGAACAGTTTGCATGACATCAGTGTAACCTGGCAGGGAAGGAAAGTGGACAAGAATGTGCATGCATGAACAATGATGACTTCACTGTACTAGTTAGTGGGAGCAGTAGATGATGTTGAGTGAGCATGTGTACTGCATGGCCATCACATTCAAATTGACTGAGCAAGTACAGCAACAAATCTGCATCAAATTTTTCATTAAGCTTGAACTTTGTTCCGCAATTATGGGCAACTGGTGACTGGAACTTCATCATAACAACATGCCAGATTATGCATCATGTCTCCTGCAGAGTTTTTGGTGAAACATAAAGTCACACAGGTGACTCAACCTCACTGCAGCCCAGATTTGGTATCCTGTGACTTTTGGCTTTTCTCAAAACTAAAGTCACTTTTGAAAGGGAAATGATTTCAGACCATTGATGAGAATCAGGAAAATATGATGGAGCATCTGAGAGCAAATGGGAGAACTGTGTAAGGTCCCCTACTTTGAAGGGGACTGAAGCAGCATGATGTTTTTTGTATCTTGTATCATCTACAATAATTGTCTCTATTTTTCACAGTACATGGCTGGATACCTTTTGGACAGACCTCACATATCTTGACAAAAGCTATATTATTCCCCTGTTCTCAATATCACTGACTCTTTCAGGTACATGATATTTTACATGCAAATCTATATTTAAATGTGTGCATTAAAACTAATGTCTAACTTTGGATTTAAGGTAAAGGAGGGCATAGTAAAATTCATAATTAATATTAAAGTTAACAGTAAATTTATATTAAATAAATTTTAAAAGTTAATTCTTTTTATTTTCCTGGGTACTTATACCCAACCCCACCATTATAGGTTTCTTATGATCTGCTCCAGTGAAGAGGTATATTGCTTAGATCTCGTGATCTATCTATCATTAGGCTAATAAGCAAGGATTTTCTTTTACTAATCAATCCTCTTTAGGTTTGATTCCTTTGATTTGTATCTCCTTTTAACAATACCTCTGATAATTAATGAGTTAAAAAAAAAACCCTCTAGAACATAGAATGTTGAGCTCTAACATGGATAGTTAAGTGGTCAACTCTCATATATAAAATACCAATGGCATCCTTCTCCCAACTAAAACAAAAAATCCTAAAAATTATATGAAATCACAAAAGACCTCAAATAGTTAAAGCAAAATTGAGAAAGAAGAACAAAATTGTAGGTTTCATATTTTCTCATTTTAAACTACACTACAGTGTTAAAATTATCAAAATGTTAGAGTACTAGCATAAAAACAGGCACTCAGATCAAAGGAATGAAATAGAAACTCTAGGAACAAACCCTCTTTTACATGGGCAATTAATCTATGACAAAGGATGCAAGGATATGCAATGTGGAAATGATGGTGTTGTAAAAAAATTGTTGTTGGAGAAACTGGAGAGATACATACAAAACAAATGAAACAGGACCATTTATTATACCATATACAGAAATAAACTAAAAATGGAGTAAAGACTTAAATGTAAGACCTGAAATCATAACATTTCCAGAAAAAAAAAACATAAGCAGTAAACTCTTTGACACAGTTCTCAGCAATATTTTTTTTGAATATATCATCTGAAGCATGGCACAAAAGAAAAAAATAATCAATAAGACTACATCAGACACAAAAGTCAAGGAAACTATCAACAAAATGAAGATACAACCTACTAAATAAGAGACTACATCTGTAAATGATATACCTAGTAATAGGTTAATATCCAAAATATATCGGATTGACAAAATAAAAAAAAATCCAACTGAAAATGGGCAAAGAACCTGAATAAACATTTCTCAAAAAGAAGATATACACATGGGCCAACATACACATCAAATGATGTTCAACTTTGAATCATCCAGGAAATGAAAATCCAAGCCACAATGACATATCATGTTACACCTTTTAGAATGATTATTATAAAATGTTAACACTAACAAGTGTTGGTGAGGATGTGGAGAAAAGGGAACTCTTGTGCACTATTGGTGAATTGTAAATTGGTGCAGCCTCGATGGAAAACAGTGTGGAGTTTCCACATAAAATTAAAAATAGAACTATTATATAAATCATTGTGGAGGGGCTCTGCCTGCAGAGCCCCTGTCCACCATGGATGAGAATAAATCTACCAAGACATGATCTGCTTGGGGAGGAGAGGTGGCCAATCTCTCAAAGGAGAAAGACCAAGAGCCCCTTCCTTAATGGCTTTTATTAGGTTCATAACACACAGAAATACAGGTAAAGCTCATCAAACATTGTCAGGCAGCAAGGATCAAACAATAGATAACATTTCAAAGGAACATGAGGATTTAATCTGAGACAGGGTCTGTCAGGTAGGAGTTACAAAACTTTGGAAGACCAACTCATTTCCTGCTCGGACCCTTATCATTTAAATGAGAGCACTCTTAGCAAAGCAAGTTTCACAGGACTTTATGAATTCTTTCTTATGCCCGATCACCCAGGGAGCCTGCCCTAGCCAACACAGAGCTGCACCACCCTCCGTCATAGTTTCAGGTTTCAGGCTTAAGTGGATTAGGATCAGGAAGCCAAGAGATAAGGAAAACTTCTCCCAGACCATTGAGGACTCAGGCTATGTCAGGATAGCTGTGGGAAGAGGGTCCATCACCCCCCTTTTTGTTGCAGCCCCCTGAGTTCTTCCTTGAGGGCCTTCCAAGTGGTCTTGTCTGTCTTAGGCGACCCCTCCCTTGAGGGAATTTTACCCGTCATTGGCTAACCGACCAAGCATTGGGGGCCAGTTATGGATGAAGCAGAAGCAGCACTCCTGCCAGGGAGATAAGCTTTGTCTCCTTAGTAACTTACAGTCCAAAGGTCATTCACTCAGCTTTAGTCACGGTGGGTTACAACTTCTGAAATCAGGCAGGGTGGTTCCCAACAAATTATCAATTTCACTTCTGAGTATTTACCCCAAAAAACAAAAACACTAATTCAAAAGTTTATATGCACTCCTATATTCATTGCAGTATTATTTATAATAGCCGAGGTATGGAAGCAAGGTATCCAGTTCTTTGCTTTGGCTATTGCTGAGATTCTATATATATCTCAGCAATAGAAAAGAATGAAAATTTGCCATGTTGGGACAACATGGAGGCACCTAGTGGGCATTGACAAATACCATATGATTTCACTTATATGTGAAATATGAAAAACTAAACAAACAAAATAAAATGAGAATAAACCTATAGGTACAGAGAACAAATTGATGGTTGCCAGAGAGGAGGGTGGTGGGATGATGAGTAAAATAGTGAAGGGCATAAGAGGTGCAAAGTTCCAGTTAAAATAAATAAGCCATGGGATGTAGTTTTCCATGAAGGGAATACAGTCAATAATATCATAGTAACTTTGCATGGTGACCAGTGGTTACTAGACTTACCATAGTGATTATATCATATGTAAATGTTGAATCACTGTACTGTACACCTGAAAATAATATATTGTATGTCAAATATAATTTAATAAAAATTAAGCAAGAATTACCTCAATAGTTTCTCCCTCTAAATTAAAGTTTACAACTATCTTTTAATTTTATTATAAAATGACATCATCCCTTTAGTTTAAACTTACATATAAACCATTCAAGCAGCTGTGATATCCCTGGATACTTAACACCATTTTTTGCTTTTGTTGAAGTAGTTCCAATATCCAGGCAATTTTTTCCTTCTCTCCGTCTCAAAAAAATCTCCCAAGATCCAGTTTAAGTACAGACTTCTCTGCAAAATTTGTTTTCTTATTTTAAGTATAGTTGGTATATAATTTTTCATTAACTGGTTTTATAATTGGTTTTAGATGTATAATAGTTTTTTGACATTTTTGTACCTTACAATGTGATTGCCCCACTAATTCTAGTAATCATCTGTTTTGTGCAAACTCATCACAATATTATAAATTGTATTCCTCTTTCTTCCCCATTTTTTCCCACCCCACACCTCCTTCCCTCTGGTAACCAGACACCTTTATTTTACTTATCCATGAAAGTTGCTCCCCTTCAAATTCATTGTCAGCCTGAACCCTACTGTCAAAGAGATTAAAGTCTCCTGGTGTTTCAAAAAAAGAATGCCAGAAAATGACTAATGGCATGAGCCATGGCCAAATGAGTGATATCAACTGTAGAGCATTCCTGAGGCAAAAGACATCACCAAGGGTTTGTGTTTATTGAAAAATGGCCAAACAGCCACACAAAGGAACACTCCAGATTTTAGGGATAAGATCAGGAAATAATAACTTTGGAAATATATGTAATAGTTTCAAGAGAAAATTTGTGAGAAAATGTACAAGAGGACATAGAATATTAAATAAAGTTTATGGAATCGAAGTACTTTCTTCAAATCAATGGGAATTCTAAGTTTATCCCAAAATAATTTCAAAGAGATACTATGCCGTAATTTAAATAAAATTATATGCAATTTAAATAATTGTAACTTGGAACAAGAATTTTTAGCAGAAAATTTTGTTGCATTAAAAGTATTGCAAACAGAACTATATAATGAACATTTATCTGGTTTTCCTAGCATTAAGCAAACAAGAAATAATCTGATTCTTTGTGATTTGTAACAGGTATTCAGATAGAAAATTCTCTAGAGGAAAGAAAGGATATTCATTTTATTACTAGAGCATGATAGAAATATTTCTTAAAGAACATCAGATTCCCTTTGTTCCAATTCAATGCTCTCTAGGTAACAATATTAGCCAAATTTGTTTTCCTGAGTATATACACTGAAACCCACTAAGACAGAGTTTCTAATGATCCACACTTCAGTTAATTTGGCAATATTGCCCATTATACGTTAATAAATGGATACTGTACTTCATTAATCAGCCTCCTGTGAAATTGGTTCACTTGATTTGTACCTTATTTTAACGACAGCAGTGAGTAAAACCAAATTCTTAAAACAGAAACCTATATCCTCACAGCATTCTTAAAAAAAAATGATTTAACTCTAACAGTTGCTATCTTTTTTTAAATCCTAAGCTGAGAATATGTTTTTTTATTGATTTTTAGAGAGAAGGGATGAGAAAGAGAGAAACATTGATTGGATACCTCCTGTATATGCTCCAAGTCAGGATCAAACCCACAATTTAGATCCATGCCTGACTGGAGATCGAACTCACAACCTTTTTGCTTCATAGAAAGACAACCCAACAGAGCCACCTGGCCAGGGCAGCAGTTTTTTATCTTAAATGAACTATTCGAAGTACAGTGTTACCTCATTATTCATTGTTAATTCATTCCAAAACTTGTGCTGAGTGCCCAAACAGGTACCAATGTTAAAGCATTTTCTTTTGTGGGGCAGTGTCGTTACTCACACAAGTTCTAGCAAGTGCGACAAGTCCTGAGCAAGCCCTGAGAGCTAAAATGTTTTTTTTTCTCTTTAAAATGAGACAAGTACACGATTTGAGGAGTTCTGAAGCCAATCAATACCAAGGTATGACCGTAATAAAACTACAAATTAATTGGTAAGGAATATAGAGAGTACATAAGCTTTTAAAATTATGTTATGGTCTTTAAAAAAATTAATAAATATAATGGAGCATACCTTAGCCTTTTACAATTAATTTTGTGATCATATGTATTAGTGTTAAAGATGAAATAATTTGAAAATATAATAGAGATTTTTGAAAGCCAGTTTTTATATACTTATACCTAAAAGGAACTAATTATAATTCATAAATTGCTTATATAAAATAAAAAAGTAGAAAAATATTAATGGACATTTAGATCTATAATTTACCAATAACCTTCTAAACAAGGAAAAGGCTTAAATAATATTGGTAGTTGTTAAGCCTTCAAAATAAATATCACCTAATTTAAATACCTCAAATCTTCCTTTCTATAAAAGACTTCATCTGATGAAATTACCCATTTGTCCTATTATTTCAGCATTTCAAAAACATTAAAAACTACTGAAATTCATACTTGGGTAATGAAAATGACTTGTCATTTAGTTAATAGAGTGACTTCTGGTTTGCTCATTCCTTCCAATTTTATTTTTTATATTTAGAAAAACACTCAAAGTAAAAAAAAAAAATAAACAGATAGAAACAATATTGCTCATAACTTTTTTCATTGCTCTCCTTCATTGTTCATCACTTGGTTTATTTGCATGAGAACAGTGCCTCTGATTGTTAAGAACTCATTTGCATGAACTGTCTCCACACAAAATCACAAGATCCTCATTAACAAGTACAATTGAATAATCATAGAACAATAGAATGTAAAGATGAATGGGACCCCGGAGTTAATATGAGCTACCTTTTACACAAATGAAGACAATAAACTCCAGAAAATAAAAGATTTTGCCAAAATAAGTTTGTGGTTTTAACAAAAGCAAAATTTGGCTTAACTCTTCTTGAATTCTAAATAATTATTTCTATTTCATTACAAAATAGTGTCACCAAAGTGCTAAAATGACATACTTTTAGATCTCAGGATACAAAATATTATTTTGCTTATGTTGTTTATTGGTGATGCTTTGAATGTTATTCATTTTCTTTTGGTATTAAAACAAACCACATGAAAGATAATAGCTTTAGGTGAGGGATGGTTGTTCTATGCTGTTCTCTTCCTAGTTTGATAATTCCACTTTACACAAAATGGAAAAAGCTGTGAAGAAATTTATAAGCAGCCTTGTTTCTAGGTGTGAGGGTTTCTAGGTATAAAGATTTGGAAAGTTTTTAAAATATATGAATAATGTAATAAATGCTTACCCACTTTAAAATGTTATAAATAGCCAATTATTTTGTATTAATAGACTTTGTTTTTTAGAGAAGGCTTAGGTTTACCAAAAAATGAATAATAAATACAGAATTCCCATAAACCTCTCTCCCTACTATCCCACCATCCCATGCAAATTCTCCTATTATTAATATATTTCTTGTGTATGCTTGTTGCAATTGTTAAACCAATACTGATACATTATTGCCAACTCAAGATAACAGTTTATATGAAGAGAGTCTTTGTATGTATAGTTTCATAGATTTTGACCATGCATGTCATGTACCCACCAGTACATCATCATAGCATCACAATTCCACCTCTCTAAAGATCCCATGTTCCACCTATGCATGCCTCTCCCCACACTTTCTTCACCCTGAAGCCCTAGAAACCACTGATTATTTTTACTGCCTGTAAGGTTTTTCTTTTCCACGAAATCATATAGTTGGAATCATACTGTTTATAGCCATGCCAGATTGGCTTCTTTCAATTACTAACATGCACTTACAGTTCCCCATTTTCTCCTGGTATGATATTTCACTTTGCTTAAACCAATGAGTACTACCGCTCCATTGTAGGGATGCACAATTTCTTTATCCATTCACCTACTGAATAATATGTTGTTTGTTCTTTAATAAAGTTTTGGCAATTATAAATAAAGTCTTTATTAGCATTCATGTGCAGGCTTTTGTGTGGTCATGTTTTCAGCTCATTTAGGTAAATACCAAAGACCATGATTTCTGGATCATATAGTATGATTATGTATGGCTTTGTAAGAAAGTGCCAAACTGTCTTCAAGATAAGGATAACAAGACATTACCTCAACATAATAAAAGCCATAAACAAGAATTCCCTAACATCATATTAAGTGGTAAAAAACTGAGAGCTTTTCCTCTAAATTGGAAACAAGGCCCACCCTTACCACTTCTATTCAACATAGTACTGAAAGCCCTAGCCAGAGCAATGAGGCAAGAATAAGAACTAAAATGCATCTAAGTCAGAAAGGAATGAGTACATTATCTATAGTTACAAATGCCATGACCTTACATACTGAAAAGACTATGGGCCAGGGGAGCAACCTGTTATAATAAATGAATTTAGTAAAATTGCAGCAGCAAATAAAATCAACATACAAAAATACTTTGTTTCTATACATGAAAAAACTATATGAAAAAGAAATTTTAAAAATAATTCTATGTATTATAACATAAAAATAATAACATATTTAGAAATAAATTTAAGGAGATAAAGGACTTGTACACTGAAAATTATAAAATATTGATGAAAGAGATTAAAGACACAAATAAATAGAAAGAGATTCTGTGCTCAAGAATTGGAAAAGTTAAAATGGTTGAATTGTTCATAGTACCCAAAGGGACCTACAGGTTCAATGCAATTCCTATCAAAATTCCAATGGCATTTTTTTTTTGCAGAAGTAGAAAAAATGTCTAAAATCCATATGGAATCACAAGGGACTTTAACTATCCTGAATTATTTTGAGAAAGAAAATAAAAACTAGAGGCTTTGTATCTTCTATCTCTCTCTTTTTATTCATTTTTAATTTTTAATTTTTTAAATTGTTGTTCAAGTACAGTTTTCTGCCTTTTACTCCCAAATCAGCCCACCCCACAACTCTCCCCACCTCCCTCCCATTTCCACCCCCACTTGTTTTTGTCTATGTGTCTTTTATACTTATTCCTGCAAACCCTCCCCCTTTTCCCCTGAAATTTTCTCCCCTCTTCCCTCTGGTGACTGTCAGCCTGTTCTCTATTTCAGTGTCTTTAGTTATATTTTGCTTGTTTGTTTGTTTCGTTGATTGGATTCCTGTTAAAGGTGAGATCATATGGTAGTTGTCTTTCACCATCTGGCTTATTTTGCTTAGCATAATGCTTTCCAGTTCCATCCATGCTGTTGCAAAGGGTAGGAGTTCCTTCTTTCTGCTGCATAGAATTCCATCATGTAAATGTACCATAGTTTTTTGATCCACTCATTTACTGATGGGCACCAAGGTTGATTCCAACACTTGGCCATCATAAACAAAGAAACAAACAACAAATGTTGGAGAGGTTGTGGAGAAAAGGGAACCCCAGTGCACTGATGGTGGGAATGCAGACTGGTGCAGCCACTATGGAAAACAGAATGAAATTTTCTCAGAAAACTAAAAATGGGTCTGCCTTTTGACCCAGAAATTCCACTGCTAGGATTTTATCCTAAGAATCCTGAAACACCAATCCAAAAAAACCTATCTCTTTCTTTTTAAAGTTAGTTTGCCTCGTCAGAAGTTGATTAATTTTTTTTGATATTTAAAAATTACCAGCTTTTGTTTTTGTCAATTTCTCTATTGATTTTTCTATATCAATTCTATTAATTTCTGCTTTATTTTTTTTCTGCTTAATTTGAATTTAATTCACTCTTCTTCCACCAGTTTCCAAAGGTGGAATTTAGATTATTGATTTAGACCTTTCTTCTTTACTAATATGTGCATTTAGTATTGTAAATTTGCCTGTAAGGACTGCTTTGCTGCAGCCTACAAATTGTGGTAAATTTTTATTTTTATTTTCACTTAGTTACAAATGGCCTTTTTATTTCTTTCTATTAAATTTATTGGGGTGACATTGGTTAATAAATTGTATAGGTTTCAGGTATACAGTTCTATAATCTATTACATGTTTAGTATAATGTGTGTTCACCACCCTGTCAAGTTTTCTTCTATCACCATTTACTTCCCTTATACTCTCCTCTATTTCATTCTACCACCTGCCTTCTGGTAGTCAACCACCCTACTGTTGTTTGCATCTGTGCCTTCCTTCCTTCCTTCCTTCCTTCCTTCCTTCCTTCCTTCCTTCCTTCCTTCCTTCCTTTCCTTCTTTCTCTCTTTCTTTTTCGCAAAATCTCTTCACTTCTTTACCCAGCCCTGCAACCCTCCCCTTTCTTTTGCCAGCTGTCTGTTTTCTATGAGTCTGTCTCTTTTTGTGCATTAGTTTATTTTGTTCATTAGATACAACATATGAGTGAGATCATATGGTGCTTGTCTTTTTCTGACTGGCTTATTTCACTTAATAATGTTCTTCAGGTCCATCCATACTGTCACAAAAGGTAAGATTTCCATTTTTTTTTAATAGCCAAGTAGTAGTCCATTGTGTAAATGTACCACAGGTTTTTTTTTGTTGTTTGTTTGTTTTTTGTTTTAATCCACTCATCTACTGATAGATTCTTGGGCTGCTTCCAGACCTTGACAACTGTAATAATGCTTCAGTGAATATAGGGGTGAAGATATTCTTTCTCATGAGTGTTTTGGGTTTCTTTAGGTATATTTCCAGATGTGGAATCACTGCAAATGGCCTTTAAAACTGTAGTTTGTTGACACAATTAAAAACTTTCACTGAACAAAGGTAAACCAATATGTTATATATAAATTATTAATTAATATTATGCCATGCTATCTTCATGAACCATTATCATTTTTTCAAATTATTTGCAATAAAATGGCATCAAGTATTTGTTTGACTTCTACTTGTCTTCAATTAATGTACATTAACTGCCTTCTTACCTTTTGAAATAGTACTTACTGAACCATTCAGTACAACTGAAGAATAAAATGTAATATGATTACAACTACTCTAAAGAACTAGATATTACACCTAAGTCTGTACCTTGTTATTTTTGATACACAGTACTTTATTTAATAAAACATTTCTACTTGATATAAATAAATATAACAGTATGAGTTTACCACCCTCATAAATGATTGGAAACTAAATTTTAAAATAAAAGAGAAGCCAGAGAGGCACTTATTAAAGGAGACATGGCCAATTTTTAGTTTTAGTTTGATTTTTGACAATCTTGTACAGTATAAATAAAATATGTTTTCATTATAGATAAAATTATTCTGTAACAAAATAATCAGAACTATTTTATAATAGAAGAAATTATATAAAACTAAAGAAATTAATATTAGTTAAATATTTATAGTAGTCACTTTGACTCTGCATTTCTTAGCAGAGCCAATTAAAAATAAACAAAGATAACGTCAGATGACTGTATAAGACACAAGAGAAGTGGAAGCTAAAAATTGAGTTAACATGTAGACAAATCTACTTAAATGTAATCTGTATAAAATAATATTAATGTGTGAAGTACTGAGTTATAAAAATTGCAATAAACACTGGATAAAGTTAGGAAAAGAAAAGGAGATATGAAAGCAAAGTGGGAGTCTGTGTTGTGGAGGAACAGAGTTTTAGTATTAATTTTTACTTTAAGAATGCACCATAAAATTTTAAGTCCACCCACTAAAAGTTTTTTTAAGTTATATTGCAAACTATGATACAGAAAAATGCAATAAAAATTAAGCATTAAAAAGGCAAAAAATAAAAGAAGCCCAAAGAAGGAGAAATTGTAAAGAAGAAAAGCAAAGATGGCAGAAAAATGTATCAATAATAAGAAAAAAATCAAAAGAAACTAAATTCACAAGGTTAAAAAATATTATATGATTTCATTACATTGATTTTATGTATATATGCTTATCTAGACACACACAGTTATAAATACATATATATGTACATATGTATATATATATGTATCTCCATATACACATGCACACACATATACATATGTATATGTATGGAGATACATCCAAAATAAGTACAGAATGCAGAGGAATTATAAGAGTTGAACCTAAAATATAAGGTATACAGGAATTTAATTATATATAAAAATTATCAAAAGAAAATGGAACATCTATGTTCATATTACAAATAGACTTTTAAAAAAATGAATAGTTTCACTCAAAATTATAAAGTTCCAATTTCTTTAGAAGATACAATGATCATAGATATTATGCATTTAATTATACAGTCTCTGAATAAGGTAAAATGTTGATCTAACTTCAGATATTAATAGATTTGTACAGCATGTCTATATAGAATCAGCATGTAATATAGAATCCCCACAAATAAAAAGGATAATATTGCAATCTTATAAAGAATATTATGTCAAAAACTTTTAGCAAAACCTGACATCAAACTATATTACAAGGCAATTGAAATCAAAACAATCTGGTACTGGCATCATAACACACACATAAGTCAATGGAACAGAATAGAACTGAGAAATAAACCCATGTGCCTATGGTAAAGTGATATTTGACACAGTGGGTAGAAGCATAAAATGGAGGAAAAATAGCCTCTTCAACAAATGGTGTTGGGAGACCTGGACAGCTACACGCAAAAAAAAAAAAAAAAAAAAAAAATGAAATTTTATCACCAAGTTACACCATGCACAAAAATAAATTCAAGGTGAATAAAAGACTTAACTATAAGTCCTGACACCATAAAAGTCCTTCAGGAAAACATAGGCAGGAAAATCTCAGATAATCCATGCAGGAATATTTTCACTGGTAGGTCCCCTAGAGCAAGGGACATAAAAGAAAGAATAAAAAATTGGGACTTCATCAAAATAAAAAGCTTCTGCACAGCTAAAGAAAACATCAACAAAATGAAAAGGGAACTGACTATGGGAAAATATATTTGACAATGATACCTTGGACAAGGGTTTGATCTCCAACATATATAAAAACCCACACGACTCCACTCCAGGAAGACAAAGGACCCTAACAGACACTTATCCAAGAAGGACATACAGAGCGCCCAGAGACACATGAATAAATGCTCAACATCACTAGCCATTAGAGAGATCCAAATTAAAACCACAGTGAGGCATGACTTCATACTGGTCAGAATAGCCATCATAAACAAATCAACAAACAATAAGTGTTGGTGAGGATATGAAGAAAAGGGAACCCTAGTACATTGTTGGTTGGAAAGCAGACTGGTGCAGTCACTGTGGAAAACAGTATGGAATTTCCTCAAGCCAAAAAATGGAACTGCTTTTTGACCTGGCAACTCCACTGCTGGGATTATACCCTAAGAATCCTGAATCACCATTTCAAAACAACCTATGCAACCCAGTGTTTATCAACACAATTTACAATAGCCAAGTGCTGGAAGCAACTTAAGTGCCCATTAGTAAATGAGAGGATCAGAATATCATGGTACATTTACACAATGGAATGCTATGCAGTAGAAAGAAAGAAGGAGCTCCTACCCTTCATGACAGCATGGATGAAACTGGAAAGCATTATGCTAAATGAAATAAATCAGTTGGTAAAAGACAAATACCATATAATCAACAAAACAAACAACCAAGCAAAATATAACCAGAGATATTGAGATAAAGAACAAACTGACAGTAAACAGAGGGGAAAATAGAGATTTAGGGGCATCAAAGAACATGTATAAAGGACCCATGGACAAAGTCAAAGTGGTGTAGGATTGAGGGTGGTGCAGGGGAAAGTGGTGGTGGGAAAATGGAGACAATTGTACTTGAACAACAATAAAAAGAGAGAGAGAGAGAAAAAAGAAATGGACAAATGCTTAAAAATAAAGTGTTCTGATATGGGCAAAAATAAAAGGATTAAATTGTACTATTATTTAATAAATAAATTAAATTATAATGTTAAAATATTTAAGAGAAGAAAATACCAGGTTGATATGATTTAACAAACAGGTTGCCATACTTTTGAATAGCATATTAGTACCTTTTGGCAAAATATCTGCTAAATAATAGAAAAACAGGATGTCATTAAATAATTCTTCAGGTTCAGCATGATCTACATACCAATGCATTGCAGACATTATAAAAGAAAAGGCAGAACAAGTTAATTTACTAACATAGATGCTGAAACACTACAGAAATGGCTATTGAATTTAGCAATGTATAAAAATGTAACATAACAAACTTTGTGTTTTTTTATGAACACAGAATTCTTTTCATGTTCTTTTTTTGGATTATTTTATTGCTGTTCAATTACAGTTGTCAGTGTTTACCCTCCACCTCCCTCCCCTACTTTGGATTCTTACACAAATAACAATAGTCAATAAAATCAACATTGTCATTATTTGCATATACATTCTTTACACATAATTAAAACATCCAGTAGTCAACCATCGTATTTTAAAATATAAGAGTTTAGCTGTATAGCCATCAGGAATGAAAATATATACCATGTATAATTCATAAGCACTTAATACTTTGTTTTATTTAATGGTTAATAGGATTTTTATTATATATGTAATAAAAATCATAGGAGCATGTATCTTCTATTTTCCAGGAACATATCCAAACAGAGATGTACAGAATTTGTATGAAGAACTTTACTAAAAACCATAAAAACTAAAATTATTTAATAAATGTTACATTATTAATATAAAATTAAATGTAACAGCTACACTATATCTAATGTAATCTTTATCATTATTTTCAATCCACTGAAAACACTGAGTGATTTTTTTAAGGTGACAAGATGATATTAAGAGATATACAAATAACAGCCTAAGAATATTCAAGTCCTCCTAAAGAAAAAGAATATGGGTGATCTGTCCTTTTATTTATAGATATGTATAAAGTTAAGACTAAGACGATGTATTTTTTCATACTAATAACCTGAATAACCAGTGAGAAATAACTACTAAGACATAAATTTATATTTATTCTAAGTTGATATGCAAGAGATGACATTCAGTTGAGTAGGGAATGTTCAAAATATGACACTGTGACAATTATGTATATAAAAATAACGCATGTGAATGTTTATTTTACATAATTAAAATCTAACTTAAAGAGTCCTAAATGAGATAGAAAGACTATTAAAGCTTTTAGAAGAATACAGAAAACAATGTTGAGTGTATAATATATATATGTGTGTGTGTATATATACATATACATATAATAATATATATGTATGTATATGTGTGTGTGCATATACATATATATAAAATACTGCATATAATCTCAAGGTCAGAAAAGTTTTTGTTATTTTGTGCTATTATTTGAGCTACTCTTAGAAATAATTAAATATAAAAGATGTCTTTTTATTTTTTTAAAGGTAGGATTATCTATTTTTAAGATTTTATTTACTTATTTTTAGAGAGGGGAAGGGAGGGACAAAGAAAGAGAGAGAAATATCAGTGTGTGGTTTTCTCTTGTACATCCACCACTGGGGACCTGGCCCACAACCCAGGCATGTGCCCCGATTGGGCATCGAACTGAAGACCCTTTGGTTCACAGGCAGGCACTCAATCCACTGAGCTGAACCAGCCAGGGCTAAAAGATGGATTTTTAAATAGGACTGTATTAAAAGAAACAATATATGTTTATCAAAGGACAATCTAATAATAGCAAAGAGTTAAGATCTAACAATTCCACACCTAGATACATATCCACGAGACACTCTTGTACATACACAGTGAGAACTATGTGCGAGGAATTTCATAGTACCACCTGTATGATAAAAATCTGGAAATACATACACAATAAATAAATAAACAAACAAACAAACCTCTACTCTTTTTCACTCTACTGGGTGTGGACAACAATGTTATAGTGGTGATGGAATTAAAATTAATAAATTACCCAATCATATCTTCATCTAGCCTTGCTGATATCTTAAGAACTTGCAAATAGTAGTTTCTGTCATAACTTACATTTATTAAAGTCATTGGTTTAATAATCTCATTTTCCTCATGCCCCATTTTTAGTAGGTACTGTCATTCATATTTACTGATGAAGATCAGAGTTGCCCAAGATCATAATGCTTGAAGTGCTGCTGATCCCCAGTCTGTCTGAGATTATTTGTCATGACGTCCGTCATTCTGTCAACTGATAGGTGTCTGCATTCCTCAAATAAGTTAAGCACACTTTCCCATGGAAAGTTTGGAAGTTCTCTTCCTTTGTCTGGGCTACTATCTCCCAAATAATGTTTGGCTCACTGTTTCATCCAGTTATTTTAAGTTCTTTTTTTTTTTTTTTAAGCACATTTTATTGATTATGCTGTTGCAAGTGTCCCTGTTTTCTCCCTTTGCCCTTCTCCCCCTGGTACCCCCTTCTCTCCAGTAATCTCCACCTCTTAGTTCATGTCCATGGGTCATGCATGTAAGTTCTTTGGCTTCTTCCTTTCCTATAACATTCTTAACCTCCCCAGTCTATTTTGTTCCTACCAGTTATGCTTCTTGATCCCGGCACCATTTCTCCATCTTTTCCCCTTCGCCCTCCCAGCTGATAACCCTCCAAATGATCCACATACCTATGATTCTGCTCCTGTTCTGGTTGTTTGCTTAGTTTTTGTTTTTGTTGTTTAGATTAGTTGTTGATAGTTGTGAGTTTGTTGTCATTTTGTTTTGGTTTTGTCATTTTTTTTTAATTGTTTTTCAGTTACAGTTGTCCAGCCTTTTTCCCCATTGTTCTCCCCTGCCCTGTCCCCAACCCTCCTCCCACAGTCAATCCCTAGCCCACTGTCCATGCCCACGTCATTTTAATGTTCATAGTACTGATCTTTTTCTTAGATAACTTCTTTTAACATTTCATGTAACAAGGGCTTGGTGATGATGAGCTCCTTTAGCTTTACCTTCTCTGGGAAGCACTTTATCTGCCTTTCCATTCTAAATTTACCACCTTTAATAAAATTGTTCTTTATCTTCACCTTTGACCATGTTACCCTCATTTACCTTTTTTTTATGGTACTTACTCACCACCAGACATATAGAGTTGCTTATTCGCTACTCACCTTAGAAAGTTACTTCTGTGAAGCAAAGACTTTCTTTTGTCCATTGTTGTGTCATCTATACCTAGACTAACACTTGACAATAGTAGGCATTCAATACATTTTTGTTCAGTGAAATCAAAGAAAGCAGTAAATTGAAGCTAGGCCATTAGTTACCAGGGAATGAATATCACAACGCCTACTAAAATGATTGTACAATTTCATAAGATGGTCCATAAAACGCTCTCCACAGTGTCATCTGGTATAATCACTCTTGCAGCTATGCTGATAAAGGCAGGGGGGAAGAAAGAGGCCACACCTATCAAGGTATGACTATTGCCTCACTACAAATTGGATTATGGCATATAAGTGCACAGGGATGGATGCTTACAGTTCTCAGGCACACCAGCTACTCCTGACACTTTAGGCAAGAAGACTACCAATGAAAGTTGCAGTTCTACACATACAGAATTAGGATCTGCAATGTATCATTGGAGGACTCAATTCACATTTCATCCACATTTGCTCTGAAAAGAGCAATTTACACAGAAAAAAACCTGCAAACAGCTGTTTCTTCCCTGGCTGGTATGGCTCAGTGGACCGATTGCTGGCCTGAGAAGCAAAGGTTCTCTGATTTGGTTCCCAGTCAGGGCACATGCCTGGGTTGCAGCCGGGTTCCAAGTAGGAGGTGCATGAGAGGCAACCACATTGATGTTTCTCTCCTTCTCTTTCTCCCTCCCTTCCCCTCTAAAATAAATAATAAAAAAATCTTAAAAAAAAAGAAAAAGGAAGAAACTTGTTTCTGGCCTCTCCTATTTATTTTTACTGTTGGTTGTGATTGGGAAAAATAAAACAAAAAATATTTTCTCTCTGTCTTTCTCTCCCTGGCTAAGATGTTAGGCCCTGTAAGGAGAAACTACAAATTTTCTTTAAGTCCCCAGCACTTAGACCAGAGCCTGGTGTAAGCTAAACTAAAAAAATAAACTAACAAAGAACAGCTTCTGGAATTTATACAATAATATATTCTTAAATTGTTTTACAATTTTTTGTTATCTAACATAATCTAACCAAAAACACAACATGCTAGCAAATGCTCAGCTTCATTGCTCCCGTTGGTTGCAGTTATCTATAAAAAGAACATACTGCTAAGCAGGTGGCAGAAAAATCAAGGTAAGTGTTAGCTATTCAACTTTAGAATTGCACTCTTTGTCATAACTAAATGTTTCTTCTGACATTTTCAGAAATTTCACCCTTCCCTAGTTCTTCATTTTTTTGCCTATTTTTTCCTTATTTTTGTTGTTGACACTATTGCAGATATCTTTTTTGGAAGTGTCCTGGCATCCCAAGCAATCATATTTTGGTTCACTTCATTCTTTTCATACACTGCTACTTTCTGAATGTCAGCAAGAATAAAATAAACCCTTTTTTATTTTTTTCAAAATAAAGATATAAATACACAAACATTCACAAGCTTAAAAAATAAACTTAAAAGAGGCATAAAAAAGAAAGAAGAAGTAATGCTCTTCTATCACATATATGTTGTATATCCAATTTTTAAAGTAAATTCACATTTTGAATTATTTTGGTAGCATCTAGAGATGGCTAACTTTAGTACAATCTTATAAAGTGATGTGATATAGAAAGATTAAGTAAATAAATGTTAAACAGCCATTAGTTTGAATGTATCACTAAAATGAAATGTTGACAATAAAGAATAAATTTTCACTTTAACACTTCACTAAATGTTTTCGCCATAACATTTAAAAGTTAAAAAAAAACCTGAGGTTTTAAAGTACAGAGCAGGTAGGAGTAGGTTTCCAGTGCTGTTGCGACATTCACTTGAGTTAATAAAGCTATCATAACAATCATAACCTGAACATGTTTTTCCACGTGAACAATTATAAACTAGTTTGCACACCCACATACTAAAAAAATTATATAAGCAGTAAGGTAAAATTGAAAATATAAACTAAAATTTTAATTCATTGCTTTTATGTTTTTAAATTTATTTTTGATGTATTTTTCCATTACCCTTTAGTCACCTTATCCCACTTCTACCCTGGCAATCACCACGCTGTTGACCACGTCCAAGAGCCCTTTTTGCTTTTTGCTCAATCCATCCAAACCCTACCTTTCCTCTCCTTCCCTTAGCTGCATCCTACTTTCTATGAGTCTATCTATTTTGCTTGTTAGATTCCACATATGAGTGAGATCATATGATGTTTGTTTTTCTCTGATCGACTTATTTCACTTAGCATTATGTTCTCCAGGTCTAACAATGCTGTTGCAAAGGGTAAATGTTCATTCTTTCTAGGGCCAAGTAGTACTCTATTCTGTAAATGTCCCATAGTTGTTTTAGCCACTTACCTACTGACGGACAATTGGGCTGCCTCCCTATCTCGTAGATTGTGAATAACACTGCAATGAACGTAGAGGTGTTTATATTCTTTGAAATTAGTGTTTTGGGTTCTTTTACATATATTCCCCGAAGTGGGATTATTGGGTCAAAAGGCAGATTTTTAATTTTGGTGGGTATCTCTGTACTGCTTTCCACAGTGGCTGAATAAATCTGCATTCCCACTAAGAGTGCAAAAGAGGTCCCCTTTCTTCACATCCTCCTTGGCACCTGTTGTTTGTTGATCTGCTGATGATAGCCATTCTGACAGGTGTAAGATGATATCACATTATAGTTTTAATGTGCATTTCTCTGATGATTAGTGACATTGAACATCTTTTCATATGCCTGTTGGCTCTCTGTATGTCCACTTTGAAGGACTGTCTATTCAGAAACTTTGCCCATATTTTAATTGGGTTGGTTGGGTTTTGGTGTTCTGTAAATTCTTTATAAATTTGGGGTATTAAACTCTTATCACATATGTAGGAGAATAGGTTCTCTCATTCTGTGGGTTGTCTTTATTTTGTTGATGTTTTCTTTTGCTGTGCAAAAACTTTTTAGCTTGTTGTAGTCCTATTTGTTTATTTTTTCTTTTGTTTCCCTGCCTGGGGAGATATATCTGATAAGCTATTGCTTCAAGCAATGTCTGAGATTTTGCTGCCTATGTTTTCTTCTATGATTTTTTATGGTTTCGAGTCTATCATTTAAGTCTTTAATCCATTTTGTATTTATTCCAGTATGGTGTAAGAAGGTAATCCAGTTTCATTTTTCTGCATGTGTCTGTCCAATTTTCCCAATATCATTTGTTGAATAAACTATCTTTAGCCCATTGCACGTGGTTCCTTCCTCTGTTGAATATTGATTGACTATAAAGGTGTGGGTTCATTTTTCACTCTCTATTTTGCTCCATTGATCTATGTATCCATTTTTATGTCAGTATTACGCCACTTATTACTATGGTCTTATAGTATAATTTGATATTAGGTAACATGATTCCTCCAATTTTATTTTTCCTCTCAGGATTGTTGTTGCTATGTGGGGTCTTCTTCTTCATTCCAAATGAATTTTTGAAATATTTTATCTAATTCTATGAATTATATCATTGGAATCTTGATAGAAATTGCATTGAATCTATAAATTGCTTTTGGTAGTATGGACATTTTAATGATGTTAATTCTTCGCATCCATGAATACAGTATGTGCTTCAAATTGTTTGTATCTTCTTCAATTTCTTCTTCAATGTCTTATAATTTTCTGACTAAAGATTTTTCACATCCTTAGTTAGGTTTATTCCTAGGTATTTTATTCTTTTTGAAGCAATTGTAAATGGAATTGTTTTCTTAATTTCCATTTTCTGTTAGTTCATTATTGGCATATAAAAATGCAACTGATTTCTGGATATTAATTTTGTATCCTGCTACTTTGCTTAATTCATTTATCACTCCTAGTGTTTTTTGTTTGTTTGTTTGTTTTGTTGTTGTTTTTTTTTGTGGAATCTTTAGGGTTTTCACTGTTCACTATCATGTCATCTGCGAATAAAGACAGTTTTACTTCTTTTCCAATTTGGATGGTTTTTATTTCTTTTTTCTTGCTTGATTTCTGTGGCTAGAATGTCCAGTACTATGTTGAATAAGAGAGGTGAAAGCAGACATCCCTGTCCTGTTCCTGATGTTAAGAACACTTACAGTTTTTGTCCATTGAGTATGATCCTGGCAGTGGGATTGTCATATATGTCCTTTATTATGTTTAGGTATGTTTCCACTGTTCCCACATTGCTGATAGCTGTTGTTTTTTAATCATATATGGGAGCTGGATTTTATCAAATGCATTTCCTGTATCTATTGATATAATTATGAGGTTTTTATCCTTTATTTTGTTTACATGGTGAATCATTTTTAATGATTTGTTATTGTTGTATCGACCTTGTATTCCCAAATAAATCCCACTTTATCATGGTGTATGATATTTTCCTTGCATTGCTTTATTCAGTTTGCTAACATTTTATTGAGGATTTTAGCATCTGTGTTCATCAGATATATTGGCCTATAATTTTCTTTTTTTTAGTGTCTTTTTTTCAAAATTAGGAGATTTCTGGTCTCTTGGGAACTTTCTATTCTCTTGAATTTTTTTGCAATAGTTTGAGAAGGAGAGGTGTTAGTTCTTTTTGGAATGTTTGATAAAATTCCCCTATGAAGCCATCTGGTCTAGGACTTTTATTGGCTATAAGTTTTTTGATTACTGCTTCAAGTTCACTAGGTTAAATTTGTCTATTTAGACTTTCTGATTCTTCCTGATTTGCTTTTGGAAGATTGCATAATTATAGAAATTTATCCATTTTATCCAGGCTGTCCAGTTTGTTGGCATATAGTTGTTCATAATATTTTTTTTTACAATGCCATGTATTTACTTAATATGAGTTGTTCTTTCCCCTCTTTTATTTCTGATTTCTTTATTTGGGTCCTCTCTCTTTTTTCCTTGATGAGTCTGGTTAAAGGTTTGTCAATCTTCTTTATCTTTTCAAAGAACCAGCTCTTGGATTTATTGATTTTTTGTTTCATTTTTTAGACTTGATTTTGTTTATTTCTGCTCTATCTTTCCTTCTACTCACATTGGGGTTTGTTTGTAGCTCTTTTTCAAGTTCTTGGAAGTGTGATTTAAATTTATTATTTGAGCCTTTACCTTTTGTTTTTTGTTTGTTTGTTTGTTTTGCAATAGGCCTGTAGTGCTATAAATTTACCACTTGGGATTGCTTCACTGTGTCTCACAAATTTTGGATTGTGGTGTTCTCATTTTCATGTTTCAAGGTATCTTGATGTCTTACTTGATGTTGGTATTGATCCACTTATTGTTTAATAACATGTTATTTAGCTTTCATGTCTTTGTGTGTTTTTCAGTGTTCTCTTGTGATTGAGTTTTAGTTTCATAGCATTGTGGTCCAAGAGGATGCTTGATATGATTTTAACCTTCTTTAATTTATTGAGACTTATTTTGAGTCCTAATATGTGGTCTATCTGCTGCCTTGGGTGGAAATACCCTGAAGATATCAATTAAATCCATTTGGTCTAGTGTGTCATTTATAGCTGCTGTCTCTTTGTTGATTTTCTGCCTGAAAGATCTATCCATCAAAGTCAGTGGGGTATTAAAATACCCTACTATGACTGTATTTCTATCAATCTCTCCCTTTATATTCATCAAAATTTGCTTTACATGTTTAGCTTCTCCTATGTTGGGTGTGTATATATTTTTAAGGTTATATCCTCTCATTGGATTGTTTCCTTTATAATTATGTATTGTCCTTCTTCGTCTCTTACTATAGCCTTGTTTATAAAGTCTATTTTGTTGGATATAAGTATTGCTACCTCAGCTTTTTCCCCTTTCCATTTGCATAAAATATCTTTATCCATTCCTTTACTTTTAGTCTGTTCATATCATTTGACCTGAGGTGGGTCACTTGGAGGCAGCATATATATGGGTCTTGTTTTCTTACCCATATAGCTGCCCTAAGTTTTTTGGTTGGAGCATTTAAGCCATTTACATTTAAAGTGATTATTGATTAATACATATGTAGTGCCATTTTATTTTTAGACTATTCTCTTCCTTTTTTGTTTCTCTTTTTTTCCCTTTTTCTTAGAGCAAACTCTGCTTAGAAGCAAACCTTCTTCTATGTCAAACTTTGCCTATGACTGGCCCTGGATAACCAGTTTAGAGCTATCAGGTATCCGCAACTTGTGGCTCCCTCTGCTGAGCCTGTTTGTGTGCAGAAAGAACCAGTCAGTGCACCAAGGCTGGTTTTTACCAATACAGAGACTGGGGGAGTGTCAGCTAAAGTCTCAAATCTCCCAAAGGTCCACCTTAGTTTTAAAACTAATCACTGATATAGCCTCAAGCTATACTCAGCAGTTTGGCTTAAGATGCACAGGGTAGGGCAAAGTAATTCCTGTGGTCAGGCTATTGCTTCTCCTTAGGCTGATGCCATTCAGAGAGTAGTGTTCTGCCTGAGAAAGATGGACTCAGGAGTATGGTGAAATACTCGGCACATGAGTCTTTTTGGCCATTCCTTCACTTCTCTCCCCAGAGCCACCAGTTCCAGATTCTCCTCTTACATCTCTAGTCCACTTTGTCTTCCTTCTGCCAGAGCCCAAAGTAAGTGGTTGCAAATGGAATTTTGTGCATTGTCCCTTTAAGAGTATCTTTGCATCTTCAGCCATCTCTCCACGTCGTTAGACAGGAACTCTGCTGCTTTTCACAGCTGCATGTTATTTGGGTTCCATTCCTCATTCTGGTGCTATAGGTAGGGAGCCCAGCTTGGGGTTTAGACCACACACTTCTCAGTAGGAACCTCCTGGCTGCTGAAATATCTCTCCAGGACGTAGCTGCCGCCCATGGGAGCCCAGCCAGCTCTCTTGCACCTCTGTTGCACTCCCTCCCAGTCTCTCTGTCATGAAGTGGCTTCTTCCATCCCTCTGTGGATATAAGGCTTTACTCTAGTTACTGTTCAGTTGGTTATTCAGGATGATTTTTCTATAATTTAGTTGTAATTTGTTTGGTCCTGGGAAGAGGTTAGTGTATCTTCCACTTAATCCTCTGCCATCTTCTCCAGCCACTTTTATATATTTTCTGATATGTAATACTCACTAGCTTTGTAAATTTCGTAAAGTCACTTTGCATGGCCAGATTGATCTTCTGACCTTTCTGTTTAATAATAACATTAAGACTCAGCATTATGTAAATATCTAATTTAATAATATATTGAAGTAATTTCAATTGTTGTAAGGAGGGACTGAATGCAATCATTTGCCATTAACAGTATTGTCTCATTTATGCAGTTAATACATGCACATGCATTCACACATACAACATAGGAAACATGCTTATTTAAAATTAATAAAATGAAAAATGAAACTCAACAGTAAGAGAAAATCACCATTGAACCTATAGGTTCTTTTCTCCCAGACATTTAATAAAATAGTTTTTCTTGAGTTTTAAAAATATGACCATGATATACTCTCTTCTGTAACCTGCTATTAATTTTGCATTGTGACTCCAATTATTAAATTTCTACAAAATATCATTTTAATGACTACATTATAACATATAACATTATAATTATATGTATCCAATTTCAAAAAGCCTTTATAATAATTTTTACTTTTTCTTATTAAAATATTTCTGGAACAAAATCTTAGGCCCTAACTTTTGGCATACTACAGTTTTAAAAATAACTAACTGGTAAAGAAGAAATGATAGACTCGTATTATAAATTTGTATTTCATTAGTGACTTTTTCTTAATTTTAGCTTACATTTATAAAGTACATATCTCATAGTACTTAAAATATACAGCAACACTAAGAGCTATACCCCATGTCATCGTTCTACAACTCTTCATGTACAAATCCAATATTAACCTTAGATGCTAATTACTTGGAAAAGAATCACCATGATTGAAATATATATATTTCTTTCAAGGCCTATGTCCTAGAATTTTTAATTCTGTAGATCTCCACAGAGTCTGAGGGATTTGTATTTTTAATAAGCTCTTGAGGTAATGTTTCCCCTTTACATAATGTGCCAAATACTGTATAATCTCTGCCCTAATTTTGGTATGCTTAAGATTTTTCTACAAAATGTTTAAAAGTTTTAATGATGATGGCTTTGCGAATATCTCATACTTGCAAAAATACTTAAGGTGATGTACTAGAAAATAGTTTCACAGGGGCTTCCAGTTGTCATATCTATTCATTATGTATTTACTTTAATTTTTAAAAAAATCTAAGATGGAGGCATAAGTAAATAAAGCTCACCTCCTCTCACAACCATAGTAAAAATTACAACTTCAATGCAAAACAACTATCATGTAGAATTATCAGAAAATTGAGCTGTACAGAATTCCAACAACCAAGGAATTAAACAAGTCACATTCAAACAGACAATAGGAGTGATGGAAATGTGGACATGTGGAGACATGGAATGACCAGTCCCACGTCTGTTTGTGGTAAATAAAAATCCGGAGAGACATCTCAGGAGGGAGGGATGGCAGCACTACAACAGACTACCAAGCCCAGGATTCCAGTGCCAGGAAGGTAAGTCCCCAAAACTTCTGGCTGTGAAATTCAGTGGGAATTGGGGCAGAGCAGGAAAACGTAGGATTCTCAGGTATCTCCTCTTAAAGGGCCTGAAATGGACTTAGGACTTTAGGAAGACTCACTACCTCTGAGCTTCAGCACCAGGGCAACAGCTAGAATGACACCAGTGGCACAAGAGGAGAAACTGAAGTGTCTGGCATCAGGGCAAGTGCCAGGGGACAGCTTCCTCCTGGAAAAAATTCCAGAGGCCAGGTGGCACCCATAGTCCCTTTTCTGATACTTGTTCCACACAGAACCATGAGGTGGTGGCACCATACTTGAGACTCCATCTGCCTGATTCACAAGGGTTGCCCTGCCCATGTGATTACCTAAGGTTCCACCCCATCCAACTTGACATGCACTTTCCTACAACAGGCTGTGCTACTAATAAAGGGAGTTAAAACAGCTCTTTCTAATACATAGAAACAAACACAGGGATGCTGCCAAAAAGAGGAGACTAAGAAACGTGGCCCAAGTGAAAGAACAGAACAAAAATCTAGAAAAAGAACTAAACAAAATGAAGATGAACAATCTACCAGATGCAGAATTCAAAACACAGGTTGACAAGATGCTCGAGGAACTCACTGAGTACTTCGATAACATAAAAAAAGACCTAGGAAGAAATGAAGGTTACAGTAAGTGAAACAAATAAAAAATTACAGGGAACAAACAGTAGGGTAGATGAAGCCAAGAATCAAATCAATGACTTGGAACATAAGGAAGAAAAAATCATTCAATTAGAACAAGAAGAAAAAAGATTTAAAAACAAAAACAAAAACCCAAGGATAGGCTAAGGACCTCTGGGGCAACTTCAAATGTACCAATGTTTGAATCATAGGGGTGCCAGAAAGAGAAGAGAAAGAGCAAAACATGAAAAATTATTTGAAAAAAATAATGAAAGAACACTTCCCTAATTTGGTGAAGAAAATAGACATAATAAGGCCAGGAAGCCCAGAGAGTCCCAAACACGATGGACACAAAGAAGACCACACCTGGACACATCATAATTAAAATGCCAAAGGTTAAAGATAAAAAGAGAATTGTAAAAACTGTAAGAAAAAAGCAGATAGTTACCTACAAAGGAGTCCCCATATGACTGTCAGCTGATTTCTTAAAAGAAACTTGCAGGCTAGAAGAGACTGGCAAGAAGTTCTCAAAGTGATGAAAAGCAAGGACCTATAACCTAGATTACTCTATCCAGCAAAGCTATCATTTAGAATGGAAGGGCATATAAAGTGTTTCCCACAAAAGGTAAAGCTAAAAGAGTTCATCATCACCAAGCCATTATTATATAAAATGGTAAAGGAATTTTCTTAAGAAAAAGAAAATCAAAACTATGAAAGTTTCTGTAGATATCAGTTAAGTTCATTTGATCTAGAGTGTTGTTCAATGCCACAATATCCTTATTGATTCTTTGTTTGGAAGATCTATCCATTGTTGATAGTGGGGTGTTGAAATCTACAATGACTGCTTTGCTGTCGATGTCTTTCTTGAATTCCTCCAAGACTTCCCTTACATACTTAGGTGCTCTTATGTTGGCTGCATATGTGTTTAAAAGGTTTATATTCTTTTATTGTACTACTTCCTTAAGTAGTATGTAGAGACCTTCTTTGTCTCTTATCATGACCTTTGTTTGGAATTCTATTTTTTTCTGATATAAGCATTGTTACAACAGCTTTTTTTCCCATGTCACTTTCCTTGGAATATCTTTTTGATTTCTTCATTTTCAGCCTGTATATAGATTTTATGTTTTGAACTTGGTCTGTCGTAGATAGCACATGTACTGGTCTTGTTTTCTTATCCATTCAGCTACCCTATGTCTTTTGATTGGAGCTTTTAAGCCATTTACATTTAAGGTTATTATTGATAGGTACATAATCATTGTCATTTTTCCCTTTTGTACCTGTGTTCCTATCGCTATGTTTTTGTTCATCTTCTTAAATCAGTCCCTATCTCTTGCAGTGCTGCTATGTGCTATTTTAGCCTTTATTTATTTATTTATTTATTTTGTTTGGGGAGCTCCTTATTTCACCTTCCATTTTAACTGATAGCCTTGTTGGGTAGAGTAGTCTTGGTTGCAGGCCTTTGTTTGCCAATACTTGAAACATTCTGTGCTATTCCTTTCTGGCTTGCATTGTTTCTGTTGATAAATCAGCTGATAGCCTTATCAATGCTCCCTTGTATGTTTCTTCCTTGATGCCTTTAAGATTCTCTGTTTGTCTTTAAATTTTGCTAATTTATTTATGATGTGTCTTGGAGTGCACCTCTTTGAGTTCATCTTGATTGGGACCCTCTGTGCTTCCTGGGTTTGCATGACTTTTTCCTCACCTTGTTAAGGAAGTTTTTGTCATCAAGTTTTCAATAGGTTTTCTATCCCTTATTCCTTTTCTTCTCCTTCTGGTATCCCTATGATATGACTATTATTGTATTTCATGTTGCCCCACAGCTCCCTTACACTATCTTCAATCTTTTTGAGTCTTTTTTCATTTTGTTTCTCCATCTTGGTGTTTTTTTCCACCTTGTCCTCCACTCACTGATTCGATCCTTTGCTTCATCTAGCCTGCTTTTAATTCCTTCTAGTATATTCTTCATTTCTTCCTGGTTCTTATTCATAGTCTATGTGTCCTTTTTAATGCTGATTTAATGCTAAGCTTTTTAACTCTTAGTTATTAAGTTTCCTGTAGCTTCCATATAGTTCCTTGTCATCCTCACTGAGCAGCTTGAATGTCCTTATAACTATTATTTTGGACCCTTTTTCTGATAGGTTGCTTGCCTCAATTTCATTTTCACCTCTTTCTGAGTATTTCTCCTTTTCTCTTTTGGGGGTTGTTTCTTTGTCTCCCCATTTTAGGTGACTCTTCTTGTTTGTTTCTGCTTATTAGATTGATCTGCTTTGACTCCCTGTCTTTGTGGGGTGGCCTTCTGTTGTAGGATACCTGTGGGACTCAGTAGTATAGTCTCCTTGATCTCCTGAGCTGACTGTTCTTCAGATGCCCTTTATGCCATTTATGTGGGTTCTCTTGTTATAGTTGGGTTTTGGTTGTTGTTGGGTCATTATTTGGTGGGCTCTTCCCTCCAGCTGGCTGACACAGAGTCACACCACCCACCAAGTCTTGTATCCTATTGTACAGGTGCTGCCAAACAGAACAACCCAGGGAATAAAGCCCACACATACAAAAATAACTCCCATCCACAACCACATTATCAACAAAAAATGAGTAAATATTAATAAAGGTGGAAAATAGTAAGATTACTATAAGAAAGGAAAAACAAATATGACATTACCAACAGAGAGAAAAATGATTTTGAGAGGATAGGAGGAGAAATAATAAGAGCAGGGCATATAAACAAGAAGAGAGAATGAAAGTAAAATTTATATTGTAAATAAAAAAGGGAGGAAAGAGGGAAAATTGAGTAAGAAAAGGGAAAGAGTGTACTATGAGGTTTAAAAAAATAAACTAATAAAAAAAGCAGGAACAATATTGAAGAAAAAACATTCACCACAGCCATATGAATGACAAATGAGCAAAGATTAATATAGGTAGAAAGGGAAAAAGAAGGAAAAAGTAAGAAAAAAGCTTATGAGATATCTAAAGGAGAGAAAAGTGATTTTGAAAGGATAGAAGGAGAAGAAGTAATAATACTGAGGAATGAGTACCCATGCTAAGGGATGGAAACAGTAAAATTTAAAATGAAAAAAAAAAAAAGAAAGGTTAGGAGGAAGGCAAAATGGAGTTATGGAGGGTAACAGTAAAATTTCAGATTTTAAATACAAAAATCAGTGAACATCTAGAAATAAAAATGAAGAAATGCAAAAACAACCACCATATTAGCAGTCAATGAGCAAAGATTAATAAAAGTGGAGAAAGAATACAGATATTATAAGAACAGGAAAAAGAATATGAGACGACTAATGATAGGAAAAATGGTTTTGAGAGACTGTAGGGAGGAGAAATAGTAAGAGTGCAGAATAGAAACAAGATGTAGAAAGAGAAAACAGAATTTAAAACAAATGTAAGAAGAGGAAGGAAGAAGGCAAACTGGAATAAGAATGGAGGTGTAAAATATGAGATTGAAAGAAATTAAAATAAATAAATATTGAAATAATCAGAACAAATATGAAGAAAAAACAGTTAAAGAGCTATGCAGGAAAAAAATAACACAAATAATAAAGAAGACCACAGTGGAATTTGTCTCAGCAGAATCTAGTGTCATTTACTGTCTTCTCTTTTAGGATATGCCCCTGGTAATGTCAGATAGTGTCCTCTTCTAGCCCTAGCCAGCCTGTTCAAGACTACGAGCAATCCACAGTCTTTGGCAGTCTCCCTCAGGCTTGGCTGGTCCCCACTGTTCTGCCCTGCTGGCTTTCTATCAGCAGAAGGCCTAGAGCACTGCCAGTACCACCTCCACCTGCCTCCTCCAGAAAGGGACCTCTAGTGTGATTGGGAGGGTGCAATCCTTGGGTCACATTCAGTCTTCATGGCAGATGGTGTTTCCCTGACCCCTTGCCACAGGCCTTGGTGTGCCCCATATTATTTCCAGTAATGTATGCTTTCTGATGAATTAACTGTCCATTTCCTGTGAGGGGCCAATCTATGTAAAAAGGGCAGCTCTTCCTGCTGGTGCTGATGGCATCTCTAACAGCCAAGGCTGGATGGGGCCCTGAACATCCCTTGTTGCTACTGTCTCTAATTTTTCTGCTTTGCTGGTTTCAGTGGATCAGGGCCTGAAGAATCAGTGTAGCTCATAGTATGTGAAATAAGTTCAGAAAGGGCCTTTCAGAGCCTCTCTTTCTTTTCCTTTAAGATATATGCCAATCAGGAAGTTTCTGAGCCTGGCCTAATTAATATGCAGACCCTGCAATCCCACAGGTGTGTGTTGGGCCTGTGAGGGAACCTGCCGGCTTCAATGAATGGCAGGCACTCAGCTCCTGGCCTCCCAATCCCCAGCCTGCTGTTTTCGTGGGACACTCAGGCCTGAACTCTCCACTCTGAAGTCCCCTGCATACCAGCCATGCTAGGTCAGGTCCCACAGTTCCTTCAGTGTGACTCTATCACTCTTGCTAGGTCAGGTCCCACAGTCCCTTCAGTGTGACTCTATCACTCTGAGTTCTTTTTTGGCAGAGCTGCTGCATGCTCATGCAAGTGCATGTGAGCACAGAGTCCCTCTCAAGTCAGGAGTTTTGCCTCAGCCGTCTTTATAAAAGAGTCTCTTTGTGACTCTCTCACTGTAGCCCTGAGCTTTGGGCTGGTTCTCTTTGTGCTCTACCTCCCCAAAAGCACAAAGTCTTTCTCAGTCAGGTGTGACTACCACCTGTCAGTGCCTCTGATGCCGCTGTAGCTCACCATGTGTGGTTGCAGCCTTAGTCTCCACATTTTATATCTTTCCCAGTCTCTCCTCATTAGGTTGGTGGTTTCTCTGTGTGGGACCAGGGCCCTGCTCCAGGAAGGGAAGGAACCACTAAACTGTGTTTTCTGACTGATCTCTCCTCATCTGCAGGCACCTCACACAGGATAGTTTCTCCTCAAGTTATAAAATCTCTCACAGGATATTGCAAAGCATCCTCTGTACTCCGTGGTTTCAAAAATTCATATCAGCTGAGATTCTATTGATTGTTCAGGTCACTTGTCAGATCAGCGAAAAATCCATTCTCGGGGCACAAGTGAGTGTGGTCAGCTTCTGGCCTCCATCTTCTGAAGCCAGCAGACCCTTTTCCTCATTTTATTAATATCAGGTGAGAAGAGCTAGCTAAGCCTGATATTTTCTAGTAGACATTTTGTGAATATTGGCCTTACTGTAGTTAACTTTTCATTCAAGTCTCAACTACCTACAGCTAAATGTTCTCGGTTCTCATCCCAGTTCCCAGCTCCCCAAAGAACTTAATCTATTAATAATTCACCTATTCTGGACTCAAGTGAGAACTTGTTATATATGTATCACGTGAATGAAAAACATAAAATTCAATATTCTTAATATGTGATGTTGAATTATTTAAATTTTTGTTATAAATTTTAAGTTGTAGACTCTATTTTTAAAATGTATAATCTGCAAATATTTTTATATACTTTTCCATACTTCCAGTTTGACACAGTTCTCATACTTTTGGTAGATATATTGTTTTTCTTCAATGAGGAAAGACCAGAACTTGAAGAAATACCTTAAATTTCATCTTTGAATGACTTGACTCAATTATCACTCATTTTCATTTAGAACAAAAATATATGTTGCAGACCGTTCAGCCTGGTTTCAGGAGTTGTAACCCTCACCCCATGGTGGGCTGTGTAAGAGCCCAAGGGACCCACTTCATCTGGGTCTGTTCTGTCACAAGGATGTGACCTATTAAGGAGACAAAGCTTATCTCCCTGGCAGGGGCACTGCTTCTGCCTTACCCATCTCTGGCCCCATAGCTTGGTTGGCAGTCAATGACGGGTAAGACTCCTCATGGGAGGGGCAACCTAAGCCAGATGCGACCACTTGGAAGGCCTCATGGAAGGACTCGGGGGGGTTGCAGCAAAGAGGATGTGATGGACCCTCGCCCCCCCGGCTATTCTGACATAGCCCGAGTCCTCATTTCCATCTGGGAGATGTCTCCTGCTTCCTAATTGCCTTAAAGCCTGAAACTGTGGGGGTGAGCAGTGCAGCCCTGTCCTGGCCTGGTCGGCTCCGTGGGTGATCCGGACATAAGAAAGAATTCCTAAAGTCCTATGAAACCTGCTTTGCTAAGAGTGCTCTTCCTGAGGTGACAAGTGTCCCAGAGGAAATGAGCATGTCTCCCAAAGTCTGGCAACCCCCCTTCCTGACAAACACTGGCTCGCATTAAGCCCTCAGATTTCTTTGACATGTTAAACTTGTATTCCAGTGTATTGGAACCCAATAAAAGCCTAGTGAGGAAGGGGCTCTGGGTCATTCTCCTCTGAGAGTTTGACCCCTTTCCTCCCCAAGCAGAAGATGTCTTGGTAGTTTTTACTTTCATCTGTGACGGAGGGATGGGGCTCTGCGGGCGGAGCCCCCCCACATCTGGCACCCAGAACAGGGTCCCCCACAAATATATAAATGGTCTTATATACGTACAATTTGAGAAGTGTATCAATATAATGACAAAATAAGAATATGTAAGGTGTGTATTAAATTTAAAATTATTTATACAAGAAAACAATGATTCATAAATTATGCAATTTTATGGACTTTACAATTGTTTTTTGAATAATTTTCTCCTCTTTCTTGATGCAGAATTTGTTCACAGAATGAATAGAAAATATATAGATTTTGTTATTGATGTTTTTAAATGTTTTTAAAATAAAGTGTTATGTATTCAAAGGTAAAACTTATAAAATGAAAGGTAGCATTTACAAGAGAAAATGACAGAATTTATCAATGAGAGATCATAATTATCACTGAAATAATATTTTGCTTACTAAATATTAAACTAGTAACATTAGCTTGTTAGATTTATCTAGCATCACTTATTTTGGCTCTGAAACAGGATATTTTTACTTGTCCATTTGTTTTATGTGAGCTAAAAATATGTAGAAATAAGGACTATATTTGTGACATGAAACACAAAAGTAATTTATTTTTTTTATGTTTCATTATGAAGAAGATCTACTTTTCTTTAAATTCTAGAGTGATTTGAGTTGAAGCAATGGAAACAAGTTCTTTGTGTGAACACAGTGTTTGAGCCTCTATTATGGTGCTTAGTCTCCCATGGGAGAAAGACCATAATGGTAATGCATAAAATGTTTTTTGATGATGAGGAGGGGGAGGAGGAAGATGTGTGGCTAAACTTGTACCCTCATACATTCTTTTAGTGGCAATTTCTGAAAGAAAGAAGATAAGTTGTTAGAGTGTGCAGCCTAACATTGTATTGATCAGCTGCATGGAAAAGGGGAAATAAAAACAGAAACTAATAGAGTAGCAAAGGGAAGAGAAATTCTATTCTGACAATCACATAAAGCCTAGAGCTAAGGTACAAATACAACAGGACTTAGAGAAGTAGAAAATAGCATTGCAAGCTCTGAAATACAAAAGAGAATTGAGAGATTAATTATACTAGTTTGAAAGCTCTACTCTTTTTATATGAAGGAAATACTAAGCATTTAAAGAAGAAAGATCCATCACTGGAGAGAATATTTATCTGGGATACCACTTTTGCACTTTGCACAAGTATTGGAATTGAGAATATATTGGTGTTAGGGAGAGAAATACTGTTATAATTCCTCTTAGTGAAATAAGTTAAAATGTTGACTGTCTTGTGAACACATGTTTTTTGTTCATTTGTTTTTCTGGGAAATCTGCCAAAGGACTTCAGGATTGCCTTATTGTATAATGCAGATCACATTCCTTTTAGCTGATTTATTGAGTTATCTGCAGCCCTTAACCTCCAATTGGTGATGTTCTCTTGCCCCTAAAGAGTTTTAAAAGTAAAATGTAAAATGGTGTAAAATGTAACAAAGAAAATAAAGTTAAGGAGAAGGAAGTCAGTTGGATTTAGAAATTAGCCTTAGATAATCAACTGCAGTGTATTGCATCTTTGGAAGGCAGAGGTTGGGAAGAAGCCAGACTCAATTAGGCTGAGTGAAAAGAAAAAGAAGGAAATGAAAATAGCAAGTAGAGGCAATTCTTTCTAGCAACTAGAAAAAAAGAGTCTTAAATTTAAAGAGAAATGTGTTTAAATTCAAAGAGTTCAAATTTAAAAAAAAAAAAAAAGTGAAACTACCTGTATGTGAATGAAGGAGGGAAACGTAGACTTGTTTATGCATAATTTTTAGGTAACTTTATGGTTAGGATTTTCTATTCGTATTTTAAAGTTGGAAGTAACAACATATGCTTGGAAGAAGGGAAGGGGACTTCTGTAATAGTGTCAACAATAAAAATAAAGTAAATAAAAGAATATATGCTGATTAATACTAATCATAACAATTCACAGCTATTGAACACCTAATATGACCAATGTTTAGTTAAGTCACGATAATTGTATGAGTAAGATACAATTGTTATCTTTCTTTTATACATGAGAAAATTGAAACATGGGAAAATGTTATAACAAGAAGATTAACCATGTTTAGTAAGTGGTAGAATTTTGTTCTAGAGTTTATACTGTTAATTAATAGTATAATAGATTGCATCTGAAAAATTAGCAAGCAGTGTTAGAGAGTTTAAGTAGTTTGTCCATACTTTATAGTAGTAGAATTACATTTAAAGTAACAAAAAAGGAACATTTTAAAGAGATTATAAGATTTTCCATTTAGTTTTGAAGGCCCCACAAATGTCAGGACTAGGAATTTAGAAAACTATTGATCACATTATTGTGTGAAGTTCCTCTCTTTTTTCAAGAAACCACTGCATTTGATCAGCTGCTAAAAGAAAGATGAGCCTAGAAAAAGCACTTGGCCAGTGTAAAAAAAAATACAAAACAGAATTCAGAGAAAATATAAAGAACTCAGATCTTGAAGCTTAGAAAGTCAAAGCTCTTATCTTGGCTGCTATAACAAAGTACCATAAACTAAGTAACTTGCAACAGAGGCTAGAACTCTGAAGAACTCCAATATCAAAGTGTTAGCTGAGTTACCTTCCTTCTGAAAACTGTCAGAGGCATCCAAACTCCTGGCACCTGTGGGCCACAGTGGAGGAAGAAGAGCTGTCTTTGACCACACATTAAAATACACAAACACTATTGAAAACTGATGAGCAAAAAAGAGGTTTCAAGTAAATTTACAATTTTGTGTTGGCCTCATTCACAGCCATCATGGGCCACATTCGGTCTACTGGCTGGGCATTGAACATCCCTGCTAGGGGAAGGATCTGTCCTTGCCTCTTCCAGCTTTTGATAAACCCAAACGTATGTTCATTTGACAGCATAATTCCAGTCTTCACAAGGCATTCTCTCTATGCCTTTTCTCATATCTTCTCTCTGCGCCACATGTCACCTTTGTACAAAGACTCCAGTCATATTGGATTAAGGTTCACATTAAGCACTTCTTTTTAACTATTAATTTTATAAAATCTATTTCCAAACAAGATCAACTTCTGAAGTACTCTGAAGGCTAGCACATCAACATATCATTTTGGGGGACATGGATCTACTTATAATATCAATATTTTTATACAGGAAAAGATTGTTTAAATTAAAAATAGCCTAGGAAATATTAAAAGCATTAAGATATACCAAGTGGCCATAGACTAAACTAATGGCAGGCCATCCTGCCTTTATTAAGACATCTTAAAGCACTACATTTATCCCTATTAGAATTTCTTCTCTGGTAAAATCTATTCCTAGAAAGATTAAAGGCATGGTCTCACCAAAGCCTAATGTATTAAAATTCCCATAATTAAGTATACATGGGAAGGCATAGCTATAAAAGAGTTATCATGTGGCTTCTGCACCAAATAAAATAAAATGCTTTGAAATTTTGCAAATTTTTGAGAGAACTTTATTGGCAGAAGCACTGCCAGCCTGAAATAAAAGAGAATGAAATTAAAATAAAAGACTTGTGGCAGAGAAAGACAAATACCATATGATCTCACCTGTAAGTGGAACCTAATCAACGAAACAGACAAACAAACAAAATAGCCAGAGACATTAAAATGAAGAACAAACTGACAGTGACCAGAGGGGAAGCAGGTGAGGGGCAATGGGGGAAAATGGGGGAAGGGTCATAAAGGAGCATTTATGGAGGACACATGGACAGAGCCAGGGGGCAGGGTGGGTTCCAGAGTGGGAGGTAGGGGGGGCATGGTGGGGGTGGGGAATGGAGACTACTGTACTGAAACAACAATAAAAAATATATAGAAAAAGAAAAGACTTGTGGCACCCACATTTCTACATAAGAAACAGATTGAGAAAGCAGCTCAATTGCCAAAAGGGAAATGCTATTCAAAAACATTTTTCAAATAAAACCAAACAAGGTAATTAAAAAAGAAAAACAGCTTTCAACAAGCAGAGTAATGGACTGTGGAGGAAAATGGATAAAGAAGGGAGGCTTCTCTCCCCTGCTGAGAAGCCTAAACAAGAATGATTCCCAAAGCCAGGGTGGAGAGACCTGACAATACTTCCTCAGTGAGATTTTGGATTTATCATCAAACAGTGGCTGCTGTTTCCCTTCTTCAGAAAGGAGTCATTATTACTGTTAATATTTCCCTATTCCAGTAGTATGTGGTGGGTTTTGGAAGACAGATATAATTTGCTTTTACATATTTTAGATCTTTCTTTCAAAGCAAATATCTGAATTGTAGATTACGAAATCCTGGTTTTGAGCTGATGCCATAATTGAGCGAGACTTTTGAAAGTCACGGAATACTTGCCAAAACTAGTAAAAGGGGTTTTACAGGTAAGAGAAAAGAGAATGTGAAAAAAGAAGATTGAATATAGTAGATGAGATCATTAAAAAAAAAAAAAAAAGTCACCCTCTTCCCCTTATGACCTCTTGGTGGCAAAATGCACTGCCCCACTCCCAGCCCACTCACCCCTCAGTTTTGGACTTGCCCATGTAATTTACCTTGCCAGGCATGACACAGGAGAGTCATCAGACGTTTTTGTGTAGTTGTTTGTTCTCTTGTACCTCTTCCACAACTTCCCTGAGTATTTGCTGCTCCTTTGTCAATTAACCAACTGTGCGCACTTGAGGTCTACCTGAGCCCAGCCCACAGCAGAGCATAGCCTGTAGTAGTCAGACTCACTTCCTGAAGCAGAGATGCACTGGTAAGATCATCCCCAGCTAGTTCTTAAGGAAACAAGCCCAGCTGAGGTAAGAGGAGCTGCACTAGCTGAATGAATTTTCTAGATGCTTGTTTGCTACCCAGTTCTATGCAGCAACACCTAACCAATACTTTCTCAGTAACTATGAAGTATTTAATCTACTTTCCTATATAAAATACTGAAGTCATTCTTTTTCTCTTTTATTCACAAGAATGATTTAACATTTGTTCTTTTTCATTTTACCTGTTTTGTTTTAAATCAAACTATGATTCTAAAAAGAATCAAAGAATTGGTCTTTTACCTTTTCGTTCTATTACCTTCTGATATTTTTATTTTAAAATATTATGTTTTCTCGATGAAAAACAAAGGGATAGTGGATATGAACATTCTTATTCTTATTCACCTATACTTAAATTTTAATCAGTTAACTAATCTATTCTAATATATCTTTTTATGTCCTCCTACATAGAGCCTTACATTAGGAATAGTAAAACTTCCCATGAGCCTTTTTCAACTAAATCATCTTTATTATTTCCTGCACAGATACCAGGCAACACCAAAGCTTCATTCCTTCAACTTACAAAATGAAGGATATTTAGAGATATTTAGATATATTTGAAATTCTCTATATTTTTAATTAGCTCAATCATATTTTATGAGCTCTTATTTAAAAAAAATAACAATACAAAAAAGTCAGTAAAGTCAGAAAGACAGAATTGAAAGAAGGGGAAGGGATTAGTCAAAAAACATACATGAAGGACCCATGGACATGGACAATGGTGAGGGGACTGATTGTGGAAGTGGGGCCCAGGTGAGTGTTGATGGGGAAGGGGGAAAAGTGGGACAACTGTGATAGCATAATAATAAACTTAAAATGAGAAAAAAATAGAAAAATAAACACAGGGTTATCCTGCCCTGGCTTAATTTTATAGGACCAAATGTTATTATTGGGTTGACCAAAAAGTTTGTTTAGTTTTTTTCTGTATGATGGCCCTAGTAGTGCTTAGTTGTCTTGAACTTCATTTGAAACAATTTTGTTAGGTTGTACTGTGACAGCTCTTATGTCAGCGTAAATTTAAAAAATAAAATAAAATCAGTGAATTTTTGTGTAACCATTTTAATATTGAGGATGGAAAAATATGCAACATTTTCAGTGCATTATGCTTTATTATTTGAAGAAAGGTAAAAACATAACAGACATAAAAAATGATTTGTGCACTATATGGAGAAGGTGCTGTGACTAATGGAATGTGTCAAAAGTGGTTTGCGAAGTTTCTTGGTACTAATGACATTTTGGCCAAATAATTATTTGTTGTGGGGCTGTCTTATGCATCAGAAGATGTTTAGCAGCACCCCTGGTTTCTATCCACTGGAAGCCAATAGCGGGAGATAGCCAACAAACTCAAAATATCCAATAAGGTTACTGGAAAATGAAAAATATGTCTTTTCTTTTAAAAATGTGTCTTTTAAATGGACTTTTTGGCCAACCCAATAATATAAATGTATTTTTGAATACAAATATATGTATATATATTTGTATGCAAATATTGACACAATGACCAGTGACAAACTGACTTTGTAAATTATTCATTCCTAGACTAAAACACATTTTTTCCATTATTGATGCTTGCAGCTCACCAACTTTTCAGGTCAAACTGAAAGACCCTAGAGATTTTTCAATGCCTTCAGAGTCTACAGTCCTTTCCTAAACTTAGGATAGTTATTGCTTGAGTCTTAAAGAAATACAGATAAACCCGCATTCTTATGTATTACATACCATACAAAATTCAACTTTTCCCTATTCTGATATTATAATTTCTGTAATAAATTTACTCAAGTACTGATGGTCAATTTCCACCCATGTTTATCAGAGAAGGGAAGTTTTATATTTTGGGGGGAAGGAAGAAAATTTAAAGTCTCAGACAAAATGTATGTAGGGTTCTCAGATAATTTCAATATAGAAATAGGGAACTTTTAGTAAATTTGTAATCTAAGACCTTCAAAGCATAAAATTGGCAGAAAATTTTTAATTTTTATTGTTTATCCTGAGAAGTTTGAGGTATTATTATTGATTTTTTTTTTTATTCCAACAGTCTGACATAATGTCTTCATCACTGTATGATAGATGAGAATGTAAGAAGTTGTGTTTTCTCTAGCCAGGTTGTAGTGTACAAAAATGACTTCATTTGGGGAATTAAGGTATCTACAAGTTAGTCTGTAAATGATTTTAACCTTTGAGTCATAGTCCCTACAAATTTAGCACAAAATTGTATACCCCAAACTGTGGAACTAGGCATCTAGTGTCTTGTATAATTTTTAACTTTATCTGTTAACTTGGCCAGGACCATGGTGCCTAGTTGTTTGGTCAAACACCAGCCTGTGAAGGTATTTGCTGTGAAGGTATTTTTCCTACATGAATAACATATAAATCCATGCACTTTGAGTAAAAGATTTCTTTCCATAATGTGGATGGGCCTCATCCAATCACTCAGTCAGTTGGAGACCTTAAGAGCAAAGACTGTGGTTCATCCTAGGAGAAAAGAATTTGAACTTAAGACTGCAACACAGAAACCTTACCTAAGATTACACCTTGCCTGGCATGTTCTGAATAATTAGGACTCAAAACTGCAACTTTAGCTCTTACTGGAATATCCAGCCTTGGAATGTACAGTTCCTGTTTTTCCCTGATTTCAGACTTGCCAGATGACACAATTCTGTAAACTAATTCTTTAAAATAAGTCTCTGGTTTCTCCTCTCTTCATAAATCTTTTGTTTATTCATATTCTCTCTCCTCTCCTCTCCTCTCCTCTCCTCTCCTCTCCTCTCCTCTCCTCTCCTCTTCTCTTCTTTTCTTTTCTTTTCTCTCTCTAGAGAACCCTGAAATATACAGTCAATAGCTAGGATGGATTGCATTTTCATAATAAAACAGGACAGTCTGGCTCTAAAAATATTTACATGTGTAGATAATTTCAAAATTTCTAGATAAAGCTATAACAGTGCAGCAAGCTATTTGAGTTCACTGGGTTCTTTCTCTCTGGACTATGTAAATATGGGCTCCTACCATTATATACTGATTTAGTTATAACTCATCATTTTAGCATTATTATCCTCTGCATTTAACCTTTCCATTAATTCATTGGGTTATCACATTACTTTCATTGTTTTCCCTAAAACCTTTTAATGATAAATAACACAACCAGGAGCAATGCAACCAATGGCAATACACCTGAAAAAAGTAGTTAATGATACCACAGGACTGTGACATCAGAGAACACAAATACTACTACCACATACTACTTTGTAGCTATGGTTCTAGAAAGTGGATGTTTGAAGAGGAACCCAGAGGAAATACATACTTTTATCATTCTACCTATAAGAAGTTTCAGTCTTTTATCGGGTGTTTGTGGTTGTTCTCTTCCACTAGCAAACCTCAGGAGGGTATCTACTTATCCATGGTTCAAAATTATCTAGAAAGTGTAATATTGCTTTCAATTTTTAAAAATATTTATCTTAGAGGAAAGAAAATTAGAAAAACATAAAATAATATACTATAAGAGTAGAGTAAGTACCAGAGCATACCTCGTTGGTTTTTCAACTTAGGTGTACAACCTCCTTTTCACATTTGTGCTTAAAAATGAATAGTAATGGTCACGTAGTCCTTCCTAATTAAAGGATGGATATGCTTTAGACTATCCATCAATTCTGGCTTGCCTGATGCTTTCTGGAGATATTTTCTCATGATGATATTGAGTTTATGCCTTTCTATAAGTATACCACAGAGGTAATGGGCTCTTCTCAATATATCACACTAAAGGGTACATTCTGTTGATATGTCTCATTATAGGTGATATTAACCTTGATCATGTGGTCAAGGTGGCATCTGCCAGATTTACCCACTGTAAAGTATATTTTCACTGTAATTAATTTATGTTTGGGGATAGTTACTTTAAAAAATGCAAATAGCCAGTTTTTCCTTAAACTAACTGATTTTTAGCACATGTCAGTAGGTCTTACTTCTAGCAATTATTAATCTGTGATCTTTATTAATTTTTACCACTGGACTTGGCAACAGTAGGAGGTGACACAAGAATCTAGAGTTTAGGCCCTGGCTGGTATAGCTCAGTGGATTGAGCGTGGGCCTGCGAACCAAAGGATCGCGGTTCGATTCCCAGTCAGGGCACATGCCTGGGTTGCAGGCCAGTTCTCAGCAGGGGACACATGAGAGACAACCCTACATTGATATTTCTCTCCCTCTCCCTTTCTCCTACCCTTCCCCTCTAAAGATAAATAAATAAAAAAAAATAAAAAAAAGATTAAAAAAAAAAGAATCTAGAGTTTAGTACATATTTTTCCTTGCACCCATTTTGTGGCATTGTTCTTATCTTTCATTGAAACTAAAATTATTCACCTCATCCAAATTAAAATATTCTCTTCTTTCCTATTGATCTTGTGATGTGAGGTACCCAAAAAGCCACATGATAGTCTAGATGTCCAGTACAATAAAGCCACTGCTGTGTTCTTGGGAAAAAGATGATTTTTGTGCCTCTGAGACCTGAGATGAAGGCAAACATTTTGGCAGTGATTCATCAAGTGTGATAGCTCCCAGGCTATGCTTTCCATCTGTGAGAGAAAGAACACCTTATCACTGTTTTGAAGCATCTTCTAAATCCCATAGTAGGACCCCACATCCTTACAGGGTACACACTACAGATGGGGCCATGATTGAGGTGCCAGTTGGCCATCCCACCATTTTCTACAGTACCTTGTTCTGATAATGTGGCACATGGTAATAATGTCAAATAAATCTCAGCTATTGCTTTATTTATGTAGGCTATAAAACTTTTTTTTTTAATCAGAGCCAATGTGTTGGATACAAAGTTGGTTATTATAACATTGAAGACATTGTTATCTGAAGTATGGCAGTCTTTTCGATGATGAAAGTCTACCGCAATCAATGGCTACCGAATGACACTAATATACCATAGGGATTTTGACACATTGAGAACCTCGCATAGATCTCTGCTGATGATTCATTTACTTTCAGTGGTGGCAGCTGCTACATGAGCCTTAGTGAGAGGAAGTCTATATTGTTGACAGCATCCAGAACCAGTATTTCTGGCACCGTGCCTACATGTTCATAAGTTCATTAAGCAAATACCAGGGTGACTCTTGAAAGAGTCAGATCAACTTGTCAACCGATTCAGTGCAATATGGAAAAAGCATTTCTATGTTGCACAAATATTTTCAGTGTCTAGGCCCATTATGAGATCTCCAGCCATGCATTTTCCAACACATTAGTCACTTTGTCACTTATCTTCCTATCTTCTCTTTCAATTACCTGTTAATGCAGCAAAACTCTTAACCACTGCTTAATAGTCAATGTATATCATAATCTCTGCCTATCTCTTCTTCCAATCCAAATAGGTCCTGTGTACAATTTCCAGGCCTATTCAGAAAAGAGTTTTACATCCTGCCATCAAAGTAACCATAAAATAGTGCCATTTCAGATCATATCATTAAAGTGTGTGTGTGTGTGTGTATGTATGTGTGTGTGTGCTTATATATGTATATGTGTATATATGTACACATATATATTTCAATATATATTTAAATATGTAAACCAGTCTTGAATTTTTTTCTCATTCATCCACTTTACATGAATAACTTCCATGTATGAGGTTCACCTGCCATTGCAACAATAATATGTACGTTAAGAATCCACCTGCTAATAAAACTTGTGATTTCTCAACATGCTTAAGCAAAAACATAAATGATTCTGGCATGCCAACTTTACAGTTTGGTAGGTAAGAAAACCCCCACTTTGAGAACAGCAACTCAAATTATATTGGTAATTTGTGTGACATGTTAAACATTGTCTCTACCAGGACTTAATACCAAGCCTTGACCTCTATCTCAGAAGTGGATAATCATCTAGCAAAGAAGGTGTAGCTTAGTTATAAAATAAGTGTCTTATAAAAAAGACATTTTATAAAAAACACATTATAGTATATCTCTAGTCACAGAGATGTAATGTACAGCAGGGCGACTATAGCTAATAATTCTGCATTCCATATTTGCTAAAAGAGTAGATCTTAAAAGTTTTCATCACAAGAAAAAAACAGTATGTATGGTGATGGATGTTAACTAGACACATTGTGGTGATCATTAGGTTGCACACCTTAAACTAATATAATGTTATGTGTCAATTATACCCCAAATAATAGAGAAGAAGAAGGCATGACTTTCTTCTGAGACTCAGAGAGCTCACAATGAAATTCATTTATGTGGGCTTCCACATGCACCATAGTGCATAATGAATTATTCATATGTAGAAAAATAATATTCCTTAAATTCCTTGGGTCATCTAAATAACAACTTGTTCAAAATAACTGGAGATTTTTCTCTCATGCCATCCTTGTGTTGTCATATTTTGTGTCTTCCACCATTAGATCCAGCTTTTCCTCCACTGTACAGGAAGTTCCTTAGTATATAAGAATGTTGTTTATAACAGAATTGTTAGAAAGTTCACTGTACCAGAATGACACAGGTCTACTTATAGTAAGGCACTTCTTCCTCAACATCTTTCTACTTCATTCTCATAATTCATTGTTTGGTGACTGTTGGAACCAGGAAAATAGCTAAAGGACTGTCCCTGTGAGATTTGGCTCTCCAAGGACAGAGAACAAAGAACTTGAGGCGGATTACCATTTAAGGAGATGTTTGGGTTTAAATTTCCCATTCCCCAAACCCTGCAACGCATAGATCCCACGTGCTAAAAGATAGCCAATAGCTAACAGCCACATCTGCTTCTGTGAAATGCTTGCTTGCTTGCGTCTATAAAAAGGCTTATCTATAAGCGTTAGGCGCGGCTCTCGTCTGTAGCTCTTCTGAGCATTGTGTCTCCGGACACTCTGGGAGTCCGCCCCTGCGCAGGTTAAAACTTTTGGCCAATAAAAGTAACATCTCTGAATCCTGAAAGTTCCCGAACATCTGTTTCTCGCGTCGGCGGATGCAACAGTGACCAATAACAATAACAATCTCTGGCATGTCCAGCCCCAAGCAGTACTTTTGCTGACATTGACTTTTGTTATTCCATACTGTTGTGGTAACAGATGATCAACAAATATTCCTTGGAATAGAGATAAGGAACCATAATAGATCACATGGAATTTAACTGGGAAGGTGAGATAATATTTATCTTCTAGCTATTTTTATTTTTTATAAGGATATAAAAATATAGTTTCTTGATCTAGTAACCTGGGTTTAGCTACTGACCTTCATACACTGTTTTTCCATTTCCCTTATAATTACCTCATCTTTAATTTCACAAACAACTTATAGCACAAAACTTATCCAAATTCCGTCCGTAGCACCATCATAGAAACCAGAATCCATTTGCACTCTCCACCTTTTTTACCTACTCCATAAACAAATATATGGTATAATTTCTTTACCTTCCAGTCCTAAATACTGTGGTGAATGTTTTATTTTGTCTATTTGGTAAACATCTTATTTTGATGGAACACTCTGGTATACTGATGGGCTGGAACTGGCCCTGTGCACTGGCTTGAAATGGCCCCCATGCTTACTACTTCACGACAGCTACACTGTTAACCCAAGGCCTGGGTGCCAAACTAAAATTCTTATGATTCCAGTTGCTTTAAATAGAATCCAAGTAAATGTAATTTTAGCCATTTGAGCCTATTTATGTGGTATACCCCACCAAACTGCAATGATTTAATAATCATAACTGAGAGGAATACAGTAGCTACAATAGACACCCATAGGTGTTCTGCCCTTTGGAACTCTGTCATCCAGGGACTCCCCACCTTACTGCTGTGCAGGATCTCTTAGACAGGTAATCCTCCTTCCCAAATTCCTACTTTCCCCCTGAAGCTCCCTTACCCTATCTGTTCTCCTTCTAGGGGTGGCCTCTTGCTGCTGTGCCTGGAAGGTCTCTTGTTGGAAGGGACTTCTTCTTTCAGAGGGCCCTGCCCAAACACCATCCAGTAAAACTACTTATTGCCTATTATGGTCCTGCCCCTTCCTAGATTAATTCTGAAATCCTCTAATTTACCACACACTTTCAAAATTTAGCAGACTTCCAACCAGTATATTATCCTAAGTATGTTATACAATCAATATACTTAGTTTACAGTTTTTGAGAACATTTTCTCCATTCTTAACCTTTTCAAAGATTCACAGAAAAGGGGGCAGTCCAGTTACCATCAGAAGGAAAAAAGGAGGAACATAAAGGCATGACTAGCCCAGGGCTACAGGTAAATTCTATGTCTCTCAGCAGAATTAAGAGAAGTCACTTAGTGTCAGAAACATCAGAAAATTGGTGGTAATAAGAACATAGTGTGTGCAGAAGGAACTGCATACAGCAGAGGTCCCCAAACATTTTGGCACTGGGGACCAGTTTCATGGAAGACATTTTTTTTTCCATGGGGACCAGGGTTGGGGGATGGTTTCAAGATGATTCAAGTGCATTACATTCAAGCTCACTTCCTGCTCTGTGGCACCCATTTGGGGTCTGGAGGCTGGGGACTCTGGGTATACAGGATTAAGGTAGTAATAATGGGGGGGGGTGACTTTAGGGCAAGAAAATCTCAGCAGAAAGATAACAACCAATGATACTGAAGAAATAATTGTGTCCTAAAATGCTCCTTCTGTTGTTGATTATAAAACCAAATGTAATTTCTATTTATGCAAATCTCCTCCTTTTTTTTTTTAATCTGTAGCCTTTATGAGTCATGTACCAAGAATCACTGCTGAAACAGTGAAAAAAAAAAAAAACACTTTTGCTTCTTTTCTCTAAAGTTCTAAAATGATAGAGGAAAAAGAGATGAAATGTTGATTATATGGTAGTACAAGAAAAAGATGGTATGGGAGCAGGAAAAAGATGATTTTTATAAGCTCATGTTCTTGCAACCCAATTCATCAGTTTGAAATTTGAACACTTATCAAACAGAACAACTTTTGCATGGCTATAAGTTAGTAAGACTATAGCATTGATTTTTAAATTTAGATATTTTTAGTCTTTTTTTATTCCTAAGAATGCACCAAGTTTAGTAAAATTCACTGCAATTTCACAGCACAAAGAAAATGACACAGTAAATACAAGAAAATAACTTCAGAAAAATGCTCAAAAAGTATTTTTCAAAGAATTATATATACACACAGGGCAAGTATATGTGTCAGATTTTTCAGTACAGAGCTGATTATAGTATTCTGACTTTTCTGAGTAGATGTATTAGACCATATGTCCTAATTTTTGCCTCATAAAATCAAACTGCCTCACATACACTCCCCATGTATGCAGAAATAGGAAACCAATAACATTTATGTATTTATATTCCATAAGTGAGTTTGTCACAACAAATGTACTCATATCATATAATCTAAAAAAATTACATGTCTATAATTGGTTTGCTAAGGCTAAAATAAGCAACAACAATTTGAAAATTAGTTTAAATTAAAACAGTTTTGAATAATGTTAACTATACAAGCAGGTAAATTAAGCCACTGAATATTAAAGTCAACTGCGTCATTAAGGGTATAAGATCTTCTCTATTATATTACAGCCTAGCTGTGTTCACAAAGCAAGATTAGGAAGGTTTGGAGAGTAATCATTTAATTATATATACATATAGTTCCAATTTGTCTTTTGTGCATAGACACTACAATAAAATTTCTGAATATTATCTAAATTCTAGCCTAATACTGTATTTGTAAGTCATTAATTTTTGATAGCTATGTTATAGGCAATACAAGTAAATTTGCTTAGTGATTTACTTCTAATGAATAGTATACAAAAAAAAAGGGGGGGGACAAGAATTCACTCCTAAGATTATCTTATAAAAATGTTGTGCCTTCCATTCTTCTCATTTCTCTTGATCTCTCTTTTGCTCATTCTTATAGATACCAGATGCTATGACGTTAGGTGCCCTATAGAGAGAAAAATGTGGCATAAGAAATTTTTAAAAATAGCAAAGGAGTCCTCTGGTGAACAGTCAGTGAAAAACTGAAGCTTGCAATTCAATAAGCCATGAGAATTATCTTGTAAATGGATCCTCCCTCAATCAAGCTTTGAGATGTCTGCTGCCCTGATGAATACTTTTATTACATCTCTATGAGAGATCATGAGTCAGAAAATAAAGCTAATCTATATTCAGATTTCTGACCCAGGGGAATAAGAAAAATGTTTGTTCTTTTTGTCATTAAAGCATAGGTTGATCTATTGCACAGCAATAGATAATTAATATATACAGTCTCAAGAAAAAAAGCTTCAGGGTAATGTACAGGAGGGCTCAGTATGCATGCTTGATGTGAGATGCTGGAAAGGAGCGTGCAGCTGTCCACCATGGCTGTGCTGAAACCAGGAGTGCAAGACAATGTGATATTGTTGGGAGAAAGTCTGCTTTAGTCTCCTCTTTGTACCTTTAAATCCATTGGTGACTCATAGTAAATTTACTGCCAATTTACTGTGTGAATCACTCTTAAATTTGTGGTTCCTCATAGATAGGTGATTAGAGATATAGATAATAGATGATAGATAGATGATAGATAGATAGATAATAGAGATAGATAATCAATGGATAGATAGATAAAAAGGTTAGTTGAATAAACTATAGACCCCATACCTGCAGCTCCTCCCAAGGCAAATATTGATGTGTACTGCCTGCCTCCTCTATTACCTAATATAGAGTTTCTTCACACTTTTCCAGATTGTTAGTTAGTTTAGAATGACTGCAGAATGAGATGATCCAGATCTTCATTTTTGAGACAGACTTGTAGTTTGAGAGTATTTGTTTTCATAATGCTTCCTTTAAAGTTTTCACCAGAAAGGAAGATCAAGATGCTCCGTATCACTGGCTATCAGAGAGATGCAAATTAAAACCACAATGAGGTACAACTGCACACCAGTCAGGATGGCCATCATAAACAAATCAACAAACAACAAGTGTTGGAGAGGTTGTGGAGAAAAGGGAACCCTAGTGCACTGTTGGTGGGATGGCAGACTGGTACAACCACTGTGGAAAACAGTGTGAAATTTTCTCAGAAAACTAAAAATAGATCTATCTTTTGACCCAGCAATTCCACTGCTAGGATTATATACTAAAAACCTATGTACCCCAATGTTCATAGTAGCACAATTTACAATAGCCAAGCACTGGAAGCAACCTAGGTGCCCATCAGTAAATGAATGGATCAAAAAACTATGGTACATTTACACAATGGAATACTATGCAGCAGAAAGAAAGAAGGAGTTCCTACCCTTTGCAACAGCATGGATGGAACTGGAAAGCATTATGCTAAGCAAAATAAGCCAGATGGTGAAAGACAACTACCATATGATCTCACCTTTAACAGGAATCCAATCAACGAAACAAACAAACAAGCAAAATATAACTAAAGACACTGAAATAGAGAACAGGCTGACAGTCACCAGAGGGGAGAGGGGAGGGAATTTCAGGGGAAAAGAGGAAGGGTTTGCAGGAACAAGTATAAAGAACACATGGACAATAATAAGTGGGGGCGTGGAAATGAGAGGGGGGTTGGGGAGGGCTGGTGGGGTGGGCTGGGATGGGGGTAAAAGACAGAAAGCTGTACTTGAACAACAATTAAAATAAAATAAAATAAAATAAAAAAAGAAAGAAAAGCCCCCATCAGCAGCTCAATTTCACATTAACTCCCCTTTGATCCCATTTTGTTTTAGCAATACTACCTTCTAATTATAGTTAGAATGAATTATCATTGCCAGTGTAATAATTCTTTTTTTTTGTTTGTTTTGCCTGCTTGCTCACCAGCATAAGGAGATGAAAATGATGAAGCAACAGACTTCTGGGCTGGGAGTTAATTCTGCTAAGGAAAACTAGCCCCATGCAGGATGAAAGAGCACAGTGTAGTTGATCTGACAGCAAAGTGACTGGCCAAGATCTTCAATGGATGATGCAACATCAAGAGATCACTTCAGTCTTTGCTGTTGACTGGTAGGTGTCCAGCATTTGAAGTAACTAAATCAGTCTTAATGAGACAAATCTCTTGCCATTGGAACAATATTTAGCTCCAATTTTGCTTACCATATCCATATACCTATTGTGCAAATACTGGTCTGGCAGATAACAGAGGCTGGTTAATCCTCATGGGAGAAATCATCCTAACTGATTTAGTCATCTACTTTATCAGTGCCTCCTCTGTGCACATGTCATTTAGTGACCAATTACATGAAACATAAACATTCACCAAATTTTTTAACTGTTACTGTAATAACTTACTCCAAATACCACTTCCCTAAATTGCTGTTCCTGATTTTCTGAACTTTCTTCTTCAGGCCCTGATCAATTTGTAAAATTATTCTCATTACTTAGTAGTCTGTGTATATAATGACAACAGATCATTTATTCCTCTGTACTAAGTTAATGATCTAGAAGAGCTCTCAGCTCTGCCTAATAAAGAATGTCTCTTCACCACTACCTTTCAAAGCCACTCTGAATTGGAGCTGTAGAACTTGGGCAAACATTTCAGACAGATCCCTTTGTGAACTGGAATAATGTTTTCTTCTTCCATTAAACAGTTATAAGAAATAACTGTTAAGTAGTTTGTTTACTCTCAGGGAGAGGTGTTGGCACAATAGAGATTCCATCAAGGTCTGAACCACCCATGCATTCAGTTCATGTTTGTTCTCTGGATCTGTCCAGGAAAATCTTCTAATGCACTTTTTCCCCCATTATCAATGATCACTGCTGCATTTGCCTAGCTATATAACTGGATTAACCTAACAATGTCCATCACATGATGTACAGTTCTGATTGCACGGGCACTTGATTTCCCATGACCAGTTGCTCAGGCTCCACTAGGAGTAGTAGCTTCCAGGAGTTGCAATTTGAATGAGTAATTCTTTGCTGATGCACTGCATGACTCAAGGGTATATGCTGCATATCTCTTGATGGGGCTTGCTATAGACTCTATACTACTTCCTTATCTATATTATCATTGGATCTGCTGGATCATAAGACCCAATTTGACAGAAAACTTGCACCATATTCTGAGAACCCTCTTTTGCTATGGTCTTCAGTCAAACCTGGAGTTTGATAAATAGATCAGAGTAGGACCCCAATAACAATATGTTGGTCAAAGCAGTACCCCTCAAAAATGTATGGTGCCAAGAAGACCTAAATAATTACTGTGTCTCTCTCTTAGTGGTAGGTAGTGCAGGGTGCCCTGAATATTAGATGAAATGCCATGCCCCATATTACTGGACCCATAAAAACTTTACTGATATGGCAAAACCCTGAAACTCTGTGGGTTTTATTTTTTTTTAATCTTTGACATACATTTGTTTTGCTAATGTACTCAGAGTTTCTGCTACTTTTTTCAAGAATAATCCTCACCCAAGGACTTGTTTATTGATCTGAGAGAGAGAGAGAGAGATGGGGGGGGGAGAGATCAATTGCCTCCTATACACACCCCAACTGGGGATCAAATCCACCACTTAGGTATGTGCCCTAACTAGGAATCAAACCCACAACCTTTTGGTTCATGGGATGATGCTCCAACCAACTGAGCCACCTGGTCAGGACCTGCCACTTTTTAATAAAGCCCAATAGCAGGTTTTCAATAATATAGTACAACAAAATAAAGGTGAGGAATGTGAAGATGATTGAGTCCCTGTACACTATATAGTGACAAAAATGAAGAGATTTACCTATAGTATGAGAGTGAGTGTGTATTGTCATCATTTTTGTGTGAAGGCAAATAGCATTTGATCTTTTTGAAAAGCACACTCTCCTGGCCAATAGCAACACAGGTGTGTTCATTAGTTCCTTTAAAATAATCATATCCATGACAGCATCTTGAGGCTACAACACGGTTGACTTTACCACAATTTTTATTATCTGACAAATGTAAGAGCAGTGAGATTTATGATGACTCCTCTGTGATGTCCAGGATGGGTTTGTTTATAGATGTTTCACTGGCATTTCTGGTTAGAAAACCTTTCTTGACTACATGACCAGGAGGTATGAACACAGCCCCACTAGGAATCAAGGCCTTATTCTCTTTTGAAACCAAGATTCATCATAGATCTTGCTGGCTCAGTATGGAGACAGTGCTCTTCTATATGTCAAAGAACATTGCAGAGTGCATGTCTGGATGCCTGGATGCCATTCAGATCCCTAGTTCTTGTCAGCATTCCTCACACAATACACCATTTGCCCTTAAATAAAAACATTCATGACTATTTTCGGTAGAGTCAGTTGAGTGCTTTCAGGCAGGGACTCCCAACCCCCAAGCCAAAGACCACTGCAGGTCTGTGACTTGTTATAAACCAGGCCACACAACAGGAGATGAGTTTGACTGTAATATGTTTGAATCATCCTGAAACCATCCTCCCTACCTCTGGTCCATGGAAAAATCATCTTCCATGAAACCAGTCCCTGGTGCCCAAAATGTTGGGGACTGCTGCTTTCAGGTATATCACCTTGAGAAGAGGAGCTTAATTGGTTGGCCTCAGTTGTGGACAATTTATCTCCAACTTTTTCTCTGAGAAACAGGTAAAAAGTGGTTGACAATCATAAAACTGAAGGATGGAATGGCTGCCTCTTTTCTAGTGACTTTATTTTCCATATACTGTGTTTGCCCACATACAGTTGTGCTTGTAGGTATGCTGAGGGGCTTTTCTGTCTCCAGCCCAACCTGGATATATAAAGCAGGAAGATGTATTAATTTGAAGCTTTATATATTGAATACTGGTAACATACATGAAATTGCTCACTCTTATGAAATCATGTAGAACGAAAGGATGTAATAAAATGTATCACAAGTGTCTGCCACATTGCTTTGAAGATGATATACATAACCATTTGAATATATGAAGAGAAGGTGGAATTGGCAGAGCCTATGAAAGGTGTTAAATATTAAGAATTTTTAGGAAATATAAAAGGGCTGTTATTATAGAATTTCATTGATTTATCTGTGCGCTTTCCTCCACCACCCTGAAATAATTCCAATATCAAAAGTTACAATTTACTCAGAATTATTTCGAAATGATACATAATTAATTGTAGATGTGACTGCATAGAATAAATATTGTTTTTAGCTTACATGTGATTTCTTCAGATGGTGAACATACTATCCAGTTTTACCATTCATATGGTTTTGTTTGGTTATTCATCTCACACACACCCCTGCAGAGCCAAGGTTGAGAATTTTGCACATCTAATCAGTAACTGGATACTGTTACGTTGTGAGAATGAGTAGAAAAATTTTTAACATATAATTCAAGGACAACTCAACTTTTTTTAAAAAAACTAATATCTAGATAATTGGAATAAACTTGTCTTTTTCCTAGGTTTTCTATGCTAGGGAGATATTAATCATGGGCTTTTGGGATATTAATCACACAATCTGCTTTGTGATATACATAAAGCCAGTCAACAAAATAAAGGCAAGCAAAGTAAAACAGAAAAAGACATGGGATTGGGGAGATAACTCAGGAAGTCCTAAACTTTGAGAACATGGCTCTTACAGCTCTAAAATCAATATTTCCAATGGTCCCAGTACAATTCACAGAAACCTGGACATGTAATGACTTTTATTTTTATTAAGCTGTATTAATTGGGTTTTGTCAGTTAAAACATAAATTCTTTTTTTTTTAAATTTTTTATTTATTTATCTTTAGAGAGGAAGGGTAGGAGAGAGGGAGAGGGAGAGAAATATCAATGTGTTGTTACCTCTTATGTGTCCCTTGCTGGGAACTGGCCTGCAACCCAGGCATGTGCCCTGACTGGGAATCGAACCGCGATTGTTTGGTTCACAGGCCCGCGCTCAATCCACTGAGCTACACCAGCCAGGGCAAAACATAAATTCTTGACAAAAACAAGCTATAACAAAAATCAAGGGAGTTTAGCTAACATAAACAAAACTATTATTTTCTCATTTCTAAATAAATACAAATCACTTTCCAAGACTTTTAATACGTAAGAATTTTAACTTCAAAACGCATTCTAAATTCTCATGGCAAAATTGATGAAAAAAGGAGACATGTATAACAGCTAATGTGACTGTGAAGTTTGGGGACTAAGAGATATATTATATGCATTGAAAACTCTAGTTTAAGGAAGTCTATGCAAAATATTTGCATTATTTTAAAATATTCTGCTATAAAATTTGTAGTTTACTTGAATGCAAATTCTTGAAAAGCTTGTGTAAAACGGGGGTAATGAGTCTCATTAGATTCATAGGTATTATGTAAGAGAAAATAAAACTTAAAAATGGCTTAGGAGGTGGCAGTTAGCACTTAAGTTGCAGTGTTCTCTACTGAATATAAGTAATTTTGGAGACTATCAACAATATTAGACAAGGTCATTCTATCAATGCATCCATAGTGAAGCTACATAAAAACAATACCACTCTGTAATCCTGTTTTAATATAAGATAAAGAAAAGAAAGCTACAGCAAAAGAAAACACCCTCAACAACCATCACTCTTGTACTGACAAAAATGAGTAAATATTGCTTCTTTACAATATTAGCCATGCTTCATTTCTTCCACATCTTAAATAAATCAAATACTCAGAGAGCCAGTCACTAATTGTCCACTCTCTGGAGACCACCTGATGTATAATGAACTCCTACTTCCTAAAGGCTTTCCCTAAATCACCTACCAGAAGACCAAATGCTAATACTAGACAAAACTTACTCCTTTTCCTTGAATCGCTTAGACAATTTTTTGAAGGTCTCTACCCTTTCTTGTGGCTGCAAGTTAAATCTTAACTTTGATTTCAGGTGTGTTCTTAATGGGCTTCATGGACAGACAAAAGGGTGTGTGTGTTTATGTGTCTGTCCATATCCACATAATATATGGAAGAAAAAAGTCAACATTCAACAGTGATTATACACAAATGAGTCAATTCTAATTTTATTCTTTGAGTTTTTCCTTATGTCTCACAACAAATATGTATTTTCTTAAAAATTAAAAAAAATAAATTCAAAAAAATTTTTAAATTTACACAAAAACTCAAAAGAGAACCAACTGAGAATCACCAAAATTATGTTGGGAAAAAATACATTGTAGGATTCATACCACCTAATTTTAAAACATCTTTAAAGTGAAGTAGACAAGATACTAATGCCATTGCTATATAGTCAGACTATTGGAAAAATGGAAGAGAAAAATGTCCTGAAAGAGACCCACATGTATGTGTCAATTATTTTTCACAAGCTTTTGAGATAATTATGTGGTGGGAAATAATAAACTTTTCAATAAATGGTGCTGAAATAATTGGGCATCCTTAAGCAAAATAATGAAAAAATTCTTAATTCATCTTATAAAAAATTAATATAGAATGGATCTTAGATTTAAATATAAAACCAAAATGTATGCAATTTTAAATATAAAACACAGGAGAAAAAATTTGTGATTATGGACTAAGAATATTTCTTAGGGCAGAAAAAGCACTAACTATAATATAAAAAAATTAAGAAGTTTGACTTTATCAAAATTTAGAACTGCCGCTCTTTGAAAGACACTTAACAAACTGCAAAGATAAGCCACAGACTAGGGTTAAAAATTTGCGCAACACATATCTGATAAAGGGCTTAAATCTAGGAAGTATTAAAAACAATAAAAAGATATAAATAAAAAGAGGCAAAAGATCTAAAAGACACTTCACTAAACAAGTAACAGATAAAAAATAAACATGACTAAAATATTCAGCATTATTAGTCATTAGGGCAGTGTTAATTAAATACACAATGAGACACATCTACCAATGGCCAAATTAATGATACCCCAACAATACCGAGTACTGACAAGAATGTGAATGAATTGGAACTCATATACAATGGTTGTGATGTCAGAAACTGGTAAGACTTAAGGAAACCACTTGGCAGTTTTTTTTGTTTGTCTGCTTTGTTTCATAAAATTAAGCATAAACTATTTATATATCCTAAATTTTCTACTCCTAGATATTAATTTAAGATAAATTAAAATATATGTGTACACAAAGGCCTGTACACACATGTACATTTTACTGTATTTTAATCTCCAGAACCTGCAAATAATCTACATGCATATCTTGTCATGATTGAATACATAATTTGTGTTATAGACACACAATAGAATAGTACTCAGCAATAAAAAGATAACTCTCTGGTACATGCAATAACAGCAAGCCAGAAGTCAGAGCCTTGGCTGCCTAAACTGGGTGTAGAATTAATTTTAAAGATGCTCTGAGAAATGAAAATACTCCAAATTTTGAATTTGGTGGTGGTGGTATAATTGTACACATTTTTGAACACATAGAGCAAAAATCTTTAAAAAATATCAGTAAGCTCTGTGGTAGGTAAACTTTGCAAGCAGCGTATGATTACATGTAGAAAAAACTAGTGATAACTAATTGCATTAGTCCAAAAACAAAGTGATTAGAATCTAGACTTATGCTTAAAGGTCAAATCAAAGAGATTTATTTCTTTAAGAAAAAAGGAATGAATCACTAATTTGGATGACTGGATATGGGTTATAAAAGAAAAATAAGCTAAAATGACAAATATGTTTAATTTTGGTGACTGGAAAGGATGGATACTAGTGAGAAAAATGATGGATATGGGAGTTAAAACCACTGTGGGCAGAAGAGTCAAATAAACTTCACTTTTGGTAAGAGTAAGGAAACAGGACATTCAAAGATTAGAAAATTTAGAGTGAGAAAATAAATAATTGATCATAGTTAAGTATACATATTTAGGAATCATGCCAATATCCCTGATGAACAGAAATGCTAAAATTCTCAACAAAATATTAGCAAACCCAAAACAGAAAAACATGAAAAAGATCATACACCACAATCAAGTTGGATTTATTCAGGAATACAAGTCTGGTACAATATTTGCAAATCAAAACATGATATGCCAGATAAAAAAATGGAGGTTAAAAACCACATGATAATATCAACAGATGCAGAAAAAGCATTTGATAAAATCCAGCACCCATTATGGTAAAAACTCTAAGCTAAGTGGAAATAAAAGGGACATAGTTAAATGTAATAAAGGCCATGTACGGCAAACCTACTGTCAGCATCGTATTTAAGGGGCAAAAACTACAAGTCTTCCCTTTAAGATTGGGAACAAGACAGGGATGTCCATTTTCACCTCTCTTATTCAACATAGAACAATAAGTCCTAACCACAGCAATCAGAAAGGGAAGAAATAAAAGGCATCCAAACTGGAAAGGAAGGAGTAAAGTTGTCATTATTTGCAGATGGCATGCTACTATACAGAGACCCTGAAGATTCCACCAAGGAAGTACCAGAACTGATAACTGAATTCAGTAAAGTAGCTGGGTACAAAAATTAATATCCAGAAATCAGTTGCATTTTTACATACCAATAATGAAGTATCAGAAAGAAAAAAATTAAAACTCTTTCAAAATTGCTCCAATAAAATAAAATATCTAGGAATTAATTTAACCAAGTTTATAAAAGACCTGTACTTGAAAATTTAATGAGACACAAAAGAAGAAATTGAAGAAGATATAAATAAATGGAAGCATATACCATGTTCATGGATAAGAAGAATTAACATCATTAAACTGTCTATACCATCCAAAGCAATCTATATATTCAATGCAGTTCCTATCAAGACACCAAAGGCATATTTCACAGAACTAGAATAGATATTTCAAAAATTTATATGAAACCACAAAAGACCCTAAATAGCAACAGCAAATTTGATAAATATTTCCAGCCACACATAATTATCTCTAAAATAGCATTTTTACATGTCTGAGTTTAGTCAATTATAGCATATAGTTGTAAAAATATTAAAAACATTCCCTTTAAATATTTAAGTGTAGAAAGTTATTAAAACAATGCTTAGAGTATTAAGAATTACTTTTTGACACATTCTCTGAGAGTAAAACAGTACTGTTTTATCAGTTGAAGGGAAATAACTTTACTATGAATTAACATTAATAGACATGTTCTCATTAAGAATTTCTTTTCTATTAAAAGTAAATTATGGTTTTAGATATGCTTACCAAGATATCTTGAAAGAATTAATTATAAAAGCATGAATCCAGATAGATATTTTAGACATGATTCAAAATAAATACAGTGTCTAATACCAATTTGCTTTTATATAATTCTTATATAAATTCTCATATAAACTTTACTTTAGTAAAATTAATTCAATTTATTTATGTATAACCTAAATCAATACCAAAACTCTCAAAAAATTTAAATGAAGTTTTTTTCTTTATTTTAATTGTTGTTCTTGTACAGTTTTCTGTCTTTTACTCCCATCCCAGCCCACCAACCCAGCTCTGCCCACCTCCCTCCCATTTCCACCCCCCCTAGTTTTTGTCCACGTGTCTTTTATACTTGTTGCTCTAAACCCTTCCCCTTTTCCCCTGAAGTTCCCTCCCCTCTCCCCTCTAGTGTCTGTCAGCCTGTTCTCAATTTCAATGTCTTTGGTTATATTATGCTTGTTTGTTTGTTTTGTTGATTAGTTTCCTGTTAAAGGTGAGATCATATGGTATTTGTCCTTCATTGCCTGGCTTATTTCGTCTGAAGTTTTAACTTTTAAAAATTGTGTCCCAGGCCCTGGACTGGTAGCTCAGTTATTTAGAGGATTGTCTCAATACACCAAAGTCGTGGGTTAGATTTCTGGTCCCAGAACATAGAGGAATCAACCAATGAATGCATAAATAAGTGGAACAACAAAAAACAAATATTGATCTCTCTTTCTCCCTCTTTCTCCTTCTCTTTCCCTCCTCCCAAGTTAATAAATGTAAAATTTTAAAACTTTAAGAAAATTGTGTCCCATGAAACCTAAACCACAATCCTGCAGTAACCCAAATGTTTCACACAAAAGACAATCAGTATCTTACTGCAACAATCAGCCCTATGCTTAAAGCCACGTTGTAAATTCCAGGAACTCTATCTCATTAAGTGGTCTAAACTCCATACCTACCTAGCACAGGGTCTTGCATTTGGAAAGCACAGGGTCTTTATCTATTAGTGGGAAAAACCCCAGAAAAATCTCATTAGAACAGTGTTATCTGAGAGCAAAGACATCCAAACGTAGAAGCTATTGCCATACTTTAGCAGAAAGAGTGCCCAGAGGTGAATTGGTAACGTCCAGGATGTACAATGTGGGTGAAACACTTATTCATTCAAGGGTGAAGTGTCCTCATGTAAAAGAAGTATCCCTACAAGGTGACATAGATCTTTTACTCTAAAATTCTATGACTTCTGAAATTTCTGAGGCTTTTAACATTTAATGTTGTTTCCGATGCATGATATATTTAATTAAGCAGAATGAGTCACATAGCTTTAAAATATTATAGTTAATATGGCCATGCTGAACTGACTGTTAGTGGGCACAAAGCTCATAATTTAGTATTTCAGTAGCTAATTGGGTTGTATATTCTAATAGGAGCCTACTACCTTCACCATGTAAAAAAATATATTCCAAATTTGATTTGATTATTTCTGAAGTAGGAGAAAACTCCTCATGTTGATCATTTTATGTATATGTGTATTAAAACTTATTGCTGTTGATTTCATAAACATAAATTTAAAAAAATTATTTAAGACATATCTCTTTATTGGTACAGCTGCAAATGTCATAATAAAAATGAGGTAAAAAGAAATCATGTTAGTTCGAGTTAGGCTCAATATTAGAAAAGAACCTCAGCTCAAAGAGAAGATTGACAGTAGTTATGTGGAAGGAAAATGGAGCTGCCAAGAATAGCTCAGTTAACACTGATATTCTAAGCAAAAGTATTTAAAATATTTCAAATTCTTGTTCATATAGATGCGGTGGTTAAAAATAAAGAGATGCCCAAATAAGGCTCAAAATTGGGTTTAAAATTTAATACCAACTGTATAATTAATTCAGAAACCAAAAATAACTATATAAATTAAATAAAGCTTTTCTAAGCAATTAAGCTTCCTTATAATTTAAATCCCTGAGTAGAAGCCAGCATTTGAAAATTCCTCAGAGAAATATTAGGAATTATTTTCAGAATGATATTAAATGGACATGTTTGTTTTATTTTCTTTGGATTTACACCAAAGAAAGTTTTCATGAAGTCTGAGTAAAGTGAATTCAAATAGCTGTATTAAACCAGGAGACAGGAAGCAATCATGAGAGCTGCTTAGTAAGGAGTACAGGGTTCTGGCAACATGCAAAAAAGAGGGTAGCAGAACCAAATACAGAATAGTACAGAAATTCTAGGAATAAAAACAACTCAATTAATACAATCTCCAGGCAATGCCACATTAAACTCCATATTAATAGAAGTATTTTACAACCTTGAAATTCAAATCACAGAAAGGACCAAATAGTCCATCTTCATTTTATAAATGAACTGACAGTAACTTGGGAGGTCAGATAATTCCCTAATGTCATTAAATAATTAATGAAAAAATCAAATTGTGTTTCAAGGCTTCAAATTCCTAGTCTAACTTTTTTTCCCTTTTGCCAATTCTCATTTGTTCAAGACTGTACCTAAAGCATTTTTTTACTTCATTTATTTTTAAATGTTATTGTTGTTCAAGTACAGTTTTCGCCTTTTCCCCCTAACTCTCCCCCCACCCCAGCCATCCTCACCTCCCTCCCCTGATTCCAACCCCCTTGGTTTTGTCTATGTGTCCTTTATAGCTCCTGAAAACACTTTACCCTTGCCCCCTCATTATCCCCTCTCATCTCCCCTCTGGTGACTGTCTGTTTCTTCTTAATTTCAATGTCTCTGGTTATATTTTGCTTGGTTGTTTGTTTTGTTAATTAGGTTCCACTTATAGGTGAGATCATCTGGTATTTGTCTTTTGCCACCTGGCTTATGTCACTTAGCGTATTGATTTCCAGTTCCATCCATGCTGTCCCAAAGTGTAGGAAATCCTTCTTTCTTCCTGCTGCATAGAATTCCTTTGTATAAATACACAATGTATACACAAGTTGTGTACCATAGTTTTTTGACCCACTCATTTACTGATGGGCACCTAGGCAGCTTGCAGCACTTGTCTATTGTAAATTGTACTGCTATGAACATTGGGGTCCATAGGTTCTTTTGTATTGGTGTTTCAGGGTTCTTAGGATGTAATCCTAGCAGTGGAATTGCTGGGGCAAGAGGGAGTTCCATTTTTAGTTTTCTGAGGAAATTCCATACTGTTTTCCATAGTGGTTGTACCAGTCTGCAACCCTACCAACAGTGCACTGGGGTTCCCTTTTCTCCACACCCTCTGCAATACTTGTTGTTTATTGCTATATGATACCCATTCTCGCTGGTGTCACATGGTATTTCACTATGGTTTTAATTTGCATCTCTCTGATGGCTAGCAATGTTGAGCATCTTTTCATATGTTTCTGGGCCCTCTGTATGTCCTCCTCAGAAAAGTGTCTGTTCAGGACCTTTGCCCATTTTTTAATTGAGTTGTCTTCCTGAAGTGGAGTTGTGTGAGTTCTTTATATATTTTTGAGATCAAACCCTTGTCTGAGGTATCATTGGCAAATACGTTTTCTCTTATGGTAGGTTCTCTTTTCATTTTAATGCTGTTTTCTTTAGCCGTGCAGAAGCTTTTTAATTTGATAAGATCCCACTTATTTATTCTTTCCTTTATGGCCCTTGCTCTAGGGGACATATCAGTGAAAATACTGCTGCAGAAATATCTGAGATTTTCCTGCCTATGTTCTCCTAAAGGATTTTTATGGTGTCATGACTTATAGTTAAGTCTTTTATCCACCTTGAATTTATTTTTGTGTATGGTGTAACTTGGTGATAAAATTTCTTTCTTTTCTTTTTTTTTTTTTGCATGTAGCTGTCCAGGTCTCCCAACACCATTTGTTGAAGAGGCTATTTTTACTCCATTTTATGTTGCTGCCCCCTTTGTCAAATATTAATTGACCATAGAGACTTGGGTTTATTTCTCAGTTCTCTATTCTGTTCCATTGGTCCGTGTGTCTGTTCCAATGCCAGTACCAGGCAGTTTTGAGTACAGTGGCCTTGTAATACAGTTTGATAACAGGTATTGTGATCCCTCTTACTTTGCTCTTCTTTCTCAAAATTGCTGTGGCTAATTGGGGTTGTTTATGGCTTTATATAATTTCTTGATGTGTTTGTTTTATATTTGTGAAATATGCCATTGGTACTTTAATAGGTATTGCATTGAATCTGTAAATTGCTTTGGATAGTATGGACATTTTGATAATGTTAATTCTTCTAATCCACGAACATGGTATATGTTTCCTTAATTTCTTTCTTCAGTGTTGTGTAATTTTCTGAATATAGATCTTTTACCTCCTTTGTTAGATGTATTTTTAGGTATTTTAGTTTTCATGTTGCTATATCAAATGGGATTTTTTCCCTGATTTCTGTTTCTGATATATCATTGTTGGTATACAAAAATGCCTTTGATTTCTGAATATTGACTTTGTATCCAGCTATTTTGCCAAATTCATTTATTAGGTTGAGCAGTTTTTTGGTGGAGTCTATAGGGTTTTCTATGTATATTATCATGTCATCTGCAAACAATGAGTTTTGTTTCCTCTTTTACAGTTTAGATGCCTTTTATTTCCTTTTCTTGTCTGATTGCTGTGGCTAGAACTTCCAATACTATGTTGAATAGAAGTGGTGAAAGTGGACAAACTTGTCTTGTTCCTGATCTCAGTGGGAAAGTTTTTAGGTTTTCCCCATTGAGTATGATGTTGGCTGTAGGTCTCTTGTGTATGGCCTTTATTAGGTTGAGGAATGCCCCCTCTACTCCCACTTTTCTGAGTGTTTTTATCATAAATGGGTGCTGTACCTTATCAAATGCTTTTTCTGCATCTATTGTTATGATCATGTGATTTTTTCTTTGCTTTTGTTTATGTGATGTATTACATTTACTGATTTGCGAATATTGTACCATCCCTTCATCCCTGGGATGAATCCCACTTGGTCATGGTGTATGATCTTTTTAATGTATTGCTGGATGTGGTTTGGCAATATTTTGTTGAGGATTTTAGTGTCTATGTTCGTCAGTGATATTGGCCTGACGTTTTCTTTCTTTCTTGTGGCTTTATCTGGTTTGGGATTAGGATGATGCTGACCTCATTAAAAGAGTTTGAGAGTCTTCCATTTTCTTGGATTTTTAGAGTAGTCTGTGAAGGATAGGGGTTAGCTCTTCCTTAAATGCTTTGTAGAATTCTCCTGTGAAACCATCTGGTCCAGGACATTTGTGGGTTTTTTTTTTTTTTTTTTTATTGCTTTAATTTTGTCAGCTGTTATTGGTCATTCAGGCTTTCTGCTTCTTCTTGATTTAGTTTTGGAAGATTATGTTTTTCTAGAAGTTTGTCCACTTCACTCATATTTTCAAATTTCTTGACATATAGTTAATAGTAATTTCTTACAATCCTTTATATTTCTGTAGTATCAGTTGTAATCTCTCCTCTTTCATTTCTGATTTTATTTATTTGGGTACTCTCTCTTTTTTCATTGATGAGTGTGGTTAAAGGCTTGTTGATTTTGTTTATCTTTTCAGAGAACCGACTCCTGGATTTATCAATCCTTTAATTTTTTTTGTCTATATGTTATTTAATTCTTCTCTGATCTTGGTTATTTTCTTCCTTCTACTTGTTCTTGGCTTTGCTTGTTGTTGTTTCTGAGTCATGTAGATGTAGGACTAATTTGTTTATTTGAAGCATTTCTATTTTCAGGTAGGCCTGCATTGCTATAAACTTCCGTCTATGGGGTGCCTTAGCTATGTCCTTAGGACTGTTGTGTGTTCATTTTCATTTTTTTCCAGAAACTTTTTGATTTCTTCCTTGATTCCATTGTAAACTTCTAAATTCTTTAATACATGTTTCCTTGTGGTAGTTTGAAGATGATACCAGTGAGTTTATCTCAAGCTATCATTTCCTTTAATTAAAGTATAATGCATTGATTTTATAATTTCAGAAGAAATACTAGAAAATGTTGAATTTGTAAAGAATGAATTAAAAATGAATTGTAATTATATCATTAAATCCTGATAGAATAAATGTGGTGGCTCAAATATACCTGAAAATTCTTTGCAATAAAACATGAACCGTTCAAATTTTTGAATTGGAGAAATAATGTTTCTATTTTTCATTACCTCTGTCCTGAAAGCTCAGCAGCTAAAGAATGGAAAACAACTGTGATTTTGCTTTATAACAATAATTTTTATATATTCAATGATTGATATTAAACAGATAATGAATCTCTCGTCGAAAATTCTTTTGTGAACAAATCCTGATTGCAAGCCTTGATGGAAAAACACAAAATTGATGAGTTGTGAAACACAGCCTGCCAGGGTACTGTAGGAGCTATTAAATCACCTTAGTTTTCTTCTACAGCCTGAATTATGAGCTCATTTATTTTTTCTTCCTTCAACTTCTCAGAAATTTCACATGTTAAATTGCTCTCCCTTTGACCCTACCTTGCTTTTCACAATCTAATTGAAATGTGGAACCAAAAAATGGAGTCACAGAGGGTGAAATATATTTTGAGCTTGTCCATTCACTAAACCATATATAGCTCAGAGTACAGTGCTATGTGTGTGCATGTGTGTGCATGTGCATGCATAGCTTCTTTACTACTCTTGTGAGAGCAATGCTTTTGTCTCCAATACAACTTTTCCTCAAAAGTAGTCCTGATTTTTTATTAAATCAAATCACTAAGCATTTAATATACAATGACCTACCAAAGATGCAATTATTAAATTACAGAATTATTTGTATATCTATGGTGCTAGGTGAGTACCAGGGATATCTGGTGGAACACTTCATAAAGTATACTATCATCTAACCACCATGCTGTAATATTGAATGTAAACTGTAATTAAAAGTATTTTAAAAATTTAAAAAATGTAGACATGGCAAAATACTTACAAAGCTTTCATAGACACTGAAATACTAACAGTAAGTATGATAAAGTTAGTAAAATGAGCATTTCTGACTTCTTGGATTTGGGGGGGAAAACAAAATTAACAAAACCTAACATTCATTAGAGTTTTGAAACTGACTGGAAAGTTCCTAAAGTCAATTATGATTATTATAAATGTGCAATGGTGTTTGGGTTCTACTCAAAATGTATCATTCTTGATGAATTAATAGTTTTTAGAAGTCAGGATATCCTTGTGTTATGTAAAATACTGAAATATAAGGCTTCCATATTAAAGCACAAAAATATCATTACTGGAATGAATATTCCAAAAACTGGTCACGGACTTATTTGCATTCTTGAGCTCCCAAAAACAAAAATACAAATAGAATGTGTTTCTGCTGCAAGTCCCCCTAGAAACTAGAGTTCAGAGGCTGTCAGAAACAGCATTAAAATCTGTTCGGCAATATCTGAAATGCACACTCTAAGTCATGAAAACGTAAGAAGCTTCTGTGTCTGCCCACATGTTCCACCATTGTGCATATAGGCTTGCTTTGACCCTGAGAATTCTAAGAACTTTATTAGTGGAAATTTTAAAAACATTTTGTTTTACATTATAACTCTTAAATAATGTGATAAATTTTATAATGTTCCATTTTAAAATAAAAGTGATTATTATAACCCCATTATAAAGTTAAACAAACATTATTTTAGCAAAGTTTATTTTAGCAATTAATTTAATAATTATATTATGCATTATATCATATAGAACATATCTCATTTGTGGTAAAATCAAAGTAATTTCATTAATTTTTATGTATTTTCAAAATATAATGTTCAATTATTGTTCATACTAACAAATTTGTTTTCCTGTTTGAAACCAGGATCAATATGGTGTTTTCAGAGACTCCTCCATTATCAAAGGAGACAAATGATTTTAAAAAGAATGCACTGCTAAGATTATATCCTAAGAACCCTGAAAAAAACTTCCGGTCAAGATGGAGGCGTAGATGGACATACTGTGCCTCCTCTCGCAACCAAAATTAAGGATCACAAATATTTAGAAACAAGAAAACAACCAGAACTGATAGAAAATTGAACTATACCCAAGTCCAACAACCATTCATCCAGACCGGTAAGAGAGGAAGAGTCATGGCAGGAAAAAGTGGAGGTGTGGACCCGGGAATGCAGGCAGCAGTGGCTGGCAGTTCCCAGGTGCAGAGGCGGCAGCTGGCGGACCCCAGGCACCGGGTGGCAACTGAGTAGACCCAGTGAGGCCGCACAAGGCGGCTGGCTAACTAGGTAGGTCCCATATTCTCGTGCGCAGATAATCCAGGTGAAGGGGAAGCGGTGGAAGGGACAGGGATCCAAGAGAGAGCAGAGCAGGCTCCATTGTTCCCTCTCAGACCCTGCCCCCATATACAGCATCACATCTCAGCGACTGGGCTGCCCGGCACTGGGGAACACCTAAGGCTCCATTCCTCACTACATAACAGCCGTGACCAGACCAAAACCAAAACAAACAAACAAACAAAAAAAAACAACAAAAATGGCTCAATCTGGAGAACAAATCAGAGCCCCAGAGCCAATTCCTCTAAGCAGTGAAGAGATAGTCAACCTATTAGATGCACAGTTCCAAAGCCCTGGTGATCAGGATGCTCACAGAATTGGTTAATTTTGCTTACAAATTAGATGAAAAAAATGCAGGCTACAATACGTGAAATGAAGGAAGATGCATGGGGAACCAATAGTGATGGGAGGAAAACTGTGACTCAAATCAATGGAGTGGACCAGAAGGAAGAAACAAACAACCAAACAGAAAACAAAGAAGAAACAAGAATTCAAAAAAAAAAAAAAAATGAGGAGAGGCTTAGGAACCTCCGGAACATCTTTAAATATCTCAACATCTCAATTATAGGGGTCCCAGAAGGGGAAGAAGAAGAGCAACAAGTGGAAAACTTATTTGAACAAATTAATAAAGGAGAACCCCAATCTGGCAAAGGAAATAGACTACCAGGAAGTCCAGGAAGCTCAGAGAGTCCTAAAAAAGTTGGACCCAAGGAGGAACACGCCAAGGCACATCATAATTCCATTAGCCAAGATTCAAATGAAGGAGAGAATTCTAGAAGCAGCAAGGGATAAGGGGACAGTCACCTACAAAGGAGTTCCCATCAGACTGTCATCTGATTTCTCCAAAGAGACCTTACAGGCAAGAAGGGGCTGGAAAGAAGTATTCCAAGTCTTGAAAGGCAGGGACCTACATCCAAATTTGCTCTATCCAGCAAAGCTGTCATTTAGAATGGAAGGAAAGATAAAGTGCTTCTCAGATAAGGTGAAGTTCAAGAAGTTCATCATCACCAAGCCCTTATTATGTGAAATGTTAAAGGAACGTATCTAAGAAAAAGAAGATAAAAAAATAGGACAGTGAAAAGACAGCAAACTCACAACTATTAACAACCACACCTAAAACAAAAGCAAACAACTAGAACAGGAACAGAATCACAGAAATGGAGATCATATGGAAGGTTAGCAACAGGGGCGTGGGAGGAGAAGAGGGGGGAAAAGGTACAGAGAATAAGTAGCATAGATGGTGGGTAGAAAATAGACAGGGGAAGGGTAAGAATAGTGTGGGAAATGTAGAAGCTAAAGAAGTTATGACACATGGACATGAACTAAAGGGGAGAATGTGGGTGGGAGGGGGTGTGCAGGGTGGAGGGGAATGATGGGAAGAAATGGGACAACTGTAATAGCATAATCAATAAAATATATTAAATTTAAAAAATAAATCATGTATATCAGAAAAAAAGAACCCTGAAAAACCAATCTAAAAGAACCTATGCACCCCAATGTCCATAGCAGCACAATTTACAATAGCCAAGTGTTGGAAGCAACCTACGTGCCCATCAGTAAATGAATGGATCAAAAAACAATGGTACTGGTACATTTATACAATGGAATTCTATGCAGCAGAAAGAAAGAAGGAGCTCCTACCCTTTGCAACAGCATGGATGCAACTGGAGAGCATTATGCTAAGAGAAATAAGTCTGGTAGTGAAAGACAAATACCGTATGATCTCACCTTTAACAGGAACCTAATCAACAAAACAAGCAAACAAGCATAATATAACCAAACACACTGAAATTGAGAACAAGCTGACAGTGACTAGATGGGAGAGGGGAGGGAACTTCAGGGGAAAAGGGGAAGGGTTTACAGGAACAAGTATAAAGGGCACATGGACAAAAACTAGGGAGAATGGAAATGGGAGGGAGGTGAGGAGGGCTGGGTTGGTGGGCTGGGATGGGAGTAAAAGACAGAAAACTGTACAAGAACAACAATTAAAATAAAATTAAAAAAAGAAAAGTGTATAAATGGGGGGGGAAATAATGTCACTTAAATAAAGAAAGATCAAATCTCAGAACCTATTTTTCACAAACTTTATTAATTTGTGTTTACTGTTTCAACAAGTTTATGGATACAAGGAAGTTGTAGTAAAGGAAGAACTTACTTTAGTAATTGAATATTAGATTCCCTAATGAGGTCTATATATTAAAGAGACTGAAAGATTGTTTAAAGTATAAAATTATTTTAAGAGTGCTGAGCACAAACGGACTTTCTTACTCACTCAGAGGAAGCTGTCTGAAGCCCAAAGTCAGCTTCATCTCTATTTTGAGGTATGGAAATTTGGAGAAAAATAATAACATTAAGGGTTACATTAAAATGTAATAAAGTGTTAGGCTTTTTATATCTTGGACTTGCTTTGAAGTAATAATATTTCAGATCTTATGTATTGCCACAAAATTATTATTAAATCATGGGTTGAAGTTTCAGGTGTTTGTAATTCCAAAACCTGTATTTCGCCATGATATAAAACCACTTAAGTCATTTTAAGAATTTACTGTAAATTCTAAACGTGGGGGTGCTCTGCCCACAGCCCCCATCCCTCCATCACAGATGAAAATAAAACTACCAAGATATGATCTGCTTGGGGAGGAGAGGTGGCCAAACTCTCAAAGGAGAATGACCCAGAGCCCCTTCCTCACTGGGCTTTTATTGGGTTCAAATACACAGGAATACAGGTATGTCAGGCAGCAAGGATCAAACAATGGATAACATTTCAAAGAAATCTGAGGGCTTAATCTGAGTCAGTGTGGGTCAGGAAAGGGGGTTGCAAAACTTTGGGAGACATACTCATTTCCTCCTTAGATCCTTATCATTTAAATGAGAGCACTCTTAGTAAACAAAGCAAGTTTCACAGGACTTTACGAATTCTTTTTTATGCCTGAGGACCTGGGGAACCACTCTGGCCGGCACAGGGCTGCACCACCGGAAGTCATAGTTTCAGGCTTAAGCAGATTAGAGTCAGGGAGCATCTCCGAGATGGAAATTGGGACTCAGGCTATGTCAGAATAGCTGGGGGGCAAGGGTCCATCACTCCCTCTTTGCTGCAGCCCCCCCCCCCCCAGTCCTTCCATGAGGGCTTTCCAAGTGGTTGTGACTAGCTTAGGTTGCCCCTCCCATGAGGAGTCTTACCCATCATTGGCTAACCGACTAAGCATTGGGGCCAGAGATGGATGAAGCAGAAGCAGTGTTCCTGCCAAGGAGATAAGCTTTGTCTCCTTAATGACTCAGGTCCTCTTGACAGAACAGACTCAGATGAAACAGGTTCCTAGGCTCTTACTCAGCCTAGCCATGGAGTGCAGGTTACAGCTCCTGAGTCCAGGCTGAACGGTCCGCATATCTAAAATCTCAAAAGATTCAAAATGTATTTTTCAAATTCAAATATATTTTTGAATTTATCAAATTCAAATATATTTTTATTTCGAGATAAGATGAACAATTTTAATCTATTTTTATGTTCATTCTTACTCTTAATGCAGAAAAATGCATTGGATACTAATAGCAGAAAAGCATATAATTAACAGCATAACTTTAGTTTGTTATTTGATGTCAGAAGATATTGGATCAACTGAGACAAAAACATTATAGTCATATTAAAAATAAAAAGTAGTAAACAATATTTAAAAACCATTTTATAGGTACATGAGTTATATTCAGTTTTTAGTATTCTTGAGTATTTGTATTCTCAAAAGAAGTTACTTTTATTCCTAAGAGCAACTTTAATATTCATTTTTTCCAAATATTTTACTATAAAACTTCCATACATACAAAAAGGATAAAAGAATTACTCAGAGAATGTATCATATACTACAACCTTTTCTACAACTCTTGGATTTTGATGTGTGCTTTATGATATATCTGTTTATCCCTCAATCATATTTTTACATATTTCATATAATTTATTCTAAAATACTTTAGAATACATACCTGAAATTGAGCTTAAGATTTTAGGGAGTAAAATTTCTGTGCTGTATATGCACAAAATTTTAATACATCCAAGTACAATTTTCAGGCACCTTAGTCTATCTTGTTTCTGCGTTAAGTTCTGCATCCTTATCTTACACCAGATGTCCCTGTTTCACTATAATTCATGTATTCTAAATGGCAGAAATCACAAAGTATCCTGCCTTTCCTAGCCCTTAACCAATATGCTGCTTATTCTCATAGGGATACTAATATGTCATGTAGCTTTGTACTAAGCTGTTCTCTGACACATTCTTACAAGAATATTGAACCAAAGGAGGCAGCCATCAGCATTTATAGTAAGAGAGGAAAATAGAAACAAACACAAAAATGCCAAGGCATAAGATAATTAATCCCTAAATGAAAGGTCATTTATAATATGGGTATACAAAAGTGACATTACTAAAATGAATAATCATGACTTCATACACAAGATCTATTTTCCTGACAAATGTTAGCCTACATCTACCTTGGTTGTGCTAATAAGTGCTATTAAAGGCAATGCTGTTTGCCTTAAGGCATGGTACATTGCTAATGTGAAATGTTGCCTGAGGTTTACAAATGATAATACTTGATTGTTAACATGCCACACTATAAAATCAATTTCCTCTGCTCTAAATAAAATTTTTGTGGCCTTATAAATAATTGAACTGAGGGCTATAATAGTACCAGAATATTTCCATTGACCTCAAGAATAATGCTCTCATTATAGTCTTTTTATTAGAGGACATTTTTATAGAGTTAAAAAAGTGGTAAGATGCAGTACATAAAAACTTAATATCTACAAAATGTGTAGCTTCTCTAATTTTTTAGACAGTCCTATATTCAGACAATGTTAACATAATTTAGGAACCAAACTACCCCACATCAATTGGTTTACTGGGTTTAAAACAGCTCACAATAAGTCTGAAAAAGATTGCTCTCACACTACCTGTAAAAAAATTAAAAATATGTTTCAAAATAGAGTGAATCAAAGTCTTAGTGAATGTGAAATACTGTTAGGTGAAATAGTGGTTTTCATATATAAAATGAGCTGAATACTAACATTGGTATGATCCATTCTTACATATTATCTACAGCTGAATGATGCAAAAAAATGTTAGACAAGAACCATTTACAGATAAAGTACTGATCATAACAGTTTATTAGTTAATCTCAAAGGGGACATCCTCAGGATTTAGAAATTGAATACCTGGCATTTTATGAATGATAATACTTTAGAACCATTTTCTTCCCCACTTTTTCACTTTTCAGCACAACACCAAAATAATTACGTATACCAAGAGTAAATCAGGTGGTCTAGACTGTGAGACTGAGTTCCAGGACTCAGGGTCAGGTGAATTTGTGGTGGTCAGCCCAGCACAGTACAAATGCGATCTCTTTCCCTGTTGTAATCCACTCAGTGTCATACATTCGAAAAGTCAGTCATTATTTTACTACTGCTATGAAACTCTCTTAAAAAAACTTATTAGAAGTCAAACAAGCCACATCTTGATGAATAACCTAATTTGTGGGACAAAAGTAAGGTCAAATAAGGTAAAATGGAGAGGAGCATTTGACACAAAGAAATAAAACAGATTTTTTTAAATGATGAAAGGGATAGTTTTATTTACCTAAGGGTTGGAAAGTCACTAAAATGCTAAAGCTGGATAGACCAGAGTTTATATGACCAGCTGAATTAGTCTGCTAGGGCTCCCATAATAAAGTACTACAAACTGACAGTTCAAAACAGCAGATATGTATTGTCTCAAAGGTCTTAGAAATCCCAAATGAAGGTGTTGGCAGGGCCCTGCTGCCTCTGAAACCTCTAGGGAAGGATCCTTTGTTGTATCTTTGAGCTTCCGGTAGCCCCATGCATACCTGGTTGTGCTGGATGTAGTAGCATATTTTTTTAAATTTTACATATTTATTAATTAATCTTAAAATAACAATAAATATTACTGATTACCATCAATAGCATGTTTTTTATGAAAAGTATATTTTCAGAACAAAAGAATTGTCAGAAGAGTAACACTATTTTACATTTTTTAAAAAAATAACAAATGTTCGAATATCCTTATGCCACAGATTTTTTTTTTTCTTTTTAACTAGATGATGTTATTCGGTGATGGTCTTTTGAGGAATATGGCATTTCATTTTCAGGGAAGAGGAAGAAAAGTTGTAGGGAGTGAAGCTATATGTGTTAATAGAAAATTTAAAATAGATCAGAAATAAAAATGTTTTGCATTCATTCCATGCACTCCTTTATCCTAAAAATGGTCTGTTGATCTAATCTGTAAATGGATTTTGTAGGAAATGGCCAAGGCAAACTACTCTTCCCCAGAAGCGGATTCGCTCATGAACCAAACCAAACCTAAGGGTCCGTCCGGGCTGGCCCAATTCAGCCTGGGAGGGAGAGTGCACATTTGGGTAGAGGTGGCATTTGCCTAGGAGCCCACCACTCAGGCAGCAGTCTGACCCTTATTGTCATGCCTCTGTTTCCTCGTGCTTCTGATAAAACTTCTTTTGTTATTCATAGTTGACAAATAATTGTGTTATAATACTTAGGAATACAGTGTCCGGCAGAAGTAACACCTGCTTGATTGTGGTTGGTAGGGTGATAATGTGGGTGTAATAAATGTATAGTTTTAATTTGAACATTTCACCTAAAGTGTCAGATAGTGTGCTTGAGTGTGATATTGTTATGTTATAGAATTAGATGCTTATAATTTTGTAATAAAAATGGGCATTACTTGTGCCAGACCTGTGTATTTGGAAGACAAAAGATCCAGTGTTAGGCTGTTTTAATTTGTAAATAACAAGTAGAAGGAAGCTCTCACTACAAAAAGCAAATATTAAAAAATAATATAATATCACTACAATGGGAGTCTTAAGCTAATATAAAAACACATTAAAAAGGTCCCCACTAAATCACAAGCAGTCAGGGAGAACAGAGGTGCCAAAGGGTTAACAAAAGCCCAGTGAAATATGAAGAAAAGAAAGCATATTAGGCAGGGAAACAGCATAGGCAAAGACGAGTAACTTAATATAGCTAGAAAATAAAGTGCAAGATGAAGATTAGGCTGGAGTAATAGGCATTGAGCAAAAAATAAAAAAGAATCAAGTATAAATCTGTGGACATTTGATGATCAAGGCGAGAAGTGATGAGGATACGAAATAGGAAGGGAGACTTCTGCAGGTGTTTAGTTGCAGAGATCTGTTATCAGAGAGGCTGTTCACATGTGAGCTGGTATGAAGGGGAGAGTCCAGCATGGAGAGAGTCAAGACTTGGCATATTTTAGTATAAACAGAAGAATTAAAAACAGTCAAAAGGTGCCTCAAGTTGTTTTTATTTTTAAGCATCCAAGTTTCTTTCGACTCAGGAAAACTGATGGGACAAACAACATGCCTCGGCCTGAATGTTAACTAAAAAAGAAAATGAAATATTCAAGCTATATTACTGAACATAGGTCAGAAAATAGTAAAAGATAAGTTAGATAGAAAAATGAAATAAATCAGATGTATTTTTCCAAGCTAATATATTAGACAACATCCTAAAGCAATATGAAGGATTTCAGGTTTTTAAATAAAGGTTATTTATTATGTCACATGCTTCTTAAGATCTCCCTGGAAGCAAAATGGAAGACTTATAGAAGGCATTAAAGCCAATTTTGTGTCTTTACCATGATCCTGGTGAGAATGACAAAGACTGAGTTAAACCATACAGCATTGATAAGTTTCTACAGATGTTTAAAGGTGATTATATAATAGTAGGACTTTCAGACTATTTGAACTCAATCTGCCCTCCACCCTAATCTCCACATATGTTCATTGTCACTAATTTTCATGGGTGCACTTTGGTTTGTATTTTCTATTTTGAAAGAAATAAAGTACTTTGGATGACCCTCGAGTCAAGAGGACAGATAATGATAACAGAATGATGTGATTTCATTATCCTTAAATACTAAACTGTATTTGATGACTAGAACTTGCTAATACTTGTTAATTTGTGATTTCAGATGTGGCTCTTTGAAGTTCAGGTGAACAAAACTGGGGCTGAGAACCTACCTGTGTGTTCAGGCCCATCCCTGTCCCGAGCTCTGGAGACTATCAAGCCCAGAGGCCTGTTGTGCATTCCTAGTACTGACAGGTAAGTAGTCTGCAATGAGCTTGTCTTGCAGTTACATCAACAAGTGGAACTGAAAGAAGAGAAAGAAGATCGATTCCTAATGCTGGCTGAAGTACACAAACCATTTATTAATATTTATAACATTTTTAAGCAAAGGAACAAACTCACATAGTTTTATGATTAAATCAAATAGTAATTATGACTAAAAAATTCCTTCTTTTTCTCTTTCTACCCTCCAGTCCTGCTTCTAAGAGGGTATTACTATTCATTTTTTATTAGAAATTCTCCATTTCTAGATAACATGTTTATAATGTTATTTCATGGTTTGCCAATTTTAGAAAGATTATATTGACTTCTTTATAGAGGATTTAGTTTCTTTTATTTCCCACCATCCTCCTCCACCACCCTCCAGGTTCATTTATTTATTTTGATGAAAGAATAATCAATGTTTACATTTCTCGCAATTTCTAAAATTACTGTTCACTAAAGAGCCAAGCTGTTTACTATGATTTCATTTTGTTTCATGCACTGCTTTTCACTTTTTCAAAAATAATCAACTTTTTTCTTACAGTATTTCCTATCAGCATAGCTATAATTATTTAAGTGATCTATCACATCATATATTTCATTGCCCTTCCTCTTTACATTTCCTTTCATGAGCAAGTGATAATTGTCACTGTCTGGAAACATAAATCATGCCTGCGATAAATGAACCACTCTATTTCAATATGCCCTCTCCCAGTTAGAAACATAACTGAATCTTCAGTTGGCTACTACACTGTTCTTCACAATGAGTGGCTTACAGTTTGGGGAGTAGATGGTATTACCTTTGAATTCCATTGATGTGTGCTCATTAAATTGCCTCACACAATTACAGAAGAGGAAACATCCCAACATTTGCAGATGTTTAGTGGGCAAATGGATGATCCAAAAGAGCTAATATGTACTTCTATTACCAGTGTGAAGGCCTGAGAATTAGGAAAGTCAACTGTGTAAGTTCTAGTCCAAGTCCAGAGAGCTCAAACATGAAAGAGAGCTGATATTTCAGTGCAAGTCTAAAAACTGGAAAGACTAATGATCCAGCTCAAAGTAGTTAGGCAAGAAGAATTCCCTCTTATGTGCTGGAGGGCCAGCCTTGATGCTCTTTTAGGCCATCAACTGATTGAATGAGACCCAGATTAGGGAGGGTGATCTGCTTCAATCAGTCTATGTATTCAAATGTTAATAATTTCAAAACTTATTTCACGGACACACCCAAGATAATGTGTAACCAAATAGCTGGTCAGTCTGTGAATCTTTCAAGTTGATAAATAAAACTAACAGGTGATTTTCATAAGGTGAAATACATTATTTTGGTGAAACTTGCAAAATGATATGAATTCCTGGCTCTCAATGGGTTGATTTTTTTCTCCAAAAGGACATCTGACAATATCTAGAGAAAATTTTTGTTGTTATAACAGGGAGGGGTGGTATTGACATCTAATGCTATATGCCAAGAATGCTGATAAACATCCCAAAATGCACAGGACAGCTACACACACACACAAACACAAAGAATAATTCAGCCTAAATATCACTAGTGTTATGGTTGAGACTCCCCAGTTTGGTGAAAAATGTATACATCATGGAATTACTCCATCCCAGGTATCAGAGGTTGTGTAGTTATATTCCAGTAAATATGCACCATCTAGAACATCAACTGCAATTGAAGTAATCTCTGACTAAGTTTATAATAATCCTTAGTAATTCTTCAAGATCCTTCTGCCTTCATCAGAGTCCTAGCAGCAAGTCAACTGGACCTATGATGGGAATCACCACTTTTATGCTATTTATTTGATTTGCAATCTTATTAACAAAGGACACATTCTAAGGGTTCATAATGGTTTTAAAAGCAATGAGTCCTACTTGTTGATTATCATGGGTGTCTTCCATTTAGTAATGAGGCACATAGTCATGCAATGTCTGCCATGTCAATGCATTTACTGACCTCTGAATTTGAGCCATTAAGTAATTTTTGATTTGGCCAGTAGAAATACTCATTTTGACTGGTAGACCCTGGTGTCATCTGGGGTTCCTGATAACTAAACTTGATTTATAGACATTGTCTTGTAATACATAATAAGTGGGTGTTCTGTTTTTTCATGCAGGGATATCCTAGATAGTGGCTATGTTGCCCCTTAGGGAAGGATTGGAGGAGCAATATAATGCACACTCGTGTCATTAGGGTAGCATCCTTTCTGAAGGAGACCTAGGCTCCCATTCATGGGTATTTGTACTGTCTTAGGTTTGAAAATTGGATAAAAAGACAAGTGATTTGCAATTTTGGCAGCAGTCAGATTTTTTTCTCTAGCTAGACCTAGAGGTTTTTCTGTTATAGATCAAGAGATGTTATAATTAATTTATATCTAGTTTATACCTAGGTATATATTGACCAAGTAGATCATACTGTTAGACTGTGAGGATAAAATGTATATGGTAGATTTTGGCTATAAGACAGGGGAAGACGATAGCCTGGGTGCTGAGAATGTGTACTAGCCATGCAATGGTATGCCCAATTTATTTTCCATTTTTATGTTATTCCAATTTTTATTCTCTTTTCCCATTGTAATATGGTATTAAATATTGTGACTGTATATTTTGGAGATTAAACTCTTATCAGTTGTATCATTGGCAAAAATGTTCTCTAATACAATGGGTTCCCTTTTCATCTTGCTGATAGTTTTGTTAGCTGTACAGAAGCTATTTAGTTCAATGTAGTCCCATTTGTTTATTTTCCCTTTGATTCCATTGCCCTTGGAGATATATTTAGCAAAATATTGCTATGTGAGATATCTGAGATTTTCTAAGAATCCCAAAACAGCAATACAAAAAGTGTATGCACCCCTGTGTTCATAACAGCATTATTTATAGTAGCCAAGATCTTGAAACAGATTAAGTACCCATAAGCAGATGATTGGACAAAAAAGCTGTGGTACATTTACACAATGGAATACTACTCGGTTATAAAAAGGAAGGAAATCTTACCTTCTGCAACAACATGGATGTACCTGGGGAATATTATGTTAAGTGAAATAAGCCAATTAGTGAATGAAAAATACCACATGATTTCACTTATATGTGAACTTAATGAACACAATAAACTAAGGAAAAAAATAGAAACAGAAGCATAGATACATGAACAGACAGACAGACTGACTTCCTTCCAGAAAGGAAGGAAGGGGAACTGGGTGAAAGATGGTGAAGGGATTAACCAAAGAACATTTATGCATGACCCATGGACATGGGCAAGGACAATGTGGGGATTAATTTAGGGAAGGTAGAAGGTGGGGCTGCATGGAGGTGGGAAAGGGAGAGAAACCAGGGTCAGCCTTGGCTGGTGTGGCTCAGTGGATTGAGTGACAGCCTGGGAACCAAAGAGTTGCTGGTTCGATTCCCAGTCTAGGGCACATACCTGGGATGTGAGCCAGGTCTGTAGTCGGGGACACGTGAGAGGCAAACTCATATTGATGTTTCTCTCCCTCCCTCCCCATCTCTAAAAATAAATAAGTAAATATAAAATCTTAAAAAGAGAAAAAGAAAAAGCGGGGACAACTGTAATAGCATGAACAACAACAACAACAAAAAATGGTGATGATGTATCACTGTATCACTGATACTGATGATGTATCAGTAACTCCAGAATCACTGAAACCAAAACATGTTTAAATTAACTCTATTCAATCAGTGTTTTATATATATATAAATGTTTACATACATTTATGCATGTATACATATACATACATACATATATATAAAACCACAAAAACAACACAGGATTTAAGCTATTTTCACTGTAGACGTGTCAGAGTCATTTGTATACATTTCTCTCCTCTCTCTCTCTCTAAATTTTTTCCCATCTTCTTTTTTAAATCCTTGACACAATGTTGAGCTAGAAGCACTTCCTCAATGAAATAAACATTACTGTGTTTTTATTTTACACCCCTTTGAATACAGCACTGTGTGGAAAGAAGTCTTTGATAAATGCACATAAACTAAAACAAAAAAAAAGTAAAGAATTATCTGGTCATGTTTAGAAGCAAAACAAGCAAGCAAACAAAAAGCAACAAGAAAGTCATGCTACTTATGAGTCAGCATATGCAAACATCCTTTGACAATTCTGGCCCTGTAATACTATTGGTTAGAAACCAAAGAGCCGATGAACAGTGCCTTTAAATATGAGGACTAACATTGAGGACAGTGAAGTTTTTGAGGAAAAATAATTAAAAAGAGCTCATTTACAGTGTGCAGGAAATATAATTCCCAAAAATTACAGAATTCAATGAGTTACCTTTAAAAATATCAGCTGAGGTTATAACTGCAAGTTACCTGAGATAAAAAAATGAATCTAATTTCTTTTGAATTTACAGAATAAAACAAAGATAGAAAGGCCAATTAATGTAAAGCTTTCATTGGTCATTAATTATTTAATCAAAAGTAAATACTGTACTTGAAGCTAAGCTGACAAAGTGAGAAGGTGATTCTCCATACTGAAAGTAAACAGAGACATTTTACTCCTTGATCCAAAGTAAACACTGGAGGGAGTCACCAACATCCAGCAAAGATGGAATGCAATCTGTATTCAAAGATTCCAACCCGATTTAGTCAGGGCCAGATGGTTTATCCAGTACAAAACACAGTATTATAAAAATTAGGCCAACTAGGTCTTTAGTTGTTTTTGTGAGCTACAAGGAGATGAAATGAGGGAGAAGTGTTTTTCTCAGTAAGCCTGGCCTCTGGAATCTAATTTGTTGTTTAGTAAGATGGCTTAATGTAGTTACCTACTGTGTTGTTAGTGATTTCAGCAAATGAAGACTTCAGTCTCAGTAGAAACCTTGCCACTACTATTAAAAACAGCTGCCCTAGAGCCAACAAGGGACTGTGAGATTATAATAGATAGAGAGGGTTACATTATCCTTGGCTTTTCAGTTTTCAAGAAAGATTTTACATCATTGTATGATTCTTACATTTGGTCCATAATGGATGAAAGAAGAGGTCTCGAAGAGTGTTTACCTTTTAATATAAGAGGTAGAAGAAAGTCACATTCATGGCTGGAAAGTACATGTGTCTACCCATAGCATCCCATCTATTTGGTTTGAGGGTGTTCTTGGCTTTCCTCTAAGCCAGTACATAGAGAACATTATTAGGATCATCAATAAAAGCTTTCAGTATTACAGGGAAGAACACAGATTAAAAGAGGGGCTATAAGAATTGTGTTTTAAAACATACTGCCCAATAACTTTTGCCTGTCCAATTTAGAACCATAAATCCAACCTATCTTAAGAAAAATATCTTGAAAATGGCAACATTCTGGAGGCTGCCCAAATTGCAGAGAGTCTGAGGTCCCTGAGGACAAGAAGAGGTATTCATGATGCTGTGGTAAGTGCTATTTCCAGAGAATGCAGCAAATTGACATTGACTTATAATTAGCCTGACTCACCTAGAGCCAGACTGAGGTATGTTAACTTACAGCAGTTTACAGTCTCTGAGATCCATAAAGGTGTATCTCAGGGAAACATTCAATACCCTCTACCCCTGAATCAAACCTGATTTACATAGATAATCAGGTTATTCCAAGAAAATTATTCATTCGTATATTAGTTTATTTTTATGAAGTATAATTGGATTGGATGGATAGATTTCCAATAAGCTTGAAATGCCACATTAATACCTTCTTTATATGTGCACTGCACTACTCTTTCTTAAAATTTGTTGTTATTGTATCTGACATTTTCTCTCATATAAGGTTAGACTACCTTTATAATTCACTAATAGCGGATATATAAACAAACAAACAAATACAGAGTTTAGGATGAGTGAAGTCCAGGAATAATGTCTGTAGAATCAAGTATAGGCAAATATGGGGACCAGAGTCTGAAGGACACTGACACTTCACACCAAAAAAGAGAAGATGACAACAAAGCATCATGAGCTGGAGTGGAAAGTGGGCATAGAACAGGGGTGAGACACACTAGAGAGACAATAATCTACAAAGCCAGCCCATTTAGAAAGCCTTCCAGGAGTGATATTCAAAATACGATGGGATCACACACATGGACACACACACACACAAAGGTAGCTATGTGAGATGATTGCTGTGTGACTTAACTTGATTGTGGTATTCATTTTGCAATGTAAAATACATGTATCGAACCATCATATTGTTAGATTAAATATAAGCAATTTTTACTTGTTAATTATACCTCAATAAAGATGAAAGGAAAAAGTAAAATATGGCAACGGTAAACTATCAGAATGGGCACTGTGTGTAGTGCTGAAGCAAAGTCCTGGGCAAAAGGGCAGGGGAGGGGAGTGGATGCTCATAGGACTCAAGGAAGTACCTTTTCCAACATTTTAAAATTGGTTATAGCTGTGCCATGTACATGAAGTAAATGGCATCTCTGTCTTCACTAGCCTCACTGTACATAAAGGAAAGAGTGGTATAAATGTTTAGGGACTAGTCAGTGTATTAGTGTGCCCAGAAAATTCCTACTTGCTCTCTAGGCTGCTCCACTATACTGGTGGAAATGTCTTCACGCCCTTTTGTCTTTTGAAGTGCAGATTGTTGTCCTCTGCCATACTCTCCTATCCACACAGAGGCTTCTTGGGCCTAGATGTTCATTCCCTTTTCCCTTCATCGAAGATCCCAGAACTTGATCTCAAACTAGGTTGGCCTGATCTCCTAGAGGGGAAGTCATAGCAGTATCTCAAGAGAATCTTTCTTTCTCTCTCTCTCTCTCAACACACGTACATGAACTCACACACACACTCTTCAAAAAGGGTACCACATTTTCCATGAATAATGTGCACCCATGTATTGGGCCCAAACTTTCAGGAAAAAGTCTTTCATTTATGTTTAAATAATTTTTTAGTTTATTTGTATTTAGATACTTGTTTTTGTATTATAAAGGCATTTTAGTATTTATTTTTGAACATACAGATATCATTATTGCTTTCTAGATGTACAATTTTAATGAATAAACATAGATAAAATAATTAAAAACATTTTATAGATACAGAATTAGTACTACCCATTTATAATGTACATCCTTATTTTTTCCCTCAAAAATTTGGGCAAAAAAGTGCATATTATATGTGGTTAAATATGGTAAATTGATTTTACAGATTAAGAGTAGTAGTTGATTTTTTTTAAAAAATGCATTCCAAATAACCCAAAATAATAATAGTGATTAGGCTCAAACCTATTTGTTTAAAACTAAGAATACAATAAGTGGTACAATTAAATGACGTTATATAAAGGGGATAACATAAAAGCCTATATGATCCAAATATAGGCTTCAGGAAGCTGAACTAAAAGTATTTAAGCAAAAGATCTAGAAAATCCAAAACATTATTGCTCAGCCTCTAAAAATGGAAAGTAGAGTGAAAAAGTAAATGGTTAACTAAAAAGAAGCATCAGAATTTACTCCTTGATTAAATACACTTGTAACATTAACTCAAACATTTTTAGGAATTAATTAATACTAGTTCCAAGTTATACAAGAGTCCATCTGAGCATGATGTAGATTAAATTCATGCATCTATTTTTGAAATTGTTTTTAAAGCACTATGTGACCTATACTGATGAACTGTAGAAGCACGAAAGAATGAACACCATCATGTACACCTTTGGGAGGCTCCTTAGGTAACTGTGTATCAATATAAATAGACTTGGAGCTGGCCCTTGTAAGCTGAGGTTAAATACACTTATCTGAATATGAATGTCTGCACTACCAAAGTACTGAGATGTTCAAGGATGTGCCTGGGAATCATAAGACCTTCATTATATTTTAGATGGGAATGTTCTATGTATTTTGTTCAGAGTACTTTCTAAACTAAGCAAATTCAGTACTACTTGAAACCCGTTTTGTCTCTTGGGTTGATTATAAATCTGAAATAAAGATCATTGCTCCTAAAAGAACAAATTAGTCGTAGGAACTAGAAAATTCAAATAATCTGATTAAAAAAACCTACCATGTCTGACCAAAGTGGATCACTTTTTTGAGGTTTCCATTTCTGTTAACAATTCCTTTGTTTAGGCATCTCTACTTCACACTGCGGAGGCATTCTGACTTTTGCCTCTCTAACCCTCATATATTAAAACTGTCATCAGATCACAGCCATCTATTTATCTTTCAAGGGACTCTCACACCTGTTTTCCCTTAGCCATCTCTCTGCAAGTAATCTGATTCGTGTCTTTTTCCTGCCAAAATTTTGCGATATTAATATGGTTGCCTAATTGTTTTGCCTTGAGGCACTTATTTTTATCTCCCCTTTTAAAAAAGAATATTTATTTAACAAACCTCTTTTAGTACACATTGTGAACCTAAAAGCTAAAAGTGTATCATAATTAAATAAAGGGTTTAATTCAAGAACTTCAGCATTTAATTTAAACACCAAGACCAACATTCTAAATTTATAAATATGGGGTGTAAGTTTTTCTAATTACCTTTAGATAAAGTCTACTTGCCTATGTTCTACAGAATATTAAATAAAATAAATGAGATAGCAAGCCTGCCAAATGTATTACTTTGAATAGTAAACACAATTCCTCTACTTGTTTTAGATTTTTTAAAAAAAGAGTATATTAACAGTATGCAGTGCAATGTGGTTAAAAAAATACAACTGAAACTGCTTTAGCAAAAAAATACTTACTACCTTATTCAACTAAGCTTTTGTATTCATGTTAAAAAATACTAAAGTCTCAAATTCTTAAAATAAATCCTGATTTCTACATGCAGTGGTCTTTTATTAATAATTATAATTATATAAGCTAGCTTTTCCTAAGTGTGTTATGTGCAGGACAGCAATCTATACACTTTACATAATTTTTTTGTTTAATTTTTGCACAAACTCTTAGAAGTAGGTACTATTCATTTACTCAAGTTCATAACTCTAGGAAGTGGTAAGGTCAGACGTGAAAACCAAGCATGGTGAACACATTACATTTTACAAACTGTTCAAATATGTTCTATTCCTTTAAGACTGTTTTAGTTGTCCTGGCTGGTGTGGCTCAGTGGATTGAGCGCTGGACTGTGAACCAGAAGGTGGCAGGTTCAATTCCCAGTCTGGGCTCATGTCTGGGTTACAGACCAGGTTCCCATTAAGGTCTGGTTGCGAGGCAACCGCGCATTGATGTTTCTCCCTTTCTCTTTTCCCCTCCTTTCCCCTTGCTATAAAAATAAATAAATAAAATTTTAAAAAATGTTTTAATTGAGCTGATAATCAAGATTAATTCCATTGCCTGAACATTTGTACTTGAAATGTTAGTACCATCCTATTTCTTCTCCATTTCTTTAGATATGTACTTTCACAGCCAAACATTTACTAGTCTTCGATTACCTATGTAATGCACATTTGAAAGCTGCTGGGTTTCTCTGTAAAATATTCACTTCTCTGGTTTCTAAGCGGTCCTAATCTAATCAGTGAACTGGTGCTGCAGGACAAACCTGATTGCACTAACTGGTTATAGGGCCCCTTCCTGACCACCCAGCCTGACCTCGCTGCATGTCTATTCAGCCTGTCATCCAAGGTATGCCCCCGACATCACACAATTAGTCTTCTTTTATGTTAGTTGGGATCAAAACAATTTATGCTTTCAAACCACCTTTATGTGTTAGTGCAATTCTACTTCCTATGATTTCAAACCTATTTATGCTCTGCTTTCAAACCACCCTACTTTGTTAGTGTACTTCTGCTTTATATAATTTCCTCATTTCTCACTGTCATTGCAATAATTCCATTTTCTCAGATCTCATATTTTCTATTGTGTCTATATTTTGTCTCCACAATCCACCAGAATAAATTCTTATCTTTTTCAGTAATCCAATACCATTCATATCTTTCATACCTATTTTTGTTCTAATAGTTTATGTAAAGACATTGTTCTAGATTAGCATATGATTATTTCTTTTCTGCTGTTCCAGATGAATAATTGACCATAACTATTTTAGATATCACTCCCTGATTTACTCCAAATGCTTCAAACATAATCTCTTTATGAATATTTCTGTTCAAATATAAAATAAAATATTTATTTTCTCTTCAAGACCATTATTGTTTTCAATTCTGCCCCTCCTTCACCTTGGTATATAACTGCTTTCTTAAGTAACTTTGGAAAAAATTGGCCCAGGTACAGCATGTCAAATATAGACCAAGTTCTTAGGATAATTCATGATGATCTATCTGCACTGCAACTTTATACTTCACATAATAGCTCCTGAGTGGAAAAATGGTGGAAAAGAGACAGACAAGACAGAATAAGGTTTTATATTCTACAATATATTTTTATAGCCTTTTGACTTTTCTGTTCACAAGATGATGACTGGCTTCTCTCTTTTTCAATTTCTTAATAAATGTTGTTTTCACAAGTTTGTCTCATAGCAGCATATCTATTTTGACCACATATAGCTCAATTCTCCTCAGAATAAGTCAATAATAATTGAAAATTTTAGTGCCTAATGTTATTGGTGGTCAGAGAGAGAACACTGAAAACAGTGCTTCATTAATGAGGAGGGTGAAGGGAACCAAGCTAGTAACAGTTAATATTTTTCCTACAATGATGAATGTTCCTTTCTTTGCATTATCCTCCATCTTAGTTCTCTGGTTTTCTTGGCTACTGTTGCAACCCAAAACATCAGGCCGATAATTGTCAATGTTGCCAAATACTCACCCTTTTATTTTGAACTCTTAATTTTTATCTCTGTTTTATAAAGGATGATGGAAGACATACTCAGAAAAGTTTTTTATGCCCCAAATCAATGAATGAGCTTGCCTAAAATCAATTTGCTGAATTCTCTCAGATTTATTCATAACTGTTCAAAGTTAGTAACAGTGATTACTTTCATTACAACAAAGTCACTTTCTGTTCCAGCTGTATATTCTCTCCTATGTCTTTGAGCATTTTTGGCAAATGGACCATTAAAAAATTACATATCTTTTTTTGGCAAATAATTGCCTCTTTTCTGCATTCCCCAGGTGCGTGTTCCAGATTTTGTTTTCTTCCTTCCTTGGGGAGAGTAGGTTGTGGGCTAGGCTTAAGATAATAGTAAATATTTGTACTAAAACAAATGTATCCTTATTATTGAATTTATGAAATGATGAGGTTATTTAAATTATGGTAAATTTCATGAAGCAAAAACTGATGTAATTAATGAGAGGAATAGAGAGATCAATAATAATAGTTATGGATGTCAATGCCATACTTTCAATAATAATTAGAACAAGTAGCCAGAAGACAAAAAAGGAAACATAACTTTTTAACAGCACTAAAAAACAAATAGACTTAACAGGTATATATGGAATACTCCACCCAAAAATAGAAGAATACATCTTCTTCTGGAGTTCTCATGGACATTCTCTTGGACAGACTGTGTTGTAGTATATAATGCAAGCCCAAATATATTTAAAATTATTTAAAAATTAAGAAGTATGTTTTCTGACCACAATGGAATTAAATCAACAATCAACAACAGAAAGTGATTTTGAATATTCTCAAATCTACACAAATTAAACTGCATACCTCAATAACTCTTGGAACAAGTCAATATCACAAAGTAAATTATAAAATGCCTAGAGGTGAATGAAATGAAAATATAAGTCATCAGAATTATAGGAGGAAGCCAGCACCATCAGAATTATAGGAGGAAGCCAGCACCATGCTCAAAATGAAATTTATAGCTGCAAATGCTGATATTAAGAAAGATTTTAAATCAGTAATCTAAACTTCACCTTCAGACACTGGTAAAACAAAAGCAATTTAAACCAAAACACACAGAAACAAGTAAGTGATAAAAATTAAAGTATAAAACAGAGGACCATATACAAGTGGTCCTCTAAAAAGATCAACAGAATTGACAAACATTAGTTAGACTGACCAGGAGGAAACTCAAATTGTCCATCTCAGGAATCACATGGAGTATAGTACTATTGACCTTAGAGAAATGAAAAGAAATTTAAAATAATAAACCAACTATATATTATCAAATTAAATAACTATGAACAAATGCACATACATTAAATAACACATTAAATAACTTAGTGTAATTTCCTAGAAAAACACAAACTACCAATACTGACTCAGAAGATATTGGCCATTGAGTAGACATAAGCAGCAAAGACATTGAAGTTATCATCAAAAAATACACACACACAAAATGACAAAACTAGAAGGCTTCTCCAATGAATTTTATCAAGTATTTAAAGAATTAACACTAACCTTCATGAGCTCTTAAAATAGAATGAAAAGTAATACTTCCCACCTTATTGTATTTAGTAGTGCACTGATGCCAAAACCGGGCAAAGATATCACAAGAAAATTACACACAATAGTCCCTTCTTATCTGTGGTTTTGCTTTACATGATTTATTGTCCATACTCAATCATGGTGTAAAAATATTAAATTAAAAATTCCAGAAATAAATAATTCAAAAATATATTGCACACCATTATGAGTATTGTGATGAAATCTTACACCATCTAACTTCGTCCTGTCAGGTACATGAATCATTCTTTGTCCAGCATATCCATACTATCCATGCATGTTACCTGCGTATTAGTCACATAGTAGCCATCTGGGTTATCAGTCAATTCTTGTGATATTGCAGTGCTTGTGTTCAAGTAACCGTTACTTTACTTAATAATGACACATTCACATAAATTTTATTACGATATAATGATGATTATTTTATTATATTATTAGTGCCATTAATATCTTATAGTGTCTAATTTACAAATTAAACTTTATCATAGGTATTATGTGTAGGAAAAAAACATAGTATGTGAATGGTTCAGTACTATCCCCAATGGTATGCATCCATCCACTGGAGGTCCTGAAACATCCTCCACAGGTGCGGGAGATGACTGCACTGCATTGCCTATGCTTTTGATGTTATATCTAAGAAACAATTCCCTAATCCAAAGTCACAAATATTTACTCCTATGTTTTAAGAATTTTATTCTTTTAAAACTTTATTTGCATTTGTAATCAATTTTAAGTTGATGGTTATATCTGGAGTCATATTTCCAGTCCACAATGTACACAGATTGAGGAGGAAAGCATATGCTCTCATGAAAAAGTAGGATTTATAATCAGGAGAAAGTTGAATGTACATAGGCGAGCACAGACACAGATCTCCATTGTTCTTGGACTAGTGAGTTACCTTTCTAATCTTGAATTTTCCCATCTGTGAAACATGGGGTATAATTGTGTATTAATAGCCTTGATCTCAAATGGTTGTGAGGCCTGAGTAAGATGATTAAATTTACTGCTTAGTATGTGCTTCCTATTATTTACTCAAACTGTTAATATTTTTATGTTGTGCCAAGATAAAAATTACAGGTAAATTATGTAACTACTACAAACTTAAAAAACATATTTAATACAAATATTAATCGTTTGCCTTTGACAGACATTTTTATGATTACTAAGTGACTTAATATAGTTATATCCTTATAGAAACTGCCTTAGTCTTTGTCATGTAATATAGGGCACACAATTCAAAATTACTTGATATTTTTGTTGTTGTTGTTATTTACCTCACATACTACTTTCACTGGCAAAACTGAAAAAATATATAAACCAAAATAAACAGACTCTTTCTTTATATAAGAAAATAAACTTCAAAAACTTTGATTTATTAGTATGCAATTCTGTTCAACTGAGGTCCTTTCTCAAGCTTTAGCACCAAGGGATGTAATTCTTTTCACTGATGACAGCCTGCAGTTTCTGGGGTGGTCGTGTTCATCAAAATCTCTTTCAGAACATGCTGCAAGTGAGAGAGGTGCTTTGTTCCTCCCTTACTGCTCCTTCCCATCCCTAGATTTTAGAAGCCTGTTATGCTAGCCTCTTATCAGTAAAGTCAGAATTCTCTCTGATGGAGCCATGCCTGTATGCATACTAACTTTTCTCACTTCCTTCTCTTCTCCAGCATTGTATATTTTTTCTCCAATTAACTACATCTCATGGCTGCATTATATTGTCATTCTGTAGGGCTAGGCAAGTTATAATTAGGTAATTCCAAATGAGTTCTCAAATATCACCTGGTCATACATTAGTTCCCCATTTTATGGCTCGCTCTAAATTCTAAAGGCTTATGACTTCTAACTGAAGATGTTTCTAGGATTACATAACAGTCCCAACTCATTCTATCCCACACACTACAGTGGCCAAATTCTGTGTATCATACTAAATTTTATCGTGCTCCTTAAGGTTCACATTCTCTTCCATCCTCTACTATTGTTTTTTTCTAAAGAATACGTTGGTTGTATCTTGCCAGATCACTTTGTTCTTTGGCTAATTTAGAAATAGTAAGTTGAGATTTTAATTCATCTAATTTCCCATTGTATGCTTCAACAATTTTCTGTATTCTTTTAACTTTGTATTTGTTTTCTAAAATTATAATACTTTCATATAAAATGTTAATCTAGCTTCTAGGAAGCTCATCAATAGCTCTCTGGGGGTAGGGGAGGACACATAAATTCAATCTGTCGATATCCTTTCATATTTTTGTTTTTTAAAATGTCAATTTATTTTATTTGATAAAAAGAGAAATTCCTTTTTGGGCTTAAACAAGTCAGAATTGATTTATGTGCTTTGCAACCAAGGGATAGCCACCCATTTTCCTGTAAGGGACTTGATATTCAACACACACCAATACGATAACTTTTACAATTTCAATCATTTTCTTATTTTTGAGAATTTAAGGAGCAACTTGGTAATATGAAATCAGTACTAAGAAACATGTCATTGTGTTTAGATCATGGCCAATTGTAACATCTTCCACAAATATACTTGAAGAATGTTCATTTGCTCAAACCCTAGAACATCAAAACTTATACATCAATTTCATATATATATACATGCATATATATATTTATATACATATGTGTGTATATATGTATATATAAAAAATCTGCCCTGGCTGGTGTAGCTCAGTGGATTGAGCATGGGCCTGCGAACCAAAGGATCGCGGTTCGATTCCCAGTCAGGGCACATGCCTGGGTTGCCAGGCCAGTTCCCGGCAGGGGACATACAAGAGGCAACCGCACATTGATGTTTCTCTCCCTCTCTCCTTCCCTCCCCTCTAAAGATAAATAAATAAATAAATAATATAAATAAATAAATAAATAAAATATTTAAAAAAAAATCTCCTTAATGTTGCTGCTAGAAATCACAAACTGCTTGCAAAGTAATCTCAGCCCAGATGCTCTGTTTCTGATGTGGGAAATGGGACCTTAAAAACTCTCCCTCACTATTCTTCCTTTATTTTTCAGTGTACTAGTCACAATTAGGAAAGCGGCAGATGCTTCCACTTATTGCCTGACTGTTTCAGAATTATACTAGACATAGATGATAATGCCCTTCCTATTACCTCATTATGGAACATGCAACTGCATCTGAAAGAGAGCAAGGGAACTATCTATGAAAGCAGCTTGTTTATAATTGGATAATTTAAAAGATCTAATAGTGCCCAGAACTGGTCAGAGCTTATAGTAATTCTGAGTGTTCCCTCTGTGATACAGAAAGACAAAGAGTGAAGAGACGTGGGTACTCTAATTAAAAAAAAAAAAAAAAAAATGTGTAGGCATGCTGTCAGGCCAGAAGGGATTTTAATATACAAACAGTAACTGCATGTGTTTGACATACAAGGTGACAGTTTGAAAGGCTTTTTACACTCAACACATTTTCATTAAAATTGAGCATGTAAAACTAGACATTCTATTACCAGATTATAAAACCAATATATCCTTGGTTGTTTTTGAAATAAGATTTTCACAAATTTGCAACTGTAAGAATGCAACATTGTGAAAGGTTCTGAAGGGCCAATCAAAAGTTAATGCACAAAGGTACTCAAGGAAAAAAAAAATAGCTTAAAAATAGTTGTTGCATTCCCCAAACATTGTTATTCAATAGAAATAAAATACCTAAGTTTGCATGGAGATAAACAATAATCATATTTATTCTAAATATCTATCTCATTTTAATAATAGTATGTTAAAAATTAGCTTATAATATTGTCAGTGTATAGAAAGAAACAATTTTGAATATAGTTTTAGGAGAAAGAAAAATTAATTCAAAAGCAACAAAAATAAACTTCAGAATAAATTTAAAGTAAGTTAGATTCTGAGTTTACAGTGGGTATTTTGATCCCATCTTTCATTTGTCATTCCCTCTTATGTGTTTATCTTCAATCTGTTCTGCTTTATTGCCTCTTTTCTTTCATTCAGTCAACAACATGGTGGCCTTTTTCCTAGTAAAGTATTTCAGTACATTTCATTAGCAGCAGTTGATATTTGAAAAATTTTAGTTTAACCAATTATCCTCATGATAATACTCTTTTTCAGTCATTCCACTCAGTTGAAGTATTACTTCAAAATTAAATGAATACTACATGAAGGGTGAAAAACTGACATGAGGGCATCGTGTACATACTACCTAAGATTGTAGACATTTGCTTTTGATGCCAAAGGAAGTTACTTCCATAGTAACTCTAGAAACAGATTGTACTCTGGATTAGAGCCATGTGATTCTTTTAGTTATGGCTGATAAGGAATATGTTTTATGCATCATAAAGAACACTTTTTACATCAATTATTTAACAACAGATTTCAAATGTTACAATCTTGTTTGGGCAGTGAGATTTTCATAGTAATTTGAACTCTCCTACACCCCTGGAAGCATCAACTATCATTGGTTTAATAACGGATACTGATTAATTATCAATGTTGGTTCAAGGACTGAGCTAGTTATTATAAAGCACTAATAGAAGTCATAATTAAATTATAAAAGATGGAGAAGACCTATGGGAGCTAGAATCTGGGTCAGTAAAATGAAATTAAAGGAACTGAGAGTAACTAAGCCAGAAATCAAACAACTTTGAATTCTAAACTAAGTCCAAGGAGACAGAGGCAACCTTATTAGGAAACTGGTGAATGAAACCTACCAGATGACTAGGGAGCATTATGCAAAGGTCACTATGCCAAAAACCAATGTAGATATTTTGAAATCACTTTATTCCGACAACATATGAAGTTACTTCTACAATTTTAGGTCTCTCTGGATGGGTGCACCACATTTTTTGGTGTTAAACATTACATGACAGCCAGCTTATGCTAACATTGAATATAGACTACAAAGCTGGCATAAGAATGAGAATAGATTAGAAGAATAGAGGCACTGACATTGAAGAACAGAGTGAAATGATGAATTTTACTTATTTTACCATTTCACTTGAGTCAGGACACACACACACACTTACAGCATTGAAACTCCAACTTTCTACTGTGGCAGTCATTGCTAGCTGCACAAAGAATTCTATTCCTTTAAACAAGGATGCTTTTCATCTGAGAATTCTTGAGCCAACATAGCTCAGAATGAGTTGAAACCTATTTAGTTGACCTAACATTCCCCAGATAATAAGGTACATAAAACAGAAGAAAAATTCTGTTGTAAATCAATACTAAGTATTATTAGAGATTATTAAACCAGAAATAGAACAAACTAGTACAGGCCTACCAAAATAATAGAGTTTTGTTAATACAAAATCTTGCATGTGGAAATAATGAAAGCATGCTTCAGATATCCTGGAGCAAATAATAGGGACTCAGATATTTCTACTTCCATGTATAAATCATGCTAGCAGTTCCCCTTGGTTCTGGATCCTAAGATTCTAAAAAGATTTAGTGTATTTTCACCATCCAAATAAATGTTAGGCTATCATCAAAAAGATCTGCTATGAAAAACCGAATAAAGATCACGTGATATTCCTTACCACTAAGTCATTTTTATAACAACTTGAAAATTATTTATTATGAATGGAGTCAGTGCTCTGTACTTAACTCATAATTACTCTCACAACTCTGCAGATGTTGCTTGTTCTGCCTATGAAAGCTTCACCCAAATTCCACCATCTCCAGGTGTCTGATTGCTTCAGAATTTAACTTGATTGTTACTTCCCCCTGGAACAGATTGAGAATTCTCATTCCTCATTTGTCTAAGTAGCATTATGTGTCAATTGTCCAGGATCCTCTGAAATTCAGTAAATATTGTTTCTATAGCATTTTCACATTTGTTGTGATTTCATTGTTGGTTCACTTATCTTCCCATCACACTGGACCATGATTCTTAGGCATATAACATATTCTTACCAGAGATCCTTATTTATAACTGGTAATACCTTTAACAGGTAGAAGGGAAAGCTGGAAGGGATGACACAGAGATAGGAAGGGATAGGTAGTAAAACAAATAGACATCTTACACAGATAAGCACACAGCAGAACACTTGACTCCCCAGCTCTGTAGTGTGAATGCTCTGTATTTAGCGACTCATAATTACTCTCATACCTTTGCAGATACTGTTTGCACCTTCTCCAGGTGTCTGACTCCTTCAGGATTCAGCTTACATGTTACTTCTTCAGATTTCCCTTCTTCTTGAAATGGCACTACCATTTACTGAATTGTCCAGATGCAAATCTTTGTAATGAGGAGACTGACTCCATTCTTTATGTTTGACAGCAGCTTTTAAGACTCACCACCACCACCTTTTTGCCTGTGGGGAAACCCAGGGTGCTTCCCACTTTGGTGTAGGTCACAGAGTCAAATCATTCACAGGAACTCTAATCTGACCCCACACCTTACCACAATAAAACCTTGAGTCAACCTCCTTTCTGGTGTTCTCAAGCCATTTTGCCCTTGCTTGAGAGAACTGCTCTTCTCTGTCCAGAGAACAGAGTTATGGAAGCAATAAAACTTTCATACCCTTTTAGTGTGAATTTGGCAACATCCGTCTGGGCTTCCAAACCCAATTTTGGATGGGTGTCCCTCTGCTTTGGAGGTTGACTACAATTTTACAAGTTATCCTTAATTCCACTTTTTCTTATACATCAAGTAAAATCCTCCACTTACACTTATCAATTCTACCTTTAAATTCATGGCCCTAATATGTCTTCTTTTAATGGTCTCCCAAGTCTAAACCATCATCATTATTCTTGGGTTATTTAACATGATCTTTCCATTCTTGCTTCTCAAGAGTTCATTGATCACACAATCACCACAGCAATGTTGTAAAAATATAAGGGTATCTATTGACTTTTCAATAAATGATAATATTTTAATCATTTAACACATAGACAGCCAAATGCTGTCTAATGAATGGACATCATCTTCTCTGACTCCTCACCTTCCACTTTACTTGCTTCAGTCACTCCTGTCTTCCTACTTTCTTCAACGCACTAACGCTATTCTCTCCTCAGGACTTTTGCATTAGCTTAAGTGAGAGACCTCTCTGCTCATCTATGTTACTTAGCATTCCCCAGAGAAACAGAAGCAATAAAATATATATAAATATACAAATGTACAATACACAAGATATGTGTGTTCATATATGTTTTTATATATGTGTGTTTACATATAAATTCCTGAACATATGTAATACATTCATATGTACCTTATTGGTACAAATTATATCTAAAAGGTTTACTATATTTAAACACATATCTATTATAGAAACTAAAAAGTCCTATGATCTGCCCTGCAAGCTGGAGACCCAGGAGAGCTTGTGTGTTGCAAACCAAGTCTGAAAATCCCAGAGAACTAATGGTGCCAGTCCCAGTTTGAATGCAGGAGAATGAGATGTCCATCTCAACTAGACACAGATAGAGAGAATTTGCCCTTTCTCTCCCTTTTGTTTTATTTAGGGCCCCAAAGGATTAGTTGATGCCCAGCCACATCCCATAGGGCAATCAGTTTTACTTGGTCTGCTGATTTAAATGTTAATATCATTTGGAAACACCTTTAAGGACACACTCAGAAAAATGTTTAACCAAATATCTGGGCCTTCTATGAACCAGTCAAGTTGAAAATTAAGCATAACATCACCATTACCTAAACTATTTACAACCAACTTCCATCACAATCCATCAGTTTACCCTGCTTCATTAATTTATTACATTTCTTTTTTTTTAAGATTTTATTTATTTATTTTTAGAGAGGGGAAGAGAGGGAAAGAAACATCAATGTGTGGTTGCCTCTCACATGGACCCCACTAGGGGCCTGGCCTGCAACCCAGGCATGTGCCCTGACTGGGAATCGAACCTGCGACCCTTTGGTTCGCAGCCCGCGCTCAATCCACTGAGCTATGCCAGCCAGGGCAATTTATTACATTTCTTACTGCATTTGACTGAATTTTACTGTTCTTTACTTTGTTAAATCTATCTTTCAGGAGGATATATATATATATCTCATATATATATATATAATCATATATATATAATTATATATAATCAAGGACATAGATTTTGTCCATATTCCCTGAAATATACTGAACATTATCTAGCTCAGAGTAAACACTCAATAAAATATTTGGTTAATAGATATATTAACAAATGTATCACTATATCTCCAAGCACTCTGTATAGCACACAAACACACACACACAGAGCAAACTAAATGTATGTAAGGAGACTAAATAAGTGAGGAAACAACCTAAATCGAATCTGAAAACATATGAAGTCCAACCAGCTACAGCAAGCTTTAGAGAACAGTAGCAAAACCAATATATAGATAGTCATCACAACTTCAGTTTCAGCAGATTCATAGTAAGCCTTCTCTTGGTCACCAATATTGAAAGAATGCAGTATTCTAGCCACCTACTCCTTCTAGTCCATGAATAATTAAAATAATTCTCTGTTATACATAATTTTCTTCAGTTTTTAGATGCAAATAACTCATTTCTGAAAATTATTATTCTATTCTTTTTATTGACAAAGTTCTCATCTGTTTAGTCACATACAATAACCACTGGCAGCATTTCTGCCTCCCCACTTCATCCTATGAAAATGAGTGAGCTCTCACCCAAGCATAAACCTATTGATTACATCAGGCTGGTCATCTATAGTAGACTCTTCATGCTTCTTGGACCCTAAAGAGAATGTGGGGGCACTTCTAGGAGAGTGGTTAAGACTCTGGATTCTTTACTAGCTATAGAATTTGAGAGGAGCCTTATGACATTTTTCTAGGTAGTGAGAAGTAAATTGATTTCCAAAGCATAGCATGGAAGGAAGAGACCTCACTTATTCACCTTGTACAATATATTCTTTTTGAAGCCTAAGTGCAGCTATCTACTCAGGTAGAGTACAGAAGCAGCAAAGGATTTCTGGTAGTCCAAAGACATGGATAACACAATATATAATTGGTAGATTTATGCTTCTTATGTTTTAGTGCATGTGTGTGTTTTCCTTTTCTGTTTAGAAACTTCATTGGGAAAACTCCAGTCAGACTAAATGTCAATGATGCTTAGAGTAAACAAACACCTTGGTTTGAATGCTTAGAGTAAACAAACACCTTGGTTTGAAGTTTTAAAGAAGGATGGCCCCCTCAAAAGAATAAGGGATGTCGTAGTAGTGGTCATCTTGTAAGTGAGCCTGAAGTGGAAGGTGAAGGAATGGAACAAACGCTGTGAAAATTAGTGGTTATGGACACAAGCTTTGGGATTAATCAGGGAAGCATTCAAAGTCTGCTTCTCTCATTTACTTTAAGATAGAGAGAAATTATGTAATTTAATATCGTTAGTTTCTACATGTGCAAAACAAGTCCAATACAACCTACCTCATTATGTTATTGTCAGACAAATAATGTATACAGAGTGCTCAGCACATAAGATCTATGGTAGAAGAAGTCATTCTTAATATCATTTATTGATATAAATATTTATTATTTCATCTAAAATTTTAGGAATGACAAGAAGTGTATATTATATTTTTAAAAATGAATGCTTCACTTATCTGCACATATATATCAATAAAACTATATTTTAAGATAACTCTTATTTGCATATAGAATTTTATTAAAATTATATACTCAGAGATGCCACCCTACACACTAGATTACAATGTCAAATACATATAGAATGACTAAAACAATTAAAGTGTTTTTTAAAGTTATTTTCCTTAGTAGTCTCTGTTTGTTTATGCTTTTTGTTTTATTTTGTTTAAAGTCCATGCCTAGCTTCAATAATTTTCACTGACTAATAGCTTTTAGGGTTTCTATTTGGCAGGCTTACTTCAAAAACCCGCCAACAAATAAAGTAATTTTATTTTACTTAAAACCTGGATAAATAAATGTAATGCTCTTATTTCATGGTAGTTATCTTTTTTATACTGTAGCAACAGAAAGAGTTTTATTCTGTATATCAAATCTTAACAATGTTATAATGGCTACACAGACCATACTGCTTCAGCAACTTTATTTTCAAACACATGAATATAAAATCAGCTGAAAAGCCTGAGAGTGCAACAGTCATGAGGGAACTTAGAAGAAAAGAACAAAAAGAGTGAGTTCTTTTTAGAAAATGAGTTCTTGTTGTGGTTGTTTCCCACAGACAAGATACAAGCAAACAAAGAAATCTGAGCTAGACTGTGATTGTCACCTAAGCATTCAATTAAAATTGTGTGCAATCGTATAAAGGTATCAACAAAGTTGCTGATGAGGATAAATGCTTAGCTTCAGCCATCTGCTCCCTTGGGAGGAAAGGAAGATGTTCTCAATCAATATGTTTTTTGTTTTGATCTATGGCCTGTTTTCTCAAGTTATTGCAGGAATCAAGCCAGGCTTCACCCTCACTTCACTCCTTATTTATGTCCCTGACACTTCAGTACATTTAACCTACTTGTGCTGCGTACCTTGGGAGGTGACTGTCTTCTCCATTATTGCTAAGGTATTTATTGATAATATTCTATTAAGGCAAATGTTGTAATCGATAATCCTCTTATAACTTTAATTGTACTAAAAAATTGTATCCCCTTCCCCTATTTTTAAAATTATCTATTCTTCACATAATTAAATTTAAATCTAGAATTTAATATTAGTTGGCAAAGCTTTAAATCTTATATCTAATCTAATGTGTTGTATGTGGTAACATTTCATTAAATATATATCCATTAATCCTTGAAGCTGAATATTCAGTTCATTTTATTTTTGGAAAGTTTCCACCATAGAAGTGAATTGACAAAACTCATCCACATCATAAAACTAATTAATCAAATCAGGAGTAATTTTTTTCAGAACAATCTAACTATTGCTTTAATTCTAATAAATAGGTAAATAATCACACTGTGAAAACTTCCTCCTTATAAAATTCTAATTTTACAATAGAAAAAAATGTCGACCTCCTCAGAATGTCTTACTAAATCAGTCTTGTTTTGCCTCTGTGGGTCTCGGCTTTGGGAGCACTATGTTCCTACCTGCACTTCTGTTTGCTTCCCTGCAGGGTCCCATACCTGGGACAACAAACCATAGAGAGATGCCAATGGGAAACAGGGCTTTTGTCTGCAACTCAGAACAAAAATAGCTGTGAAAGGAGAGGTGGGAATCAATGGCTATTAGATAGAGTCCTAGTCCTGTCAAATTTGGAAAAATCTACCCAAGGAATTCAAGATCTCGAAATTGCTATCCATGTTCCAGCTAACACCTGGAAAGTTTTTTTTTTTTTTTTTATAATTCGAATATTATAACATTGTGACTTAAATCTTCTACCTTGTTTTTTGCTGCAATATCTGTTAAAATTTTACTGTGAACATGTAAAATCACTGAGTTTTAAAATGTTTGGAGATGAGGTAGAAGTGAATTCTGAAAAATAGAGAGAAATATGTATGAATTCAATAATTCACAAAAATTTTGACCAAATTAATATTTTACTTTATTTTCACTGTTGACACCATTACAGATGTCCTTAGTTTCTGCCCCCTTTGCCCACCTCCACCCAGCTCTCGTCCCCCTTCCCTCTGGCAATCACTGCACTGTTATCTGTGTCTGTGAGTTATACATAAATGTTCTTCAGCTAATCCTCTCACCTTCTTTCATCCAGCCTTCCCTACCCTTTCTCTCTGAAAGCTGTCAATCTGTTCCATGTATTCATGCCTCTGTTTTTATTGTGTTTGTTGATTTATTTTGTTCATTAGATTTACATACAAGTAAGATCAAATGGTATTTGTCTTTCTCTGACTGGCCTGTTTCACTTAGCATAATAATCTCCAGGTCTATTCATGCTGTTGCAAAAGATATTTCATAGCTGATTTATGAGGCCAGGCTAGCAGTGATACCAGTTGTCTCAATAACAGTGACCTGGCCCTATCCCTAATTTCCATTCAAGGCTTAGGTCAGTGGTTCCATGCTACCTTCCCACGCAACAGTCACTTTAACCTGACAGAGCCTCACTTGATGGGCTCTGTCATCTTATTTTGTTATAAAATTTGAAATTTTTAGCAACTGAAGTGCCTCAGAAATGTGAGAAAGTTATCATTCAGAAGCAATCTTCAGTCAATTAAAAAACAAAAAGAGAGCTGATAAAAGGCAAGTAGCATTTAGAGACATGCTCAGTATTTCTCAGAAGGTCCGAGTTGAAACAAGCCTCTCATGGTGATGACCTGAAAAACTATTCCTTAAATGGGCCTTTCTCCTTCCCATCTCTTGCTCTGTTCTTCCTAACTACTATTCTCTTGGAAAATATAATAAACTAATTTCACACAAGGCCTTGTTTCAAGCTGTACATTCAGAGGAACACAAACTAAGGTATTATTTATAGCTTAAACCCTAGAAAGCAGGCCCTTTGGATTCTAGGACTATTTTACTCACTGATTACACAGCAAGAAAGACTGTACTGTGGTTGAGGAATGAGACTGTGGTAACCTCTGGTATCATCATTAAGACATGAATCTATACGGATTGAGATAAAGTATAGAAGGGTGAACATTCTAAGATTATGCACTACGAACAATTTTGTGCTTGCCTTACTTAGTTAACTGCTTTAATAATTTTGTTAATTGCTTTGTTAACTATTAGCTGCTTTGTTAACTTCTTTTAGAAGTCACAAATAAAGAGAAGCAACAAGTTTAGTTCAACAAAGTGTCAACTCAGAGAATGGTGTGAAAGCCTGGCAAACATGGTGTGACAGTGTTTAAAAACGATCTTCTCTCAGTGGTCCCGGGTAGATGAGAAGGACCTAACTCATGGAAGCGTCTGAAAATGGATTGCTCTTGCTCTCCAACCCTATTCAGGGATATTCTGAGTGATGCATTTGGTTGTTTTATTTTATATAAAGGGAGGATTAGCCTAAAGTACAGTATGTATAAATGCTTTGTAATGACAAGTGATTTGAACGGTTGGTCAGGGGCCTTGGAAGATTTGATAAAATGAGATCAGAAAAGAGGAAGACAGATCAACGTACAGAACTGGGAAAAAGATGTGTATTTTTGTGTCTCATGTTAGTACCTACCAGAAATCATTTACTGTACAGGAAGCACTTACCCAGCCAGGTGGACTAGAGAATCTTTACTTTAAAGAAAGGATCATTACTTCTCACCCTTCCCATCACTTGTGTGATGAGCCCTTTAAAAGTGAATCAGTTGTAGAAGGGATGAAATTATGCATTTGTTCCACAGCTTAGACTTCTTCTAACCGAAGCATAACTCACTACAGATGCTGCTGAATATCCAATCTGTCATCAGGAGATACGGACTGAGATGGAAATTGTCCTTCATATTAAACAAATAAATATTAAAATATATAATAATGTGATAAGTGGGAATTGGAGTTACAAACAAAAATGAGACAGGGTATAAGGAGGATGGGGTCTGAGGAAGATGGATGTCTTTTTATATGGATGAATAAGAACTGCTTTTCAGATGAGGTGAGATTAGAGTAGAGATCTAAAAGAATATGGATATTTGTGGAAAGAACATTTTAGAAAGTGAGAAATTGAAGTTTAAAATTTCTTGGGCTGAAGCAGTCTCAATGTGATAGAAGCAAGCTCAGCCACCAGAAAGCCAGTGTGGCTGAAGTATCTGGATATTAAGAAATGTGACCTAAAACCTAGTGGGTAGAATGACTGATTGTAAGACCACTGATAAAATTTAATCTCTAAGTATCATTATGAATGAAATGAGGAGCCACTGGAAAATTTGAGAAGAGTAATCATATGAACTCACAATCTAAAAGAAACTGTGAGAAACAAACCCTCCAAGGGTTGATATTAATACCATAAATGTTATATAGGAAGCTACTCTAAGAATTTCATTGAGATATAATCACAGATTTGACTAGGCTAGAATAGGGAAAAGTGGTGAAGAGCAGTGATTGAACTTTGAATACATGTACACACATACTGTCATATACACATATATTAACAGGTTGACTACATTAGAAGGGGAGAGTAAGAAGGATGGAGTCAAAGTCCATTTTAACTCAAATTCTTGGTCATATGCCAAAGACATTAACCAGAGAAATACATCCCATTTCTTTGTATTTTAAATTAGTAATCATCTATCAAGTATACATACACATAAATATACATAAGTAGGAATATGTAAAAAATACATATCTTCTGATTATAATCATGATTTATTTTTCTTCTCGCTTTTGATTAAGACTATTTGGGTAGTATGATTTGTGACTTGGACTTTTTTTTCACCTCTTTGATATTCCTTAAATCTCACTCAAGCTTTAAATTAAGAATATTTGTTTATGTTTATATTTAATATTTATGAACTTTTGATGATTTTGGTTCTTTCCTATTACCAGTCTTTTTATGTTTCTTCAAAAGAAATATGGGAAAGAAGGAGACATTTTAAATCTTAGTGTTTTAGAAATACAGGCAATCTTATTGTGACTTTTGGGAGAGATTGCTTTTATGTCAAGATTTCAACTGATGCGCTTTCAGACACCTGCAGCCTGGATACATCATCATTATACGTGAGGTGCCAGAGTTGAGATGTGATTCATTTCCACATAGACACATTGTCTTCAACTTTTACAATAAAGTTTATTGAAAAGTGTGTATGTTAAAAAGATCAACTTTTTTCCTCAATAATCTTTGTTTTTCCCTCTGCTGTTAACATCTATAGCCCTTTGCACTGGTTTTATTTTGTTTTGTTTGTTTGTTTTTTTTGTATTTTAAATTAACACTCAAAATGACTTCCTGCAGACAAGAACTCAGGTACCAGGGATACTCGCCCCCATCCACGCAGGGAGTGCACACCGAGCTCTACCACCCCAGGTCAAGTTTTCTCTTCATGAGAGCTATAAATTCCCAGTCTTTAAATTATCCAGGAGATTCCTGTCATCTGAAGCTCTTTCTGGGGTTTTATTCTAACCCTCCTCTGCAGCTGTCACTTAGATATTTTCTAACCACTTCATGGTTTAGCAGATGGAGAAATTAAAAAATAATGCATTTGTAGAATTGAACTCATCATAGTAATGAAGTTTCACATAAATGTTCCTTCTACCAAAGGACAATATGCTTAGTTGGCACAATGACTGTATAGTTAAAACAGAAGAAGCAGCTGATCGTCAATTCTGTATGCATTGCCTCAAGATATGCAAATAGCATTTTGCAAGTTCTTTAACCTGTTTTTTTCTTTATATATGTATTCATATATATGTTATAAGGGAGGTAGATGTATTTTTATAAAGGATGAGTAAGAATGCTTTTTTGGGTAAGGTGAAATTAGAGCAGAGATTTAAAAGAAAGGGGAGAAAAATAAATATGGATATCTGGGAAAAAATATTTCAGATAGTGGGAAATTCAAGTTCAAAATTCCTGGGGCTGAAGCAGGCTCAATGTGGTGGAATAATGATCAGGAGGCCAGTGTGGCTGTAATATCTGGATGAAGAAGAGCTTATTAAAAATATGACATTCAAAAAGGTGAGAGAGGTGATAGTAAGAACATTCATAAAATTTTATCTCTTATGTTTATATTCATGTATGTATCGATTATTATATATGTGTTTTTAACTACTTAGTCAAAGCCTTAGATCAATGCTCCTGTCATTCACATAGATACACCAGGCGTGTATTTATGGTTGTATGTAGCATCGAGAGAATAGACAAATCTAATTTCTTTTAACAAATCTGTTGCTCTGATTTCTTATTTGTCATAAACACAAATATTTTTAGATGAAAAGAAACAGCAGATAGCATCCAAACTTAAAATTCAATTTATAGATGAGAAAAACAAAGCCCAGGATAGAGAAATGACCTATCCAAGGACAGAAGGCTAATTACTGGGCCAGAAAGGACTAGAACTCAGAACCCTTGGCTTTCAAGTAAGCTTTTTTTATCAACAATACCATACTTGCTAACTGACTAGGATGTTCAAAGACTAGCAAAATAACTGTTTGTTTCTGAAAAAAATAACATTTACTGGAATAATTAATAGATGAAAACATCTATAATTTACTATTAGGAAAAATATGCAACATACTTGAATTATGAATAACAGTGATCCTCTTAATAGTATCCTCAACTCAGAACTGTAGTAAATCATATATATTTACATTTCAGTTGCTTAAATAGGATTTTCTTCAAAGAGCTAGACTCAGTTTTAACATAGGACCTGGTAGGGTGTTTAAAGTCAATATACTCCCTTAGGTTGCCATTGTATCTGCTAGGCAAACTTCAAGACTTGTCTCAAACTTCAGAGATGAGGAACACGAATCATTGTGTAGATGGATAGTGATTATTCACTGCAATATTCCACCCCCCCAAAACAAGTTTTCTCTCTAGATATGATATAAATACTAACAAAAGCTTTTGTTCAGGAATCATGGCTGACATTGAATGAGTATGAAGAATTTTGTACTCTGCAGTGCAGTTAGCCTAAGGGAAAGTGGCAATATCTGGGCTATGCTGGACCACCCTTGCAATCACAGAGTGAGTGACAAATCTCAGGAATCAAGAACAACTTACAAAAGACAGAAATCCTACTATAGAAAATAGGAAAAGCAGGAACATGTGCCTCGGGTGTCATAGTAATGATATATACATTTAGCAATATTCTTAAGGCACATTTTCATAAGATTAAAAAAGAGGAAAGTGAAAAAAGAGGAAAGTTGAATACTTTGAAAAGTATTCAAAATGCGCACAGAGCAAAGCATCTGTCAACCATATGCATTCTGCACATTTCACTCTCCCTTTAGGTTTAGCTTAAAGGAGGCCCTTATTTCAGAATTTTGGTATGATGGAAAAATAATACAAAATCCAGAAATAATTATCATTGAGGTTTATATGAACACATTATCCCTTGCTTTCATAACTACTGAGGTATTATTCATTCGTTGCCTTGGGAAACATGTTCATCCTTGCCTCACTCCTGCATTCTTACAGGAGACTATTTGAAATAAATCTGCTATTTAATTTCTACATGTATTAGGTGACTTTAAAATATCAGAAGTAACTTTAAAATTCTAAGTCACTTTATTATCTTTCTTTAAATGTGGGGGGGTTGGAAGCAGAAATTAAAGTCTTTCAGATGCGTATATTATAAAATAGTTGGACAATCTATGCTTTAGTGAACACATTTCAAATATGTTTACATGCCCTGTTTCCTTGGTGAAATGGCCAATCTGAAAAGTTCAACACAGAAAACCAATGAAATCATTAAAATATGTGATGAATTTCCTTAAAGTATTTATCAAATATATTCAATATGTTCAAACTGGTATAAATGGAAAATACAGCCCATAATTATAGCAACATATGGATAAGTAAGCATGATGCTATAGCTTTGGATCTGCATTAGGTCATTCCAGGCTTGCATTCATACCTTGGGGTTTTGTTGATGGATTAGACATAAATGCTCAGTGCAAGGTCAGTCAGATTCTGATATGATGGGTAAATGAATTTTCTAACTGCCATGAAACTATTATAAAAATACCTGAGAAGTTTTCAAATAGTATGGACTGCCTTTTGAAAAAGTTTTGCTGTGATTAAAAAATAAACTTTAAAAAACAGCATATGAGCTGTTAGAATTATGTTTGCAATCCTAGACCTATCGCAAATGTGCATTAAGCGCTATAAAAAAAAAAAAAAAAAAAGAATGGAACTTTAGGGCAACACTCACTTGTTAGAAAAGGTAGTTTCATTAACTCTAAACTATTGATTACAAACAGCTAGATTATTCCTGGGAAAAGGAGAGATCCTCAAAGATGGCTGTGTAATTATGTCTGTATAAATGGAAAGGAGAAGATTCAGTGGCTGTAATAATTGGATGGAGAACTGTAATACTTCGTAGTTTCTGACCACAACTTCAGATGAGTGAAGACACAAGCATTAAGAGAGTAAAAACTGAGTTCAATAGTATTAACAAGAAATATTCCTCTGGCTCAGCCCTTCCTGCTACATGGTAACTTCAGCTTGCTCTCAAAGATTTCAGCATTTCTCAAGAGGTTCCCTGGTGTTCATTGGAGGATTCCTATTGCCAACCAGTTAGCATGATAACCACCTCCATTCCCACCCCATATATCCCTCCCACACTTTGTTAACCGTTCCTCCTAGACATTCTGTGAGCCCCTGCCAAACTCTGGGACTGACAATGCTTTAGGTGAAGGGTGTGCTGTCTGCCTCGAGGTATTGTTTCATGTTGCTGCCAAGCTGCTGGCAATGCCTCCCTCTGCTGCAGAAACTGCTGGCACAATGGCTGCTTTGTTCTCTCAGTGTCCCAAGGAGATGTTTGAGCTTTTACTAAATTGTTAATTACAGACCTTAAAGACTCAAGAATAAATCTATGGGGAATGTGGGAAAGGAAGCTCTGAATGACTGAATTCTAATTTAGAATCACTCCTCCTCTCTTATGCTGGTGTTTGAATCAAATTATTACAGCTAATTTTTCCTGGATTAGAATAATATTATTACTAGGTCTGCATTTTCTCTCTGGACATGTTTGAATGCCTGGAAAGCTCAGACTCAAACAAGAATTTCAGCTCCAGGGAAGAGAAAAGCTAAGAGCACCATTTAGGAATATAAAAAACAAAAGAAGTCTCAACTTTTAATGATAAAAGTAGTTATAGAAAGGAAAATAAATATGCCAAATTAAGAAAACTATGTATAACAAGGAATTTCACTTCCATAGCCTTTAAAACAAGGAAAGCTACAAGAATTCTCCAAATTGGTCTAAACATCTTATCCAAGAGAAACAAGCACATTATAAAATGCCTAAATACAAACTTGTACTAAAATTAACATGTATTTAATACTATATTGAAAATAATTATTAGTTAAAAATAAAATACTAAATGTATTCTTTCATTGATCATAAAACACTTGTCAACCCAAGACAGCTATGTAATGCTAGAGCTCTATTTTTAAATCCAGAACTTCCAAATGAAAAAGCCAAAACTCCTGATGTACATATCCTTTATTCTGAAAAATGCTAATCCTTGAAACTATGTCCTGGGGCTATTATTTGCAGGATGCTTTCAAAACATCTGATAATGAAATTGAACTGAATTCTTTAATGTCCGATTCAGCCCATTCATGGAGTTTACGTACCCTCCACTTTAAATGAGAACTTGGGAAAATTCTTGATATTTTTAGTAGTTTTTGTTTTGTTGCCTGTTTTGTAACTCAAAGTTCTAGTGTCAACTTAAATCATAAACACAGTCATAATAATGAAAATGCCAGCCCCATACATTGATTAGTTAATACATTTACGGTGAAGATGTTTTTCCTCACTGACCCATGGTCTATCAATAGTTTGACAACCTGCCTTAAGAAAAGGGGCCATCCTGAGCTGCTTCCAATTTTCTAGCTCTGAACCATCTCTCTCCCTGCTCAGCCTAGCTACAGGTTGATTAATTTTATTTATCTTTTAAAGAACCAATTTTTGTTTTATGATTTTTGTATATTATTTGCAAATTAATTGGTTTCTCCTTTTTTTTAATTATTTTCTCCTTTATAGTTATTTTATGTTTGATATGCTCTTCTTTGTCTAGTGTTTTTAAATTGGAATCTTAGGTCATTATTTTAGAAAGAGCATTTGTAACTTATAAGATTTAAATCTAAAATATGCATATTTTCTAAATACTGTTTTAGATAGATATATCGATATATAGATAGATACATAGATCTCCCACAAGTTTTTCTATATTGTCTTTTATTATTCTATCAAAATTATTTCTAATTTAGCTTGTTTATTATTGGCTCTATGAATATAGAATTGTTTAACTGTACTCCAACATATTTGAGATATTCTACATCAGAGATTTTCAACTGGTTTGCCACAAGAAATTTTTAAACATGCAGTACTTAACTAGTCAGAGGCACTGACCTCTTTTCCCTTAGGTTGTCAAATAGGAGAATTTTGAGACCCATTAAAACAAAGTTTAATGAGAAAAAATAAAAAATTTTAAAATGATAACAGTCAACATAATGATAGTCATTTGTTATAAATGAATCAAAATTGTAAGTCCTTTTTTTTCAAATTTACAAAAAATTATAATATGCTTTTTGGTGTGCCACAGAATTTTAGGAATTAGTTTATGTGTGCCATGACTGAAAAAGGTTGAAAATTGCTGCTATAGATACCTTTTTGTATTTATTTATAATTTAATCAGTTATAAAGAATGTATTTTGTATAATGTAAATTCTTCGTAATGTATGCGGACTTATTGTGAGAGACTGTTCTGTGTGGTGTGGGTCCAGTTCCCACTCGGAGATGCACAGGACCCATGCCCACAGATGGGTTCTCCCATGGGAAATCAGGGCCGAATTTGTACCTAAGCCACTTTGAGTCTTGCTTTTGCTAAAACTCCCTCACCCGGAATTGAGATAGCAAGTGCTTATTGTAACTTCCTAAAATCCATGTTAAACCTTCCAAGGACCAGTTCAACCACTTTTGCCTTTTCATTTGCAAATATCCCTCTTCTGTGATGTGATTAGCAGCATTGGCTCCTTTGTTGTCTGTATAAGGTAACCACCTATAATGAACCTGTGCATAGTAAATGAGGATCGTCATGTAATGTGACCAGAAACCCAATAAAGGCAGTCATGGTGGAGGCTGCAGGCTTTTTCTCCCCTTGGGAGAAAAGCCATGCTGTCCTTTTTCCTCCACCGGACTCAGTAGTCCATGTGAATGTCTCATTTAATCCATAATGACGCAGACGCTGCGGGCTGGTGTCTGTGTCACTTATATCAGGGTCTTCCATTATGTCTGTCTCATTTAGAATTCCATGTGTAATAGGAAAATAAAACATTATGCACAAGTTGAGTATAGTGTTGCACTGTTATATGCACAGTGTTGTCAATTAGGTTGAGGCAGTTGGTAATGTTTTCAGAACTTCCATATTCTTAATGAATTTTGTTTCCTAATTACTGTGAAAGGAATGTTTAAATCTTATTTTTTCTTCTGTTTTCATTCTATTACTTTTGTTAATATTTTCTTTATGTACATTAAAGCTCTGTTATTAGTAGATACGTATATTTACTATACAAATATAGGATTATTATAACTTTGTAATTAATTGACCCTGTTATAACTGTGAATGTCTAATTTTTTCTAGTAATAATCCTTGTCTTGAAATAAACTTTATTTGATTTTTACATAGAGGTATTCTTGTGAATAGCATTTGCATGAGATATCTTTCACCACTTTTGTTTTATATAATAAATCCTTTCTCTTATAATAAGCGTATAGATGAACTTTCTTTTTGATCCAAACATTTGTTTTTACTTAGAATGTTTAGTCAGTTTACATTTTCATGTTATTATTAAGACAGGTTTAAGTCAACTATCTTGCAATTTGTTGTTTGTCTCATCTTGTGTTTTGTTCTCTTGTTCCATATTTTTCAGGACTAATCAAACATTTTTTAGCATTTCATTCAATTTCATCTGTAAGATTTTTTGCTATAACTCTCAAGAAGTTTGTGTTATGAGACATAAGTACTTCAACATAATCAGGAGTGTCCTCTGTGCATATAAATAAATAAGTAATGGTAAATATTAAACCATGTTAGTAAAAATAATTTTAAAAATAATTACATATATTAGTCTCTTATTTTTATTCAAATATCTTCTCAACATCATATACTGTCAAAGTCAGTACACACACATACACGCACACGCAAAGCCTGTCCAGAAAGTATACAGCCATGTAATTTGAAAAATAGAGGTGTTTATTGAAGAAGATACAAGACACAAGAAACATTGTACATAGGACAATGATGTACATAGTCCCCTTCAAAGTTATGACCTTGAAGAAATATAGTTCATTGGTAGTGGTTTGAATCAAGTCATTAGCAACCACAGCATGATGATCCTTCTGCTCTGGTAGCATAGCCATGGAAAAGCCATGACACTTTTCATGACAAGACTTCCATCAAAATGTTGGACACAGTAGTTTCTAAAATCCCCAGATCAGCTCCTAGTTTTCACACTGTCGGTCACTGATTTTTATTAATTGCAGCCTGTACACATTCAACATTCTCAGGTGTTCTGCTTGTTGCAGGCCTTCCACAATGTGGATCATTTTCAACAGATTCTCAACCATCTTTGAAGCATTTGCACCACACTTTTATTTGCACTAAACTCATTGCATCATCCTGAAAGCCTTCTGAATCATCTGAATACATTCCATGTTCAGATGAATGGAATGTTCAAGCTTACCACAAAAGTTGATGCAGACTCATTGCTCCACTTGGTCATTTTGAATGCAAGAGCCACACAGTATACATGCTCACTCAAGAGTGTCTGCCACGGGGGACTTCCAGCCAAGATGGAGGCGTAGGCGGACACGCTGTGCCTCCTCTCACAACCAAAATTAAGGACAACAAATATTTAGAAACAAGAAAACAACCAGAACTTATAGAAAATTGAACTGTAAGGAAGTCCAACAACCATTCATCTAGACCGGTAAGAGGGGCGGAGTCGCGGCAGGAGAAAGTGGAGGTATGGACCCGGGAACGCAAGCAGCATCCGCAGGCAGTTCCCAGGTGCACAGGCGGCGGCTGGTGGTCCCCGGGCCCAGAGGCAGCAGTTGGTGGACTCCGGGCACAGTGGGGCAACTGTGCAGACCCAGTGAGGCCGCGCAAGGTGGCTGGCTGACCAGGTGGTCCCACATTCTCGCGCAGAGACGGTCCAGGCAGAGGGGAAGTGGCAGAAGGGACTGAATGAAGGAGAGAGCGGAGCAGGCGCCATTGTTCCCTCTCAGACCCTGCCCCCACATACAGCATCACAACCCAGCGACTGGGCTGCCCCGCCCTGAGGAACACCTAAGGCTCCACCCTTCACTACATAATAGCTGCGACCAGACTAAAACCAAAACAACAACAACAACAAAAATCCCACCAAAAATGGCTCAAACCGTAAAACAAATAAAAGCCCCAGAGCCAATTCCTCTAAGCAGTGAAGAGATAGCCAACCTATCAGATGCACAGTTCAAAGCACTGGTCATCAAAATGCTCACAGAATTGGTTGATTTTGCTCACAAATTAGATGAGAAAATGCAGGCTACAATACGTGAAATGAAGGAAGACGCATGGGGAACCGATAGAGATGGAAGGAAAACTGGGACTCAAATCAATGGAGTGGACCAGAAGGAAGAAATTAACAACCAAACAGAAAACAAGGAAGAAACAAGAATTCAAAAAAATGAGGAGAGGATTAGGAAGCTTCGGGACATCATTAAACGTCCCAACATCCGAATTATAGGGGTCCCAGAAGGGGAAGAAGAAGAGCAACAAGTGGAAAACTTATTTGAACAAATAATAAAGGAGAACTTCCCCAATCTGGCAAAGGAAATAGACTACCAGAACGTCCAGGAAGCTCAGAGAGTCCCAAAGAAGTTGGACCCAAGGAGGAACACACCAAGGCACATCGTAATTACATTACCCAAGATTAAAATGAAGGAGAAAATTCTAGAAACAGCAAGGGATAAGGGGATAGTCACCTACAAAGGAGTTCCCATCAGACTGTCAGCTGATTTCTCAAAAGAGACCTTACAGGCAAGAAAGGGCTGGAAAGAAATATTTGAAATCTTGAAAAGCAGGGACCTACATCCAAAATTGCTCTATCCAGCAAAGCTGTCATTTAGAATGGATGGACAGATAAAGCTCTTCTCAGATAAGGTCAAGTTGAAGGAGTTCATCATCACCCAGCTCTTATTATACGAAATGTTAAAGGGACTTATCTAAGAAAAAGAAGATAAAAATATGACAGTGAAAAGACAGCAAACTCACAGCTATTAACAACCACACCTAAAACAAAAGCAAACTAAGCAAACAGCTAGAACAGGAACAGAACCACAGAAATGGAGATCACATGGAGGGTTAGCAACAGGGGCGTGGGAGGAGGAGAGAGGGGGAAAGGTACAGAGAATGAGTAGCATAGATAGTGGGTAGAAAATAGACAGGGGGAGGGAGGGCAAGAATAGTATGGGAAATGTAGAAGCTAAAGAACTTATGACACATGGGCATGAACTAAAGGGGGGAATGTGGGTGGGAGAGGGTGTGTAGGGTGGAGGGAAATGATGGGGGAGAAATGGGACAACTGTAATAGCATAATCAATAAAATATATTAAAAAAAAAAAAAAGAGTGTCTGCCACCCCCACTGACTAGTACAGTGAAGTTGTCATTGTTCACACGTGCATTCTAGTCCACTCTCCTTGGCTACCAGGTTACACTGATGTTGCATAAACTGTTCTTGTTATATTAACAATGGCTGAACTTTTTCTGGATAGGCTTCATACACATAAAATCTTAAGATATTAAAAGTGTACAATTATATCTTTGATTTAAAAAATGCAACTGTAACTATTAATACTGCATGAGTATCTAAACTATTCTAACAATCAGTTTCAATACTACATAGCAATTATAAGAAAAACAAAAAATAAAATTAATCAATAGGTGGTTGGATTTATCAGTGGTTCCCAAAATTTTTGTCACTAGGAACCAGTTTGGATGGGGGTGGGAGTGGAGGTGGGAGACAGGAAGTGGAGTTCATGCAGTAAAGCAAGTGAAGCTTCACTCTCTTGCCCACTGCTCACTTCCTGCTCAGCAGCCCAGTTCCCAATAGGCCATGGACCAGTACTGGTCCAGGGCCTGGGGATTGGGGACTTCTGATTTACATAAAAAGTAGCATCACTAGTAGTAACAGGTAAAGTTACTGCAATAAATATTGAGTGCTTATTATGTGACACTGTTCTAAATAATTTAAATATTTCTTGTTCATTTAATTACTAGAATGTAATTATAAGTTCTATGATATTATTTTTCTCATTTAAGTGAAGAGAAAAATTAAGCAGAGAAAAGTTAAGTAACTCATTAATGGTAAGTGGCAGATTGAATCCACAAACCAAAGTCGTGAACCATAGTGGATGGGAAGAGAGGATTGTGACTTTTCTTGAAAGACAAACAACACTTTTATTTTAGTATATTATATTTTTACCTTCTTTAAAATAAGGATTGAATTGCATTCTCTTTTGTGTTTCCTAGATATTCAGGATTCCATTAAAAAGCATAAAACATACAGATCATCCTAGAAGAATTTATTAAATGACTTCTCTGTCCAAGGAAATGTGCAATTTGATCTAGTGGTTTTGATTGGTCTGTGTTCCTCTTCAGATGGGAAGGAAAATCCAATTAGAAGCATTGAATACAATATCTTTTGTTCATAACCTATGTGGTCTTTAATGAATCATTCTTACTTTCTTGCAGAGGTAGTATTCTTCTGATATTTGATGCAACTTTTATTCTTATAAATTCTATGACTCCATTTATCATTTTAGTAGTATTCTCCACCTTACTCTACTACTCTCATGTACATTTCTTGTTTTTAACACACCTCACAGAAAGTAGACAGAGTCCAGAGTTAAGATGAGTAAATTACTGAATTGTGGAAATTTGCATTGGAGAAATAATTAGTTAATTATCTTGTTATTAAAACAACAGTTTGCTTTCTATTTATATAACTTATTTGGATAATTCAACTCTTTACTCCTTATAGGATAATTGAGAAAATATCAGGCAGTTAAGGGTTGTAAGGTAAGAGCAGTGGGAGTGGGGAAGAGAAGAAAGCCAGTAGAGAAGACAGAAGGATCTCATATTTGTTAGGAATACAAAAGTATTATGCAATAGATTAGCTTTCTTTCCAATCGTATGGATTAAACTCAATAGTTCCTAGGTTTATATTTTCTTGAAATGTTTGTCCTTTTCAAATATTGTCACTTTTTTGATGAATGTGAATTCATTTATAAATAATTAAATTTCAATGAATGAACTCTAAGCATGAAATACTGAGCAAATGCACTCAAATCTTGTCATTACTCATAAAGCTTTAAACTCAAAATTTTCATTTGTCAAAAAGGGGAACAGAATGCAATTGCTTTCCCAGTGAAATTAAATGCTTTCTCTCTAGGACATTTCAGTTTTGTGTGTTGGTATGCAGTAAGGAAAGATAGTACTATTGTTAAATTGCTAACTACTATTATAAGGAATGTTTTCCTAAGGTTAAGAGTATAATAAGTCAATCAACAAACAATATTGAGTTGAGTTATCTACCAATACTAAACTTAATATGCCCTCTAGGTTTAATGTTGCTACTTCATTTTGTGTTAACTTCAAATCCATTACTGAGTTATGGGTCCACAAATACCGATTGCCTTTTTTCTAACATCTATTTGTAAGATTCTTTGGATTGCATTAAATTTCCTGTGCTGTGTTCCGATATGACATTGTTTCAGCTGTGAGAACGTATTAGGAAATATATGATGCTTGCAGTTTTGCAGACATTTATTCCCCCCTGTGGAATAATCTTCTTTCTAATTTGACTGTAAAATTTCCATAAATTATTTCAATCTCATTTTAGACTGGGACATATTTCATTGATTGGTAATAGCTTTAAATTACTTTTTATTGTGATTGTAATGTTTTCTTGTCAAATAGCAGGAAATGGTAAATTATAGAGTAATTTAACAGGTGGAAACATACAGAAGCAAAAATTGTTAGGAACAAAGATAAACCATTAAAACAAATTGCAGTCTGCACATTCCTAATCAGTTTTTTCATGTCTATGGCTTAAGAAATCAATTCTTTCTTCCACAAAGTTTAATTAATCTGGAATCCTGAACTAGTATGCAAAATAAAACCTGTGTATTTTTGAACCAGAGTCATAAAATTAGCATACAACAAAATATATCTAAATTTATTTGAGGATAAGAACGCTTTGATTTGAATACCAGATATGTCACATTGAGTGAAAAGCCCAAACTGTAAACCAGTAAATATATCTTGGCCTTAAAAGGGCTTTTCAACTACACACAGACGAGATGGTATCATCATTTTCAATAAAAGAGAAGTAGGTCATACTCAAGAAATATAATTGCATTGAGAGCACTCTTAGTATAGGGCTTTCATGAAATTTGTGTTCACACTTCAGATGCAAGCCCTCAGGGATTTCTAATGGCTTCTAGTTGGAAGTGAAATTTATGAAAATCAGCCTTCTTTGATAGGAAAGGTGAAATTGCAAAACCCCTAGTTATCTGAGTGACACTGTTATTTCATCTAACATGAGTACTCTATTTCTAGGTTGTGGAGAAAAGGGAACCCTAGTGCACTGTTGGTGGGAATGCAGACTAGTGTAGCCACCGTGGTACACAGTATGAAATTTCCTCAGAAAACTAAAAATGGATCTGCTTTTTGACCCAACAATTCTGCTGCTGGGATTATATCCTAAGAATCCCAAAACAATAATTCAAAAGAACCTATGCACCCCAACGTTCATAGCAGCAGAATTTAAAACAGCCAAGTGCTGGAAGCAACCTAGGTGCCCATCAGTAAATGAGTGGATAAAAAACTATGGTACATTTACACAATGGGCTGCTACACAGCAGAAAGAAAGAAGGAGCTCCTCTCCTTCATGACAGCGTGGATAGATCTGGAGAGCATTATGCTGAGGGAAATAATCCAGGTGGTGAAAAACAAATACCATATGATGTCTCCTGTAAGTGGAACCTAATCAACAAAACAAACAAGCAAGAAAAATATAACCAGAAACATTGAAATACAGAACAAACTGACAGTGGGGAGAGGGATAATGGGGGGAAATAGGGGAAGGTCCATCAAGGAACATGTATAAAGGACCCATCGACAAAATCAAAGGGGGTAGGTTTCAGGGTGTAAGGTAGGGATGGGTAGTGTGGGGGACTGTGGTGGGGTGCAAATGCAGACAACTGTACTTGAACAACAATTTTTTTAAAAAAGCATTAATCATATCCACTCTAATGTCCTTAGAAGATACTCTGATTTCTTGCAGAATCCAGTGACATAATTAAAGGAAAACATCATTTTGGAGATTTTCAAAAAAGTTTTGGACATGAAACTGTCATTTAGAAAATTTGAAATTATTAAAATTTACTAAATTGATTACTGAAATTGGAAATACTTTTTCCAGAATAACCACATCAGTGAGGAAATGCAGAAACTTAAAGCAATTATATGCCATATAATAAATTACAGTTTCATTTTGTAAAATGTCTACTGCTTTTGTGTATATGGCAGTATGTGACTGTATTTGTGTATTTCTGTATTTTATAAAGTAAATTTTAGGTTCTCCAGCTAAATTTAATATTATATTTTAACCACTAGCATAGAGTATATTGGCATTAAGGTAAAATAAATGTACTCTGTGCTTTTCTCATGGAGGTAATGGAATATTGCAGAAAATACATGAGTTTATGAGCTGAAATAGGCCTAGATTTGATCCCTGGTTCTAGTATATATATTTTTATATAACTTCGTTCATAAAATCCTTTTGTTCATAAGTATAAAATGGGTAAGATACGACCTAATTTGAGTTATGAAATGAAGACTAAATCTAATGTTTAGAGCTGCCTTAAACATTCCCTAAAACAAATACCATAATGTCGTACATTATTTAGCATAGACTAGGTGCTCCATAAATTTTAAAGAAATTTTAAATTTAATTTCATTGAATCTAAGATATCAATTTGTAGGACACATGTATGCCCCACTAAAAAAGGGTAAATAAACAATTACATTATTATTTAAAAAGAGTCCAGTATGCTTTATATTTTTGTTTCATTAATTTCTACTAGCTTTGGAATATTTTCTCTCTCTTCTGAAAGATTTGAAATTTCTTATGCCTTCAATTTCACTGCAATAATGAAATATACATTGTTTCTACTATTTTTATCTTCCTCTTTTAGGCCTCATAAACCTCTTTGTAGTAAACTTGTTTAATTTATAGACTGTATAACCTATTATTCTTGTCCATGACAGTCCTCATTCTCAATAAGATTTTTCATGTTTCAATGCCTCATTCTCAATAAGATTTTTCATGTTTCAATGCCAAAGCAGTAAATAGTCGTTTTAAAATTTGAAAAATATTTTTAAATAATTTTTAAATTGAAAAACCCAAGTGCTCATCAGTGGATGAGTGGATTAAAAAAAAAAAACAAACAAACTGTGGTACATTTACACAATGGAATACAAAGCACCCATGAAAAAGAAGGCAGTATTACCTTTTGTGACAACATGGATGGGCCTGGAGATTATCATGCTAAGTGATATAAGCCACTCAGAGAAAATCAAATACCATATGATCTCACTTATATGTGGAACCCAATGAACTAAATAAGATATTTTGAAGAACAAAAATAGAAGCAGAGTTATGGACACATAGAACAGACTAACAGCTATCAGAATGGATGGGGGTAGGGGGACTGGAGGAAAGAAGGTGAAGAGATTAGTGGAAGAACATATATATATATGTGTGTGTGTGTGTGTGTGTGTGTGTGTATGAACCATAGACATCGACAACAGTGTGGTGATGATCAGAGGAAAGGGGAGGACAGGGGCTAGATGGAGGTCTGCAAGGGGGGGCTATAAATGGGCCATCTGTAATAGTGTCAACAAAATTTTTTTAAAAGACAAAAGATAAAAAAAATACACTATCCAGCCTTGACCAGCATGGCCCAGTTGGTTTTGTATCATCTTGCAAAGCAAAAGGTCATTGATTCAATTCCCAGTCAGGGCACATGCCTGGGTTGTGGGCCAGGTTCCCGGTTGGGGGTGTGCAAGAAGCAACCTATCGATGTTTCTCTCGCACATTAATGTTTCTCTACCACTCTTTCTCCCTCCCTTCCCTTATCTCTAAAAATAAATAAAATCTTTTAAAAATATGCTTTTTAACTATAATAATAATAATTTTTAAATGGAAATTATATTCAACATGTGAAACACCAACAATGCCTGTAAGTCAATCGAAGAGGTTACAATACGAAGAGTTATAACCAAATCAATGCCTGCAAAGACCATGAAAACTAAGTCATGACTGCCTTCTGGCCAATAGCAAATATATAGTGCTATTAACTGTAAGTTATTATTCAATTTAGAAGGTGATACCTGTAAACTAGTTTGAATCTTAAAACAGATGACATACAAGATTGCTGTTTGTAAGACATTTAACACATGCCATGTAAGTTATGTAAATATGTATTTTAGTGATGCATGACATTTAACATTTGCACCTAAATACCTATTAAGTTTGATTTATGTTCCATAAACTCTTCTTGGAACTGTGCTTGGTCCTAAGAGTAGATAAAATAAGAATACGTGTTCTGTGACCTAGAGAAGCCAATTAAAATGTTATCATGGTTGCAGCAACGCATTCTATCTCTTGTTGAGTTCAAGTTTACCTCCAACTCAGTACATTCCCCAGAAAATGGCTTACCACTGATTTCCGTAATTGAGCTTCACTGTTGGTTTTGGCTGTAGCTGTTTTAATGGGAGAGCATTTAAGTGAAATAATCTTTTTTAGATATTTTTGTATAGTTTCTCCCATACAACTATTGTGTTAAAATAGCACCTTTGATAAGAAGCAATACAGCCCTTAGAATATCTAATGGAAAAATAAATAAAAAATGAAAGTAAACTTTGTGTTACAAAACTTTTAAAAGTTAATAAATAAAATGATTTCAAAGAAAAAGAAAACAAAAACCCTGGGTGGACCCTGAACAGTGTGGCTCAGTTGGTTGGGCATCATCCCACAAAGTGAGAGGTTGCAGTGCGATTTCTGATCAAGGCACATGCCTAGTTCACTGATTTAGTCCCCAGTCAGGGGACATATGAGAGGCAACTGATCAAAGGATCAATGTTTCTCTCTTGCTTTGATGCTTCTCTTCCTAACTCCTTCCCTTCTTCCCCCAACTTCCCTCTCTCAAGAAACAAAAACAAAACAAAACCTTCATTGAATTCCTGCAATGTGTGTTATTACACTATGTACTTAAGATATAGCAGAGTTAATAAGATGGAAGCAGGATATGGAAGCTTTTGAATATAAAACTCTAACTAATGATTAAAAATATGTTGAATTTTTTATCTTATATTCTCTACATATTTGTTGTGGATTTGAGGTAGCTATGGCATTTAAAGGAAGATTAAAAAATCTGGTAATATTTTTTCAGAGAAGATTAATTTAATGATAAATAATATACTATAAGACAATATTAGCATGTATAGTATATCTTCATATTTGAAATACATATGCATTTTGCCTGTTTCATAAAGTTTTAGCTGGGTGTGAGTTTTATATGACTACATCAGACAATAAAAATGCAAGTGTCTAGTAAATCAAATAAATCTCAAGGGGCACATTATAGATTTGTGAGATGTAGTTTACTTAAGCAAATGTCTACAAAACTATGGAGTATAAAACTGTATTATATAGAAGCAATATGACACTTATAAAGTAAATGCTATTAAGCTCTTGTAGGAAAAATCAAATAATTTATGAAAACCAAGTGAAATGCTATACCAATAAAAAAGATAAAAATATAGTAACAAAATTTAAAAAGCAAATAACTGTGGGAACATCAAACACAGGATTTTAATAAAAATAATTACCAAATGCAATACTTGTGAAAGATCAAAACATAGGAAGGGTGGTTTCTCCTTTCCTGTAGTACAATTTGGGTGTTATTTACATGCCATGCATATTACTCACTCTATATGAATGCTGCATATTAAAATTAAAAGTCTCATATATCTACCCATTTCTATAGTCAGCAACAAGGAACAAGTCACACTTATGAGAGAACATACCTATAAAATGTTGAAATAAAAATCAAGTCTATACTTAAATTTCGGGATTTAGCATTGGGACTTCTTACATATAGTATCTGAGAAGACAAAAATCAAATAACAGTTCCCTGAAAAACTTTATAGAAATAAATGAACTTCTTACAGTCATTCCCTTCTTTTCACAGACAATTTTCTTTCTTTATTTTTCAAATGAAAGGTAAACATTTCATTTAAAAGAAGATTTTATGTTTTGGAGATGTTAGTTACCTCTGAATTAGTATGCAAATTTAACGCAATTCCAATCAGATGTCCAATGGCATTCTTTTTTTATAATTCATTTTTAATATGATTTTTTCCATGAAAAGTTGTCTCCCCTAGACCCTCTTCCACCTCCATGCACCCACCCTCCCCTCCATAATCACCACACTGTTGCTCATGTACATAGTTCTTTTTCTTTTTTTGCTCTATCCTTCCATTCCAACATACACCCCGCCAAGGGCAGTCAGCCTGCTTTCTGACCTGTCTTTATTTTACTTGTTAATTCATCAGTAGATGAATGGATAAAACAGCTATGCTACATCTACACAATGGAATATTACTCAACCACAAAAAAAATTTACACTTTAAGACAGTATAGATGGACCTGGAGAACATTATGCTAAGTGACATAACCAGTCAGAAAAAACATATGATTTCACTCACATGTGCAATCTAAAGATGAATTTCAATATATTGGATTAGAAAAGTCTTGATCTACACCTCTTGACAATGTCAGACAAATGCCATCATTTTAGTGAGCTGTAGCCACTGATATCTTTGCTCTGACTGTAACAAAGTTGAACATGTTAATTATTAAAAATTAAAAATATTAAAGTTGTAAGGAGGAGAAATTTAGTGCAGTTTTCAGGTGGGGGGTTATATTTAGCTTTTGATGTCAAACTAATTATTAAGTGTTATGAAAGCCATAAACCTGAGCACTTTCCTTAAAGTCTGAGCTTTTCTCTTTTATAAAATTATACTGATCTGGGAGACAACAGTTTCTCAAGCTGTAAAAATGCCTTAAGTTACTAAACACTAGATTATTTATTCCTATGCATCTATGTGTTAAGTTGGTGTTCCTCTCAACAGTCTAATCTACAACGCTCACAGAACACAGGTGTGTGCAATTCTCAAAATGAATGAGTTTAGCCCCATTCTCAAAGTGAATGATTTATATTTTATTCTAGTACCTCTGCAAGTAGAGGAAGCAAAGCTACTTTTAATTTCTGAGACTTAGCAATAAAACCTGTACTTTAAAAACCTTCCAATTTGTGAGCATATTGCCTACTACTCTGCTTTTAAGCCCTAACTTAATCTCTTCATCTAAACAAATATATAAATAAATAAGTCTATGTTTTATGTATAATATATTCAACCTATGCTGTCAATTATCATAATTAATGACACAAAATAATTTTAATTTCAGGGCTTATAGAAAACTTTCAAATGTCTCTGATAGTGTATTTTCTCATTTTTGCTATAATTTGTGGCTTAGAACTTTATTGGGTGCACTTTAATGAGTTCTAGCTGAGATTAGATTTGGTTCTCTGATCTGACACATAATAAAGTTTCTAACCCAACCAACTATCTATGTAGGAGTCAATATGTTTAGCAGATTCAGATAATGAAAGCAGATAGAAAGTCAGTTTGTAGCCCCAGATACAAATTTTAACAATATACTTTTTACTTGATTTTCTTGCCATAGAAAATGGATGCACAAACATTATTTTTTTTTAAAGGGATATTAGGAGAACTACCAAAAATAAATCTCTCTAGGGAATTAAAAAATGCTATATTTAAGTATATGGCCCACATAAGTACCTTTGAATATAACAACAAATATAAATATGTTGCAGTACATCACGAATAGTCTATAAATTTATATCCTCTATAGTAAACATTCAGAAAAAAAACTAGGAAAAAAATCCATTAAACATACAGGTTTATTGGAAAAAAGACACTGATCATCCAAATTTTTAGAATTATTTTATGAATCATGTATTGAAACAATTTTAAAATGCAGAAATTACTTAGTTTATGTCACCTACAAGTCAACTTTGAGTAAATTTTTCAAATAATAACACATTTATTTACTATCTTGTAAAATAGCCCCTACTTGCTGAACAATTGTAATTGCTCTGAAATTTTATGAAATATAATAATTGCCCTCTTCTTATAATTTTCAATTATTAATTCTATTCCTGCCTCCTGAAAAACATAAGTTAACTCCATGTCTACATGATTATTCTTTAAATATTTTTAGGCAACTATATCTTTATTTTTTTCTTTGCCCTGCTAAATAAGTTAGACTTATTATTATAGGTATAGATATGCAATACATTATAACTTGTCAAATTAGCCTCTAAAGTACTCATTTGTCAAACTTTATATCAAAAATGGTCTTAAAAATTCAACCAATATTTCATGAATTCAATATTCAGGAAAAAACAAAATGAATTTGATAAGACTCTACAGATTTATAGAAATATTCTCTTGCAAAATTGATTTCAGATCATTATACATGTCTACAATTGTTCAAGAATCTTACATTTATTTGAAATTTCTCCTTATAAGACATAGGGAAGAGAATCCTAATTGTCTAAGCACTTTTTTTCAATTTTTGTTGTTGTTGTTGTGTAGGTGAATTCAGTGCACTTGTTCTAAGCTCATTCTACTCTTCCCTTCACATTCTTGCTCTAACAGAAGCCTGATTCTCTCTGAGGACACTGCTTTCTCTGCTCCCACAGCCTCTTCACTACTCTACTAGCTTTTCATCAGACAGTCCTTTTTCTCTAAAAACATACACGTTCTAATCTTATATCAACTTTCTCACATAGTTGTAAACATCTGTGAACCTACTCCCATTTCTCAGTTACTTTAGCTCTTGAAATTTTGGCTAAATTTTTTCAGTAATTTAAACATACACACAGATGACACTTTCCATACCTTAACTTCTCAATTTCTTCAAATGTGTTCCTTCAATTATCCTTTACCCTTCCTCAGATACTTCTTCCCATGGTCATAACTTAGAACTTATTACCAATACTCACAGCTACTTCAAAATGTCAGTCCCATGCATCTCACTGGCCACCAGCTCCTATCTTTCATGCCAACCTTTTACATCTGGTTCCAGAAAACTTTTCACTCCGCTGAGATCTCTAATTTTTCAATCATCACTCTTCTCTCCGATGCCTTCTCTCCTCTCCTTAACCAATCTGAATTCAATAATAAATCATTATAATCATTCCCTTGCATATACCTTATATTGTCTTATCCCTCTGTCACTTGACTGATTTCAGCTGGCAAAAACATATCCAAGTTTAATCCAGTGCTTGATCTATACCTGTATCTAGCAGGTAAATGTAACTGAACAAAACCACACAAGTGGTTTTATTTACATTGCACTCTGTATGTATTCATGCTCTATGTCTCTTCCAGTCATTCTCATTTTTCTAGAAAAAGGGTTGGTAAATGCTTTTCTAGAGTTAGGTAGTAAATATTTTGGCTTGCAGGCCATACTGATTCTATTATAATTATTAAATTCTGCCATTGAACTTGAAAGAGCTATATACAATATGTAAACAAATATGTGCAGCTCCAATTTAGTAAAACTTGAAATAGACAGTTGGCCAGTGGGGCATAGGTTGCCAGCTCTTGCTCTATATGACTATTTAATACCTTATCCTATTTCTGCAAATCTATACCTTCTCTACCTTCTCACTAAATGGAAGACTTTGCTTTTAACTTCACTGAGAAAATTAAAGCTACCAGAGCAAGATACATAGAACATTGCACAATCAACAACTCTTTCCATATATTCCTTCTTGTATTTTACCACAGATGAACTACTGATGTTCCTTTATAAAGCCAATCCCCTCTCTTATTGAAAGTATCCCATTCTCTCTGTAGCTGTCTTTTTTCAGAAAGTAATTATTTTTAAAGATTTTATTTATTTATTTTTAGAAAGAGGAAAAGGGAGGAAGGAGGGAGAGAAACCTGCAATGTGTGGGCACACAACCCAGGCATGTGACCTGACTGTGAATTGAACTGGCGACATTTTGGTTTGCAGGCCGGCACTCAATCCACTGAGCCACACCAGCCAGGGTTCTGTAGCTCTTAATGACATCTCTCCGCAAATCTGCTTTCCTTGTCTTCATTTTATTTTTTTCTATCAATAGGTGATCCTAAAAATTTATCATACAAACTAAGCCCTGATGAGGAATGAAGAGGAACATCATGATCATTTGTACAAAGACCTAAAGATAGAAAAAGACTGTCTTGGAAAAACTGGGATGAATGGGTAGCACCTTTTGACTAAGTTAATCACCCTCTTCTGCTTAATACACTCTATCTACTTGGCTTCCAGAACAACACCCTCTACCTAATACCCTTCTACTTTATTCATCACTAATTTTCAGCTTACATTGCTGGTTCCACCCTCCCTTCCCAATCTCAAGTCTGTAGGACTGAATGGCTAAGCCTTAGGCCCTATTTAAATTAGTTAAAAACAGATGTCATTTTAACCATAGAGAATAAGATGGGTTCTTAAATTAAATAGTACAATTTGTGGTCAAAAAATTAGATGTGTATGTATAGTTATGAGATTGGTTTTTTCTACATTTGCTTTATATATTCATTCCAAAAGTAGATATGCACTCTCACCTTTGTTGATCTTACCCAGTACCATGGATTTCAATACCACAGATATGCTAATGACACCAAAATTTATATTTATAAGGAGAATTTCTCACTTTCTCCACTGTTAACCACCTTTATCTCTGACCTAAATAACTGATCTCAATGATTCTAACCTTGTGCTTTTGTGGTCTGTGTTCAAATGTTATCATGCAGCATAGGGTTCATCCACTTGTTGCCATGATACATGACAGGAAGATGTATGTTGAAGTAAACAGGTTTTTACTAATAAGAAATCTGATTTGTGAGAGCTGAAAATGTTTCTACTCCAAGCCAACCTCACCCTCTGTGGGAGAGCTCCATGGGATGGAGCTTGGCCGCTAAAGATGAGAATAAGTCACCCTGGACACAACCTCGTTGTTCCAGCAGGAAACGGGGTGGAGATTCCCTCTAGTGGGGATGCCCAGAGCCCTTTTCTCAAATGGCTTTTATTCGGAATGGTATGTGTAGGAGTATACAGCATACATGCTAGCTCATCAATCAATGTCAAAAGGCTACAGTCATACAAAAATGGGTATTATCTATAAGTAACAATTGAAGGAACACAGAGATTGTCTAAGGTCAGGATCTGTTAGTCATGCTGATGCCAAATGGTCTTTAAGACATGTTTCAAGAGATAAGGAGTTTACTCCTTATGCTTTAAGCCATCTGGCTTATGTCAACAGAGCTATACAAAGCAAAGCAAGCTTCAAAGTATACAATGTATTTATCAGGCCTGATTTCCCTTGGGGAACCCTCCGTTCTGTTGGCAGGTTGTACCTGCCACCTGCATTTCCTGGTTTTCCAGTGAGACTTACTGGCCTCTTTCAAGGTCTGCTTTCATGGGGTTACAGTCTCTGAAACCACACAGAGTGGTCCTCAACAATCCCCAACACGCAGTAAACTAGCATCCTCCTGGGAGCTTAGAGTCCAAGATCTAATCCAGGGAATCTCCATTATAGTTTATCTGTCCCTTGGGAGATTAGATGGCTGCACACTCCATCCTCCAGCTCCAGGCTCTCTCTCTCTCTCTCTCTGGCTCATATTCATGAGGTCAGTGTCTCTGTTGTTTCTTGTTGTTTTCTCTCCTACCAGTCTCTGGGGTGCACTGCTAGTTCACTCCCAATGGCTGTGCAGATAAAGCTCTATTCATGGAGTTCTGCAGCCTGAGGCTGTTCTCGCCCCCAGGGCTGGTGCTTCTATGTGTAGCCTCCCTGTACTGCTTTCAGGGCAAGAGGGTGAAAGCAGTCCACGCCCCACGTGCTATGCTGCACTGTGTCTCAGTGTCTTATCTGGCTAGGCACACACCCCAGTGTGGAACTCTGCCTCTGAGAGCTGGCTTCTCACAATGTGAGGCCTAAGTTCCAAAGAGGGCCAAGATTGTCTTTGCCCCCTTTTCTGGGCATGGGCAGCAGTCTCCAGTCACCCTGGGTGGTGGTACACGCAGCCCCCACAGCTCATGCAAGTGCCATGTAGTCTGTGTCAGGAGATACTAGCCCCAAGGCTATGAGCTATTAAGCCCCAGCTCTGGTTGCAGTCCCAGAAGCTCTCTGCCACTCCTCCTGCTAACTGCATTGTATTTATACTAGCTTCTTGCCTTAGGTAATTGCCCTTTTTCAGGCATCCCCTCCCTACACAAAAGGCAGGCTGCTTTAATTTGCCACCTCAGCACCCTTCTTGCTGGGGGAGTAAGTGCTGGCTCTGGAATTGTGGTTCGCCCAGACTGGGGCCCCTGGCCTTCCAGCCATCTGGACAGACCTACCCTGTTACAAAACCAGCAGGGTAAAGTCAAGAAATGTGTATAAAGGACCCGTGGACAATGACAAGTTGGGGGATGATTGAAAGTGGAAGGTGGGGAGTAAATAGGGCAGGAGAGAGTAATGGGGGGGGGGGGAATAAGGACAACTGTAATTGAACGGTGATAAAAAAAAATTTAAAAAAAAAACATTCAGAGTAATCTTTTAAAAAAAAAATTAGCCCTGGATGGTGTGGCTCAGTGGATTGAGCACTTGCCTGCTAATCAAAGGATCACAGGTTCGATTCCTAGTCAGGGCACATGACTGGGTTGTGGACCAAGTCCCTAGTAGTGGACACATGAAAGGCAACCACACATTGATGTTTCTCACCCTCTCTTTCTCCTTCCCCTTCCCTCTGTCTAAAAGTAAATAAATAAAATATTTTAAAAAATAAAGTCATGCTACTCCCCTACTTTTAACCACCCTTAAATTAAGGTAGAAGCCAGCTATCCTTATGTTGTATTATTTCCCCATATATTCATTTAAAACCACATGAGCTCCCTTGCTATATTCATTAACATAAAAGACATGTTCTAGCCTTATAGATTTAACGTTGGTTGTTTCTTCTGCCATGGATGTGTTTCCTAAAAACATCTTAATTGATTCTTTCATCACCTCCTCTAAGTTTTTGCTCACATGTCTCCTAGTCAACAAGGTTGACCTTGACCACATATTAAAATTGTTGCCTCCTTTTACCTCCCTATCTTAATTCTTCTTATCTTGTCTGTTATATATATATAAAATGTGTATTTTTGCCTCCCTCTCTCTACTAAAATGTAAGCTCCACTAAGTTCACAAATATCATTAGCATTTTTTTCTTATTCAAGATATAGCAAACACAACAGATACTACCCAACAATCAGGCACTTAATAGTTATTTATTTAATGAATGGCTGTTTAACTTAGAGAATACCTTACTTTCACTATTTATATAATATATAAATCATTAAATAGTTTTGTCTTTTTTTTATCTTACAAACTTAATTCATCCTTAAGTAAGTCTAAAAAAGCCTCTTAAAGAAAAATGAAATTTATATTTTCACTTGTATAAGATATTTGTTCTGGTTCTAGATGAGAACATTTTAATTTATAAACAGATCTTACACAACAAATTAGTCTCTTCCTTTGAAATGACTGCCTTGGGAGGCCAAGTATTTTACTCTAGTTATGCTGCCATATATGAAAATTCTTTTTATAATATTTACTTTTGGAATGAATTTATAAAGCAAATGTAGAAAAATAACCTCATAAATATGTATTCACTTCTTATTTTTTGAGCACAAAATCTACTCTCCAATTTGATAACCCATCTCATTCTCTATGTTTAAAATGACATCTGTTTTTACCTAATTTAAAATCTACCCACAAGGCATAATTATTTGTCACTATTTAGGATGTTCAAAAGAATGAGTAAGAGATTTGGAAGGAAATTCAAAAAATATATCTCTGGAAATAGCAACATCATTTGAATGCATTTGTAGAATTTGAATGCTAAAATATCAATAGGATCACTATATAAATATGCTGTGTTTCCTCCATTGACATGCAGATATAACAATTTTTAAAAACATTCAATAAGATAATAGCAAGAACATCAAGCAGACTCTCTTTTAACATTAGTCTCATATACTGTCATCATCAACAAAACAACAAAAAAAGGTAAATTTGTTTCCTTTCTTTTGTTACATATGAATCTACACACTCTTCCTAAGTCTTCATGACAGGGAATAACACTTTACACTACTCTGACTAAGCAGAGAATAGAACTAAAATAAGAATGCACTAACAACAAATTTATAAAAAAACTATATAAAGTAACCCATATTTATCTTAGTATATGTTATAGACAACTTGTTACTCTAACCTGATATTTTCTCTTGAAACTAGAGTTTACATTTTAAAAGTTTGTTTTTTTTTTAATATACTTACAGAAATCAGCAGTTTCAGTTCTTGCATAAACCTGGGAAACAGCCTGACCTCAGGACTTCAGGAATTCAGCAGACAATAACTAGATGGCCAACTCAAGGATGCTGACCATAAAGATCTATATCAAGGCCTACCAGAAAATATCCTGCACATTCTACACGTCCTGATGTCCATAGTTCTCCCTTCCTTTTTTCAATCCTATAAAATTTGCTAGCTTGCCCAAAGCTGTTGAGATGTTTTTTTCAAGACAGGAGTCTGCCATCTCCTCAGGTCATAGCACCTGTGTAAACTGCTTTCCTTCTCACAAGCTCCTGTCTCATGAGTTTGGCTTTCATTGAGTCCAGCAGCCAAGTCTGCATTTAGTAAAGGTTACATTCTCAGGAACTAACATTTTCTCAGTTTCTGCAATACTGAAAATATTGACATCCCTTTTAAGTATATACTATACAATCAATACATGTCATTAATGCTCATCTCATCGATCACAAATCTAATTAGATATTTTTGACAATATACACTTTCTGACAAATTTACGACAAACTGTGCCCCCAAAAGCGATCAGCACTTAATCTGGAAAGCATAAAATTTAACAAGATTTGGGGGAAATATTTGAATGACATGGTGTTTACAAAATTTCTATTGCTAATAAAACTTCCACTTATGTTATGTTGTCTAAATTTCTTAGCTCCATTTCACTAATGTACCTTTTGGTGGTCATAAAAAGCTCATGCTCACCTTTATGTTTATTTGATATTAACAAATGGAATTAAAAATATAGTAGTAACAATTTTCTCCAATTTATTTGTATTTGCCTTACTTCCTAGAAATGTCCATCTATGTTTATTTTATGGTTTAAGTTAAATATATTTAATTTAACTTTAAAATGTAATGGCATAATGAAATACTAGTGAGTTGATCATACTCTCTCATTTTCATAGCCTTGCTTGATTAATGCATTCACAACTCACCTCCTTGTCCAATAAAAAATATCATTACAATAAATACAGCCTGTAATTTAAAAATACATTAAGATAAATACTTTATGTAGATGTTGATTCCAATTAAATTTTTCAAAAAAGATTCAAGACCTTGAAAAGCCAAAGTGGTCTTGAAAAGGAAGAACACAGCTGAAGGCCTCAGAGTTTCTGGTTTCAAATTATACTACAAATGTATTGTAATCAAAAGAAGATATGTTGTTGTCATAAAAATATAAACATTGATCAATGGAACAGAATAAAAAGCCCAGAAATAAACTCACAAATACATAGTCAATTAATTTATGACAAAGGGGACAAGAATATATAATGGGGGGAGGGCAGTCCCGGTCAGCCACATACAAAAGAATGAAAGTGGATCACTATCTTATACCATGCTCAAAAATTTAACTTAAAATATATTAAAGATTTAAACATAAGACCTGAAAAAACAAAATTCCTAGAAAAAAATACATAGAAATTACCTTAGGATTGATCTTGGTAATGGGATTACATCAAACTAAAATGCTTTATTACAGTACAGAAAAATGTTTTGTTTTGTTTTTTTAATGAAAAGGCAACCTACCAAATGGGAAAAAATATTTGACAATTATCTACTGATAAGGTGTTGATATTTATTTCATAGGTCTAGCCTATATAAAATGTTAAGTAATGATTCTGTTGGTCCTGCTTCTGATGGAAGGACACTGATTAATTTGGAGGTCAAATGTTGAAAATGGAAAAGCCTCCATAAGCCTGATATTATGAATGTCTGTTGAAACAATATACCACAATGATATCACCACCATACCTCACCATCTACACGGTGATGAGACCTTATATAAATAAGAAGTCACTTCTCTGACATCAGTGACTGAGATCTTGAGTTTACTTCTAACTGCATCAATAGAAAACTTCCACCTACAAAGAAGGGTCTACACTATCACTTCAAAATAATATTAAGATGATGTTACTTTAATAGACAATTTTATTTTTATATATAAAGGTGTTATTATTTATTTCGATGTCTAAATTACCTTATAGGTTTAAGAGATTTAACAATAAACTGGAGATATTATGCTTGTTTGTTTGTTTTGTTGATTAGGTTCCTGTTAAAGGTGAGATCATATGGTATTTGTCTTTCAACAAAACAAACAAATAAGCATAATATAACCAAAGACACTGAAATTGAGAACAGGCTGACATTCACCAGAGAGGAGAAGGGAGGGAATTTCAGGGGAAAATGGGAAGGGTTTAGAGCAACAAGTATAAAGGACACATGGACAAAAACTAGGGGGGGTAGAAATGGGAGGGAGGTGGGGAGGGCTGGGACAGTGGGCTGGGGTGGGAGTAAAAGACAGAAAACTGTACAAAAACAACAATTAAAATAAAAATTTAAAAAAGAGATTAAAAAAGAAAGAAAGAAAAAGAGCGGGGAAGCAAAAAGATTGAAGGAGTCTGGGATGACAGAGTATTATATGGACACTGAACTGCCACCTCTGGAATCTTTCACATGAGGAAAAATAAATGCGTAACTTGTTAAGCCAGCCAAGAAAAATAAATAAAATAAATAAATAAACTGTGGAGGAAAAAACAAAACAAAACAAGTAAATTGCTGAAAGCTTTAGTCAAACACGTGCATATCAACTGAAGTCACTAGTTCTATTAAGATCTTAGCAAAATTGGCTGAAGTCTCTATTTTCTTACTTATGAATACTCATAGCATCTGAAATCTTTGCAAAATCTAAGGGTCTTATGCTACTTGGTGACCTCCAAGCTCATCAATGACCTTTAAGTTCAAACTTCTGTTAATTTACTCTAATGTATTAAGTATTACTTACTCTAATGTATTACTCTAATGCATCTTTCTTTGTTTGTTTTTTTCTTAATGTGTATGAGCAAAGGAATCATGTAACTTATTTATTTAATACATACCCAGATATTCCCAAGCACATATACAAGCTAACACACATCCACAAACATACATACACACCCTCAAGGTCTCTGTGTATAACAGATTTTGCTGAAGATTTAGCAAGATAATTACATCACAGAAAAACTAGCAACTTAAATGTGAATTATAAGCCTCCCTATCTTCTTGGTACTTCAGCCATCCTACCACTGTGAAATTTTTACTTCCTTGTTCTTGTACACCAAGGACAACCTCATTCTCTTGTCTTCTTTTTGATATTTTTAAAAATTATTTTCCCTTTCTGTCCTCTTTTTCATTCCAAAGACATTTTTTTTAGAATCCAGCTTTTTTATGCATTGATGAACTATCACACTATCTTCCTATATAAGACTTTTTTTTTCCTGTTGTGGTGCCAAAAGACACTAATTTATATTACTATGCCTTTAGGTATGGTTACCAAAAATAATCTACTGCTCCAGTTGCACACATTGAAATAGCATTCTACTCTAAAACACAGGATGGGTCAAAGGTAGGTTTACAGTTGTTCATATGGAAAATAATATAATAAATAATAAAGAATGATACAAGAATAAATTGTGCTTGATGTACTCAACCTGTATTTGGGTTATTCTCCCTTTTGAATGTTAATCAAATCAAAATTACATAATAAATGTAATATTTATTTTCAATTTTTATTCTTGACTCCTTAAAATTATGTTTATAAAACTAATAAATTTTCTTTTGAATCCAATACAAATGTTACCTATAAATGGCAATGGTTTAAATAATTTATGAAAAAACTATTCTTTCATTTTATTGTAATAGTGCATCTAAGGAGCAATGAAATTTAGTAAACAATTTATATCTTAAAAGTTCTTTTTCTTGTATCAGGAAATGTCAGGTGAGAGTTAAGATACTGAGGACAAAGTGAGAAAGTATAAAGATCAATCACAAGAACAGATCATTGGTGATGACAACAAACTCAAGCCTCCTCAGCAGTCACTGCTGTGCATTTTGACTACATTATGAGGATATCAATGAAGACTCTTACAGTTATGTTCTGCATAACGCTCATTCACAGGTAACAACTAAGAAGACCTAGTTTTCAAATTCTACACATATAAGATCTTGTGGTTTCAGTTTTTTTCCCATATTGTTCTCAAATCTTGACATCAGTGAAAGATTTGAAAGTTCAAGACTCCCCAATATAGTTGACTAACAGTAATCGCTATGCCAAATTTCAGTCAGAAAAAAGGCTCTATTTAATATAATATACAAGTTAAAAGACAAGGTTTTTGTCTTATGTACCTTGCAGGAAAGATAGAACAATTAGTGTTAAGAACTATAATCAGAATAAAAACTCAAAGAAGTCCTCGCAACCAAATATCTCCCACCATCCTGCTTAGAAACGGAAATTCCCACTACAATCATATGCTTCGTAATGAAGTTTTAGTCAATGACTGACCGCCCATGATGGTGGTCCCAAGATTACGGTGGAAGTGAAAATTATAAATTCCTAGTCACACAAAAGCTGTGGCAACATCACAGCACAAAACATTACGTTTTGTGTCAATCTCAGCCTATTGATAGCAACGCTATGGGCTAAAAACGCCTGGGCGTTACTCACCTGGGTCCCCAGTGAGTATACTCTTGTGAGTCTTTTATGGTTGCAAGACTCCCTTCAACCACAACCATTAGAAAACTTTGAAGAAAAAGAATTCATTACTTACAAACTCTGATACAGAGAGCATGCGCTTGGGCCTGGGGTTCTGCTTATACTGAAGTGGGGGGTGGAGCCTAGGGTTTTGCATTTCAGCTGGCTCACTCTGGTGAATTTAAAACATATGACAGGACTTTAAAGAAGGGGAAAAGAGTGCAAATAGTCAGTTACTGAAATCAACCAAGATGTTTAAATTTTAAAACAAAGGAGCCTCAGTAGAGGGAAGTGGCCTGGCTCCTCATCTTGTCTGTAGCTGGCAATGACTTTACTGGAGATAGCCAGTTCTGAAGTTAAGTGAATCTCTTGGCAATAAGAACTTAAATCAGTCACTGGCTTTACAAAAAGAAATGCAGGTGCCTGGCTGTCAGGGCTTAAACTACAATCACTCAGGTGTTTGTGGCGATGCTGGTCATATAAAAGTATAGCACATACAATTACAGTAATAGACTATACCATCTAAGTTTTTGTGAGAGCACTCTATACATTCATTCACACAACAATGAACTTGCCTAAGGATACATTTCTCAGAATGCATTCCCATTATCAGGAAGCACATGACCCTACTGAAGGTAGTGAGTTTACAGGAAATTTCTGAAAATATAATTCATCAATACTCATGAGTATTATCTCATATCCTTAAAGTGATATATGTCAATGCTAATTTTGAGGTTGGGGGACAGAAAGTCTGAGGCTTGGATGTTAGATATCCAATAAGGGAGAGCAAATTTGGCCTGTGTACAACACTTTGATTACAGATGAGGTAGAGTGGAATAATGAACAAATGGAGACAAGTGGGAAACTTATTTCTAAATCATAGCAATTTAGTGTAGTATATTTCCTATCATACTTGTCTGAATTTTTTTTCTGTCTTAACTTTGTTTTGGGATATAGGTAAGTTATCTAAGAATTCAAAATAGTATATAGGTAATCTATCTATCTATTTATTTATTTATTTATTTATAGAGAAAGGGGAAGGGAAGGAGAAAGAGAGGGAGAGAGACATCAATGCGTGGTTGCCTCTCATGCATTCCTAACTGGTGACCCAGCCTGCAACCCAGGTATGTGCCCTGACTGCGAATCGAACTGGCAACCCTTTGGTTCACAGGCTGGCACTCAGTCAGGGGATTGGCGCTCAATCAGATTGCTAATCTGTTTGATTACCAGCCAGGGCTGCTAATCTGTTTAAATTAATAATTAAATTTATTAAATTTTATGGAGGAAAAACAAATACATAAAATTCAATTTTATATGTATATTCTATCAAAAAACAGTCAACACAATTTGAAAACAGATATGTTTTAAATACGTAAGAAAAAGTCAAATACAAAAGAACACAACTATCCCACCTAAAAGGGAATAAACTAAACGTAGGCAAAATACATTGTTGAAAGAAATTTGAAAACAAATAAATTAAAGAAATGTAATTTTGGCCTTTATTCTCTTCATATGCCATGGATTCTCTTTATTTTTTCATCCACATGACACTTTCTAAAACGCTGTGAGATGATTGCATTCAAGGTCTCAGAACTCACGTTGGGTAGGCTCAGAGAGAGCCCCACTGTGGGAATTACATCCATGAGGTGCAACCTTTTCCAAAGATGGTGGTTATATGAATGCTCCAGTCACATTCATTTTGACTGGACATTCCTGATATCTTACCTACACTCTGGAGGTTTCCTGTGAGATGGAGTCAAAGTCAATTTTATGAGGATTTATTTGATAGAGTCTTTGTTCATTACTCACAATTGTGACAGTATGAAAATAATCTACATGTCAAGAGATAAATGTGTCAGGAAATGTGATATAGATAGACATGATGCATCACAAAATGTAATATATATATATATATATATATATATATAAATCTGATATACACACACAGACACACACCCACACACACACATGTTCTTCAGCCTTAAAAAAAAAGAAATCTTGTCATTTCCAACAATAGGGATGAACCTGGAGGGGATTATACTAAGAGAAATAAGAAAATAAAACAGAGAAAGACACTGCACAGTATCACTATATGAAATCTAAAACAAAACAAAAATAAGCAAGCAAACATACAAAAGAAGAACTCATGGGAACATAGGAAAGTGATTGCCAAAGGTTAGGAAGTGTTGCAATCAGGAAGATGAGGATAAACAGGTGCAACCTTTCCTATAGGATGAACACGTTCTGAGGATCTACTATAAAACATGGTGACTAGATGATGACACTGTATTTTATAACAGAAATTTACTAAGAGAATAGATTCTCACTCCCCCTCCAAAATTGTGAGTAGGTGAGATGTGAATGTTTTAATTAACTTGACGAGAAGATGCTTTCACTATATATGTAGATCGAATCATTACATCATACATTGTAAGTATTTTGTCAATTATACCTCAATAAACTGAAAAATTAGATTATGAAACTCCTCCTAAAAATGAAGAGAAAAGAAATCTTTATTTGGCACCCTTCTGATAAAAGGAACTTTAACATTGCTTTTTAATTATGGCAATTATGCATCTTTTGCAATCCTTATATATTTTATTTTTCTTGACTTACTTCATTGGCTAGATCTTTCAGTACAATGTGGAAGAGATGGTAGGTATCTCTATCTTATTTCTAAGCCCAGAGAAAAAGCTTTCAATTATTCAAGATAAATTATTCAATTTATTAAATTTTTATTTTGTTTGCATATGCAGCAATGTGTCTTGCCTTAAAGTGCGATTAACAAACATTCGGATAGCTATACCAGCTTTCATTGAATTTATGCTTTTATGTTATAACTATTTCCACCTGTCACTTTCATCATTTACATGTCATTATTGTTCATGTATATCTGTTTTAAGCAGCACATACATATGATTTTGCATGAGTTGTGTGTGTGTGATCTCAAAATTGTCTTTTTAATTTAACCAATTAGTCCATTTATATGTTAAAATTTATATCCTCCATCTTACTGTATGTATTGAACTTACTGTATCTATTGAACCTACCGGTACTATTCTTTTTCTACTTTTTTGCACAACATTTTAATTCAATAAGTATCTTGAGGGGAAGACTAACATGCATAAGACTGAATTACACATGCCCCACCCAACATTCACTCTGCTATTGGCCACTTGAGGTTCTAATTTTGTCTCACCAGTTCTGTGAGACCACCTGTTTTGCAGCCATTCAAGGCTAGGCAGGCTCACACAGGATTCAGACAAATGGAAGAAAATTCATGGGGCCTGAGGATTTCTGACATGCCTTTATTCTGGGGTGGGACGATCCACCCACACTGCAAGCCACGTGTCACGGCAGGAAGTCCTGACTCCCTTATATACTAAATGCATACAAAGCTGGCCGGATACCAATATTTGCCTTCACTAATATAACAGAGCTTCATTCTAGGCACGTGGGCCCCTACACAAGATTATATGAACACTGCTAAGTAATGTTTGCCTGGACGTCTGGGTGAGGGAGCCTGACTGCCTCCATTTTCCCTATACCACCGTAGTCTCAGAAACATTAGTCTTAATGTTAGCACAGGCAGCTAGACATTAATAAAAAAGATGCAAAGAGAATTAGTCATTATTAAGCACGATCAACTGTGGAGCATAAACTTGTTTCACCAGGAAATTACAGCTTCACACAGTCCCCAGAGAAGCACCAGTGAAATGCTTTTCTCGCAATCCTGTCAAAGAATACAATTTCCATCTGAAACATTTTCAAGTCCCTCCATCTTTTTAACTTGCCAAGTGTAGGGTATCAATTTACCCTGGTTTACTGAAGACGTTCCTGGTAGTATGAAAGTCCCACATCCTGGGAAACGGCTTAGATTTGGTCAGAAAAAGATGGCTTACCTTTCTAGGAAGTAAATATTTCACTAATAATAATAGATTTTAGTTGGCTTTTAATCCTGGCATTAAGATGGTTACAGTGAAGGCTAAAAAGCATATGAAATAACCACAAAGTAAGGGACATCAGACCGTAAATTGTTTGGAATATTTCAAACAGCAAGAAATATGCTTACAAAAAAAAAAGAGAGAGAGAAAAACCAAATGGAGTAGCATAATGAGAGGAAGTGGTGGATGGAGTAGAAGTTGATTATATTTCATTGTGGAAAATGAATATATTCAATGGTTGAAACAATTTAAATAGCTAACTGAGCTTGCTTGGTTTGATATACAGAAATACAGACAGTGAATTAGTTTGCTGAGTTGCTTTAACAAAGTACCACAGACTGGAAGGTTTAGAAAATCAAAAATGTATTGTCTCACAGTTCTGGAGGTTGGACCTTCAAAATTGAGTAGGGTTGGTTCCTTTAGAAGGTTGTGAGGATCTTTTCCCGCTCTCATTTCTTACTTGTATTATACATGGCCATCTTGTCCTTGTGTCTATTCATATCACCTTCACTCCATGCAGGTCTTTCTCTGTATCTTAATTTCCTCTTTTTGAGAACATTAGTCATACTGGATTAGCACCCGTCCTAGTGACCTCATCTTACCTAATTACATCTGCAATGACTCAATTTTTAAATATATTCACATTCTAAGGTACTGGGCATTAGGATTTAAACATATTTATTTTGTGGGAGCACAGTCCAACCCAACAGATGGCAATTAAATGTATGACCTCTGAGGAAGGAGTGGCATAATGGTGTACTCACAAAAATATAGTTTGGCGGTCAAATTATACTGGTAATTGATAGATGAATAAGAATCATGTCTGTGCTTATTTTTTAACTGTCTAGAAAGTTGCATGTTTGTGAAGTATTATTTAAACAGCACACTTATTGAGACTGAAAATAAGTAGATATTTTTCAAATACAAGCACATTTGTTTCAGGTTTCTATATCATACTAGACAATGGAAGAATATGGCCATAAGGAATTCATTGAGACAAAATGTTCTCTTGTTCTAAATCATGAGATAGTGTGCTCATATTTAACTGCCTGCCTCTTATTACTATAGCTGCTATTTTAAATTTGTAAATTCTGAATCCATTAAAATACTCAATAAGCTTTTAAAGTTTTAAATTATATTTTCATAGTGAATATGTTAAATTTAATGGAGAGTTTTAAGATAATTTAGAGGGCTATGACTTCTATGACATGGAAAAGATTATACAAAATTGTCATTTGAAAAATACTCAATTTGACTTTGAATCACTAAATTTCTACCTAAAAAAAAAAAAAAACTTGGCGTTACATAATATGTAAGAAAGATTTTAAGCCATTATTTACTTTAAAGTTAACTTATTCAAAATTAGTTCAATTTCTACCCACATTTTAATTTAAGACAGGAAATATCTTTTCCTAACACAAATTTATAAAAACTTTCTTTAGCTTGCTAAAACAGCTTTAAAATCAAGACTGACATTGAAAATGGACAGCTATTTACATTTTCAATATGAAGAAATGGTTTTTAGTTTTATAAAGAGGGAAGAAGACATTTATATTTACGATTTATTTTTTCTTTCTATGAGTATCACTGATTAGATTTTACTAATCAGAGGATTATTTACTTGTTTTGAGAAAACCTACTATAATATTTGACCTTCCACACAAATTTTAGGCACTTAAGCTGAAATCCATAACATCTTATCTCTGTACTGACTGCCAAATTTGCTATCATGCCATATGTCCAACATACTATTTGCATTTGAATTGGGGAACGTAAATGATGTTTTAATGATTTCATGTGCTGAAGAATAGGTATATGGCAGAAAGGAAAAAAAGCAATACACAGGCAATAGTCTTCTTATTTAGGATATTTCAGTCATAACACTTAGCAAAAGAAAAACTATATTTTCTAGAGTTAATAATAAGTAATCTGTTAAAATAAATATTAGTTCTAGAAAGAGTTAGAGGTATGTCATAATACTCTTATGAGAGATCAGCTGTAAAGCCATGTTAAATTGAGCACTGACTTCATTTTCACTAAAATAAATGTTATGATTAAATAACAAATTCTATCTGATGATTTTGATAGAATTTAAAATCACATATAAAAATTGACAACACACACTCAAGATACTTTTGAATAATAAAACATATGCTATTAATTCTTTTTTTAAATTATTTTATTGTTGTTCAAGTACAGATGTCTGTATGTACTCCCCTCCATTCCCCCCACCCCAGCCATCCCCACCTCCCTCCCCTGCTTCCACCCCCACTTGGTTTTGCCCATGTGTCCTTTATAGTTGTTCCTGAAAACCTTTCCCCGTTTCCTTCTCATTATCCCCTCCCACCTACCCTCTGGTTACTGTCAGATTGTTCTTAATTTCAATGTCTCTGGTTACATTTTGCTTGCTTGCTTGTTTTGTTGATTAGGTTCCAGTTAAAGGTGAGATCATATGGTATTTGTCCCTCACCTCCAGGCTTATTTCATTTAGTAGCATGTAATATAGTACTCTGCAGTTCCATCCATGCTATCACAAAGGGTAGAAGCTCCTTCTTTCTTTCTGCTGTGTAGTATTCCATTGTGTAAATGTACCATAGTTTTTTATCCAGTCATTTACTGGTAGGCATTTCAGTTGCTTCTAGCACTTGGCTATTTCAAATTGTGCTGTTATGAACATTGGGGTGCATAGGTTCTTTTGAATTCTTGTTTTGGCATTCTTAGGATACAATCCCAAAAGCAGAATTGCTGGGTCAAAAGCAGTTCCATTTTTAGTTTTCTGAGGAAATTCCATACTGTGTTTCACAGTGGCTGCACCAGTCTGCATCCCACCAACAGTGCATTAGGGTTCCCTTTTCTTCACATTCTCTCCAACACTTGTTGTTTGTTGAATATGCTATTAATTATTCAAATACTATATGTTCACACACACAAAAATCCAACATATTCCCCAAAGATACTACAGAGCAACCCAAAATATAAATTATTTTTCTGTTTAAATAACAAATAATCCTTGAGATAGTCAAATGATGATTATTCAGTTTTTGTTTTCTAAATAAGTCTTATAATCAAAACTTGTATAATTTATACCTTGTTTTATAATGTAATATATAGATATAAATAGTGATTGCTTATGTGTTAACATTTTATTTAAAACTAAAAGGCATTGAAAATAAAAACATATGCCATAGTACATTAATATATCCCAACTACTGGAACAGAAATATACTTTAGGTTAGTATAAGACTGATCCATTAAGACTAAATAAAAGAAATATGAAGGAAGAGTAAACTGAGGAATAATGTTTGAGGCACCTAAATGTGTTTCTTAATTAAGATAATAAAGAGTCTGACTTTTTCAAAACTATAAGGCAAAAAAATTGTGAAATTGAAATGAAAATTATAATTTTACCCTAAAATAACATGCTTATGCTTTTTTGTTCTTTTTTCCCAAGGCCAATTTTTTTCATCATGCATACAGAAGATAAAAGTGCCAGGAATCCTATTCTGATTGGACAAAGCCATCTCATGAATACTTGTTTAGAACCAGAGATATCAATTACAGAAATGTTGATTATAACATGGCAACTAGGGTGAAGAATCATCAAAACTGTAAGAGTTACAGATTTCTTTTTGGTAGTTATCCTTACGGAACATCGTAACAACTTTGATTCTGAAGTCCTACAAAACCACAATATTCAAACTACTTTTAAGCACAGGGTTATATTAACAGGCCACAACATTTGATAACAATAATAAATAGACCCTAAGCTCCCAAAAGGCATCAAAAATTACAATGACATTCTTGTAAATTAGGGGTCACCAACCTCCAGGCCACTGACTGGAACTGGGCCACACAGCAGGAGGTTAGCAGCAGGCAAGAGGGCAAGCAAGAAGCTTCGTCTGTGTTTATAGACACTCCCCATTGTTCGCATTACTGCCTGAGCTCTGCTTCCTGTCAGATCAGCAGTGGCATTAGATTCTCATAGGAGCACAAATCCTATATATGTAAGCTTCATATGTAAACAGCACATATGAGGGCTCTAGGCTGCATGCTCCTTATGAGAATCTAATGCCTGATGATCTGAGGCGCTGCTGAGGTGGTGATGCTAGTACTGTGGAGTGGCTGCATATATAGATTATCATTAGCAGAGAAGTTTGACTGCACAGGGACCATAATAAATCAACTGCTTGCAGACTTATATTAAAACCCTATCAGTGAGTGGCAAGTGACAATTAAAGGGCATCTGGTGGCAGGCTATAAAGCCATCTCCCCACCCCAATCCATGGAAAAATTGTCTTCCACAAAACTGGTCCCTGGCGCCAAAAAGGTTGGGGACTGCTATTGTAAATGTTCTGAACTGAAAGCAGTGAGCAGGACTCAACAGCTTAATTTCTCCATGGGTGAAATTGGAGAAGAGGATGCATAGGGTCTTACTTAAATGAAACAAAAAGCATATAGCACTAACTGTTCTTAGAGCTAACTATTGATCTTTATTTTCAATGAAACAACGAATAGAAAAGTTTCAGAATATAGCTAATATGAATATTGGTGGTCACAGCTTACTATGACATTTATTTTCACCAGATAAAATAGAAAACAATAAACAGTTGTTTATCAGTACTACGTATCATTAATAAATAATGGGATATCTTGAAATATACAAAGCTTTAACTGACTTTTAAATTAGCATTATACTACTTTCAACCATATATTTACAAAGATACAAGGCTTAGGATGATGTAACTTTAACCTTAAAATGTACTATGACAATAATCTCTTCATTTTGTGGAGGTGGATGAGGAGGTGAATCAAGATTGAATGGCATGCCCATAGGTTCACAGAGGACAAACTAGGATCAAAATGTGGGTCATATGACTGACAAGTCAAGAAGTAATACTAAGTTGCCTTTCACTAACCATGTAAAACTCTCTCGAAAAGAAGTTGTTCCTTGTGTGTATAACCAAGAATAGATATAATGTTGAATCATAATTAATTGAAAATATATGGTTTAATCTCATAAAAAATAAATTTATTTGTGATGGAGAAATACTATCTCTACTTACCTGTTTTCTTATTTCTTCCTTCCTTCCTTCCTCTTTTCCTTCCTTCCTTCCTTCCTTCCTAACATATTCTATTCCTAGCCACATCACCTAAGTTTAAGCTTAGTATACAGTTAGAGCTGGTAACTCCATTTCCCAGTCTCTACTGCAGTGACGTGAACTTTTGTGACTCAGTTGGATCCAGTAGAGTATGACTGACAATGTTGCGTGTGACTTCTTCACCATCTCATTAATGTCAGGGCCCCTGGCCCTAGGACTCCTTTTTCTGTTTTCTTCCTTTTGGCTGGAAATGGCCATCGTCTGGGAGAAAATCATAGATGGAATCAAATATCTCTTCTATTATTGGAATTTTTTGTACTCATGGCATATAAATATTGTAGTTTTCAGACACATGATAAAACATTTACAGTTATATGCAGGTTTTTGGAATCAGTAATTGAATCTAATATACTCATTTAAAGGGTTAAGAAATTTGAAACCTACTTAAAGAGAATTTATATCCAAATACTTTGTCCAGGGTCTTCCCTGAGTATTGCTAACAGAAACAGAGCCAGATTTGAGTGTTGTCAAAATGTTCACATGTTTGTACATTTTATATTATGTGAATTCTCATAAATACATTTACTTAAAATGCTTTTAAAACATACGTATTTATTTATTGGCATTATTTTGGTAAGTAAAGATATATGTTACAGTAATCTACCAATTTTTTACCTAGCAGAGAATAGAATCAGCATATTTGTTCAGAAAATTGAAAGAATAAGAAAAGTCAGGCTACAGTCTTAGGTCAGAAATAGACAGAAATAACAATGGAGCTTTATATAACACTAGGAAGCAAACCTAAAATATACCATTCTAGGTTACATATATGTCAAGCACCATTCTAAATACAATATATAAATTGATTAGTGTACTTAATTTTCATAATATACCTATAAGGTCATATTATTAGTAGTAATAGTAGTAGTATTGAGTTATAGATAATAATATTGATGTCCAAAGTATGAATATTGTAAATATTAGCACTAATATTCAAATTCAGAGTCTAACTTAAAACCACCTACTTTTAGCTATTATCCTGTAAGTCCTCCCTTAATGTTGTGTGGCATCTGGGACATTGGTAATTATGTGTCTATGGTTGGGAAATCAAGGGAGAACATTTTTGGAGAACAAGGTTACCAGTGAAAAAATGTGTCTAAATTCAGACCATCTGGATCAATGTTTTACATATATAATGTTGATGCAATTATGCTAATTCTGAATAGTACTTCCTCTATTTGATCAGTCACAGGAATAATTCTAGAAACCAAATATTAGAAGCGAAAAGACCAGAAAGTTTCACAGGTCAAATGCTGTGCTGACTAGAATTTCTAGATTGTCTTGTTTTTATGTTTTCTTCTGAGACAGCCAAAACAACTGAAAATCAACCTACGTTATCACAGAAATTTTTCCTATCAACTTCAAGAAGATTTTCTAACAATAAATATTTTTGAATATTTTTTATGTCAAGCATTGCTGAGTACCTAGAGTCTATGCATTTCTAAATGAAATAAATATATCTTGATAACAGATGATAACAAATAAATACTTGTATTAATACTTGAGAAATCTAACACAAGGAAGAAAATAATTTTTTAACATCTACTGTATGTCATTTTACACATAGTGTTACTTCAGAACAGAGGCAGCAAAAACAGTTCCAATTAAAGAAGTGTTGTCCAAATTGTACCTCAGCACCAGCAGCAACAACACAGATGCATATCTGAGCATTACAAATTAGACTCAATCAACAGATATTGCTAAAATATCTTAAACTCAAATAAACTAAAAATATCCTAAACTATTTTATAAAATATCTTAAATTGGAAAGTAGTTTCAGGGAAGTAGCCCAGTGCTGTATAAATACAGTTAGATGCTGAACCAGACAAGCTTGTCATGTGTATGTTCATTCTCCGCATGTGGCCCAAATCACTAAGCTTAGACACTCTGATCCATGAGCATGACCTTCCTTGCTAAGATTTAAAATGGAAAGAAAAGCACTCAGGAAAGGTTTCAGCTTAATCAGTCATACTTTGCAAAGCTAGCCAACATGTATATGCATCATCCATCTGGGCAAAAGGCTTTACAGCTTTTAGACATTAAATGACTCACTCTGCAAAGCTCTTTCCAGACTAATGGTGGTTTTAATTTCTCTATTAGATGAACTAGAATATTAGGGAGGCAAATCTTTGCTGTAATGCTCCCAGAAAATGAACTCCCCTAAAACATAGATGAGTATAATAGCTGATAAAACCTTGGAAATGCAAGGTTAAAAGTGTGTTTATCTGCACCATGCCATCTGTATCCCCTAAGAGCTTGAACAGGAAGGATTTGTTCCTTAAGCATTATTAGTTTTGCTAAAAATTGTCCTTGTTTTTTGCTACCCTGAAGAAATAAATGACATTGTAAAAATGAGACTGCACTTATTACAACCTAACCTATGGGCCACTTTTTCAAAAGTAATTTGGTCATTTGACATCATAAACCTCCCAGTGAGAATGAATAGAAATAATGTGGGTTTTTTTTTTGTTTGTTTGTTTCAAGTTCAGCTTGCCCTTTATGTTTGCTTTTCTTCCATATTCTTTTTCATTAAGTTATTCACCATAATTGGTTTATATTAAAAAACTCTTCCCAAAATATTCCTGTTCTTTCATCAAATTTAATATTTTATTATTTTATTAATGAATTGTGTTAAAAGCCAATAAGGTGTTTTCTCTTTAGAGGGGACTCTGGGTGCTGGTAAAATTCTGCTTTCTGTTATTGGTGCCAATTATGCAGCCAAATTTCGCTGTAGAGAAAATCACCATGCTCTGCACTTAGGATTTTTTATTTTTGCTCTGTAATGTTATATTTTTAACAAAATTTACAAAAAAGTGGTTTACTTAATAAACTTCAATATAATCCAGAACATCATCAGCACAATATAATATAATAAAATTTGGCAAGAGGCAACTTTTCTGTGGTTGGCAGAAATATTATACTACTTCTAAGACTGGCTTTTAAAGAAATTGCAAGGTAATACAACATCTTAGTTACCTCCAACTGAATAAATAAACTACAGTAAGAAAAACTTTTCAAAATTATATTATTTAATTCTCAAAGTGAGTGGTCATAATGATTACGCACTTAGCAGCTATACGTCTCCTAAATATGATGGAGCAAATACAAAACCTTTATGTTTCCCATGAGTGGTCACATATTCTTAAATAGTAATTCTGCTAATAGTAGTACCACTGAAATACGTGTCTAGATTGGTTATAAAACATTCCTGCTATGATTAGAGTTTACTTGTGGTGCACTATGTATACAAGTTTGTTTTAATTTTCTGTAACATGAGAAATTCTGAAATGCATAATCACAAAGTGCTTTCACCTTGAGAATAAAATATTTCTTTTTTAGGTATGTGAGTGACAGTATTAAAAATGAATTAAATTGCCCAAATTATCTATCCCACAGTTTCTGTCATGTGACAGATCGCCTGGGATGTTTGTTAAAAACATATACATAATTCTGAGATCCATCATGCACTTTATAAAATGGTATTTTAAAAAGATAAGAAAAAACATGAAAAATATAATAATCATAACTTCAAATATTACTTCAATAAGGAAAATTAGAAGGAAACTAGTTTAGATTTTTGTGTTCTAAAATGTCTGTTGCTAATTCACTGGAAGAAGGGAAATTTCAAATCAAGAATTTGTTCAACTTCCCAGTGATGTTTTGTTTTTTAATCAGTATTTTTTAATCATTGATATTGTACAGTTTTCTGTCTTTTACCCCGCCCCCAGCCCACCACCCCAGCCCTCCCCACCTTCCTCCCATTTGCACCCCCATAGTAGAATAATTGTTAACTAAGCAATTTTTTAAAGACTGGCTAATATCAGGAGCAGAGAAGGTAGTATTAGCTATAAAGATAGATTGGATAAATAGATAATTTCTATCAGTGAAGTAATGAGTTCAAGTGAAAGGCTGAAATATCTATTGGGTTGGCCAAAAAGTCCATATTTTTTTCCATAAAATAAAAGACATATTTTTCATTTTCACCAATAACTAATGATTTGGATATTTTGAGTATGTCAGCTATCTCCTGTGTTGTAGAACATTGATTGTTCTCAATTAATGCCTCAATTTTATAACTATCAACTTCAATTGGTCTACCTGACTATGGAGCATCATCCAGTGAGAAATCTCTGACACAAAGCTTCGTAAACCATTTTCACCATGTTCCATCAGTCACAGCACCTCCTTATACTACACAAATCTTTTTTTTTTAACATTTCAGTTGTGTTTTTACCTTTCTTTAAATAATAAAGCATAATGTGCCAGAAATGTCGCCTATTTTCTTCCATCTTCAATATTAAAATGACTACACAAAAATTCACCAATTTTGATGTTTTTTTAAATTTTTTAAAAAGATTTTATTTATTTTTAGAGAGATGTAAAGGAAGAGAGAAAGAAAAAGAGAGAAACATCAATATGCGGTGGCCTCTCATGTGGCCCCCACCAGGGACCTGGCCTGCAACCCAGGCATGCGCCCTGACTGGGAAACAAACTGGTGACCCTTTGGTCCACAGCTCACACTCAATCCACTGAGCTGTACCAGCCAGGGCTGATAAGTTTTTTTGTTTGTTTGTTTGTTTTTTAATGCACTCTGATATGACAGCTGTCACAATGCATTCTAACAAAATTGTTTTGAATGAAGTTAAGACAACTAAATGCTACTTGAGTGATCTTACAGGAAAATAAATGGACTTTTTGGCTAACTCAATATAATGTGATTTCATGACAAGCTTACTTATCATCAAAGGACTAAATGAAATTGATAATCACCTTAATTATAACCTGTTGCAAAATAAATGATATTAAGTAAATAACAAATTATAGAAGTTGGAGTCAAGGAAGAAAACTAGAAAAAATGTAGAGGCTCCAATTTCCTCACTTCTCGTAGTATGATAATTATTTTTTGAAGATTTTATTTATTTATTTTTAGAGAAAGGTGAAGGGAAAAAGAGAGGGAGAGAAACATCAATGTGTGGTTGCCTCTCGAGCGCCTCCTTCTGGGCACTTGGCCCACAACCCAGGCACGTGCCCTGACTGGGAATCAAACCAGCAACGCTTTGGTTCGCAGGCCCATGCTAAATCCACTGAGCTACACCAGCCAGGGTATATTGTAATTATTTATGCCTCCGCAAGTTTCAGCATTTGTGCTTCTTCCAGTCATGTAGCAGAAATGCATTCTCTTATCTCTGCAATAATATGAGAAGAACCCTTCCTCATCCATCCCTGATGTGCTGACTCATGCTATAAATAAGTGAAAGGTATTTTTTTCAAAAATTAACAGTGATATTTATGTTCATTATTACTACAGAATAACCTAGCTAAGACTTTAAACAAATATGAACAATGTAGCCTGTCTAATGTTCACAGATCTAGAATCAGAGTTTTAGCAGATTTATTTTACCGTTATAAATGTAATTTAAAAAGTGAACAAAAATGATGTTGCTAACAAAAATATTTAAAGTGTAATGAGGAAAATGAGATGTGCATTTATATGTTTGAATGCAACCCCTCCTCCAACTTCTTCATACTTCCCTATGTCCAAATGTTTGTGTAATAACCTTTCACACAGACTCTGGTATTAACCATGTAGTACACATTGGTCAAAAGCACTGTTGCAAATGTGGAACAGAGAATTGAAAATGCCTGCGTGTTAAGGCTTAATTTTTTTCAGTTATTCCTGGAAACTTGATGACATGTGAATAGTTTGGTGGTAGTTGAGGGACATGTCTTCTCAGTTCTTGCTGTAGTTATAGCTGACAGGCAAGACACTAGAGTGAGGCTACCAGGACCGGTCACTCAAACTAAATTCTAAACTAATTACAGATGTCTGCGTGAGCTTATGCAGGCCCAGTTCATCCCTCGAAATTTACCCTTTAAGTTATGAGATGATTAAGTGGTTGGTTACACACACACAAAAAAATAACCATTACAGTTACTAGTAGCAAAGAACTATTGTATTTATTATGCATTCTGAATTTGCTAAATGACAGTTGTTCCATCAATCTGCACCTATCAAAAATGAGGGGAAAGTTTCAGGTTATTAATCCCAAGCAATAGTTAAACATTCTGGCAGAGTTCATACTCTCTCCTGTTCTTTTGCTTTATTCTGGACAAGTTTTACAGGGAAGATTTGTGCTGCTGTTAGTGCAACTGCCATGTATGCTGAGCCTCTGTTGTCATGACAGCTAGGTGCAAAGGCCACCTAACTACTGAGGTATATAGTTAGGAACTACTCGGGAGAGGACATGCTAGACAACAGCTTACTTCCTTTTTCAAGCTCATTTGCCTTTGCTTTTTTTGTTAAATGATTCCAATTTTAAATAAATATTTTAATTTTTTTGAGAAAAATATATATGAATATATGTATATATGTCTATATCGATATGTTTACATCTATATCTATCTATATATTTATAGATGTAGATAGATATAGATATCGATATAGATATAGACATAGAGGTACCAAAATCTGTACACACACACACACACACACACACACACAGATTTTGGTAGCAGAATTCTGAACCAGGTAGTAGTATAGCCTGGAAAGCAGCTATAAAATAGAAATAAAATAGAAATTGTTAGCAGAGGCTGGAAAATGACAAGTGCTTGGCCATGGAAAAATGAAAGAATGGTGAATCACATTATACAGTTGAAGAATAATTGACAAAACTGTCATATGCAGTACCTTGGCAGATGGAAAATGTACCATACCTGAACTTGGCAAGATGATTTACAATCCAAATGCAGAAATGTCTGTTGGAGTTTAGCTATCTGTGGTAAAGTATGAAAAGAGAGAAATAAGCTAGATAAAGAACTGTTACATTCACTAACAAAATTTAGAGGTAATATGGCAGAGCTAGAACTTGCTGTGTTGGAAAATAAAATCGTTTCTCTTCTCCCAGGTTCTGAATAGTAAAAAAAAAAAAAAAAAAAAAAAAAAAAAAAAAAAAAAAAAATTCTGAAAGGTTAACAAGGCCTAGAAACACAGATCAAATCAGTGTTATGGCTATATAAAACTTCAAGACTTCTGAACTATTTTAGGTGTTGGCTAATATGCATCCTCAAATAAACTAAAGAACTTCTAAGAATCATAAGGACACGGTACCACAGAAAATTAATCTACAAGTAGCAGAGACTATGTTACAGGGAAGCATATCTTTGAAAAACTGCTGTGATCCAATGAGGTGCATTTATAAGTGATAAAAAGGACAGAACATTTTGCAGAGTGCTACGTTTCCAAGCTAAAGGACTACCAACTTGGACTTACAAGGAATATAAATTCCTATAGATTCCTTACCAGGCCAAGGGGCTAGGTAAGTGAGGAAGTAAAGAGATGATGGCAGTGCCTTAATGGTCACTGATTTGATTCCTGGTCAGGGCACTGTCTGAGTTGTGGGTTTGGTCCACAGTTGAAGCATGTATGAGAGGCAGCTGATGAATATTTCATTCCCTCTCTTTCTCCCTCCCTTCCCTTTCTTTACAAATAAATCAATTAATTTTTTAAGAGAGAGATGACAGCGTAATACAATCAACCACAGAAGTTTGGATAGGAAGGCTGAGACCAGGTACCTTAGGCTTTAGCAAGCCAGTGTAAATATTTTGCATAGTACTCCAAGTATTTTAAATAGAGGTGTAACATGATCTGATTAGTGTTTTACAAAGACCTCTTAGACTGCCATTTGGAGGATGAATTATAGCCTGCTATTAACCACATAAATCAAGTAGTTAGAAGTGATTGCAGGAGTCCAGATAAGAGATAGGTGACTTGGTTTAGAGATATGTGCTTTTACTCACCATTTGCTCACAGATTTACTTGCCACTATCATCTGCCCTACTCTGTGGTCTAAGATGCCGACCCATCCAGATTACATCATACAGACTTCACTGCCTTTTCTCTTCCAGTTGTGTTTGATCAAAAATACCTCAACAAGGTAAAGGAGAACACAAGAGAGCACGGTTGAGTTCTTTCTTCCTTCTGCTCTCTCCTTGCTTCAGTACAGAGGGTATAAAGTAGCCACTGCTGCTCCTGCCTGGCAGCACCTCTACCAAGAGTCCATTTCTCACTGGGTTTCAAGACATTCTTTTCTTTTGACAATTCACATCTGGATATACTAATAGCAACCTGCTGGTGGTCCTGGGTGTCCCAATGTGACTTAGAGTCTTCTTTAATTTTATTCAGCATTTTCAAATTATTGAAATTTCAACAATTTAAAAAAAAAAGTGTTCTTCTGTTTTCTCAATTTTAACAGGTTTAAGTGAATTTCTCTTCCTTTTTAGGATCCTAACAGGTAGGTGATAATTATGAAGATTAAAAAAAAACAGTGGACTGATTTGGGATATTTAGAAATATAATTGACACAACTGATAGATTAGAAGTTAGAGTGTAAGGATAAGAAAAGAATGAAAGCTAACTCCTAGCATTCTGACTTAAACTGTTGGATGAATAGCTATAACTAATGAAATGGCATAGTATATAAAGGAATGACTATTGAAAAATACATTTGAAATGCTTATTTCATGCTCATGTATAGATGACAAATAACAATAAGATTTATGAGTTTGTAGTGAGTCATTGGCAGACCATTAGCATGTAAAGAGATTTGTATATATAAATCATTGATCTCATAGAAAGATAAAGACAATCCTTGAGAGAGGAAACCTGAATTATTTTAACCCATAGAAAAGGAGAGTCTAGCAAAAGAATCTAGGAAGCAAATGGTTGTGAAGTAGTCAGAAAAGCAGAAGAATATGGTGTCATGGAAGGAAATAGGACAAAAGTAAATCAAGAATAGTTAGTTGGTCAACTATGTTTGCTGAGATATTAAGTATAGAAGACATCATTGAGTTAGTCAATGTGAAATTCATTGCCTTGTCAAGGGCAGTCTCATTGGAGTTTGGAGGAATACAGATGGAATGTAGTAGATGGGAAATATATACATGAAGAAGATTTATACTGAAAGAATATTTCTATATATAGATATATTTTAAGAAGTTTATTCTTAAACAAGCATAGAAACTGCATTAGAGAGAAATAAACCATTTTGAGATGTTTGTGTTTGTTTATCTTTTGGGTTATTTGTTCATTTGTTTTATTTCATTTGCTTCTTAAGATAAGAGATAATAGAGCATATTTGTAAACTGGAGTGCAAGTTTCAAAAAATTGAGAAATTCAATGACATTGAAGATAGCAAAGGACTGATATTTAATAAAAATGGTGATATTCATTATTAATGTAGATATGAAACCAAGGACTATGAAAACAAATGCGCATATGTTTGTAGTTTTGCTTTCAGGAAGATAACAAAAGCACTATGTATTTGCTTCTCTTATTTATTTATTTACTTACTTATTTACTTATTTATTTATTTTTTATTTAAATTTATTGGGGTGGCACTGGTTAATAAGATTTTATAGGTTTCAAGTGTACATTTCTATGATACATGACCCTTATATTCCATTGTGTGCCCACCACTCAAAGACAAATAATCTTCTAGCACCATATATTTGACTCCCTTCGCTAACTACCCATCTTGCTTTCCTCTGGTAACAACCATACTGTTGTGTGTGTCTATGAGTCTTTGTTTGTCTGTTTTCCTTGTTTGTCCATTTATTTTCATTTTTATATCACACATATGAGTGAAATCACATGTTTCTTAACATTTTCTGACTGATTTATTTCGGTTAGGATGATAACTTCGAGGTCCATCCATGTTGTCACAAATGGCAATATTTCATCTTTTTTTATGCCTGACTAGTATTCCATTGTATATATGTACCGCATCTTTTTAATCTAATCATCCATCAAGGGACATTTCAGTTGTTTCCATGTCTTGTCCACTGTGAATAATGTTGCAATGAACATAGGAATACACATATTTTTGCAAAGAAATGTTTTCAAAATTTTCAGTAGATACTCAGAAAAAGTTTGCCGTGATACATGATGACTCCATTCTTAATTTTTTGAGGATCCTCCATACAGTTTCCCATAGTGACTGTACCAGTTTACATTCCCATCAGCAGTGAATAAAGGTTCTTTTTTCTCCACAACCTCTTGTACACTTGTTATTACCTGTTTTGTTGATAATAGCCATTCTAACAGATGTGAGGTAATATCACATTGTAGTTTTGATTTGCATTTCCCTAATAGCTAGTGAATCTGAGCATCTTTTCATGCATCTGTAGGCCATTTGTATGTTTTCTTGGGAGAAGTATCTGTTCGGGTCCTCTGCCCATTTCTATTGGTTGTTTGTATGAGTTCTTTATGTATGTTAAATAGTAACCCCTTGTCAAAGCTGTTATTTGAAAATACCTTCTGCCATTCAATTGGCAGTTTTGTTGGCAATTTCTTTTGCTGTGCAGAAGCTTTTGAATTTGATATAGTCCCATTTATTTGTTTTTGCTGTTATTTCCTTTGCCTTTGGCGTGGAGTTGATAAAATCCCTAAGACTAAAATCTGTAAGTTTAGTATTTATATTTTTTCTATATAATTTATTGTTTTGGGTCATTAAGAAAAAAGAAGATAAGAAACTATGCTTTCCCTTTTTAGACTGAGCTTCTAAAGCTCTAAAAGAGGCATTTTCTCTTTTGAAGTAGTTAGGGTAAACTCTATTCAAAATTTTTGAGAAGTGACAAAATGAAAAGATTTAAATCCAAGCCCAGTTACTAACTGCATGAATTCAGACAAACTATATAATCATTCTTGTCCCCAAATTTTTAATCTATAAAACATGAATTACAGTTTTCCTTCTACATTCATTTTGATTAATCAAGATAATATATAAACATCAATATTCTATTCTGACTCTCCAAAATTTGTATACTAAAATTCCACATTCCTTCATGAAAATAGGACCATATAAGCAATTTTGAACAAACCAAGTCATTAATTTTTTATAAAATTTTCCTTACATTGTGAGTTCAAAAGTAAAGAAGTACATTGTGGAAACCTGGGAAAAGACATAATAGTGAGTATGTTACTATTCATGCCAGTGTGATCTCCTCAGGTCGTTGAACTGGAAGTGAGTAAAAGGAAGTTTTCACCTTATTCACATTCTTAACTTTGATTTACCAACCTTCTTTCCTGCCAGTAATTTATTTTTTCCTTTTTTCTACTTCTGATAATTTGCTCCTCTGGAAGATCAGTAAAATAGCTGGGTGTGCTATAATTAGAAGAAACCAATATTTTCATTTGCTTCCACAAGCTCTAGTTCTTGCTACTCTCTATGGATGCTGCATTAGCAGAATCTGGAGGGGACTAGCACAGTGACCTCTGGACCCTTTCATCAGGTTTCCTATTACCTTAGAGCATGTAAGGCATGTCAGGCCTCAGAGAGCAATGAGGAGAATATCAAAGACCACTGAGACTGTAAAGACCTATGAAACAAGAAACTGGCTCAAATCTTTTATTTTCTTGCTATTCATCACAATTCTCTCTTTTCCACTCTGCTGAAGGCCCCACCAATTTTGAGTGATAAGGCTAAAAACTAACATAAGATTAATTGCTCTAAGCCAAGTGAGTTTTAGGCCACAAACAGCTTTATATGGATTAACAACAAATTTTACATTGAGTAGGATAGAAAAACAGGAAACTGGTGGAAAGTAATGCACATAGAAGTAAACTTACACCAATATTCTTTCCAAGTAATATAATAACAATTTAAATATGCATCATGGTTTACATATAATATATAATGTTATCATTTCATAGAATAGGAGCTTAGCCTTGGGAAATCATGAGTTCACAGAGTGTCAGTGCCAGTGCTCAAACCCAACTTTTCCTCCAATCTTTCATTCTGAAATTAACTGTCTTGCTATCTACTCATTAGTCAAACCCTAAATTAGCAAATGGAAAAGCTTTGTGGTGAATTGCAATTTGTTTTCTTTTTATGTGCAAGTTTTACACAAGAAAACTCAATAAATATTTTATAGAATTTATAAAGGAAGAATTGATTAATCAATTAAAATTATGTAAATTGTTGAAAATCATTTCCAGGAGATACTTCACAATTTTAATATCATTTTATGAACAAATAATCTTTAGTAAGTAGTTTCATGTTGAGCTGCTTTGGGTAATGCAGTTGTATGTTTTGATTAGTATTAATTATCATTTATTTTTCTCTAAACACAACTGTTTACTTCTATGCATTTCTTTGCCTCCAAAAAATTAAATAAAATTCTTCAAAGAAAGTAGACTTTTTCTTTGTTTTATTCATTTTTGTACACCAAAACACAAAGCTGAAATGAATTAAGCTCATGCTGCTAAATTTTAATTAATACTTTACCAAGCTAAATAAACCAGAGCCTTTAAATTATGTACATGGCAAGCTGTAAGATTATATTGTTGCATTTGCTCTACAGGCTGTTTTTCTTAACACCAGGTAAAGGCGCTTTATAGTAATTTAAAGTAACTATGACATAATTGCTTGTTTCAGTAAATAAATTCACCATTTACTCTTTATGCCAAGAGCTTAGAAACTATATTGTCAAAATAATACTGGTATTAAATAACCAGTGAATACATTATTTGTTATGTTCAAGAATAATAATTTTTATATTTCTGCTGAGTTTGTCTTTTGTATACATATCTAATAAAATTATTCATGGTATTATTTGAAAATGTTACTTATTTTTAAATGAGGTATAATTGCTATATAAAATCATATTAGTTTCAGGTATACAACATAATGATTCAATACTAGTATGCATATGAAATGATACCACAATAAGTCAAGTTAACACCCATCACCTTACATAGTTACAAAACATATTTTTCTTGAATAATGAAAAATTTTAGGATCTACTCTTCTAGCAGTTGTCAAATATGCAACACAATATTATTAATTATGATCATAATGCTGTACATTACATTCCCGTGGCTTATTTATTTTCGAGCAAGTTTGTACATTTTGATCCCCTTCATCCTATTCATTTGTTTTGATATGATAATACATACAGGGCACTTACTACGTGAAGGCGATATTCTAAATGTTTTTACTAATATTAAATTATTTATTCCCTCCTAGGCTGGTGTGGTTCAGTGGATTGAGTGCTGGCCTGTGAACCAAAGGACCGCTGGTTGGATTCTCAGTCAGGGCACATGCCTGGGTTGCTGTCCAGGTCACCAGTAGGGGGCATAGAAGAGCCAACCATACATTAATGTTTCTCTTTTTCACTTTCTCCCTCCTTTCCCCTTTCTCTGAAAATAAATAAATAAAACCTTTTTAAAAAATTATGTATTCCCAAGTCTTAATTGGTGTCCTAGAAAAAGCAGGCACCATAATAGGAGGAGATATAAAGCACATTTGTTAGGGGGAATGTCTCTAGAATGTAGGTGAGGAAGTATTATATAAGAAGAGCCTTCAGACTCCAAAGCACCTACGGCATCTGTGAATGGAGACAGGATACAAAAGATGATTAGAGAGGAAGAGTCTCAGACTTCAGCAGAGGTCTAAGAAACACTCTTCAAGGTCAATGTGGTCCCAGAGCCGAAGTTGCCAGTGAGTAAAGCCCTGAATCTTCCAGCAATGGGTAGGCCCTGGTCAGTCATTGACTGGAAGCATCCTGGTAGAAGGATGGTTTCAGTGCAAATGCGCATCTGGGGACCATAGTCAACTTGCTGATCTTCACAGCCACTTTTAATGAAAGAGATCTGAGCACTACAATCCCGTACCTGCCACTGCTCACAACAGCTTTATGAGTTATACATTACTCTAATTCTATTTCAATTATGATTAAAAAGAGAAATAGAGGTTAATTAAAACACCCAAGGTCACATTTCCATGTTCAATCAAATTACATGAATTTTATTCATTTGTTTTGAGATTGTTTTATATATTCTCTGAAAACATTGCACATACTACACATATTTTTTGACTAAGTAATTTATAATAACATCAGCAGTTAATTCTACCACCATATGTTAAAGTTTACATAATATTCTATCACCTTGAGATCTGTGTTTTAAATTCTCCTTCAATAGAAATTGCACTAAGCAACAGGGGATCATAAAGGTTAAAAATAAGTGGAAACATTAGAAGCTGCCTCCAATGATAAATACAAATTCTAAAGAAACTCAGAAAGATTCAAACTCACTTTTTATTGATTTTCTTGTGTCCTCTCATATCAAAATAATATTGACAGCATTAGGTAAAAGAAGAGTTCCAATGCTTTGAAGCCTTCACATCGTTGCTAAAATAAACAAATTGGGTCCTCCTTCTAGGCCAATATTCTGTGATCAGAATGTTAATGTTTACTTTTTAAAATTATACCACCTGAAAATCTATGAGTACTCTTTGCAATAGGAAGACACAGTGACTGAGATACTATCACTAACCAGAATGGCGGACTATCAAATAGGGCTCTAATCTTGCTCTGATATTTGTTTTAACCCTTTAGATTTCCAACTCCACATCCATCTACAAGATAAATTGGATTCTATCAGATATATTAAGAAAGAAAGGATCATCAAGATCACTTGAGATTTATTTATTTTTTAAATCAAGTTTTCTGCCTTGGCTGGGTGGCTCAGTTGGTCGGAGCATCATTCTATACACCTAAAAAGGTTATGGATTTCATTCTGCTCAGAACACATACCTAGGTTGTGGGTTAGATCCCTGATTAGGGCTAAAATGGGAGGCAAGGAATCAGTGTTTCTCTCTCACATTGATATTTCTCCCTCTCCTACTCCATCTCTCTCTAAAATCAATAAACATAGCCGATATCCTCAAGTGATGATTTAAAAAAAAATAAGATTCCTTGGCTCAAATGAAGAGAATCAAATTAAGTAGACTGGAATGAGGCCACCAAATTTTCTAAAAGTGCATTATGATAAACTGGGTTTGGGAATCACTGAACCAGATGACCTATATTTATAAAGTTCTATTTAAAAAAAAAACTCTCTACATACTTAATGTTAACATTTAAAAACTCTTTTACAAAAACGTTTACATTTAATTAAATTTATCATGAAATTTTTATTATAACATGTGATCAGGAGAGCACCAAAATATATTGCAATTGTTTTTTCGCCAAATTTCACTGAAATATGATATACTGATGCATATGTAAATTAGAAACATAAACCATCTGTTTAGTAGGCTAATAAATTTTGGGGTCAAAATTTAAAAATATATACCTACAATAATATGTTAATCAATTTTAGTAGAAACACTTGCCATTTATTAAAGATATAATTTCATACAATGACTTGAGTGTAAAATGTTTTCAAGAGGGTATTTTTTGTTCATTTGGAAGCTTAGCCTCCTACAACAGTCTAAAATATCAATTGAATGATGTTTCTAATTTCAGTTTCTCTATTTTCATATATCAGCAGTAGATTACCACTTCATGTTACAATTACTCACAGCGCTTATCTGTAAATGAAATTCAAAAACATGATGTGAACAGAATGTGCTGCCAGCACAAGCAGAGACACAACTACTGCTCCTATCACACCTTGTGTCAACATGTTCATTCATAATAACAAAAAAAAATACACCTGTAAGGAAATAATTTGATTAAACCTTATCCGAGCAACTAACATTTCCTATAGTATGTGTATAACATTTCAAATATTCAAAGTGTTACATGCTGATCGACATAGCTGTGAAGTCCATCATGGCAACATTTTCAACATGCAGAAACAAGACACTGTGTCCTGTTCTTGTCTTTGTTTCTGTCTCCATGTCTCACTGCAGGTGCAAAGCAAAGAAAATGCCTGCAATGTATTGAATTTCATATAGCCTCTGGTTGAAGCTTCCCAAGTAAAGTTGCATTCAATAGCTTAAGTGTATTGAATAACTTAAACCTGCTTCCCACAGCTCCTGTTAGTATAGGTAGCTATCTAGTTATTAATAAAGAAAGGGAGCACAGAGAATCAGCTATTAAGCCCAATAAAGTAAGGAGATGAATTATATATTAAGCATAATCCACTAGAAAGCTGAACTGATAAGCCTAATTTAATAGGAAACCAAAGCATTCACAAGCTCCCCAGGGTACCTTTGCATCCTCTGCTGAGGGAACATAATCCCCAAACAGGCAGGAAGAATCAGTTACCAGTCATTAGCCATGATTACCAAGGGGAGAATAAAAGCAGCACGGACGTTTCTTTGCTAGGTGCATGTGCAGTAGAAGCCAAGATGGCACAGGAGGAGGTAAGCCCATGCACACTAGAAACCACATAATGAAGCAAAACTTTGAGGCCTGTACTATGGGAGCCAAAATGGTGACATAAAGGGGTGGAGTCTAGTTTAGGAAAATAATCAGATTGGATAAAAGCACAGAATCCCAGAAAATCCAGGAAAAGAATTGATTAGTGGTAGGTCCCAGCGCAAACCCAGGGAAATTCAGGAAGTAGGTTGGAAAGTTTGAAAGAAAGCCTGCTTGTCCCTGAAAACCAATGAACTATATGGAGGGTTATCAGGGATCTAGGAGCAATTGCTATTGGAGCTTGCCCACAATCTACATCCCCAAGAGTGTATTATTTCTTTTCACTCCAATAAATCTTGCCACTACACTTAAACTTCTTCCACATGTGTGTTCTTTGAAATTCCTTTTTCAAGAAACCATGAAATCCCATATTCACCAGCAACACTTCCACCACCAACTTTCTCCAAAACATATATATCTAGATATTACTTTAATCCAGAGTTCATCACTCCCATATAGAAAAGTCATTAGAAACACTGCTGTTGTACAAATTAACTGCATACTCTGCTCAATTCTGAAAATAGAAGAAACTCTAGAATGAATTGAAGATGAAAGAGAAACATGAAGGAACAGGGGTTATGTCATCCTTCTAGGGGTTGTGAGGGAAAATATTTTTAAAGTCACATTTGAATTTTGCATTACCTAATTACAAGATTGATTGATCCATGTGACAAAAACTATGAGGGGTGGAAATAGGAAGGAGGTGGGGAGGGCTGGGGTGGTGTGCTGGGGTGGGAGTAAAAGACAGAAAAATGTACAAGATCAACAATTAAAATAAAAATTTAAAAAATTAAGTTATCAAAAAAGATTGATTCATGTTTTCTGCAGTAAGTTATACAGTACAAATATGCATAAAGAAAACTATTTTCTTTACCATCTTCACTTTATTTCTTTATTACTTTTACCCCATTCCAGTTTTATCTTTCCAGAGTAATCAATATTAACCATTGGATGTATACTCTACCACATATTTCCTTATGTTCTTTACATATACAGCTTTTGAGGTGTACACGTCTCTGCCCTCTTTTTTCTTTCGTCTTTAATTTTTCTATGCCTTTGTGCATGGGAGGTGTATTAAATAGGGCTCCGTCAGGAGCATTGAAAACAATCTAGATGTTCAAGCACAGAGAAACTGGTAGGGCCTACCTAGTTCATAATAAAAACTTATATGGCTTTCCGACCTGAGAGTCAAGAGTTGCCTACAGGATTTGGGAGCAACTGACACAGAATCTATAGCAAACTTCATGCTCCATGTTCTTATATCTGCCTGTTACTCCACTCCCTCTTTCTAAAGTTAGGAAATAACACCTTATTGAGAGCATCTAATCCACTCACAATTTCTTTTTCATTTTATAATCTTTTAATCTTCAAGTTTTTGAAATTTTACAAGTATAAATTTTTGTGTATTTTTGGATTTGTTTTAATTCATTGGGTTGAGAACTAAGGGGATCTTGTAATCTAAAAACTCATTTTTTAATTTGAATAAATTCCCCTATGTATTTTTACTTGATAATTTCCCAACAGCATTTCTCTACGGCTTTTCAGAAGCTCTTATTAATTTATGTTTTACTGGAGTGCTGTCTATTTTTTCTCTATTCTCTTTGGATTTCCATTTGTTTACATTACAGATATATATTCTGGAAGATTTTTCTTGATGTTTTATCTTCTAGCCCTTTTATTGATGTATTTTTTAAATCACCTGTTGATTTCAAAAGTTTTGTGCTTTTTTAAAGGAAGTTTCTTTTTTATAGTGCTTTCTTTTCCACAGATGCTACACCTTCTGTTAGATTTTAGCAGACATTGACTACATTTGTGTTAAAATTCTCCATTGCTCCTGAATTTTTACAGGAAAAAAGTTTAATCTGCCTTTTATGTGGCAGGATTTCTTGGAATGTCTGTTGATTTGACCATCATTCTTTATGCAGTAGTGAGGCACCAGTAAGCTATCTGAAGCTCTGATCTGTGTGAGAACTGTAGCTAGACAGGCCTCATCTAGGGTGACAAGTACCAGTCTCTTTCACTGGAGAATGCCAAATTATGGCTTGTCTCCTAGGGCAAAAACCTTTAAAGAAAGATGCTCAATTTTCTCTGTAAGGACTATTTGCCCCTTTCATTTCAGTTATTTATCAGATAGGAATATTATTATTTAATACAGTTGTCTTAAACAATTTCTCAGTCTATTTTCTCCTCTACTTTGTTTATGATGGAATTTCATGTGATCTTTTTCATTTTCATGTAACAAATATTACTCACTTATGACTTGTGGCTCTTCTCAGATGTTTAAATAAGGTGTCCTTTCTGAATATAAAACAAGATTTTTATTAATTTTAAAATATTTGTCATTTTATTTTAGTAACATTTAATTTTTGTTTTTCTTTTTTTTTCCCTTTTTTATTGAATTGATTGGGTTGACACTGGTAAACAAAATTATACAGGTTTCAGGTGCAAAATTCCACTACACATCATCTGTACACTGTACTGTGTGCTCACCACCCCAAGTCAAGTCTGCTTTGTTCACACTTTATCCCCCTTCTCTACCTACCCCAGACTCCTCTCCTTCCGGAAATCATCACTGTTGTCTGTGTCCATGAGGTGGTTTTTTTTTTTCTCCTTTTATTTTGTTTAATCCCTCAACCCCTCACTAAACTCTCCAACCTCCCCTATCATTTTACTTTTAAAACATGCATACCTATTCCATCTATAGAGATTCCCTACACACACACACACACACACACACACACACACACACACACTTTTCTTTATTTTTATTTTCTTTTTTACTTTCAGGTGATGGCTAATTATGCTAACAATAATTTCTAAAATCACCATCATTTTACAGAAATTTTAAAGGTCAACTTTGTCATATATTGAATTCATATAAATACTTTAGTATATTTTAGTAATTTTAACTAATTTTGTTTTTTAATCCTCACCCAAGGATATATTTATTAATTTTAGAGATAGAAGAGGGGAGAGAGAGAGAGAGACATTAATATAAAAGAGAAACATTGATCAGTTGCCTCCAGCATGCTCCCCAACCAGGGATGGAACATACGTCCTAGGTGTGTGCCCTGACCAGGGATTGAACCTGCAACAATTTTGGTGTACAGGATGACACTTAAACCAACCAAGCCACCTCCAGGGCTTAACTGATCTTTTAATTATTTATAATGTAAGAATAGAAATATTTAACGGTAACATTATAGGATACATTACTGTCAGATAAGGAAAAATGTGTTCACTCTTCTTCCCTTTGAAAATGTTTATACCTATTTTCAGAGAATTTCCTCCATTCTGTATTGTTGCTGAAATAAAGGAGAATAAATACTGAAAATAAAATACTTAACATCCACATGATAATAACATTTTTCTTCTTAGTAACTGTTAAATTTGCACCTATTGTTAAGGAATTTATTATTTAACCAAAAATATTAAGATTAGTATATTTTCCCTATTAATATGGATGGAAATTTGAAACTCTTAGAAATTTTAAGATTAATGTCATTCTTTAGTTAATGAATAATATTTATCAAAATGTTACTAATTAAATGCTATTTAATTTACTGACCACTTTATATGTATTATTTTGTTTAAATCTCACTAGTCATGAAATAGGAATTGTTATTTATCCATTTGTCACATCAGCAAAAATTTTCTGCTATCTCATATGTTTTCTTTCCTCAAAATATACATTTTACTATTTGCACTTGGATGTTCTGTTATCCTGTCACCATTTAATTCACTTAGTTATATTTCCTTTTTGCTTTGTTCAGTAAGAAATACCTTCCATTTTTTTGTCTCAAATCCAAATAATGTTTTCTTGATTTTTTTGACTTTTATTTGCTGCTGACATATTTTTTCAGTCTCAATACTCAACTGAGTTTAGCTAATGGGAAAGTCAAAATAAAAAAGAAGAATATGGTATTCTAGTGATTGGCTAGTGAGCTAATAAAATGCACCAATCTTTCTTGTATCAGTTGGATATCATATTCAGATGCTAATAACAGTGACTGAAAACAGCAGTGGCATCCTCACAATATGCTTGTCTAGAGGTAGCAGAATTGATATTGCATCTCCATTATTGGAGTTGTCCAGTTCTTCTCTTAATCCAGCCACCTTTATTTTCTGACTTGTATTTATAATAATTTTGTTGTCTGAGACTTTAATGTTCCATTCATTGTGTTCACATTTCAGCGAGATCACCATAGGTCAGGAATGATAAAGTGATTTTCTGGAAGTTTCTACTACCAATTCTTCCTTAAATCTCTTTGATCAGAGCATAGTCACATTGCTATAATTATTTGCAAGGTTGTCTGGGAAAATGTGTGTCTGTGTGTGTGTGCGTGCGTGTGTGTGTGTGTTTGAAATACCTCATACCTGATAATACAGGTTTCTGTTTCTATGTAAGTAGCTTTAACACTTTGATACACTACCCCTTTGGCAAACTAGCTAACAAAAGATAATCTGATTTCCATATACTAAAAGATTCAGTTTCTTCACAAAAAGGCAGACCTAAAATTTCACTCAGTTACCAAACCAGCTCAAAGCCCATGAAGTTTTTTTTCTTGTGTATATGTCTGTATCAGGATGACAGATGATATCTCATACTCCACTGACCTGAAGCTAATACATGCATCCTCTGTCCTCAGTAACAATGAATGTATAACAGTGTGAATGGAATAATATATCTGTAATAATAATTTCCATTTAGAAACTCTACACCAAAATTACCAGTGCATAGCTTTTACCAAATAGATCCGTGGAGACATAACATAAACTCCTTCCCTGAGGCAGGCTCTGCTGCTGTGGGTGGTGGGGAGCACTTCCTTGTCAATATTCACTTGGCTACATTTAAGGTAGAAAATGGGAAGATATCCAGAATTTCTAAAGATATACAATTGTAACAGACTAGGTTCAGGGGTCATGAAGTATTTTTAAGGTAATTACAGTAACTGTCTACTGTAGGGCAGGAATGGAGTTTCCTTCACAATGAACATCATCATCATCATAAAATATTAATACTTTCATTCCAAAATATAATAAATATAAAAATTTCCCTTGTACAATAACATCAGTGGTTACAGTTTAAGGTATCTGCCATCCTAGTGAAAGATCTAATACCTCAGTGAGACATTTAGAACATTTTAAAATGTGTAATTTTTTTAAGACATAAGCAAATATAATTAAGAATGTATAAAATAAGACATCACAAAATATAAGTATATCTATGTATCTATATTTAACAGATATTTGTATTTGAACAAGAAATAGCCATTTCTTAACTTAGTTTTATGTTCTTTAAAATACCATTAACCTGTGCAAGGAACAAAGGATATAATATGGATGAAAGTGTTTTGTGGATAATAAAATAGCCTATTATATTAGGTATTATTGTAATGACAGCAATCTCTGAAGAACACCTACTATTACAGAAAATTTTTATATCAAACTCTGTCAGAAGAAAAAATATATAATGACCTGAGCATGCTATCAAATATTGTATATTGCTCTAGGGACTTTCCTATGAGATCCTGGCATTGCTATTCTCTAAGTGTCAAATGCATCATTGTGGTTGCATTATAGAACATCATTATTTGGGATGCCTTTCTCAAATTTCAAATATAATGAATATATATGATTTTCCTCCTCAAAGCAAAAGTAGAGAGGGCTAATTTCTTATGGTTGAAAATGATTATAATTTATTGCAAAAATAAATTATTATCAAGGGCGTGTGCCCTTGTTTTAGCAAGCCTTAAAAGCCCAGCTTAAATATTTATATAAATGGCTAATGAACGATACAAAAACATTCTGAACACTGGAAAAAATCTGGGGCTATACAGAATTGGCAAATATAGATGTCTATGCTTCCTGTGGTGCAGATGGATTTTTCCCTAATGTTCCTGGAATGAGTCTAAAATATTCTGCTTTATACAGACATCTATGGATCCAGCCCATGGCAATCTCTTCATTATCAAGAACCAATGTCAAAACACTGGAATTAGATCAAGAAAATGTAGAGAACAAAGCTAAATTGTTAACCACTTGGACAGAGAATGCCAGAATGGCTACACAGATATTACTTTTGTGTAGAAGTAGTTATTTAGATGAAGAGTGAATAGCTAATTTTCATTTAACCCAAGAAATTTTTATTTAAACATTATATATATGTGAAGTATAAAGTATATATGTGTATATGATATATGCATGTTCATATACATGCATGTGTTTGCACTATAACATATGTACATATTTGTTGCACATTGTATATGTTTATGTACAGTTATATTTATACAGTGAAAAATATATTTCTTTTCTACCTCCATCTAACCTACACATACACAAAAATAATAATTACTTTTTTGTCTTTATTTCTTGATGTTGTATGTTTTACACAAGTGACAAAAGATATATGCTCTAATCTTCCTTATTACATAAGAAGTAGCAAAGTACCACACATTTCTCACCTTGCTTTCTTCATTCAATTATAGTAAATAAATTAATACATACATTCTTTATTCTTTTTACAGGTATATAACTTCCACTTTATGATAATTTATAATTTATTTTGTTAACTCCTTCTTGGTAGACAATATCATATTAAATATTACTTAATATTTAAATTACTTCAATAAAAACTTCAACATGACATTTCCTAAGAATGCAAGTAGACTTCTGGTTAACCTAGACAATCTGTAGCATAATTTTATACATAGAAAATCCTAAAGACTCCACCAAAATAAAACAAAATCCTGTTAAATATACTCAAAAAAAAAAGAGAGAAAAATTGCAGGATACACAGTCAATATATAAAAACAGGGAGCATTTATTTATACTATCAATCAATTACTTGAAAAAAGTAAGAAAGACAATGTCATTTACAATAGTATAAAGAGCAATAAAATACTGAGGAAAAAATTAAGCATTGAAGTGAAAAACTCTTCACTGAAAACTATGTCATTGATGAAAGAAATTGAATAAGACGTAAATAAATGAAAAGATATTATATATTCATGAATTTAAATAATTAAAACTGTTACATTGTCTATATTACCCAAAGCCACCTATACAATCAATGTGATCCCTATTGACTCTTGTCATTTTTTTTTTTTTTTTGCAGAAAAAGAAATTTAAAATTTGTGTGGAACCACAAAACACTGGAATGAGTTAAACCAGTTTTGAGAAAGAGGAACAAAACTAGAAACATCACATTTCCTGATTTCAAACTACATTACAAAGCTATAGTAATCAAAATATAACAGTACTGGCATAAAAACAGACACAAAGACCAATGGAACAAAATTGAGATTCAAAAATAAACCCATGAATATACATTCAACTAAAATATTTGACAGGCAAGCCAGGAATACTTAATGGAGGAAATACATTTTCTTAAATAAATGGTGCTGGAAAAATTGGGATAATCACATGCAAAATAATAAAACTAGACCTCTCACATTACACAGAAAAGAAATGAACTCTAAATGGATTAAAGATTTAAATGTAAGACTTAGAACCATAAAAAACGGCTAGAAAAGAACACAAAGAAAAAGGTTCTTGACAGAGGTCTTGGCAATAATTTTTTTAATATGCCATCTAAAGCACAAACAAGACAGAAAAAAATAAACAAGCGAGACTACATCAAAGTGGAAAGCTCTGTACAGTAAAAGAAATGATCAACAAAATAAAAAGATAATCTATGGGATGAAAGAAAATACTTGCAAACTACACATCTCATAAAGAGTTAATAACCAAAATATGCAAGGAACACATACAGCTCAATAATAAAGAAATAAAGAATCTGATTAAAAAGTTGTCAGAGAGCCCTGACCAGTATTGCTCAGTGGATTGAGCACTGGCCTGCAAACTGAAATGTCCCTGGTTTAATTCCTGGTCAAGGCACACAACTGGGTTGTAGGCCAGGTCCTTATTTGCGGGTGTATAAGAAGCATCTGATCAATGTTTCCCCTGTGCATCGATGTTTCTTTCCCTCTCTTTCTCTTCTCTCTAAATAAATAAATAAACAAAATCTTTTAAAAATGGGCAGAGAACCGGATAGACATTTTTTCAACATAGGTATATTAGTGACCAAGAGGTACATTAAAAAGTTCTCATCCTCACTAATTATTAGACACATGTAAGTCTAAATTGTAATGAAATATCACCTCACACTTGTTAGAATAGCTATTATTAAAAGCACAAGAAAGAAATGCTGGCGACAATGTGGATAAAACACAACACTTGCACACCATTAGTGGGAGTGTTATTGGTACAGCCACTATAGAGAACAGTATAGAGGTTTCTCAAAAAATTAAAAATAGAAATTCCATCTAGCACTTCCATTTCTGGAGATATCCAAAGGAAATAAAATCACTACCCCAAAAAGATCAAAAAGTTATCTGCACTCCCATGTTCATTACAGCATTATATGCAACAGCCAGCACATAGAAACAAAGTGTTCGTGGATAGATAAATGGATACAGAAAATATGTGTGTATACTATAATATATGCATATATGTTATATGTTACATGTATATATAATGGGATCTTATTCAGCCATAAAATGAAGGACATTCTGCCACTTGCAAAACATAAATACAACTTGAGGTCATTGTGCTAAATGAAATAATTCAAATGGAGGAAGAAAAATACTGTATGATATTACCTATATGTTGATTATTTAAAGAATGAATTCATAAGTACAGTAAATAGATGAGTGGCTGGCACATGCAGAGTTGGGGGTAGGATGAGGAATAATTGGTGAAATTGGTTAAAACGTACAAAATTATAGTTATAAGTTCTGGAGACGTTATGTACAACACGATGACTATAATTAACAATGCACTATTGGATATTTAAAAGTTACTAAGAAAATAGATCTTAAAAGTTCTTATCACATGGGAAAAATTATAACCACATGAGGTGATGGATGTACCAATGTGATAATCGTTTTACAATTTGTTCACATGAGGAATGACTCTCCAAAAACTAATTATCTTCTGGAGATATCTATTATCTACAGGCCCCTTGTAACACAGGCTTCCCCCACTAGATGAATGTTCTAGAAACTCATCTGTATCATTGTACCAGCTGGTGTTTGTTGTGAGAGGCTATGTTTGGCTTCAGTGAATTTTTTTGAAGACTTGCAGTACATTTGCCTATTTCATGATGGGTGATTTACAAGCGCACCTGCTCACACCACGCTGAGTGTTCAGCAGTTTTTCACCAAAATCTGCATGACCCTGGGCCATAACCCTGCCTATTCACCTGATCTTGCCACAAGGGGCTTTTGTTTGTTTCCCAGATAAAAAAAAAAGTCTTCAAAAGGAAACATTTTGCCCAAGCAGAAGAGGTGTAACAAAAAACAGCACTAAAAGGCACCTAAATTGACAAGCTCAAAGAATGTTTTGAGCGGTGGAAAAGAAGTCTTGATAGGTGTGTTGCATCAAATGGAGAGTACTTTGAAGGTGACTGAAGTTCAAACATGTGAGAATGAATGCACAATTTTTTATAAATACATTCCAGGTTTTGGGGTCCCCCGGTATATCAGATCATTATGCTGTATACCTAAACTAATACAACATTATATGTTGATTATACCTCAATAAAAATAGAGAAAAGAAATAAATATAAATTAGAATTATATTAGAAACACACATATTCTCCTCTTAAGATTTTCAAAACATATAGTTAATATTATTATAATTAAAAATAAAATATTTTTCAAGTTTCTAAATAGTTACCACAGAAATATCCTCTGTGCTACAACTTCTTATATCTTTCATACCATCAGAAAATTGTCATAAAGATTCCTGAAAATTCATTATTATTTTTTAAATAGTGAAAGAGAATCTTATTCTAATATCATTACATGTAACTTACATGTAATTTACATGTAGTATTAAAGTATCAAAAATATGTGTAACCTTGTTTTCATTAGCTCAGGATTTTATAACAAAATACTATAAACTGGGTACCTTATAGCCAACAGAAATTTATTTCTTACAGTTCTGGGGGTTGGAGGTCCATGATAAGGAGCCAGCACAGCTGGATTCTGGTAAGAGCCCTCGTCCAGGCTGTAGACTGTTGACTTCACATTTTATTCTCACATCGTAGAGAGTGCGGAGGGTTTTCTGGTGTCTTTTTTTATAAGGGCACTAGTCCCATCCATGAGGGATCCACCTCCAAATATCATCAAATTCAGTATTAGGCTTCAGTATGTAAATTTGGGGAAATACAAACATTCAGTCTGAATAGCAGACTCACAATTAAAATACAATTGATTAGTTGTTTCAATAGTTGAAATATGCTCTTCAAATGTTTTTCATCAATTAAAAATTGTTGATAAGTCATAGAAATAGATTCACACTTACTTAAGAGTAAATAGATAAGTAAATACAGAGATGCAAGAAGACTTCATTCAGTGTCAGTGTATAGTTCACAGGATTATAGGAAAACTTGAATATAATCAGATATCCAAAAATAAACAATTTTGAACTTTATAAAAAGAAACACTCCTTTTCACATCTTTAAATTTGAATGTCACATTTGCTTATTCTAAAAACGAAAAGTTGAATTAGTTTATATTTTGATTTGCTCGTTAACATATCAATTCTCACCCTCATATCCCCAATGCTATCAGAAATGAAAGAACTAGAAAACCACCAAGAAAAAGTAGTGCTATCACCAGAAGAAAAACATGTGACTGATGATTTTTAAGAGCATATTTTCAGTAAACTTTTCAAAATAGTAAATTGTTTTTGACTAATACTTATATATATGTACACACATATATTCATATTTGGAAGGATGTTTAAATGCCTATTATTGTCATTTTGTTTCATTTTTCAGAACATAGATGTGCAATAATTTATAAAAAGTAAGGGGTAATAAAAACACATTTTAAATTTTCCCTGCAAAGGAGTCATTTCTTTCATGGTTTTCAGGAATGTGAAAGACAATCACCAGATTAATTTCCCCATTTTACCTTGGCTCAGGAAAATGGTTGTGCTACCTTTAAATTTTTTTACAATAACATATTGTATTTTATTAAAACTTAAAAAATAATGACTTTGTGTTTTCTAAAATAATGTAATATCCACTTAAAACTCATTTTCACTAAATTTGTAAAACTTCAGCATTCAAACTGATATAGCAACATTTATTTTTTAGAAAGCAAGGTGGTAGGAAAGTACAAATATAATGGGATAGTATGTGTATCCCAAATTTCAGTCTACACATGTATTAAAGAGTGATAGTTATAGAAGTTTATTGAATAAAAACCATCACAGAGCCTTCTTATCAAATAATTGGCTGATGTGATACATGACCCTTTTTTTTTAAGAAGCCATTGATAAAAGGTTAATGGTTGTAGACACAATGGAAACTATTTATTGTCATTTAATTGACTTCTGAATATGGTATGAGATACTGAGAATAAAATGGAGTACAAACTATATTAGAATCCTAAAATTTTAATGAGCTTTATATAACATAACCATTAAATACATTTACTGCACAGTTACTATTGAGAACCCAGCATAAATTGTGGGGAATGTAGATTTAAATGACCTAATTTAAGACCCTTTTAGTTGCAGTTATAACTTTAATAAAAACTCTAATTTTCTAGAGTAGTATAGGAAATGGAAATTAAAATTCTGGTTTGACATACACACAGAGTCAAGTTATGTACACTTGACTGGTAACTTGGATTTCTCATATCCCTATGACATTATTACTAAACAAAGTTTATTGGGAAAATTAAACAATGATATGAACATGAAACTCATTTTCATAAGAAAAATTGGTGGTGAGATAAATACCAAGCTTCACTATTCATGAGATAACACTTTCTTGAAATAATTAAATTATAATGTAGATTCATTTTGTGACTCATGTGCAAAGACTTCATCAAATATGTTGTGCCATTTGTGTATCTTAAGGTTAATGTGTTCCCATTCTTGACAGAAAGTGGCTAGGAACTCTGCATTGTCATGATGAAAAATCTTTTCAAACTAGCTAAATCCAAGGGCAAAGGGTTGTGTGCTGTGAACCAATGTCCAGGATGTTGCTCAGCTTCCAAAAATCCAGAATCAGCTTCTTGAATGCCATCAGGATACTTCCTTTTTCATCTCTGATTCTCTCTGCTTTAACTTTAGACTAGCTTCCTCTAACTAGAATGAAAACATGGCTTATACCAGTTTTTGTACTTAAGACTTTTGTAGTTTAGATAACCTATAAGTAGAATAACATACTCTAGCTCCAAGTTTAGAAATCTCATAGAAAGATTTATTGCCCATTATAGGGCTAATGCCCTCCACAATCTTTAGCCAGAAAACTATGGCTCAGAAGAGATTGTGAGCAAAAAAGTGATTAGGGAACAGGTCATATTATACTAAAACTTGTAATTCACATGACCATCATGTGACTGAGAAGGAAGTAGATCCTAGAAAAGAGAGTATTGTATCAGCAAGTTCAACAAATAAAAGAAAATTTGAAAATTTAAAATTAATCTATCTCACTTGACCCATTTATGGAATTTTTCTCTGGAAAATTGCTTACAAATACTTCCCCAACTATGTCTGAGTAATTTCCCTGATAAAGAACTTGTTAGTTTTTTAATTAGGTCTTGTAGAATCGAAGCAAGCAGACTTGAGTCCCAATCTTGAGTTTCCCTCATGTTCCATATTTAAAATTTTATTATACAAAAGCTTAACCTACATAATCTCAGCTTCCTACTATTGTATGGGTTTACTGTATCTACTTCCTAGAAGTGCTATAAGGATCAGTTATAACAATATGGCAGATTACCTACCCCCTATATGGGTAAATCTTCTAAATATGTTAGTTCCCATCCTGTCAGAAAATTCTCTCACAAATTACCTGATCTTTTGTCCATTCTCTTCTTTCTGTTGTGGGGATCTACACAAACTACTTAAACTTCTCTTTTATGTAAATATGCATATACTTCAGATGTTTGAAGATTATTAGTATGTTCTATTTAAATTTACTTGGTACATTTGAACCTAATGCAGAGTTTTATCTGCATGTAAAATTTTATGCTGCCATATTTTACTTCTTATTTCAGTCTGTCAGAATTTTAACTATGAAGTGTGATATGCAGAATAATGTCAATCTCAGCTTTGTATAGCTGATAACCATAACTTCTATATCTTTATTTCATTCACTATTAATAAATATTTAAAAGCATAAAGCCAGAACAAATTCTGATGTCACTATAAAACTTTACCAAGGTTGACATCAATCAACATAATTCGGAAAATATATTTGAAAATCTACAAATTCACCTATTTGTTTTATATTCTAACACAACTCTTTTCATCTTGTCCAAAAATTGTAATAAAGATTTTATTAGTGGTTTCCTGCACATGAGATTTACAGGACAGCAAATTTAGTATCAGTAAAGCTAACTGTGTAAATTTAGATAAGTCCCTTACCATCTGAGGAATTCAGTCTTAAAAGATTAATAGTGTATTATTTGACTAATAATCAGATTTGTGTTAAATATCACATATATAATAATATTGATGAAAGTTCTTTTATCAGGAACTAAAAGAAAGATAAAGCAGTATTGATACCATGCTAATTCCATTAATCTTGTATGAAACAGCCACCAAAAAAAGGTAAATAAGTTTCCTTTGCCCTGCATAGTACTTATTGAATTCATGCCGTATCCTAGTAATCACTCCTCTTGTCTATCTCCTCTTACAATCTAATTCCTTCTGAATTTTGTGGAGAACTGGTAATACTAAATACTAAATGATAATATTGTTTCCTTAGAAACTGTGTTATAAATAATACTTAGGTTCACAGGTAGCCTTCAGAGGTCTAATTATCTATGAATCTCCATTAAGCAATAGTTTTCTTCCTTGATTATATCAGCACACATTCCAAGCACAGGGGAGAGGGTGAGGACCCTCTAATATTCTCACTCTAGCAATCATGTCAAGCCATCTGTCATATGCTCTTCATGCTCTTCCCCAACACCCTCTCAACCCCCAACATATGTGCCTCTGAAAGTTGCTTGTTAGTGAATTTGTTGTTACCCATTGCATGTCTTATATAAGGTAAGGAGCTTGGGTCAGACTCCAAGTCATCACATCATTAAGCACACCATTCAGTTAACCTGTCATATTTTTCTTAACAACTTTCTCTATGAAAGAAAGGTGGACTTTGATTTATGTGCTTATACAAGTTTCTTATCTCATTGCAGAAGAGTGATGGTTTCCAGACCATGGGTCAGGATATTACAGCACTGCTAATGGTTAGCTACTTAAAGCATGGTTCATAGACCAACAACATCAGCGTCACTTGGGAGTGTGTTAGAATTATGGAATTTCAGGCTACATTTGTGTCAGAATCTGAATTTCAATGACATTTCCAGGAGATTCATATGCATAAAAAATTTTTAGAAGCAGTTTTTTATCTACAGTATACCTCAAACACAAAACACATGTATTGCTAGTTGGTAGGCTGATAGAGGAATTATATTTCTCAAATAAAATAAAGTAATAGCATAATATTAGAGAGTATGAACAGATCACCATTTTAATACATGAAGAATGCCAACTTTTCTACATACTGACTATGTGATATTAGGCTAGTAAACTAATCACTAAGAACATCATTTTCTTCTCTTATGAAATAAAGTTAATAATACTTAAATTTCAGAGATTTCATGAGGTTCTAGTTCTACTGTATATAAAGCAGCTCGTACATATCCCAGACATAACAAATGCTAAATCTAGAGTTTCTTATATTATTGGAAAGCAATATTTGGAAGACAGGCACTGTGCTACAGTGGTCATTTGATTTTTAATTCTAAGGTTGTGATGTTACCTGAAAACATGAAGGTGGTAATCAGGAGATGTGCATTCTAGCTCTTGCTTGCATTTAAGCAGCAGGCTAATACATGTCCATGGGCCTAACTTTGCAGTACTTCAGTAATAAAAAAAAGTCCATAAACACTCATTTATAAAAGGATTTTAAAGCAAATTAAATTAATTTATTTCTAGGTTTTTAATCTAATTTATTGGAATGACATTGATTACTAAAATGATATATGTTTCAGATGCACAATTCTATAATACCTTATTTGTATACTGTATTATATTCACCATCTTAAGTCAAATCTCCCTCCCTCACCATTTATCCTCTTTTACCCTCTTCTACCTCCCTCTACACTCCTTTCCTTCTCATAATCAACATACTGTTGTCTGCGTCTATGAGTCCTCTTTTGTTTGTTTGTTTAATTCCTTCACCATTTTACCCCATACCCCAAACCTATCCCTTCTGGCATCTATCAGTCTGTGCTCTGTATCTATAAGTCTGTATCTATTTTGTTACTTTATTTTGTTCATTAGTTCCATGTATCAGTGAAATCCTATGGTACTTGTCTTTCTCCAACTGGCTTTTTTCATTTAGCATAATACTCTCCAGGTCCATCCATGCAGTTGCAAAGGGTGATATTTCCTAATTTTTTTATGTCTGAGTAATTGAGCACATGTACCACATCTGTTTTGTCCACTCATTTACTGATGGGTTTTGGGCTACTTCCAGATGTTGGCTATAAATAATACTGCAATAAACATAGGGGTGCATATATTCTTTAGAATTAGTGTTTTGGATTTCTTCTAATAAATTCCCAGAAGTGGAAATGCTGGGTCATAAGGCATTCCATTTTAAATTTTATGAAATAACTCTATATTGCTTTCCACAGTGGCTACACCAATCTGCACACTCACCAACAGTGCATGAGGCTTCCCTTTTCTCTTGATCCTTGCCAACATTTCTCGTTTGTTGATTTATTGATAATAGCTATTATGTCATGTGTGAGGTGATACCTCACTGTGGTTTTAATTTTTTTATTTCTCTGATAATTAGTGACATTGAACATATTTTCATATCTATTGATCATCTGACATCCTCTTTATAGAAGTGTTTATTCATGAGGTCCTTTGCCCATTTTTAATTGGATTTTTTTTGTGTTGAGTTTTATAAGTTCTGTAAAAAAATTAGGTATTAACCCTTTATCAAATATATTATTGGCAAATTTCTTAGTCAGTGGACTGTCTTTTCATTTTTTAGATGGTTTCTTTTTCTGTGCAAAAACTTCTTAGTTTTGTGATCAAGAACAAAACAGGAATGTCCACATTCTCCACTATTATTCAATGTATTACTGGAAGTCTTACATACAGCAATCCAAATTAGGAAGGCATCCTAACTGGAAAGGAAGAAGTGAACTGTCATTATTTGCAATGACATGACACTGTACCTATATAGAGAACACTATAAAATCTGCCAGAAAACTACTAGAACTGATCAGTGATTCAATAAAGTAGCAGCATACAAAATAAATATCCAGAAATCAGTTTCACTTTTATACACCAATAATGAACTATCCAAAAGGGAAACTAAGAAAACAATCCCATTAACAATTGCTTAAAAATACCATGAAATAAACTTAACTAAGGACATAAAAGATCTGTAATGCAAAAATTATACAACACTGAATAAAATAATTGAACAAGATACAAGTAAGTGGAAGCATATCCCATGTTCATGTATACAAGGAATTAACATCATTAAAATGTTCATACTATCTAAAACAATCTATAGCTTCCATGTGATCTCTATCAAGATAGTCATGGCACATTTTACAGAACTAGAACAAATATTCGGTAAATTTATATGGAACCATGAAAGACCTTGGATAGTCACAGCAATCTTGAGAAAGAAGAACAAAGTTGAAGAGAGAGAGTGTGTGCACTAGGTACTTCATCTTAAGGGGTTTTATCTGTTCTCAATATATGAAGATTTTAGGGGAGGATTCAGGGGAGGATCTCAATAGAATATTCATCAACTTTCCAGGTGAGTTATTTCAAGGTTGTGGTCTCTACTGATTAGTTGGCCCTAGGGCATAGGATCATCAGTCATCACATCTTGTCCTGATGCCAGCCGTGGCATTGCCTCCTGTGGCCTTGCTGCTTCTCTGGGTCTGGAGCTGAAGCAGAACTGAGACCTAGATATTATCTCTAGTTTGACCAAAACTCTGTCTCTGTGATCAACAGACTCGAGGCTTTGTTCCTAAGATTACCTGATGCAATCAGAACTTCATTGTCTTGAGGGCTTAATGTTTAAGGGAGTGGTCGTGCAAGGGTTTGTGTGGGAGTTGTAGGAAGCTTTTCTCTGGTCCCCTTGTTCCTCCTCTAGGGTGGTCTATGGCATGGCAAGTGACATGACAGTGGAGGACAGATCAAGGGGTGTCCGAACTACATGACCAATTGTGTTACTAGCAATATGCTATGGGAGGAAAAGTCATCCTGTGGGTGAGGTCCACACTGCAGCATTTTCCTCCCTGTTTTGTTTGTTGCTAACCCTGGGCTATCCACCTGGTGACCCTCTGTACCTGGTCCCACTCGGCTCATGCTTAACTGCTATTATATCAATTTGACCTTTAACTTTTTGAATCTCATAGTTAAGCAATTGCTTACTTTTTTGATTACATCAGATCTTTTTTCCAATATCTTAAGTTGTAGTAAAGTTGTTTTGAGGAGTTAAAATTTTTTAAATGACTGGAAATTCTTGGTGATTTCTCTTAACTTATCTCATAATATCGATCTAGTTTTTGCATCTGAATATTATCCCACAGAACAAATGACAGTAAATTATGAGGCACGTTGTTTTAATTTCTCTGCCATCTCAATATCTCATAATTTTTATAAAGTACTGAGTGATCCCTTTATTCTCTTTTAGATTTTGACCTTAAAATTCAGGTTCCACGACTTTACAGACTTTTTCTCCATATACAGCAAGCACATCTTTATATTGGTCTTTTCTAAAATTTTTTACCAGGTTATTATTCCTTGTATGTTTTGCACATTAAGAGGTGTCTTTTTCATAAGTTCTGTTTATTTTCTCAGAGAAGAAATTTCTACCTGCTGTGTTACCTTGTTACTATAGGGAAGGAAAAATACTTTTCCCTTGGCCCTTCTAAATTCTTGGCTAAGACCCCTGTAATAAAAGATTAACAAGAGGAAAAATGTAAGTTTATAAATGTGTACACTTCATTTATATATGGGAGATACCCAGGAAAATGAGGAACCCTTTGAGGTGGACTAAACGCTAACTTAAATATCATCATCAGCTAAAGACAAAAGAAAGGAGTGGGTAGGTCAGTTGTGAGGAGATTATCAGGAAATCTTACTTTTTTCTTACTTAGGTTTTCCTTACTTACCAGGAAAACCTAAGGTAAAAGTAAAGTTGGTTATGCTGATTTAAGTGGGGCTTCTCCATGGATAAGATTTTCTTGTGATTTACAGTTGCTTTGTCTTTCTAACATGAAAAGAAAGATATCCATACAAATGGAGATCTACTGTATTCCCTTACCAAACAGTAATTTATAGTTTTCAGAGCTTCCTGTTTTCCTGCTCTTCTTCAAAATAATCTTTAAAACAAAGAAGCATAAGGTAGTCTGTCCAGAAAAAGTCCAGCCATTGTTAATATAAGGAGAATGGTTTGCGTGACATGGGCGATATTGATGTAACCTGGTAGCTGAGGAGAGTGGACTGGAATGTGCATGCATGAACAATGATGACTTCATTGTACTATTGAGTGAAGGTGGTAGATGCCCTTGAGTGAGCATGTGTACTGTGTGGTCATCACATTCAAAATGACTGAGTGAGTAGAACAAGGAACCTGCATCAAATTTTGCGTTAAGATGAACATTTCTCCATGGAAGCTATTTGGATGATTCAGAAAGCTTCAGCTATGGGCAATTGGTGATTGGCAGCATCATTACAATGATGTGCCCACTCATGCATCACATCCTGTGCAGTGTTTTTCAGCAGAAACATCAAATCATCCAGGTGACTCATCCCAAACACAATCCAGATTTGGTACGCTGTGACTTCTGGCTTTTCCCAAAACTAATATCATCTTTGAAAGGGAAGAGATTTGAGACTCTTGATGAGATTCAGGAAAATAAGACAGGGCAGCTAATGGCAATTGGGAGAACTGTGTGAAGTCCCAAAGTGCCTACTTTGAAGGGGACTGAGGTTTCATTGTCCTATGTATAATGTTTCTTGTATCTTGTATGTTCTTTAATAAATGTCTCTATTTTTCATATTGCATATCTGGATACCTTCTTGGCACACCTTATATGTTGAGTAGGCATACTCTGCCATCTTTCACTGTATTATTTTAAAATTTTACTCATAGGTACTATCTGCCAATTCCCCTCTTACACCTAAGAATTAACAACTCTCAGGAAGTGAAAGCAATGCCAGAGCTACATTTTTTTTAGACTTCAAGAATAATGAGAATTGGGGGAGGAGACTTTAAATGACAAGTCAAGATTAAAAACTAAGGTATGCTGCAGATATTTATTTTACCACAGAGTTGAACATCTCCTCTCTCAAATACAATTAAATGCATAACAAGTTGTAGATAACATCAAAATCTATCTTTGTAGGCTTTTTTATGAATGTGAGGAAACATAGCCATCCTGATCTTCTTTCACTTTCTTGGGAGTTACTGGTGAAAATACTGTATTTTTCCTATTTTTTCTTTGACTCATATCTTCTATATAGTTTATACGTGCATTATTCCTAGCGATTAAATAATATAAAGCAAGGATTCCCTCAATTGTTTTTATGTTCAATTGTCTTTATAGCAGGGAGGTTACTTTGTGCATATAGCCAATTGACCAGGTTGTAGACAAATAGAAAGACAAGTGGACAGGAAGCACAACATACCCTATAGTGGTCAGCCATTGAAATTTTCTTCTAATTCTCTATAGCTCCTAAATCTCAACTTATTCTAAGACTCATTGTAAATTTCTGTGAATATCTCCTGCTTCAATGTCTTAGTCAAAATACCCTTTTAATGAAATCTGGAAATCCTACTTAAATTTGCTTCTTTAATGTGTGTGTGTGTGTGTGTGTGTTTACCTGAATAGTATGGGATCTGTGGACCTGAGAAGAAAGATTCATTTTATCTGCTGTGATGCATTCCCCATGGTCAACTGAGGGCCCAAATTTAGTAAATAGTAAGAGCCTTAGAAGTTATTTGTTGATAGGGCTCCTCCTGTACTCTTTATGCTGTGAAGAACTTCAGGTTGAACTCTCTGCTTCCTGTGAGACAGGGTATGTAGCAAAAGGGCTGTAACTTATACAGGCTACAAGGAATATCAAGAAGATAGTAACACCAACCTCCAGGGATTTATGGTTTAGAACCTGCAGAATATCAGCTCCATGTAACATGCAACTAATTTCACCTTGCAGTAACTCCTATTCTCATTACAATCTCAATATAGTACATTAGCATTCTAACTGATACACCCCTGCTGCCATGATCAAAAACAGAAAGCCCATAGAAAGACACAGTGTCTGACCAGGATCTTTCAAGAAGTCTCCACCCCCTTCTCATAAAAATCCTAAATATTCTTCCTCCTTAGGAAATAGGCCTTAATAAAAGAAGTAGTAAATCCTAGTATGTATGGGTTCCTCTGCCTGTGGAGTAGCCTTCTCTCTGTCTCACTGCTTCACTAATAAACTCTCACTTTAAACTCTGCTGGCTCACGGTTGAACCTACAGTGCATGGCATAACTTCACATTTCCAGACTCCTAGAATGCCTGCACTATGCCTGCTTGGTCGTTTACACCATCTAGGTAAACTACTGCAGGGAAACACTAGTTTTTGCATTTTTAACAATGGACTGAGTTCCAATCAGAACTACACAATTTGGATATCTTATTTACATAAAGTGGACCTGAGTGAAAAAGCTGGAGGGAACTTTTGCTATAAAAGGAAGCCTCCCTAAAATTTAAAACAAACAAACAAACAAACAAACAAATAAAAATAAAAGGAAGCCTCCCTTTTGTCTTGATAGAACACAGCTTAGGTTGTTACCTGAACGTGTGTCTCCTGGCTGCATCTTTTCCCCCCTCAAATAAATGCTTATTATTCTGTAATCACTTAGTTTTTCTGCAGTAAAATTACACAACCCTTAAAATAAACCTTTCCATCATTTAGAACAGAAAGAAAAGAAAACTATACAGTGGCTCTCCTTATTTTCATTTTACAACATGAGTTTTACTTTTGAATCTTTGATACCCAAATGTACTTTTTAATATCTACAACTATCTAGATAGTAACAAACCATTAACCTTTCATAAAAACATCTAGACCTAAAAACATTATAAAAATACTTTGTACACATATTTCACTGGCATTTTCCCCTCCTTTGGTTTATAAATACCACAGGTTTTGAGCAAAATAGATGACACAATTCTTTGATATCAATGAGAGAATGAGGTGCATGATAGATATAGGATAATGTGTAGTGTTCATTTTCAGGCTTTAGATTCTAAGATATGTTTTATTATAATTTACAATCAGAAGCATTTGTTAAACTGCTTTTTCGTGCTGAGACATGTTAATTGAATAACGTTATTACTCAATAAAACCACTTACCACACATCAATAATTTAAGTAACACACTCCAGGGGTTGTCCATGAAAACTATTTGCCACAATAGGAGCAAGAGAAAATCACAGAAAAGACAAAAGGAAATACAACAGGCAGTTGCACCATTCACTGAAGCAATTTTTCTTTGTGTTTGTTTATGCAAAAATGAAATGCAACTCTCCAAAATATAAATTAAATTCTTGCTCTGATTTCATTGTAACAGATAGTGGAATATTTCAAAATAATGCCATAACTAAATCTAACTGAACTATTTGTTTTAACTAAAATATCTAATTAATGTGCATATTATTTTCTCCTCAAAAACAATTCCAAGGAGTATATGTGACCTCAAGAACACCAAAAGATCAAACACGCATGCATGCTGGGTACGCGCGCACACAGGCACATATTAGATTGCAGCGCTGCCACTCATTCATTCTCTGTTACTGTGTTTCACAGGAACAACCATTAGTTCTTAGCTTGACCTGGTTCTTTTTTCCTAAAAGCAGGTTGTCACAGCCATATGGAAAATATATTTATTATATTGGTAGGCTGAATTCATCCAAATTTTAAATTTAAAGTGTTTTCACATTTTTGGGTGAGTCTGAAAAGAGAATACATAAGTTCAGTAAAATATTTCTGTATATCCAAGAAAATATTAGAAAATTATGACGTTATTTTCTATGGAAATACTTTTTCAGAGACTCTACTAAAAGTTTGAAACTTTTAAATAGATTCAAACTGTATTATGTATTTAATTTGACTAAGTTCTGCAGCATCTTTTAGCCAGTCTTTTAAAATTCTACAAAAAACTCTCAAAATCCGTTTTCCTTAAACTATCTCAGTATCAGTTTATATTACTTATTTAAATTTCCAAATAATACCTGACTTCCTTGTGGTAGTCTAAAATGCTTGTATTTTTAATATATATAATATAATTAATATCATATATCATATCATATCATATTGTGGAAAACTAAATGCACTTAAACTCAAAGTTCTATAACCAAATTTTACACCCAAAAGGGGACATGTAAGGAAGATCTTGATTGTATCTGGTGCCTAGTCTTGGAATGTTGCCTCATCTTGCAGTGTACGCTTAATTCTTACATTTTTCCATATTGTATACTACTTGCCCTAAGTCACGTGTATTGTTCCCTAATGCTTTATCTGAGTTCTATCACATTTCCATTCATAGTTGCTCTTTCATTTGCTATAGTTACCAATGACTAGATATCATGAGTTGAATGGTGCCCCACCCCCCCAACCCAGGTCTATCTGGACCCCAGAATGTGACCTTATTTGGAAACAGGATCTTTGCAGATATAACCCAGTATGTAGTCATACTGGATAGAGTGGGTCCTAAATCAAATGACTGTTATAAGAGGAGGGGACACATAGAAATACACATGGAGAAGGAGGCCATGTGATGATGGCAACAGAAACTGGAGTGATGTATTAACAAGCCACAGAATGCCAAGGATTGCTGGCAATATAAGAGGCTAGAAGTAAGGAGTGGAACAGGTTCTCCCTGAAAACCTCTAGAAGGAACCAACTCTGCCTGCACCTTAATTTCAGACTTTCAGCTTCCTGAACTATGAGAGAATAAATCTCAATTGATTTACAGCACTCAATTTGTGGTAATTTTCTATGTCAGCCCTAGGAGTCTTTCATTATAGCTTTGCACCTCCTTCCATGCTTAACATCATAATTCACAAATTTACGTTTGACTTTATGATTTCTGTTGTTGATCCTACTAAAGGCAGAGAGAATTTACTGTGAACCTAATGAAACTTAAGTTTCAGATTCCCAACAATGTAACAGGTTCTTCCAAGGTTCTACACTAATATACATATTATTCATTTTAAATTAATTTAGTTTCATCAAAGAGGGTACAAAAATAGTATACGCCCCAGTACCCCAGGTTCATATTTGGTAAAAGAAATTCCTGGGGACCTAGTAGAAGGTCACTGAATGAACAAGTACATATATTCACATGATATCATTTAAATCTAACCAGCTCAAGAGCAAAATTTAAAACAAAAGTTAAAATCTTTGAATGTTTCGAATTCCATTAGCACCATTTTTATTTCCTAGTAAAAAAGCAGGAAGGGGTACTCACCAGTAGGCATCTACTGGATCAAGGATTCTATCACTATTAGGCAAGGATAATAAGAGGGTTTGGACTAATCAATAAGGGGGGAAATTTAAATTCAAGGTAACTATGGATGTTAAAATATATTCCCAATGAATTTACCTTAAACCATTTTTTAGAATTGTTTATAAGGCATTTTTTAAATAAATATTTATAAAACTTCATTAATTAACTGATTTTTAACCCAATGCAAAATACAGTTTTTAACAGTTATCTGTTTCAAAATATATCATTGGGTTTTTCTCTCTTTAACATTAAAATGACTGGAATATTGTGGTAACAAATATATCACATGTGTCGATTCTCATTATTCATGCTAGCTATGTTTTGTAAGAGTACCGCAAACACCAAATTAGCAAATAGTGAACCATTGTTCCTAAGGGAAATACAGGGTTAATTACTGAAAGTCTGTGGTCAACTTTTGGTCAACCAGCCAATGTAGAACCTGGTTTCAGAGACATCTCATTTAATTTACATTGTTTCATTAACAATGAACTCATGAATAATAGTACTATTACCCACGCTTAAAACAGTATTATTTAAGACACATTTGCCCCCAAAATACTTCACAGTGTATTTGTGCTATGGAACACTAGACAGCTTTTAAGCACTGTGCTTGAGGATCATTTTAAATAGTGAAATCACCAACCAAAACAAAAATGTGAAAAAAAATGGTAGTGAATAGACCCCCAAAATGATACTTGTTTATACTGTGAAAGCAGAATCAAGAAACAGAGCATCACCTCATTCAGTTGCAGCTGATAATATGCACATTTGACATCTTAATATTTCACATACCCATGAATGCTTTTGAAAGTGCCTGCCTCAACTGTTGATTTTGGAGTTACAAAATAAATTGCAGGAAGGTAAATTTGCAAATACAGAATCAGTGCATAAGGAGAATTGACTCTATTATTATTTTAGAGAATCATTCTCCTCTTTGTTTTCACATTATTCTGTGATAATTTATTTTAACAGCCTTTACTTTTCCCTTATTAATTTGGTCAACTTTATCCCCCTACTCACTATGCTTTTCTATGTTCCATATCACTATTTTTAATATCTAGGTCTAAGGCCACATTTCCTATTCTTCACCATAGAATTCTACATGAATAGTCTATTAACATTTCAATTTTGGCTCATCATTTTCTTTTTAAGAGCTGCAGTTTCTCCTAAATTCAAGATTTATTTAATGACACCGTGATGGTTAATTTTATATGTTAACTTGACTAAATCATTTTGTCTGAGTGTGTCTCTAGGGTAATACTGGATAAGATTAACATTTAAATCAGTAAGCTGAGTAAGCAGTTGCCTTCCTTAATGTGGGAGGCCCCATCCAGTTAATTTAACACTTGAATCAAATAAAAAGACCGAATAAGAGAGAACTTTCTTTGCCTGGCTGTGGTGGAACATCAGTCTTCTCCTTCCCTTGGACTAGAACGTACACCATCAGCTCTCCTGGTTCTCAGGCCTTCAGATTTCAATGAGAACTACACCACTACTTTCCTGGGTCTATAGCTTATTGACTATCAATCTTGAAAATGCTCAGCCTCTAAGCCAATTTCTTGAATTATATCTATTCATTTATCATCTATGTATCTCTATATCCATATGTTTATCTATATATATATATATATACATATATATGTTTGTCAGATATAGCTATATCCATATCTATCAATATCTCCTATTGTTTCTGTTTCAGTAAAGACCTTCACTAGTACCAGCATGATTGTCCTTAAAATCACCTAATTTTGGATTTACCTTTGATCATTCTTTTGTTCCTCAAACACACAATGAAGTTTGTTAAGCCTTCTCATTTGTCTTCTCTATTAAACATTCCTTGATTATTAACACAGTACTTCAACTGGTCTCTCTTGCTTAGATATCCTGATCAAGATAGTAACTGTACAAATAATATAAATTTATTTAAAATAGAAGCCTACATAACATTGATTTATGGAAGTATGCACCCTAATGGTACTAAATATAAGAAAGTTGTACATTAAGTGGTATATACAATAATTGTATAGAAGTTCAAATAACAGGAGACCAAATGAAACAGAAAAATAAGGTAAGACCCCATTGTAAAAGTAGAGGTTAAGTTAGATATTTAAAGTTGCATGATATTTAAATACCAGGAAAGGATGAGAAAATGACACCTTTGGTAATGAGAATATGAACATAGATCTAGAGTCAAGAGAATATTCACACAGGGGAGTAACCTGAAGGAGAGAAGTGGAACATTTGTTTTGAATACCAATGATATTAATTTGTTAAGAGTAGCAATGTCCAGTTTATAGTTTTGCCTGGAATCCAAATAGTAGAGTTGATATAAAATTGTTGGTGGTACATTAAAACTGGTTACCTAATAAAAGCACTGTTTGGTAGTGGTCTGGCAGGAGTATACCAGATTGCTTGGAGGAAAGAAAAACTTGAAAAGGAGCTTGGAAGGAGCTAGTTAAAAGCCTGCTGAACTGAGACTCAAGTGATGAAATCTAGATTAGTAGCAGAAAGGTGGTAAAAGAGGAAGGAAGAATATAGAGTGGTCTATAATTTTATCTTAACTGCTTCCAGATGGCATCCATTACAACAAAGTTTTAAAAAATCACAGAGTACCCAAAAGCAATAGTTCTCAACAGGCACTGCATGCACATGCCTTCAAAGGTGAATTCTGAAAGTACCTGAGGGAGACTTTTGCACAGCGCAATGAGTGACTGGAGAGCTGTGCTGGTATTTAGTGCACTGAAGCAAGCATCCTAATTTCCCCTCATTGCAAGGTAGTCACATACAACAGAGAGATGCTACCATATATCAGTAGTGCTCCACTTGAAAAGCACTGACTAGAAATGTTCTGAATTCAAACACTTTTGTAGATCAGGAAAAGTCTGGAAATTAGAACATGCTACTATCCTCTCTCTTAGGAGCCAGCAGTATTTCTATGAAAATAGAAATTACAATTTCAAAGCACAATAGTCTTTGAGTGACAGTACATATAACTCAGTGATACTCAGGAATGCTGACTATTATAACAATAGATGAAGGAAATTACCTAAAGGAAATAGGATATTTGGCATGGAAACAAGGAACAAACTGACAAGGATTACAGGGGAGGGGGAGAGGGATAAGGGAGGAAAGAAGGGGAAGGGCCTAATTAAAGAACAAGTATAAATGACCCATGGACATGGACAACAGAGTGGGGACAACATGGGAGTCGGGGACTGGGGAGCAGGAAAGAGCAATGGGGGGAATTGGGACACCTGTAATAGAACAACAATAAAAATAAAAACAAATAAAAAGTTACCATGTATTATAATAATAATAAAAAGAATTTGAGATAGTTTTCCTGGTCACACAGCACCATAAATCAATTAATGTCATATTCTATATCCAAACTTTAGCCTGCTTCGCAATCACCATGTAAGCTTGTTAATGCAAACATTATTAGTTTTGATTCTATAGTAGGCCCAGTGTGGGGTTGAGAATGTTCATTTCTAACAAGTTTCAAGGTTGTGCTGAGTACTGTATGTGTAAGTAGAAGTGGGGGTGGACAGAAAACAAAAACGAATGACAACCTCTAGAAATTCTCTCTTTGCCTTTGTTATGGGATTAGATAGAAGAGGGATGACAGTGAGAAGAGTCTGGTAAAACATTGCAGTATGTTGGCCTACAAAACTTTTTGAAGCGTTTTTATTGTCTTTGACATAGACTATGGCATTACTTGATTTATGAGTATTATGTGGCCAAGAAAATTGCCTCAAATTCTTATGGCCAAATGTTTTCTTTAAATAATCTCCTTTGTAGTCATGTATTATTATAATAGTCAGCAAATCCCTAATACTGTATATCCTGAGAGACAAAGTTTGAAATCTTTGTGGCTCATGCTTATTTCCAACTTATCTGGACATAAAGAAAGACAATTCAAATGAGAATAAGCAAAACTATTTATTGAGAACTTCTTGTGGAAAAGGAGACAGGCACTCTCATTTGTGTTTGCTTATAGGCAAAGGGGGAAGCTGAAGGAGGCTAGCTTGTACTGGAGCATCCTATGTGGTTAGTGAGGATAACAGGTCTGGCTTCCTCTGATTGTCCCTAAATTGGAAATGGGAGGAAAATTTGGGAATCTGTCTGTACGAATCCAGTCCTGGCTATTGGGGCTGATTGCCACAGAGGTAGTGGTTGGTTTCCTGGGCTGGTTGCTGCAGATTTTAGGTCAGAGTGGTGTTTTTATAAATAGTCTGGCTATACTTCAGTTATATATTGTCTTTTATTTCCATTACCTGTCAGCAGCTCTAGGTCTAGGTTTAGTGCTGTAGCTCTATCCCAAGCTATAGGTAGTTCTGGTGTCCTTTGTTCTTAGTCCCAAGCTGAATGATGTGTCCTTCTCATGTCAGAGGGCACAGGAACAGAGTACTGTTGAAAACTAACAGAGTCTCTCAAATCTTATGACTAGGGTGTACAGGTCACGGGTCATGTATATTCACTATGCTGTTGAGCAAACTCACATGACCAAGTAACTCACATGACCAAGACCAAATAAAAGTAGTGAAAAATACTTTTCAACACTATCATCATCTATCACAACCACAAAAAAAGATCATGACTACAACACTGGGGCAGGGGGGAATGGAGCAAGACAATGGGTTAATAGAGCATGCAGATAGAAATATTGGTGAAATCTCATTCTAAGGGATCTGTTATTTCTACTATAATCCTAGTTCATAGGTCATTCATGGAAGTTAGTATTTGATTATTGTAGCTTTGGTTACATATATTTATGTACATCTATGCATAATTTTAGAAATTTGAGGATTAACAAAATGTGCAGATATTCCAATATGCTAAACATTTTTGTGCATTCATTTTACTTTGTTTTCCACAATATCACAACAATTTATACTTCTCTGGCACTGCATTTCTCAGTAAAAAATAAAATAATGTGTTAAAAATATTTTAAACAGCTAGTAGGGGAAGGTTGAGGGGTGGAGGGATTGAGCAAAAAGGAAAAAGAGCTAATGGATATGGACAACAGTATGGTGATTGCTGGGGGGAGGGAGTATAAGGGAACTAAATCGTAATGAAAAATACAATAAAGATTAAATCAAAAAATATTTTAAACATACATTTGCAGTATTTGTTTGTATCTCCAGCAGAGTAAGTACAAGGCTTATATTTAACTAAAGACTGTAAGCTTCGGTTATGGCCTTTATGCAAACACAAACTTAAGTTAGATAATTAGATTTATTTTATTTTATCATTTACAAGATGAATTTAATACCTTGGGAAGTCCTTTTAGTACAATTTTTGACACTTTCAAATTTTTTTCTTACCTGTTCTTTAAGTCCCTTAAGGAAGCTTTATGTTATCCAATTTTTTAATGTTGTTTTAGTATCTCAAAATATGGCACAAAATTCACCTACATTAGGAGCTCAATAAATATTTGTTGAACAAGTAAATAGATTAATGAATATTATCTAAACTCTTAGGATAATGGAGGAAGAAAATGGAGTTGAAAAGAGGTAAAAGATGTGGCCTTGCTGCATAACTCCAATGAGAGGGAAGGCTTGACCTTGTGGTTCCTAATTTTTTCTACCAAGTGAACTATCTCTAGAATGAATGTTACTATAAAGTATGTAAGTGTGTAAACATACTTAGATATGGAAGTCTATAAGAATATAAAATTAGTGAAAGATCTAGTTTTACTCGTAGTTTGCATAATATGCAATAATCTTGAAAATGTCTCTTATACTGATTGAAATTTCTTTTATTTGAAAACTAGGGGAGATATTCAACAGGCTGAAAAGTAAGATAATTATTCAGGTATTTTTCAGTTCAGATCCACAATTCTGTACTCTACTTTGTGATGCTAGGGCTGAGACTCTATAAATGCACATTTCTTCTTTGCTAGAGAGTTCCTTGTTAGATTTTACAAATATGGGGAACTGAAGGAAACTAGACATCTGGTGAGGGATATAATGATTTCCTTCTCCATGCTTTGCTTCCTATTTCTATTAGCAATGTGTCAGCAAAGATTCTTCACCTTGATAGCAGCAGGTGGTGTAACAGCAGTTGACTTCAGTTTTCCATTTGCATCCTGTATTAGCCAGAGTTCCCCAAAGAAACAGAACCAATGGAATATGCATATATATATATAATTGGAATTAGCTCATGTGATCATATGGAGGCCAAGAAGTCCCACAATCAACCCTCTGCAAGCTGGAGAAGAAACAGAGAAGCTGGTGTTATAATTCAGTACAAGCTTAAGGCTTATGGGGGCCAATGGTGTTAAGTACCAGTCCAAGACAGAAAGCCTAAGAACTGGGGCCTTCTACTAGAGTAAGAATCAGAATCCAAGCACCTGAGTACCAGGAACACTGATGTTCAAGGACAGGAGAAGATAGGAAGAGAATTTACCTGTCCTCTGACTGCACATTTTATTCGAGCACTCAGTGGATTGGATGATGCTCACCCACATTGGTAAGAGTAGATCTTCTACTCTTTCTCTACTGATTGACATGCTAATCTCTTATAAAACATCATCACAGACATACTCACAAATAATGTTTTACCAGTTTTTGGACATTTCTTAGCCCAGTTAAGCAGACACATAAAATTAACCAGCCTTATCACACAACCTGAGATGCTACCAACAGCTGTTTTGTTTTGTTTTGTTTTGTTTTGTTTTGTTTTGTTTTGTTTTTTTAGAGTCTGAGCTGTAGCTACAGAGAGCTGCAGCTCCACACTTCTACATTCTAACTATCCCAACCTCTTCTTCTTGGTCTGTAAGACTTCACAGTGGCAGCTACTTTTTGTAATTAATACCTCTGTGTTACTACAAAGAGGTATCCCTTTTCTTCTCTTTTTGACCTTTCAGTTTACCAATAACAATCTATACAATTCCTTTATTAAATTTTCTCTGTTAAAATAGTGAGTGGTTCAAAATTTCTTACTACACCAAGGATGATAACAAAAGAGATTTAAATCAACAATAAACAAGTGCTGGCAAAGATGTGGAGAAAGAGGAACACTTTTGCACTGTTGGTGGGAATGCAGATTGGTGCAGCCACTGTGGAAAGCAGTATGGAAATACCTCAAAAAATTATAAATGGATCTACCATTTTATCCAGCTCTCCCACATCTGGTAATATACCCAAAGAAATCTAAAACACTAATATGAAAGAATATAAGCACCCCAATGTTCACTGCAGCATTATTTACAATCACCAAGATATGGAAGCAGCCCAAGTATCCACCAGTAGATGAGTGGATAAGACATCTATAGGACATTTACACAATGGAGTACTACACACCAATAAAAAAGAAGAAAATTTTACCCTCTGCAGCATCATGAATGGACCTGGAGAACATTATGCTAAGTGAAATAAGCCAGCCAGAGAAAGACAAATACCATATGATTCACTCATATGTGGAATCTAATGAACAAACTGAACTAACAAGCAAAATAGAAACAGACTCATAAATAGAGAATAGTATAACAGCTTTAGCAGAAGGATTAAAAGGAGAAGATATTGAACAAAAAAAAGGAGAAAAGATTCATGGACATGGAAAACAGAGTGGTAATCATCGCGGGGAAGAGAGTATAAGGGGGATAAATGGTAATGGTTAAACTACAACAAAAACAATTATTATTTCACTTAGCATAACGATCTGCAGTTCATTCCATGCTGTCACAAAGGGTAGGAGCTCCTTCTTTCTTTCTGCTGCATAGAATTCCATTGTATAAATGTACCACAGTTTTTTGATCCATTCATTTACTGTATGACCTCACCTTAAAGTGGAACCTAATCAACAAAACAAATAAGCAAATAAAACATAACCAGAGACATTGAAATAAAGAACAAACTAATAGTAATCAGAGGGGAGGTGGGAGAGGAGAATGGGGGGAAAGGGGGGAAGGGTTTTCAGAAATAACTACAAAGGACTTGTGGACAAAACCAAGAGGGGATGGAATCAGGGGAGGGATGTGGGAATGGCTGGGGTGGAGTGGTGAGTGGTGGAGGGTAAATGTAGACAACTATGATTAAACAACAATAAAACAACAAAAAAACAATTATTATTGTTGGAAAAAAACAGATATCTTAGATTTCACTAATCTGATTATTTCCTTGTATACCTAGTTAAGACAAACTTCAAGTAAAAAAATAAGAGTTCATTAGAGGTTTGGATAAAAAAGAAAAACAGGTAATGCCAGAATGAGAAGAAATGCAGAAGAAAGCCCTGGAAATCTGTTTGCAGACCATTTTATGGTAGCCTAAAGGCACTGGTTATCCACAGCATAGTACAGAGATAAATTACTTTTATTTTCCTAATTTTCCATTGAGCAGAGCCTACATAAGCAAAACTTTTAATATGAAAACTTAAAGTGTATTAAATAGAATATTACTAAATTATAGATAAAAACTTCACTTTAAGTAACATGAGGATTTAAAAATGTGTAAAGTAGACAAGAACAACAACAATAATAAAAACACATACATGGTCATCAACTGCATTCCCATGTACCCACCCATAATGTTGCGACATTGCTTTAGCCTATTTTCAAAACCTTGCTACTTTTATAGCTTTTATAGTTTTCTTTATGTTATTTTTTATGAAGCACTCTTTCTACTTTTGTCCACCAGTACAACTCTTACATACTTGCTAAGGCCCAGCTACAGCCCAGTTCAAAATGTCACCATCTTGGAGAAGTCTCCCCAACCTCTTGGTCACTGTGACAGCTCCCTTTGTAGGGCTCCCAGAGGCCTTATTAACATCCTTTAAAACACGTACATGTCTAATTCTTACACCAATTCTGATGTGTGTATGTTTGTGTGTAGGAGGGTCCCCACATTACCAAGTAATTCTTTGACATGAACTAGGTGTCCTATAATTCAACTCGATTCTGACACTGGAGATAGCATCAGATTCCACAGCTTAAGGGCTCAGTTCTGTAAGACTCTTCCCTGAACCCCTCTTCAGGTGCCAACTGCAAGTCCCGATTATTACCTTTATGTCTGATCAACCAGAGTTTCCAAAGAAGCCCTCCTTGGTTTCAATGAATTTGCTAGAACAGGTCACACAACTCAGACAACATTCTACTCATTACATTACCAATATAGTGTAAAAAGATACAACTCTGAAACAGCCAGATGGAAGAGATGCATGATGGGGCAAGGTATATGGGAAGGGGTGTGGCACTTCCAGCTTTCTCTGAGCACCTTTACTTGCTCACAAAAGTGGAAGTTCTCTAAACCTTATTTATTTGTGTGAGGGAGGGCAGTGGAGGCTTCATTATGGTCACGATGGATTAAATCGTTTGCCACTGGTAATTAAATTTATTCTCTAGTCCACCTTCCCTTTGGGGAGGTCAGGAGCTGTGATTCAAAGTTCCAACCCACTAATACCATGGTTGGTTCCTCTAACAACCAGCCCCCATTCTTAGGTGCTTTATAAAATTCACCTTATTAACCTAATAAAATACACCTTCATTGCTCATTTAATCTCCATGAAATTCCAAGGTTTTAGGAGCTATGTGCCAGGAACAATGTACAAAATCCAAATATATTAATCACAATATTAAAATATTATATACATATATAAATATTGATGTGAAATTAAAATATATAATATGGGGGGGGGGCTCCACCTGCAGGGCCCGCCCCAGCCACCACTGATGGGAATAAGTCTACCAAGACATGATCTGCTTGGGGAGGAGAGGTGGCCAATGTCTCAGAGGAGAAGGGCTAAGAGCCTCTCCTCAATGGGCTTTTATTGGGTTCACACAGGAATACAGGTAAAGCTCATTAATCATTGTCAGACAGTAAGGATCAAACAATAGATAACATACAAAGAACTATGAGGGCCTATTCTGAGTCAGGGTCTGTCAGCTAAAAGGCTACAAAGGTTTGGGAAACAAATTCATTTCCTGCTCGAACCCTTATCATTTAATTGAGAACATTCTTAGCAAAGCAGGTTTCACAGGATTTTATATATTCTTTCTTAGGCCTGATCACCTGGGGAGCCCTCCCTATCCAGCACAAAGCTGCACTGCCCTCTGTCATTGTTTTAGGCTTAAGTCAAGCAGAGTCAGCAAGGCAGCCAAGAGATTTGGAAACTTCTCGCAGACAGAATGAGGACTCAGGTTATGTCAAAGCTGAGAGGCGAGGGTCCATCATCCCCTTTTGCTGTAGCCCCCCACGTCCTTCCTTGAGGGCCTCCCACATGAACGTGCCTGTCTTCAGCGACCCCTCCCTTGAGGGAATCTTACCCGTCAGTGGCAAACCGACCAAGCATTGGAGGCCAGTTATGGATGAAGCATAAGTAGCGCTCCTGCCAGGGAAAAAAAGCTTTGTCTCCTTAGTGGCTCATGGTCCGAAGGTGGCTCACTCAGCCTTAGCCATGGGCAGTTACAGCTCCTGAAACCAGGCAGGGTGGCTCCCAACAATATTATAGATTCTAATTACATATTTAGCTATTTTCATTATAATCAAATTCTATTATTATAGGAAGGATGTTTTAGTTACCTATTCCTGCAACATTGCCTGATATGTAGCTGGTATTTAAAAATGTTAGATTAATGAGTAGTCAAATAACAAAAAATTAAGTTGATTTATAGCCACTGGATGAGTATATTGACAAACTATATGTGGTAAAACTATGTACAATACAACAAGTAGTGTATAAAGTTTTCCATGTTAGGTTAACAGTTCAAGTTTCCTTTAAGTTATTTTCTATTTACACAGAGATGTTTCCATTTCAAAGCTGGGATTTGGGCTTAGTCATTTGATCAGGTGTTAAAAAAAGAAAGAAGTGAGAAAGACAATAGTTTTTTTGGCTGTCTCTATTAGAATATATTTTAGAAAAGATATTAAATTGTATATTTACTAGATATTCATTATATGCTTGTATTCTTTTTCACAATATTTCCTATTTGACATGATTTTCCCTCCCAATTTTTTGAGTCTTCAACCACAAAAGTATGAATTTGCTCTAGGTTTACCTTCTGGACCACAAGGATCATTCCAAGAATACAATTAAAAATACACAAAAGGGCCAATAAAATATTATTTTATGATCTCTCTAAGTGCTACAGACAGTATAGCTTTATTTTATTCTGAGATCAGAAAGTCAAGAACTACGTATGGCTGAATGTGCCTATGGTCATCTCTCTCTCTCTCTCCACACACACGCACGCACACACACACATTTGAAGAGTACTTGCAAGAAAAAGAAGCACAACAGATGGAAGACCCACTGTAAAATAAGGAGAGTTAGAGGATGTATGTATCAACAGGGAAAGTTTCTCAAAATATAATTTGATCATTTGGATATAGTGATATCTAAATCAACCTACCTCAATTTCAAGTCTTTGTTGTTAAGTGATTTTATAACTTCTTTTGAGGTTAAACTGGTTTGAGTTTGTCCTGGCTTGTGCTATAAGGACCTTGATCATACTTTCTTTTATTTCTTTTCATTAGCATGGTTCTTTGAGAATTTACAAAATAGTGTTGTTGGAAGTGGGAAAATGCAACCAGTTGGTTAGACCATGGTTGAGCATACTCACTTCTTGAGTTCTGGCTAAGAATTCTGAGCCAAGACTCAAACTATCAGAAAAAGTTTATTTAGAAAGTAACGGAGGCCCTGGCTGGTGTAGCTCAGTGGATTGAGCGCGGGCCTGTGAACCGAAGGATCGCGGTTCGATTCCCAGTCAGGGCACATGCCTGGGTTGCCAGGCCAGTTCCCGTCAGGGGACATACAAGAGGCAACCGCACATTGATGTTTCTCTCCCTCTCTCCTTCCCTTCCCCTCTAAAGATAAATAAATAAAATCTAAAAAAGGAAAAAAAAATCTTAAAAAAAAAAAAGAAAGAAAGTAACGGAGGTAGCAGAATGGTCCTTGGAGTTTAGAAGAAAAAGGGAGAGAGATATGCATCTTGAAAAGAGAGAAGAGCAGCACAGGTATACTCTGGAAAAAGAGAGAGAAAGAGTTCACCCTGAGGAAAGAACAGGGTGGGGAAAGGCTCAGATGCTCTATTGAGAGAGCTGTACAATCTCTTTCCTGAGGGCTTTTATCTGGAGGTCTCTGGGGAGGATCTCAATAGAACAGTTTTCCCAGTGTGCCCTTTTAGGGTTGTGGTCTCTACTGATTGGTCAATGCCAGGTGGTCATTAGCCAATGTCGTTGGTCCCATTGTCAGCCATTGAGGCACTTCCTCAGATTTTACTGCTTCTCTGGGCCTGAAGCCACACAGCTGAGGCCTAGGTGTCATCTTTCAGGGGTTAATGTTTAAGGGAGTGGCCATGCCAGGACTTGTAGTTTGGCCATTGCTAGGCATCTGGGGCTCTCTGCCCTGGTGACACTCTGTATCTGGCCTGTTGTTCCTACTCTGCTCATGCCTATCTAACTGCCTACCACAGAGTGACCTCGTATTCTAGAACACAGTCATTAAGAAAGTTTTTTTAAATCTGTAACCTAGATTTTCCTCCAGATATTCTAAAGAACATTCATTAGCATAACCCCCAAATTCTCATAAAATCTGCAGTCAAAAAAACCGTGAATTTCTAGACTATTCCTAGAACAAGTGCAATAATTTTGTACATTATACCTTGGGAAAATAGATCACCAACTTAAATTTTAATGCATACAGTGAGTGGGAGCTCCCAGCTTCGCAGGGTAAACTGTACCAGTGATGAGGAGAGCAAAGAAAATTCTTGAATGTGTCAACCTAAAATCTGAATTTTTATAATTTCTAACTTCAGGACAATAGAGAATAAGACTTCTTTCTTACACCTCACAACTCTTGTTTTCTTTGCTCTTGTGTCTTTTTATTTCTGTGATAAACTATCATTTTCTCAACTATTTCTCTTAAATAAAATCCAGAATATCTATTATTTCCCCTCCTTCTTATGATCTCTGTTTTGATTATGTCAGTTTCCCCCTAAAATTTGTTACCTTGAATTGAAGTCAATCTGCAAAATTATCTTCTGGCTACTTTAGCATACAATGTAAACATTCTTAATAATGATCAGTTCAGTCTAATTCTGTATTGTACTTTAAAGTGATTTTTTTATAATTTTGAGGTGTGATCAACTAGAAATCACAGATAGTTTACACACAGATTGCCACAAACATTGAGATTTACTAACATGCTGATGTGAAGAATTAAGCAGTCCTTCTATTTGCTCCTTCAAATGCTTCATTTTAATCAGTACAAACTAAGGATCATAAACTGTTTAGCACTGTTATGTTGAAGGTCCTTTGCAAAGTTGTTTGCGAAGACAATTTAGTCTAAGCGACTAAAATATTTAATTATCATGAGCATGTAGTAATCATAAAAATGGTTAGTGAATTTCCTTTTAATTTTAACTGCACTATGTAGTTCTGTTTAATTCATTAAGTTAATCAAATAAGTTAATACCATTTTAGACCCCAAATTTCTCGTTACATCATATTCTGAGAGCTAAATTTTCAATAACATGTATTTTATGCTTTTTTACAAAAAAATAAAAAATTAAATGCATACGTTTTCTAAAAAATTATCAACATTAAAGAGTGTAATTAGTAAATTAAAGCATTTAGACATATACTGAGGAAAATACATAATACATACAACTAAATGTGAGATTATATTTTTCACCTAAAATTATAACAGAAAAATATTTCTATTTTAAATATTCTTCAAAATCACCATTTTGTCACTAATCAAGTTGGATTTTCTATGGCTTCTTAATTGGTCATTAAGATTACTTATGGATTTTCTTAATTATTATTTCTAGTCAGACAAAAGGGCTATAAGACAAGACTTGCAGCTGCTCTGTGGGCCTGTAAGTATGATTCCAAAAATGTCTGGGAAACAGAACTTTTCATCTAGTTCCTGGATGAAGTTCAGAAATGTGGTTGGATCCTTTGTTAGCCAGTGGAAGCTGAGAGTGATAAACACAGACCGACTTTACGTCTGTGAGCTCTGTACTCCATGGTACTCTGTAGTCCTAATGCATGTCTCAAAAGCACAAGATTGGACGGTATACCTGGACCAGCTGAAGTGGTCCCTGACATAAAATCAGGTCCATCTATGTGCTGAATTTCATCTGCATGATGCATGCTGGGTTGGAATAGCTGGAACAGTAGAGCATCCAGATGGCCTGAAATCATCTTAATGACTCAGACTGTGATCCACAAGGTTGTATCTCATGGTCACACTCTTTGGGGGCCAGGAAATTGACTTCTTATGTAGAGAATGTTTTTGATCATGCTGCCATGTCTCCTGACTATGCTGATTTCCTTCTGAGTTTTTAGGTATTTAATTCTTATATTATTTACTCTTATAGCATCTACATCTCTCCCTTTTAGCAATATAAACTCATGATGAATTTTTTTTCCATGCAGTAGTCATACATTTTTATCCTAAAAAGTGCAGCATACAAGAGAAGGGAAAGGCAAGATATTTGCTTTTCATAAAAATGTGAATTAGTAACTCTTTCATGTAGAGGTGACGAGTTATGGAATAATTACAACATATTTTCTCCTCTTATTGTTATTTTATATTTTACTTTTTATTTTAATTAGATTTTATCTTTAGGAAAGAATGGGGATTTCTGTTTTTATCTGCCAGATGATGAGAAAAGATTTAAATATGTTGATAAAAGGACACAAAGTATACCACATCTCAGGTGCCAAGACTCTTTCAACCCTAGAATATTTTTTACTATTTAAAGTATACTCTTGTAAGTTTTATTCTATCTAGAATGACTTAGTAATGGAAAAATATGTATTTCCCAGAGAAAAGGAAAGCAACCTTGCACACAAGAGGGGGATCTTCAAAGATAAGAGGTTTGGTTCTTAAACATGCCATCCTGCTGAGATTCTGACTGATGTGGAACATGTTCATGAATATCTAGGCTTGTTCTTTTTTCTTTTCTTTTAATCCTCATCTGAGGACATTTTTTTTTCTTTGCTTTGAGAAAGAGAAGGGTGGGGAGAAACATCAGTGTGGGAGAGAAACATTAATTGGTTGTCCCCCATTACTGCCCTGACCAAGGATCAAACCCACAACATAGGTGTGTGCCCTGACAGAGAACTGAACCAGTGTACAGAACGACACTCCAACCAGCCAGGCCATGCCAGCCAGGGTTTATCTCTTTTTCATCATGACCAATGAATCAGATGAATATAATACATTAGGAGTATATCTTTGTACACTCCAAACCTCTGGTTCTTCTGTTCTCTCCTGGCTTCTGATATTGTGTGCTTAATTCTGAGACCAGTCTGATTCTTTGCTCCTTGGATATTTTTAAAAAATACGTTAATTCTAATTGAATTGTATTTAACTTATGCTCAAAATTCATATGTTCACTGGATTGTTTTTATATCTGAATTTCTTAACTGTACTTTATACATGACAATCTCTACATTCAGAATCTAGTATTTTTGTAAGTACAGGAATATTGTATTTTACTCTATATTTAATTATTGAGTTTGTTCAGTTTCTTTTTTTTTTTTAGATATAAATAATCAATGTGGGGAGTGTGATATTTTCTTTGTTTCTCCTAATTATGTTTTTTGATACAGAAAGGACTCCTTAAAGTAATAGCCTGAGAGGCAGGTATACATGTACATGTCATCACTAAATTTCAGGTAGCAATCATCACTTAATATTGTGTAGTTAATGGATTAAAGAATAATGTTTTGTTTTTAATTCCTGGTTATCTCAATCCAATCTGAATTTGTTCTATTAAAAAAAGAGGAGAGAAAAAGGGAAAGAAAATTTGGATGATAATCAGGAGCTCTCAGAAAGCAGTTTTCCTACAAGTTTCCCCCACATACATTCTTTATACCATTCAATCTGTATACCTTATCTAAAATTGCTAGGCCTGTTCACTTCAGCTCCAAATCCATAATATTTCCGGGAAACTCTGTCTAGAAGATGGTGAAAATTATGTCATGTTTCTATGGGGAGGAATAAACTGTGGGAGAGCAATTTCCAACAGACAAGTGGCACATCTCTGGTTAGCACAGATCAGGGGTTTCTTGCCTTTGCACATATTTGGTTTGGTTTACACAGTTCCTTAAGAGTTTTTATTTGAATGTTTTAAGACAGGCTATTTATACACTTGATATATAAGCCTATCTTTCCCTATAAATGAGAATGTAGTCAGATTACATGTTTATGTTGCCTATCTGCTTCTAGGAGGAATTTGAAATAAGAAGCACAGTACAGATCTCCTGCTTATACTTAATAGTATAATATAGATATCAATATCTATATTAGATATAGATATACATATAGGTATATTTATATATCAGTTTTATATATATATAATATACATAAACTTTCATTCTAAAGATGCAAAATACACATTCTCTTCAAATGCACATGGAACATCCTCAAAGATAGACCCATGATAGAATACAAAACAAGCCTCAAAAAATTCAAGAAAAATGAAATGATAATCAAGCATTTTCTCAGACCACCAGGGCTTGACACTACAAACAAACCTTAAGGAAAAAAAAACTCAAAAACAATCAAACTCATGGAGATTGAATAGCATGCTCTCAAACAATGGATGGGTTAACAATGAGATCAAAGAAGAAATCAAAGAGTTTCTGGAAGCAAATAAAAATGAACACATAACAGCCCCAAATCTATGGGACACAGCAAAGACAGTCCTGAGAGGGAAGTTCATAGTGACATAGGCTTACCTAAAAAAGATAGAAATATTTCAAATAAACAACTTAACCCTACATCTAAAAGAACTAGAGGAACAACAACAAACAAATCCCAGAGTGAGTAGAAGGAAGGAAATAATCAAGATCAGAGGAGAATTAAATGACATAAAGATTAAAAGAACAGTTTAAAGGATTGATAAATCCAGAAGATGGCTCTTTGAAAAGATAAACAAAATTGACAAGCCTTTAACTAGAATCATCAAAAAAAATGGAGTGGACCCAAACAAACAAAATCAGAAATGAAACAGGAGAAATTATAGCTGATACCACAGAAATACAAAGGATTAAAAGAAAGTACTATGAACAACTGTATGCCAAGAAATTTGAAAACCTGAGTGAAGTAGACAAATTTCTAGAAAAAATACCATCTTCCAAAACTGAATCAAGAAGAAGAAGAAAGCACAAACAAATTATTAACAGATAGTGAAACTGATGCAGTATTCAAAAAACTCCCAGCACACCAAAACCCTGGGCTGGATGGCTTCACAAGATAATTTTACAAAACATTTAAGGAAGAGTTAACCCCTATCATCCACAGACTATTGCAAAAAAAAAAAAAATCCAAGAAGAGAGAAGACTCCCACGTTCTTTTTATGAGGCAAGTGTCATCCCAATCCCAAAAAGTGATAGACACAACAAAGAAAGAAAACTAGAGGCCAATACCACTGATGAACATAGATGCTAAAATCCTCAACAAAAATATTGGTAAACCACATCCAACAATACATAAAAAATATCATATACCGTGATCAAGTGGGATTCATCCCAGGGATGCAAACATGGTACAATATTCACAAATCAATAAACGTAATACATCACATAATCGAAAGGAAAGACAAAAATCACATGATCATATCAATAGATGCAGAAAAAGCATTTGATAAGGTACACCACGCATTTATGATATAAACACTCAGCAAAGTGGGAGTAGAGGGAACATATGTTCACATAGTAAGGGAAATATATGAGAAACCTACAACCAATGTCATACTCAGAGGGAAAACAACTAAAGGCTTTCCCACTAAGATCAGGAACAAGACAAGGATGTCTGTTTTCACCACTTCTATCAACAAAGTATGGCAAGTCCTAGCCACAGCAATCAGACAAGAAAAAATAAAATAAAATAAAAGGCATTCAAGTTCGAAGGGAGAAAGTATAATTGTCATTGTTTGCAGATGACATGAAAATGTACATAGAAAGCCCTATAGACTACACCAAAAATCAACTCGACCTGATAAGTGAATTTTACAAAACAGCAGGATACAAAGTCAATATTCAGAAATCAAAGGCATTTTTGTACACCACTACCAACAAAATATCAGAAACAAAAAATGAGGGGAAAAATCCCATTTGATATAGCAACAAGAAAAATAAAGTACCTAGGAATAAACCTAACCAACAAAGTAAAGGGCATGTACTACAAAAACTACACAACACTGAATAAAGAAATTAAGGAAAACACAAATAAATGGAAACATATACCAAATTCATGGATTGGAAGGTTAGTATCAAAATGTCCATACTACCCAAAGCAACTTATGGATTCAATGCAACCTTTATTAAAATACCAATGACATACTTCACAGACATAGAATAAACATTTCAAAAATGTATATGAAACAATAAACAACCCCAAATAGCTGAAGCAATTTTCAGAAAGAACAATGAAGGAGGAATCACAATACCTGATATCAAACTATATTACAAGGCCGCTGTAATCAAAACAGTCTGGTACTGGCATAAGAACACACACATAGATCAATGGAACAGAATAGAGAGCCCAGAAATAAACCCAATAAGAGACTCATAGAGAGTCATTGAAACCCATAGAGACCATGTCTCTACAGTCAATTAATATTTGACAAATGTGGCAGAAACATAAAACAGAATAAAAATAACCTCTCCAACAAATGGTGTTGGGAGATCTGGACAGCTACATGCAAAAAAATGAACCTCTCCCACCAACTTATACCATACACAAAAGTAAACTCAAGATGGATAAAAGGCGTAAATATAAGTTGCAATAACATAAAAGTCCTAGACGAGAATATAAGCACACAAATTTCAGATATTCCACCCAGCAATATTTTCACTGATATGTGCGCTAGAGCAAGGAACATAAAGGAAAGAATAAACAAATGGGACTTCATCAAATTAAAAAACTTCTGCATGGCTAAAGAAAACGTCAACAAAATGAAAAGGGAACCAACCATATGGGAAAATATATTTGCCAATGATACCTTGGATAAGAAAGGGTTTGATCTCTAAAATATATAAAAGAGTCACATATCTCCAGCCCAGAAAGACAAACTATCCAATTAAAAAATGGGAAGAGACCTGAGCAGACACTTCTCCACGGAGGACATACAGAGGACCCAGAGACATATGAGAGGATGCTCAGCATCACTAGGCATCAGAGAGATGCAAATTAAAAACATAATGAGACAGCTACTTCACACCAGTCAGAATGGCCATCAATCATGAATCAACAAGCAATAAGTACTGGTGAGGTTGTGGAGAAAGGGGAACCCTAGTACCTTGTTGGTGGGTAAGCAGAATGGTGCAACCACTGTAGAAAATAGTATGGAATTCCCTCAAAAACTAAAAATAGAACTGCCTTTTCACCTAGCAATTCTACTGCTGGGATTATAACCTAAGAATTTGAAACACCATTCAAAAGAAATTATGCACCCCAATGTTCATAGCAGCACAATTTACAATAGCCAAGTGCTGGAAGCAACCTAAGTACCAATCAGTAAATGAGTGGATTGAAAAACTGTTGTATATTTACCCAGTGGAATACTATGCAGCAGAAAGAAAAAAGGAATTTCTATCCTTTGCTATAGCATGGATGGAACCGGAGAGCATTATGCCAAGTGAAATAAGCCAGGTGGTGAAAGACAAATACCATATGATCTCACCTATAAATGGAAACTAATCAACAAAACATACAAGCAAGCAAAATATAAACAGAAACATTGAAAGAAAGAATAAAGTGACAGTAACCAGAGGGGAGACAGAAGTGCGCTAATGGGAGAAAGAAGGGGAAGGGTTGTCAAAGAACATGTAAAAAGGACCCATGGACAAAACCAGAGTAAAGGATTGAGAGTGTGAGGTGATGGTGTCTGGGGAAGGAAAATGGAGACAACTGTACTTGAACAACAATAAAAGAAATGAAAAAATAAAAAGGGGAAAAGAATATGAGATGACTATAGCAAGAAAACTAAAAGCCATCATTTGAAAATTTATATAATCCTGATAAAATAAAAATAATTTTAGATAATATTTTTAAATTTTTAGATTTACTTTTTAAACACCAGTCTCAACCAATATTTTTTAAATATTTTACATTTATTCATGTTTACCTAAAATGCATTTGATCCCTGTGTTTGTGATCACTGAGATTCCTTGTGGGCCATGAAACACAATGCTCTTAGTCGTATCATCTTTACTCCTAATTTGCTATTGACAGAGCATTTTGAATCCTTTTCTTTTTTTTCCAAGCACAAACACTCCACTTGTTATTTTTGACATCCAAAACTTAACCATTTCTTTTACTACTTTAAGAAATTTACAAGAAATTTTTTTGCAGCAATCCACAAACCCACATTTAAATTTATGAAGTCAAAGTCACAAGAAAGTATCTATTTAAACTAAGTTTCTTTGTTGTTCTTAATTCTTGTAAAAAATTAGTTGTATTAAGAGTTGAAAATTAAAAACATTTTCAGCTAATTTGTATTCCCAATACATCTTTATTAACCACAAAATAATTGAGATACTGTCCTCATACAATAGAAACACATATTCAGAAATTGAAATGAAAAGCAATTTTCAAGTTTTAGAAGTTGATCCTTTCCTTTTATTTGGGCACATATGACATTTTTTTCCTCTAATTTTTCTGACAGACCAAATTACTAGTATAAACTTTATCCAAAAAGTAGGTAATGCTCTCAAGAGGAATTGTCAACTTCATCTAAAGTCTTTATTGATACCTGAATTATCTTTTCTCCCTAGAGTTGGTGACATTTTAATCCTTCGTTTACTGTTTAATTACTTCTCAATAGCTAGTTACACCCTACCTATTTACAAGCTCACTAAATGTTATTCTTTGAGGGCTATGTCTTATACCCAACATTTTAAGAAGGTGGTGAAAAACTCAGGTGTACATGTTGAAATAATATACTTATTTATTTTGATTAGTGTTTATAAAAATGTTCAGAATTAATCAGCATATACTCTAGATCTACTAAATGGATGTGCAGTTTCTTCTAAGCTTATAGAAGATATTGACACTTTATATCATACAGAAATATTCATTGTTGATTAATCACTGTGATAGTATTACAGCTCTTAAATTTATATGTACCTTAAGGCTATGAAAATTTTAGACTGATAGACATTTGAGTGGATAAAAAGATTTGTATAGTATCCCTGGACTCTCTTATGGTATTCTTCCTTCACTTATTACTTCTTTTTAACTACTGGATATAAAAAATGACATGACTAAATTCTTAAATATCTACTACAATTGGTAGGGCTAATAAAGGATATGACTAGGTATTAATACACAGGTTACTCTAGAGGTCAAAATATAAATTACTGATAATAATGGGTTTTAAATGCTCTATTTTTAATTTATTTACAGTTATATTTCTCCTTTATTCATTCTATTTGCTAAAGCTTACATATTTTATGAACTATTGATAAAATTAGAAAAATACTGACCTTCTCTATAGCATATTAAATCCAGTCCATTTCACTGAGAGGCCGCATTAAATGCACTTTATCCTCAGTACTATTCTCAGTAGTACTAATTAATTCAAATTCAAAGCCTGATAGCCCAGGGATTATTTCATAACAATTTCCCTTTTGTCTTAGATTTGTGTATCTTTGTAAAGGATCCTAGCTATATATCCACTACTATTTTTCAAACCCTATTAGTATTCTGATTTTGCCTATTCCATTTATTTTAAGACAACCAGTAATTCCCTAAATACCACATTCGCATGTTTGTATGGTATTAAGGACTACCTGAAGTTAAACAGTCAATTAACCATTCCACACAAAAAAACTATCTTTTGTCCTAAAAGGTGTCACTCTTTCTTATATCAGACTTAAGGATAAAATGTCTGTTGCACCAACCCAAGATAGTCTCTAAGAAATACAGTGTTGTGCTTTTTTATTTCTTTTTCTTATCTGTTAAAATGCAGACAACAAAGAAATATTTAACTTCTACAGCTTAACCTGGACATTAATGTGTCTTCAATTAAAAGTCTGATGATGATTTTTTATAGTACTGATTTTCAAAGTAGAAGTTTAAACCCTTTGAGAATTCAAAGGAATCTAAATTATTTGTCTCTCTACTGCATGCCCTTATCTCTGAATTTACATCTATGCCTCCCTTTCTCTGGAGTTTAAGAACACTTTAATGTCATCTTTTTCAAAGTTGTCATCATTCATGAAAGGGTCACTTATGGTAAACTTCTGAGTTTGAGTGATTTTCACTTATGTAATATGTGAGAGATCTTACTCAGACACTCTAGCCTGGAATAACTAGGAAAGAAACTAATTATAAGTATAAAGTGTCCTTTGAAAAGGGAAGAAAGCAATGTTAACATCCCAAGAATTAAAATATGAGTTAAAATTGAAAATGAAAGTGTGATTAATTTGATACTTAAGAATAACCAGGGAATTTGAGGGTATAAAAATAATCAGAAAAAAATGTGAAAATCTTGGAAATAAGCTAAAGAGATTAATGGGTTTTCTTTCAATTAAATGATTGGTGTTGCTTAGTGAACTCTAGGCTTTCCTGATAATTTAGAAGGTGTAACTTTACATGTCTTTGACTAAGCTATTTTATTTTATAATTCTGTAGAGATAGAAGTTTACTTGCAGAAAACTGAAAGCAATATAAATATTTCCTTTTTATAGCAATGAAATTGTTGTTAGTCATGGTGATGCACATTCATTTTTCTGGTAAAGAATCTAAATTTCTGTGATTCAAATCTTTATTTTACTGATTTAAAACTCTTAGTAGTTTCCTCATTAACTGAGTAAGAAAAATATTTGACATATGTTCATTTTATGTTTATATGAGAATAGTATTTAACTTTTTGAAAGTTCTATTTTAACATGATAATTATAAGAATTATGTATATAAATGATAAAATTTAAATTAAGAAAAGTGCTCTCTAGTTCCTACTGTGAAAAAGTCATTTGCTGGATCTTGTTACTATAGGCAGTCTAAGAGTCATAATTGTAAACAAATAATGTTTGAAAAGTCATGGCTCTAATGAAGTAACTTTTGCTGATTTTACTATAAATTATTATTTATATTGGAAGCAAAATTGTATTTTGGTACACTATTTTTTGCCTTTGAAATATATTACATCCAGTTTCTTTTTTCCTAAGCTGTGCTTTCACAGTCTTTATTGCTTTGATGGATCTATGTCTGTTGTGTCTGCTGCTCAAGAAGCATGAGCACTGAGGGTCAATGTCAGAAAACGAGAGGAAAGCTGCACAGTCTGGTTTACCAGTTGTCCAAAGTCAACTTGGTTTGGCAGATTCAATTGTAAGCTGCAAATTTTCTTCTTCATGCACTTTTATTTAAGGCTGGGTTAATAAGACTTTGCATAATAATAATAATGAATGGAGCAAACTTTTCTGTTACGAAATTTCAAACGAGGTTGGACACATTCAGGGTGGTACAGCTGTAGACTCTTCATGTCCATGGGTTATGTGTGTAAGTTCTTTGATTACTCTATTTCCCATACTGTACTTGACATGCCCATGGCTATTCTGTGACTACCAACTTGTACTTCTTAATCCCCTCACCTCTTGACCCTTTCCCCCACACTCCTCTACCATTTGGCAGCCATCAAAATGCTCTTTGTATCTACAATTCTGTCTCTATTCTTCTATGTGTAGTTTGTTTTTTTATTCAATTATTCAGAGGTATGTGTTTATTGCCATTTTATTGTTCATAATTTTCATCTTCTTTTTTTTCTTAAATAAGCCCCTTTAACATTTCATACAATAATGGTTTGGTGATGACGAGCTCCTTCAGTTTTCTCTTGTCTGGTAATCTCTATCTTTGCCCTTCTATTGTAAATGATAGCTTTGCTGCATAGAGGAACCTTGACTGTTGGTCCTTGCTTTTCATGACTTCGAATATTTTTTGCCAATCCCTTCTAGTCTGCAAAGTTTCATTTGAGAAATCAGCTGACAGTCTTATGGGAACTCCCTTGTAGGTAATTAACTGCTTTTCTCTTGCTGCTTTTAAGATTCTCTCTTTATGTGTAACATTTGACACTTTAATTATGATGTGTCTTTGTGTGGACCTGTTTGCTTTCATCTTGTTTGGGACTCTCTGTGCTTTCCAGACTTGCATGTCTAGTTCCTTCACCAAATTAGGAAAGTTTTCTTTTATTATTTGTTCAAATAAGTTTCCAATTTCTCCCTCTTCCTCTTCTCCTTTTGTCACCCTTATGATGTGAATGTTGATATGCTTGAAGTTGTCCCAGGGGCTCCTTACACTATCCTAATTTTTTTTTTTTTGATTCTTTCTTTTTTTTTCCCAACAGTAGAGTGGATGAAATGGAGAATCAAAGTAATGATATAGAATGTAAGGAAACAAAAAACAACTAATCAGAAGAGCAAGAAGATAACCACCTACAAAATATGCACTGACCTACAGTGGGAAGAGTTTCATAGACTTCTTTGATTTAAATCAAATCATTCTTATTAGAGACCTCCTCCAATTACTAATAATTTTCCCTAAAGTTGTTTTTCTTATCCACTATCAAAGTTACTATTTTTAGTAGCAGAAGTTAAAATGAACATATGTTGCTTTATTAACTGTTTTATTTATTTTATTTTATTTTTTGCTTTCTCTTTCTATATTTGAGCTGCATGAACAAACTTTTATAAATTTATTTAATTACTTGTGGATTGAGCCTAGTAGCATTTTTTTTTCCTGAGGCAGATTTTATTACTCTGCATTAAGTCCAAGGGCCTGGTAGCATTTACCTGAGGGATGAGGGTAAAGGGATTATCACAAAAAATAATTTGAGAAATCCAAAATTGTAGGCAACTTTATTGAACTAATGTTTTGCTACATAAATTTATTTTAGAAAAGAGTTATGTATTGAAATCTAAAATAACAGAAAGCTTTTATATCTATATTATTTTCTTTAGAAAATGATTTCTTAACTCCTTCTTGGGACAATTCTTAGATTTAACTTTAGATACACTAAGAAAAATGTACCTTACTTCCAATAATTAAATATATTGTTACATATAATGGATAAGATATTGTGAACTAAATTCTTAAATGAATTGCTTCCTATTTTATGTGGAATGACTTTTATCTTTGCATTATATGAATAGCTGGTAAAATATATTTGTGATTTGTAAAGAACAAAAGTTATTTGTAATTTATGATCATATTATACATGTATTCACACAACATACTTTTACTGAGCTGTACTCTCTGCCAGGCATTTCTGCTCTGCCTGTGAGGAAGGGTAAAGGTAAGGAGAGTAAAAAAACATGTAGTTGAGGCTTTAAGACCTTGTAATTCAGTGGTAAAGACAGATACTTATGTTCACAACTATATTTCAAATCATACTTGGATGACATATTAGAAGAATGGAAAACAGAGTATCATAAAACCACAAAGAAGAAAGAAAGTAAATCCAACTGGGATAATGTGTAAAGACTTCAATGAGTAAAGGGACTTTTACCTGAGCTGTTAAGATAGGTGGGAGCTGCAAATATAGGTGGAGATAGCAGAAAGGTGGGAAAGTAGATGAGTAGGCACTAGTCAGGCAAAGATTAGATACAGAGAATGGATCATGACAATACTCAGGGAGCAAAGAGAAGAGTGAGAAGTTAAGGATGACTGGAAAGTTCCATCTGTATATAATAAGAGGGAAGGTGTGCTGTGCAGGGTGATCTGGGGCTGGAAGTCTAGATTGTTGTTGCACATACTGCATGTCGAAATAAGGACTACTGAGGAAAGTGGTGCACAGCGAGGAGCCACCAATCTGCTGTTCCTTGTGAAATAATATAACAGAGCTTCACATTTGCATACCTAAGAGGTTATGATGGTACTATTCTCACAAAAATGAATGACTAGTCTAATAACTCAAAAACAGTGGAAGTTTTCTTAAGTATCAAGCATATTTGGGTTTGCATTTTTATCTTCCAGAAGAAGTTAAGAAAATATTTTTGGGAATAATGTCAAAAATCATTTTAAAATGTATTGCTTCAGAATTTTTCTCTGCAGATTAATTGGAAATGTTTGCAAATAATACTACAGTAGAAATATTCAATAATACTGACAGTAAACTAAGAATATATTAAAATCTGCCCTAACTATTTTAAAGAGATCTTTCAATTATATAGAAAAAAGGATTATTTTTTAAAGCATCAAATTCGGTATTCAAAATATGTTTGTAAGAGTTTCTTCAAACTACAAACACATTTAGCACATATTTTCTGCATTTAAATATATTAATTTAGAACTTTATTTTTATTTATTTTTTTAAAATATATTTTATTGATTATGCTATTACAGTTGTCCCATTTCTCCCCCATCATTCCCCTCCACCCTGCACACCCTCTCCCACCCACATCCCCCCCTTTAGTTCATGTCCATGTGTCATAAGTTCTTTAGCTTCTACATTTCCCACACTATTCTTGTCCTCCCCGTGTCTATTTTCTACCTAATATGCTAAAATGCAACAGCCTTGGTGAAATTATATAACATATAAGTACATTTTATACACAAAATACCTAAACATATGTTTAGTTTTAGATTTTACGTTAGAATGAAAAAATTCCAAGAAGACATCCCTTTAAGTTTCTTAAGCATTTTAATTTTTCTATAAAGCATATATTATGCATAGGATTTAAAAAACAATAAAAACGCTTTAAGCTAGAGTTTTATGGCTTTTTTAGTCAGACTGAAATGTCAAGTGAACTACAGATTTGAACAACTAAGAAACGGTATTAATAAGTCTGCTAGTGTGTTTTTATGATGCTCTTTTACTTCTACATAGATACTCTCATTATCTGACAATAACATTCAATTTGCAAAACTAGCCCCAGTCATTCAAAAGTGCTCCACATGCAGGGAAGCATTTAAGTATTCTATATTGTTTTTTATAGAGGGCCTTGTAGTGACCAGACTGGTACCTTCTATTTTTCTCTGTTAACAGTTGGGTTGCTGATCTCACAAATCATATTTCGGTTAGAAATGAAAGGCACACCACTGACAGCATTTTGTTAGGAATAATGACACACTTTACTACCTGTAAGTGCTGACCGAGTGCTTCTGCCTTTTCTTCCCAAGGTGACTATAACACAGATTGATGAAAGATTCTGCAGGACGACAAAGGTTAAAGATGCAGTCCTGGAGCTAGAAGGCAGCGCTGACACTGATGGAGTGGAGTGCAATGAGAATGCCCACATTATTGTCCTATCCTCTGATAACCGATGTAATATGAAAACTGACTACAGAAGAAAGGAACAAATTAAATCCATTAATCAAGCATATCTCTGCTAAACACTTGTTCTAAAGAGAAGAACAGATGAAAAATTTACTGTTTGTTTTCATGCTCACAAGCATTGGGGAAGAAAATTAATTATAAGGTACTGACCACACTATTAGTTAAGTTTTTCTTGAGGAAACTACTTATTGCTTTGTCAAAGGACAAATGAACCTCATTAGGGAGATTAGTTTCAGTTAGTAGTTTTGCATTAAGACAAACTAATAATGCACACTTCAAAAATATCCTAAGTAAAATTATGAAAACTGAAAAGCCATTTTTTTACCTCTTAATTTATAAAGTGTTCAAAAATGACCACTCTATTGCCTATCATGAAACCAGAAAGAAATCGGATGTAGTGCCACTTTTCACTCCTGTGCCTGAAGGAGAACTGTTTTAGGGTGGGCTTTGCAAGCATCGTGATGATGAACTTGTGTATTCAGGGGTTATAACTTGACCATGGCATTTTACTTTTATGTTGAAACATGTCAAGCAGAGTTCCACGCCAAAAGCAATTTTTGATAAGCTCCTCTGAAATCCTTTTCTTTTCAAATATTTTAAGTGCCCTGGACAAACAGCAAGCTGACATCTCGTATTCTGAATTTCCACTTCAATCCACACAGAGCAAGGCAGGAAAAGGAAAACACTGCTCTACTCTCAGTCCTGTCTGGCCAGTGGATTGAAGCTACTGACTCAGCCACAGTAAGTGCAGTTCGGTTTCAACGCTCATTTAATCCTAGCCTCCTGTGGAGGCCGCTAACAAGGGGCCCAATTACTGCTCTGTGTGAGGGGGAATGCTAGGCTGCAGACGCCTGTCTTCCAAAACCTGGATTGAAACCAGACAGATTCCACAGAGTGTATAAATCAGCTGTGAAATAAAAATAACTGTTTTGGGATTCAACTGACCTGAGCTGGATTCAGATAGCTGACCCAGAAAGGAAAGGCTCCACCTATCCCATTACCAATCCTGTGAGCCATCAAAGACATCCTCATCCATTTCTGGCTTTCTTTTACTTATAGGAGTCTTGCTTTTGTTTAAGAGAATGCAAGGCAAATTAACTTTTACATACTGTTTTTTATTTGGTTTGCTAGTTTAATTTTTTCTAAATTAACAGTGGTAACTTTAGGGACATGGCAGTTGAGTGAATCAGGTCCAAATGGCCAAGTCTACTGCTTCAGCCCTTATGCTCTGGTACTGTGCAATGATGGAGGCAGAGTTTTAAAATATTAATATTTCTCTCAATATAAAGGGAAAGGGTTTTTTTAGATGTAGTATCTCATGACATCAAAAAAAAGTTTCAACATTTTGTAAAAAAAATTATGGGAATCTAAAAGTGGTTCCCACTGGTTACCCTGCTGGCCTGTGTTGATTAGGGAGCTTTCAGAATTAGCTAAGGGTGTTCTTTTTTCAAAATAAGTTTGCCACCTTGAGGGGAGGATCCAGGTTGATTGAAAGTTACACAACACAGCAGGTCCTTTTAAAGAAAAACAATATAAATTTGCAAATACAAAACTAGATATATTTTTTATGAACCCATTACATTATTATTGAAGTTTAATGATTTGGATATTTTTTCTTTAGAATCATACTTTGTATTAATTGATTTGGTGCTATTTTGTGGAGTATTTTTCCCTTTAATATTATGGTGAAATCCTTTTGTTTTAAGCTCTATAACTGCTATTTATATTCCTAATGGAATATTAGACCTTGGAGGCTTCTGGAGTTTCTCTTACTGCAACCATCTGCTGTTTTTTTCTTGGGGGGGGGGGTGTCTTGCTCTCTATTTTTCTTTTCTTTTGTTTGTACGGTTGTTCAATTACAGTTGTCCTAATTTTCCCCCATTGCTCCTCCCTGCCCACCCACCCCTGCCCCCCAATCCCTGTGCCCCAACCCTACTCCCTCAGTCAGTCACACCCTGGTGTCCATTACCTTGGGTGCTTTATACATTTTCCTTGACTAGACCCTTCCCCATTTTTCCCCATTATCTCACTCCCCCACCACTCTTGTTACTGTCCGTTTGTTCTTTATTTCCATGTCTCTGGTTCTATTTTGTTTGTTTGTTTTGTTCATTAGGTTCCACTTATAGGTGAAATTTATGGTATTTGTCTTTCTCTAACTTATTTCACTTAGCATAATGCTCTCCAGTTCCATTCATGTTGTCATGAAGGGTAGGAATTCTTTTTTTCTTTCTGCTGCATAGTATTCCATTGTGTAAATGTACCAGGTTTTCGATCCGTTCATTTACTGAAGGGCACTTAGATTGCTTCCAGCACTTGGCTATTGTAAATCGTGCTGCTATGAACATTGGGGTGCACAGGTTCTTTTGAATTAGTGTTTCAGATTCTTAGAGTATAATCCCAGCAGTAGAATTGCCAGGTGAAAAGGCAGTTCCATTTTTAGTTTTTGAGGAAATTCCACTGTTTTCTAGAGAGGCTGCACCATTCTGCTTACCCACCAACAGTGTACCAGGGTTTGCTTTTCTCCACAACCTCACCAGCACCTGTTGTTTGTTGGTTTGTTTATGATGGACATTCTGACCTGCATGAAGTGGTATCTCATTGTGGTTTTAATTTTCATCTCTCTGATGGCTAGCGATGCTGAACATCCTTTCACATGTCTATGTGCATTCTGTATGTCCTCCTTGGAGAAGTGTCTGTTCAGGTGCATTGCCCATTTTTTAATTGAATTGTTTGTCTTCCTGGTATTGCATCTTATGAATTCTTTATATATTTTGGAGTTTTCCCATAAGATTGGTTTCCTTTTCATTTTGCTGATGTTTTCTTTAGCCCTGCAGAAGCTTTTTAATTTAATGTAGTCCTATTCATTCATTCTCCCCTAATATCCCTTGCTCTGGGACATATATATTGGTGAAGATATTGCTATGTATGATATCTTACATTTTACTGCCTATGTTTCCCTCTAGAACCTTTATGGTGTCACAACTTATATTTAAGTCTTTTATCCATCTTGAGTTTATTTATATATTAGTTTGGGTTTTTACAAAAATACACTTGAGGAAGATAAAATGAGTGTAATTCATTTATGTGGGAAATGATTCTCTAAGCACAGTGAGGAAGTGAGTTTATTATATGAAAAAGGGAGGAAGACAATAAGGATCATAACTAATACAGCCACTACTTTTGCCATTTGGCCCTTAACTTTGCTGGGGGTCTTCTGGGATACACTTTAGATCATAACCCAGAATGCCACGTTGAAGGGGAAGGGAACTGTAGTCTATACCACTCCAATTCTACATTGTTTGAGGGTTGTTTCTTGGGATGGCAATTCTCTGGCATTTCTGGCCTTCTCTGTGTCTATACCTATGAAATGAGCTATGACCACTCATGCAGCCAGAGGACATCCTCAGGAAAGAATAGGCTTGAGGTGGCAACCATGAAAATGTACTGGAACTGCTCAGCAGAGCCCTAGTTGAGTTCCAGGGTCAAGTTCAGGGGCAGAGAATACTGGAAGAGTACTGACAACTGCTTCTATATTAAGTATAAAAGTGGATATTTAAGTTAATGATAAAATAAATCATATACAATCACAAAATTAAAAAGGTGATAACTGTAGTCATTCCAATGACCATAAGAGTATGACAGAGGGGAAATTGGAGTGGAGTGTGATAATGGTCTTAAATGCTGCTAAGTCATCATATTGTTGCAAGACTGTAATTGTTACTAATCATAACAATAATACCAGATCTCTAGCAATACCTCACATGAAATTGTCTTTTAATGAGGACCCCTGAAATTTGCATTTCAATATTTTCTTGGTAAATTGCCTTTGACTACTATTAATACATTTTTCTATATTCTCATGTGTCTGATCCAGAAATTGAGTACCACCTGTCAAAATATGTCTGATTAATGAAGAATAACAAACATTTGCAAAATAATTCAAAACATATTCAATACATGAAAATATTTAAGATAATTGTGATGAATTACAGCCTGTTTTCTCAACCATTGAAACTATGGGCTGGATAATTCTTTTTTGGAAGGAGGGGTTATCCTGTGTATTTTAGGACATTTAACACATCCCTGGCCTTTACCATTACATATAGTAGTATATTTGTCCCAGTTGAAATAAACAAACATGTCTCCACACATTGCCAAATGCCCCCAAGGTCAAACAACCCTCAGCTGAGAAGCACTTTTTTAGAGGACAGACAATGTTACAAACTAGAAATCTGACAAAAAAAATTGTTGAGATCTGTTTCAATTCAGTTAATTTGCCCACGTATCTTAAATCTACTTCAGTGTCACATTATAGATAAAATAATCCTCATTAAGTTTTTAATATTTACACAAAAATATTTTGTTATTGTATGAATAAGAAAATGTTCTTAATGACTGAACTGTAAATATTGTTGCAGATAAGGAAATAAAGATACTTTAAAGAACTACCTAATCATCCCAGATTATTTGACATTCCAGATAGGTAACATTCTCTTGTTAAAAAATTTTAAGGTACAAAGAAAATATTCTGTTACTTATTTATTTTTATGTAAAAATGGTAGTAAAATATAAACCTTTTACATAAGAAATATTTATGATCTATGATACAGATGCAAAAGTGTTCAACATAGGGTATTCACTAGTAAAGTATAACTTTCTTAAAAACCATAAGAATACGGGGAAAATTTTATTCAATTCAACTATCCTTTAACCAAACATACCACATGCTATAAAACTTTACCAAGCTCTTAGAGGTGAACAAGTATAATCAAGATAAGCTTTTTCTCCACAAATATTGAAAATCCAGTAAAGGAAGAAATATATATTAATGAATAATTGTTACATAATTGAAAACAATAAATGCAGTGCCAAATTACACTATTCCTCCCAAAAAGTATTCTGTGAATGAATAATCCTAGGGGATGTGAATAGGTTTACACACACACATACCAGCTTTTTAGTTTTAAAAAATTTGAAAACTATTAGGTGGTATATTTCAAGAGACATTTACATTATTGTATAAAAGGCTCTGAAAGATTTGTCAGAAAAAAAAACACTATTATAGTTCATGTAACCCAAGATTTTGCAAACTAATTTTTAGATAGAACAATTCATTCACAACAAGATCAGAAAAGGTGTATTAAAGAATTTAATTTGCATTGAAGATGAGAACAAGCATAATAAAGTACAATTTGAAGTAGGCACTATAAGATGGGGAAATATTTCCTATAGAAGTATGTGGATAGAGACCATGGAAGTCTAAGAAATACCAAAATTTTAAAAATGCAGGTCTGATTTTAAAACTATCAGAAAGCAGACTGACTAAATATAAATGCACATGTAAGGCTGTTCCAGCAACAGTAAAATCTCAATAGTGTAGGGCAAGTGCTTTTAAGATTTTAGGTTGAGGTCAGTGAATTCTTGGATAAGCTATATGGACTTTATTCTGTAGGCTATGTGGAGACACTGATGCTTTGTGAGTAGAACATACAATCAGAGCAGAAATTTAAAACTGGAGGATGGAAAATTAAATGCAAGAAATTAAAGTAGAAAGCAAGTTACATAGTTCAAGAAAAAACTAATAACATTTATTCTACAACCATGACTTGAGAAATATGAGCAAGTGAATAGTTTCAACCAAATTTCCCAATGGTTCCTGGTCCTTACCCTGATATTTAAGGTGCTTTACAAACTGTCCCTTTTCTGCTTACTTAGTAGCTATCTTTCTCATTTTTATCTCACATTTCTTTTTTATATAATTTATACTCCTCTCTGACTGAACTACTATGTTGTTCAAGTAATTGGGTTCACAAATCAGAAAGGAAATTGAGTACATGGGTGTAGATATAGAAGTAATCCACAAGAGATAGAAATCAGTTATGTTAAATAAGTTTTTCAAAAAGGTTACCATGGCCCAGGCTGGTGTAGCTCAATGGATTGAGCACAGGCTGTGAACCAAAGGGTCAGAGGTTTGATTCCTAGTCAGGGCACATGCTTGGGTTTTGGGCCAGGTCCCCAGTAGGGAGTATGAGAGAGACAACCGCACATTGATATTTCGCTCCCTCTCTTTCTCTTTCCTTTCCCCATCTCTAAAAATAAACAAATATAATCTGTTTTAAAAGGTTACCATGCAACATCTGAATGTGCTCTGATACTGACTCTGAGTCATAACATCAGATATTATCCAGTTATTGTTTTGAAATTGACAAGTGCAGGTCCTGCTTATCTCAGTGACTAGCTTCGTGAATTTGGCTAGTTATCTAACTAGTAACCCTTCTATGTCTTCCTTGATTTTTAGATGTAAATTATGATAGAATTTATCTCCAGAGTTTGTCATAAGGATTAAATAGATCATTGATATAGTATACTTAGTACAAGTGTTGGTGTATTCTACGCAACTTATTAATAAAGTTACAAAAGTCTGATGAGAATAGAAAGAATAAAAAGAGAGATAGTTGATCATTCCTTCCTCTGTACTGCCTTTGATCCCTGTACACAATCTTATTAAATCATTTCTTAAACATTCTTTTAATGTATTTGTTTAGGTTTGCCTTTCCTACTGACATAGATGTTTATGAGGGCTGTTACTATTTATAATTCATTTTTCATCTTTAATTCTGAATGTAATGTTTAACATATTGCCATAGCCTAATTAATATTTATTAAATAAATGAATGAATCCATTTTAACAATTTCTACACAATGATTTTAGAAACATCATTTTCTCCTTAATGATTGGAGACTGTTGGGGTAAAATTGAATTATATAAAGAAAATTAAGTAATTAATATATATAGTTTAAAATCTAATAAATACTACAATAAACCAAAAACAAAATGAATTTTTTGTTCAACTTTAAGTGAGAGATCAAGAGAGCAAAAAGAATGACCTCAGTTCCCCATCCCACAGATTTCTTGAAGAAAGGCTTTTTCTCCCTTCCATGGCTTCAATTAAAACATGTTTTTTACCTTAGAAAACCAAAAAGGATGGTGCCAACTGATGATTTCTTACTTCATTTCTGAGTATAATGTTAGAAGAGTCATAAAATGGTTTCTCTTCATCAGGGGTGCAATGTGGCAAATACAAGGGTGACCATGCAAACTCAGCTCAGTCTTTCCAGCCATTTTATTGGATGCCATTGGGTGCTGTCTCTGTGGAGCATTGCCCATAAGAAAAAGATTATTTTCTGTGACCTCCAATGCAGTGAAAATTATTTGGCTCAATTTTATCTTTTCCAGAAGAACAGATCCAAAGAGAAATTACAAATGAAATGTAATAGTATTTTACTCCTTTCTGCTGGAGGGGTTTGCAATGTGACTGCTTTAAAACTTTCTATTTTGCAAAAGCCAATTTTCTTCAAGAGGAGGCTGGCACTCAAATTGCAGCACAATAAACTTGCCAGGATCACACGATGTGTTGAATAATGAAAAGAAAAATCACTGCAATTTTATAAAGCAGAATGATTTACTTTGTGATATTATTTATTTATTTTACTATATAATACACATTACAACTGAGATGAAATGGGTGTTTCTGGTTTAAGTTCAAGGCTTACTCCTCAATTTGGTGAACTGAAAAGCAGATACTCTATTATACTTTGAGAATTGGTAGCTTCATAAAGGTGACTTCTCAGACTTCCGAGCTGACAGCCGGCATTCAAAACTCAGCTCTGCAACTTACTAGGTGTGTAAAATTATGTAGCTTCTCTGTTCCTCGTTCTTTTTCTGTGAAATAACAATAACGTGTGTATATCTATATATGCATACACATAATATAGCATATTTATTGTACATGTGCTGATATGTCAATCCCAATTATATATTCGGAAACTAATATATATTCACCCAATTGGACCTCAGAACCACTGGAGCCGCTGGACTTTGTCTGTAATTAGACACTGGCAAACTGAATTGAGCTGCTTGTCACCCATCTTCCAGGAAACACTATTTTGAGTAGAGCCATAATGAGACTTCAGGTCTTTCGGCATTGATGTCAGATCAAACCCTGCTAAGAATAGCTAAGTATTTCCCTTTCCTTAGTGAAAAGTTACCTGAGCAAGCCCCCTCTGTAGCTATAACACTTACCGATCACCTTGTTCTTAAACTAATTCCTTATTTTTACCTAAAATAACAGATTATTAAGTTTCAATAAAAATGTTTTTTCTCAACTCAAGAATCACCACTACCTCTTCTTTTCACTCTATTTTCTGGCTTCAGTCCCCTAACATCCCCTTCCATATTTTGCTCCCAAACCTGGTTTAAGTTTCCCAATCCTGGCTTTCTCACTGATTCCAAGAAGTTCCCCTATTCATGGTTCCAGTTCAACGACGCCTTGTCAGAAAGAGTACATCACATGACAGCATAGCTAAAATGCCCATTTTCCCTTCTTCAAACTCTCTGATTTTTCTTTCGAACCAATGTATTGATGTTCCTCAGTAGTATCAATAAATGCTCACTTCTTAACTTCCCAAGTCACTTAGTACCTGTGCTTACATGTAATTTTATAAAAGTCATGGTGTCTTGCATCCTTGTTTTCTCAGTAGCACCCTCTAAATTGGCCTTTAGGATTACTACCATCACCTACATTTTTTTTTGTTTTGGCTGCAAAACCAAAAACTGGATGAAAATTCAGAATACTCTGAGGCATTAGGAAAATGCATGACATTTAATTCTAATTGAATACCATATTTTCTGCTCAAATATTTTAGGCCTAGAATAATCCACTGGAGACTGTTTCATAGCATTATAATTTTTCAAATCTTTGTAAATGACATAATAGTCTCGTAATGTACATATTTAGCATCCTGATATCTTCCTTTTTAATTGAACTCTTTATCATTATGAAACATCCCTCTTTAGATTTACTGATGAGTTAGGGCAGAGCTCTATATTGGTAAGACTCATCAATTTCTGGCATACTATTTCCCAAGGGATTACTTTCTTTGGAGGTTCCCCCCCCCAAATATTCAGTTACAGGTGACATATAACATTATAACAGTTTCAAGTGTACAGCATAGTAGTTAACCTTTTATATACCTTATGAAGTAATTACTTTGCAAGACTAGTATATGAATTAAGATCCTATGGGTCTTTACCACCTAATTACTGTAAGAGTATAGACTATTGTGTCTTACCCTTTGGAGATTTTTAGATCAGCTCTTTAATATTTTGCCCCACACTTCTTCAAAATTTGGTAAATATCTTAAAGTAAAGAATAGGTATGTATTTTTCCACTTTAGCCCCATATAAAGACCAAAATGCCTTTTTTTGTTCTCTGTCCCTCAGTTTTGTTTTGGGTGTTTGGTTTTGTTTTTGTTTTTTTTTACCAGAATCTTTCCTGGACTCTTGGGACCTAAATAGCCTAAAAACAAGCATGCACAAGAGAAAAGTGCCCTAAATCCTCAGTGTCAACTCACTTCTTCCTTTAATGCTGTATTATCTAGCTTCTCTTATTCTCATGTTCCTTCCTCCAGGGGGTAGGCTTTTTGTTCCTGAGACATTAAATCATTTCACTCACCCTGTCAGATTCAGAAAACATTTGGTACAGAAACCGACCATACATTCAAGGCCCTCAAGTCCCAGATTTTGTCCTTTAGTGATCTATATTACCACTAAAACTTTAGGTGACTTAGCTCTCGACCCAGCAGGCAACTTTGGCCCAGTCCAAGGTCATACCTGCAGCCTCTGCCCAGCACCAGAAAATGTTTACAGGTAAAAACAGTACCTACCACTTGTCAGCTGACATACGAACAATTTTCCCTTCTCCAGAGTTTCTGTCCATTTTAGCCCATCCACTGCTTTCAGTGCTCTTAGACATTTAAAAAAATAGAATTTTGGGAACTTATCCAGGCTTCCCTAGTAGTTGTCAGAGAAAACATTTTCATGCCAAGACTAACTATACCTAACTCAAAAGTGAAAGTTTTGTTTTGTTTTAATGTTCAAGTTGTTCCTCTTACCCTTGTTCCTCTTGTCCTCTAGTTTTCTTCCCTGTTAAGTTGAAATATCTGTCTGATCCCACTTGATACCATCTCCAGTGCTCATGAAAACTATTTTCTTCCTGGCAGGGCTCACCTTCAGTATTTCTATCTCAAATATGGAATCAGTCATCCCACTAAGATACTGGTTCTTCTACAGAAGAATAGCATTAGAGCATTAAAGGCCAAAATCTAGACATTGAGATGGCATTTTAGATTCTTTCATTAAACAGCTGGGAAAATGATATCAGAAACCAAATCGTTATAACAAATTCCCCTCCAAAAAGTAATGTATTCAAGTTATTTTTTATTTAATTGTAAATATTAATACAATAGAGTTTATTGAACTATTTTCTTCTTTCCAATAAAATTAAATGTATTACTTTATGATATTACAAAATCTTCACATTTCTTCCTTTTTTAGCTCTGAAATTTAGTGTCCAGGGGTTGCTTATAAGGTAAGGAAGTAAGTAGATAACCATTGTCAAACTCTCTTTACTTATACAGAAAACATTAAAAAACTTTTAGACTTTCTCTAAAAATAAGTGCAGACTAACAAACTCTCCGACTTATGAGGTATATATTTCATATAAAACCACAGTTAAGATCAAAGAAAATTATAAAACCGACCAATATAACATTTTGTTTTTGTTTTCCTAAAATTCAATTCTTTCTGTGCCATTAATGTCATTATTTACATAGGTAATTGCCCTGATGTGAAAAGAAACAAGCATTCTTTTATCCCCAAAATAGTCCACTAATTTTAGTCCAGACTATGTCCCTAGATTAAGCTCCCAAGTGCCAGGAGACAGGAATGTTATCTTCCTAAGTATTTACATTTCAAAATCAGTAAGCACACACCTGAAGGATATCTCTAGATCACAGTAGTGGGCACACGTAGGTTTACAGTTGTAATACAAATAAATAATATATACAATACATAGTAAATAATAATATAAGAATAAGCTCTCTGTTTCCCATGTTTGCAACTCTAAACCTACTTTTGTCTACCCCTGTATAAAAATCCAGAGAGAGCAGGCATTTATCTGGTCCTTGGAAAAATGTTTATATGTATGTATGCATGTATGTGTACATATGTGTATATATGTACATGTATATATATATAAACTGAGAAAATCCATTGTTTTTTATCCTTCATCAATTAAGTTGCTGGTCACTTGTGTGGGAGATTTTCTCAGCTGGCTTCATCACGTCATTGAGGGGATAGGTCTGTGACAACGAGGGCTGAAGCACTTATTATTCATTGTACGATAATTAAGTAGAAATCTGTCTCTGATCCAGAGCACAGTCAGTAATGAATAAGAGACAACAGCACTTTTAGTTGCTAATATATTTTATTTATAATTTGAAATTTATATTATATTGAGGGGCCCACAATATAAGAACAGGTATAGGGGTATAGGGGTATATCAAGGTATAGGCGTATGATCTCTTCTGTACCATATTGTGATGCAACTGTATTTATAATTTAAAATTTACCTTATATCCAGGTGCCCACAATACATGGGTGTGGTATATGGTGTGTGCTGTATCATATTGTGATGCAAATGTTCCAAAGCAATGTTTTCCATCAATCTTCACCCTAAACCCTCGGCTCATAAGCTCATCTTTAGAATTTCTAACACCATCAGATTTGTGTGTGTGTGTGTATGTGTCTGATATATCTCATATACATCATACATACATGTAAATATCCACTCTGCACAGGGTTACCCATTTAGCATCCTCAGAACTTTAATAATTTTAAAATATTTTATAACAGGTCACTTATTTTTTTGACCCAAAGTTTTGTGGAAAGATATCATGCTACTGTCCTCTACTTACTTTCAAGTTCAGATGTTACCAAACTATTGCATTGTTTGTAGTCCTGAAAAAACTATTTTATAATGGCATAAGCTTTTGGTGAACATCTATCTTATTTTAAACTAAGAATGGAAGCTCTTCCTAGAGAAAATTATAGTGAGAGTAGTCACCAATACATTAGTCATAGTGCCCTGAGACTATTTCAACTGATTAAATATAGTAACACTAGAAATGAACACATTTATAGTTATTATTTTATCAACCATGGATATGTCAAATATTTACCTATTCTACCTGGCCTGGAATCACATGGAAGTTTACATACCTATGTAAGAAAAGCAGAGGTTTCCTTTTGCACATTTTATGTTATTTTTTTTCTGTCAACTGAAGGTATTCAGAACATGCCACCCCACAATATACTGCTTTGGTGTACTGATTATTTGGACACATGAAAGACAAAAAATACAAGAAGAAACTTTCTCTGAACTCTCTTACCTGCCTAGAAAAGGACCTTCCAAAAGAAACTCAATTGTCATAAATCAGCTCCAAGGGAATTTTATTAACCAGAGAAATCGACACATCACAGGAGAGAAAATTAGAAGTGAATACCACATCCAGACAAACTTCATCACAAAGTATCACATTGCCCAATATTCTTTTAAGGGTCCATTTATTTTTCCTAAAACTCATCTACCTTTTCCTAAATTACTCACATTCCCTTCCCTTTCCATACTGAGACTGTACACAAGCTCTTGAATCTCACTGTTTTCTGCTATTGACATTTTTCACCCTGTGATGTCTCATGCTTATGGCATTAAAAATGAGTAAATGTCTATATTTTTTCCTCTGGTTAATCTGCCAGTTGTCAGTTTATTTCATAGATCCAGCTATAGAACCTAGGAGTGTAGAAGGAAAGTTTTTCCTTACCATGCACAATTGATATTAGTGTCTTTGTTTTTATTTTCATGTACAAAAAGTTCAGAACTTCCCTATGATACTAAAATAAAGCTTTTCATGACTTCCTTAAAGTTGCTTTGACCTAATTTCTACCACTGTAATCCTCATTTCCAATAAAGAAACTCTTAGATCCCGTTTGATTTTAATATTCAGTTTCACCTAAATATACCAAAGGAATTGCTGTATATATATTTTCTCATATAGTTTCTCTCATCAATAAAGCATTTTCCACTTTCTTACACATTAAACTTTATGTTTTAGAAACAAATTTGAGTGAATGTTTGAGCTTTTGTCAAGTTCAGCATCATTTCCCTTTCATCTTGTCCATGAACCTATATTTTCCTCAAGCAATCATATATTCCCAGCTCTCACTCTCTATGATTTAAATGGCACAGTCTGCTCTTGCATTCACCAGAGGAACGTACTGGGCTCTGCCCTTCCAATCCACATGTTCCACTTTCCTGATGACCATTCAGTGATGGTCACACAACTAAAGTCAGCACAATCACAGATATCCCTGGGATTGTAGCTGGGCAACCTGGAGAAAATATTTTCTCTTATTACTGTTTTATGGGCTGATACCTGAAATGGCAAGGGATGAAACACAGAAAGAACCTGTTTGGTACAATGACAGTGAAGAGGTAAGTAGCAAAAAGAGCTGGAGAGAGAAAAAGAGAGAGTGGAGATGAGAGAGAGAGAAACCTTAGGTCCTGAGGAAATCCAGGATGCAGCTTTGCTGGAAGCAATTTTCTTGTTTAAATCTTTCCTCCACAATCAAGGAAGCCATGACATCCCATATCTCTGTGTCTCAAACCAGATGTTTAGGGGGAACAGTTCATGAATTATATGAGGACTTATCAAATTTATATCATATAAGTAGAATATATATTTTAACCTAACAAAATCAGGATTGAATTTCTGTTCTCAGGGTATCTTTTTTAGAGGTTGCCTTAAAATGTAAATACATACTAATCCACTGAAATGATTTAGCTCTAGAAGTAGACATTAATAGATTTTTTCTTTTTTCTCATGATTCAAAATTTCAATTATATAATTGCATTAATCTATTCCAAAAGGGCATATCATACATAATTCTGCTATTAAAATTAACATTTGGCTCATATTAATTTGAGAATGAGTTTATTTTATATTTTTCAAGGAAGATTATTTATTTAGTGTTCTTCAAAAATACAATACATGTCATAATTCTAGTTACAAAAACAAGCAAAATCCTTAAAACAAATTATATTTATATTTCATATTGTTAAATGAATAAATATTTCTTAAGCAAGAAAAAATGTTTTATATAAATAGGACAATGGAAAAGCATAAAACATTTTTTACAAATATTTTGTTTTTACCTTGGTTTGGTGTGGTTTAATGAATTGAATGCCAGCCTGTGAATGGGAATGTCAGGGCTTTGATTCCTAGTCAGGGCACATACCTGGGTTGCAGGCCAGTGGGGACGTGGGAGAGGCAACCAATCGATGTATCTTGTACATTGATGTTTCTCTTCCTTCTTTCTTCCCCATTTCCCCTCTCTGAAAAGTAAATATATGAAATATTTTTTAAATATTTTATTTTTAAAAAACATAACCTAGTCATGAAAATGATATAGGAACATAGAAACCAAGTTGGTATTCCAAAGACAATTTCATTTTCACCATTTGTTAAATTAAGATTTTATATAAAATTTTTGCTGTATTTGATTCTCAGTCCTACAACCTATGTTAGATTTACTGCATACACAACTGTTAATCTCAGTATTAATAGTTATTGTGCCACAGGTGTAATTATTTGACAAATGTTGTAATTTGTATAATACCAGTAACAACAAAAAGACAGATTATTCAATTACACTGATTCATAAAATTTTCATCATTTTAATACATATGAACATTGACATAGGTATATAGATCCTATTACCTGATAGAAAGTTGCCTAACTGATAGGTGCCATCATAAATATTTCATATTCTAACAATAAGACTTTTCCTCATGTACATTAATTTCTTTTTCTGTACTAGAGGCAATATTTTCCTTGCTTCCTAAATAAGAGATATGAGAAAATACAATATAATCAGCAGTAAGCCTGGACAGGTTTAGGCCATGATAAAAGATTTAGGTTTCCAAAGCTCAGGACACCTGACCTGTAACACAAGCTATTAAAGATACACATACCTAAGTCCTTTCTGTCACCTTTGTCAAACTTGGAGAGAAAGTGACAGAAAAATTTAGATGTACATGTTGCTTGCTCAACTTGAGACAGAAAGTCCTTATCCTTAACCAAAAAGTGTTGAAGTCCTTCTTCCAGCAATGATAAAATTAGAATGTTCTAGCTTGTTAGCTTGTACAGTGAGTAAAATATCAGCATCTTCATAGTTCTTGACAATTCTGAAATAAGGACAGAATGAAAATAAACATGGTTTTCTGGGAAAGGAAAGATAAGGGCTTTTCTGGCTAGTTCAGATGTAAGAGCAGACTCCCCATAATCTGGCTGTGAATTCTCTTCTCTAAGTTGTGGGTGAGGAAGCTGAGAGGCAATTCACTCACAGTGATACTTTCCAGTGAAGGTCAGAGGCCAAAAAGTGGAAGGTAGGATTAAAACAACTGCCCAAAGAGTTTTTATTGTTGTTTTCTCTTCTCTGCACCAGCAAAAGAAGAAATGTCTTCACAAAATCACTCACCATGTTCCACAGTTCCAACTATATTGCAATATGCTTGTGGAGGTTGTGACTTCAAAACTGAAATAAATGATGTCAGCAATGAGGACCTTGATCTCCAATGGAAAGATTTGGTGGACCAAATATTAAGCATTCATCTCATTGAGCCACAAGTAAGCTGCATTTTAAAATCACAAAAACAAATGAAGGCAGAGGTTCACTTATGAGGGCAGAGCTCTTTCTCCCTAAACATCTCCTTATTCCTCCCTCTCTCTACTTTGACTTAGCTTCTCTGAAATAAAAGACAGTTAGGGTTGGGGTTGAAGTCTGTCTGTCCCCAAGTAGAACTGAAGGCCATACACATTTATCTATATATGCTTGGGAACTTTGAGGAAAGGAGAGACTCAAACTTGTAGGCTTCTACTGGAAAGAGTCTCTACCTGGCATAAAAGGAGCTGATTTAGGTAGTTTCACAATTAGGAAAAATAAGACAATGCGACGTTGTGGGTGCAGCCATTTGACCAGTTTACTGTTGCTGCTACGCTATAAAAAAATTAAACAGTTAAAAGTAATAATGTTAACATTAGCTAATATAAACACAATTTATTATATAAAATATTTGCTGTATTAATGACCTCAATTAAATATATTCATTTGGTGAATGTTTTCTGACTTCTTATAATAGCAAATTGCTGGTGTTATAAGGCCATTGTGATTTATGTCCATAGCTGGCACTCAATAGGCATTTAACAAGTAGTTTGTTGATCTGATTTGAAGTAAAGTGAGATGAAACAAATTTCATTAAAAGATTCTTACATAATGGAGTTCACAGTGTATGGGGTAGGAAGGAACTGCTGGAGATTAAACATACCTCCATCACAGTGAATACATGTTGAAGCTCTATGGAAAAGAAACTCACAAATCAGTAATTATTTAATTACAAAGGCAAAAAATTATCAAGTAGATAGCAAAATGGTTCTAGTAAGGCATTTGTGACTCTTTGGGGATAGTGAAGAGAGGGAAGGAAATTTAAATGATACCACCTCTAACCCAAACATCTAATATTCAATTTTCCTCCTATAGTCACTAGCTTGAAATGCATCCTGTGATCTAAAAATGACCTGATTTGGACTATGTAATAGTATACATTTGGGTAATAAAGACAGAGGGGTTTATAATACTTCAGAAATTTCTTACTCACAAGCAGTTTGAATGAAGCAATCTGGAAAATGTGGGCTCTGTTTGAGAAAACACACATGAATATCACCTTTTTTCTAAAATACTTGATTCATAGGAACTAGAATTTTCAGAAAACTCTATACAAACTGACATAGGGTATAAAATTGATGTAATTGATTGGATATTAGACAATTCTAAAATACAAATCAAATTTCTACTATATGATACAGAAATCAGGATCCTTAATCTCCTCTTATTCATTGAGTTTTCTTAGTCACAGATATTTTGAATTAGTCAAGACAATAGAGTCTAAAATTTCTTCTACATGTTATTTGAGTAACTTAATTACAAAAAAAAAAAAAAAACTTTGTCTAAACTTTCTAATTATCTAGGAAAAAACTGAAAATTTTGCTGTATTTGGCTATTGAGGTATCACATGTAATTATTGGTATAAGGTGAAAAGTAAAATTTCTTCTAGAATTATTCAAAAAATTTTCAAAGAGTTTTTCTTTTGTTACAAAACATCAACCCTTATGATTCTAAACTTTTCTAGTCCACCTAACTCACCTCTAGAAATAAAATGGCACCTCCAGAGATTCTCTGCATCAGAGTTGGCTAGAATCAGAAGATAATTAGTTCAGCCATTTTTAACAGTGAAATCACTTTTCCCAAATGATTAGACTCAAACTTGGGAAAGGGTTTAGGTCACTTCTTAATTTAATCAGAGAAGGTAGTTCATCCTTAATGTGTTAGAACATTGGTATGCTCTTAAAGCTAAGTGCTGGGCTTATTAATTGGGAAGAGCTTTAAAAGAGGCAACACTGTGGAGTTCAATGTGAACTTTCCAGGTTTCTGCTCATCTCAAAGCCCAATGAGACATTCTTAGAGTATAAATGAATTTTTCAGTTTCACCGCATTGACCAAACACACTTAAAAGTGAAGATTTACTTAAACCAACTGTAGCATAAGATACTTCACATTAAATTAAAAAACAATAAATCTAAGCTTAACTTCTAATGTTTTCTATTTAGAACAAGAATTCTGAGCCTGCATGAATATTTTTAATATTAAAAATCAGCAGACCTATGGAAATTATGATTTTTTTTCATTATAACAGTTGATATTTGATTGACAAATATAATGCCATTTTGTGGATTTAGGCAAACATTTTTATTATTACCTTCTCAAAATATTCACATAAATACATTTGGGACCTGATCTTAATTTCTCAATCTCACATATAAAAATATGGCACCTTGACCCCCATTACAAATCAGATTGTTCAATGTGAAGAATTAGTGCTCAGAAATAATTAAGTAAATTCGGAAACACTGTTAAATATTTCATATAAGTAATGGACTCTCATTATCTTAATCATATCATCAATCAAACCACCTTGCTTATCTTAAGAATACGTCGTACTTGTCTTCCTTGACAGACTCTAAGCTCCGAGAGGACAAAGGTCATAAAGTTCAGCTTGTGCAATGTTGGGTCCCCAGAACATAGCACAATGTCTGGAACCAAGTATATGTTCAATAACTGTTTGATGAAGTTAAAGAGAGAAATGGAAGCAGTCTAACCAGAGGACTTGGGGACAATTTGTGTTTCTAGTGCAGCCCTCTTCTAAGCTCAGACCCTTCGTAATAATAGTATCAAATCCTGCTTCTAAACTTTGGGCAACTGCACTCTGGTATTAAGTCAAAGCTAAGTATTTCCTTAAACCATATATCTATGGGACCCACTTTTTGAATTCTAGAACATTTAAATTTAGTCTTGTTTGTGTTTAGATATTTTTTAAATATTTTCTTTATTTTTAGAGAGGAAAGAAAGGAGGGAAGAAATGAGGGAGAAAGACATCTATGTGAGAGAGAAACATCATTCAGTTGCCTCTTGTACATACCCTGACCAGGAACAAACCTGTAACCCAGACGTGTGCCCTTACCAGGAATCAGACCAATGACCTTTTACTCTGTGGAATGCTGCGCAAACAACTGAGTGACACCAGTCAAGGTCAGATATGGTTTTACATATTAATCTATTACCTGCCAATATTACACAATTTTTATGATTGTATTGATTGATTGATTGAGATCATACTGTTTCTAAGTAATTTTGCTTTAAAGGATGTTATTATAAAATTGCTAATCACACTCTCAAACACTAATTGGAATAAGAGAACTACTAGCTTTCTTTAGATAACCCTTATTTGTCATTTTATAAATCTTGCCTTCAACATTTGAAATTCACTTTGGTTTCATTTTGCTTCATTAAGTTATATTTATTTTTTAGTCTTTTGAAAATCAAAGTCAATTAAATGCCATTACAAACATGTTTAGCTTCCTCCATTTTAGTATTTATTTGCTGTATGTATGTTTAGTATTTGTTTTTCAGAAGTTTGTTTTCTCAAGAATGTTTCCAAGATGTGATAAAATAAATATTACATAAAATAATTATGTAACATGATAGAGGTACTAATCATTGCTATAATGACAGTCATTAACAATAAATAAATGTATCAAATTAACATGCACACCTTAAATTTGTACAAATTTTATTTCAAATACATTTCAAAAAAGGGAAAAACAGTCATTATTCTTTGATTCAATTGAATGAAATCTGTTGATTTTTTTTCATAGCCAATATTTTGTGCTTTCTCCCTCTAATGAATATGTTATAATTGGTAAAGTAATATGTGCTGTCTTCTTCTGGAAGCACTTGTTTATCAAACACAAATAGCATGTACCTTGCAGAGGATGGCTCAAGTGAGTACTTCTATTGCTCATTTTAATCCCTGTCAGAGAGTGTTTCTTAATTGTCTCCAGGCATTCCTGAAGTTTGGGTTTCTAGGTACAGTTCAAAAGCAACTAAGAAGATAAGGGGAAGGGGGTAATCATTTAATCAATCAACAAATAGTTTTGAGCTCCTACTCTCTGCCTGATGAGGTATAGATGAGTGAACAAAATAAACAAAAACCCAGCTTTCATGGAGCTTTTTCTACAAGCTGTGCTGACTTGTAGAACTCTCTAAGATAACTGAAATGTCTTGTATCTGTACTTCTTATATAGTAGCTAGATGCTGATTACGTACAGCTACTGGGCACTGAAAATGTGGCTAGTCTTACTAAACTTTAAACTTTTAAGTTTATTAAAGGAGATATATTTAAATCACCAGATGGGGCTAATGGCTCTTTACTAAGATCCCACAGTGTTTTTATGTGTTTTCAGGAGAGGTGTGAGACAAAGGGCTGTTGCATGACGATGGCTATTTAAAATGAACAGGGAACCCCCAACTCTGCCAGGTGGTAACTGTGACCTTTCTTTTCTTTCTTTCTTTTTTTTTTTTTTTAAGAGAGGGAGAGAAACATCAATGTGTGGTTGCCTCTCACGTGGCCCCCACTAGGGGCCTGGCCTACAACCCAGGCATGTGCCCTAACTGGGAATCGAACCTACGGCCCTTTGGTTTGCAGCCCATGCTCAGTCCACTGAGCTACGCCAGCCAGGGCCCAAACGCTGAAAGTCACCAGAGGGGAGAGGGGAGGGAATTTCAGGGGAAAAGGAGAAGGATTTACAGGAACAAGTATAAAGGATACATGGACAAAAACTATGGGGGGGTGGTGGAAATGGGAGGGAGGTGGGGAGGGCTGGGGTGGCGGGTTCAGGTAAGAATAAAAGAAAACTGTACAAGATCAACAATTAAAATAAAAATTTAAAAAAAAAGATGAAAGAAAGTACACATTAAAAAAATAATAATAATAAAATAAAATGAACAGGGAAGGAAGAGGTCAGAAGAGACCTGTTATTACAAACTTCTTAGTCCTTTTCAAGACTTAAAGTCTCATTAAAGTGATTCTGAAAGCCACAAGATATGAGTGCCTGAAATACATAATTAAACTGCAAAATGCTCTTCTTACTGATAGGCAATCATGTTGATGGTACAATTAATGCCTAAACACCAGTTAATGCCCATGTAGGAAAGAATAATTAGAAAAAGTCATTAATTAAGGCCTTTTAGTGTTCCATTGTCAAAACTAATTGCCTGGAGTAAGATGTTCTCCCTTGATTAATTGGTTCATAAATACAAGGCCAAATCTGCGTGGGCTATTGTGTTTCCCAGGCAAAATGCTTAAGGTTCTGGTAGAAATGAACACCAAATAACAGACATGTCTTGTGTACTGAGTGAACAGGCCTGACCTTAGTGTTACATCAGGACAGTTCATTAAATTTGGGGAAATCTGTAGATGGTATAACCCATGTCACTTTTTATATAAAGATGCAATGCTTTTCAAAAATAGGACTTTCTTTTGTCTGAGTACTACTTTTATTTTTGAAACTTTAGCCAATATGTAATAAGGAATAATTGTGAAAAACATAATGCCTTCTTAGGAGCAAATTGCCATATGTGTTCACTACACTATTCAACAATGTATCCACCATAATTCAATCCTAGATTTGTATTTGATTAGATTGGTTGCTGCATAATACTGGATGCACCTACTTATAGGGGCCATGGGTGTCGGGAGGCATCCAAACAAGAGCACATTTCAACAGCAAAGATGGATGTTTCTTCCAGTCTCTCTAGTTATATCTTCCATGCCCTTCTTCTGAGTTTCCAGTGCTTGTTCATTCCTCTATCTAGCACTTTAAACAGAATCCCTTTTCTATTAGAGTATTTTTCACGCCTATTTATTCCATGTTACAACTTGAGGATTGGGTCAGATATCAAAAACTGAAAATCTTCCCCAAACCAGAATTCAATACAAACTCAATGAATAAATGAGTGAGCAAATGAACAAATGAATCCCAAAAGGAAACAGAAGCTAATTCAAATCTCCCATATTTTGTCTTCTGTAAGAAAAAAAAAAAAATGAAGCTTAACTAATAACTTTATATAATTTCATTCTCATAGACGTATTATTATACCACTCAATAGGAAAATAAACAGAGCCCCAATTCAACAATTAGATATGGCATTCTCTTGATAGTGGCAAGTGCCATTCAATTTTTTATTTCTAACTATTTACTGATTATTAGTGGTTTGTAATAGAGGGGATGAAAATATACATAAAACCCCTTGGCAAGGGGAGGTCATAACTCACATTTGAGAATAATTTACTAAACTATCATCCATCACTCCAGTGTCCTATGGCAATAAAAATGGAAAGCATTATATATAATAAAATGGGAAGTAAAATAATATGTATATTTGCTTAGAATGCATATATTGTAAGACTATATGAATATTCTTTCAATTCTTGCTGAATATCAAGATGAGTGTGATGAAAATTTTCTACATTCCCTGTACTACCCAGTTTTTTCTTAAATCAACCAGGACCTCAAAAAGTCACCAAGACAGAATTAATTATGTAAGAAATTGGCTGGAAATAACTAGAGGAGAGTAGAGCTACTGAGTGAGAATTGGAATGAATACTAAACAGCAACCGGAGGCTGGCAGCTAACTACACTGCACAGCAAGGCTTCTATGCCAAGAATGTCTGAGCCATGATCACCCACCCACCACGGCTACAACCTTCAACCCCCCCAAAGCACTGAAGGGTAGAAGTGCCATCCTGAAGTATTTCCACTTAGAACAGTTCAATAAGTATTATTCTAAAATGCCATAGAGGACTGCTGTAAATTAAAAGGAATTTAAGAGACATAAAAAAAGAAAATGTCTTTCTTGTTTGCATACTGGTCTTAATAAGACAGTTTAAAATAAAACAGCTATAAAATATATTTGGTGAACAATTTGTAATATCCAAATTTAGACAGGATAGTATATGACTTCAGGGAATTATTTTTAACTTTTTTTGAGTTAACAGTATTGTGGCAACATAGGAAATGTTCATATTTATGGGTAAAATTCCAAATCTTTACATATAAATATATCAGAGAAAAAGTAATAAGTACAAATGTTAACAGTTATTAAATAAATTATGATTACATGTACATTGATTGAATCATTTCTCTATTGTTATATATGTTTATATATTTTACTAGTAAATATTTTAAGAAAAACAGAAACCAATGCTTTTCTTTTAAAACATATTCTAACCAAAAGAAGAGTTTGTAATAAATAATGAAGCGAATTTTTACTACTCTTTATTTTTATTAAACTTAGAACAATATTATTAAAGACATTATTTCATCTGAGGATGAAAACTATTTTATTTATACTTTTGACAGAAATTCATTTTATTGTAAGTACTTTCAGAAACACATAATTTATTACAAAAAGATGTACTTCTAATATGCATTCCACATCGGGAGACCCACTTCTCTGACCTTTTTTACGTAAAGGAATATTTACTGTGAAAACTTTGTTTTCATTAGAGAATCTTTAAGAAATAAGCAACATTTACTGATATGTGAGTGGTGCACAAGTGTACTTGCCTGCTCTCTCCTGAACTCATATCCTAGGGGCTGTCATGTCATTTTCTGTGGTTACCACTGCAGTCTCAGCATTATCCTACTTAACATATAAATACAGTTAGGATGTGAGATTAGGTTAGAGGACCTGTAAAATTTAGAGTTGTGAAGTAGTGAGGACATTACTTTAGTATGGATATTTTTTTAAAAGCACTAACAGGGACAGATGCCATTTTTACAAAAAGTTAATATGAAAGTAATAACAAAATGGGTTTGATCAAAGAAGTTTAAATATTTACCATATTTAGCACCATCGCTTTATTCATCCAAGTTAATACTATAAGAGGTCTGAATTCACATACACAATAGAGATCATTGAAAAATGATGATCTAGTTAGCAAAAGTCAAAATTTTCTGAGGTTCTACAGAGAAATTAATGCAGTCAATAACTAAAAACATTTTAATTGTCCATGTGCTGTTAGTAGAAGTAGCTTATGTGTATGAGAAGAAAGACACTTTGTTCATCCATCTCTCTTAATATAATGCAACTAAGTTACGAACCTAGCACCACCTACCTAATTTGAATTTTTACTTCCAGATAACATGATGGGTTTTCAATAGCAGTTATGTTTCAAGCGTTGCAGTTCCAAATACCATTTGAATTTATGGAGAAGTATTAATTTCTTGATAATACAATATTCCTTATATCATCTTAGTGATTATTCTTTGCTACGCTAATTTCTGCCTTTCTGAATGGGATCCACATTTCTTCTGCAGTCCAACCTAGCAGTCACATACTCTCTAGTGCTTAAATTTTTAGCAAATACTATCTTTCCTCCACTGGCAGAAATAATTACCATTCCAATGTATTTATTAAATTATTTGTTTGTGTATTTATTCTCTCAGGCATTCAAACATTTACTCAATACTTCAATATTACAACTTCCAGCCAAGATGGAGGCATAGGTAGACACACTGTGCCTCCTTGCACAATCGAAAAAAGGGCGACAACAAATTTAAAAACAAAAAACAACCGTACTGACAAAAAAATTGAACTGTATGGAAGTCCGACAGCCAAGGAGTTAAGGAAGAAACAGGTAGGAGGGGCAAACATTCATTCAGACAGGTAAGAGGGGCAGACATGGACAGCCAGGCCAAGAGGACTCACAACAAAGCAGCTGCTGGTGGCACCTGGCAGACTAAGTGGTCCCACATTTACATGCAGATAAACTGGGATGAACAACTGGGGAGCAAGACAGACACAGCAGCCCAGGGTACCAGTATGGGGAAATAAAGCCTCAAACTGCCGATTGAAAACACCTGTGGGGACTGAGGCAGCAGGAGAAACTCCCAGCCTCACAGGAGAGTTCATTGGAGAGACCCACAGGGTCCTAGAACGTACACAAGCCCACCCACCTGGGAATCAACACGAGAAGAGACCAATTTGCTTGTGGGTAGCGGGGGAAGTGACTGAAATCTGGCAGAGAGCAAAGCAAGTGACACCGTTCCCTCTTGGACCCCTCCCCACACACAGCACCACAACGCAGCAACGTGGGTTGCCCCATCCTGGTGAACACCTAAGGCTCCACCCCTTATATGTAACAGGTGTGCCGAGACCAAAAAAAAAAAAGGATCCCAAATGAAAGAACAGATCAAAGCTCCAGAAAAAATACAACTAAGCAACAAATAGCTAGCAAACCTATCAGATGCACAGTTCAAAACACTGGTAATGAGGATGCTCACAGAATTGGTTGAATATGGTCACAAATTAGGTGAAAAAATGAAGGCTATGCTAAGCGAAATAAAGGAAAATGTACAGGGAACTAACAGTGATGGGAAGGACACCGGGACTCAAATCAATGTGTAGACCAGAAGGAAGAAAGAAACATTCAACCAGAACAGAATGAAGAAATAAGAATTTTAAGAAAATGAGAAGCTTAGGAACCTCCAGGACATCCTTAAACATCCCAACATCTGAATCATAGGGGTGCCAGAAGGAGAGGAGGAGGAACAAGGAATTGAAAACTTATTTGAACGAATAATAAAGGAGAACTTACCCAATCTGGCAAAGGAAATAGACTTCCAGGAAGTCCAGGAAGCTCAGAGAGTCCCCAAGAAGTTGGACCCAAGGAGAAACTCACCAAGGCACATCATAATTACATTACCCAAGACTAAAGATAAGGAGAGCATCTTAAAAGCAGCAAGAGAAAAGGAGACAGTTACCTACAAAGGAGTTCCCATCAGACTGTCAGCTGATTTCTCAAAAGAAACCTTACAAGCAAGAAGGGGCTGAAAAGTAGTATTCCAAGTCATGAAATTCAAGGACCCACATCTAGGATTACTCTATCCAGCAAAGCTGTCATTTAGAATGGAAGGGCAGATAAAGTGCTTCTCAGATTAGGTCAAGTTAAAGGAGTTCATCATCACCAAGCCCTTATTATATGAAATGTTAAAGGGACTTATCTAAGAAAAAGAAGATAAAAATATGAAGAGTAAAATGACAACAAACTCACAATTGTTAACAACTGAACCTAAAACAAAAACACAAACAAACTAAGCAAACAGCTAGAACAGGAACAGAATCACAGAAATGGTGATCATATGGAGGGTTATCAGCTGGGGGGTGGGAGGGGGAGAGGGAGGGAAAGGTACAGAGAATAAGTAGCATAAATGGTAGGTAGAAGATAGACAGGGGGCGGTTAAGAATAGTATAGAAAATGGAGAAACCAAGGAACTTACATAAATGACCTATGGACATTAACTAAAGGGTGGGAATGTGGGTGGGAGGGGGTGCACATGGCAGAGGGGAATAAAAGGGGGGAAATGGGAGAACTGTAATAACATAGTCAACAAAACATATTTAAAGAAACATTTCAGTATTACATAAGATTCTAAGGATGTAAAAATTAATAAGTTACATTCTTTCAAGGAATTATATAAAGGGATAAGCAAACTATTAATTTTAACACAAAGTAGTAAGAGTTGTCATAGCTGAGTCTCTCACTTGTTGCATTTTCCCAGGTAGGATCATCTCTGCATGCAGAAAAAAATGAATATTTTTAGATTCAAACTTTTTACAGTCCATGGCATCTCATGTTGTTTCCATGTCACTGCATGTTTACAGAGGTATATTGCAGGTATATTATACAAAGGCAGAAAAAAATAGAAAGTATATTATACAAAGGCAGAAAAAAATAGAAAGAAAGAAAGAAAGAAAGAAAGAAAGAAAGAAAGAAAGAAAGAAGAAAGAAAGAAAGAAAGAAAGAAAGAAAGAAAGAAAGAAAGAAAGAGAAAGAGGAAATAAATTTAAATGTTCATTTCCATCTCTGCTCCCTCTAATTCTGATTCTACTGATTTTATAGTTTCCTTGTTTTTTTTATTTTCTGTTCCTTCTGTGGGCATAGCCATAGTGATCATTTTTAATGTTTATAAATTAATGTACCTTAATTTATTATATAATATTCTGTGCATGGAGGATATGTTCTAACCCATTCTCTCACTGTCAAGTTCCTTCTCCTCCCCCAATACTCTCTTCTAATCAAGGCTGTCTATAGGAGACCATTCTGCATGGCATGGGCCCAGCTCCCACTTGGGAAGGCCAGTGGAAAGCAAGGTCTGGTGCACAGGACCCACAACAATGGAGAGGTTTTCCCATGGGGAATCGGGCCTGCATTGTACCTAGATTGCTATGCGACTTGCTTTTGCTAAAACTCCCTCACCCTGAATTGAGGCAGCAAGTGCTTACTGTAACTTCCTAAATTTTGCGCTAAACCTCCTAAGTATGGAGTGTAACTGGTTCAACCACTTTTCCCCTTGGTCTGCAACATCCTTCTCTTTGAAGTAATTAGCAACATTCTTTCCTTTGTCATCTGTAAAAGGTAATCACCTGCAGCGAACCTGTACATAGTAAATGAAGAACTGTACATAGTAAATGAGGACCGTCCTCAGTGTAATGTGCCCAGAAAAGCAATAAAAGCTTGTCAAGGCAAGGGTCGGCACACTCTCCTCTTGAGAGAGTGGCTATGTTGTTCCTTTTTCTCCACAGGACTCGGTAGTCCATGTGAATTTGTCTCATCTGATCCATGGCACCGCTAACCCCACAAGCCAGGGTCTGCATCAGCTGTCTTCTTTCTCTAGAAGTATTCTATAGAGTATTTGTCTTCTCTGTATCCAGATTCAAGTTAGCTAAAAACTTTCTGCAATACTTTCATGTCTACAGCAACCCTGAACAAAGAAGTTATGGAAGGCAAGGAGACTGAAGCTCTCTTATAACCATACAGGGGTGAAGTAATACAAGTTTGTTTCAACAACCATTACCCAACATGCACGTAGAGCTATGATAACAGAAAAGCACAGACAATTAAAATTTTCTGTGAAATTCAGAGTCTGTCCCTAAGGGCTAAAGATGAGTATACCAGGTTATAAAGCAAAGAAGGACACTTCTGGAAGACAAAATGACATTTCTTTTCTAAAATACAACAGAATGTGTTGTGTATTAGAATGGTGCATAATTTATGATTGCCTGGGAGAGTTTCAGAAAATTAAACCAGACAGGTAGCAAGTACCCAGGAATGGAGGACTTCATACTATGCAAAGATGTCTGGATTTTAAACAATATATGACAATATACCATAAATAATTTTAAGCAGAAAAATTACATAATTTAAATTTAAATTTAGAAAGATCATTCTTACTCAACTGTAATGGATAATCAAGAGTAGTTCAGAATATATGAAGATCAAATTACCTACTATTGAGATGAATAAAACCTAGAAGAACATATCTCATTTATCTTCTTACAATGCCCCTAATATGTGAGCATATTGTAAGAAATACATCGACCTATGACTGTGTGTCCCAACAGGAAAGAATAACCATAGCAAAAACAATGCAAGCATTGTCAATGATTTTTTTTTTAATTTTTGTGTTTGGCTGTAATTTCCCAGTAACACTAACACCACGCATTTAGACTTTATCTACAATTGTCACACAAGTCTCTGCATCCTTTTCCTGACAGACATCTAACCAGCAATCTCCTAACAGAGCGTAACTAAGGACTGAAGAAATGTTTGCTACCTATTCTAAAACCTTTCAATTCTTAATATATTATTAAAATTTTGCTTAATGAACATATATAGATAAATTATAACTTATAGGTAAAAACATTTTTAACATATTTCATGTTTATTTTTGGCTTTTTAATAAATACTTACCCATTTAGTTGCTTTTCACACCTCATTTAATTCCACAACATATGGGAAACCCAACACCAGGAAAAATATGAACTGACGTCAAAGTCCAAACTGACAAGGGGGAAAGTGTTGTAGGATGGAGGAGTCATAGTAAACAAAGTGCAAAACCTAAGGGCCAACGTGGCTGCTAGAATTGACCCATACTTTAGATATTAACTCCTTGTTGACCAAATAGACACAAAGATACTATGAGTTTAAAAAAAAATGCTCATTTCAACTTTCAGAGAAGCAAAGCTATTCCTAGTACATGGTTCTAAAAATAATTTCTCATATGCAACGAGAGTCAGAAATTTCTCAAGCCATTTGTTGTCTCGTGAAAAATAACTAGGTTTATTTTCAGCTCATAACCTTCAAAAATGGTACTCATGGTTGATTAACTCTTCTGAGAGGAGTAAATTTACATGATAAAGGGCAAACATTTAGTCAAGAATAGTTAAGTAATCTTTTGATTTTCGAGGTAAGGTAGAGATCATAGTGCAAGTTTTACTTGGACCACAAATCTATCTTTAATAAGACAAATCCTATTTCAGTAATACATTATCTATGAAGATAAATTAACCCATGTAAATTTCTCAACGCTTTTGTACCTATAAAAAGTTAAGGGAAAAAACCATCTTAGGAGGAAGTTGGTGGTGATGTAGGTGGGAGCTGAGCCTACTTGCCCCTGTACCCAACTGGGACACCTAGCTGATCTTCTGCAGAGTGGAGGGAACATCCAACAGAGTCCCAGCTGATATGAAGTTTGGAAGCGAAAGTGTGCACAAGATGCTTTGAAATAGACAGTAAGGAGATTTTGTAGGCCAATAGGAAGGTCTCCGAGCCTTGTGCTAGAGACCACTGCACTGCAGGAGCATTGAAAGAGAGCAGGGTCAGAGATAGCAGCAGCTCCCTCCCCTCCCAGAATGGGGAAGTCCCAGGAAACACCTGGACACATAAAGTCGCTGGAGGGATAAAGAAGGAGCAAGTGACACACAGCCAGCAGCTGGGGTGATAGTTGCCAACTGGAACAGTACCATAGAATTTAAGGAACCAAGTGACCCCTGCAGCTGGGAGAAGAAATGGACCGTGACCGGCCATGTCCCAGATAGACTGGATGGGTCAGAGAGTTGAACTGTGTGAAAAGTCAGGTGCTGGTTAAGAACAGCTGCAGCATCCAAGGGGAGTATTTTCAAAAGGGGAACTGAGGTGCAGCTTAGGGACCTCGTGCACACAGCAGCTGGGACTGTGAAGAGGGAGAGGGTGGGCAAGATTTGCTCCAAATCAGTGCACTTCATGGACTGATCAAAGGGTTGCAAAACAAGGTGGATTATGGTGGTGGCCTACTGCATATGCACAGAGTGAACAATGCAGGCTGCGCAGTGCTCTGGGGATGTGGGCTGGAAGTTGGGCATCTGTGATTATTATAGCCCAGATTGAGGCCCCATCCTTGCAGAACCACATGGGAGGAAAAAAAACAGAACCCAGTACCCCTCACCCCTTTGCCTTCAGGATCCAGGAAGACATGCAAAACCTTGGCAGCTTTAAAATCAGCAGGAGGCTTTTATTTTATTTTATTTTCAAGAGTAAGACAATAAGACCTGGAGCTGTGAGGAAACCAGAGATGGATTCACAAAGAAGTCAAAAGGTGAATACCAACAGCTGAGACAAATTTCACTTTACTCTCCTTCAGAACTTGCATTTTTTAAAAATTTCTCTTCTTTCCATTTATTTGGTTTTATTTGTTTGTTTTTATTGTTTGATTTATTTTTTCATTCTCCTTTTTATATTGCATTTTAATTTTTCTTCTTTTACTTCACTCATATTCCAAATAACATGCCACTCTTGGTTTATTACTTTTTACCCTTTTTATTCAGATTATATATTTCTTATCATACTATTGTTATTCCAAATTCCACACAGGACCCTTCCCTGGTTTTAATCCATTTCACCATCTTCCTGAGCTTTATTACTGTTGTGGCTAACTTTATTTTCTCTCACACACCACACCAATTTTCTATTCCTTACTCTCACTATTTCTCCTCCATCTAACCTCACATAAGCGCCCTTCTTTCTTAAGTTGGCTCACATTCTTTTCCCCTCTAATAAGTCGTATTTCTTTTTCACCTTTTATAAACAGTGACTAGTTGAGTGAAATAACATGGTTATTGTTGTGCTTTGCCAAAGGAACTCTTATTTGTTAAAGTACAAATGAACTACTCATTTGTACTTTAAATCCCATAGAATATTCTCCTGTTATCTGACTGCATTTTGCCTTGCTCCCACCCCTGATTAGTTGATGGAGGAATTTTATTTCATTGTTTTTTTCTCTCATCCTCCCTCCCACCCCGCGACACATCTCAACCTGGGCTTTACTCCTTGCTATTGTTAGTTTGCTTCCCCCATCCTCTCAGAATCATTTTTCTTTACTGTAGACATCTCATATTAACTTTTGCTTATCTACAATATTCTTATTCCCATTCCACCTTTATTAAAATGCATTCAGCTGTCATTGCTATCAACCCTGCTATGGTTTTTCTGCAATTTTCTCTATTTGTCCAGTACCTTTTCTATTTTATTTCAAACTTCATAGTAAACTCTTCCCTCTTTTTACCCCATTGTTCTCATTGCCCTTTTGTATTTTACTTACATTGTAAATTTTGCTCTTTCCCTTTCTTCTCCTCATTTCTATCCCAACTCTTATCAATTCTCCTCCCTCTTAACACTCAAAAAAAGTTTTCCCCTCTTTTAGTCATGTTATGCTCCATTTTTCATTTCTTATAATATCCACAATCTCTCATCACCTTCATTAATTTTAGTTCGATTGCAGTAGAGAAGACTCTCCTAATGTGCTAAGGGGTTAATTTTGCTGGCATAGGTTTGATTGTCTGCTAATACTGCTTTCTTAACCAACACCTGTACAAAAGCATACAAGACAAGGTAGGAGTTGTGAATGCCAGTAAACCCATTGAAGGGGAGAACACATCAACAAAGGAGCCACCAACAGGTAAAGCCCAAGTACAATAAGAGAGGTCACACAAACAGAAGAAAGAGCAACCGTACACCCTCCAGACAATATCAAAGAGACAGCACCACTGAATCCCACAGAACCCCTACCACAGATGTTCGCCCTATGAAGACAGCTGGCAAAGCAGGACATCGGGCAGCACAGAAACAAACAAAAAGAGTCACCTAAATGGGGAGACAAAGAAACAACCTGCAATCAAAAAGAATAGAAGACTGCCAAGTAAAAAAGCTAAATGAAATGGAGGCAAGCAAACTATCAGATATAGAATTCAAAAAGATGGTTATAAGGATGCTCAAGGAAATTCATGACAACTACAAGGAACTGAGTGGGAACTACAACAGGATGGAAAAGGAAATAGAAACTATAAACAAGAATCAGGAAGAAATGAAGAACGCAATATATGAAATAAGAAATACACTGGAAGGAATTACAAACAGGCTGGATGAAGCAGAGAGCCAAATTAATGAGCTGGAAGAGAAGGTAGAAATACTCAGGGAGAGCAGCTACACAAAAAAAAAATACTAAAAAAATATAAAGATAGCTTAAGGGAACTGCAGGACAAGAGGAAACAACAAAATTCAAATCATATGAATACCAGGAGAAGAAAAGGAGCAAAGGATAGAAGACTTGTTTGAAAAAATAGTGACAGAAAACTTCCCTCACCTGGAGAGGGGAAAAGCCACAAAAGTTCAGGAAGCACGGAGGGTCCAAATCAAGTTGAACCCAAACAGGTCTACTCCAAGACACATCATAATTAAAATGCTAACTTCTAAGACAAAGAATTTAAAGAGGCCAAGGGAAAACAGGGAGTAAACATACAAAGGAGCTCTGATAAGGCTAGCAGCTGAATTCTCAACAGAAACAACACAAGTCAGAAGAGAATGGCAAGAAATATTCCAAGTAATGAAAAGCAAAGGCCTGCAACCAAGATTAATCTATCCAGCAAGGCTCTCGATTAAAATGAAAGGCAAAATAAGGAGTTTCATAGACCAAAGTAGGCTTAAAGAATACAACTCCATCAAACCAGCACTACAAGAGATGCTAAAGAGCATCTCTCTTTTAGATGCTTAAGAAGAAGAAGGAAAACAATGAGAGAGGAACACAGGTACAAAGGTGGAAAAGTGAGTAAGTACCTATTAATAACAACCTTAAATACTCCAATTAAAGGCTTCGGGTAGCTGAATGGATAAGAAATGTGATCTGCCCATATACTGCCTATAAGAGATTTACCTTAGAACAAAAGACCTACACAGACTGAAAGTTAAGGGTTAGAAAAAAATATTCCAAGCAAATGGAAAAAAAAGTTGCAGTAGCAATACATGTATCAGACGAACTATATTTCAAAAGAAAGGCCTCAAAAAGAGATGCAGAAGGACACTTCTTAATACTCAATGGAAGAATTCATCAAGAAGACATAAACATTATAAATATATACACCCAACATAGGAGCACACAAATATATAAGTAAAATTTTGGAGCACTTCAAGAAAGATATTGACAGCAACATGCTTATATCAGGGGATTTTAACACCCCACTGCCAACAATGGATAGATCTTGCAAACAAAATATCAAGAAGGATAATGTGTAACTGAATGATGCATTAAATCCAATGAACTTAACTGATATGTATACAACCATTCATCCCAGAGAGGCAAAATACACATTCTTTTCAAATGTATAGGGAACATTTTCAAAGATAGATCACATGATAGGGGACAAAACAAGGCTCAACAAATGCAAAAAAATTGAAATCATATCATTTCCTCAGACTGCAAGGCCCTGAAACTAGAAACCAACCCCAAGGAAAAAAAACACAGAGATAGATTGAATAGCATGCTAGTAAACAATGAATGGGTTAAGAATGTGAACAAGAAAAAAATAAAAAATTTTCTGAGAACAAATGAAAATGAACACACAACAGTCCAAAACCTAAGACAGCCCTTACAAGGAAGTTTAAAGCAATCCAAGCCTACCTAAAAAAGATAGAAATATTTCAAATAAACCAACTAACTCTTCATTTACATGACTGGAGGAACAACAACAAACAAAGACCAGAAGAAGGAAGGAAATAACCAAGATCAACACAGAATTAAATGACATAGAGACCAAAAAAAAAAAAAGAGAGAATCAATAAATCTAAGAGTTGGTTCTCTGAAAACATAAAAAAATCAACAAGCTTTTAACCACAATCATCAATAAAAAAGAGAATCAGAAATGAAAGAAGAGAGATTACAACTGATACTACAGAAATACAAAGGATTGTAAGAAATTACTATGAATAACTAACTATATGCCAAGAAATTTGAAAATCTGGGTGAGGTGGACAAATTTCTAAAAAAATACAATTTTCCAAAACTGAATCAAGAAGAAGCAGAAAGTCTGAATACACCAATAACAGCTGGTGAGATTGAAGCAGTAATCAAAAAACTCCCAGCACACAAAAGTTCTAGACTGGACAATTTCACAGGAGAATTTTACAAAACATTTAAAGAAGAGCTAAGCCCTATGCTTCTGAAACAATTCCAAAAGATCCCAAAACAGGGAAGACTCCCAAACTCTTTTTATGAGGCCAACATCATCTTAGTCCCAAAATCAGATAAAGACACAACAAGGAAAGAAACTGCAAGCCAATATAGTTGATGAACATATATGCTAAAATCCTCCACATAATATTGGCAAACCACATCCAGCAATGGGGGAGAAAGGGAGAACAGTTTTCAGGAACATCTATAAAGGACACATGGACAAAACCAACTGGGGCTAGGATCACGGATGGGAAGTAGGAATGGCTGGGGTGGGAGGAGTGGTGGGAGTAGAAATAGAGACAACTGTATTTGAATAATAATAATAATAATTTTAAAAAAATCATAGACTGTGATCAAGTGGAATTATTCCCAAGGATTCAAAGATGGTACAATATTTGCAAATAAATAAATGTAATACATCGTATAAACAAAAGAAAGACAAAATCACATGATCATATCAATAGATACAGAAAAACCATTTGATAAGCTACAGTACCCATTTATGATAAAAACACTCAGCAAAGTGGGAGTAGAGGGAGCATACCTCAATATAATAAAGGCCACATACAAAAAACCTACAGCCAACATCATACTCAAGGGACAAAAACTAAAAGCTTTCCCACTGAGATCAGGAAGAAGACAAGGATGTATGCTTTTACCATTTCCATTCAACAGAGTATTGAAAGTGCTAGTCACAACAATCAGAGAAAAAAATAAAAGCTATCCAAATTGGAAAGGAGGAAGTATTACTGTCATTGTTTGCGGATGACATGATAATGTACATAGAAAACCCTATAGACTCCACTAAAAAAAAATACTAGACCTAATAAGTGAATCTGATGAAATGGTGGGATACAAAGTCAATATTCAAAAATCAAGCCCTGGCTGGTGTAGCTCAGTGGATTGAGCGCGGGCTTGCGAACCGAAGGATCGCGGTTCGATTCCCAGTCAGGGCACATGCCTGGGTTGCCAGGCCAGTTCCCGGCAGGGGACATACAAGAGGCAACCGCACATTAATGTTTCTCTCCTTCTCTCCTTCCCTTCCCCTCTGAAGATAAATAAATAAAATCTAAAAGAAAAAAAATTTAAAAAAAAAGGAACTTCATTCAAAAATCAAAGGAATTTTTGTACCCCAACAATGAAATAACAGAAACAGAAATCAAAAAAACCTCCCATTTGTTATACCAAAAAGAAAAATAAAGTATGTAGGAGTAAACCTAACCAACAAGGTAAAGGACATATACTACAAAAACTACACAACACTGAATAAAGAAATTAAGGAAGACACAAATGAATGGAAGTATATACTATGTTCATGGACTGGAAGAATTAACATCATGAAAATATCCATACTACCCAAAACAATTTGTAGATTCAATGAAATCCCTATTAAAATAGCAATAACATATTTCACAGATATATGACAAACATTTCAAAAATTTATATGAAACCGTAATCCTAATTAGCCTCAGCAATTTTGAGAAATTACAAAGTAGGAGAGATTGAAATACCTGATATCAAACTACATTACAAGGCGACTGTAATCAAAACAGTCTGGTACTGGCATAAAAACAGACACATTGATCAATGGGACAGAATAGAGAGCCCAGAAATAAACCCAACTCTCCATGGTCAATTAATATTTGACAGAGGTGACAAAAATATAAAATAGAGTAAAAATATCTTCTCCAGCAAATGGTGTTGGGAGATCTGGACAGCTACGTGCAAAAAAAAAAAAAAGAAAAGAAAAGAAAGAAAGAAAGAAACATAACCACCAACTTACACCACACACAAAGATAAACTCAAGATGGATAAAAGATTTAAATATAAGTTGCAACACCATCAAAGACATAGAAAAGAAAATAGGCAGGAAAATCTCAGATATTCAAATATAAACGAAGCAATATTTTCATCGATACCTCCCCTAGAGCAAGTAACATAAAAGAATGAATAAACAAATGGAACTTCATCAAATTAAAAAGCCTCTGCACAGTTAAAGAAAACATCAGCAAAACGGAAAGGTAACCAACCGTGTGGGAAAATATTGTTGCCATATCCCAGACAAAGGTTTGGTCTCCAAAATATGTAAAGAGCTTTCATGACTCTACTCCAGGAAGACAAACAATCCAATTTAAAAAATGTGCAAAGGACCTGAATAGACACTTCTCCAAGGAGAACATACAGAGGGCCCAGAGACATATGAAAGGATGCTTTGCATCACTAGCCATCAGAGAGGTGAACATTAAAACCACAATGGGATACCATTTCACACCAGTCAGAATGGCCATCATTAACAAATCAACAAACAACAAGTACTGGTGGGGTTGTGGAGAAAAGGGGACCCTAGTACACTGTTGCTGAGAATGCAGACAGTGCAGCAACTGAGGAAAAGAGTATAACATTTCCTCAGAAAACTAAAAATGGAACTGCCTTTGACCCAGCAATTACACTGATGGGATTATACCCTAAGAATCCTGAATCACCAATTTAAAAGAATCTATGCACCCCAATGTTCATAGCAGCATAATTTACAATAGCCAAGTGTTGGAAGCAGCCTAAGTGTCCATCAGTAAATGAATGGATCAAAAAATTATGGTACATTTACACAATGGAATACTATACAGCAGAAAGAAAGAAGGAGCTCCTACCCTTCGAGACAGCTTGGATGGATCTGGAGAGCATTATGCTACGTGAAATAAGCCAGGCAGTGAAAGACAAGTACCATATGCTCTTACCTATGAGTAGAACATAAGCAGCAGCAACAACAACAACAACAACAACAAAAAAAAAAAAAAAAAAACAAGCAAGCAAAACATAACCAGAGACATTGAAATAAAGAGCAAACTTACAGTAACCAGAGGGAAGAGGGGAGGGAGCTAACTGAGGAAGGGGAAGGGTGGTCAAGGAACAGGTATAAGAGGCCCATGGACAAAGGCAAAAGAGAAGTAGAATTGAGTGTGGGTTGTGGGAGGGGGTGGGATGGAGGAGAGAGTCAGGGAAAGTGGGGACATCTGTAGTTGAACAACTATAAAAAATAATAATAAAATAAAATTTAAAAAAGCATCTTTTTCCTCATCACACATGAAAAAATAGCATCATAAAAAAAGAAGATTGGTTTTAATGGATGAAAATGAGAGTAGTTATACATATTTTCTCCATGCAAACAATCTTTTTTTAAATATTCATTATAGTAATAATATGGGTAAAATAAAAACAACTAATGTTCTTTAGGAATCACACAATAATGTAATAGCATAGAAAACAAAAAAATGTTAGATATTCCACATAAAGGAAAGTCAATGAGAATTTCTTCACAATCAAATAATATACGTGTGTGTACATGTGTGTGCTATCTATTAAAGTGATAGAATACTTTTAAAAAGTTTGAAGTAATATTAGCATCCTTCTACTGCCAATTCCAAATAATTTGTCTATTTTGAGCCAAGGTAAGGCTGAGCCTAGATGGCAAGTGGTGCAAGAATGTATGAGTGAAGCTTCAAATCCTGTTTTGAATCCAAATGCAGAAATAGCTGAGGTCTGTCCAGAAAGTATCCAGCCATATAATATGAAAAACAAGAGACATTTATTGAAGGAAATACAAGAAATATTGTACATAAGACAATGATGCCTCAGTCTCCTTCAAAGTAGGCACTTTGAGACCTCACAGAGTTCTCTCATCATCATCAGCTGCCCCATGACATTTTCCTGAATGTCACTGACAATCTGAAATCTCTTCCCATTGAAAGATGACTTTAATTTTAAGAAAAGCCAGAAGTCACAGGGTGCCAAATCTGAATTGTAGGAACCTGAGTCACATCGGTGAGTTGATGTTTCATTAAAAATCTCTACAAAAGACATGATGCATGAGCGAGCTCATTGTAGTGATGAACCTACTAATCACCAGTTGCCCATAGCTATGGCCTTCTGAATTATATGAATAGTTTCCATGGAGGAATTTCAAGCTTAATGCAAAATTTGATGCAGATTCATTGCTGTACTAGCTCTGTCATTTTGAATGCAACAACCACACAGTGCACATGCTCACTCAACAGTGTCTACCACCCCCATTGACTAGTACAGCGAAATCATCATTGTTCACACATGTATATTCCAGTCCACTCTCCTTGGCTGCCAGGTTACATCGATGTTGAACAAACCATTGCCATTATATTAACAATGGTTGGACTTTTTCTGAACAGACCTCATATTACTTGTTTTCTCCCTTCTGAGCAGGAGGAGATGCTGAAGAACACTGTGAATAAATTTAGGGAGAGTTTACATCACAGATCTGTGGGAAACAGGAGGAAAATTAAACTGTGTCTAGCTCTACATTATTGAAGAGACCATAAAAGAAGAACTAAATTATCTTTAATGCTAAGAGTGAAAGAGTGAAAGCAGGGAGGTGGGGGAGGTCTTTTGGACACCTCTGTTAGATATTGCCAGCAGACTCTCTAATATCTGCTAGCTCCAAGGGAACTCTACCACTTGTGTTATAATTGATGTAGTTCAGAAGGGTTAAGCCCCAGATCACAGAATTTGCAAGAAATACAATAGGTAAAAGTCACTGTCCACAGTTTTTTTTTTTTAAATAAAAAAAAACAACAGAAAACTTGTACAAAAAGTACTAAACGCACCTAAGGGGACTAAATAGCATTCAAATTAAATGATGAACATTACCAAAAAAACAAAAGTTTATTAAATGAAAATGAAATCAGTTGAATTGGCAGAGATTGAAACACAATTTAAAGGTTCAGAACATTAAATTCAAGAAACATATTACAAACTGATTGTTACATAATAGTCATGGTAATATAAAGTATAGCAAAGGGGATATAGTCAATAATATTCTAATAACTATATATGGTGTCAGATGGGTGTGAGATTTATCAGGATGTTCACTTAGTAAGTTTTGTAATATCTAATCACTGGGATATATACCTGAAACTAGTATAATAATGCATGTTAACTGTAATTGGAAGTAAACATGTTAAAAGAAGAAACATATTAAAGAATAATACTAAAATAACCAAATAAAATTTATAAACTGACTCAGAGGACAGATAAAGGACACAAAATATGAAATAAATAAAAGACTCTAAAGTTTAAAAATAAAAAAATGAAGGAAAAGATATGGGGACCTGTTCCTATACACTCACTGAAAGAACTCATGGAGTTCTAGTTATAATTGACTATATTTTAAAAATACTTCCTGATAAAATTCCCAGAGTAAAAGCATAAGCAGAAACAGAAAGAAAACAATTCCAACTACACATCCCATCTGATAAAAGCATAAGTGACCCAAAATAAATCAGCAAAGTGAATAACCACAGACATCTTAATATAGTCAAAGATAAAAAAATATAAAAGACCACAAAGAAATAGACCCTTTTTATAACTTCAGAGTTAATTTAAATGTATAAAATAGGTTATGTGAGTATATTTAACATAAGTACTGAAAGATCTCTGCAATGGAAGAGACATATGACACTAAGAAAAGAAACATCTAATTCTAGCTTCAGACAAAGTACAAATTGTAAGACAACAAAATTTCAGGAAAGGTGAAGAAAAGCAATCCCACATTCTTATCTTGTGGGAAAGAGGTAAAACACTGAAAGAGTTGAGACATGATTACCACACTCACAGGGGGAAAAAAAAAAAAAAACAACAATAAATCAAAAACAAAAGTCCTCAAGCAAACCTTGGAAGGTATTACATGTTCCTTACCTTGACTGTGGCAATGGTGTCATGAATGTTTCATGTGCCTAGTCTCATTAAACTGTTCATATTCAATATGTGTATTTCTTGGTATATAAATTATACTCTAATAAATCTGTTTAAAAATTGTTTAATATTGTAAAGGTCTTCTAGAGTGGTGACAGGGAAGAAGATAAAGTAAAACTTTTATTGCTAGGAAAATTGAAATTTTATTCTCATATAAGCTTAAGGAATTATGTGTTTGATTATGATCACTGATAATCAGACATTAACAAAGAGAAAGAAGAGAAAAATTTCCAAATTAACATGGAGAAGTGAAAAAAAGAGCTACAACATTATAGCTCATACAACATTAGATCATATAAAATGAGGAAAAGAAAAAGGCAACATCAAAGTAAAATCCACTATAAACATAAATTTAGGTGGAAGAAGTAATATCAAGTATATAGGTTATTATTATGCTAAATTCTTCATTAAGAGTTAAAAGTCACCATACTTAGACTTTATTAAAAGTTTGAGAATAAATGGATTGACAAAGTGATCTTAGGTAAAGATAAATATGTTTTACCTAAACATATTTAAAAAGCAAGTATTAAAATATTAATACTAGACAAGGTGGAATTTAACAGAAATCAATAAGAGAATATAAAGATGGGCATTAATAATAAAAATTAATATTAACATATGTATATATGTGTGTGCATGTATAAACACATGTGGACATCATTTTTCATTGATAGGCAAAACCTTTTGAAAAAAGAAAGGAAAACATATAAAAAATACAGAGAAAAAATAGAAGATCTATGAACTTGGATTATTCCTGGGGGATTAGAAAGATGTTGATTAGGGAGAAGAGAAAGGGCAAATACTTCATAAAAAATAAAATTAAAAAAAATAGTTTTCTCAAAACTCCTTGGCATGTATAACATAATCCCATTCATCTACAATAATGTATGTGAATATATAGGAGAAAAAAAGAAGTCTATGTGCATAAACAGCAACCCTTTCAGCCAACATTGTGAAAGCAGAACCGTATCTATACAACATAAAAAGTTGTTGGGATTGGAGAGAGCAAGAGAGATAAGATTTGCCTTTTCCTTACACACTTTTATATTGTTTTACTTTATTTCCTAGGTTGCTTTTGTGATTTTAAAGCACCAAATTAAAATCCCCATGTAAAGATAAGTAAATGAACATTTATTGCAATAATGAAAAACGTTATAGTCAATAAGATATCATGACGTATATATACCACTTTCAGAAATATCTTGATAGAACTAGAAAAACTTAAACAGTCAAGAATAGCTCATGACTAAAGTAATTATAATAATTCTATAAAGAAAATCATTGGTTTTTGTAATAACTTAAATGCTACATAATAATAATGGTCAGGTTAATTCCTATCAAAGAACAATATCATACTGAAACGTTAAAATTTTAATTATATCATCAATGAAGAGGATCATTTAAATATTGCTTTGTAGTTAGGAAATCATCATTTAACCAGAAATTATAAGTCCACAAAAATAAATGCATTTAACTTTGTTGAAACAGCCTATATAATTTTGTTGATATAAAAACAATGCTTAATTTTCCTAACTCCAAGTGAACAGTATAAAATACTGGCAAAACACTCAAGCTAGTGAATTTGACTCTGATATATGCATTTGCAATAAAATATAGACAGTTCAATCTTGTATATGGTTCCTAACAATAAATAATCAGTATTTCTGAAGAATGAAAGAGCATCTCTGGACCATCCCTGTAGAATCATCTTAACGTCCTTGCACCATTTGTTGAAAGACTCATGTGTCCCACTTTTGGGCAGAAGATTTATGTGCATGCAGGTGGTGTGCCTGTATAAATATAGAGGACATAGAAAGAGGATTTCTAAAATTGACATAGAAGTTAAATATTTCTCTGTAAATAAATAGTATTTTTTCTTTGTATGTTTGAAGGTGCATCTTACGTGACAACTAAACATTATTTCTAAACCTATAAAAAGTTTGTGACTAGAGAAATAACTGATCAAACACCTGGGGTGGTTGGCACACACATCCACTCTGCTGTCCAAATCAAAACCTTGAGATGACCGGTTCACATTGATGCTTCTTGCTACCTAGTAACATGGCATTTAAGTTTAATGGGAAAGAGGTTGTGTGTATGCTGAGGTGGTCACCTCAGTTCATAAAAAAGTAAAGTAGTTCAGTAGAAAGTGTGGATCTCTGAGAACTAAAAACCCAGCAGGAACCCTCAGAGGTTTTAGCTAAGACATTTAGCCTTTTTGTACCCTGTTTCCTTTACTGTATAATGAGGGCTTTGTAATTTATCAATATTTTACAGACTTGGTTTTGGTTAAAAAAAAAAAAAAGAGTTGGTTCCCTCAGGATGTTAACACAAGCACTAACTCAAATCAATTTAGGAAATACTACTGATCCAGTGAGCACTATGGTATTAAACATTGTGTGAAATTATACATGTGATGAAGCAGTGTAAGTGGTTTAATTCCAAATACCCAAAAACTGTTTAATTGCCGGCAATTTTGTATTTATTTTTACCGAGAGTCTGAGACTTCATAGAACAGAATTTATTGTGCTAAGTGAGATTTAATGTCCCCTCCAGGCATACAAGTATAAGATTTATTGCATAAATCATTCTGAATAAAAAAGTTATATTACAATTATTTTTCATCACAAACTATACTTTTTTTTATATTTAGCAATGTTCTGGGATAATATGGCTAAACAAGAGAGTACTTTCTTTCTCATAACATAAAAAAGAAGAAGAAAAACACAATAGTTTCCTCCCTGAAACTTTTTTCTTATTCGCTTACTCACCAGTTTTACTTAACATTTATTTTTTGTACATAAACACATCTTCTAGTAGAATATATTAATATGGTTACCAAAAACATTTATCATATTATATTAACTAGTGATATATTTAATGTTTTAAATGCATATAAATTATCTGTTTGAATCCATTGCTGTAAATTATATAACTATAGTGATATTCCTCATCCATCCAGTAGAAAATAATAAAAATATTTTTTTGATAAATGGTTTGAAAGTAATGCTTACAGGTATACTGAATATGCAAGAATCCAAAATTAATTATTTCCCTGCCCTCTTGAAATACACCTGAGTCCAGAAGATACTGCCATAAAAGGAACTTAATTTACACCAACTTTAAAATAACCTGGCTGTGGCAAAGCATGACCAGACAGCTGCCAGCAGGCACTGTTCTACATTCAGTTTATGTTTAATGAACTATTTTGGTTATATAATGAATACTGCTGCATTTCACAGACCTGTACTATTTGAGCAGCTTCCAGGGCTTTGAAAGTTTAAGCAAAGAAATAGTATGAAGCAGAAAAAATAAATGGTTCCCAATAATTGCCGCCTTTGGCACCAGACGAAAGGAATGGAAGGCACCTGACAGTACTCTGCAGAATGTGCTCACCCAGAGTCAAGGCAACATACAGCACCTCTTTGGTGTACATGATTTCCCTTCTATTTTCTGTTCTGTTGAGTTTTTATTTAAGTGCAGAGATCTGACTGGGAAAGCAGAAAATTGCTTTCCATGAAGTGTATATCCAATTATTATGACAATAGTCAGCAGAGAAAAATTAATTTTATGTGAAAAGTGACAAAGCTCAAACAAAATGTGACCTTGAATACAGATATATTTATATTGGGAAAAAAAACTGCCCTTTATTCTCAGTCATTCAGATAGTAGCTTAGTTGCACAGGGAATTTGCTCTTTTATAAATATATTTTAGATTTTTAATATTTAACACACTTTGGGGTACATTATTTTTTCACATCAAACCTGGAAAATTTTCATCAAAATATGCAAAACTTTAAAGATGTTATTAGACTCCTAAGCCAAACTGGATATTTTTCATTCCCTTTAACGATTGTTTTAAATTAGAAAATAGAAACATATCATTATAAGGCAGATCTGAGTATAGCTGTTTCCAGAAACAGAAAGAAGGAAATACGTTGCAAATAAAGAGAGGCAGAAGTGATTAAGATTATATGTAGAGCCATTACTAGTGTTCAGTTTTTTGTTTTTGTTTTCATTCTAAACTAAGTAGCATGGTATAATTCATCTGGTAAAGGAACCTCTTGGTCTGCCATATGGAAAATAGGTATTAGGGCAGGATGGGGTAACAGTGTCTTGCGCTAGTACAGAAATATGTATTGAAATGAGAAGAGTGAAGAAACCCAAAATACATTTTTAGGGGTACTGAAGTTTTGCTGGTAGATTGGATACTAGGAAGTGGAGAGTTACTTCTGTATATCAATTATGATCAGTCCTGGACAACTTCCTATTTCTTTGGGAATAATACTGTGCTGAGGGAAATTACTGAGCTCGTATTCTGCAATTACAAGATTCTTAGTTCTTTCACCGATGAATTGTAAAGGCTCCCTGTTCCTCCATATTCCTCCATAAAATGACCTTCACTTTGCCTTCCTACTTGAGAATGCTATGAGTGTCACACACCGCAAGCTACGCTACGGCTCCTAGTTCTCATGCAACTCCTTTGTCTTAATTGCTTATGCTACTCTTGTCCTTATTGAATGCCAGTTCCAATTGCTTTTCATAACTTCTCCAATTTATCAAAGTCAACTGAATCCAATGTTATTCTCCTAAGGTGTTGACCTTCCCCCTTTCCCCTTTTTCTTCTTATGTGTACTCCTAATAAGTTAAATTTTCTACTGTATCATTTAGATTCTAGAATCTTTTGGGTCTTTATCTCCACCATTCACTCACTTTTCCCATGGCCCATTGAAAACCATGGTTTTCAAATCCCTTATTTCCCATTGGTGTTGTCTATAAGATGGTTTTAACATTTAGAAAAAGAGATAAAAGTTATGCTCTAGTCAAGATGCATCACCAGCAAGACTCTTCAGCATATACTATATCTACCATCCTGGATTCCAGGGAGGGTTCATCAGACCGAACTGAGAAACATGATGCTTCACACTGTAAATTCTGCCCATGTGAACACATGTTTCACAGTGTGGTGAATATTTCAGATATAAGAAGTAAATTTATAAATATGTAACTTCAGGTAACCAACACAGATGGGATGGCTTAACAGTCATATATACAAAAATACATTAAAGCATATATAATTAAAATATTATATGTTAAATGTTTACTATATGTATTACTGAATGTCTTTCATCATATCAATCCTCAGTTTAGTTTGACTATTTTCTCTTTTCCTGATTTAATTTAGTTATTTTATGTATATATGAAAATAAATACAAAAAAAGCATTAAATGTTTATTTTTACAGTGGTTTTAGTGTATTTATTCTCAATTCTCATCTTTTATGTACAACACAAATATATGTATAAGCTATATTAGAAATATAATCTAGTGCATAATGCCCTACACTTAGATGTAATGTATGACCTTTCAAATAATACATATTTTAATCTTGCAAACTCCAATCTGCAGAGAATAAATGTCTAATTAAATAGGGAAAATAATTAAAAGTAAGACTGACCTTTCCCTATGATTGCATATTGTATGTTTTTAATTAGGAAAAAAGTTAATATAAACCCATGAATATAGATAATTATTTTAAAATATAAGCGTGTGCCCAACTTAATATGATTTACTTTTCTGGATCAATGATGGCTTTCTATTCATTAATGCTAATATATTGAATTTTGTAAAAATATGACATTTTGTAGTAGTGAGCAATTCTTTTATTCATCATTGTAGAATTATATATGGAAGATCTAGCCTTGAATGGTAAAAAGAACCTACTAACCCACCTGAAAATACTGAAATAGCATGAAATAATGCAGTCCAGGATGTAGTATTTCTCATGATGCTTATACATGTTATATCAAAGTTTATTTCCAAACTTTCTCAATATTTCTCAGCCAATTTGTGTCCTAAATAAGGTATATATAATATAATTTATATACTTGTGTATTTTCCCTTAAAGTATACAACTTGACTATAGTAATAATTTCACTATGCTTATGTGTATCAAATCATCATATTGTACAATATAAATATATAATTTTTTGTGACTTTATTTTTTACTTTTTAATTATTTTATTGTTGTTAAATTACAGTTGCCTGCATTTACCCCCCACCTTTATTTTTAAAAAGAGACAAAATCACCCTAACAGAAAATGTGTATCATTTAAAACAGCAAATATAAACTCTTCCAATATCAAATTCAATTTTATATATTTCTTTTTGACAAAATCATATATATGTATATGTATATAATATGACTAAAAATAGCAATTCTGTATTCAATGAATATATTTAACATGACCAAAAGCAGTGATTCCTTATATTTGTTATTTTTGAGTCAATAAATTTATTTTATTCTCCTGTGTTTCTATCATTTAGAAATAGAAAATTTAGAATTTGTCAGTGGAATAAGTTAGGGTAGCAACAGTGCATTGTAACATAACTATAATAAACCACAAAGAAGAGAAAACATAACTTAAAAGCACTAAGAATGAACTTTAAATTATTTTATTATATTCAAGATATACCATCAATTACTAATATTAGTAATATGCTCAAAATAATAGCATATTCAAAGGCACTTTGTAATAATTCTTATAAGAATTCCCTTAGATACAAATGTCTCAATTTTGTGACAGGCTTTATAAATTATTTTAGCTGTATAAAACAATGCCTGTCACTCTCAAAATATGAAAAAAAAAAAAGAAACATGTACTTTAATCAAGTGAAGACTTCATCATTAAAGGCCTTGACACAAATACTTGAAAAATATATTTTTAAAAGCAGGCATTCAGCAAGAAGTCAATTGGTTCTAGAAAGTGTAATGGTTGTCTTTATCACTCATTTAAAAAAGGAACATGACACAAGGACATGAACTCAAGGGGGAAATGTGGATGGGAGAGGGTGTGCAGGGTGGGGGGAATGATGGGGGAGAAACGGGACAACTGTAATAGCATAATCAATAAAATATTTAAAAAAAAGGAACATCATTGAAAGTTGAAAGTAGTGATCATATAAAAGAAACAATTATGGAAGAAAATTATGTTGGTAACATAATTATATGTGTCTTTCTGCACTCATCATTATTTGAGCCACTTATTTGAAAATAGAACTTTGGTACTTCATCAAATTTTAAAGAAAAAGTATTGGAAAGTTTTCGTAGTATAGATCAAACTCCAATAATTTTTAGAAATCCACACCTAAAACAAAAGCAAATAAGCAAACAGCTAGAACAGGAACAGAACCACATAAATGGAGATCATATGGAGGGTTAGCAACAGGGGAGTGGGAGGAGGAGAGAGGGGGAAAGGTACAGAGAATAAGTAGCATAGATGGTGGGTGGAAAATAGACAGGGGAGGGCAAGAACAGTGTGGGAAATGTAGAAGCTAAAGAACTTATGACACATGGACATAAACTAAAGTGGGGGAATGTGGGTGGGAGGGGTGTGCAGGGTGGAGGGGAATGATGCGGGAGAAATGGGACAACTGTAATAGCATAATCAATAAAATATATTTAAAAATAAATAAATAAATAAAATGTAAAAAAGAAGAAGAAGGTAAAAAAATCACTGTGGTGACAGTTATGTTTGATATACTAGAGAAATATCTGCATAAATTTAGGTTTAAAAGTTGATCGAATGTGCTGCATCTGCACTGTCTGACATGGCAGTCACCGTCTAAACTGTTACAATCAAAAGAAAAAGAATTAAAGTGTAATAAAATTAAAAGTTCCGTCTCTTGGTTGCACTACCAACGTTTCAAGTGATCAACAGTCACGTAGCTGCATGCTGCAGGATGGGACACTACAGGTATAAAGCAACACCATACTTGAAGAATGTTCTATAGGACAGCATCAAATCAGACTTCCTTACATACCTTGAATTTTTAAGGAAAAGTTAATTTGTTTCCACAGTTTTTGCTATAAAACTTCTAGATTCAAAATTAAATAATATAGTGTCTTCTTAAAGGGGAAAACAGGTAAAAACTACTCAGTTTGGATGTAAGACCTTTTCAGAAGGCCAGAAGATAATTAACCAAAGCTAACCTAAATTGAATAAAGAAGTGCCATTTATATTAAAACTCTGAGAATTACACTACCGATTGATAAAACTAATCCAAGTTTCTCACTGAGTTTAAAATGCAGGGATAATTTATAAAGAATTATTAAAGTCCTCTAACCAAAGGTTTTTTTGCTAGGAGAAATATAGAGCAGGAATCACAAAGGTTCAATTATGAAATAAATACTTCCATGGACAAATGCAATTAAAATCTGCTTCAGTATTTCTTCACCCCTAGATCTAAACTGCTGATTTGACACTGTATGAAGTATGCTGACACTCTGTATCAACATTCTACATACAAGTATGCCAAAGATTTCAGGGAGTACCCCTTCCATAAAATTCTAGGAATTAGCCAATCAAATAGCAAATATATAAGCTCTGACATTTTAGGGCGGGGAGGAAAAATAATTTGCTTAAAGTTTACCCTTTAATTTTGAGACCCCTTAAAATTGATTCACTAATTCCATCAACTCATTGTCATGTTCAAAGTATTGGAAGGCATTAGAGCCTCTTACATATATACCCTCAATATAACATGTGAGTTTAACACATATATTTTAATTTATCACAGTAATATCTGTGAAAAACTCTAATTATTGATAGCCTCATCTTTTTATTTTTAATTATTTTATTGTTGTTCAAGTACAGTTGTCTGCATTTACCCCCCACACTCCCCCCACCCCAGTCATCCCCACCTTCTTCCCCTGCTTAGCCTCATCTTTTTAAATATATAAAGTATGTAGGTTTTGTGGAAAGGTCTCTTTTTAATGTGTCTCTGATGGTAAAGCATATGTTGAATGCTTTAAATAAACATTTTAGGTATTTATTTATTTATTAATATGTTTATTATGTAAGGCATGGGACTAGAATACATAAATAAAGGTAAGCATGTATGGGGGGGAGAGGAATACAAGAGGGTGAACAATTCAATAACAGAGAAATGGAGGTAGTCAAGCATCAAGGGGCAGTGACCGTGGCAGTCAATATGAGTGGACAGAGGAAAAAATTCCAGTGAAGAAATAAAGTCAGTAAGCTTCAGTAGTATGGGATCCTGATACCTGTATAATTGATTAAAAGTATGCAAAATCTCAAGTAGTGAATGACATGCCCACAAATTATATATCATTAGAAATTATGAACAATCAGTAATTGGCTTTTGTTATGACTTGAAACATTAAAGTTTATGGCACTTTTCTTCAGTTCATCCTCTTTGTCACCAAGTAAACTACTTATTTTTAAACATTTTTGCATATTAATTCCCTTTCTTTTCATAAAGTCTCCATCTTACTTATTTCCTCATTATGTATGGCTTCAGTTGCTGTGACAACTCAACATACTCCAGCTTGCTCCTTTCCCTCATCCCCCAACCATTACATACCATTAATCCCCTTATTAATGTCCAATGATAAAGGTCAAAATGACTCCATGTGGCAAATAAGATTTAAGTGAACTCTCCAATCTTGTTACTCTTTCAAATTATTTTTAATTCAAAACCTTTACCATTGTAACTATGATCATCTTAAGGTTCTCCAGTCATACCAGACTTAAGATGGACACCATGTCTTTGCACATACTATGATACCTACTTGAGATTTTTTGTTTCTCCTCTATAGGTTCTCAAAATTATTCATAAAAGAAAGCACAAGATATACTCCCCCATAAGCCAACTATAGTACTATTTACATGGTATCTTTATTCAACCAGTATCTGTAAACTTGGGAGCAAATACCTAAATGAGGAGTTGATTTATTTGAAGTAATTACAAATCCATAAGCACATAAAACATTGCCTATATATTGTATAAATAAATATCACACAAAAATTATATAAAAATATTGAAGTGCATTATTAAGTCTATATATACAACTTTTTTAAAATATATTTTATTTTATTTTTATTTTTCATTAAATTGGGGTGACACTGGTTAACAAAATTATACAGGTTTCAGCTGCACAATTCCACTACACATCATTTGTACACTGCATTGTACAAATGACCACCACACTGCATTGTACAAATGCTCACCACCCCAAGTCAAGTCTCCCCCAACATCATTTCTTCCCCCATACCTTCCTCCACCTCCCCACCACCCTCTCCCCCCCTGGAAATCACCACACTGTTGTCTGTGTCCATGAGTTTTTTTCTCTTTTTTTGTTCAATCTTTCACTCCTCCACCCAGCTCCTCAACCCCACCTCTCTGACAACTGTCAGCCTGCTTTCCATCTGTCTTTATTTTGCGTGTTAGTTCATTAAATTCTACATATGAGTGAAATCATATGGTACTTATCTTTCTCTGATTGGCTTATTTCACTTAAAATAAGGCTCTCCAGGTCCATCCATGCTGTTGCAAAGGATAAGATTTTCCTTCATTTATAGTCAAGTAGTATTCCATTGTGTAAATGTATCACAGCTTTCTTTTTTTAATCCACAAATCTACTGATGGCCATTTGGGCTGTTACCAAATCTTAGCTACTGTAAACAATGCTGCAGTGAACCTAAGGGTGCATGTATTCTTTAGAATTGGTGTCTTGGGTTTCTTCAGATAAATTCCAGAAATGGATTGCTGGGTCATGAAGCAGTTCAATTTTTAATTGTTTGATGTAACTCCATATTGCTTTCCACAGTGGCTGCACCAGTTGTTGCTCCCACCAATGGTGAATAAGGGTTCCCTTTTCTCCACATCCTTGCCAACACTTGTTGTTTGTTGATTTATTTTTGACAGCCATTCTGAGTGATGTGAGATGATACCTTCGTGTGATTTCAATTTACATTTTTTTCCGATGATTAGTAACATTGAACATATTTTCACATGTCTATTGGCCACCTGTTTGTCCTCCGCATGGAAATGTCTCTTGAGGTCAATTACCCAGTTTTTAATTACATTGCTTGCTTTCTTGGTGTTGTTTTATAAGTTCTTGATAAATTTTGAAAATTAACTCCTTATCAGATGTATCATTGTTGAATATGTTCTCTCATTCAGTGGGTCGTCTTTTCATTTTGCTGATGGTTTCCCTTGTTATGAAATTTTTTTAGTTTGATGTAGTCTAATTTATTTATTTTTTCTTTTATTTTCCTAGCCCAAGAAGCTATATTCAATAAAATATTTCTACAAGAAGTGTCTGAGACTTTACTGCCTGTGTTTTCTTCCAAAGTATTTATAATTTTGAGTCTAACATGTAAGTCCCTGATCTGTTTTGAGTATTCTTGTGTACAATATAAGAATGTAATCTAGTTTCATTTATTTGCTTATATATGTCCCATTTTCCTATCACCATTTATTGACTAAACTGTCTTTACCCCATTGTATGTTTTTGTCTTTTTTTGTCAAATATGAATTGACCATAGAATGGGTTTCTTTGTGGGCTCTGTATTTTGATCCATTGATCTATATGTCTGTTTTTATGTCAGTATCATGCTGTTTTGATTACTGTGGCCTTATAGTATAGTTTGATATGTGGTAGTGTCAAACTTTTTTCTTCTTTCTCAAAACTTTTTTCTTCTTTCTCAAGACTGTTGTGGTTCTTTGGCGTCTTTTGTAGTTCTATATAAATTTTTGAAATATTTGTTTTTCTGTGAAATATGCCATTGGTATCTTGATAAGAATTGCATTACATCTATAGATTGCTTTTGTTAGTATGGATATTTTAATGATGGTAATTCTTCCTATCCATGAACATGTTTCATGGATGTATGTTTCTATGGAAACATATATGTGGATATATGTTTACATCTTCTTCAATTTTTTCTTCAGTGTCTTATAATTTTTTGTAGAAGTTTTTTTTTTTACCACCTTGGTTATATTTATTCCCAGATATATTTTTTACTTTTTCAATGTAATTGTGAATGGGATTTTTTTCTTAGTTTCCCTTTATGACAGTTTATTATTGGTGTCTAAAAAATCAACTGATTTCTGGATATTAATTTTTTATCCTGCTACTTAATTCATTAATCTGTTCTAGTAGTTTTCTGGTGTAATTTTTAGATGACAGTATCAAGTAATCTGAAAATAATAGCTTTACATCTTCCTTTCCAATTTGGAACTCTTTTATTTCTTCTTCTTGTTTGTTTTCTGTGGCTAGGAGTTCCCATACTGTGGTGAAAGCAAACATCCCTGTCTTATTCCTGATCTTAATGGAAACACGTGTGGTTCTTGTCAACTGAGTATGATGTGGCTATGGTTTATCATAGATGGCATTTTTTAAGTTGAAGTATATCTCCTCTATTCCTGTTTTGCTGAGAGTTTTTATCATAAGTGGGTGCTCAATCTCATGAAATGTTTTTTCTGTATCTAGTGTCTATTGATATGATCATGTGGTTTTTATCCTTAATTTTTTTAATGTGGTATTTCACATTTTTTGATTTGCAGATATTATATCCCTACACATCTGGATTAAATCCCATTTGGCCATACTGTGAGATCTTTTTAATGTAATATTGGATCCAGTTTGCAAGTATTTTGTTGAGGATTTTTAGAATCTTCATTCATCAAGGATATTGACCTACAATTGTCTTCCTTTGTAGCATCTTTATGTGTAGAAATTAGGATAATGCTGGCTTTATAAAATGAATTTAGGAGTCTTCACTGCTCTTGAAGTGTTTGGAATACTTTTAAAAAGATAGATGTCAGTTCTTTGAATGTTTGTTAAAATTCACCTGTGAAGCCATCTGGTCCAGGACTGTTTGTTGGCAGTTTTTTTGTTTGTTTGTTTGTTTTTTTACTGCTTTGATTTTATTAGCTGTAATCAGTCTTGTCAGATTTTCTGTTTCTTCTTGTTTCAGGTTTAGAAGACTATATGTTTCTAGGAATCTATACACTTCTTTCAGATTGTCCAATCAAAACCATAAAATTTGGAAGACAACATAGGCAGTGAAATATTAAACATGTCTCCTAGTAATGTTTCTCCTTTTGATATATCTCTTCAGGTGAGGGAAAAAAGAAAACAATAAACAAATAGGACAACATCAAACTAAAATGTTTTGGTTTTGGCACAGCAAAGGAAACCATCAACAAACTGAAAAGACAACCCACTAAATAAGAAAAGATATCTGCTAACAGTACATCTGATAAGTGGTTACTATCTCAAATTTATAAAGAACTTATACAACTCAACATCATAAAAGTAAATAATCTAATTAAGGGCCTGAATAGACACTTCCCCAAAGAGGACTATAGATTGTGAATAGACATATGAAAAGGTGCTCAACTTCATTAGCCACCAGAGAGAGGTAATTTAAAAACTACAATGAGATATTATTTCACACTTGTCAGAATAGGTATCATCAATAAGTCAACAAAAATTAATGTTGGAAAGCTTGTGAAGAAAAGGGAAACATTAAGCACTGATGGTGGGAATGCAGATTGGTATAGCCATTGTAGAAAGCAATATGGAGTTATCTCAAAAAATTAAAAGTAGACCCACCTTAAGAACCAGAAACTTTACTTCCAGGTATATATCCAAAGAAATCCAAAACACTAATTTGAAATATATGCACCCTTATGTTCATTGAAGTATTATTTACAATAGCCAAGATATGGAAGCAAGTCAAGTGCCCATGATTACATTAGTTGATAAAAATGTACTAGTACATACATAAAAAGGAATATGACTCAGCCATAAAAAAGAATCAAATCTTACCATTAGTGCAACAGCACGGATGGACCTAAAGGGTATTATGCTAAGTGAAATAAGTCAGAGCAAAACAAACACCTTATTATTTCACTTACATGTGGAACCTAAAGAACAACATTAACAAACAGAAACAGACTCATAGATACAGAAAACAGATATATGGTTGCCAGAGAAATTTGGGGTGGGAGACTGGGTGAAAAGAGTGAAGGAATTGAGAAGCACAGTTAGGTAGTTACAAAACAGTCATGAGGATATAAAGTACAGCATAGGAAATATGGTTAATAATACTGTAACATTCTATGTGTGGTATCAGGTAGATACTGGATATACTGAGGGGAACACTTTATAATGTATGTGATTGTTTAACCACTATGCCATACACCTGAAGTAATATAAAATTATATTGAATATAAACTGTAATTGAAAAAATTAAAAAATTAAAGAAAAGATAAAAGAAGTATTTTAGTCCTTTATTCACTAATAAAAATGGTAATTCTACTGTACCTCACCTTTGTATAATCCTTTTAGGAAATGAGTATCAGATAAGAGTGAAATCAAAAGGAAAGCCTACCTCAACTGAAATATATTTTAGTCTGTGTTTTAGATAAAGTTTTTTCTGATATTAATGACTTGTGTTTCTTAACTAGAGTATTTGGTTCTAACCCTGATCAAAATGAAATTTGTCCCAATGAAGCTAATAAAATTGCTAGTTGTTATCAAGATAATAATCTTTACTTAACAATGTTTTTAAAAGATTTTCTCTAATATTTTTCTCCATTAAGAACCTAAATTTTTTGTGCAAAATTTATGTCAATACACAAACATAGTCAAAGAGATCATAGGAGAAATTATGAATTTGAATGCAAAATAAAGTTAACCTGATTTATTTTTAAAAAAGGATTTAGGTTTACCTTCTCCTTATAAAGGAATTTTAATAAACAGTTATGTAGTCATTTAGCAATGACAACTAACAAGTATAAAAACTCTTAAAGAGAGGCCATGTCATTAACTCCAATATATGAATAATAAGTTAGCAGGATGTAAAGATATTAGAAAAATTCTGACAAACTAAAAATTTCTTTGTTTCATTCAGAGTAATTATATAGTTCACAAAGGCTTAAAATAGAATTCATTTGCTTTAAATATGATGTTGAAAACAATTTCCATTTTAGGTTAGTTCATCTTTTCCTTCAGTCTCAAAGTAGTAGTAGTAAGTTGTGAACTCTAGAGTGGGAAATATTTGCTTCAAATTGAGGCTTCAACCTTTACTCAATGTCTGAACTTACATACTATACTTTTATTTCTCACTCACTGAAAGTTTAGAGTAATGCTCTCGGTCACCCAGGAGTATGTGATGGGGACCAGCAGGGGACATGAGTTAGTAGGTGAGTGAGAGAACAAATGTTCTCCCATCTTTGATGTATAACAATAATGTCACTTGGATACTGTTCCCCAGAAGAAAAGTGCATGTAGAATCAAATGTGGAAGTTATGTGTGTCAATCACCTATCACTTTTGCTCACCTTCAATTTGTCAGAAGTGATTTCCATAACTACACCTAACTGTAAGGGATTCTGAGATGCTGTTTAATTCTGTGGCTAGAAAGAAAAGAAAATGGATTTACCAACTAACTAGAAATCTCTTCCACAAGATAATGCAATGCTACTTAACACAGAGAGGTACATTTCACATTAAATGTCATATTATAAAATTCAGTATGCATCACGCGAGATTAAAAATTGTTATTATTATTAATATCAGTGTCACCATTCTAAACTTTATTATTATGGAGACTTCAAATTATAAAAGAGATTGTAAATTGGCTAAATATTTACTCTTTCCCAGACAGAGCATGGAAATTTTTTGTCTTAACACTGGTAGAACTTTCTTTTTTGGATATAATGGAAAGAGAATAAACTTTAGAGTTACACTAACTAGAGACAGAGCTTCTAATTTCACACTCAATACCTAGTTAACTACAACTTAATAAATGGTATTGAATATCTGTAAGAATTGGTTTTGTACTGTGCCCTAAGAATGTAAAGAAGATTAAAGTTTGGTGGGATAAACATTAAACACTAACAATATTTTCCAAGTGAGTCCAATTGTAGCAATAAATTCAGAGAGCACATGTAATCAATGTGAAATACAGACTATATTAGGAGACATCAAGTAAGAAGGTTACGGTGCTAGCCCAGGCAAGGAATAGGGGAATTAACTTGAACTGTGGCAAAAAAAAAGTAAACTAACAACTAACTTTTATATGTGGAATAAGAGTACTCAGTTAATAATTGAAAGTTGGGGAAGTGAAAAAGAAAAAAATCATAGGTATTTTTAGCATTGATCACCTGATGGAGATATGTTATGTATTATTCAGATTGAGAACACATGCTGAAAAAAGTAGGTTTTGCCAAAAACGTAAGTAATTTAAGTCTTAGGTGTGTACGTTTGAGCTTCCTAGGTGAATGACATTGCAAATGCCTTGTTGATAGTTAAAAATTGTCTGGAAAGTAGAAACAAACTATGGTTAAAGATAAACACTTCAGATTAATGAACATGAATGTGAATTACTGAAAGAAAGCTAATCAGAAAAAAAAGAGAGAGAGAAAAGAACTCTAGAGAGTGTGTAGGAGAAATTCATTAGAGGAGAGCAGTGATAATACAAAACCAAAAAATGAGACTGACTAGAATGAACAAACAGTCAACAAAATTATCAGGTGCTTTTTTAAATGTTAGGTTTTATTTGTTCAGCATTATAGAAATGCCAATTCACATAAGGATCAAAGCTACTGGAGGTTTAGATTGCAGGTGGTTGAGAAATAGAGGAGATTAGAGGAAATAGAGACTATGACATCAGACGAATCATTCAATAATATTCTAAGTAAGGAAAAACAAAGAAGTGTGAAAGTAACAAAAAAATAGGTCAGAGATTTTAAATTTTAGGAGGGAGAATAACCAATATGTTTGAAAATTGACAGGAAGGAAGTCAATGGAAAAGAGATTTACATTACAATGGAGAAAACACAATGTGAAACTCACCAGCTTGAAAAAGAACTAAAATACTACGTTTACTAAGACGAAGTGAAGTCAAGGATATTCCATGGAGGATCAAAGGGTGTGGCAGACCCTTCTGCGTGGCGTGGGCCCAACTCCTACTCAGAGATGCACAGGACCTACCAAACAGATAGGTTCTCTCATGGGGAATCAGATTTGCAATATACCTAAGCTGCTTTTAAGACTTGCTTCTTGCTGAAACTCCCTCACCCTGCAAGTGCTAAACCTTGCAGGGACCAGTGTAACCCACTCAACCAGTTTAGCCTTTTCATTTGCTAATATCCTTCTTCTGTGATGTGATTAGGGGCATTGGCTCCTTTTGTTGTAACTGGGGATAGCGAGTGAGGACCATCTTGTAATGGGAGGAGACATAGAATAAAGGCCTGTCATGGCGGAGGCCGGGGCTTTTGCTCCCCTTGAGAAAAAAGTCACACTGTCGTCCTTTTTCTTCCACCGGACTCAGTAGTCCATGTGTATGTTTTATTTCATCCATAATGACGTGGACACTGCTAGCCGGTGTCCACATCAAAAGGGAAGATGCAGAAATGATGGCTCTGTTTCTCAGTGAATAATGAACAAGGTTATGTGAAGGCAGCAAGTGAAGAGAGTGAGTTTCAAGGTACAGATTTTATTTCTTCAAAATATCCTTTGGAACTAAATTCCAAACAGTAAGATAGACTGACACTGGAAACAAAATAGAAGTCAATGCATTTCCTAACTTCAAAGTGCTTCCATTTTCATAGGGAAGACAAACAAGGAAGTCGATGATTAGGGAACAATCACGACTGTAGTGTGACAAGTGCTATAATAGAGGAAGGAAGGACACTTCTTAACAGGGAAGGAGCTCTAATAGAATGCATATGAAAAGAGATGTAAGCAATTCTTCCTGTAGGAAACAAAGCTAAAGGTGAGTCTTAAGGCTGAGTAGTTATTAAGCAGGTAGTTACGGCTTTGGAACGATATTCACAATACAGAAAACACCATAACTAAAAGCAGAGTTGGGAAACCAAGATAAATTCAGAAACTGGAATTTGTTTATATAACTGGAGCTTACTACTGGAGTGGGAAATTTATAAGTCGCAAAGCATATTTGTGCTAAGCAATGCAGTTTACCTATAAGTTGTATCTTCAAACAAGTTACAGTGAACAATTTTAACATTTAAAAAAATGTGAAGTATAATCTCATTGGATTTGCATTTGAATAAAGAACACTTGAATTTTTAAGTGATTGTCTAAACTGATCTAAGGTAGGAGAGATGAAAAGTAGATTAAAGGGAGAAAGAGCCATTTAATACTTGGAGCTTGAGTGATCACGCTGGAAAGGGAAGAAAGTTTCCTAATATAAAGCATGTTGATGGTACACCAATAATGATACAGGGACTAGAGAAGACTGGATTGGGGAGACAGGTAATCTAGTGCGGGGTTCTTATTAATGCATCCAACTCAACAAATACTTATGAACACGTTCTTTTCCAGGACCAATGCTAAATACTGACATACTTTACTTGAGGTATTCATGGATCATTCACATAGAGATGTTTAGTTTATTTAATAATAAACACAATGATCAATCAGAGTTCATTCAACAGAAAAGGAGAACCAGTGGAATATAGGGGGGGGGTGGAGAGAGAGAGAGAGAGAAGAGAGAATAAGGAACTGGCTTACGTAATTGTAAAGACAGACTGCAGAAACAAGACCAAAACTTAGAGAATTTCCTTTCTCTCTCAAGTGAAGCCGCAACTCAGCATACTGGCTAAAATTGTAAATAAGGGAAAATAATTTTCCATCTACCATTTGGCTACAAAGTTGTGATGCTGCTATTAATAACACTCCCAGAGCCATGGTGTTGGACTATTATATAGGTTTTGAGCTTCAGTGGCAAGAGCTGTGCACTATAGTGCCATTTTTCATAGCAGCAGAGACCTGAGGGTAGTAGAAATGTTAAGATTTTTTGGTCTAATAGCACTTACCTTATTGGAGTTCTGATTGTCACTCAGAGAGCTGTAACCCAACTTAATTCTGCTGCTTTACAGGTTTATGTATGTTCTGAGTACCCCTAAAATATCCTTTAAGTCATTTATCTCAGACAGTCATTTGAAAATTAAGAAATGAAGTCAATAAGTAAATTACATGCATATTTAGATTTCACATTTCTAAAATTAAAAAAAAAAGAAGGAAGGAAGGAAGATAGGAAGGATGATAAGAAAACAAGAGTAAAGAAAAGAATGAGGATGGATGATGTACAATGCAATTTCTTATCTTGGTAAACATGTAATTAAATAAAAAGTACCACCATACTACAATAACAGCACTGTGTTGTTTTTTAGAGCTGCTGTAACAAATTGCCACAAACCAGGTGCATTAAAAAATAGAAATTTATTTTCTCTAATTTTTGGAGATTTAGAAAACCAAAATCAAGGTGTAAACAAAAGCCACGATCTTTTTAAAGACCCTAGGGAAGATTCTTTGCCGCTTCCTAGTTTCTGGTGGCTGCCCACAATCCTAGCATACCTTGGCTTATAGCTACATCACTCCAATTTCTGCCTCTATCTTTGCATGGCAATTTTCCCTCTGCAGGATACTGTTCTGCGTGGCATGGGCCCAGCTCTCACTCAGATGCATAGGACCCACGCCCATGGATATCTTCTCCCATGGGGAATCAGGCCTGCAATGTACCTAAGCCGCTTTGAGTCTTGCTTTTGCTAAAAACTCCCCCGTATGGAGTGTAACTGGTTCGACCACTCTTCTCTTTTTCATTTGCAGATATCCTTCTTCTGTGATGTGATTAGCGGCATTGGCTCCTTTGTTGTCTGTAAAAGGTAACCACCTAAAGCGAACCTGTGCATAGTAAATGAGGACCATCATGTAATGTGCCGAGAAACCCAATAAGGTTGGTCACGGCAAGGGCCAAGGCTTTTGCTCCCCTTGAGAGAAAAGCCATGCTGTCCCTTTTCCTCCACTGGACTTGGTAGTCCGTGTGAATGTCTCGTGCGTCATCCACAATATGGCAGACCCCACGAGCCAGGGTCCATATCATCCCTCTGTATGTGTTTGTTTCTCTGTCTCAAAATGGCCCTCTCTTTTGTCTTATAAAGACACCAGTCATGGGATGTTGTGTCTACCCTGATCCAATACAATTTCATCTTAGCTTAATTACATTCATAAAGACACTATTCCACATAAGGTCACTTTCACAGGTACCAGGTTGTAGGACTTGAACATATCTTTTGGAGGGATGTAATTAAACCTACTACAACAACAAATGTTTAACAAAGGAAAAAAACAATGTATCTTAAATCATTTTAGGCTCTAAAATAATTGAACGATCATGTTTTCCAAGTCTTGTAGCAATAACTTAGTTTCCTCATCTACCAAATGGGAAAATAATGGTTGCTATACTCACAGGTTGTGAGAATTAAGCTCATTAACAGATATCCAGTGTTTTGAAGAGCTCCTGGCTATAGTACACACTGTGTAGCTGTGAGATGGTCTAACCCCTCTCAGAACAATGCTCCTGCCTAGACTTCACCCTGAAGAAACAAAAAGGTTAGCTAAATCTTATTGTCCAGACAGTGTGGGAAAGAGCCAGTCTATTAATGAGACAGCACTAATTACAGTATTTTTATTATGTTTTCCTTATTGTTTCTGCAACTAACTTTATAATTGGACAATTTATTTTATTAGACAATGACCTTAGGCATTGTGGTTGGTTTTAGCAGCCTATTCCCAGTCAATTTCTAGCAGAAGCAGGTGAACTCTCTTAATTGGTATGCCTGAGTAGAAATATAAACATGTCAAATGAATAACAATCAAGTAATACACAGTGTTGGATGACATTCACTTTCTCCTCTGCCAAAAGCCTTTAATGTAAACTTAGTAACAAAGCAGAACAAATGTTTCTTGTCTATTTAGAGATAAGATTAGCTCATTTAAGAGGTCTAATAGGGAAGGAAGGCATCCTACAGTCAACAATATAGGCCAGAAAGCAACAATTTTCAACTATCAAGCACAATTAGTAAGCAAGCCCAGCTTGTAGAAAACAATAGATGTGTTGCATGTTAGTCAAAAGTATTTTTATTTATTTTTTGTTGTGGACCGTTCAGCCTGGTTTCAGGAGTTGTAACCTTCACCCCATGGTGGACTGTGAAAGAGCCCAAGGGACCCACTTTGTCTGGGTCTGTTCTGTCACAAGGACATGACCTACTAAGGAGACAAAGCTTATCTTCCTGGCAGGAGTGCTGCTTTTGCCTCATCCATCTCTGGCCCCAATGCTTGGTTGGCAGTCAATGACAGGTAAGACTCCTCATGGGAGGGGCAACCTAAGCTAGACGCAACCACTTGGGAGGCCTCATGGAAGGACTCAGGGGGGCTGCAGCAGAGAGGATGTGATGGACCCTCGCCCCCCAGCTATTCTGACATAGCCCGAGTCCTCATTTCCATCTGGGAGATGTCTCCTGCTTCCTAATAGGCTTAAAGCCTGAAACTGTGGGGGCGAATGGTTCATCCCTGTGCCGGCCAGGATGGCTCCCTGGGTGATCGACATAAGAAAGAATTCCTAAAGCCCTGTGAAACCTGCTTTGCTAAGAGTGCTCCCTTAGGTGATAAGTGTCCCAGGAGGAAATGAGTATGTCTCCCAAAGTCTGGCAACCCCCTTTCCTGACAAACACTGGCTCAGATTAAGCCCTCAGATTGCTTTGAAATGTTAACTATTGTTTGCTCCTTGTCAACTGAGCCCAATAAAAGCCTAGTGAGGATGGGGCTCTGGGTCACTCTCCTCTGAGAGTTTGACCCCTTTCCTCCCCAAGCAGAAAATGTCTTGGTAGTTTTCATTTTCATCAGTGACGGAGGGATGGAGCTCTGCGGGCAGAGCTCTCCCATATCTGGCGCCCAGGACAGGGGCCCCCGAAATTTTTAACTGTAACAAAAATAAATGTACTGAATCTCTCCCCAGCCATCAGCCCAATTAAGTGGTGATGTTATTTTTCAAGAACTTTAGTTGGAAAATTTTATTAGAGCATTATCTCAACCTGTCTTGTGTGTGCAATTTTTCTCAAGCTACAAATGCATGAAAAAAAATTCTTTAATTTCCCCATTAATTTGTGATATTGTAGAGTAGACCTACCTTATCAAACAATAAATCTCTATATTATGAGTAATACTTTTTCTACTATGCTTTGCCATGTAGAAAGAATTAACTAAGGAACTCTAATAAACACAGTAAATCCTAATCTTGTGTAATTTGGGGTTGGCTTGGCATGGTGCTCTATAATCTATTGACAGGAGCCAGTTAGTTGAACCCTTAATTTTCATGCTGTTTCCTAAGGAGAAAATGAAGAAAAAGGAGGATGACAGAATTAGTAGCAATATTGTAACTAGAAAAGAGAAAACTGATAACATGTTTTTTCTGTCTTGCTCTAATCACATACACACACACACAGACACACACAATTTAAAATAAGTTAAAATCATTCTGTGATTTTCAATTCTAGTCATTATGATAGCATTTTAATCAAAGAGACTTACATCAGTGCTTTTCAAACTTCTTGGGTCATTAACATCACCTAGGCTAGGATGATTTTAAGGCTTTGTGATGCCAAAGCTGGACCTTGACCTATTAAATCAGAACCAGTAGGGTGGGGGATGGGATTTCTGCATAGGTATTTGGTGAAATCTTCCTGAATCATTCTAACCTGTAGGATTGTAAACCACTGAATTACCTGGCTAGATTCATATTTACAGTGCTTCTTTTTGTTCAACTTCCACATCTGTTACTTGTTTTTTCTCCCAATTTATAGAAGTCACTGCTCAATGTTTATGAGGTTCCTGTGCTGAGAAAAGCACATTTGCTTCTTCATTTTCTCTTTCCTTTGGGATCTCCAACGTTTGGTTGTGTGAGTATGTATTAACTTCCTGACCTTTCTAAGGCATAATTAGGTGAGTTCTATAATAGCATTAATAATATCAGTGCCTATTAAGCACCCTATTTCTGTGCAATTGTCTAGAAAACAACACAACTATAGTTAATGCCTTTTAGAATCCTGCACTGATAGAAATTAAAATGCAATCAAAATATTTTAGCTTTAAAAAGAGTTCAAATCTATATTCTTAGCAGGAACTCAGGGGATTGAGCCATAATGATACAAGTTTTTGCTAAAGTATGCTTCTTCTTTACAAGTCAGATTATTGTTCTAGAGGTCAGATTACTGCTTGTGTTTTAAGAATTATGAGTAGTTTAGTAAGATCAGAAAGCCTAGAACAACCTTAAAAACAAGAGAATTGTGTGTTAGTCTATTCTTTAAAGGACAATGGCCTGAAGTATTGTGTGTATTATAAATGAAATGCATTTCTAGGGTGGTGTAAGCTCATTATTCATCATCTATGTCCACACCAGAACTGGAAAAAAAACTTGGTGCATCACCAATAGCAACATACATATTTCTATAATTATTGCTTCTAAGATGTCCCAAATCATGCTATTTTTAAGAAAGCTTTCATTTGCAAATCTGGCAGGTTTTGTTATCTAAGCTTTTCTTAGCAACTGTTACACCTGGAAGGCAAGTGCATTTATTATGACAACACAACTGCCTCGTCAATATTGTAAACTAAATAAATAAATTACTTAATTAATTAGTAATAAGCAAGCATGCTACTATTTGAAATGAAGTAGCATGAACCTTAAAGAAATTGACTAGTAGTTTAACTACCAATACTACGAAGTTCGATATGAGGTAAAGGCCACACGATCTTTATGACAGCAGGCCTCTGGAATATCTCATTTTGTAGTATTTCTGATCAGAGCATTGATTGATTTCTTTCATATATTGTACTATTAATAGAGTTACAGAATCACTTGTGAAGGTGGGCCCATAAACCACTTTGTTAAATTTATGAGTAGCTGGTTAGGATCAACAGTCAAAAAAATCAATTTCCTTCTCTTTTGTTTCTCATTATCTTATATGTTTCATTTTGTTTTGTAAGATCACCAAACCCATTAAAGAAAGCCTTATGAAGTGGTCATACTATCATTTTCCAATCAAGCCTCTCCATGGCAAACAGAATTCTGCTTCCAGACAAAAGAAAAGCAACAATTGGAACTACAAAGGGTTTCTTTTTATAATTGTTCTTCCCATTAAATTGACCTGACAGAGGTACTCACACGCTGGTTCAAAGAGTGGAGTTATGTTCATCTCAATTCACTGTAGAAGGAAGAGTATTTGGTTAGGATTTTCTTGTAAATAGAGAAATAGACTATCAGCAAAAACTCAAAACTTCTGGTTATTTAACCCAGCTGTTACGGGTGCCTTGTTATGGAGACTTGTCCTATAGGTTAGTCAATAAATAAATATGTATTAGATAACCACGGCATCCCAAAAGTAATTAAAAATTAAACAGATTGCTTCATCTCTTGGGCCTACAGCTCACCATAAAATCATCATCATCAAAATTCATTTTCAGTCACTTGGTTCTCTGATATATTCACTTTGATCCTATAAATATTTATAGCATGCTGCTTTCTGTTGTTGAAAAGCTTACACTCATGTATGAAGGATAAAGCAAGCACATATAACCAGCTAGCCAAGTGACTAAGAGCCATGGGACAGGCATGGATGAAAACCTGTGTTTCAAAGTATAGGCAATAATTCTACTTACCAGAAACCCATGTGCCAAAGTTAGTGTGAATGTAAGTACAGAATTTTTTTTTTTAAATTAAGTATATGTAAGTATATGGAGACTGTATGTGGCCTACAAAATGGTGAGGTGACCTGGCTTTGTTGACAATGACGTGAAGTATCTTCCACTCCTGGTCATGATGGATAAATGACACCAATCTAGCCCTCCCTGTCTAAACAACACAAAGCTGGACAAAATATATGAAATTATGGATTCAGGTAACAGACAATAGGCAGCTCAGAACTGAGTGAAGGCAAACTTGTGAGGAGAGTTCCACTATCTGCCCCCTCACCCCATTTTTTCTGTTTGGAAACACTCTATGGTACAGGGGTAGGGAAGACCAAACAGAGAAAGAAGTCTCACTGTGTTGATAAGACAGAAAAGGGAAATTTTCAGAGAAGGAGCTCCAAAAATCTGACTAAATGTCCCCTTACATCAGTATCAGAATACTAAACCATATATGACAAAGGTCATGAAAGATTTTTAAAAATCTAATTTTTTCTTAAGGTTATGGATTGCACATAACTATGTGTATTCATTAAGGCTCATCAGGTTCTGCACTTAAGATTGATGCATTACACTTTCTGTAAAATATATGTCAATTTTACAAAAAAAAAAAAAAGTAGTCATATGACCTGCCTCACCTGTTAACAAGATCACTCTGTTCTGCTTTGTTCCAAGTTAATCAAGTGAGAATACATAGAGGCAGATAGGAGACATATGGGCATATTATAGCACATTGAAAAAGAGATGGCTGGACCTGGGCCAACATGGTATCAGTGGACTTGTTACAGTTCTGGATATATTTTGTATCTAGAAACATGGGATTTACTGATTAATTGAAAAGGGGGTGGGAAACAAAGAAAGAAGTCAAGAATGACTCCAAGTGTTTTGACCTGAACAAATAAAAGGGTGAGCCCTGGCCAGGTAGCTCAGTTTGTTGGAGCATTGTCCTGTGTACCGAAAGGCTGCAGGTTTGATCCCTGGTCAGGGAATGTCTCACATTGATGTTTTTCTCTCACATTGATTTACGTTCCTCTCTCTCTCTCTCTCTCTCTCTCTCTCTCTCTCTCTCTCTCTCTCTCTCTCTCTCTCTCTCCCCTTCTCTCCCTTCCTCTCTCAATAAAATCAATATAAACATATACTCGAGTGAGGATTTTTTTAAAAGGTGAAATAATCGTGCATTGATATAAGGAAGAATATGTAGAACATAGTCAAGAAAAGAATCAGAAATTCAGTTTTAGAGGTGTTAGAATACGTGGTTGAGACCACCACGGGATCAGATGTAGAAAGAGAACTGTTCATGGTCTGTTTACTGGGACATCTCCCCATTACAAAGCCAGAGAGCTAAGAAGAATTCAGGAAAAGAAACTCAGATGGAGTGGTGAATGAGATGGGATAAAACCCAGGAGAGTCCATTGTCCTGAAGGTCAGGTTAGCAATGTGTTCTTTGATGCCCGGAGGGCCACCTCTCCCTATCAATTGGATCCTTAGACTTTTAAATGTATTCCAATCTCTTCTACTAAAATAAAACAAAGCAAACACCTCCATCTACTCCAGCTATAAACCTAGTGTCTGTTTAGAAAGAATCATGTCTTCTCTCTTCCACCTTTCCACTCTCTCCTCAATGCCTTCCAAACTGGGTTCAGCCTCTAGTGCTTTGATGAAGGCTCTCACTAATGTGACCAATAAATTATAGGTGTCTCAATCCCAATGTGAGGTTGCCCCCTAGATCTGATCTTGTCCGATCTATTGGAAATAGTTGATATCCTCTACTTCTTCCAACACTCTAATTTTCAAGAATCATACCTTCTTGGTTTTCTTCCTACCTCTCTGGCTTTTCCTTCTAAGTTCTTTTTTGGAGCTCATCTTCTCGCCTTTAAATGTTGGAGTTTCTCAAAACTAAGTCATGGGTTTCTTAATCAATGTACATTCTTTCCTTAAGCAATCTCATTTATAACAAGTGGCATAGCAAAGTAATTAAGAATATGAATGCTGTTGTTAACCAGTTTGGGTTCAAATCTTGCCTCTGACATTCCTACCATTGCAATCATGGGAAGATCATAACCTCTTTTCATCTAGTTTTCCCACTTATTTTAAAATGGAGATTATAATGGTACTTATAGGGTTGTCACAAGGATTCAATGAAAGTAAATCACTAATACAAATGAGCGTAGCTCTGATTACCACGTGTAAGCAGATGGTTAACACTTGCTTTTCAATGTCTGTCCTAGACACTCTCTCTCAACTAGAAATCTACACATTCAGTGATTTTTTCTTTTTAATCTTAAATTTCTGAAAAGTTTCTCATACTCAACATATGCAGAGCAGAACTCAATATTTCTTCTCAAAAACTTTGTGTTCTCTCAGGTTTCCCCACCCCAAAGAATGATGTTACAGTTCAGAAACCTAAGCAATATCATTGACACTACCCTTTCCTTCACCCCAATCTTCACACTCATATCTCATTCAGCCCATGGGCATTGATTTTACTTTTTATATTTCTTGAAACTGTCTCTTTATTTCCGATAAGTTGTACATTCATTAACTTATTCTAATCTACCTTTATTTCCAGTCTTCACTACCACAATAACTTTCTAACTGATGTCCTGTAGCTACTTTCTCCTGTTCTCAATGCTGTAGGCAGAACAATCTTCTGATTATGTCTCTCAAATTCAGCATAAAATTCTTCACTGATTCTCTACAATTGAAGAAAAAGCCTAAAAACTCCCAATACGGCTTAAAAATTCCTTCATGGCTTATTTTTTTATGGTTTTATTTCTACCAAACTCTCCAAAGCTCTTTTCTTGCTTTCAATAAATAATTCAAGTAACACATGCTTCCTTCAACAGAGCATTTGCGCATGCCCTTTCCTCCTCCATTCTACTTATTTTTTCCTCTGCATTAATAATTCAGCTCAATAATAATTTTCTTAAAAAGGCTTTCCTGGTCTTCAAGTATGCTAAAATCTGTTAATGAAAACATACTTGTCAATGTGTATTTCTCCGTATGCATACATCATTGTGATAATTTTACAATGTTAAGTAATTAGTTGATGACAATTCCATGAGTAAAAGAATAGGACTTACATTTGCTTATCAATTGTAAGCCCAGGATCTAGGATGGTTCTCAGCAGAAAGTGGAATTTATATTTATATTATTTACATTTGCATTCATATTCATATTTTATATTTATATTTATTTATAGATATTTTCTTGAATGCATGCATAATGGGGTAGCAATACTTACTAGTAAAAGAAACAAAATTTCCAATGAACTGTGAAAGAAAATAAAGCAATTAAGTGTAAAGAACCATCAGCACAAGGCCAGAGCACGGTGCTAAAATATGCGTCCAGTCATTAGCCAGAGAATATTATTAAAGAACAATCATCTCACAGTGGAACATTGCCAAGCAATTTTACCAGAAAACAAGTATTATTCCAGATGCCCTCTAGGGAACGTTGAAGAAGCAGAGCTCTGATATGTTTGGTGATCTTTAGACCTGAAGCGAGGTGCCTGTAATCCTTTCTTTATAAGTACCATGAAACCCAATTAACTCACAAAAGTTTAGGAGAAAAAATGGGCAAAAAGACTATAACAGGCATATTGGTGCCAATTAGAAACACATGATAAAATGTGTTCAGCTTTTAGGACATTTCACTCTAATGATCAGCTTGCTCTGCAGATGCCTGTAACACATTCAGTATTTTCCCTATGGACTCTTTGAATATGGACAAGGAAAGTAAGAGGAAGTGGACAACAGGAAGTGGGACTATATTTTCTCAGTCTCAGAGATGATAATAACTTCCCCACCCCCAATTTGAAGCTGATTAGGAGATGTCAAGCAGAGGAAAAATGATAAATTAGGCAGCATTCTAACTTTCTCTAGAGTCAACAGATCCACCTCTGACTTTGTTATATAGTTCAGATTAATGTTAAAAGAGCACAAAGCAGACAGTTGATAGCAAGTAAAATTTATATAACACTAAGACTCTTTCTCACTCCAAATATCCTTCTTGTTAAATGACCACTGAATCTGAAATCTCTAGATATTACCACTGATTAAAGATTTTTGCAAAATAAATACACTTAAAACACTTTTTAAAATGTTGTCTAGGTGAGTGAAAAAAGTATTTAATTCTGACATTAGTTAACCAAATGTTAAAAAAAAAAAAAAAACAAGATGACAGAACTAAACATAGTCCCTTGTATCAATACTGTCCTTCACCAAATCAAACTTAATTAGTTTCAGCTCTCATAAAAGTGGATTATTAAAGCAATCAGGAATTGTCTGATCAGCACCAGCTACCTAATCTGTCTGACAGACCCCTGGGACCCCCTAAAAGAAAGTAACTCTGGTATAACCAACACACTTTCTGCTTAGCACAAACTAGTTAGTTGTCCCTGTTCTCTTCTGCCTATAGAAGTCTTCCATTTTGTAAAGCTCTTTGGAATTTTTATTTGCTAGATTGGATGCTGTCTGATTCAAGTTGATTTTTGCTCAAATAAACTCTTAAAATTTTTAATATGCCTCAGTTTATCTTTTAACAATTCTAGTGTTAGAAGAGGAAACCAGAGGAGACCCTTGGCATCCTTCAAGAGCAATGAGCAACCAAACCTAGGTACATGTTGAATCCCTTGAGCTTGCTGCCTCTGGAGGTGTGAGTTAAGTCCCTCACAGATCCTACCTCTGCTGCTTTGCATTATAAACGTTCAGTCTTTGAGCATTCCTTTTTCTAAACTTGGTCCAGAAACCAGCTGAAGTCAGACTAGGTCTGACTAGGAAACTGAATCAGGTCTAGGGTTGAACTAGAAACTGCACAGGGTCCAGAGTTGGACTGGGTTTCACTTAGAAACTTAACCAGGTCTGGGTCCAACTTAGAAACTGAAGTGGGTACAGTATAAGGCCTCAGGTAAACAAATTCTGTTTCAGGACTGAACAATATACTTAAATTGCAGTGGCCACAGTGGAGAATTTTAACCTAAATATGCTTATCTATTTATAAAGTGTCATAGCAAAAAAAGGGGTTTCAGGCAAGCACTCACCATAAAGGGTGGAGGAAAAGTTATTTTTCCTCCTCTACAGGTTCTACTAGCCCCAGATGACATCCATGGGGACACCCCATTTGCTTCACAGCCTACAGGCAGGATTCTGGGGAAAATGGTAAAACCTGGCAAAGGGTGAAAATTTTTACCAAAGTCAGCTCTCTCAAACCTCTCTATCTGTAGTGCCTGGTCAAGAGAGGAAGGTAAAATTTCACATTTTCCCTTACTTTTAAAATTCAGATTGGCAGGCCAAAAACAATTGTAATAATTATATCTTAGAATTATGACTCATGAATTGGCTTTCAGGTGCCTATTTGTGGTCAATACCATCTCTCCTAAGGACAGCTCTTGCCCTTTTGTTTGTCTTCTATTGTGTCCACAGAACTTTGCTTGGCAACCATCAAGATGGGGGACCCCAAAATATGACTGAATAGAAATGTTGGTTGTACCCATTTACAATAAAGGTCATACCAACTCTTGTCAGCTCTCAGAGTAATTTAAATCTTTCTGTCTTTTGGTTACCTTTGGGATAGTATCTTTTGTACCCCTTTTAGGGATGCCTCTTGACTCTATGAGGTTTTTCAGTACTGTGAGGAATATTTACTGTTTTCCCAGCTAAAACTTGAAAATACACACACACACACACACACAGTATCTCTGCAGTTAGAAGTTAGCCATATTGGAAGCTGAGATGCAGGACCTAATAGAAACTTTTCTTAATGGCCTTTTCCCTTAAGCTAAAGTACAACAATGTACCCAGAAAGAATGAAAAACCATCTAAAGCCTTTGGGGAAGGATTTACTAAAACATTAAAAAGACAACCAGCTCTAACTCTAGAATAGGAATCTTTTGATTTCCATTTTAGTTGAAAAACTCTAACTGATATAAAGAAGCAAAATTAAGATAACATAGATAGATGGTTTGTCTACCTTAAAATCTTGATATCATTCAGGTTGCAACCCAATTCTTAAAAAAATTAAAAACAACCATACGTATCTTATGAGTCAAGTTTTTACAAGAATAGAAATGTGAGTCTAAAAACAATTCAAAGTTCACCTATAATTTTTGCCAATCTCCAACCACCCCCTCTTTATCTCAGAATGCTTGCAGATATTGTAAAAAATATGGATTTACAGAACGAAAGTCCTTCTTGGAGGTTACATTCCTCCCCCGTGACTTTTGCGATGTAAGTGTCCTACCTCATCTTTCTAAAAACCACAATATTTTTTTCAGAAGGAGGTGAGTTGGGAGTCTATTTTGAAAACTAGACATAAAAATTTTTAAATATCTTCCACAAATATTAGTAAAGTGCCTTAACCATCTAAATATCTAATTTTTACTTATTTCATAATTTGGATCCAACTAGAGGTTTGTTTGTTTGCTTTGTATTTTGTTTTAGTTTTTTTTTAACTAGTAAGTTTTGTGTTATCATACCTATCTAATGGCTGAAATTTTAAAACAAAAGCTATGTAGTTTCTGTTACATCTGTATGCCTATATATGTATGTTATAGATGTGTGACTTTTTTTCCTACCTCCAGATGGTATTGCCAAAATTATTTTTTGAAGAGCTTCATTTAATTGGTTAAGGACAAACAAGCATAATATAAATCAAATATATTCTCAGAAATACAAACACTAATCCAAAATCGTTTTCAAGTTTACATGATTTAGGATATTTACTAAATCAAAGCTAGTTTGTTAATTTATTTAAAACAGGCATGCTTTTAGCATTATGAGCATTAAATATTATATTTTTTATTCTTCCTAGGCTTACTAAGAGTCAAATAAGCTCATATTATCTGTTACAGAATTTGTCAATTAGAAAGATAAATTAAGATGATAGCTGATTAATACATTATAAAATTTTCATGAGTATCTAAAAATAATTATTAAAAACAAGTAAACTATATAGATGCAAGTAAGATAAAAGCTTATGAACTTCTTAATCAAATTTATGCCTTCCAGCAGGGATGTCAAACTCATTTTCACCGGGGGCCACATCAGCCTTGCAGTTGCCTTCAAAGGTCCAAAATAACTTTAGGACTGTAAAAATGTAACTACTCCTTAACTGTTGAGGAGTTGAAATTACATTTGGCCCTTTGAAGGCAACCATGAAGCTGATGTGGTCCCCAGTGAAAATGAGTTTGACACCCCTGCCTCACAGAATGCACATTTAAAAATAGTTTCCCAAACCTTTTTGGTAACTCGAAACCATAAAGTTTTGCTGAGGTAAGTCAAATAATGGGTAGTCACTGAGCATCTAAATCATTTCCAAATGAGATATTTCACCAGTAAAAAATGAACACAAAATTGTCTCCTTTAGGTTCTTATTACACAGGAAATAGAGATATCTTGGTCTATCAGTAAACATGTCTTATGGCACATTAAAAATTTTACTACAAGAAGACTATACTGCTAGAAATTATGAAATGCTTTTAGAAATCTGCAAGTCCACAGAATTCTGATGTAAGAGACAATCTACAATAAATTACATATTAGTTTTCTCTAGCAATATTTCCAAGTCTTAAAATTTTTAATCAATATAAATTAAATCTACTTGGAAATAATAGCAGTGAAAGAAAACAACTGTGTAAGAAAAGTAGGTAAGAAAAGTAAAATGACAGTTGTTCCGGAATAAGAAAAAAGAAAAAAAAAGAAAGAAATCTGAATAAATATTTTAAAAGTTATAGAAGGCTTGTAGAAAATGAGTCTCAAAAAAGAAATTTTATGTGTGATCAAGCTGATTAAAATTGGAATAAAATTAAGTTTTTAAAGTATCCATTTCAGTATCAAAAGTATAGTGATACACAATTTAATTTTTTCTGGTTTTTTTTTTAATTTTTTAACTTTTAAATTACAGTTGACATTCAGTATTATATTAGTTTTAGGTGTGCAGAAGCGTGCTTAGACATTTATGTAACTTACAATGTGATTCTCCTCAATAAGTCTTTCACCCACTTGTCACCATACATAGTTGTTACAATATTATTGAGCACACTGGTAAAGTATTGTATCTTATGTGGAAATGACCCGGATATTCATTGAAACAAGGTTGACTGCCACTAGTGCTGGGCTTGGTGTCACTTAGCAAGAAATATGAGGAATGCCAAATCCAGCTGCTTTTTGTTTGGTGTCTGTGGACCATGAAGAGATTTTAGGAAAGTCTGAAATGTGGGCTCAGGCTGGATGCTTTTGTGGACTAGTCTTTGAAAGAGGTTCAGTTTAGGTATGTGAGTTGGGTGGGGTGGGGTCTCAGACAATGACCAGGCTGGGGCGAAAGAGGTATCAGGCAGGTTGGTGGAGACTGAGATTTTGCATCTGCCCAGCCTGAAGTGTATGTGCGGGGAGGGCTCAACAATGGACCAATGGTGTTTGCCTGCACCTTATTTTTTTCAATCCTTACCCTGAAGTCAGAAAAGTCAGTTCTTCCCTGTGTGTCCCTGTCACTTTCTGAGCTGCTATCTCTTTTCTAGAGCTAAAGGCAAGTGTTTATTTTGAGCAAGTAAGTCTTTGCTGGAGGCTTTTAAGGAGATGCCTGGGTCTACAGACGACCTCTCTTTCACCTGGTCTGAGTCGCTGCTAATGTTCATAACCAGCTGCTGTGGGAATGCCTATTTACCACACTGGTGCTCCAGGCTGGGGAGCCTTCTGTGGGGCAGGAGCCTTTACTCTTCACTGTGGACCACCACAGTAGAGATGTTCTTCCAGGTTCTCAACTGCTATCTGTGAATGTGGGATCACCTCCTTATACATCTCTGGCCCTTCTACCAGTCTCCATGTTGCTTCTCTTCTGTAACCTTAGTTATAGAACTTCTGTTCACCTAGTTTTCAGGTAGATCTCAAGGGTGGCTGTCCTATAATTTAGTCGTACTTTTGATGTGGCTGTCAGAGGAAGCCAGCACGGTGTTTACATGCTCTACCCTCTTCACTGGAAGAGCCATATTTTTTCTCTGTTAAAAGGACAAAGTTTTCTAGGACTATTGTGGAAGTCTTTGTTTCTGGTTTTATTTTCATTTTTTACCCTTTAGATAATATACCTGGAAAGTAAAACTTTTATATCTTACCAAAATAATTTACTGGGCCTTACATTGTCTTTATCAGGTCTTTGATTACTTAATATGATTGCCCAGTCTTCTCAATATTCAAAAGCTATGTGTTAGTTACAACTATGTAACCTTCTGTATTTGCCTTTAAAATCTTCTATTATAACTTAGATTACTTAGATAATTAAGTATTATTTCATAATGACCTATGATCCTATTGAGTCAAATTTTCAGTCCTATTGATGATTCAACAACTTCCCAAACTCAAATTCTAAAAGGAGTTTTGTTTTGTTTTGTTCTGTTTTGTTTTGTTTTTTCATACCTCAAAGTAACTTTCAGTTTGCCAGAGGGCCCCTGAAATATTCCAATGATTTGTCTGTCAGCTTGTGAAAAAGAGATATTAAACTAATTAAGTTTATTGGGTATGTTAAATTGTATGGCAAAAATTGTCAAAGAATTGTTGATAAACCATCTAGGATTATATTTGTATGTTATTAATGTAAGCGTTCTAGCTATTGTATAAAATTTCTAACATCTGATATATCCTAGTGTAATGTAATCAGTCATAATTCCAGATATCTTAAAATATTGTATATCACAGAAATAACCAAATTACCTTATCAATTCCATCATAATAAACTCAAATGAGATCTTTAACTATGGATGTCCTAAAGTCTCTTGTTATTTACAGATAGCTATCATTTTGCTCGAATGCTTTTACAAAAGTGAGATTCATGAAAAGAACCCTGCCAAACCCTGGTCAGTGGCTCAGTTAGTTGGATATCTATACCCTTCACCAAAAGGTTGAGGGTTCGATACCTGGTCAGGGCACATAGCTAGGTTGTGGGTTCGATCCCCAGTTGGGGTGCATACAGGAGGCAACTAAACAGTGTTTCCTTCTCACATGGATGTCTCTCTCTCTCTCCCTCTCTCAAATCAATAAAAATATATCCTTGCATGAAAATTTAAAAAAAAGAACCCTACCAAGCACTCTTCACCACTGACAGTGCTGTCAAATTATAATGAGCTGAGACATAGGTGCATATTTCACAAATGAAGAAAGCCCCACCTGACACCTGGTCCTATGTAAATGCCAGAGACCGGAAAATTCAATCGACCAGGAAAAGAAGCAACTGATACTCAGGTAAACTACTTTCTCCCAAGACCTCAGAATAAGAATATTTTTTTTCTATCCCTTCTTCCCTCTCTGGACACACTACTCTTAAATATTACATCAGGTCTTTATGACTCTTTTGTTCACCTTTTGCCTTGCTCTGGCCTTCACAGATCACAGGCCATTAAAAAGGCGAGTAATCCAGCCTCCAAATAACTATTGGATTTACCATGGTACTGGTGACCCTATAGCTCTACCCATCACAAACTTCTCCCTGATTTCCAATGCTTCATTTTTGCTAGAAGCAACTCTGTGCCCTCTCTATCATCTCAGACTCTTGTAACCCTGGGAGTTCATTCCCATCTCTGGTTAACAATCTCAAATCTGGGAAAACTTTTATCCAGACTTCATAAAGAAGAGACACAAGACAAAGGTAAGCAGAATAAAATTACCTATGCAGTCTACAGACCCTTACCTTTACTGGCCTCCATAGCTGTCATGTTTTCAGTCACAAGCCATAGAGTCAACAAGAATTACCAGGAGGCATTCATGATTCAAAATTTGCTTCCTTTGTCAGATCCCTACTCTCCTGCCTTAGGAATAAGTGTAAATGAGGCTAACACCAGAAATCTCTCCTTAACTCTTGAAGATATTGGAAAATCTACTGCTTAACAAAAATCTCTAGACCCTCTGGCCAAAGTTGTATTTGATAATACAATAGCCCTTGAGTATATTTTAGCAGAACAAAGAGGTTTTGTGCAATTCCAACACCACTTGCTGCACTTGGGTTATCTCTTATGGGGAAGTTGAGACTCAGCTGCACATTACTGAACAAACCAGTTGGATTAAAGAAGTGACTCCTTCGATGGGGTCTTTCTTTGACTTATTTGATTCTGATTGGTTTAGGTCTTGGGAACCATGGCCACAAAGTGCACTCCAGACATTCTGAATTATACCGCTTATAATAATCATAAGTCTCTCTGGTACACTACATTCTTACAAAAGCTTTAGCCACTGACCACCAGACAAATGATCTCCTGATGAACAGAACATCAGAAAAGAAAAAATGAGAATGGACAATTTAAAGAATGTGAACCCAAAGTAGTGACTTATGTACACCACATGGAAATTCAATAAAAATGGTGAGAGATCCAGACCAGTAACTTCCAGTTACCACTTCAACTTTTGATTGAGTCTCTCAGTCTGAGAGTCTGATCAAAAAGGTATATTGTTTAAAAAAAAAAGAAACAAACAAACAAAGAAACAAAAAATAGCAGGCCCAAAATGGAGTCACTTCTGCTAGCCTTACATCACCAAATTGGGACTTAAAATTTCAGTTCTCTCATAAGTGGAGTCTTAAACCAACCAATCAGGAATTGCCTCTTCAGCACAATTGGTAATCCCCCTGACATACCCCTGCAATCCTCTAAAAGAAAGTAACCTTGAGTTAACCTACCCACTTTTTCACCTAATGTAACTTCTTTATTCTCACGTCTTTCTACCTATAAGTCTTTCATTTTGTACTGTTCCTAGAAGTTCCTATGCATCTTCTAGATTGAATACTGCCTGACTCAAATTGATTCTAGTTCAAATATTTTTGAATTCTGGTCTCAAAAATTTTAATATGCCTCAGTTTATCTTTTAACACTAATAAAGGTCATTTGCGGCCTGTGAAAGGAAGAAGAACCATGACATTTAGGATTACATGTGTTTTAGGAGAATGATGTTGGAGTTTTGGCTATAGGCATATGGAGAAAATATTTCAGACTAAAATCAAAGTTGATTTTTAAAATATATTTTATTAATTATGGTATTACAGTTGTCTCAAGTTTTCCCAATTTGCCCTCATCTGCAAGGTACCCCACCCACTCCCTCCAGCAATCTTCCCCTTAGTTCATGTCCGTGGGTCATGCATATAAGTCCTTTGGCTTCCCATTTCCTATACTTTTCCTAACATCCCTGTCTATTCTGTACCTACCAATTTGTACTTCTTAATCCCTGTACCTTTTCTCTTATTCTCCCCCTTTCCAACTGATAACCCTCCAAATCATCTCCATATTTATGATTCTGTTTCTGTTTGGCATGTTTTCTTAGTTTGTTTTTTAGGTTAAATTTTGTATAGTTGTGAATTTATTGCCATTTTAATGTTTTGATCTTGTTCTTAAATACATCCCATTAACATTTCATATAATAATGGCTTGGTAATGATGAACTCCTTTAGCTTTACCTTGTCTGGGAAGCACTTTATCTACCTTTCAAATCTAAATTACAGCTTTGCTGGATAGAGTAATCTAGGTTGCAGGTCCCTACTTTTCATCACTTTGAATACTTCTTGCCAGTCCCTTCTGCCCTGCCAAGTTTCTTTTGAGAAATCAGCTGACAATCTTTTGGGAACTCCTTTGTAGGTAACTACCTGCTTTTCTCTTGTTGCTTTTAATATTCTCTATCTTTAATCTTTGGTATTTTAGCTATGATGTGCCTTTGTGTGGTCCTCTTTGGGTCTTATTTGGGACTTTCTTTGCTTTCTGGACTTGCATGTCTATTTTCTTCGCCAAATTAGGGAAGTGTTCTTTCATTATTTTTTCAAATAAGTTTTCAGTATCTTGCTCTTCTTCTTGTTCTTCCAGCACCCCTATGATTCGAGTGCTGATATGTTTGAAGTTGTCCCAGAAGCTCCTTAGCCTATCTTTGGTTTTTTGAATTCTTTTTTTTTTCCCTTGATATTCTGGTTGAATGTTTTTTTCTTCCTTGTGTTCCAAATAATTGAATTGTGTTTTTTTGTTTTTGTTTTGTTTTGTTTTGTTTTGTTTTTGTTTTTGTTTGTTTTGTTTTGTTTTTTTTTGGGGGGGGGTTTTGTTTGTTTTTTTTTTGCTTCATCCACTCAACTGTTGCTTCCCTGTAAATTTTTCTTTATTTCACTTACTGTAAACCACATTTCTGCCTGGGACTTTTTAATACAGTCGAAGTATCCAATGAGTTCCTTGAGCATCCTAAAAACCAGTGTTTTGAACTCTGCATCTGAAAGATTGCTTATCTCCATTTTGTTTAGTTCTCTTTCTGGAGTTTAGTTCTGTCTTTCATTTTGGCTGTATTTCTTTGTCTCCTCATTTTGGCAGCCTCCATGTGTTTGTTTAAATGTATCAGTTAGTGTTGACTCCCTGTCTTAGTAGCATGGCCTGCAAAAAAAAAAAAAAAAAAAAAAAAAAATGCACACTGGTAAATTGGTTGGGAAAAAGCCTTAGGTAATTTCCAGGGCAGAGCACCCCACGTAAACCAGGCTAATGCAGTCTCAGATATGGTACCCTTGCTCTGTGGCTCTCTGTGGGAAAGGGCTCAGAAAAGGGACAATGCCACTGCCTGGCCTCTGGAGTTTTGTCCAGGAGGAAGCTGTCCTCTGGCACTCACCCTGATGCCAGACACTTCGGTTTCTCACCCTGTGCCTCTGGTGCCCTTCCAGCTGCTGCCCCAGTGGTGGAGCTCAGAGAGAGTGAGTCTATGTAAGTTTTAATTCCTTTACAGAACCTTTAAGAGGAGACATTTGAGAATTCTGCAGTTTTTTTTCTGCTGCCCCAAACTCCACTATTTATTTTTCAGCTAGAAGTTATGTGGACTTATCTTCCTGGCCATGGAACCCTGGGCTGACTGGTCTGGTGTGGAGTTAGGATCCCTTGCTCCCAAGGTATTCCTCCAAATTTTTAGAAGCCACATTTGGGTGTGGGACCACCCATTCCACATCTCCATGTCTCCATGAGTCTCCACACATTTTTGCAACTCCATCCCTCCTATCCATCTAGATGAATGTAACTTCTTCAATTCCTTGGTTGCCAGACTTCCATATAGCTTGATTTTCTGACAATCCTGGGTGACAGTTGTTTTATAGTTTAGTTATAATTTTTGCTGTCATTGTGTGAGAAGGCAAGCCAGGCATTACCTATGCCTCCATCCTGACCAAAAGTCATTATCACTATTCCTACCAGATGTTTGCCTCATGGCCAGAAACATGGATGCCACCCAGGCATTTCCTCTTCTGAAGGACACAGCCTTTGCCACTGCCAGAGCCCAGAACACAAGAGAACAGAGTGGTCCTAAAACAGACAAAGCAGCCTCCAGATCCAAGCCCAGGGAGGCATACATGGGCACCAGGGGCCTAGGAAGGCTACTCCTTTTATACCTTCCTCACCGACATCCAGCAACACTTCCCAGAAACAGCATAGTGCCAACCTCAGCCGGCTGTTCCTGGGGTTTCATCTGCAGCTTCCCCCAGCAGTGGCTCAGTTTCCAGCTCCAACACTCCACTTTCTTGCTACTTGGCCTCTCCCATCTTGTTGGAGGTGGGGATAATAGAGTTATTTCATTTTATGAGGTCAAGGTAAAGTGAGATATTATCGATGAGTTAAAAATATCCTGGATAGAAGACAATTCAGGTTTAGCTGCAATGAAAACACATCTTAGCACATTTTAATAATTGTAGAGAATTCTGGTAAGGTAGCTACCTTAGATCATTTTATTCATACTAAATTGCCCAAATAAAGATTTTCACTCATGTCATTTCCTTATTTATGTTTGGGCTTCCAGAATAAACCTTATTGTTTCTATCTACGGATATTTTTTTCTCATTGCCAAATCACATTGGGTCCATCTTAAGTTTCCTCTGCTCCAGAAACAATCCTTTTGATATAATTGATTATGATAATCTCTCTTCTAAATAATTGTAACATTCCTACATATCTCTGCTGATATGAACCCCTTAAGGGTGTTATTTCTACTGAGTAGTCCCTGTAAGCTTAGCTTCAAGAAAAATACCATTCCAAAAATCCTTACTTGGTGTCTACCTCAATCAGATGCACCTGAGTCTCTTTGCCTCGTATATCAGAAGATCGACGTGGGTTTGTTATTTTGCCTCTACAACTAACTTCTTATTATAGATATTGGTCCATATTATTTGAGTTTATGTTTACAGGTCTCTACATAAGTAAAAGTAGCCCTACATTCTACTTTTGTGTAATCTTACATATTTTATTCATCTAAGTGAATGTTCTGTGACCATTCAGGACTCAAGAACAAACTTTGCCCCCTAATGAACAAGATGGAATTGGAAACACATCTCTTCACAATCACTGACTGAGATTAATTTAACAAATACCTATTAAATCAGCCAACAGCTTGCTCGGTTACTCCTATTTGCTTTAATTTATTTAGCAAAAGACCCTGATCTATCAAGTTAAATGCCTTGATCATTAATCAGTTTACAGATAGTGAAGTGTCTCAGTCTATAGCCAGATTATCAATCTGTGGAAGGTGAACGTTTAGGTAACTCATTTAACTGAGCAAGGTCTAAAGCCTCTAATATTTTAAATTATAGAAGGCCATGGCTGAGCTATATTCTTCTACTTGTCAATATTACAACTTATAAGTAGACATATTTGTTCCCATGAGCTAACTGAGCTATAAGTAAATGTATTTTCCTCAACAGTTCATTCCTGACTAGGTATTTATTCAGGAAATCTTCATTGTATTATTATATTTTATATGCTTTGGTTTGTGCACAGAAATTATATTGTTTTGACAGCTCTATTATTTTTACTGGTTGACTTGCAACAATTTAACTTACAGTACATGAGGAATTTATATTTTTAATTGGCTCTGCCTTTCTTTATGAATGTGTTTATGAGGCACTATAGCAGTTCGACATTTTAATGTTTCAATGTTTTCCACCAATTTAGTAATCTTGTAAACAGCAGTGTTTCCGAAGGGCCTCAAAGCAGTTTTGAAAACAGGATTAAAAAGAAAAAGCTAATAAATTTAGCTTCATCTTTAATATTTTCCTGACAGTGCCGTTCTTGACTATATATACAAAAACTGCAGGGACATCTGGGCTCAAAGTAAAACTAAATGCAAAAAAATTTGTTTCAGAAGTAAGACATTTTAAATTTCATTAGAAATTGACAAAATAAGCAGAATATTCTTTTTTTGTTGTTGTTGCTGATATTGCCATAATTCCCTGCACCACTGGTAGCTTAGCACATCAAAGACCAAAGTTCTGACATTCAATATTTCACTTTATCTTGAAATACTTAACTCAGAAAACTGGAAATGAACTAGCTTTTGACCATTGAATCAAAGTATAAAAGTTAAATAATTTCACAGTAAGAATGTTTTTAGGTCCATTAGGTTTTATAGACCTTAACACCTATATGTAGCTTATTCATTTAAAAGATATTTTGTTTGTAATCTAAACCCATATATTAAAAATCTCTGAAAGGTATAAATTTTATAATATGTAATTCAAAAGTTTATTAACTATTTTTACAATAGCTGAAAATAAACTAAATAGGTACTATAAGTTAGATTTTGATACAATTTAGTAACACATAAAATTTCATCCAAAAGTCAATTACTTGTAACATAGGCAAATGCAGCTTAGACTCATATGTATTTACTCATTCAACAAATATTTAATAAGCACTTCTTAAGGGTTTTAGAAAATTCGAAGATGAATGTAATACCATCAGTATGCATTTTCATTAAATTCATGTGTGTGCATTTAAAATGCATTATGAAATAGAAAACAATAAACACGCCATTCTCTGATGCTGTCAATAAAGTACTTTGAAAATCCATTGGAGAGAAAGAGAGGGAACATCCAGGAAGTAGGTTTAGTGATAGGACATGAAGAATTACGTTAGGGGTGTCCAACCTGCAGGCCGCATGTGTCCCAAGACAGCTATGAATGAGGCCCAACACAAAATCATAAATTTACTTAAAATATTATGAGATTTTTTTCCAATTACATGTCACAATTATTTAACGTGTGGCCCAGAGACATGACAAGTTTGGATACCCCTGAATTATGTGAAAGGCAACTAAGAGGAAGAAACAAGCTGAATTAATCCTACCTGATTTTTAATCCAACAAATGTATGGATTTCTGCTAACATTTCCGTGACCCAAAGTATCTGAGGAGAAAATATATGGCAGCATATGTATAGCAGCATGAGGTACAAAGAGACACCCACTAGCTGTACATTAAAATCATTTGCCTTGATCCATTCATTAACTGATGGGCACCTAGGTTGCTTCCAATACTTGGCTATTGTAAATTGTGCTGCTATGAACATAGGGGTGCATAGGTTCTTTTGGATTGGTGTTTCAGGGTTCTTAGGATATAATCCAAGCAGTGGAATTGCTGGGTCAAAAGGTATGTCCATTTTTAGTTTTCTTAGAAAATTCCATACTGTTTTCCATAGTGGTTGTACTAATCTGCAATCCCACCAACAGTGCACTAGGGTCCCCTTTTCTCCACAACCTCTCCAACACTTGCTGTTTGTTGCTTTGTTTATGAAGGCCATTCTGACTGGTGTCAAGTGGTATCTCATTGTAGTTTTAATTTGCATCTCTCTGATAGCTAGAGATATCGAGCATCTTTTCATGTGTCTCTGGATCTTCTGTATGTCCTCCTTGGAGAAGTGTCTGTTCAAATAATGGAATTCCATGCAGCAGAAAGAAAGGAGCTCCTACCCTTTGTGACAGCATGGATGGAATTGGAGAGCATCATGCTAAGCGAAATAAGCCAGGCAGTGAAAGACAAATACCATATGATCTCACCTTTAACAGGAACCTAATCAACAAAACAAACAAACAAGCATAATATAAACAATGACACTGAATTTGAGAACAGTCTGACAGTGACCAGAGCGGGAGGGGAGGGAATTTCAGGGGAAAAGGGGAATGGTTTAGAGCAACAAGTATAAAGGACACATGGACAAAAACTATGGGGGTTGGAAATGGGAGGAAGGTGGGGAGGGCTGGGGTGGTGGGCTGGGGGTGGGGTAAAAGACAGAAAACTGTACAATATCAACAATTAAAAAAATACTGATTAAAAAGATAAATAAATAAAATCATTTGCCTTGAACTCCACCTCAAATGAATAAAATCAGACTCATTAGTGATTATGCATGACTTAAGTATCATTTTAAAACTTGCCAAGGTGGCCCAACATGCAATGAATACCAAAAAACACCAATGGGCCATGAAATGGAGTAACTGCAGGTCTAAACACACTTGGGCATCCCTCCCCTTAGTCCTTTTTGGCCTACAATTGCCATCCTTGTCTTTAAAAATTCAGCTTATGCTCTTAAATCACCTCTTTCCCTTCGCTGTTCTTATACTGTTAAATCATATTTTCCCCTCATGTGCTGCATAGTTTATCAACCAGATAAGAGCCTTCATCTCCATTATTGATCCTGCCAAAGAATTAAAAAGGTTGGTATATCTTGGCTTCTGAATTCCTTGAGTTTTTCATCTCTAGTCACCTTTTTCTGCACTTGGTCTCATAGTTACCCCCTGGAACTCAGTTGTCATCACTTACTCTACCTCTACAGCCATTTATTCAATAATCCTAGACTTTGGTAAAAACTTCTGGCCTTTCTTCTCATTTTATCAAGTTATATTTCAATAATTATTTATCTTAATCATTCAATATGATTAAGATATCTAACAAACATTTTCACCTTCTCTGTACCTTCTTTCCTTCTAATTACAAAAATAAATAAGTAAATAAATAACCTGCAGTTAATGCAACAACCTGCCTCATTCATGGCTACACCTCCAAAAATATACATCATTAGAGAATATTCAATATTGGTATCATTATAATTCATGATCTCAAACTTCATCTAGGATTTCAATATTATCCAGTTTTGTGTTGTTTTTTACCACATTTCTCTGGCAATATTATATTTTATCCCATTATCTGTAACATATATTTTGTGATATGGTTACATTTTTCTACCTCCCTGCCCACCTCAACAGATAATCTTGCCTCATGTTGTATGAGTAATTTGTGCATTAGCCTCTATCCCTCTCCTCCTATCATTAATTGTCACCCTCTGGATATTTTGTCAATGGGTATTTTCATTAGCATAAATAGGGTAAACCCCACTCTCCTCTGTTGTATCTATTTTAAAGGTTAATTCTTCAGATGTTTTTTCTTCTATTCCTTCAATGTCATTCTCTCTTAAACCCAATTCTTTCAAGTTTTTACCAATTACCTTCACTTTGTTAAATCAAAGGTCCACTTCTCAGCATCTTATTTCACCTATCAGCACTGCTTGACATTTTCAATCACTTCTTCCTTCTTAAAACACTTCTTCATTTGGTTTCAAGGGCACTACACTGACTTAATTACTTCCTTTTCTGAAACCACTGCTCCTTCTCAATCACCTTTGTTAGCTGGTGCTTATTTTTCTGACTTCAAAAACTTGAAGTGCCCTCCATTTCAGTGCTCTGACTTCTTTCTATCCACACTCTCTTTCTTAGTGACCACATCCAAATCTCTATGTCACCTATATGCTGCTTTATAAAATCTCAACTTTCAGCCTAAAACTTACCTCAAAACTCTGGACTAATATTGAAAACTGGCCACTTCTTGTCTTAACCTAAATAAATAATAGATATTTCATACTTAATGAAAAACACATAATCATCACACTCTGTCTCCACCTGGACCCCCTAAATTCTTCATTTCAAAAATAAAATCTCATCCTTCAGTTGTGCAGTCTAAAAATGTAAGTTATCCTCCATTCCTATTTTTCCTCATTAAATCAGTCTGCACCTTGAACACCTTGTTTATAAATATCCTGATAGCAACAAATTAAGTTACTACTTTTCACATTACTGAAGACAATAGTGGTGCTAAGCTCTCTGCACTACAAAACTAAGATCTTCCTTCTCATCTCTAATACCATGTTATTCACTTCCTTTTGAGTTCTCAACAGCAGTATGCTTGAAATCCATATTTTTACCAATTACCAGTACAATACAATTTAAGCTTTCTCTAACACCCTTCTCAAAATTCTTACAGCTTTTACTCACTGCCTAGATCTAAAGCATGCCTGCGTGTTTAGGTACTTGTTAAGGCAGCATATTACTTTCAGGTGCACACACAAAAATATATTTCTCTCACTGTATAACAAAAACACCGAAACTTAATGGCTTAAAACAACAAACGTGTTCTTTAATCTCACAGTTTTCATGGGTGAGAACTCCAGACATGGACTACTTGAGTAGTAGTCCATGAGTGACTCTTTCATGAAATTAAAATAGTTTCTCACAAAACTAAAATCAAGGTATTATTAGACTGCTCTGATATCCCAATTGGAGAATGCTCCATTCCCAAGCTAACCGATGCAGCTGGTGATAGGCTTCAGGTATTTGTGCTGTTTGGTCAGAAACTTTAGTTCCTTGCCACATGGTCTTCTCTAGAGTGAAGGTGACAACATGGCCACTGATAGACCTCAAAGCAAGTGAAGAAAGAACAACATATCACAAAAGGACACCCAAAGTAGAGGCCACAGCCTATGCAATGCTGTCTCAGAAATGACATCTCATCATATCCGCCATTAAAAGCAATTCAGTGATTTGGTCTCATAGTCAAGGTATGAGTCTCATACTCAAGGGGATTATACAACAGTGTGGATGACTAAATGTGGAGATTTTAGAAACCATTTTGGAAGCAGACTACAACAGAAATGAAAGAAAATTGTAAGTTGGTTTAATCCTATTTTCTTGTGTGTATATTTTTATTATAAATATACATAATATAAAGTTTAACATTTTATAAAACATGAGTTTTATATGGTAATTTTATAAAAACATGAGTTTCAACACTATTTTCTAGAAAATAATAGAATGCACACAAATAACTAAAATCCCAGTAGAGATGTATGGTAGAAATAATAATGACCTCTCAAAAATGTTCACATCTTAATCCACAGAACTTGCAAATATATTACCTTACATGGCAAAGGGGAATTAGAGTTGCAGATAAAATTATGTTTGCCAGTCAATTAACCTTAAGATAAAGAGAATATCCTGGTTTATCTGGACAGATCCAAGGTAATTACAAGATTAGGATCTTAAAAACAGAAGAGGTAGAAGAGAAGAATCTGAGAAAAAGTGACAATAGAATCAGGGCCAGAGAGATGACATTACAGAGCAAGCAAGGGGTTACTCCACAAGGAATTTGCATAGCCTCTCTAGACTGGAAAAAGGCAGGGAAATGGATTCTCCCATGGAATTTCCCTCCAGAGGAGAAGGCAGCCTTGCCAGCACTTTGATTTTAGCCCAGTGAAACCTGTGTTGGACTTTTAACCAACAGGACTACAAGAAACCAAATCTGTGCTGTTTTAATCCACAAAATGTGTGCTATTTTTGTCACAGCTGTCAAAGGAAACTAATACAACTTGTATTTGAAATTGCACTCTATTTAGAGGAAAAATTAATTTAAAAATCAAATAAAATTCAAATTGGCTTGTGTATTTAAATGATAAGCATATATTAAAAGATCATTATGTTATTTAACAGTAAAACAAACATTAGTATGTAGCATGTGCATGAACACACACATACACAAATGAACTACATCAGTTGAAAAACATAGGCCTATAATCAGTTCTAAAACTCCACTGTCAACAAAGCAGAAATATATATGTAAGCTGTGCCAACAATATTTTGAATCCAAATTGGAAAAAGTTTTTTTTAATAAACTTTGTAGGGTTTTTTTTTTTTTTTTGCATTTTATGTAATTGAGAGCTTTTGCCCAATCTTTATATATTTTCTGAGTGGTTTTACAGACCTCCTATAATTTTTCAAAATAATCATTACTTTCCTAAATGTAGATTTCTATTTTGTTCTTATTTTAGATTATGGTAATTCTATCCATTCATGCATATAAGCTTAAAGATACAGCATCTCAAACTCTTGTCTCTTCTTATAAGTCCTATCTAATTTATCAGCATTGCTTATTTTTCTAAAAATATCAACAGTAACATCATCCTCAGATACACATTTTTCTTTCTGTAATAGGATACAGAGTGTAACCCCCACAACCTTTGATTGGAGGAAGGGATGAATGTATAGTACAGCATTTAAGATACAGTACACAAAAATGGCAAGTTAATAGCCTTTCCTTCCTAAAGGGAAGTGGGATACTGCCCAGGGTGAATAATGCACATGACTGTGAAAACATTCAGTGGTTTGTGATATATCCAGGTTGGGGGAGCTCATATAGCACCTGCATGAGAGGCAGGGGCCAGATGCTTACCCCTGGTGCCCATGCATCACTGGGAATTTTGGCCCTGACTAAAGATGGAAGCCAAAAGAAGGTAAAATACACTGGAAATGGGAAAAAAATGGCAGACACTAACATGCCATAGGAAGAGATGGATATGATGCCATGCAGGCAGTTCTGAGCAGAGCATTTAAATTAAGCCAGGAGGTCTACAAAGAGAGGAGAGAGCCAGCACATCTGGAGTGAGAGAGGAGGTACGAAAGTCAGAAGTTCAGTGACTGGCAGAGCTGATGGAGCTTCAGGGACCTGCCTAGCCACCCAGACTCATGAGGGGTGCTTGAAGCTGAACTGCGACCCGGAATGCTAAATTCTGGACATGCCTCCCCAGACTCCACCATGATCCAGTGTAACATAGCATGTTTTCCTGAACCACTACATGGAGACTGAAAACAGTGCACCCCAGATCTGAAGGAGAGAGCTGCTGCAAGAGGATGGCAACTCTGGAACCCACAAGTGCAACTTCCAGAGAGGATGGAGATGTGTTTGTGCTACTGGCCTAAGGAAAGATAAGGATATGGAGAACTTCTTGGTATAGTTTTGGTTTATAGCCTTTTGATGAGCAATGGAAGTTCTGGTTTTCACGGGAGAGGAGGGCTCTTAGCAGGAGTGCTCTCAGCCCCTCTGATGTTGGAACCCCTTTAATAAAAACCTGTTTCTTTCAACACTAATTGCTGGGTCATATTAAGGTGCCAGATGGTGGAAGCCTGGTTTGCTTTGTAACATTTCCACTATTTTTCCCTTATAGTGTAGTTCATAACATCGTTCTTCTGAATTATAATTGTAAACTCTCAATTCATTGCTAATCCACAGTATTTTTCTCATTGCCTCTTCTGCTTCTTTTTATGCATTGTCCACTTTTCAAAGTTCTCTCTATGAAAAATAAATCTGTGTGATCAAACCTTCGTATTTTTTTATCTTTTCACTCATTTTTTAATCATCTGAGCCAATATTTGTAGTTCATGACCCTACTTCTAATATTGCATTGCATATAAACACACAGATTAACTGAGGAAGAGTTATAGCATGTTTAATATATCATTTTGTCAGGTAGAAAGTAAAAACTTTCATTCTTTATTGACATCATTTTAGAAAAGAAATTGTAAATCCAACTGTATGAATAACAAGGTCTCAGAATATATTATATAATATTTATGAAAGGCCACAAATAAACATTCTTAGGTAAATATAAAGAGAGAAAGACATAAAATAGAAAAAAATAAAAGAAGGGAAGAAAAGAAAAGAGGGAAGGAGATAAGGAGGAAAGAGAGGGACGGAGGAAGGAGAGAGAAAGAAGAAAGTGAATAAAGTAGGAAGGAAAGAAGAAAGAAAGGGGAAAGGAAAAGAAGGGGAAGAAAAAGGTTGAATTTTACATGTCTGCATATTAAAAGGACACATCTGACTCCAAGATTACCAAAAGCATTGTAGGCCTCTATTGAAATTTCTTGTTGATACAATGTGTCTGTGTAATGGGGGATGATGTGTTTGTCTGTGAGGGAGACTGATGTGGAAATAGATTGCATGTAGCATAAAAAAATTCTCTAAACTCCTCTTTCCTAAAGTTACAGATCTTAACCTCAGAGGCTTGCTTCTGCCTAGCTTTACTCCCTCTTCCTCTACTCTAAACAAAACTTTCTTTGGGATCATTCAATCACATTTTTGTGTAGATAATTTAGATTTATTATTTTCCTGTTTTTTACTTTTTCTATGATCATCAAAACATAGATATTTTTGAAAAATCGACCCTTGTAGACGTTTGGGTTTAGATGAGGGATGGTCAGACCTAGAGAATCTGCATATGGATACTTTTTCTCATCACAGATTGTTTTATTTATAGATATTGGTTAGTTTTAGAAATGATGTTTAAAAGCTTTTATGTCTAATTTGTCCTATTACAGCTTTGGCATAGTCAAAATTTTGGGGGGTGGACATTACCTGAAACTACAGTTCTGTGGTCAGATTTAACAATACAGAGCTGTATGGAATTTATATGAAAGATGATCAGAAACAAGGATTTTCATGCACAACAGGGAGCTTGCAGTCATTCCTCTCTGCATGAGTTCTTTTGAAACTTCATTTGCATATTAAAAATTTCGTCACTTATACTTATTTAAGGAGCCTTTCCTGCAGAGTCAAAGCCTTGGCACAACAACTAATCTCTGGAAGAAGATTCAAAATCTTTAGAATCTACCACCTTTCTTTCTTCAACCATCTCTACTATAGTTATTCAATTACATACCACAGTTCTCACCACCACTAAATGTTGTGCTCTTTGTTGATACTTGACTTTTTTATTGTCTTCTTGTCCTTGAGGCTTACCCACATTGTATAGTTATTTTAAGTATAGCACTAACCAAATTGTAATTTCATTAAACACAATTATTTGTAGTCCATTGCCTCCCTGAAGTGTGTCCCTTCTGTGTTGTGCTTTACCCTCAACTGCAACATAAAACAAAAAACACTTGTCACATTGGTATTTTTCAAATTCCTTGCACCTCCATCTTTATTTGAAGACTTTATAGTAAGATTAGCCTAATATATGTAATGGTGCTGTAAAGTATGGGCCAAAAGCTGTCTGCTATTCTACAGTTTTAATGATCCTGGCTAGATGCTCCCCTAGGAAAATATAATTAATAATGGTGACCAAAAAGCTTGATTGTTAGTATTATATACATTGGCATGCACATTTTCCATAATTATTTCTAACCTCTCAGTTAATTAAAAAGTAAAAGAATAAACTATTATTTCTGCAGAATCCCACACAATAGTGTATCTCAAGGTTGATTCTTTCCCTCAGTGCAAGCATTGCCTTTATACATTTCAAAATCTATATAATCCACTTGGATTTCATCATTGTGGTAATCTGAAAAATTGGCCACCAAGAGTTATTCACATCAAATCCCTGGAATCTGTGACTGTTACCTTAATAGAAAGCAGGTTCTTGGCAGATGTGATTAAGTCAATAATCCTGAAAGGAGGTAATCTTTGACTATGCGTGTGAGCCCATAATCCAATGACTAATGTACTGATAAGAAAAAGGCTGAGATTTAAGACATACAGAAGAAGAGAAGATACAAGAGAGAAGGCAAAGTGAAAACAGAGGCAAGTCTGGATTGATGCAGCCATCTGAATACAGATAGTAACTGGGAAGGCCCAAGGAATGCAACTCCCCCAAAAGCCTCTGGGAAAAAAACATGCTCTTGCCAATACTGTAATTTCAGACTTCTGGCCTCCAGAACTGTGGGAGAAGAAGACATTTCTGTTGTTTTATGCCACCAAATCTGTGATAATTTGTTACAGCAATCACAAGAAACTAATTAATGTACTACTAAAAGTTATGATCCTCCCAACATATACACACATTGCCATTTCTACTTTCCCTGTTTTGTGTCTCTTCATAGAATTAATTATATTTCAAAATAGCACACGTTTGACTAATGCATCTTGTTCATCTTCTGTATCTCTAGCTAGAATATAATTAAGTTGCAGGTAAGCATTGTCCTTAAGAATATTCTTTGGTCACATAATAATAAAGCTAAACATACCAAAAGACATATTATACTTCCTAAGTAGTTTTTTAAAAGATAATTATTACATTTGGCTTGTTATGATGTAAAAATGAGGTACTATGTATTTGTTTTTCACACCTCATCTTATCAAAATTCTATCTTTAAAATAATATGGTTAATGTCATTAGGGAAAAATAAAATGAAATAAAAGGCAGATTGTTCATTTGGTGAGGGAATAGATAGTTACACAGAGCAGGATCTAAAGTTATATTTAGAATCTCTAAGGTAGTCAACTTATCACTGTCAAAACTGATATTTGGAAAGGAACATAAGCTCTTGCTGCTTTCAACTACGAGTGATCTAAAAAAAAACAAAAGAAACTAAATGAGGCACAAAAATAAAATATATCAGCAAGACTACCATTCACCAGTGAAGACACTGCAGGTTTGAAGAAATGTTATTCATTGATAATTGAAACATATTCTGTTTCTGTAAGTCATTCAGTAATTAAATACTGTAAAATATTTTGGTTGTAAAATAAAGATATTTAGGAGAATACTTGGCATACTGAAGTTTTACACACCTATATAAGAACCATAGTGTAGTTTGTGAAAATTCTCTATTTAGGCTCATTATTAGAGATATAATGTAAGACATTTCTCCATTTAGTCAGGTAAATTCAATCTGTTGGGCACTTCAAAGAAGGAGAACAAGAAAAAGAATTTTATTTATGGCGCTAAAATGAGAACTTAAGATATATCAGCAATGAGCGTGGGAGGTAGGGATGGGTGGGGTGGGAGGCATGGTGGGGTGAAAATGGAGACAACTGCACTTGACCAACAATTAAATAAATAAATAAATAAATAAATAAATAAATAAATAAATAAAATTTAAGAAGTGAAAAACAATGTTTTTACTGGAGGATCCACTGCATTTCATGGATTTCTGTTGAGTGTGGATTGGTACTATATAATAAACTAAGTGATCAAGTCTGGTTCAGAGTACATTTAATAGGTCTAAAGAGCCCTTAGTGGTCATTTTTCTGATTGCTAAATGTATAATTAAGATGGATATATTCAATAAAAGGTAAAAAAAACAAAAACATATATCAGCAATGAATATCTATTGGAGGACAGTATCAACAGCTACAAAAAACATTGTAATTAAAATAAACATATCACACTTATATAAAGTAAATAAATAGTAGAAAATATTATTCTGCAATGTGGTGCTGTTTGTACAAAAATGAGTTCAATGTTCAAGATTATATTTATGATGATCAATAAAATATGGATATTTAAGAATAAATCTTTCTTTGTTTACATATATACACATTTATATGCAGTTATCTGAATATAACAATTAGTGTTATATTCAAAACACTAATACTGCTTTGCAAAATGCCTCTGTATGCAAGAAAATAATTATCAATATTAAGGCTCTAATTTAAATGGTAAAAGTAAACTATCATAACCAACATGCAGTGCAAATAAAATACATGAAAAATAATTTACTACAATTTTTTCTTTAAAGACAAAAAGGGTAAAATAATCTATTTTTATGACCCATTATTAACTCTAGAAACAAAACTTTGGAAAGTTTATTAGGCAGTAGTAAAGGTGAGGTGTGTGTGTGTATACACGCATATATACACACATCTTCCAGTTAATATTAAGGTCACTTGAAAGATTTTTGTTACTTTCAATACATTTCTGGCTTTGTAGTTTTATATCTAGGACAGTTGAATAGAAACTATTATAATGAATGCCCCCTAATAATTTTAAAGAATGGTAAGTGCAAATGGAATTATCGGTAAATTCCAAATTATCATGTTAAAATTTCAACTTTATTTTTATCTTTTATTACCAAGAAAATGCAGATTTATGTTCTAAGATGCACTAAAGCCTACAGCCTATTTTTAGACTAATCACACTACTACGCTGATAAAATGTATACTCTCACAAAATAACATTTAATGCTACATCTTCTATAACTTTAGATATTTGATTTCATGAATATGTATGACTCTTCAAAACTTTAAAATGTACATCTTAAGGCATCACTAAAACGTCTACTGGAACTGTTAGCAAAAGGATATACGATAATATTAATTTAAAAGAAGACATTTGAATTTTTTATAACTTGATAACATTTCTGTGAATAAACCATGCGGATCTTACGAATAATAAAATAACCCACTATTAATAATTATATACCTACACCAAATTTTTATCAACATATTAGACTTTGTTCAGCTGACTACAATAAAATATGTAAATGCATTAATTTCATTACTTTCTAATATCTAATTGTTAGTAACAATGATCAGGCTTGTGTAATAATTATACAATGTAAATGTATTCAGGTGTGTCTTCTCTTCTAGATTATAGATTGATATACCTACCATATATTTCAATCCAGATGCTTACTTAATTTCAAAGTCAAAATAAATGAACCCAACTTGTCCCCTACAAGTGCAACATGCTCTTCACCCAGTGTTACTCATCAATATTTATGGTTTACATTTTATTTGCCAAGTATTATTCTAAGCACTTCTGAATCATCAGTGAACAAAACATAAAAATTTCTGCCTTCACATAATTCATATTCTAGAGATCTATCCAGTGTCCCAAACCTCTACATATCAGTAACGATTATGTTATGGTCTTACCCTAACAACCAATAAATAACCAAGTTTTTTCTATGATACCATTGAAAGAATTCTCTCAAATTCATTCAATACTATACATATGATACTACCTAAGTCTAAATTGGAATAATTTCTCTCCACAGCTATTGCCATCTCTCCTAACTTTTTTTTTTACCAACTGTCTTCCTCCCTTTGCATTTTCCACTTATCTAGAGAGCTTTGTGTTTGTTTGTTTTATCAAATTAAATGTGTAATGCTCACCTGCAGAATTCCATTTCTGGGTAAAGAAGAAGGCAATAAGTCTTTGTTCCTCTGAAAACAAAAGGGAAAAAACAAATAGATCGAAAAGTCATGTTTTAATATGAATTATTGAAGAATGGTAAATGCAGAACACTCTTGAAGAACTGAATGCAGCAAAGAATGAGAAATTCCTCAATAGGATTTTGAGAATGATGGCAATTTTACTACCAAAGACAAGCATCTGGACTGGGTGCCAATGTGGGCTAAAATAAATCAGATTAATTTTATTAGCACTGCTGTCAAGCACAATAGATTCGAAGTTGGGAAATCCTCAAATGCAAAAGTAACGATTACTGAAGTCGATGTTTTTTTCACTGACTTTCAGAAATTTGCTGAGAGGTATTTGAGAAAGATCTACAAAGCAGAGAATATTCATACAATCCCATTTATCACATGGTGCTTGGATTCCAGGATATAGTTTAATTTATGTAGTGGTAAACTGCCTTAGAAACTCTGATCTACTGCGAGCCCCAGGACTAGTAACATCAGAACAATCAGAACCGTAAGAGAGTTTGGGTACTGGGTGTTGACAGATGAACTCAATCCAATGAAAGGGCTGGCCCAGCTAAAATCAATTCTTGGAACAATCTAAAAAATTAGTCTCTTGTTCTAACTGCCACGTCGAAATAAGAGCTTATACTTTGGGGACTGAGGGTATTGTTGAAATGTTTTACTTTAGGTGTCACTGCTTTTTATTACAGTGTTCAAAGTACAATAAAAAAGATATGAGGTAAGCAAAAAAAGCAGAAAATTGGATTCATAATTTTAATAATTCTACTATAAGTGGATATGTAAATGAATGATATATTGGTCATAAGAAAACCTTGATATAATCCTTACATGTATGCTTAAGAAAATACATGATATGTTGGGTGAGGAGATAGAAAAAGAGAAATGGAACTTCTAAGAACAAATAATAAATTCTAGACCCCCTCCCAAAAGTTCTGAAACATTAAATATACTGGGTTGGTACTTAGGAAAAATCACTGAACATGCAGACATTTCTAAAAAAGAAACACATTTTAAGGTGATTATTGATCTAATATTCAAGCTTAGGGGATATAAACAAACGCATTAAAATCAGTGTAAAAGAAGTAAATAAAATAATGGAAATAAAAATGAATTTCAATTCAATAAATAATTCTCAAACAATAGAGGAAACCAACAAAGAGAAAATGTTTGATTTTTTTTTTTAAATCACAGGGTTGACTGTGGGAGTGGGTGGGGAAAGGGGAGGGGAGAGCAATGGGGAAAAAGAGTGGGACAACTGCAACTGAACAACGATTAAAAAAAACTAAGAAGAAAGAAAATAATACAATAATTAGTAAATAATAGTATCTGAAAAAATAAATAAAATAAAACTAATAAGCTCCTAGAAAAACTAGTGAAGTGGAAAAAGGAAAACAATCTACCAATAAAGAAATATCAAAAACTATTAATATTAGAACAATAGATTTTATGGATCATAATAGTATAATGATGGCATATTATGAATAACTTGAAATCAATAGATTTCATAACAAGTAAAATGGACAAATTATTCTAAAAATAAAGCTCAGAGAAAACCTTGACTACCATACAAATGAGCTCTAAAATGAACAATGATCAGACATGGCAGCACAGCTCTGCAGTTTTTTCCAGAGGCAGGATGATTCATGCACAGTGACCCATACTTGGAAGAGGAACCATGGCCCCTTCTCATCACAGTGTTTGTTTATTAAGGTTTTACAGATATAAAGTCCAATTTAAAAAGAATGACTATCTATTGCTCCTGTGGGTTATAATCTGTGCAGAGCACTCATATTTTTGCAGACATCACAACTGAGAAACATTCCAACTACAGTAGTACCAGCAGATTTTTTTAATAGAGGAAACTTCAATAAACAAAGCATTCTCGAAAATTAAATCTGAAAAAAGATCTTAAGGATTCTTTACTATTTAAGAAGGTACAGAGAATGAGTAGTATAGATAGTGGGTAGAAAATAGACAGGGGCAGGGTAAGAATAGTATGGGAAATGTAGAAGCTAAAGAACTTATGACACAAGGACATGAACTAAAGGGGGGAATGTGGGTGGGAGGGGTGTGCAGGGTGGGGGGAATGATGGGGGAGAAATGGGACAACTGTAATAGCATAATCAATAAAATATATTTAAAAAAAAAGAAATCAAATATGTGATTAAAAGCCTCCCCAAAAAGAAGGCTGTAAGCCCAGACTTTATTTCTGAATTTTATCCAGAATTTTGGAAATAAACTCTTAATGATCTGATTGATGGGGACAACATTACCTTGCTATCACACCATGACAAAGATAACGAAAATATAACGGGATGTCCACAAGATGACACAATAGGAGGGCCCTAGTCATATTCCCATTCAGCAGCAACCCACAGACAAAAGCGCTTCGGGAAGCTTCAGGATCCAGGTTGGTGATTGTGAAACCAGTTGGAGCCCATGACTGAGTAGGGTGGTTTTGTGAAAGCAGGTAGCAGACTCAACGAATGTGGTCCCAGCTACAGACCCAGAAACAGCCCCTTGTCCCTGTAGATCAGTTGGCTACAGTGCCTATTGTACCTTGGTCCTGTAACACCACTAGCCAAAGAACAGAGCAGGAGGCATACCCACCCATGCCCCAGGTATCTTCTTACTAGTGAAATACAAGTATCAGAAAGGGAGCTTTCAGAGATACTGAACATGTTTAACAACTTATTCAGTTGGTGGGTTTACACATATGTAAAAATCTTCAAACTGTAAAGCCATGATCTGTGTATTTTCTTATGTACAAATTCCTCCCTTCAAACATATAAAACCTAAGATATGACAAAAGAAAACAAATAAGTAGAAAAATATAACCCCCCTTCAGTGTGTCTCCATTCACTGTACTAAAGTGTATTATATAATTGAAGTCCTATTATAATGTGGCCTTTGACTACTGATATAATCACTTAAATTTGCAGTTTGCTTCATGCTAGCTACTCTCTGCCTCATGTTCTCTGTTATATAAAAGAAAAATAAAGTATTTTAAATCCTCATGATTATATTTTCCATCACTTTTAAATCCTCACATATGTCATCTCTCATTTTAAGCTTCATATACCCACATCCTTACCATAAACTCCATCCCCTCACCCTTTGCCTAACTCTACATATATTTAATATCTCAGCTTAAAAAAAGATAATGAACTGCCAGTGACTTTATTTATACTTAAAGTGACTAAAAGCAGTTATAATTTATAAAACATCACTATCTCCTATTAGCCACTATCTAAAACATATTTCATAGCCCTTGATGTTCACAAAAACATAGAATAAACATTTATTTATAGTTTTAAGTTATAATGATAGGTACTATAGTAAGCTTATATATTATACTTTTAGATTTGATATATTAGTAAACCCAGGATACATATGTATGTTTACATAAGTTGTACATTGCACAAACCTAGAAGTTTTATTTTTTCAAGTTAACTTATAATCTTTAAAAACCTATGTGACATTTTTTAGTATACCATGGAAATGCCAACCCCCCAAACCAAGATAGAAAACAAGGGGGCCTTTCTCTTTGTTCAGCAAAGAGCTAGCCAGTTTGCAAAACAGAAAATAGAGTCAATCTAATTTGCTGTTCTATGCTTATATAAAATTTTTATGTGATCATTTTTTCCTTTAATTAAAGATAAATCCTTTCTTTACAAAAAATCCAGGTTTATGATTATACGGCTCCTCTTCTCAAAGAGCAGATTATCTTATTTGATTTTCAAGAGTACACAGGTAACGAATTTGATGGCTGTAATAAAAAATCCAAAATATATGATGGGAATCGGGGATCTAGAGGAATTCTTGTAAGGGGAAGCATCAAAAAGCTAAAGAAACAGCATGGTGAAGAATAACAATTTGTTCTCCATCCTGGGGCATTACATCTTATACAATATATAATCTTCTTTTCTGTATAGAACTTAAAAATCCACACAATGAATGCACGTGTTTGAATTTGCTGAATTTGAATTTGTTCAAGTCTGTGAAGGCCCTGTCTTCTAGGCCTATGTAAATTGTGGAAAGTAGGTGAAAAACACATCTATATATTTGGGCATATTGACATATGAAGAACAGCCATTATGTGGCTGGTATGGGTGAATTTACATTTTGGATATATGTCAATGTTATTGCTCATTCATTGGGTTTTTCAGTGAGATGTTCTTGCCATTCAATCGTTCCTTCAATGACAAAACTAGGAGATACCACTATCTGCTTTTGTACAAGTGTCCTCCAAACACACTTGAAGAGAACTTGTAGGAACACTATTACCTCTCTATCCTCATCTATATGAAAATGTTTCACTTTGGACAGGGCTTATTGAATAAATGGGGTATGAGAAAGTGAAAAGCATCCCTTGTCATTCATGGGTCTGTCTGATCTATCAGCCAGGACTTGGTGTTGTTATGAGCAGGTCTGACACTCAAAGCTGGGGCTCAGTGTTCTCCAGGTACACGTACACAGTTTAAGGGAATATCAACATCAGACCAGGGCAGGCAGACTAGTATGGATGATGACAAAGACAAAAGATAAACCATGAACAATGTTCAAGTCACAAAAGTGGCCAGCTGCCCACCCAACCTGCATAATAAGAATTATTTTTGCTCCTTTACTAATTATGGCATTTGCTTCATTCTAATCCTGTCTTCTTCCAGATAAGATTTATTAACAAACTCAGTCAATCTGGAGCAAACTCTTGCTTTCTTAACCTCTCCAAAGTTGCCTAACACAAACCTAAATCCTAGAAGTATTTTCTGATACCATGTTACTGAAATGCTCCCACGATTCTCACTGGGGTGTGTTTTCTCTCATTGCAAAAATCAATAAACTAAATTTGTTCAACTACAGGGGTATCCCTGGTTGTCTTTGACTGAAAAAATATTGAAAGTTCACAGGTAGGTCCTACTGGGTCTAAAATAGCCAGGTTCTGAAATTTTGCTCATTGTTCTTGAGTTTCACTTCTTTCTTTTCTTTTTTTTTAATATTATACATCTTTAACATTTCTATTATAATTTTACTACATCTTATATAGGTTATAATACTACCCACACCATGCTTTTAATATGATTCGCTTCCAAAAAGTGTTGTCTTTTAATACCTTAATGCTGAACAGACTTATATATGAGAACTATCCATGCAAGTAGACTTCCATATTTTGTAAAATGTGAGCAACTTTTTCATTGAATGAGCTTAACACATGGTATACAAAGAAAACATTTGGAGGTTTGTTCCCTGTTCTTCTATACCCATATTTGAAATTTAAGACAAGCCTAGATTTTTCTGGATACGATTAGATAATTATTAAATTCTGACCATTTCCATTCATAACAAGAGTGTCAATTAAATGGTAAAAACATCTAACTAATTAAAACTTCTCTCCCACTCAACCTTTTACTGCTTTCAACATTGAAGTCAGGACTGAGTAAAATGATAAGCTTGCATCTTCCTTTCTCCCACACCTTATTCTTTACTTCTTATCCTTTATATACTAGGATGCCTGGAGATCCTCTTGTATTGGAATAGGGGCAAGAAGAAAAGATAAGAGTGTGTGCATGGATGGAATTGGTGCTAGTTCCCTCTGAGTGTGGCATATTATCTGATGCTGAAACTTTCCCTCCTATTTTGTATAAACATTTAGTGGAAACTAACAAATGATAGGGCAGTACCTCAGGTCTGGCAATAATGGAAGCTGTTACCATCTCTAAGTCTGAACGGAAAATGAATGTTTACAAGAGCCAGAGAAAGAATTATCGCTGTAGCAGAAAGAGCTATCAGCAAGAGCTGTGATCATCAGTAGAGGAATTCAACCACCACTAGAATAATGGCAAGGCTGAGAGGGGACCAGGAGAAAATATACCCTAAACTCACTTGACTCTACCTTCTGATCTGACAGCAACTCTAATTAACTGAATCCAATAAGAAGCCAGAAGGCAAAGCAGTAGATTCTGTGATACAGTCCTGTAGGGCACATAGGAAGGTAACGAATAAAAAATTCACCTGAAGGAACAGATGATAAATATCCAGTCAGTGAATCGAGTCCCAGATGATGTAAATAGGTCATAAAAAAATCCAACAGAAACAACTAAGAATTAGAACTATTTAGAGAGTACATTAAGCTTTCTGGACACATAATCAACTTGAAATCATTGATATTTTTTTTTACTAGCAATAGTCAACTAGAAAATAATAGAAAATAGCACATAGTCCTCATAACAAAAATTATTGCACATGTGAGAATCAATTCATTCAAAATGTATAACATCTTTCTAAAGAAAATGTAAAAGTTTTATTAAAAGACTAACAAAAATAAATATATGTAAAAATTTGATATTCATATATTAATTTTTCTCCAACTCTAAAAATTCAATGATATTCTAACTCAAAGTGAAATATGTTTTTAAAACATAACAAATTAATGCTAATATTCATATTGAATATAAATGGGCACATATGGATAGGTTTATTTTGATAAAGAGCAAAAAGATTAGCAAAAATCGTGGGCATACTACCAGTAAAGAGCAAATGAATAAATAAATGAAAGAAAGCTCTGACTGGTGTAGCTCAGGGATTGAACGCAGGCTGTGAACCAAAGGGTCACCAGTTCCATTCCCAGTCAGGGCACATGCCTGGGTTGTGGGCCAAGTCCCCAGTGGGGACCAGGGGAGAGGCAACCACACACTGATGTTTCTCTCCCTTTCTTTCTCCATCCCTTCCCCTCTCTCCAAAAATAAATAAAATCTTTTAAAAAATAAAATAAATGAAAGAAAAAAAGAGGATGCATATTATGGGTACTCGATATACAATAATATGTCCCCACAATCAGAAAAAATAATATTGTTAAAATATAAATAATACTCAAAACCACCTATAGATTAAATACAATCCCTATCAAATTTCAATGGCATTTTTTGCAAAAATAGAAAAAAAATTCTAAAATTTATATGGAATCACAAGAGCCCTGAATAACCAAGGCAATCATGAAAAACAGAAAAGAAAAACTGGAGGCATCACACATCCTGATTTCAATCTACATTGTAAAAGTATAGTAATCAAAACAGTGTGGTACCAGTATAAAAACAGTCACATAGACCAATGGAACAGAATGGAAAATAACCTACACATAGACAATCAATTCATATTTGATAAGGGGCCAAGTACACCCAATAAGGAAAAGACAGTCTTTTCAATAAGTGATTTTGGGAAAACTGGCTATCCACACAAAAAAGAAAGAAATTTGACCTCTAACTTACATTACTCCCCAAAATTAGTTTGAAATGAATTTAAAACTTAAATGTAAAACCTAAACTATAAACCTCCTATAAGAAAAAGGGTAAAAATGTTCCTAAGAACCCTGAAACATCAATCAAAAAGAACCTATGCACCCCTATGTTCACAGCAGCACAATTTACAATAGCCAAATGCTGGAAGCAACCTAAGCGCCCATCAGTAAATGAATGGATCAAAAAACTATGGTACATTTACACAATGGAATTCTATGCAGCAGAAAGAAAGAAGGAGCCTCTACCCTTTTTGACAGCATGGATAGAACTGAAGAACATTATGGTAAATGAAATAAGCCAGGCAGTGAAAGACAAATACCATATGATCTCACCATTAACAAGAACCTAATCAACAAAATGAACAAGCAAGCAAAGCATAGCCAAAGACACTGAAAATGAGAACAGGCTAACAGTGACCAGAGGGTGGTGGTGCGGGGGGGATGATGGGTAAAAAGGGTGAAGGAAGAATTATAAAGGACACATGGACAATAACGGGGGGCATGGAAACAGGGTAGAGAGGTGGGCTGGGCTGAGGTGGTGGGGAGGGGTGGGGGCAAAGGCAGAAAACTGTACTTGAACAACAATAAAAAATTAAAAATTAAAAAAAGAAAGAAAAAAGGTAAAAATGTTACTTGACATTGGTCTTGGCAATAATTATTTGTGTTTGGCTCCAAAAGTCAAGCAACAAAAGCAAGAATCAGTAAATGGGACCACATCAAATAAAAAAACTTCTTCACAGCAAAAGAAAAATTAAACAGGATAAAGAGGTAACCTACAAAATAGAGCGATATTTTCAAATCATACATCACATAAGGTATTCATATCCAAAATATATAAGGGACATGTGTTACTGAATAGCAAAACAACAACACACAAATGATTCAATTAAAAAAATGAGCACAAAACCTGAATAAAAATATTCCAAAACAACACACAAAAGGCCAACAAATACATAAAAAGTTGTTAAATATCATTAGTCATCAGAAAAATGCAAATGAAACTCAATGAAGTATCACCTCATTCATACCTGTTAGAATGACTACTATCAAATGACAAGAAAAAAAGACAAGAAATCACGAGTGTTACACAGGTTGCAGAGAAAAGGGAACCCTGTGCACTGTTCGTAGGTATGTAAATTGGCACAGTTACTGTGGAAGAGGAATGGAATTTCTTAAATAAATTAAAAATAAAAATAAAATTAACATATAATCCAACAATCCAACTTATGGACATACATGAAAGAAAATGAAATTACTATCTGCATTTCCATATTTATTGCAGTGTTGTACACAATAGCCAAGATGTGGAAACAACCTAAATCTCTATCAACAGATGAATGGGTAAAAAATAAAAACATGGCACATATGTATAACGGAATATCATTTGGCTGTAAAAAAGGAAACCCTGCCAAACAGCATGGGTGGAACTTGAGTGCAACATGCTAAGTGAAATAAGTCAAACAGAGAAAGACAAATACTATATTATATCACTTATATGTGGAATCTTAAGGAAAAAGAAGCCCAACCCACAGAAAAAGCATGGAATGGTAAATGGTGATTGCCAAGGCCTGGGACTTGGTCAAGGGCACAACCTTCCAATAATAAGATAAATACATCCTGGGGATTTAATACACAACATGGTAACCATAGCTGAAACAATACTGTATTAAATACTTGCAAGTTACTGAGAGTAAATCTTAAATGTTCACACCACACACAAACATATATAAGTATGGGAGGTGATGAGTGTATTAACTAATTTTATCATGATAATCATTTTGCAATATACATATATCAAATCACCATGTTATATATCTTCCACTTAGATAATGTTATATGTCAATTGTATCTCAGTATAGCTGAGGGGCAAGTGGTATCACAAAGAGAAAAGGGACATAATTTTTCATTGTATTATAGGAAAAATTGTCTCACTCTATGGAGAAAATTAACTCTGGGTTCCTACTTTACACAATAAATAAGTCTATTTACCAGACTAAAAACCCAATTATGCAAAGGTAAATATAAAGTTAATTTACCTATTGAAAAAATATAATCATGATACAAGTGTATGAAAATAAATATTTAAAATATCCAAAATGAAAAAATCATTAACTGAAAATGATTGATTTGACATCAAAATTAAGGACATTTAATAGTCAGAGGGCAGTTGAAAGAATACATTTGGAACATCTAATACAAATAAATAACTTAAAAAGAGAATATACGAGTAATTGCAAATTTCCAAAATGCAAAACTTAATACAAAAGTAAACAAAAAGCTTTAAAGGCAATTCACAGAATGAGAACCCAAATGTCTGACAAACATATACAGAGTTGTTCAAACTTACCATTAATCAAATAGTTGCAAATTATAACAATGAGATATAATTTTATACTCATAAGAATGCTGAAAATCAAAACATGGGATTGTTCCAATTATTGTCAAGGATGTGGATAGACAGAAACATTCATGTTCTGCTAGCAGCGTATAGTGCAACAGCCATTCTGAAAAGCCATATGGCAATATACACCTGGATTATATATACATGTTTTCTGTGACGCAGAAATTTCCCTGTATATAAAGGGGGACCCCAACAAAACAGAATTATCTTCTTGAGTATGGTCCCCTTGAGTATGGTAGTACAGGCTTTCTCTGTTAGAAGAGTGTTCTAGGAACCGATCCGCATCAGTGCATTGGCTGGTGGTGTTGTGAGAGGCTGTATTCAGCTTCAGTGAATTTTCTTTGAAGATTTAATGTGTTTGCCCATTTTGTGATGGTTGATTTATTAGAGCACTTGCCCACACCTCACTGAGTGTTCAGCTGTTTTTGACCCAAATCCCTGTGCTTCGCCCTCCCTATTGGCATAAATCCCTGTGCTTCGCCCTCCCTATTCATCCATTCTTGCCCTGAGCGACTTTTTTTGTTGTTGTTTCCCTAGGTGAAACAAAATCTTCAAAGGGAAACATTTTGCCGATGAGTAAGATGTAAAACAAAAACCAGCAGAAGCAGTAAAAGGCATCAAAACGTACTAAAACTTGTTTTGAGCAGTGTAAAAAAATATCTCCATAAGTTTATTGAACAAATGGAGAGTACTTTGAAGGTGATCGAAGTTTAAACATGTAAGAATAAGTTCACAATTTATTATAAATAAATTCTGGGGTTTTTGCTCCACCATCCCCCATATATTCCGAAAATACTTGAACAAATCAGTGTGGCCATATTCATAGAGAGACTCATCTTATAGTAATAGTAATAATTACTATTGTATAGTAATTACTATAGTAATTCTATAGTAATTCTGTAGTAATTCTATAGTAATTACTATGGAAGTGATTCTATAGTAATTGTAGTAATTATAATTATAGAATTATAATTATAGAATTCTATAGTAAATCTATAGTATTACTATTACTACAGTAATAATAGAAAACATGGGCATCCTAGCTCTCCATCACCAGGAAATTGGTTGGTAAAATGCAGTCAACATGGACCATAAAACAGCAGTAGGATGCAGCAAGCCATGTGTGCATGTAACAACATAGCTGAAAAACAGGCTTGCACAAGGCAGAAAACAACTCAGGGTAACCACACACACATACACGCATTTACACATACAAATAGACATACAAAAATAATTTCTCACTCCATCACTTAAATGTGTTGGAATTAGGTAATTTTAGATCAGATATACATGGTTAATGGTGACTATCCGTGTAGTATCTATGGAAACAACTGCATAGGGTATATGTGTGTGTGTGTGTGTGTGTGTGTAAGACACATATTTGGTAGGCTACTATAACAAAGTACTATGGAATGGGAGGTTTACAAACAATAGAAATTTATTTCTCGTAGATCGGGAGGCTGGAAGTCCAAGATAGGGATGCCAGCATGTTCAAGTTGTAGGGAGAGCCTTCTTTCAGATTACAAACTGCCAACTTGTCTTTGTATTTTCACATGATGGAAAGCGAGAGAACTTTCTGGGTCCTTATTGTAAGGGCAGTAATCTCATTTATGAGTGTTCCAGCCTCATGATTTATTTACCTCTCAAAGACCCCATCTGCTAAGACCATCATATTGGAGGTTAGAATTTCAGCATGTGAATGGGGGCAGGGGGGTAAACATTAATCTCAGTGCATTGTCATAGTATATAAGGATTTTAAACATTTTTATCTATGCCCATGATTCAGTTATAAAATGATGGGATTTAAATTTTCAAGTACCCAAGATATTTAGAAAAAGAAGCTCGACATATTTCCTTAATTACAACTATAATGTTCTCTGGTTCTAATATTTTATTTTGTGAGGACTATTGAAAAAATGCAGAGGACTGCTTTATAGCCAGGTGGTGACAGTATCAATCATCCTTCACATGAGTTAAATTCTTTCTGTGCCTTCTGAGAATTTGCAGATTGAAGCTGGAGTCAGAGGAGTGTTCTGAGAAAATGTAAAGGACAGCAAAATGAATTTTGCCCTTAAGAATTTTGATGGAAAAGAAAAAGGAAATTTAATCAGCCACTTTACATTTACATTATGGATTACCAGCAGGATTTTGACTGTCATGGGTAAATGTCAGGAACACTAATTAGGTTATTTCACAGTTTGTGTGGAATTTAATAGAAAACATTATTTCACATAAAACGCAAGCTTGAAGAAAGGAATTTTATTCTCATAAGTCTTTTGTTTCCTCATAAGGCTGCTTTCTTTTCCTCTATCTTTTATATCCTTAGGATGATGGAATCAAACTGGGCATCACTCAGAATACAGATTGGTGCTGGGATGTTCTGTAAACTTAAGGATGCAGACAGTGTGTCTTATTCCTGATATACCACGGGTCTGCATTGCCATGTGGAAAGATTAATTACAGCTCACATCAATTTTGGCCTCTAGATGTCATGTAAAGAACATAATATCGGAGAGGAAATCTGCAGAATTTTGATTATGGCCATCTGAAAAACTATGAGTGGGAGGGGGAGAAAAAAGGGATTTTTGTATTCCTTTACAGGGTATCATTCACTTACTAGGCAGGCAGAAGCACTTAGACTGAAAATCACGTCTTGAAAGTATTAGGAAATGTTCATTCACTTCAATGAGTCTACTTCAGGATTAACAGGGAGATAAGGATTTATAAGAGGTGTGCTCCCTATAACCATTCTCTAAGATGGAAAGTGATAGTGTTGATAGCATCTAGAATACTCAAGAAATCACAACAATTAATGCTCTCTTCTATATTTAAGAGGAAAAACCAGACAAAAACAAGAACGTAGATGTCTGGGCATTTTTATGATCCTCCCTTGAAGAGAGAACAAATAGGAGAAGAGCAAATGTGAATGAATCTTAAATTATTATATAACTCTAATTACAGTATTTTAGTAAGAGACCAAATGATTCGGGCTTCCATTTTTGTGCAGGCCGTTTTATAACAGGAAAATAAAATGTGTTTCAGTCTGTTTTACAAAACCAAGCAAAAAAGGCAACTGGATAAATCACAGAAAAAATCCATCACAAAAATTGTATAACATGGATTATAAAAGGAGACCATATCTGTTCATTCCTATGTTTCATACAATCTTCAGTTAATTCATCACAGTGTAGATCCCTGGATATTTAAGGACAATGGGTAATGTCCTCAAGCCCTTCTCTTATTTCCATTTGCAGCCCTAGAATGCAGTGGGCTGCAAACAACAAGCCATTTAAGTGCCTTCCTAGGAGAATAGGTACACTTCGATAGACAAGCTGGCTGTAAAATGAGCAAGAAAACACAAAGCAGTGAGGACAGGGAAATCATGCAGAAGAACCAAAAGGAAGGAAGAGGAGCAGAATATAAGAAAATGAGAGTCTGCTTAAACCAACGTATGGTAATCAGCTCAGACAGTGGAAAAGCTTCACAGTCGACACTGAAACAGCACATCTGATTTCAGAAGCAGAACAGTGGGATAATGAATAGTGTCAAACCTTTTGGTCTTTAAAACTAGGTTCAGATTCATCCCCAGGAAAACTCTAGTGATTGAAAAAGTACTGGATTCCTCTTGAGTAGCTGAAGTTGAATTTCTTCTTTTTCCCTAGAGCTGCCAAAAAAGTGGAAGAAGCTCAGAGTAATTGCTGAACTCATTCTAATTATAGGTCTTGCTTGTGCATCTGAATTAAGCAACTTTTTTTAACCTAAGAAAGTTTCATTGAGTGCACAACAAAAAAACATCATTATTATTTATAAAATTAAATTACATTTTTACTCTAAAAGAAAAACCACAGTATATTCAGGTCATCATAATATTATTCCCATGCCTTTCTTAAGCCATAGTCCAGCCATTCCTGATTATCGCTTTCACTGTTTATTACTTGGAACATTTCTTACAGCAGAAACAATTTTAAGAAATTACTAGGCCCAAATCAAAGAATTATTTGAGTCTGAAACTTTTTGCTTACAGTGACAAGGCAAATGTTGGGGAGTTTTTCTTAGAAAAGGATATCTGTCACCCAGCTCATAACCAAAATCTCCCACAACATATGACTAAAACGTATATGAAAATATGGAGATAAAGATAAACTTCACAATAGCATATACCTTTATTCTTTGTCAATCTATTTCTAGCATCTGCAGGAATTTGCACATAACAAGAGTTTGTAAAACCTGACTTAATATGTACATTAGTACATCTGCAAGCTATCCAGGCTGAGCCCCCTGGAGTCTTGCCTAATTGAGAGGAGGTCCCTTTGTCTACCTTCCTCAATACCACTGGATCAGCAATGCAAGTCCTGAAAGATTCTCAATAAACCTGGAAGTTAGAAACATGGCCAGCATCTCCTTACAGAACATTTGTGTGCTTCTGTTAAGACTACTCTGCTGTTATGTCCCTCAATTGTCTCTGTCTCACCACCAGCATTTGCATTAGACTATTGGGTGCATTCTCATGCTGTCCTTTGGTTTTTATTTATAATTCACCACAAGAAGCACAGAATTCCTATGTGAAACCTCACACCAAGTATCCTTTTCCAAGCAGCGAGTACCACTGAGAAAAGAAGAATACTAAACAGCAGGGAGAGGGAGAGATGGAAGGAGGTTGAAAGGGAAACTCGAAAAGGGGGAGAGCGGGAGAGAGCATAAAAAGTCAAGAGATGCATCCAAAGTCCTTGGTGCTCAAAGGTCAGAGAGACAGAAGGATTATTTGAGGAACAAACTAACAAGAAAGTCCTAGAATCAATAAATCAAAATGGAGTCTCTTTTCCCATCTTCATGTTCTATTTTAAAGTGTACTTGCTTAGAGGGAAATAAGCCATTTTCTGTCCTTTGTAGTTAGTTTTGTGTTCAGTGGAGTGTGTAAGTATGCTTCTTAACTCATAAATAACAGTGCAAGCATTGAATACAAGGAAGGAAGTGGCTTAAAAAGCAGTGAGACTCTACCCTTTCTTATCAATAATTCTGTTTTCCAAGTTTTTAAAGCCATAAGCCAAAATCTAGAGAGAAACTGTATAATATCTAATAACTATAAATACCCTTGAATTAATGCTTGCTCAGTATATTTACCATATCACATAATATATAACCCAAAATAAATTATATATCACTCTTAGAACTGTCAATATTATTCAGCTCTCTTCCTTTTAATTTCTTTAAGTCAAAAACTACAGTTTCTAACAGTATTTTTTTACCATAATACAATAAGGTATTCCTCAATAAATATAATTACTGATTTTTTTAAGATTTGTTTGTTTGTTTGTTTGTTTGTTTTTAAACAGAGGGGAAGGGAGGGAGAAAGAGAGGGAGAGAAACATCAATGTATGGTTGCCTCTCGAATGCCCCTACTGGGGACCTGGCCTGCAACTCAGGTATGTGTCCTTACTGGGAATAGAACCTGCAACACTTTGGTTTGCAGGCCAGCACTCAGTCCACCGAGCCACACCAGCCAGGGCCAATTACTGAATTTTTAACTAAAAAATATGAAAGGAAAATAATGTTTTCATAGTATTAAGGCCAGCTATTATAAAACATAATTTTTCCCTTAACAACAAATGCCTGCCCTGGTCTGTTAGCCCAGTTGGTTAGGGTGTTGTCTAATATGCCAAGTTTGCAGGTTCAAATCCTGGTCAGAGCACATACAATGAATGTATAACTAAGAACAATGAATCAATGTTCCTCTCCTCTCTTCTCCTCTCCTCTCCTCTCCTCTCCTCTTCTCTTCTTCTCTCTCCCCCTTTTGCCTCCTGTAAAATTAATTAAAAAAAAAAAATAGATGCCAGACAAGCATACCTAATACTTTACAAGTATTGATCCAATGTTTATACCAAGTGAGTTCAAGAAATCATTGCAGCACAGCTGAATAATTTCAAAAATTAATAAATTAAGACTCCACTTTCTTCTTCATCCCCTCCCTGAGAAGAAGGTTAACAATAATTCCCACCTAATAAGCATCATTATTGTGAGTTGATCATTGCATATTTTTATGTACTCACATACTCAATGTTATTTATATAACTATTAAGCAATCTCTAGAAGATTTAATTGCACATCTTTAATCATCTTTCTAAAGAATATTTCCTAGAGCTCTAAGTAGCTCAATGTCTTGCCTCAAAACATTAATGACCATCTTATCATTTCTATTGCTTAATCCAGATTCAAGATACTGTAATTTCAACATCTTCTCTGTCATTTTGCCATCACCACACAAATTCACTATTATTAGCTCCCATCTAAATAAGGTTTTAGTCCTTGCTGGTGTAGCTCAGTGGGTTGAGTGTGGGGCTGTGAACCAAAGGGTCACTGGTTCAATTCCCAGTCAGGGCACATGCCTGAGTTGTGAGTCAGGTTCTCAGTAGGGGACCCATGACAGGCAGCCACACATTGATGTTTCTCTCCCTCTCTTTCTCCCTTCCCCTCTAAAAACAAATAAATAAAAATCTTTTTTAAAAATAAATAAATAAATAAAGTTTCAAACTTAGAAGGTAATAGTAAGTTCCCATAGCCATTTCATTTCTGGGATATATTCAGTGTCTTTCATTATCCTGTTAAAATTCTCTTCTCCATTAAATAAGTCCTATTATTTCCCATTAAACCCAAAATATCTCTTATGGGTACTGCATGTTAGTTTTCATTTGCTGGATTTTGATAAGTATACTTTTTAGGAATAAAAATGACTGATTTCTGGATAAGTATCATTAAAAAGTATTTTTTTTTCCTATTTCAACGTTAGTATTCTCTGTGGATTTCTATTCTGGACAAGGCAATTCTAACTTCTTGAATATATAAAATCCCCAATCTTAATGGATTAACATAAGAGCAGTTTATTTCTTGCTCATGTAATAGTCCAATACTGGTATTCTTTGTAGAACATGGATTTCCAACTCCTTCTATGGCATCTTCTTCCTATGGAACAGCAGTGATCCAGGACCTCCCAAAATCCCCAAGACCCTTTTAGTAGATCCATGAGTTAAAACTAGTTTTGCAAGGATACCGAAGTGTTATTTGTCTTTTAATTCTTATCTCAAAATAAACAGTTGCATTTCCCAAAACTATGTGTTGGGTGATATCACAGACACTTGAATGAAAAATTAAGAAAAACATTAATGAGATTTTCAAAATATGAAATAATAACACTTTTCTCACATTGTTTTGTTTTGAAAAATATAGTTACTTCTCATTAAAAATTATTATTTGTATAATGGTGTTTTATTTTATGTTAAATGTATTAAGAGGAATACTTTTTTATAAATTTCTTAATTCTCAATTTTTTTTTTAAAGATTTTATTTATCATTTATTTATCTTTTAGAGGGGAAGGGTAGGAGAGAAGGAGAGGGAGAGAAACATCAATGTGCGGTTGCCTCTTGTATGTCCCCTGCCGGGAACTGGCCTGCAACCGAGGCGTGTGCCCTGACTGGGAATCGAACCTCGATCCTCTGGTTCGCAGGCCCGCGCTCAATCCACTGAGCTACACCAGCCAGGGCTTAATTCTCAATTTTAAAGTCGAAATACATAATAGGCAAATACAGTGTTTGCATCCTCCCACAACCATATTAAAATTAAAACTAAACTACAGAACAATCATCCCTGGGAACCAATCTAAAGTCTAGCTGAAATGAGGTCTTATAAATAAGGAAATGCAGAATAAGCAACACCAAAACTGGAAGATGTGGAGATGAAAACGAGCTGTTCACTCATACATGTCACACATGTGGCAGATTGGGAGCAATATCTTGGCTGCAGAGGTCACACATGAGAAGCAATAGATTCCAGCCCCACACCAGTTCCCCAAGGCCAGGGTTCCAATGCCAGGAAGAGAAGTCCCCATGACTTCAGGCTGCAAAAATCAGCAGTGATTGTGGCTGAGCTATACGGAGAATTTCTGCAGTCCCAGGACTCCTTCTAAAAGGGCCCACACATGGATTTACTTGCACTCATTTGCTTTGAGCTCCAGCACTGGGGCAGCAGTTCAAAAGTCACTGGGGTCACCAGTTCAGGAAGGAACTGAATTGTGTACAGTCAGGACAAGAGATGAAGGAGTAGCTCTCTCCCAGACAGAAGTGCTGGCAGAGGAAATTTTTCTTTTGCTAAGTTTGCCCTCTCAGGTTAGAAGGCAAGTGCCATCGACCTCACTAACACTGTTCACCCCACCCTGGTCATTCTCTAAGACCCTGCCCCACCCAAGTTGCAGGCCCAACCAAGACATTTTCTGTGGCTGCTTCATATAAACAACCTGCCTTGGCTCATGCTGCTGACTCTTCTAAAATCTTTCTAAAAAAAAGATTAAAAATATGAATAATAAAAGTGCAATAAATAAATATCTACCCACAATGGCTTCAAATGCAAATGGATTAAATGTTCCTATCAAAAGACATATGATGGCTGAAGGAATAACAAAATAAGACCCTTGCATATGCTATGTGCAGGTTTTACAAGAGACTCACAAACTCCAAAGAAGCAGCAGCTGGTCTCAGTATCACTACCTCTTGCTAAGTGGTCCTAGGCCTGGCACTAGCAGAAACCAGCTTTAGTTCACAGCTTAGCCTCTCCAGGGTACCTCCAAGGGAAGCATAAGTAGCAGCCATCTGAAAATCTCTTAGTAGCTCATGTTGAGTGGCCCAAGACAGAGCAAAGGTAGTGACTAACCTTGGTCTGCACTTCCCGGAGGCCTTAGAGCCAGTGCACGTGGTGGCCAGCTTTAGACCATATGAGAGCACCACCCAACCACTTACACTGGTGACACACTAAAAGGGTAGACTCAGTAGGCACCAGATACTTGCTGAAGTGAATTCTACTGCATGGGATTGGCCCCTGAACAGCTGATCCTGTACTATGGTCTTGGCCAGTCCTCAAAGTCAACTGCCTAAGGATAAATGCCTCTGACCAATATTTCAACATCAATCAAGGCTCAACTACAAGAGGGTAAACACGGCCTACATGAAAGGCATACCTGGAGCACACAGCTTAGGTGACCAGGGAAGCTGCCCCGCTGGTCCCTACAGGACACCTACTCCAAAGGTCACTCTATCAAAACTGGGAGATAAAGTAGTTCAGCCTAATACATGGAAAGAAACACAGGGAGGCAGGCAAAATGAGAATACAAAAAAAGGTGTACAAAATGAAAGAACAGAACAAAGCTCCAGAAAAAAGTAAAAATACTAAATAGCGAAGTCAAGCAATCTACTAGATGAAGTTTAAAACACTGGTTATAATGATGTTCAATAAACAGAAGACATAAACATAGAACTTTAACAAAAAGATAGGAAACATAAAAATGGACATAGAAAATATGAAAAAGAACCAGTGAAAAGTGAAAAATACATTATAGAGAATCAACAGTAGAGTAGATGAAGCAGATGATCACATCAGCAATTTGGAATATAAAAAACTGAAAACATCCAACAGCAAAAATTTTTAAAAAATGAATCCAAAAAACTAGACTAGTTTAAGGAGCTTCTTGTACAACTTCAAGTGTATCAAAATTTGCATCACAAAGGTGCCAGAAGAAGAAAGAAATTAAGGAATTGAAAACCTACTTGAGAAAATAATGAGGGAAAACTTCCTTAACCTCATGAAGGAAATAGGCATAGAAGTCCAGGAAGCACAGAGGGTCCCAAAAAGTTTGAACCCAAAGAAGTCCCCACCAAGATACACCATAATTAAAATGACAAAGGTCAAATACAAAGAGAGAATCTTAAAAGCAGAAGAAAAAAAAAACGAATTCTAGTTTGAAGTGGTAAAATAAGTAGAAAAAAACATTTTTTGTTTTATATATTTTTGCTTCCTTACGTTCCAAATTACTGATGCAATTTTCAGCTTTATCCACTCTACTGTTGATTTCCTGTAAATTATTCTTTATTTCAATTAGTGTATCCTTCATTTCCGATAGGATTTTTTATGCTGTTGAGGTCATCCTTAACTTTCTTAAGCATCCTTATAACCAGTGTTCTGAACTCTGCATCTGATACATTGCTTATCTCCATTTTGTTTAGTTCTTTTTCTGAAGTTTTGATCTCTTCTTTCATTTGGGCCATGTTTCTTTGTCTCCTCATTTTGGCAGCCTCTCCATGTTTGTTTCTATGTATTAGATGGAGCTGCTACATTTCCCAGTCTTGTTAGAGTGGCCTTGTGTAGTATGTGTCCTGTAAGGTTCAGTGACAGCTTCTCCTATTATCCAAGCTGGATATGCAAGTTGTACCCACTGTGTGGGCGGTGTACAGCCTCCTCCTGTAGTTAAGCCTTCAGACATCACCTGTGCTCTATCCAGGGACACACAGCCTTGGCTACAAAGTGATCTTCAGGTGGCTGATACTTGTGCTGGGCTTAGAGGTGCCCAGGAGAGGACAGCTGTGAACCAAGGCCAGCTGCTCTTGATGCCTGGCCTGGGACAACATAGTGAGAGGTATAGGGCTCACTGAAGCCAGCTGTTTCTTCTTTGAGAAAATTTAGGAAAATCTAAAGCATGGGCCAAGATGGAAAAGCAACTGGAAACAGCTTGAGTGGGCCTGAAAGTTGGCTTGAGCAGGAGAACTCAAGGAATCACCAGGGTAGGGTGAACAGTGTTAACCATATTGATGGAGTGTCAGATACGATGCTGCCTGCTGACTATGTTGGGGGAAGGCTCAGAAAAGAAACAATGGTCTCTGCCAGCACTTCTCTCTGGAGAAATCTGCCCCCTAGCTCTCACCTTGATGCTAGACAATTCAGTTCTTCTTTGTGTGTCTCTGATTCCTTTCAATCTGCTGCTCTGGCACTGGAGCTCAGAGGGAGTGAGTCTGAGTAAGTCTGTGAGTGTGCCTTTGAAGAGGAACTGCTTGGAATTCAGAAGTTTCTTTGTTCACAGCCTTAATCCCCACTGGTTTTTACAGCCAGACATTATAGAGACTTATCTTCCTGGCACTGAAACCCTGGGCTGAGGGACCTGGTGTGGGGCTGGGACCTTTAATTCCTTAGATATCCCTCCCAATTTTTATCTGCCATGTGTGGATATTGCGTCAGCCCGTTCCTCTCTATGTCCCTCCTGCCTGTCTTGATTTGATTTTTTTCTTTAATTCCAAGTTGAAAGACTTCCATTCAGCTCAATTTCTGACAGTTCTGAATGATGGTTGTTCTATAGTTTAGTTGTAATTCTGATGTGGAAGTGTGAGGAGGAGAGCCATGTTTACCTATGCCACCATCTTACACTACATCCTTCTGGATGCTCTATTTAGTTCATTGGTCAGAACCAGACAAAGCTTATTCATGTAACATAATAAGAGCTAAGCCTGGCTGGTGTAGCTCAGTGGATTGAGCGCGGGCCTGCGAACAGAAGGATCGCGGTTCGATTCCCAGTCAGGGCACATGCCTGGGTTGCCAGGCCAGTTCCCGGCAGGGGACATACAAGAGGCAACCGCACATTGATGTTTCTCTCCCTCTCTCCTTCCCTTCCCCTCTAAAGATAAATAAATAAAATCTAAAAGGAAAAAAAAAAAGTACTTAAAAAAATCTTTAAAAAAAAAAAGAGCTAAGGCTACAAATATTAATCATATCAATACATGTGAATAGGCTTAACTCATTTATTTAAAGTAAAGAAAATATAACATCTTGTTTCACCTAATATAAAGATACTCAAAGAGATTTTCTTAATGCAGACAAAATATACCTTTCTAAAGTGGTACAATTGTTATGAAGAAATATTTTGACAGATTTATTTGGCCTTTGACACAACAATCCCATCTTTAGCAATGTATCCCAAATATATGCTAACAATATTTTTAAAAATATATGTACAAGGTTATTTATTTAAGAACTGATTTATATTAGCAAAAACCTAGGAATAACCTAAATATCTATTAATATAGGACTTGTTGAATAAGTTAAGTTGAGCTCCACAAAGTAGAACATTCTGCTACTGCAAAAATAAAGATATTTCTATATGCTACCCTAGAATAACTTCTTAGATTTATATTAGTTGAAGATAAAAAGGCAAGGTAGAGAGAAGTGAGTATATTATATCACTGTTTATCCAAGAAAGAAGAGGATATTAATATATGTGTTTACATTTGACAAACAAAGGAATAAAAAAACAATATTTTTTAATGCTTACCTATAAATAGAGTGTGGGTATAAGATAAATGCAAAGGATGAGGAGCTTGACATCTTTGAATACACCTATTTTACCTATATTTTAAAGCCAAAAAACAGGAAAGAATATGGCAAATAACAATAAACAAATAAACAAAACTGTGTAACTTGTTGGAGGCATAAGCACCCAAAAAGTAGCTATTGCAAGAGTCTTTAATATGTTAACTTAATATAGTAATTTAACTACAAAAAAAGCTGACACTGATTTCCATAATCATATTGTTGGAAAATTGTGATTGTCAATGAAGATTTTTTTTATATTTTGTGGAATAAAACAGATGACCAATTATATAATATCCTCATTTTATCATTACTAGGATTGTTGGGAATTGGTGTCTCTGTGTGGCAGAAATAGGTTTAAATTAAAGTTATAATTGCTTAAATGAAATTCAGTACTTTTGAATTGTAATTGAAGGACTCAGTTAAACTCATGATATATTTCACCTTAAAAAAGTAATCCTATCTGCACTCACTGATAAGGCCTCAAATTAATGACCTACAGTTGCATGAAAGTTAATAAGAGATTCTTGGGAAAATGTCCATTCTAGTTATGGAGTTGAATACATACAAGATGACCCCGGAAGCTCATAACTCTTAGGAAGAAAGACATCAAAGACTACTCCAGTCATACCAAAAAGACTCACAAGGCAATTTAATTGGGCTCTCATAGGCCACAAGAATGGACAAAAAAGATTATCACTGTAATGGAGAAAGCATACCAAGTTCATTTAAACTAATGAATTCATAATTTTACTAAAAGACAGAAAAAAAAAACAAAACCCTATTTAGTTAGCATTGAGGTATACAAGTCAACCCACTACAGGCTTCCTTTGGTATCCACAGGGCAATTAGCTGCAAAACCCTCCCCATTAAGACATCAAAATCTACAAATGCTCAAGTCCCTTTTATAATAAAATAGAGCAGTATTTGTATATAACTTACCAACATCCTGTGCTATACTAAGAGGTATTCAATATTTTGCATCTCTTGGCCACACTGGAAGAAGAACTATCATGGACTACACATTAAATACATTGAGACACATAATCACAAAAAAAAATCTCACAATGTCTTAGGTAAAATTATGATTTTGTGTCAGGCTGCATTCATTGCCATCCTGGACTGCATGTGGCCCATAGGCTGCAGGTTGAACACACCTACTAAATCATCTCTAGATTACATATAGTACCTAATACAATGAAAATCTTCTGAAAAGTTGTTATACTGTTTAGGAAAATAGTGATAAGAAAAAAAAAGTCTGTGCATGTTCTTTACAGACACACCATCAAAGTCCTAACTATATGGTACTTGTTAGCAACAACATAACTTTTTAAAATATTTTTTATCTTTAGTTGGTTGGAATTGCAGATGCAGAGAGCCAGGTGTATTTTAACAACTGGTAAAAGGAAAAAATAAACATTTAACTTGCTTTTTCTAAGTGAAGTTTACCAAACGGCAAACAAATAGAAGATAAATACTTGTCTTTCTAGAAGTAATCCAGGTAATAAAAGGAAAAGAAATTAAAAAATGAAAGTCTCTTTCTAGCTGGCACCAAGCTATGGGCATATCTCGAGACAACTGGCACAAGTGTTACAAGACCAAGTGCAAGAGAAAGCCCCACCACAAAAAGCAAAAATATAAGCTATGATTTCCCACTGCCAACAAGTAAAATTGGCCCCATTTCATTTACATGGTCTACTTGTGGGGAGAAAGCAGGAACTACTGAGCCTTGAGGCTGGATGTAGGCAACTTCTCCTTCGACTCAGAGTAATGCATGTGTAAAACAAGGATTACCAATGTTATCTACAACGCATACAATGACAAATTGGTCTGCGCCAAGATCCCAGGAAAAAGAACTGCATTGTGCTCATTGATGGGATGCTGTACCAACAATGGTATGAGTTCCACTATGCACTGCCCCTGGGCTGCAAGAAGGGGGGCAATTATTATTATCTTTATCTTATTATATGTTTTGGCCTCCTTTGTTTATTTCCAGGCTCACTGTTCTGTTTTTATGCCAGTACCATGCTGTTTTGATTACTCTGGCCTAGTAATATAGTTTGATATTAGGTAGCATGATTCCTCCAACTTTGCTTTTATTTCTCAAGATTACTGGTGCTATTTAGGATTTTTTGTGGTTCCATATAAATTTTTGGAATATTTGTTCTGGTTCTGTGAAATATGTCATTGATATTTTGACAAGAATTGCATTGAGGACTTCTGGCCAACATGGAGGCGTAAGTGGACACACTGTACCTCCTCTCACAACCAAAATTAAGGAAAACAAATATCTAAAGCAAGAAAACAACCAGAACTGATAGAAAATTGAACTGTACGAAAGTCCAACAACCATTAATCCAGACTAGTAGGAGGAGCAGAGTCGAGGTAGGAAGAAGTGGAGGTGCGGACCCGGGTTCAGGGTGGGAACTGTGCAGACCCAGTGGGGCCACACAGGGTGGCTGGCTGGCCAAGTGGTCCCACATTCGCACGTGGATGATCCAGGTGAGGGGGAAGTGTTGGAGGGGACTGGAGTCTGGGAGAGAGTGGAGCAAGTGCCATTGTTCCCTCTCAGGCCCTGTCCCCTTGTGCAGTGTCACTGTCCAGCAACTGGGCTGCCCCGCCCTGGGGAACACCTAAGGCTCCACCGCTCGTTACGTAACAGCCGTGACCAGACCCCCCCCAAGAAAAAGGCTCAAATGGGAGAACAAATCAAAGCCACAGAGCCAATTCACCTAAGCAACCAAGAGATAGCCAACCTATCAGATGCACAGTTCAAAGCCCTGATGATCAGGATGCTCACAGAATTGGTTGATTTTGGTCACAAATTAGATGAACAAATGAAGGCTACAATAAGTGAAATGAAGGAAAATGCACAGGGAACCAATAGAGATGGGAAGAAAACTGGGACTCATATCAATGGAGTGGACCAGAGGAAAAAAAGAAACAACCAAACAGAAAAGAATGAAGAAACAAGAATTCAAAAAAATGGGGAGAGGCTTAGGAACCTCCAGTACATCTTTAAAAGTCCCAACATCCGAATTATAGGGGTACCAGAAGGGGAAGAGGAAGAGCAACAAGAGGAAAACTTATCTGAACAAATAATAAAGGAGAACTTCCCCAATCTGGCAAAGGAAATAGACTTCCAGGAAGTCCAGGAAGCTCAGAGAGTCCCAAAGAAGTTGGACCCAAGAAGGAACACACCAAGGCACATCATCATTACATTAGCCAAGATTAAAATGAAGGAGAGAATTCTAGAAGCAGCAAGGGATAAGGGGACAGTCACCTACAAAGGAGTTCCCATCAGACTGTCAGCTGATTTCTCCAAAGAGACCTTACAGGCAAGAAGGGGCTAGAAAGAAGTATTCCAAGTCACGGAAGTCAAGGACCTACACCCAAGATTGCTCTATCCAGCAAAGCTGTCATTTAGAATGGAAGGGCAGGTAAAGTGCTTCTCAGATAAGGTCAAGTTCAAGGAGTTTATCATCACCAAGCCCTTATTATATGAAATGTTAAAGGGACTTATCTAAGGAAAAGAAGATAAAAAATATGACAGTAAAAAGACAGCGAACTCAGAGATATTAACAACCACACCTAAAACAAAAGCAAACTAAGCAAACAACTAGAACAGGAACAGGAACACAGAAATAGAGATCACATGGAGGGTTAGCAACAGGGGAGTGGGGGGAGGAGGGAGGATGGTACAGAGAATAAGTAGCATAGATGGTAGGTAGCAAATAGACAGGGGGAGGGCAAGAATAGTGTGGGAAATGTAGAAGCTAAAGAACTTATGACACATGGACATGAAATAAAGGGGGGGAACATGGGTGAGAGGGGGTGTGCAGGGTGGAGGGGAATGATGGAGAAATGGGACAACTGTAATAGCATAATCAATAAAATATATTAAAAAAAGAATTGCATTGAATCTATATATTGCTTTGGGTAGTATAGACATTTAGTGATGTTAATTCTTCTTATCCATGAATGTAGTATATGCTTCCACACATTTGCATTTTCTTCAATTTTTTCTTCAATGTCATAATTTTCCAAGTACAGTTTTTATTTTTTACATTTTTGATTAGTATGAATAAATCAACAAATAACAAGTGCTGGCTAGGATGTGGAGAAAGGGGCACCATTCTGCATGTTTGGTGGAAATGCAGACTGGTGCAGCCTCTATGGAAAACAGTATGGAGTTTCCTCAAAAAAAAATTAAAAATGGGACTCCCTTTTGACCCAGTGATTCCACTAACCCTATCCTCTATATTCATTGCAGTGTTATTTACACTCACCAAGATTTGGAAGCAATCCAAGTGTCCATTAGTACAAGAGTTGATAAACAACTCATCATTGTGTAGAATGTGGTACATTTACACAATTGAATATTACTCAGCTATAAAAAAGAAGAAAATTTTACCCTTTGTGAAAGCATGGATGGACCTGGAGAGCATTATGCTGAGTGAAATAAGCCAGTCAGAGAAAGACAAATACCGTATGATTCACTCATATGTGGAATCTAATGAACAGACTGAACTAACAAGCAAAATAGATACATACTCATAGATAGCAGGATAGCAGCTCTGGGGGAGGGGGTTGGGCATTGGGGAATGTCAGGATCAAGCAACACAGACACAGACAACAGTATGGTGATTGTTGGGGGAGAGAGTTGAGTGTAGGTGGAAGAAGATATAAGGATGATGAAAGGTAATAGAAAAAATGCAATAAAAGATAAACCATTAAATAAGAAGAAGAATATGAGGGCCAAGATGACTCTTGAGGAGGAAGAAATATTAAGCAAAAAAAAAAGATTTTAAAAAATTTAGAAGAAATATGAGGAAAGGGAAAAGTTCTAAAATCAGCCATCTTCTAGACAAGCAGTTCCACAAGGCAAGCTTCCTGCAGGCATTGCTCCGAGACCAGGCCTGTGTGTCCTCCCAGATGGCTATTTGCTGAAGGTCCAGGAGCTGGGATCTAGCTGAGGAAAATAAAGCTCAGAAAGACAAATAAATACTCCTCCTCTCTATTTGAGCTCCTGCAATAAAGGTGTCTATTGTTCTAAAAAAAAAAAAAAAAAGTATCACCATTTCGTAGTCCCTGAAATATTAATAGGTAGAGACATTATTTATTAATAGTCACTAAATAGTGAAAATGTAAACATAGTTATATGTCTTCTAATAAAAAGGATATCTGGTCACCAATGAAAGAGATTTAATGAAAATATCACATCTGAATTTGGTCAAGCTTTAAATAAAAATATCAACAAACACAATGTAGAGGGGCTAAACAAATTTGCTTAAAAAAAAAAAAAAAGCCGCAAAGATTCAATCAGCTAAATCCAGACAGTGGAAAACTCTAAAGAAAAATGACACTGTTTTTCTAACAAACATCAAAGAAAGAAGAAAGCAGAGAAAGAGTGAAATCTCTATATTAAGAGAGGTAACATTTCAAATTAAATGTACTGTTTGGTTATCGAGTGAATCAAACTATTAAATGATTACATTTATGAGATAATTGTATATTAAAACACTGATATTTTATGTACTAAGGAATTTTATTGTCATATTTAGATGTAATAATGATAACACATTTTTAGGAGTCCTTAAATTTTAGAAATATATATTGAAATACAAATGAGATGCTCTAATTTGGGGGAAGTAATTCAATGTAATGCAGTAGGATCTTAGTGGGTAAAGGTGTTAGGTTAAGTTTCCCAAAAATAGACCCAGAGACAAGGATTCATAGGCCCATTTTGTTACTTTGCTACACCCATTGTGACCCAGAGAGAGCGGAACAAGGGATGGGGAGTCCTGGTGGAACTTTATGGACTGTCCTACGGAAGGTAGCTTTAACATGATTCTGCAGCAGAAGTCAGGAGTACATATCAAATCTCTGAGATTTCCAGACCCAATATGGAGGAGTTACACGTTCATGACCCATATCCGTCAATAATTGTTCAAGGGCTAGCCATATTCTAATAAATTCCCAGGCTTTACTGACTTGAAGATGAGAGTGAGGAAATGGAAACACACATTAAGGAATCGAGGAACCAACTCTATGTTACAAGGACTGTATGGGAAACAAGATTGGTCAATTTAATAATTCGGAAGTCTGGGAGATGGATGGTGGATATATGGCTGTTCACTATATTATTCTGTACACTTCAGAATTTGTTTAAATTCCCCCTCTCCCTAAAAGACAATTTTTTAAATAAAGAAAAAATAGTCTGATTTCAAAGTATTCTCCTGGTGTCCCTCGGTTTATGGCAACATAATTTTAATCTCTGCCTCTGCTCTGTCTTTACACGGCCTTCCCCATGTCCCCAAATCTTTGTACCTCAATTTCTCCCTGTCCTCTCTCGTATAAAAACAATAGTCATTGAATTTAATGCTCACTATAAATCAGGATTATCTCTTTTGAAGATCCTTAATTACATCTGCAAAGGCATACTCACAGGTATTGAGAATTAGGACCTGACCTATCTTTTTTGGGAGGGTTTACCAACATACCTATTACAGAATGTGTAAGGGAAGGGGAGTGGTTTAAATGAATTTGGCATTAAAAAAATAAAATAAAAGGTTTGGAGTTTCAGGAAGTATCTCTTTCTCTTCTAGTTCCAGGATAATGTGCATTAGTTACCAAGTAGGTACTTATCCCTCTATCATCTGCTTCGTGGTCTCTTACTATGAACTGCCATAATTACTTTGTGGAAGCTGGCTCATAGGCTGGGAGAAGAGAGCCTACAAATCAGCTTCTCTTGGAATTCAAAAGGCAGCAAAGAATAGTGTCTGCACCCTTATTTAATGCCATGTCTCTTTATTTGGGTATAAGCCTGAAGAGGAGAAAATAGGGACTCTCTTCTAACTTCTTAACTGTCTCTGTTTTCATGCTTCTTCTCACTAGTTATGCTCAGAGGTATAAAAATTGCTAGCATATCATTTATTTCTCCTGTATCTTATCCTCTTACCAGAAAATAGAGACACAGAATACATATCTCTCTCATGCCAAGAGAGCTGTCTGAACTAAGTCAGCCAGACTAACCACTGACATACTAAAAGAAAAGTTGATAAGGAAATTTAGAAAATCGTTTTGCACGCTAATTTGCCTGATTGAAAAGCATACCATATCTTGCAGCGAGATCCTTTTCAGGAATTTTAGAAGTCAAGGATTTTTCTGAGTATCTCTCCATTTATTTCAGTAGCATTGCTAAAACTTCCCATTCCATACCTATCAACTCAAACCCTGTCTACCTCCAAGGGAGATGGACACTGGGCTAATTATGATAGAAATCTTGTACTCAATATTTTACCCTATCAAATAATAAAATGAGACACAAGATCAGAGAGGCCATCAGAAGATAATGATTAGGAAAGAAAACCACAGAATGAAAATAAAGTGGAACAAAAGGGATTGGCCAGGATCTCGGTGACACCAGCAAATCCCAAACTCCTAGCAGTTTCCCCTCCTCAGCCCTCTTTCCCAAGTCCTCATGTCCCTGTTTCCCTTCTTTCCAGTCCCACAGACGCTCCCAGTGTGCCATCCTTCATCAGTCTCCAGCAGGACACATTCCCCCTAAAGGCCTCCCCTGCAGGTCACACCAGCCTTCCTGCAGCAGAGTTTCACCAACTGCTCTGCATTAAGGCTGACCTCTCTTGTTGGGGACCTGTTTTTTTCCCCTCCGCATACTCAGCAAGTAGCTGATTTTCTCCAGTTCCAGTTTAATAGCATTATCTCAAAGCCCCAGTGTGACTGAAGCTTAAAAAGCATCGGTCGTGGAAGCTTTTGCATATATGGGTTGGAGAAATCTGAAATCCGCACGTGGAGCAGTCTCTCGCATGTCTTTTTCCAGTGAAAGCAAAAAAGTTTTACTTGTGTAGGTGGAACGAAGGAGGGGTGGAAAGCTTCCCTGAAACTAACTCCGAGTACATGCCTGAACAGCTTTACGGCACATGTTCAGCTTTAATCAGAAGATTTCTTCACAGCCTCAGGACCTAACCCCAGCCTCCAGCATGCAGTGCTCACTGTGGCTTATCCTGTAACATCAGTGAACGCTTGGGTGCACATATGCACAGTAGCTGACTTTACAAAATGGGTAGAAATAGCACTCCGGGGCCAAAGCTTGCCCTTTGTTTAAGGTTGGGTCAAATTCATCTTATAATTTTATTTTTTTAAGATTGCAAAAGTGTGATATTAGATCCCTTGCCTATAACACATCAGCTAGATTTACAAAAATTAATGGGAGAAGTAGCTTAGGGCTAAAAGTTGTTAGGGGAGGAAAAGCACACGGGCCCTGTGACTGTTCCTGAATCACTTCCTTTACAGAGTCTTTATGCTTCTTCTCAGAAAAACATCCACTCAGAGTCCGTAAATGACATAAGTGAATTTGGCCTGAAAACAAAAGAAGGCAGAAAGGGAAAAAGAACCTAGCCCAAAATGCAGCCAAGTTCTATGTTTGACTAGCTCATCTACCAAAGTAGTCAATTGTAAGGGGACAAACTTTCTTCAGACTAGTAAAGACATAATCCTTCTCTTTAGTCAAACTCAAAACCTTAGTTTCCCTTTTTATCCCCTCAAGTTTTTTTATGTTTATTTCCCACTTGGGAGGATACAGCTTCTGCTGAGGCCAGTTGCTTAAATAGTCTATCCTGAGTTTCATTTTAATCACAACACATTTTAGCTCTGAAAATGCAACAAAATTCTGATTTAAATCTTTTAAAAATATCCCTTTACGACTATTCAAATTTAATTATTGTAAGAACAGTACCACTATATTAAAATATAATCACCTTACTCCTTTTGGCTTCATGACAATGTTCATAAAGTGCTTAATATTCATGTAACATGCTACCTCACCCTGTAATATCACTATATTTATGGAAAGAAATTGTAATCCTCTTTACTGGCTCAGGTTAATTCCAATAAAATATTAAATCCATTTTCTAATCTAAATGAGTTCATTAGGAGAGGCATGGTACTGAGAATACCAAACTCTCTGCAGAGTTCAGCTTCATTACATTTCCGCACTGTGCGTTTCCAGAGCTGTTGTACTACATTTATGAGGATTTATCTGCACTGTTCCAAAAACATTCATCCTAATTCTACTCCTTCTGTGCATGCTAATCATGAATATGTTAAGTGGAAATACTAAGCTTGTAGCCAATCTCATCCCCAGATGGGTTCAAGTTATGATTACAGAAGCAAATTTGCCATAAGCACTCTTAGAGCAGTGCCAGTGAGGAGGAAATGAAGGTTTAGAGCTATGCTTAAAAAGAAAAAGGAAAAAAAAAAGGCATTTTGAGACAAAGTAGGAATGTCATAGATGCTAGAGGGAAAAGGGGTGGGAGGAGGTGGGTTCAGTTTGCTGTGTCTCAGAGAGAACTTGAAGGATATATAAATAGATCTGTCTGAAAAAATTAAAATAAATACAAAGATTAAATCATTAGCTTTAACTGCTTGGAGTGTCCAAAAGTCCATAATCCAAAGTTGAACTCTACATTATTCAGCTCATTACTTCTAGCAAAGCTTTACTCCATTAAACACTCCATTTGAAAGAAATAATAGACCTTTTAGAAAGGAAAGATGAGACCAATCTGGGATATTCAGGTAGTGAATAATTACACAATCCCCAACTGTTTGCCCAGGGAGTGCTTTGACCTGTTTTTCCACATATATCTAGCAGTTCTTTTCTTTCCCTTGCAGGCAAAAGAAAAAATAATAGGTCATTTTACTTTTACTCATATATCACATAGGGTAAATCCATTAAGAATCATTCAGTTAGCTCCAATATGTTAGCATGTGCAGTGACCTCCTAGGAAGACCATTTTAATATATATATTTCAGAAAATTAATAAAACAAAAGGTTTCCTAAATATGCACGTGGTGGATCTCTACCTATTTTCAGAATAAGATGAAGATGAGCAAGAAGCAAGTTGAGTGTTAATCTATTCAATGCCTGCAATACATTGTCAGCCTAAAATGAAACCCAGTGGCCACTGGTTGTCACTGTTGTACCACAAAACAGCAATGCTGGTACTATTCTTTCAAAGACTGCCTGCATTTGAAATGATGTATTTGACTATTTGGCTTATCACTAAAGCAGAGCACAGGAACACATACCAAGGCCCATGGATTTTAGACTAAGTATTAGGCATTTGGATGTGAGAGTTGGACCAGAAAAGGTTTCTGTATAAATCACAAAGATGTGAAGTATAGATCTGATTATTACATAAACAAATACTCTGCATTTAAATAGTCATGTGAGGTATCGGTTAGTTAAAACATGCATTCTGTCTGATATTTAAACTAAATATTATTATGTAATGCCTGCTCTATGTATATCCCTTCCAATCTTACTTTATTCAAATGAAGTGCTCTCTAAAGATTGCACTTATAACATTTTTAATGAGTAAATGACTAGACAGCCTGGACATAATATTCCTTTTCCAAATCTGATTAAAAGTGGCAAGACAAGAAATCAATGAGATCCTGAATATAAAATCCCAAAATATTCTGCTGTGTTTGAAATTAATTAAGTACTGTGACGCAGAAGATTCAAATCAATGCACATCAGTGATGGTAGTGTTAAAGGTGGGAAGAGTTGGCAAGAAATCAGCATGGTATTCATGGTTATAAGATGATTATCTACTCAATGAAATTAAAGGTTAAAATTAGACCAACTGTGCTTTGGGAAAATGCAGAGGGAGGTCTTGAAAGTCAAGAACCATCACTGTTCCTGAATACAAATCTTTCAAATTTGTGAAATAATACCTTTTAAAGGAATGAAAGGATGGCATTTGAATTTCAATTTAAATAAATAAGATTCTTTACGAACTGTATTAACAATCAGTTAAAAACTTGGCACTGGTGTTTTCCACTGACTACAGTGTGAGTTGGGAGAGGGGAGGCAGGGTTGAAAGCATCGATAGTATTTTTTTCTTATTTGAACTCACACAGCTGGACTATGGAGTTTATCTTCAAATGATTTCTCAAGATAAAGTACTATTGTTTTCAAAATTATTTTTCATGATGTATAACTTTATAATATTTTCTTTCTCTCCCTCCCTCCCTTTTTTCTTTCCTTCTTTCTTTTCTTTCTTATTTTTCTTTCTTGCATCCTTACTTTTCTTCCTTAACCTTGAACATGTAATAATCCAGAAGCAATAAGGGAAAAATACATAATCAGGAAAGAGTAGATTATTAATACTACCTATATTAATAAAATAGGTATAAAGGTTGTTCCATTTTAATATTTTTCACATTAAAAATAGGTTAAGATATATAAAGACTATGTCAATCACACCTCTTGTGTAGATTATATTTTCATTAACATGAAAGCGTTTTTAATACATTGATTTTTGTTTTGATATGGCAAATTTGAATAATCGCCCTCTCTTGGAAGAGGCAGGCATATTGACAGAAACAATTTCAAACACTCACACCCACACAAAAAAGATAATTATGTCCAAAAATCAAACTATATGAAGAAAACTTATCAATATTGGTATATAATTGTATAAGCTTTCCAATGTGTCCTTTAAGTAAGTGTTCTCTAAAGTGGGAAGAAGAGCAGCCAGGTCTTTCAACAGCAGTGCTTGTGGAAAATAATGCTTCCTGGCCTATTTACAAGACCTGCAGAACCAGAATCTCTCTGAAATATGTATTTTCAGCAAACTTTCCACATGATTAAGAGCATTAAATTTTAGAGTCATTCTTTCTGTCTCATTAAAGTAGAGAAGAAATATTATGACATTATAAAGGCTATAATTAATACCATTTTCATGATTGATAGAATCAAAGAACAAAGCCTGTATACTATCATTTAAATAAACTGCACCAAATAAAAGATAGAATTATTTTTATGCCCTCATATGATAATTATATATTTGCAATGAGATATTACATAAAACACATGGTACATAGACACTAATTTAATAAGAAAGTCATTTGAAAATAAAATATATGTGATGGAAAGTGTTCCATCACATATATAGTGCGCCCCCCCCCCCCGCAAAAAAAAAAAAAAAAAACAGAGACAAAAGAAGCTTTATCTCTTCTTTTCTGTGATGGCTTTTATATCATTACCCTCTTCGGTGATTTTTTTTTTATTGGGTAGCCTCAAAAATTATTTGAGGAAAGTTTCTTTGTGTTCAAATTTTTTCATCTTCAAAATATTACACTCAGCTCTATTCATGTAGTAAGTACATAGTAACCATTTGGTGAACGAGAAAGCTTATTAAGGACACACTCCATAGTAATACTTCCCTAAGACCATAAATATATTCTTTAAGCATTTAGAGTAAAGTATATTTTGTTAGTTAACTAATTTTCATTTTAGTGCTTAAAGTAATATCATTCAATACCCAACTACATTCTTGTGCCACGTGCTCTCCATGTTCTCTGAAAGAAGGGCAATAAATCCGTAAAAGCCTTATATAAGGGAGAAGGAAAATGAAAGACTAGGAAAGAGGAAGGCATCAAAGTTAGTATAAACATCACCAGCTTAAAATTTAAGATTATGACAGTCTCTACTTTTCCTGTCTTCCTTTGAGAGCCAGAACCTACCTGCAGGTTTTAGCAGTACACTGGCCTCTTAACTAGAGACTACAATTCCCAAATTGTCTTCAGGCTAGGTATGGTCATGTTACTGAGTTCCTTCCTAAGAAATCTGAGGTTTGCACATATTACTTCCAGAAAATGACATGTCTCTAACTCCCTTTTCTGGAGGTAAACATGCTTGTCTGCAATGACCAAGCCCCATCTTAATTGGATACAACACAGTAAGAGAGGCAGAATAATGAAATAGAAGTGTTTGTTTTTTTTTTTTTTTTTTTTTTAATTTAGTTTCTATTTTAGACAGGTGAGAAGAAAGTAAATTCTAGCTTATTGGAGGTGTTGAATATTTTGCCCTCTGTTTTAGCTTATGACTGAAATAGTTCAGCCCCACAAAAACAGTATGAGATTATATGTGATCACGTCTGATGCATTGATTCACTCAGTTTTCTTCATCATAGCATTGACCAGGAGACGGTAAGGAAAGTCTAACCAGTGCAGTGGGTGGAACTTCAGAATAATGAAAGCAGAGGAAGGCAATCAAAATCTTGGTAGAGAATTTATATGAACATTATTAGTACCAACAAATTGCATTTGGGGTTAGTGTGTATGCTTTAGTCTCAAGAGAAAGTTAAATGTTTAATATTCTAAAATAAAATTTTAAAATGTATTTTTTTTTCTGAAAAAGCCAGAGGATAAGAAAGTCAGCCTCACTTATCAATTTCATACAGGATGAGAAACATATTTTTAGGGACACTAAGAATAGTGTATCCTATATAATATAGCAAATAATTTATATTTCAGTATAACTTGCAGGAGATGCACAGTTATTTCTCTGCTGCTGTGTCCTTCGTGTACTTCTAATATAATATACTTTATTTTTTTGAAGGAAAGTATAGGGTTTCAAGTAGTGAGGTGATAACTATACAACTATACATACCCTGTAAGCTCCCCTGTTGTGCTGTAGCCCATAATGAGCTGACATAATGTTATAAATCATCAGGATTAAAAGTTTCTGTAGTGTTCTACTTGTCTGGACTTTTGGGTGCTTTGTTTTTCAAAATCTGTGTGTTTGTATGCATATTAGTTGTTACACTTGTGAGCATTGAACATCATAAGAGAAGTTTAAAGATGCCTGCTATAACAAAAAATAGTATTGAATCTCATATTTGACAGTAACTAGATGTGCGACCTTGAGAAAGACATTCAAATTTTCTTTGTGTCAGTTTCTTCATTTATAAGAACTTATATAAAATACTAAGAATTAAACAAGGTAATATAGAAAAAAGCTTTAGCATAACACCTTTAAAAACACAGTTGTTGTCATGCTTGGGAATAAATGTCATGCCTAGAAGTAAGAAATACAAATTTTTTTTAGTAGTTACTTAACAAAACTAGAGAGCAAGTAGAAGTATGAACAAAATTGTAAGTACAATGGCTCAATTTAAACTAATTTCAGTCATATGTGACTTAAATTTTAACTCACTTAGTATAATATTTTATGACAGATAATTTTCTTTAAAAAAAAAAAGATATACATGGCAAATTCCCCCATCTGAAATAGTTATTTCCTAAAAATTTTAAACTACATTAAATACTACAGTACACTTGAGTTAATGAATACAGTATTCAAGTTAGATATGGCTATCCAATTTGTGCATGCCACTTCTCCCTTCCCATAAACCAAAATAGCCATGACTTTAAAAGTATGAAACAAGCCACTGTCTCATACCACTTGTAAAATCTGTGCTTTTTTGAGAAGTCGATATATAGAATTAAACTTAACCGGGTAGATAAATGTTCAGAAAGTGGTTTTCGGAAGACAGAGCTAGCTAAAGTAAAATTATAAAAGAACTTGTATTATAAAAATGAAGGAAGGTTCTCTGCATTCCTCACTTCGCTTACCAAGGCTGTGTCCTTCCAATAAGCTAGCTGTGCCTGTCCCTGCTCTGCCTCCAGAGGTGGCCAATCACTCAGATATGTCCAGATTCTCCTGGAGTCTTTGTTAAATTCTCAGCTTCTGAACTAGGTTATTTTCCTCAGGGATGCTGAGAGAGTTTACATGTCATATTACACCAGCTCCTTCACTCTGGCCATGCATCTTGTCTTTTCAGCTCTAGTAAAAATGTCTGAGTCTTATGTCCCCAGAAATTATGTCCATAGAGTAAAAATGCCTTCATCGTATGTCCCAAGAAACTGTCTCTTATGCAGTAAAAATTCCAGAGTTATTCCCCCAAAAAAGGTCTCTAGCTTTTTAAAGATAGTCTTTAGTCAAAAAGATAAACTATTGTATAAAAAAGAAAGCACTCACTCCCTTCTCACTTCATCTAATAGTACATAATCACTAATATGTACTTATTTTAAGTAGATTTTTATGACAATTACAGTGAAGCAGAGACTAGTGTTGAGATTTTGAGACAATATGATGGTCAGAACCACTCAGTAGGCAGTCTTTTGAAAATTCACTAGGAATAAACTCAGGTAATTTGTTCTCACCCATTGGTGCACATTTTTAAAACTATGGTCTGTCTAAGGTTACTGAATCAAATGAAAGTTTTACATTTCTAAAACTGACTCTTAAATATTCAAGTCAAAATTACATTTTTATTCATTAAAAAGGCATTTCAGCCCTGCAGTATTATATTTTACCTATCCATCATTACAATGGTTACTCAATTTGTCACAATGTTTTTCCATTTTATACTTCATGTGTGTGCAACAATGAGGAGTACTGAACATTTGAATTTTTCTTCTTGAACAGTACGTTTAAAAAAATGGACAAAAATCCCTACACCCATTGTTCTTATCACAGTACTGCCAAATAAACAAACTTAAAATATATAAGATTTTCATCCTTCTTGGAAATGGTTTTCAGCTTAAAGGCATTTGACCTGAAATGAGGTTATATTTCAGTCAGCCTCCTGCATGGTATCTAGAGAGGCCAGTCAGCAGAAGCTAAGCACAAAAAAATGTGAGTAAAAGTTCAAGTGCCTGGTAGCTGAGAAAGCTGGAGGAGGGTAAATCTGTTTGAATATCAAAACTAAATTCTCTCAAAGTGGCAAAAGTCATTTCCAAAATAAGGTATCCCAGGAAAGCATTAATTGACAGAGCTCAAATAACAGTTGATTTCTTTGACTAAACCTCTTTTTTTTACTTTTTTATTTTATTTTTATTTTTTTTGCAGAGAAATAGACATTTTATTTTAAATTTCAAACTTCAAAAAAAGTTTTGCTTGAGGAAAGGAATAACTTTTTTTAAAGATATTTTATTGATTATGCTATTACAGTTGTCCCATTTCTCCCCCATCATTCCCCTCCATCCTGCATACCCTCTCCCACCCACATTCCCCCCCTTTAGTTCTTGTCCATGTGTCATAAGTTCTTTAGCTTCTACATTTCCCACACTATTCTTGCCCTCCCCCTGTCTATTTTCTACCCACCGCCTATGCTACTTATTCTCTGTACCTTTTCCCCTATCTCCTCCTCCAACACCCCTGTTGCTAACCCTCCATATGATCTCCATTTCTGTGGTTCTGTTCCTGTTCTAGTTGTTTGCTTAGTTTGCTTTTGTTTTAGGTGTGGTTCTTAATAGCTATGAGCCCTTAATAGCTATGTTTGCTGTCTTTTCACTGTCATATTTTTTATCTTCTTTTTCTTAGATAAGTCCCTTTAACATTTCATATAATAAGGGCTTGGTGATGATGAATTCCTTGAACTTGACTTTATCTGAGAAGCACTTTATCTTCCTTTCCATTCTAAATGACAGCTTTGCTGAATACAGCAATTTTGGATGTAGGTCCCTGCCTTTCAAGACTTCAAATACTTCTTTCCAGCCCCTTCTTGCCTGTAAGGTCTCTTTGGAGAAATCAGCTGACAGTCTGATGGAAACTCCTTTGTAGATGACTGTCCCCTTATCCCTTGCTGCTTCTAGAATTCTCTGCTTCATTTTAATCCTGGCTAATGTAATTACGATGTGCCTTGGTGTGTTCCTCCTTGGGTCCAACTTCTTTGGGACTCTCTGAGCTTCCTGGACTTCCTGGAAGTCTATTTCCTTTGCCAGATTGGGGAAGTTCTCCTTTATGATTTGTTCCAATAAGTTTTCCACTTGTTGCTCTTCTTCTTCCCCTTCTGGCACCCTTATAATTCGGATGTTGGGACGTTTAAAGATGTCCCGGAGGTTCCTAAGCCTCTCCTAATTTTTTTGAATTCTTGTTTCTTCCTTGTTGTCTGTTTGGTTGTTTGTTTCTTCCTTCTGGTCCACTCCATTGATTTGAGTCCCAGTTTTCCTCCCATCTCTATTGGTTCCCCATGCATTTTCCTTCATTTCACGTATTGTAGCCTGCATTTTTTCATCTAATTTGTGAACAAAATCAACCAATTCTGTGAGCATCCTGATCACCAGGGCTTTGAACTGTGCATCTGATAGGTTGCCTATCTCTTCACGGCTTAGAGGAGTTGGCTCTGGAGCTCTGATTTGTTCTCCGGTTTGAGCCAGTTTTGGTGGTTTTTTTTGTTTGTTTGTTTGTTTGTTTGTTTTGGTTTGGTTTTGGTCTGGTCGCGTGCTATTACGTAATGGGGTGGAGCCTTAGGTGTTCCCCAGGGTGGGGCAGCCCAGTCGCTGGGTTGTGATGCTGTATGTGGGGGCAGGGTCTGAGAGGGAACAATGGTGCCTGCTCTGCTCTCTCCTGGATTCAGTCCCTTCCGCTGCTTCCCCTTTGCCTGGACCATCTACACGCGTGAATGTGGGACCACCTGGTCAACCAGCCACCTTGTGAGGCCTCACTGGGTCTGCACAGTTGCCTCCCTGTGCCTGGGGTCCACTAGTGGCTGCTACTTGTGTTCCCAGGTCTGCATCTCCACTTTTTTCTGCCGCGACTCCACCCCTCTTACCGGTCTGGATGGATGGTTGTTGGACTTCCATACAGTTCAATTTTCTGAGTTCTGGTTGTTTTCTTGTTTCTAAATATTTGTTGTCCTTAATTTTGATTGTGAGAGGAGGCACCTACGCCTCCATCTTGGCCGGAAGTCCGGAAAGAAATAACTTTTTTTTTAATTTTGTTTTTAATTTTTACAAATTGTTGTTCAAGTACAGTTGTCTCCACTCTATCCCCACCACTCCCCTCCACCCAGCCATACACATTTCCCACCCTTGACCCTACCTCCATTTGGTTTTGTCCATGTGTCTGTTATACGTATTCCTGAAAACCCTCCCCGCTTTTCCCCCTCATTTTCCCCTTCCACCTCCCCTCCGGTCACTGTCAGTTTGTTCTTCATTTCAATGTCTCTGGTTATATTTTGCTTGCTTGCTTATTGTGTTGATTAGGTTCCACTTATAGGTAAGATCATATGGTATTTGTCTTGCACTGCCTGACTAAACCTTTTTTAAAAAATTCGAAACAGTTTCTGGGGACGTGAAACTCAGACATTTTTATTAGGGGTAACAGTATAAAATGGATGGCCAAAAAGTTTGGTATAATGAGACTTGTAACCTCTCCCAATATTACTGATGGAAACAACTTAAGTAAGATACCAAGGGTTTGACAAAGCTTACAGCACAATATTAGCATATCTAAATAAGAAAGTCTAAGGAATTTGATTCCAGGATGTATAGCCAGGATGTTTGTGAAAAGCAATCAACTATAAATCAATAGTAGAGTGGTTCAGCCTAAGAATTTTAAACATATTTTTCTAATATGTGTAGAAATGATCATGGGAGAGAGAGCGTTTAAAATTCAGAGATTGGCACCATATTAACCAGATAGGCTTTGGTGTCCGGTCGCTACTGTCCATATTCAAGGATGATGGTGCAGAAACCATCAATGTCTGATGTTGCACAACTTTGTCCTCAAATTGAGCAACCTGATCCATGTTGGCTGCACATAAGCATTGTCTGCTGGGCCACTTGGCAGCAATTTTCAATATATTTCTGTAAATTGAGCATAATATTGCCCTTTGAATGTTTCCCCTTCTGCATTACAGGGGCTTTGATGCTGTTCAGTATACAGGACTCACTTTTGCCTTTAGCTGCCTTCCAACATAATCGGGCTTAGATAAATTGAGTAGTGCACATCACTTTTATTAGTTGGGTATAACATTGCCAACAGAGTAAGCGGGAGTGCTTTTCAGGCTTAGTGAAAGACAGCGAAAAGTAGTCAAAAGGGGAGTTGGCTACCTGATTCACGGTTTAATAGAATAATCAGAGGCTCCAACTTCCCCAATTTCTGGCCCAGCATTTCTTTCATGATTCTTTGAAAATTTTGCAGGTGATTCTTCAGAAAAGGTGAGCAAGTAGTCTTATTCTTTTGCAAGCTTGTGCTTAAACTGACTGAACAGTAGCCACCAATATTACTGCTTTCCTAAGAATAGTGTTGGGAGGTGACATGCACTAGGAAATTCTGTATAGGTGACAGGTATGCTATCCTACCCCAGTGTCCATAAGCTTAGATAAGAACCACTACTCAAGCGGTTCTTCTCTGATGTAATGATTAGGAAGAAGCCAGTCCAGTTCTCCCACTGTGACTTCACATGCATGAAATTACTTAATACTAACTTCGGATAGCAACCGCAAAAATTTACGTGTGACCACTGATAGGAGCAAATCACTACCTCCCATTACAAATGCCCAGCAAAACGTGTTTATATAGGGGAGTGTCTGTATCTGTTCCTCCCTCAGATACACTCACACAGTGGGTTTGGAGTGGATCTCAAAGAAGATCATGGAAAGAGGGAGTAAGTTCTTAATTAAAAAGTCACAAGCATTGCAAACAGCTTGTTCATTTTGTTGATAATTTCCTCTCTACCCTGGGAGTTTTCATATTTATCTGTTGGTAGAAAAGTAAAGCAGTTTGGTTAAGCAACAGGTTATTGCCATCTTAATACAATTCATAAGTACTATCAAGGAAGTGAATTCATAAATTGAATATCTATTTATGGTAATGATAATGAAGTTAGAGAGGCAACACTATGAGTATACTAAAACTCACTCACTTGCAGTATCCAATAAGCAGAGAGGAAACTAATAGCTTTATATTAAACCAGCAGTTCTCAGATACATGTGATTGGATTTATACTTTTTATACAGGTCAAAACCCTCTTTCTTTTGTGTACTTTTTATTCCCCCCAGGCATGTGTCTGTGCCTTTTTCAAAAGAATCTACATCGTACTTCCCATAGGGAAGTCCCAAAGCACCACCACCTTCGTGCTCACACTTGGTGACAGGTCTGCAGGGAGTGGAACCTTGTCCTTGGCCACTCTGCTGCCACCATCACAGTCCTTCCTTGAAGATAACACTAAAACCAATTAATTTTATTTTAAATATACATAAAATACAATATGCTGTCATGACAAAAACAAAGTTGGAACCAGAATTTTTTTTCTTTTCTATTTTATTGGTGATATATTATATTGGTTAATAATAGAATGGTTTCTTTTTCACCTCTGCTCTTGCATTTAATTCTATTTTATTTTTTCCCAAGGCCTGTTTTCCTCTAATCACTAATCCTATTTATTTAAAAATAATATCTGTACTTGGTTAAATTAATAGTTGCTGAACTGTTCTAGCCCAGCTTGCCTTCTTATGCCTTATCTAAATGTTTAGAGCCGGAAGTGGATGCCAACCATAAGCATCATCAATGGTACACATTTTGGAGAGTTAAGAACTTCCACCAGCATTCTCAAGATTTATACATCTTATTACTAAGGATTCATCAAGATTTCAGTCAATGGTTCCTCTACTTAGATGTGACCTACTAATTCTATGAAGGGCAAAGGAAAAACTCTGTCAATGAGGATAGCAGATTATCTATCTTGTGTTGTGTCTGCAATTATGCAAAACTTAAGTTACTATCCCTTATGTCAAACCTCAACTTTGACTTTTAGAGTAAAAGAATAACACAGGAATCACTCCATTTGTTCTCACCCTGCCTCCTGCCATACTTTTCCTACCTGCACAGAATGAGCAAGTTGTCATTTCTGAAGTGCTTACATTGGTCAGGTGCCATAATGCACTTTAAAAAAGTATTAAACACATTTAATTCTCACAAAAGCCCTAGTGGGGGAGTATGGTTATTATTCCCATCTTATACTGCAAAACTGAGTCCTAGAGAGTTGAAAAACTTGATTTAACTTCTACAAGTAGTAAGTGAAGTGGATTTTCAAACCCAAGAATTCTGATTTCAGATAATATGCTATGCAGTTATTGGACTTTACTGTCTCAACTTCATGGTACGTGATTCCTTCTTAATCAAACCTCAAGTCAGAGCCAAGCCTCTCATTTGGGATGAGATGGGGAGATGCAGGGGAAGGAACCCTGAAATTTGGTATCCCTGGACCCCCTACTAAGGAACAATCGCTCCCCAATCCCTTTTTGTAGGTTACCAACCTTAACTCTGGGACTTTTGCCTGGCTTCTAAGGTCCTCTTGCGGCCTTCGTTTTTCCATAGCCTTGGTGAATTTTTAGAAACTTGAACTCACTGCTTATTTCTTGTTAACTCCCCTACTTGAATTATATTTCTTATCTTCTTAATCTTATCCCAAGATCCTCATTCAAGTTAGATGAAGTTCTAGGAAACTTTAATACAACCATTAGGACATAAGTAAAAAGAAATACCACAAAATATTTTATAGAATTGGAGAAATTATTTTAATCTGAATTTCCCTTCTGAATTTAAGGGTAGTCAGTTTCCTCACTACCCTTAAAACTGTGGAACCTGAACTCATCAGTGTGGTGGGAGACCTGTGTTTCAATTCCCCCCTCCCATTTTTGGGCATTTAAACTCATTTTGCCTTGCCCCACTCATACCTGCAGCTCTTCCATATTAGTCTCTCCTTTGAACCCCCTGCTGAAAAGGGGCTGCTCTTCAAATGTGTTGAATCTGAATAAAAAACATACTTTTCTTTATTAGGTTATTTTTATTTTATTTTATATTTTAAAAGATTTTATTTATTTATTTTCAGAGGGAAGGGAGGGAGAAAGAGATGGAGAGAAACATCAGTGTGTGTGTTTCCTCTCACATGTACCCCCCGGGGGCCTGGTCCACAACCCAGGCATGTGCCTTGACCTGGAATCAATCCAGTGACCCTCTGGCTCTCAGGATGGCACTCAATCCACTGAGCCACACTAACCAGGGCTATTTTTGTATTTGATAACAGTGACAATAGTATTTTTTTTTTTTTGCTTTTTCTGTGTTTTTTTTTTTAATTTTTATTTTAATTATTGATCTTGTACAGTTTTCTGTCTTTTATTCTCACCTGAACCCGCCACCCCAGCCCTCCCCACCTCCCTCCCATTTCCACCCCCCCATAGTTTTTGTCCTTGTGTCCTCTATACTTGTTCCTGTAAATCCTTCCCCTTTTCCCCTGAAATTCCCTCCCCTCTCCCTTCTGGTGACTTTCAGCCTGTTCTCAATTTCCATGTCTTTGGTTATATTATGCTTGTTTGTTTGTTTTGTTGATTAGCTTCCTGTTAAAGGTGAGATCATATGGTATTTGTCTTTCACTGCCTGGCTTATTTTGCTCAGCATGATGCTCTCAAGTTCCATCCATGCTGTTGCAAAGGGTATGAGCTCCTTCTTTCTTTCTGCTGCATAGAAAGTACCAATGGCATATTTCACAGATATAGAACAAACACTTCAAAAATTTATATGGAACAATAAACGACCCAGAATAGCAGCAGCAATCTTGAGAAAGAAGAGCAAAGCAGGAGGGATCACAATACCTGATACCAAAATGTATTACAAGGCCACCGTAATCAAAACAGCCTGGTACTGGCATAAAAACAGGCACATGGACCAGTGGAATAGAACAGAGAGCCCAGAAATAAATCCTAGTCTCTATAGTCAATTAATATTCGACAAAGGGGGCAGCAACATAAAATGGAGTAAAAATAGCCTCTTCAACAAGTGATCTTGGGAGAACTGGACAGCTTCGTGCAAGAAAATGAAACTCGAGTACCAACTTACACCATACACAAAAATAAATTCAAGGTGGATAAAAGATTTAAACACAAGCCTCGACACCATTAAAGTCCTAGAGGAGAACATAGGCAGGAAAATCTCAGATATTCCACACAGCAACATTTTCACTGATATGTCCCCTAAAGCAAGGGACATAAAGGAAAGAATAAACAGTGACAATAGTTTTAATATGAGTCTTTATCCAAATACAAGTAATTCTATCCATTTTATTGTCCTCCAATTCTCTCTTAATGGATTTGCTGGAACACAGAACAAATGTTCTATACTTCTTTTCTTTCCTGTCTCCTTTAATAAGAAAAAATAAAGAAAACACAAATTTTATTGCTCTAATTTTTCCTTCTCATACAGGTGAATTTTGGGGGTGGTTGATGGGGTTCAAAGAAATATCTAGCTAAGGTTCAGTCATGTATCTAAGAAAAAAATCCAATCATCCTTGTTCTATTTCAGTTAGGCAAAATCAACTTTCTTCAAATACATATAAATCATGACACAATTTGTGTATATTAAAATATCTTTCTATAACTTTTTCTAGTTTCTACCCCTTTTATGTTTACCTATATTTGAGATTCATTATGTGGCAAATTCTGCACTCAGTGCAATGCCTAGAAAGGTGTAGATTCTCTCTATATATTTACTGAATGAATACATTAATTCAATATTTTATAATTACTATATTGACACAGCAACATATCTTATAGTGATATATCAACAAAAAGTGGCATTCAATCAGCAAAAGAATATACATTTTAAAGCTACAACCAAAAGGAAAAAGCAGAATTAAATATCCATACCTAAAAAATCTACTCTTTCTCACAGTTAAAATTCTTACAATATTACAAAGAATTAACAGATTCTCATATGGATAATCTTTTAATTATTACCATTTTCATAGAGATTCATTTTTTACACAATAATCTAGAAAAATATCCCAAGAGTCTTAAGTCTCAAGCATTGGTATAGGCAAAAGCTCAAGCTGTAGAAAAAATATTTATATATAAAGAGCAAATGCAACCTTGAGTAGACTCTCTCAGCTGCCAGTTTTAAATCAAAATGAATCAAGTGTTACCTTTGGGAAAATTTTTTTATTTTATATCACAGCATCCCCAAGGGCAGGGTTAGAAGCTCAATAAATACTTGTTGAATTGACTTGCAGCACTTTGAAAAAGTAACTCTTGGGAATTGACGTTTCACTTTTCCGCAATTTTCACCACCTTGAGAGAAAGAGTGAGAGAGAGAGAAGAGGGAGAGATAGGACATCATTTTTAATATTTGCTTTACATTTTCCAAGGTTTTCTTAAATTTTAACATTTCACAAATGGCTTAGTTATTATTTCTAATGGCTATTGGTTTTAATGGCAGAGAAAAAGTGAAAAGAAAAAATTAAACATAAAAAAAGGAAAAGAAGTAGAGAGATAGAAAAACTGAAAACTGCAAAGAAGAACAAGGAGTTTTCTTATACGTAATGTGAAGATATGGGTTCATATACTTATAAACACACACACAAACATATACCTAAAACTTGAACTCATGTGTTATCACAAATGTAACAAAGAATACTTTAGGGATTTTTACTAGGTTAGTTTCATAACATTTAAGTTGTGCAAATGATGATCTTTGGACACTTAAAAATATTAGAAATGTTTAATAAATATTTTTAAAACTATTTTCCAGGAAAATATTTCTTCTCAAGATTACAAACTACCTGAAATAGGCTTCTTTTTCTAATACAAAAATACAGAAAACTCTCTGCCTTTATTGAACGTGTCTAAACTTTTAGAAAGCTAACTATTAACATAACATGTAGTATGTGTATGTTCATAAATTCTGCTTACTCATGTTTGGGAGTTGAGGAGCTGTGAAAGTGTGGGGAAGACCTCCACGTTTTACTTTCTATTAACATACATGTGTATTTGTAACTGTCGTATTTATCATTTATCACATATGACCTTGGAATGCATCATTTTCATTTCAGTATTTACAATTAGATCCCGCAGACTTGTTTGTTTGTTTTAGTTTTGTTTTGTTAAAGCTAAGACATGATGATCATCTCCAAAGAATTGTAAAACTCATTCTGTCAAGGCTGATTTTTGCCTCTCCCCACTTTTTTATTTTGAAGACAGGTTAGATGCTTTGAAATTAGTATAGCTTTCAAAAATCATCAAATTTATTTGATTTTTTGTCTGATAGATGCCATGTTGAAAACAGTGGGCTGTTACCCCTTAGGAGACAAACTGATTATATTTAACTTGCCTATAAAGAACCAAATTAACACATTTCAGACATCAGGGACTAAGCTGAAAGTCATAATTATTAAGTGAGGATTATATGGATAAATAGGTTATTACTAAGTAGCCATTGACATGTAGAAAATATACCTTTTTTATCCTTTATTCTACTAAATACAGATATAAATGTTTTAAGTAACTAGAGACAGGTAAATTTTCATAGAGAAAAGAAATTAATAAATTAACTAAAAACTAAACTTAAAATAAATATAAATTATCTTACTGAAAAACTGATTACGGGATCACTTCCTATACACAGGAAAGTATTCTGGATTGGGTTTAGAGTTTGTTTTTACAGTATCAGAAGAAGCTAAATGTGGCATCTTTCCTGATGAAATGTCTATATAGAGTTTTGTACCCTAAAAACATTTTCTCTGGTATCTTTTTAATCACAGCAAAAGCACAGCTGTCTATTCATGTACTGATCAGAAATCTAAGTAGGTAATTAAGCATTTTCTACTTTAGTTCCTTACGAAGATTTGAAATATCTGTGGGGTCTAAACATCAGAGATTTTTTTTACTTCCACTGCTTAATAAAAAAATAAAACATATCTGAATCATACAGTACAGCGATTTCTCTTTAACTAGAAATGAATTGTGGCTTTTTCTTACTCCATTGCTTCCTTTTCCCCAGCTGCTAAAATCTCTGAGGCCTTAGTTGGTTTACTAGCAAGTAGTCATTAGTAATACCAGGGGTTACTAAATAAACAGTAGCCCATGCCACAACAGTAGTCATAAATCTTCCTTGGCCATAGCCAGTGACTATAAATTGTTAGATCTGGTACCTATGTAAGGACTCATTTGACATGCACAATTTATTGTCAATCAACAAGAGAGATGTCAGAGTTCATAATCAGGAGTCATCCTCTCAATTGCAAGAATAAAACACACCTAGTTATATAGACCCAGGATGTGAGCAAATGTTATTTTAAATTACATGTAGTCACTTGATATTTATCAAGTTTGCACTATGCAGAACACTCACATGATCTCTGCCTTATATGAGATAGTGTTTCTTCATAAGTTTGATATGTAAATATCCATTTGTAAATTTCCAAATCTCATATTAGATGATGCATAACTCAGGCCATCATAGCAGGCTTTTCTTCACCAAGTCAATAATGATAATTTTTACAAGTTCTAGAGGATTTATAACAGGAACACATCTGGAGGAATAACTGAATGGGATGCTATTTGATGTATGGCTGAACATATAGGAAGAAACCCAAGCCCTACCAGGGTGATCAGGGAGTTCACAATAAAAATCCTAACTAGGAATAGCCAAAGGATTACAGGATTACATGATTGATAATTAAGGAATGGGGGTCAAAATGAAGCTTACAATAAAGGGTAAGTTGGGCTAGCAAGGGGGTGTTTGCGTTTATCTTTCTTTTCCACAAAGTGAGAGAAACACATTGGACTAGGGAGAAGTGGACACTTAGATGGTTTAAAGGTAATTTCTGTTATGATTACAGATGTTTCACTTGATTTTATTCTACATGGATGAGATACTCCTTTCTAATACTAACCTCCACTTTGTTTTGATTCAAAATTTATATATTTAGCAGTTTCAAAGCACCCTGATACTGAGGAGGGCATACACAAGTATAGAAGAGAAAAATATTTTTAGAATTAGAAAGATTCTCGCTGATTGATATGGTATGAACCTGATTCATACATTGATCCTTTTTGCATTGTATTAATGTTTCAGTCCCTGCCCGCACAACATTGGCTTTAAATAAATGTATAGACAATTGTTTTTGGATACTTCAAAACTAGGGAGCAGACACTAAGGAAAATAATCCCCATCAAAGCACACCTTTAAGATATAAAGTGTTTGTAAAGTCAATTAACCTCCTTAGATGACATTAATATAAACTTCTCACTCACTATGAGGATCCCCTTGGGGATATGCATTGCGTCTTTTTGAAGGTGGTGTGGTGAGCACTGAGCAAGTTCCACTCACATAGTACACGCCAAGTATAGTGCTAGGACATGACTGAATGAATGTCTAAGTCTTATCTCTCTAAATGTGACACATACATCCATCGCTTCATTAGCTTCTCAAACCTTAAGTTTTAACCTAAAGTTAATGAATTTAACTAATATTTATTGGGTACATGTCAGACACTGCTCTAGATTCTTGGGGTACGTGAATGAACCACGCAAAGATCCTTACCCCTGTGGAATTTATTCAAACCTTAGCATTTAAGGACTCTATCGCATGTCTCTGATCACCCTCTGATTGTCTTCTTCAGTTTCTCACTTCTCTATATATCACCATCTCTGCACAGCTAGTACTGTTTCTTTGTTGGCCTGCATATCTTGAATTATCTCATGCTCATCGTATATATTTTATTTATTGATATGCATGTGCTAATGTCATGGACCCCTGACTTTTTACATATTTATCTCCCACCTTATAGAGTGTATATGTCTTTAAAATGCTTTCAATACACTTGGGAATGCTTGCTCTTCTGGATATTAACATCCATAATCACCAGAGTGGACCAATGTGGCATTCTGCAGAAGGCTCTGATGGCACACACTGCACTGTCACAGGATGAGGAAGACTACACATAGACGTAGGGTAGGACAGCAGCTGCATTCTCTTCTCTGGTGCTTGTGCATGTGAACTACTTCTGTTCTCCTTACTCATGAGGACAAAAAATAATTCATTTATCAATTCAATGGCCTCAAACCAAGTGCCTGCATCCATGTTAATCAGCTCTAGCCAACACACCCCATGTAGCACAGCAGCTGCAACAGAGACAAATACTTATTTAAGTTTGCGGTAGTTCACTGTCATCCTTCAGGATCTGTCTGGTTTTGGTAGCAGTTAGACTAGTAAGTGAAGTGGAGGTAAAATGGGAATCGTATTACAGCATTATTTTGTCCTTTAAAGTGTCACAAATACAGTACTATTTTTTATTTACTATATTAGCTGTGGATTCAGCTTGAAAAACTCCCACTTGGTTCTTCTTATTGTGCCAACTCTCATGCTATAGGCAAAGAGACTGACGTTGGGCTTTTGCTGACCACCAAATACGCCCATTCTAATTACATACTAGGGATTGAGGAGAAGACTCTTGGAGAGCTCCATGCACGCATCTGAGCCAGGACTCCATTTATTATCTGACTCTCCTATGTCCCCTTGAAGGGAAATTCTAATATGGTCCATCAATGAAAAGAAGTTACCAAGAAGTAATAGTAAGATAAAGAAGTTTCAGTGAAAATATGCATATGAGATCATTCATATTTATTAATACAGTAACATTATCTTTTCTGGTAAGATTTTCCTATCGACTATCATGGTATTTGCAATGTCATATGGATATTTGAGTCAAATAATAAACTAAGCTATTGTAAAACAAACAGTGAGAAAAAATAAATAAAAAGTTAGAGCTTTTGTTTAATGGATTATTTCTTATTCTATATTTCAAAACTCTAAGAGTGTAATAGAAATATAAGGTTATATAGAAATATAAGCTTGAAAATCATTTTGCATGCTTTGGATATTCAGAGTACTAGAGGTGAGCAGAAAAATAAGAATCAGGGAATCATTAAAGAGATACCTAGACAGGGAGAGGCTTAGGCAGCACGAGGTACAAGAGTGGCTAATATTTGACTCATTGGCCTTATTGACTCTTGCTTCACTGCTCCCCATTAATACTGCTGCTAATCTAAATTTGCCATCATACCCACATTCCATCAACCTGTATTACATCCACCATCTTTTTTATTTTAAATATATGATCTTTATTTTATTTTCCATTACCTTTTAATCCCTTTATACCCCTCACCCCCTAGTAATCACCACCCTTTTGTCCATGTCCATGAGTCTTTTTTCCTTTTTGCTCAATCCCTCCACCCCCAACCTAACTCCCCACTAGCTGTCATCTGTTCTCCATCTGTGAGTCTGTCTCCGTTTTGCTTGTTATTTCAGTTTGTTCATTAGATTCCACAGATGAGTGAAATCAAACATCATTTGTCTTTCTCTGACTGGTTTGTTTCATTTAGCATAATGGTCTCCAGTTCCATCCATACTGTTGCAAAGCGTAAAATTTTCTTCTTTTTTATGGTCAAGTAAAATTCCATTGTGTAAATGTCCCATAGTTGTTTTATCCACTCATCTATTGATGAGCACTTGGGCTGCTTTCATATCCTGGTGATTGTAAATAACCACCACAACGAACGGAGGGGTGCTTATGTTCTTTCAGATTAGTGTTTTGGGTTCCTCAGATATATTCCCAGAAGTGGGATTAGTGGGTCAAAAGGCAGATCCGTTTTTGTTTTTGTTTTTGCTTTTGTTTTTAGGTATCTCCAGGCTGATTTCCATAGTAGCTGCACCAGTCTGCATTCCCACCAAAAGTGTAAGTGTTCTCATTTCTTCATATGCTCTCCAGCACTTGCTATTTTTTGATTTATTGATGATGGCCATTCTGAAAGGTGTGAGATGGTATCTCATTGTGCTTTTTATTTGAATTTTTCTGATGATTAGTGACATTGACCTTCTTTTTATATGTCTATTAGCCATCTGTATGTCCTCCTTGGAGAAGTGTCTAGTCAGGTCCTTTGCCCATTTTTTAATTGTGTTTTTTGTTTTTTTGGTTTTGAGTTTTATAAGTTTTTCTTTTATAAATTTTGGATATTAACCCCTTATCAGATGTATCGGCAATATGTTCTGCCATTCTGTGGGTTGTCTTTTTATTTTGTTCATGATTTTCTTTGCTATGAAAAAACATTTTAGTTTGATGAAGTCCCATTTATTTATTTTTTCTTTTGTTTCCCTTGCATGGGGGGATGTATCTGATAAAAAAATAATTTCTACAAGCAATGTCCACGATTTTGCTGCCTATGTTTTCTTCTAGGATTTTTATAGTTTCAAGTCTAATATTTAATCCTTTGATACATTTTGAATTTATCCTTGTGTGTGGTGTAAGAAGGTGGTCTAGTTTCATTTTCTGCACATATCTGTCCAATTTGCCCAGCATCATTCATTGAATAAACTATCTTTAGCACATTGTATGTATTTGTTTCCTCTGTCAAATATTAATTGACTATAAAGGTGTGGATTTATTTCTAAGCTCGCTGTTCTGTTCCATTGATCTAAGTGTCTGTTTTTATGCCAGTATCAGGCTGTTTTGATTTCTGTGTTATTGTAGTATAGTTTAATATTAGGTAGCATGATTCCTCCAACTTTGTTCTTCTTATTCAGGATTGTTGTTGCTATGCAGGGCCTTTTTTTTTTAGAATATCTGTTCTGAAAACAGATCAATCTGAACTTACCTTTCTCTTTTTTGTTAACCCATATTGTACATTATTGTACATTATTGTCTAGTATATGTTCCTATATCCAGTGCCTCAAATACGGCCTGGAACTTGGTAAGCCATCCGGAAATACTGATCAAATGAATGACTGTGTACACCAGGATCTGAGAGTACCAACCTCAGTCCTGGCCACCATGGAATGATCCTTCAGTGTGGAAGGCAATGATTGTTTACCATTCACAGTATAGTAAGTAATACCAGGCAAATGCAATATGAATGGAGCAAGTACAAGGGGCTCCAATGACATGGGGCTGCAAAATTACAGTCTCCAAAGGGAGCATTATCTAATCTTAGACATAGAGGATGAGTAGGAATTAAAGAGACCATGTATGAGGTATGACTGAGTGTTTTTTTTTTTTTTTTTTTTTTTTTTTTTTTTTTTTTTTTTTTAAATTGAGACAGGGAGAATATTCCAGGGAAAGCATTATAGCTGACACAAAGTCTGAATCAAGAGAGAGTTAGGCACACATCACCTGGTTCAGTACAACTCTCTTGGTGTATTTACAGTTTTGGTATTTTGCAGGCTTCATCTTCCAATGCTCCAAAATGCTAAAGAGCAATAGACACTGAAAATAATAAACATGATTTATATTTGGTATTAGGTATTTTCAACAGATACTTTCATCTTCAGAAAAGCTAAAGATATAACCCTGTGGACCAAAGTTTTGATACTAAAAGGAACTAAATTCCATTTCTGCATCCCTTCCTCTACTATTTATCATGATAAATAGGTTGTCATCCTAATTTATCAAACCAACATTTCATGAAAACACATGAAGACTAATGTTATGATAATGTGTGTCTATTACATGCTACCTTGAGGGTATAATCCATTAGTAATTTTGTGTTATGAAGACATTTCCTATTATAAAATGGCAGAGACTGAACATCAAAACCCTAACTAATTTGTAGGCAGGTTGAATTATGTCCATGATGTGGTTGTATTTCTATACATTATTTGATTAAGAATAACTCAAAGATTAGGTTCCTGTTAAATGTGGGATCATATGGTATTTGTCTTTCACTGCCTGGCTTATTTCGCTTAGCATAATGCTTTCCAGTTCCATCCATGTTGTTGCAAAGGGTGGGAGCTCCTTCTTTTTTTCTGCTGCATAGAATTCCGTTGTGTAAATGTAGCATAGTTTTTTGATCCATTTATTTACTGATGGGCACCTAGGTTGCTTCCAATACTTGGCTATTATAAATTGCGCTGCTATGAACATTTGGGTGCATAGGTTCTTTTGGGTTGGTGTTTCAGGGTTCTTAGGATATAGTCCTAGCAGTGGAATTGCTGGATCAAAAAGCAGATCCATTTTTAGTTTTCTTAGAAAATTCCATACTGTTTTCCATAGTGGTTGTACCAGTCTACACTCCCACCAACAGTACACTAGGGTTCTCTTTTCTCCACACCCTCTCCAACACTTGACAGTGACCAGAGGAAAGAGGGGAGGGAATTTAAGGGGAAAAGGGGGAAGGGTTTACAGGATCAAGTATAAAGGACACATGGACAAAATCTAAGGGGAGTGGATATGGGAGGGAGGAGGGGAGGGCTGGGGGGATGGGCTGGGATGGGAGTAAAAGACAGAAAACTGTGCATGAACAACAATTAAAATAAAATTTAAAAAAATAACAACTCAAAGAATCATTTTCAATTTATTTACTGGTCTTTGAACAAATTAAAATCTAACAGATTATTTAACTTATGAATTAATTTCTAATATTTTATGAATATGCATACATATTTGCATACATGATTAACATATATTGTATTAACACATATGCATGTATATATAATTACTAATATATATATATATTAAATCTGTAACATTTCAACAGAGGCTTTGTTAGAGATTTATCTTGTTTTGTGCTAACTTTAAGATACAATGTAAGAAAAATCGTGATTTTGCTAAAAAGCCTTTTCATTATTCTGAAGTGATTATTTTTATATATTGAATATAAGAGACACGGCTCTTATAGAAAAAGTCCATAGTTCTACTATTATTTGTTGTGAGTCTTCAGCAACCTTATGGGCAAAACATTTTTAAGGTTAAAAAATGTGTAGAAAGAGTACAGTGTTGTTAATGTTCTTTCATCTTGGTGTTTGGATCCTAAAAGGAAGGTAAAGAATGCTGCAATGGTGGTGATATGAACAGCATGGGACAATGTTGGTTTATAAGCAATGGTGATGCATGACAGAAGAAGCCAATGAGTCAGATGACAGTATATCAAGTCCATTTTCCCCATTTTGATTCATAGTTTTTTGCTAAAAATCACAAGCCAGTCTTAGTGGCAAGCTTCAGAAAACTTGCACAGCTCTGATAAGAAAGGACATGGCTCATAAATATTCATTAAAAATTACCTTTTCTGGATCATGAATTTTTCAAGCAGACACTGATTTGACCTCTACAAGGAACAAAATCCAGGCTATAGTGGAGCGTCTCCTATTTCTGACACACAAAAAAAGGTGAAAAATTGGTTTTCCCAGCTAAGCAGCTACTTTGTACACTGTGTGAGGTCTGAGGTCAGTTACCTCTGTGCTCCGCACACTTGAGCATTAATATTCATTTGAATTGCAATCTTTAAATTCTAAAGTCCTGTTCATACTTCTCTGAAAAACTGATTGTAAAGCAGGCCAGGGTTTGCATTTTAACTAATTTTTAAAGTAACTTCATCTAACTTCTCTGTTGCTAAAAAAATGTATGAATTCAGTAATTTTCTTTAGAAAAAAGTCACATCTGCCTGTTTTGAATTTATATGCCCTCTCACTAAGGATAAAAGCCACGTTTTTTCTGGTAATTATCTGCAGAGTGGGTGAATGGGTAGAAATGTCTACATTTATGTCTATCAGAGAGCTATTGTTGGCATTTCATCTTCATATAGCCCCTCATAGTTCATACATACAAAAGGAGCTTTGCATTATTTGGGGGTATGTTTTTTGCTTCCATTGTTATTCGTACAATATCTCAGTAGGGTAGTCAGCATTGCCACCTGCATTATTTAAATAAAGTAACTGATAAGTAGAATATGTATTATGATAGCTAATAGTTCACAAACTTAGCTTCTAAATCAAAATGTTTTCTGAGAAACTAATCCCAAGTTTTTATTTTAGATTAAATTCTAGGAATATTGCACTCGATGTCTAGGACTCATACTTTGGTTACTTCAGAAACTAACAAAAAAATGGCCAAAAAAATCCTTTAAAAAGCATAGCTCAAGTTGTAGTGAACTAATTTTGATTTTTTTTAATGTAGTTAAACAGCACTAAAAGTTCTCTTGTCACAGCCAGATTCTAACTGTAGCTTCTTCATTTTCTGGATTTATGATCTTGGATATGACCTTTCTATGTCATACCTTGTCATGTGAAAATGGAGGTGCCTAGTTCAGAAAATTTACAAGGCACTTAAATTTACCTGGCACTCAGAATAGTTATTTTTTAGTATAGAATTAACTTGATTTGAGTACCGTGTAACTTGGCACCAGACTGGTAATGGAACATTTACTGTGATGTAACTTCCAAGAGAAATGGAAATGTGCCAGACTGAACATTTCTACACCTTCCCACTTCCTCCACCAAAACAAGCAAACAAAAGCCAAACAAACAAACAAACAAACAAACAAACAAACATGTCTTTAAGAAAAACCCAAAAGAGAAAATAGAAAGTGTTGCCAAAAATGTGGTTGGTTTAGTCTCTGTTTCTTCCAGGTTTTGCTTTTTTTTTTTTTTTTTTTAATTTATAATCCAACCCATATTACTTCCTTAGATAGGTGCTCACCTGATTAGCATATGGCAATTTTTTGAGAATAGAACCTACATATTGTTTCAATAGCCTTGTTATTGTAACAAATAAGATGAGAAGTTGTACCTGTTAACCCTCATCTCTGTAAGTCTTATATACTCCAACACACAGGACCCTCAGGCTATTCTTCCTAGATCTGATGGCTCATGACCCAACTTCAACATTTTTCTCATGTCAGAGTGTGGAATAAGGAGCAGAAGTTATGTGTGCAAGGTAAGCACCAATCTGGAGCTCATTCGCTCCTTCTTCTCGAACCATTCCAAGAATGTCTGTACACTAGGGCTGCCAGCTTTACTAAAGGAAAATATACAACACTTTATTACATTTGAATTTCAGGTAAATAGCAAACAATTTTTAGCATAAGTGTACTGCATGCCATATTTGAAACATACATAAAGTAAAATTGTTTGTTAACCAAAATTCAAATTTAACTGGGTGTCCTTCATTTCTATCTAGAAACCTGGTGTAGCCCAAATTCACTCAAAGAATCTCCTGCATTAAAAAATAATAATAATTGCTTTTAACCTTTTGCCAATTATCTTCCTCATTCATGCAGAATGGCAGAAGTCCTCAGTATAGCTTGTAATTCTCTTTTATACTTCCAATTTCTGCCATCAATGTAAATCACCAGAGAGATGTTGTGTTTTTATTTCTATTATGGAGTCACATGTTCCTAGAGGTATTAGGCTCTATATTCACCAGCTAAGGCAGATTCCTTAATGGTTAAAGATAAACTTAAAGATTTAGTAGAATGTCACATTGGAGGTTCTTAGACAGTCTCTGTTATGTTCTGTTTTCTTCCAGCTTTGGAAAATACAACTGTTGTGTTTGTTATTGCTATTGTGTTGTTGTTGAGCACCAAATTAATTAAACAGGAGGCTTGAAATTGGGCCCATATCCTATGAGAAATATTTCATTAGTCTTTGGCTTCTAACAGTTATCAAAAATATTTTAATGTAATTTTCATAAGAAAATTTAAACTGTTGCCAGATACATACTTTTATTTAGTTTTATATTCCTAGGAAAAGACCTTATGAGAAGGAAGGAAGGAAAGAAAGAAGGAAAGATGGAATGGAGAATAGAAGGAAAAATGGAAGGAGAGAAGAGGTCTATTTAGAGCTGTCATTATTTTCTAAATAGTATGCAAAAAAAACCCACAAAATTGTATTGATTTTAAAAAAATATTAATTTATGTAGAAATGTCTTGAAATAAAAACCAATGGGTCACCAAAAATGTACAATATTTGTTCAGTTAATATTAACGTATGGCATCTTAGATGTGAGAGGACATAAAATGTAGTGCAAAAATCTGGAAGAGTACATTTTATAATAGGGCAGGTCAGAAAACCACTTACTATATTGTTTCCAGTACAAATTATTCTTTTGGATAAAAAAGTGTGCATGCTGCTTAAGAACTACTTAGACTTTTCTTCACCAGGCAAACAGAAAAGACCACAAGACTCAAACGTACCCACTTTGGTAACATGACAGCTCATGTTAGAGATCGACCGCCCCTGCTGTGCTCTCATCACCGGCAAGTTGGCTACATCCCTCTGTAAACACCATAATAGCTACATTTTCACAAGTGCAGAGAGTTCCATTTTAGTATTAAAAGCAATATTTTACTACGTTAAATGTCTATTAGTTTTTGTTTTTACGTGAAACTTAACTCAGCTCCTGACAGATACAACTGTATATACTTAGAATAGCATAACAAGCCGATGTGTCTGATATGAGAGGTGCAGTCAGAAGAGGAGACTTTTGTTATGTTTTACATTTGATTGTTTATGCATGACAGTACATTTAAGATGAGATTCAGGCAGCCAGTTGCCAGAAAGTCAAAGCCTGGCAAATAGCACATTCTCATCACAAAATAATGTACAGGCACCCATACCAGCTTACAAATTATTTTTTATGAACAGCAGAATTGCTTTTTGTCCATTTCAGACAGAACCCTAAATGTGCCCGGCACAGCAAGAGAGAACATAGGCCACGAAGAGAGCTTGATATCCCAGCCCCGCTCACAGGAAACAACCACCACCACCACCACCAAAAAAAAAAAAAAAAAAAAAAAAAAAATGACTGAGTGGTGTTCTGTAGAACAACATGATTTGTTTGCTTTAAATGGAGAATAATGGTTTTAAGCTTAGAGTAGAACTAAAAGGCTGAATTACTATTCATGGATTCTGAATTGTTCTAGTTCAGAAACTCATTTAGCATGAAATGTTTATCAAAATCAATGCATGATTTTAAAAATAAAACACCTAGCTTTCCATATGAATAAAGAACTTCCTCAATTTAGATCACTAAAAATATGTGTAACCAATTTACACAAATCCAGCTCAGGCAGTAGGACTAAATATTTAAAGTTTTAACTTTTGGGTAGATGTTGAGAGATAGAGAAATACATATATGAAATGGTGATAAATTTTCCTATTTTTACTCTTATAAAAAATACTAATAAAATAGTGTACTAATTTTCACAAAAAATACTTTATTAGTGAGACAACATCAAATGTTTTTCAAACTTTAAAAATTATACTAATAGTTATCTAAAACATACAAACATACCATTTACTAAAAATAAAACTTTTGTCATTGGAATTGAGTAGATTCTCTCAAAGGAAGGTTAAGAAATAGATGATGTCTTTAACCATGCTTGTATCCAAACCTAAGATCTGCCAAGTAGCTTCGCATTATAGAATGACAGAGTTACAAAGGGCCTATTCAGTATTTGATGAGCTGATAACAGTTTGATAATCAGAGTTGAATTACTTTTGCTTACTTTCTTTTTCTATATTTCCCCTCAATGTTATCATAGTGGTGTAAACAAAAGTAGATGACTTAATAACCCTATCAATGTGTTTAGAACAAGAAATGCCTATTAACATGTGAAATATAACAATTTGGGGGTGTTTGCCCACATGTAGTTTCTCATGAGTATAGTACAATCTGAGAAGCACTGGTAATAACTATGTAAAAATTCATACCTTTATACTGACTTCTATAGGGAAACATTTGCCTTTATATTGACATTGGCAAAATTTCTTGTGGACTATTAGAAATTATAATTGCATTTCCTTTGCCATATTAAAAAATGTCAAATCCTAAAGCCAAGCAAAACACTATCTGCAGGTTTTTTAAAAATATTATTATTATGCAGGAGAATGGCAAAGTTTTGAAGGCAATTTGAAAGTCTTAGTTAACCGACTCCTTCTGTTTGCATATTCAATCCCTCAATGTAACATATGCATAATTTTGTCATCATTGTGTGCCATCTGGAGTATACTGATTGAACTGCAGTTTGAAAATGAGGGTTAAAAGATAATTTGGTTGTATACATTTAGAACTGAAATGTCTCTCATGGAGCAGAACAGTTATTTAAAAACGGAACTATGACAAAAAAGATGAAAATATATTACATAAACTTAAGAAAACCCAAAAAAGGCAATTAAGTCCTTGTGCTTTTTCACATCAAGGCTTTTTAAATTTTTAATAACAATGGCATGCAAAGGGAATTGTGTTAAAAAAAATTGTTCCTACTTGAATGCAATAATTATAAATAATCTTTCAAGCTACTTTACACATTTCTTTTAATGTTTCTGGGAAGATTTAACAGATTACCCATAAACAATATCAACTAATGTACTAGTGTGTAACCAACTTACTTTTTAACTTTAACATCACTTAATGTTAGGTTAGGTTGAAAACTGGCAGGAGTTCATCATATTTGAGCATTCTAGCAGAGAGCAATTGGTCTGGAAGCACATGAGACCCATACTGAAGGCTGACAATAACCCAGAATTTTTATTTCAGTTACTGCAATGTGATGTCAGGTAAAATACTTTATAAAACCAGTTTTAAATGGGATAATGTCTTACGTATTTGTAAGAACGATAACTTATCATAGCCTCTCTTTTCCAAATTATTTTCACATTTTCTTTTTCCAAATTTTTTTAATTTTAATGTTTTTTAATTTTCTATTTTGTTTCACATTTTCTAAGGCCATTGAATGGCTGAGACCCTGTATTTCAAGGAATATACCAAATTACATTGACAAAAGTAGAGCCATTGAGAAGGAAATTGCATGACCTAAGCTTGATAAAAAATAATAATTATCTAAAAGCTTTAGGTGGCTTAAGGCTGTTAGCTTTTTTATATAATACATACTATTGTTTCTTTCCTGTGGAAGAGGACATTTTAAAAATAACCCCCCAGTTATGAATTCTTAAATTTATGTAAGAAAGAACCCTATTACCAACTTCCCCAGGTACTACTCTCTTGCTCAAATAAAGAGTGGCCTTTGAAATGTACTCTTTCAGAGTTGGAACATTTTTTCCTCTCCTCACTGCCTCGTATGCATAGTTTTCTGGTGTATTTTCATATTCTGATACTGTTACGACTCATTTGCTCAGCTGACAGAGACGATGTAGAGGTGTGAGCATAAATACTTTCAATCGTAAAGTAAGAGGAGTGCGACTACACCTCTGAAATCATGGCAGTCCCAGCCACTACTGAGTGAGGCAGTTGACAACTGAATTTCCCCTTTATGTATCCAGGAAAGCAGAGAAGCAAGTAACTAATCTATTACTATCCCATCACAGAACATGACATTCTAATTCAGTCAGTGGGGACTCACAATAAACTCAAAATCACATTGAGTGCCTCCCTGGTATGACAATTGATTACATCTCTTAACCTTTCTGCATCTGTGGTACCATCTGGAGCATTTAGTGCTTACATTTTTGCACACAAAGAACAGGTAACAGCCTATAGACTCAAATACAGACTCAATCTTTCTACTGTAAGGCTGTAAAAATAATAATTAAAAAAAAGAAACCATTAGCCAGAATCACAGGATTTTACAAAAGATGACATTCCAATAACTAATATTTTTTAGAATGACTAATGTAAACTAATCAATTTTTTAAATTATCCATTCACCTATGGGAAATCTATGTAAACATAGAAGAGAAAGGAAGTAAATCTTATAAGAAACCATTATGTGCCAGAGGCTTTACATATGTGATATTTCATTAAATTCCAAGTAGAGAGTTAATGTCCTATATTAGTATAAGACTAAGATTCCCAAATGTTAAGTAAGTTGATTAAGGTTACACAAACATTTAATTTTGGAGCTAGGACTCAAACCCAGTTCTCCTTTCAAAGCCATTGTTCTTCATGAGATATCACATATTTAATCTGGTTTAATATATATTAATCTTTTGACAAATATCTATTAATACTATACAATGTTTTAGGAACCTCTGTTACTTGCTGAACAAAGTATCAGATGTTTTTAATATATGTAAAGAATTCTGCTAAGTAAATAATAAATTCTTTCCAAAGCAAAAGTTTATGTTTTTCATTTTAGGCCAGGTTACACCTTTTTATCAGGTCTCTCCTGTGCATTGTAGGATATTGAACAGCATTCATGGCCTCTGTCCACTGTGTGTGAGGAGCCCTTACTCTCCCAGTTAATAAAAATGTCTCCAGACAGTGCCAAATACTTCCTGGGGACAACACCACCACTGAAAACCACTGGTTTTAAATAACATGGGAGGACAAGTTTAGGAAAACATAGTAAGAGTAAAGATAAGTGAAAAATGACAGAACAAACTGCCAACAAAATACTTCTGTTACGATAAAAAGGTAACTGGGCTCACACCTGTCAGAATGGCCACCATCAAAAAATCATCACATAGCAAGTACTGGAGAGGATGTGGAGAAAAGGGATCCCCAGTGCACTGCTGGTGGGATGGCAAATCCGTGCAGCCACTGTGGAAAACGGTATGGAGGTTGCTCAAAAAACTAAAAATACTGTTTCCATATGGCTCAGCAATTCCACTTCTGGGTATTCATTAGAAAACAAAAACACTAATTCTAAAAGACATGTGTACCCCTATGTTCATTGCAGCATTGCACACAAACACAAAGGAATAGTACTCAGCAATAAAAAAATAAAATTTTGATATCTGTGACAAGATGGATGGAACTAGAAAATATTGTGCTAAGTGAAATAAGTCATAGAAAGAAAAATACTGTATGCTTTCATTTATATATGAAATCTAAAAATACAAAGCAAATGAATAAACAAAACAGAAGCAAATCCGTAGATACAGAGAACAAGCTAGTGGATGCCAAAGGGAAGGGAATAATGAGATTGAGAGAAAAAAAGTAAAAACACTGTTCTAGAATGTGACTCATATGATGAGAGAGGGAGAGAGAGACACAAGACAGAGGGGAAGCACCGGGAAGAAAAAGACTGGGGGTGGGGGGGGGGGGGCGGGGGAGAGCGAGCGCGAGTAAAGAGAAAGTAACACTGGGCAAGCACTAGTAAAGTAAAAGTAAGTAGGGAAAATCAGGGTTTATTTTCTTCTTTTGAACTTTCTGCACTAGTTCCCAGAGGGAAAAAGCATGTAAGAAAAAGTGTTACCCAAATTGGCACATGCTTCTGCCGTCACGGCAGAGAGGTCTCTCTTTTCTCATTTGCCGGATCCATGTTGTCTGTCTCCAGATAGCCAGGCTCTCTCATGTGTCACTGCCAGCTGAAAAGTGTGGCAGAAATTCACAAAGAATTTATTTTACCTAAAATAGAAGTGTCTTAATATTAGCCTGTGATAACACCATTCTTATCCTCCTGCATTTCTAAATATCTCTGTAACTGAAAAAAAAAAAAAAAGATTTGTGGGAAAACTCAGAGTCAGAAAACACTGGGATCATGTGAAAGCCCTTTGTAAGTGACAGTTGGTGCTGTACTGACCTGCACTTAACTGGTGTGGTAATTCCAAACTACTGCTATGCATCAGCCTGAGGTTTTACACTGATTTTTGCTTCCACTCAAAATTTCCTCCTAGGTATTTTTTAAAGGAAAAGGCAAGGATAGATGGAGAAAAATTAGTAGTGTACTATATCTGCAATGCATATGAATGAGAATCCTGCAAGAAGCCACTTTCTGAATACTGATCTAATAATGATGCAGATGATGAAATCAGACAAATTGAGAATAAGGCAACATCACATCCACATTAAGTAGGTAGAGAAATAGTACTTTGTATGTGTTATAAAGATTATATAAAACTCAAACAGGCACTGTTTGAGTTTTACATATCAGGAATTCTACATCATATTATTTAATTGATTAAGCAACTTTTAAAGACAAGGAAAGTGAGAACTAGGAAGTTTATCAACAAGATCTCGCTAAGAGGACATGGGGTCTTTCTAAGCATAGGGGACCTTTCTGGCTTCCTCTCTAACTTCCATTCCATCTCCCAGCTTTCAGGCACCAGTGTCTCTGGAATAGTCTATTGGATGCACCCACACAGGACACTTAACTTCAGTACTATAGATGAAGTTTCTTCAACAGTGGTGTCCAACGATTTCCTATGGCAGAGGGCTGTTGAGGCTTTGCCAACTTAAAGTAGGATCAAATGATGCCCCGGTTGACAGAAAACCATTATCATAATCTCACAAACAAGAGAGCACTGAAAAGGTTCTGTTGTCAACTTGGGGAGTATGAGAATACTCTGAGGGCTACCATCCATGTACCTGTTTGGTTACCCATTGCAATCAAACTTGTTCAGTCTCCCAAATTGAGGATAGAAGAGCACATAAACTCTATATACAAACCATTTCCCACTTGTCAAGCATATTTCTGAGTCACTTGTCATCTTTATTCATAGCAAGATGTCCATTTGTGACAATTCATTGTCACAGCATGAAAAGAGAACGCCGCTTTAAATATGGGAAGTTCCATTTTCAACAGTGAAGTAAAACAAAAGCATTTTTAAGCTCATTCGTGAAGGAAAGGTCTGCAAGTCCTCACTTTCCTGCTGTTTTAGAATTCAAGATTGTGAATTCTAAAGATTATGGAAACCATGGGAATTTGTCAAAGGACACAAATTAAAAAGAACCATTCCTTTCAGGAACTGTGTTGGGAAACATCAACACATCACCAATGAATTACTGTCATTTATGAAATTCCATGTTGCAGTGTTTGGTTAACAGGCCAAGGCAGGGCCCCAGCTACAATCAGCTATTTCAAGGACAGCACCTATATGCAGGGTAAGTGGCTGCTTTGTCTTTTCCTCGCCTCCACTTTTGTAATTGCATTGCTGCCTGACATGGGTAAGAATCAGGCTCATCTGGCCCCCGTTTCTTCCAGTCAAATAAAAGGCTCCCTTTCAAACAAGTGCCAAACTGGGTGGGAATCTAGTCTGGGCGGCACATTTATATCACTTTTATAAGTATACATCTCTGAGCAAAGGAAACAAGGTACTAGTTTCTAGGCAAAATGCAGTGCTCTTTATTTTTCTTTTCCATGTGAACTAAAGGAAAACAATGGAGGGTTAAAAAAATAATGTAGAAGTAAAGCAGAAGTGTGATTGGTACATACTTGAAAGACATGCATTTGGCTGAGATGTAGAATGGGCTCTAGGCCTCGGATTTTATTTCTTCCTACTTCTTCTCATAAGGTTAGAACTGTTCCAGAATAATCTTTGTTTTTTCCCTTCACCAAATACTTTCTTTCTTGAAAGAAAGTGTAGAATAAAGAAGATAGAGACCAAAGGGGAAAGAAAATGGAAAATAATAAGAGCCCTGGCTGGTGTGGCTCAGTGGATTGAGTGCCAGACTGTGAACCAAAGGGGTAAGGGTTCAATTCCTAGTCAGGGCACATGGCTGGGTTACTGGCCAGGTCCCCAGTAGTGAGTGCATGAGAGGCAACCACACACTGATATTTCTCTCCTTGACTTTCCCCTCTCTAAAAATAAATAACATATTTTTTTTAATAAAGAAAAAAGAATAAGAGAAGAAGCAATCTGCTTTTTTCTTTCTTCCTTTTTTAGTTTATTGGTAACAGGGAAAATGTAGATGGACTAATACAAAGATACAGGTTTTAAAACATTACTTCTTTTCTCCCCTTTCAGTAAGTTTTTGGTGTTTAGTTTTCTTTTGTTCCTTTATTTCTTCCTTGCCTTTAAGTTTGGCTCAGCCATTTCTGCTCTCAACATGCACATCACCTATGCAATTTATCCACATTCAGAAATTCAACTACTAGCCACCCATACCAGGGGTCTAAAAACTTTTTATGAAAAGAACAAGATAAGAAATATTTCTGTATGGGCCATACTATCCTCTGTCACAACAGAGGTAACTGTACCCAATGATTCTGCTGTATAGAGTGAAAGCTGACACAAGCAAAATGTAAATAAGTAATTGTGGCTGTGTTCCAAAAAATCATTTACAAAACCATTGGTAGGATGAATTTTGTCTGTGGGCCATAATTTGTTAATGATCTGATCTATACCAATAATTCAAAATCCTTCATCTTTAATCTAGAACTTTCTATTCACTTTCTGATTGTTATGGTTTGAATGTTTGTGCCCTCCACCACCAAATTCATATATTGAAAATTTAATGCTCAGTGTAATGGTATTTAGGGGGTGGGAAATTCAGAAGGTGATTAGGTCATGAAAGTGGAGCCCCCATGGATGAGATTAATGAGCATCAGAATAAAAGAACCCCAAGAGAGCTTGCTTGCAACCTTCCACCAAGTGAGGATAAATCAGAAGCCCACAACCTGCAAGAGGGGCACTGACCTGACCATGCTGGTGCCCTGATCTCACACGTCCATCTCCAGAACTATTAGAAATAAATTTCTGTTGTTTAAAAGCCACTGGGTCTGTAGTATTTTGTTATAGAATCCAAAACAGGCTAAGACAGTGACTAATGGCCATCTCTTCCTTGATGTCTCATGGATCCTTCTAACCTCTTTCACTATTTTCCCCACCAACATACTACTTCCTTGTTCTATATTTCAGGGTCTGGCATCATTGTCACTCCCATCTGGCATGCTGTTACAGAACAGACCTGGGTGTGTGAGTGATATGCTATTATTAAATGGACCCACCCCTGTGCTCCAGGGGACCCCCACCCCATACTAGGTTCGCCTTGCCCACCATCAGGGAAAGACGTCTCTCAATGCCAGAGATTGGTGAAAAGGAAAGGGATTATTTACTTAAAGATGTATAAGAACTTAAGAGTAATGACTTAATGTCTTCATTGAGACTCCAAAGACCTTTAAAATACCCCAAAATGCACAGTCCTTCCTTCCCCTTCTGCCCAGTCCAGGGTATCATATCTCAGAAAAAAGAAACAGAAGTCCGTGGTTCTCTGCCCAAACTGTGTATCCCAAAAAGACCCCTCATGGCTGCTGCGCCTGGGTTTAAATCCCAGTGTCAATCTTCCTCTACCACACCATTTCCAACTCCTCCCACAATTGGCCACAGCTGCCAGCATTCCCATATTTTTCCAGCTTTACTAGGCTACCACAATAAGTCCGGGCAGGTGTGGCCCTGTGGTGTGGAGCCAATCATCTCCAAGCTCTCTCGCAGGCTCTGTAACCAGGAGGAGTTGCCTCTCAGTTACATCATGGGTTGAAGTCACTCCCATCTCCCTGGCTCAAAGCAGGGCCACAGCTGTTTAACATATTCATGAAACCAGTTAAAGGTTATAGATATGTTAAATGACTGTTCTAGAGGTTATCTGCAAAACTGTCGCTATTCAGAACAGCTCTCAATGGCCCTGCTCCAGGTGTCCCATCCCCCAGTGGGGGTGAGGACATCCTATATATATATTTTTCTAATATTTCCTGGACACCCTCAGTTCTGGACCCCATTACAAATCCTTATTTGCTGACCCCTTGGCTGTTACAATACCAATGACTTAGAAATTGTCATTGACCAATTTTTCTCTCTCATTCCACTGTAGACATTTTTGTCAAATTTGCCCTCTAAATATATCCTGAACTTCCCTCCCACATAAGAACAACTGTCACTTTATTTTTATTATTATTTTAATTTTAACAATATTTTATTTAAACTAATATATCTAAAATAGTATAATTTCAACACTTAGTCAATATAAAATATTGATTGTTTTCAACATCAATGGAAATATCACTATCAATTAAAATATCAATATCAAATGCTCAAAGCCACATGTGACTAGTGGCTAACCATACTAGCACATACAGATATCAAGTCTTGAAATGGAAGATGGACATACAACTTCTGTTTGTTTCACTTTTTGTGATGTTAATATCTGACCTTCAATGGCTACTAAAACCGTTATGTAAACAGTTATGTGGAATTCTCTAATGAATGGACACTAGAACACACAGACCAATATTAACAGCTCACCTGCTGTTTTAATGTAGTAAAGTAGTATCTTTCTTTCTGTTAGTATAGGTAGCTGGTTAATATTAAAAAAGGCAGGGGGCAAAGGGAGTCAGACATTTAGCATAATAAACTAAGGAGCTGAGTCAGAGAATAAGCCTGCTTCACTAGGAAATCACAGCACTCATAGGCTCCCAGCAGGATCACTGCATCCTCCACCCTCAGAACATAATCCCCAAAGAGGGCAGGAAGGATATGTTATGGTCATTAGCCAGGCTTACCGAGGGAGGAATAAAAGCAGCAGGAGAAATTCCTCTGCTGGGCACATGCCCAGTAGAAGCCAAGATGACACAGGGAGAGTCTTTCTGCTGAGGCTTGAAAAGTAGGAGCCAAGATGGTGAGCGTAAAGTCCTGTCTGTCTGGCCTGGGGAAAGGATTAGATGGTTAAGGGACACAGAGCACTGGAAGATCTGGGAAATAGATTAGTTTATTAGGAGGAAGGCCCAACACAAGCCTGAGAAGCTTTGGGAAACTGATTGGCTAAATTAAAAGGGTACCTGGTCTTCCCAAGACCAAGGTAACATAATCAGAGCTTAACAAAAACCTCTGACTCAATAACTCCCATTTGTTCGCCCATTCATTCTTGCCTTCTCTCTCTGTAGCAGTCATGTGGGCCCAGCAGACAGATAGGGCCCAAGTATAAGCCCAGCAGCTGTGAAGGCTTCGAGCAAGCATGGGTGCAAGTGCAACCCTGGCTGCAGCAGCGCAGCACCAGCCAGAGAACAGCCAGGAACACTGGCTAAGCTAGTTGGATGAAGACAGAGACTGAACTGTACAGATGGCACAGGATTTCTGGACGTTGACCTTTCTTCTGGACTTGATAAAGCAAAACTGGTCTTCTTCCACAATGGGACAGACAGAAGTGAGACACAGGGAACCTGGGGGCAGTCTTTTATTTCTATTCCAATAAACCTTAATGCTATACCACATCCTCCCATGAGTGCATCCTTGGAAATGCTTTTCCTGCAACTTTGTGAAAGGACACCATTTCTATCGGAAATATCCGGTAACAACAAAGGGAAGGGACTGGCCATGGCTTATGGTAAGAACTAGGACCTCTCTTCCTTGCTCTGGGAAGTTGAAAGGTCTTCACTTCTCTCTCTCTCTCCCCTCCTCTGTTGTCTGTGTATGTTTACTGGTTCCTTTTCTCTCTACTCCCTCCATGCCATTTCAGCTCCAGATCTGGAATTCCCCTCAGCCCCACTGTCATGGGTGTGGGCCAAATAGGCAACCCCCTCTGCCACTGCGGCCCAAATACTTAGCTTTTACAGCTCAGTGTGCAGTGAGGAAGGGACCCATTCCACAGCACTGTGAGTCCTCACAAGGTAACAGACTGATGGTTACTGGGGGACCAGAACGCAGGGAGCCTGTGTACACCAACTGCTGCAGTGATGCTGCTCCTGGAGCATGCTTTCCTGGGCACCCCAACTGCCCCATTCCCTTCCCTAACTGCAACTGCTCAATGGAGCAGCCCAAGGGGCTAAGCACATCTACCCTTGTGGGGCACTCGTGTCCTGGGAGTAGTCCCTGGCAACCAGATGTGTTAACACATCTTCGTGCTGCACTGCATGGGGCCCAACAAAATGGGAGCCACCCCTAGCCAGACCACTCACCTAGGGCCCACTGCTACCTTCCAGGCTCCTGCCATTTACCAAGCAGCAAAGTTGGGGTCCTGCTACCCACCACCACCCTCTAGGCAAAATTCCAGAGGCAAAGCTTTGGTGATAAAGGAAAGGAATCTTTATTCAAAAATTCCACACTTTTGGAATAACAGCTTTCCACAAGAATTAGTAGCTTAGGACTATCAATTAAGGCTAAACTCTAACAACTGGGTTCTCCTATCATTCCCTCTATTAGTTTTTAGTTATCTTATTTCTTTTTTTTTCTTTTAGATTTTATTTATTTATCTTTAGAGGGGAAGGGAAAGAGAGAGGGAGAGAAACATCAATGTGCGGTTGCCTCTTGTATGTCCCCTGCCGGGAACTTGGCCTGGCAACCCAGGCATGTGCCCTGACTGGGAATCGAACCGCGATCCTTCGGTAGTTATCTTATTTCTATGGGGTCAGTTTATAAACTAAAACAACATAAGATACAAAAGCTGCACAATTGGGGAAGAATGGCAGGCTTCTGCCTCAGAACCTTTCCCTCTAGAACACCCAAAGAATAAACCTGTTACCCTCTGCCCAGCCAGTCCAATTCTAGACTGTGCCTGGAGTTCATTCCCATCCGAAATACTGTCCTTTGGGAAACACAGGCAGCTCCAGCACAATTATCTAGGCATCCTCAAGGAAGAAAAGGACAGGAATAAAAGAGAGGCCACCCAGAAGCCAGAGAGCTAGCCCTCTTTTTATTTCCATGTGCTCTGGAGGCATTCACCTTCTCAGCCAATCCATCCTAGACTGGTTATCACTGCCTCAGCAAACTCCTCCTACGGCCCCTCCCTGCTTCTCCTCAGTGATCTCATCAGATGTCTGGGTATCACTGCTGCTACCAAAACTGCTTGTCTGCACCCAGGAACAGCACAAGTCCATGGCAGCCAAATTCCCCTAGCTATGCAATTAAGCATGGCAAGTCCTACCTCCTATGCTGAAAACTCCCAGACTCCAACCCTCATTAATGTATACTGTAAGTAGAAAGCCTCAGATGTAAGTACCTACAGAAATGGGAAGGTTAGAGCAACAAATATAAAGGACACATGGACAAAAACTATGGGGGGTGGAAATGAGAGGGAGTTGGGGAGGGCTGGGGCAGTGGGCTGGGGGGGAGTAAAAGACAGAAAACTGTACAAGATCAACAATTTAAAAAATACTGATAAAATAATAATAATAATAATAATAATAATAAATTTAAAAAAAAGAAATGGGAAGGTTTATATCAAACTAATTGGAAAGTAATAATATCAAAAGAAAACTCCACAAGAGAAAACTACTCTGGAGTCTGACTCGCTATTAATCTCTCCCACAATATTTGTGCCTTCTAATACCCAAGGGTACCTGACACTTTACAATCTTCCTAAAGGCCAACGGGACTTGCCCTGAGGGCCATGTGTGCTGTCTCTGTCTGGTCAGCCCAGCTAATCCTCAGGACACCTTAATAGGGAAGCTGACCTAACCTTACTAGGCCTCTTGAAGGATAGGGGCTGCTGGGAATATGAAAGGCGGGGAAACAGGTTACCAGCCCAACAGCTAAAGGCCAGAATTATAGGATGAGTTTTTCCACCTGAGGCAGGGGAGGTATCTCCTCTCCTGGTACAGACAGCCACAAGGGTGGGGAACTTCAATAGGGCTAGCTAAAGCTGGAAGCCATCAAGATCATCCATGTGGTGTTAAGGCCACTTGACTGAACAGAGTGATCACCACTGTGACTGTTGGTAAACAAAGCTGCCCTCGGATGGGGTAACACTCCACACCTGGGCATAACTTTGAAATCTTTGAGAAGGCCTTGACTACCATGGGGACAAGGGTGAGCCATGGGCTTTTGGGACACCAGAGTTGACACAGGGTTGTGTGTCTTCTTAGGTACTGAGCAAGAGACACAGGGCTAGGGAAAATTGGTGACACCCCAGTCTTCCCTTGGCCACTCAACTTTCTCATTTTCTGCAGGAAAGGAAGTCTCTGGGAAGAAAATAGGCACCACCACCTCCACCCACAGTGCTTCTAGAGACCCCTTTTGGGGTGCATATTTGCCAACTGGGAGAAATTTAATTCTGGGTCCCTCCCAAAAAAAAAAAAAAAAAGGTTTATAGATAATTGGTTTTATAAAACCAAAATCTGTACCTTTGAGATGCAAATATCTTGTCTTCAAGGACTCTTATCTGGGCCAGCTTTTAAAATGCAAATTTATGGGAGGTAAATCTTATCAAGAAGGAAAAAACTTAGCCATCTAAGCAAATCAATTTAACTTATTTCAGCTGTTCTTTCTAAATCTGTTAATTTTGCCTTACAATACCTGTCTCATAGAAGTATATCTCTTACAAGTCTATGTTTGCCAGTTAAGGAGCCTATGTTTCTAAAAGTTAAGAAATGCATTTGCCAGTCCAAAAAATGTGAATTGCTTACCTTTTTGCTGTCCAATATACAGTTGGAGTTTGGTCCTTTTCACTCTGTTAAAGAGACAAGGATTTTCTTTTTACTCTATATTTTTCTTCCTACCAGATCCCTCCAGAATTTGGCAATTCTTAATAAACAAGTCATGGCAATACATTTATTTGTATGAATCTAATAAGGATATGTTCTCTTTGTAGTAGTGTAACAGGAAAAGACACCGGCGTTCGGGCTGCCTGTTACTACCAAATGCAATAAACAATGACTGTGACTGAATCTTTTATGAGCACTTTATTCAGATGGCCAGCGATCTGAGAAGATGGCGGGTTCGTACCCTAACAAACCATCTTTCCTTCTCTTCCTGGCCAGAATTTTTATAAGGGAGGTGGGGGAAGACAAACAAGAAGCGGTGAGGGCTTTGAAATTCAGGGAGGATTAGGTGAGCAAAACTGCAGCATTTGTTTTCTGGGTAGTGCTGTCCCCAAGGGGAGAAGGAAGGTCTGTCGGCTCATTGATACAAAGGCCTGAATGCCTCCAACTTGTCCCCAGGCGGTAATCTCTAGCCAGTGCCCCAGGAGGCCGGCTGTTTCCCAGGAGCTAGGATGGGCGTATCTGCAGTTTCTGAAACAAAAGCTTTAACATACACGTTACTTGCTAGGCTTAATGACTTTTTCCTTAAGTTAAAATTTCCCAGGTCTTGAGTCCGCTATCCGTAGGACACATAAAGCCCATTTCCAGTTGTGGTTTTATTAACAGACTTTGACTGTCAGAGAGACACGTCTAAACTCTGGATATCACCAGAAAGCTTTAAGGAATTAAGATTAACTTTGAAAGTTGATAAAAGCCCATTGACGAAACTGCGTACCTTTCTTATTCACGACAGTCTTTTCAGGTAAGGAACAAATTTGCTTTCCTGAGAGATGGCAAGAGATAATCCTGAGGACATTTTTGGAAACCTCAAGAACCTGAGGAACTTACCCAAACCCATAGGCATTGCAGGCAAAGCCTGATGGCAGTTGCGTGACTTGTCTTTTTTGCCCTAATGGACTAATTAAATCTCAATTGGAAGATTCCTTACAAGACTCCAGTGAAGCAGAATTAAAGAACCTATATAATCCATTACTATTCCTACTGTGTTTATGCAAATAATCAGGCTACATTGCAACTGGATGTAATTTGGTCGCTTTGATAAAAATGAGAGTGATTTTAGGAAGAAAATGTTGTGTTTCAATAGAAATCAAAATGCCCAGTTGTAGATATTAGACTCCAGTTCATTGTCTTCAAAGTTTTGTTTTTTACCTACAGACTGAACTGGCTCCTGAATTCTTCTAGTTTCCTTCAACCCTCCAACTAACATTTCATTTTTTTCTTCCATCCTTTGACTAGGAGTCACTGAGAACTAATTTTTTTCCCCTAAGGTTGTGTACACCATACAAAATGTACTTGAACCCCTGATAACATCCCCAGAGATATTTAAACCGAAGTCAAGGGGAATTTATCAAATGGTAATTTCTTGCTTTCATTCCAGCAAAAGCCTTACATATGGAAGTCATTTCAACCGACAGTCATACGAACTCAGAAACTCATTTATGATTTGCTTTGTTCATTAACCTTTGTGTTTTTCTTCTGTTTTCATAAACATACACCTTATTAAATACCCAATTGCTTGTTTGTACAATGCAGGCCTCACTTTGAAAGCCAATCTGCATCACAGCCTCCTAAAGTGAGACTCAATGGTTGGGTTTAACTGACCTGCTGTTAGGACGAGATGATTGAGTTGGTGAATTACAGAGCAGTCTAGCACCTTCACTTCTAGAATGTAAAACTTTATTATTTAAAAGGTGGGAATGAAGAGACCAAGTTCTGCCACCTTGAAACTTTCTCTTTCCTGCCAGAAAAAGTGGTTCAGACAGAAAAAGCCTGCTTTAGGAAGGAGATCTAAGAAAGTTCCCCTTAGCCTAATGTGAATTAAGTAGAGTAAACAAGAGAGCTTCAGACAGGTGGGATGATCCTTTATCCAGGGAAGCCCCTCCTCCACCTAATCTGGGGCATTATAAAGTTTGTCTCTCCATCACCTAATTCTTACCTCTTATCAGACCTTTAGTTTCTATAATTCTTCTCATTTTCAGATGTTGCGGACTGTTCAGCCTGGTTTCAGGAGTTGTAACCCTCACCCCATGGTGGGCTGTGTAAGAGCCCAAGGGACCCACTTCATCTGGGTCTGTTCTGTCACAAGGACATGAGCTACTAGGGAGACAAGGCTTATCTCCCTGGCAGGAGCACCGCTTCTGCCTCATCCATCTCTGGCCCCATTGCGTGGTTGGCAGTCAATGACGGGTAAGACTCCTCATAGGAGGGGCAACCTAAGCCAGACGCAACCACTTGGGAGGCCTCATGGAAGGACTTGGGGGGTTGCAGAAAAGAGGATGTGATGGACCCTCGCCGCCCCCCCCCCCCCCCCCCCGCTATTCTGACATAGCCCGAGTCCTCATTTCCATCTGGGAGATGTCTCCTGCTTCCTAATTGCCTTAAAGCCTGAAACTGTGGGGGTGAGTGGTGCAGCCCTGTGCTGGCCAGGACAGCTCCCTGGGTGATTGGCATAAGAAAGAATTCCTAAAGCCCTGTGAAACCTGCTTTGCTAAAAGTGCTCTCCCTTAGGTGATAAGTGTCCCAGGAGGAAATGAGTATGTCTCCCAAAGTCTGGCAACCCCCTTTCCTGACAAACACTGGCTCAGATTAAGCCCTCAGATTTCTTTGAAATGTTAACCATTGTTTGATCCTTGTCACCTGACATACCTGTATTCCCGTGTATTTGAGCCCAATAAAAGCCTCGTGAGGATGGGGCTCTAGGTCATTCTCCTCTGAGAGTTTGACCCCTTTCCTCCCCAAGCAGTCATGTCTTGGTAGTTTTTACTTTCATCCGTGACGAAGGGATGGGGCTCTGAGGGCGGAGCCCCCCCTGACATCCGGCGCCCAGGACAGGGGCCCCGCATTCAGACAATGCCTTTTTAACCTTTTCATTAAGTTAATTACCCCTAGAATACAACAACAATGCTAGCTTATTTAGCAGTGACTCTGGACATTGCGTATCCCATCTCTGAAGGATAGCACCAGACTGACCCAGAATTTACAAAACGCCTCCCCTCTGTGCAAAAGCTCCTGTTCCTTTTCTCCTGTCTTCCTTTGACAGATAGCAGAATCTCTAGGCCCAGGGATAAACAGGACTACGTCCCCTAACAATAAAAAGAAACTACAGAAGATGAGCACTTTAACCATTTACCATCATAAGGTTACAATGTCAATGTAAGAAACATTTGAACCTGTAGAGAATTTTTGATGAGTTTATTTGAGCCAAGCTGATGACAATTGCCAGGAAGCAACATTTCAACGGACTGAGAAATGTTCTGGAGAATGGCAATTTAGCACCTTATTTTATACGTTAGAATCAAAGAAGGAGCCGTCGTAAGGGGGTTACATGAAGTCAGTTGGTGATAGATTAAGGGAGGCAGGAGAAAGCAAAGCCTGGAAATCTCTGGGATTGAATAAAAGGTAAAATAACAGACATATACTTCTTTTATATAGGTGGGTAAAGGATAGTTAACAATACACAACTAGCTTAACAATAACAATGAGAGGATTTGTGGTCTTAGCTTGTGCTCAATGGGTTTGGGAAAAAAGGGAAGTTACCTTGAAATTCCAAAAATATGTTATTATAGATGCAAAAAGACAATAGACAGGCACAGTTAAGGTAAAGACTGACTTTCGTTAGGGAAAAATACTGGCCCAGGACAAGACTACCTGCCAGGAACTGCTTTTAGTTAAATCCTTTGTGGTTCCTATAGGTCTCTGAGTTTGTAAGGCTGCCTTGCAAGCCTCCCCTGAGCTTGTCAGGTTAATATGTGGCCCCTTTTCTTCCACAACAAGGACCCGGGGGCCTTGAGGGGGATATTATGTTAGTGTAGGTGGCTAGTTAATATTAATAAAGATACGAAGCAAAGGGAACCAGACATTGAGCATAATAAAGTAGGGAGCTGAGTCAGATATTAAGCCTGCTTCACTAGGAAGTTGCAGCATTCATAGGTTCCTCGGGACAGCTGTATCCTCTGCCCTCAGGACCTAATTACCAAAGCAGAGAAGGAAGGATTGTTATTGGTCATTAGCCAAGATTACTGAGGGAGGAATAAAAACAGCAGGAGAAATTCCTCTGTTGGGTATGTGCCCAGTAGGAGCCAAGATGGTGCAGGGGGAGGTCCTTCTGCTCAGGCATGAGTGCAGGAGGAGTCAAGAGGGCAACCATAAAGCAGTCTAGCCTGGAAAGAGGATCAGATTGGATGAAGGACATAGAATCCAGGAAGATCTAGGAAATTAATTGGTTAGGGGGAGGGCACAACACAAACCTTGGAAGGATTAGGAAGCTAATTGGTTCATTTGAAAGAGTTCACGTTCCTTCTCAAACTCAAGATAATGTGATCAGAGCCTAACAAAGCCCTCTGGCTTGATAATATGCATTTTTTTTTTTTTTTTTTTTTTTTTTTTGCCCATTCATTTGCACATTCTCTCTTCATAGCAGCCATGTGGGCAAGTGCAGGCTCCAAGTGCAGGCATGACAGCTGCATGGGCTCTAAGTAGGCTCCAAACATGAGCCTGGATACAGCAACACAGCATTGGCTGGAGCACAGCTGGGAACAGAGGCTAAGGTAGCCAGATGGGGACAGAAACTAAACTATACTGAACCAATGGCACAGAATTTCTGGACCCTAGCCTTCCCTCTGGGCTTGATGAAGACAAGACTGGACTTCTTCCAGAGTGAGATGGATGGAGATGAGACATTGGGAACCTGGGGGCAGTCTTTCATTTCTATTCCATAATCTTTACCACTATACCTCATTCTCCAATGTGTGGGTCCTTGGAAATGCTTTTCTTGCAACTTCATGGAAGGACTCCATATCCACCAGCAACATCTTCATGTTGGCCTTTCTTCTATTGCAGGTGTGCTCTTTGTAAAGTATTGCAATATAAATATGATTATGTTCCTCCATGTGCAAAACTTTCAAAGCTCCCAAGCCTGAAACATCAATCCAAAACCAGATACAGAACCTAATCTCCAATGTCCTTAATTAGAGACTCCAAGAATAACAAATAATTATTTCAAATGATAATTCTTCAGCAAGACTGGCACTGATAAGCCTAGCACTAACCTACCTTTATATTAAATCAATGTTCATGGATATCCAAAAAAATCCTTCATGATTTAGCCTCAGACTGCAGTGGAACTTTGGTGCTCGAACTTAATTCATTCCAGAAGACTGTTCGAGAAGCAGTTTGTTCAAAACGCTGAATCCCTTTTGTTACCTGAGACATACATGACTAATCATACAGGTATAAGCTTGAAAGTGTTGTCAGATGGAGAACCAAAGTTTTGTTTGACAAATGAGACATTTTTTTTTCGTGAAAAATTTGGTTAAGAACTGAATTGAGATGGGAGATATCCAAGAACCAAGGTTTGCCTGTACATCATAAATTTCATATTTTTTCCTCTATCACTTATGCACAGGCAAATGTTGTTGGTAATCATACCCTGTGTGATCTCTTTCTCTTTTAAAGACACAGTGGCCCCAGGCATGCAGCCATTCCAAGTGCCAGCACCTGGCCCTCTTTGCCAGAGGAATACCCTCCGGTACTGAGACAGTTTTGTCTGCTCACACAAGTACCTGAGAGTTAAATCTCCTGAGGAGCTGCCCTTGATTAATAATTGCAAGAGGAAGAGGACATTTATATTTATCAGCTCCTTTTCCCCTGATTAGGATAACCCTAAAAAAGGGACCTATGCTATGTTCAGAGCTACCAAGAGTAATTGAGCCAAAATTACTTACTCTGGGATTGTATTCAATGTTGCATGCTTGTTGGCCTTTGTGATGGTTAATTTTATGCATCAACTTGGCTAGGTTATTGTACATAGATATTTGGTCAAATTGTTGTTGGATGTTATTATGGAGGTGCTTGCCAGATGAGATCAACATGTAAATCAGCAGACTTTGAGTAAAACTGACTACCCTCGATAATGTGGTTGGGTCTCATTGAATTAGTCAAAGGCCTTAAGTAAAAACAGACTTAGGTGTTCAAAGGAATAGGGAAATCTGCCTCCACACTATCTTCAAACTCAAGCTGCAACATGAATTCCTTGCATCTCCAGCCTGCCAAACCATCCTGCATAGTTCGTATCTTCCAGCTTCCACAATTGTATGAGCCAATTGCTTAAAGCAAATCTCTCTCTGTTTCTCTCTGCTGCACTGAATATGTATTATTTCTGTATTGCCATTGGATGATCTGTTTCCTTGGTAGCTGAACACAATAATAGCAACTACCTGAATGGTTAATTATTACAATATAAAATTAAAATTGAAGATCCTAGAGAAAGATAAATCATTTACTCAAGGCTGGAGATTGTTTTAGTATCTTTTAGAGTTTTTCATACCAAATTTGATATTTGGGACATTAATCTTGGTTTGAGGTTATTAACAAGGCAAATTGCTAAGCAATTTGTATATATGTGTAGGCAAAATAAGTTTATAGTTGAAGTATGTGAAGCAGTTTCTTCTTGTATTATTATTTATTAATTATTGTATTATTTTCCATACAAACTGTAAGCCTACTTTTGCCCATCCCTGTTCAGTAAAACTATAAGACTAGAGTTGCAATATTTTGTCATTCTAAATGAATTGGCTAAAATAATTACAGAAATTTTATACTTTTGTTTTAAAATGGTTGCAGTACAACACTGCTGTTTCAATAGTGTGTAAAATAGGTATTTTATCTTAGTGTAGTTAAATGACAAGAAACTTCTACTTTACCAATTTCTTATTAATTAATTTGTTGATGTTTATGGGGTTGAAATATTTGTCTATTGGCAAATATATCAAAGGGAAATTTTCACAATCAAGTATCATGGAATTCTAATGATGTTATATGAAATGGAATACCAACAAATGAAAAGCTCAGCATAATATTCCATTTTTATCAAATAATTTGTCCTATGTTATTAAGATAATATGGAAATGTAAACTTATTGTATTATTTCTATTGCTTATAATATTCACATAATGTAAAACATTATTAATAACCTGAAGAAATATATCATTGTAATTCATTAAAATAACATGAAAATATAACCGCATACTATTCTTTCTTTTTTTATTGTTGTTCAAGTACAGTTGTCTCCATTTCCCCTCCACCACCACCCCTGACATACTATTATTTTTAACGTTCACAAAATTACCAAAAATTTTATAAGAATCATATATTAAAACATTACATACAATCCAGAATAATAACTGAAATATTTTTAAATTTTTTCTAACATTTTGAAAGGTGAAAATTACCTGTACCAAGTAAACTCTTAAATCAGAAGAATCTGTCTTAATCACAGTTTTCAATCAGTAGCAGGCTCGGTCATTCCTAGACCACCAAAACATCCTAGACTATTAAAACATGCTAGGAAGCCATGCACTATTATAACATATTGAAAGTAAAATTGAATTATTTAAAGATAACATCATGGTACAAGTTAAGAATGATGGTATTTTTCTTTGAAAACAATTATTATGTATTTTTTAATTGAAATGAAGTAAGATTACACTAATGATAATAACCAAGCACATGCAAAAAGCAGAGGTTTTTAAATCATCAAGGCAGAGCACAGGGAGGGAACTCATTGATTTTGCTCAGGGTAGAAATTCAATGTGAAAGCAGGAGTTAAGGTGAAGATAAAAGGAAGGGGAATTATTATTATTCATTCTGTTGGGCCACTTCTAGACAATTTACAAGATAATAGGGTATCATCATAATACACTGCAAAAAGAAATGATAATCCCTATTTTACATATGAGAAATTTATAGTACACATAAACTTAAAAATGCTTAGAATGACACAGCAAGGAAGGACAATTTTTTAGCAGTCAAGATCAGACATGTCCTGCCATGGGCCTTTGCTTTCCACTACCCTTCTACCTGTTGTATTACTCACAAGCTTATCAGAGCAGATCCAAAACTCCTCTGAATAAGACCTTGTGTTCTCAGCCAGGACCATGAGCAAGCACTGAGACTCGTAGGAGTTTTCTTCCATCAGTGATTTTGAATTGAGGTGAGAATACCATCTGTATTGATGCCAGGCTGGGCTGTGATCCTTAGTTAGCAAGCTTCTTATCTGAGCTATTAGAGAAAGTGAAATGGAAGAAGATTCAGAATCTCTGAATGAAACGTGAACATTAAAAGTGTTGTTTGAGTAAATTAAAAACAGATGGTAAATCTGAAGGCCTTCATCTGAAAGGTGTTATAGGGTTACATGTGAATCTATTCAGATGATGTTAAAGGTGGTGATAGTACCAAACTATGAAAGAATTAGTGGATGAATGGGCAAAAAACCCTTTGTCAATATATCAAAATTTTGCTATTTAACACACTACATATCCTTAAGGAAGTTAACCCAACATTTTGGTCCTCAATTGCTCACTGAAATGCAATGGTTGTTCTTAATAATTTCTTGTTATTTATTATTGCTATGCTCTCTGTTTCCTTTTATTTATTGCATTTGGACTTTTCTCTGAAATATTAGCCTAATCTCTCCTTTACCTGGTATCACCAAAAATTAGGTAGAAAAATGTCAAATTTTTCGACATAGTGTAAGCCTTTTATCTACTCAGAATATTTTAAATTTTATAATGTAAATAATTAAAATTAAGGACCAAGTGACTATACCTTTAAAAAATATAATAAAACTCCTCAAGTGTCACTATTATTACTTCAAATAATCATTTTAAAACATCCAAAATGCTTAGGAATAGCAATAGCTATTGCTGCTGTTCTGAATTATTTCATACTGCAAATGATTTGGTGATTCTTTAACTGTCTGTTTCCCTCCTAACTCTCACTTTGTGATTTCTTTTTGGCAGTTATAACATAATCATGCTTTTTAATATTTTATCCACTAGGATCTACAAAGAATGCAAGTAACCAAGCAAAAAAAGGAATTGTATGCATAGACTCAACACTACTCACAGGCCTGAATGTGACTCCATAAACTTTTTTAGCTTGTTTCCACATTTACATTTAAATGTTCTATTTAATCCTGATTTTTCTAAGATGTTTAATTTCCTTCTTTAATTTAATTCTATATGTTAAAGAGAAAATGGACTAATACCAAATTTTCTGTTTCACACATAGATTAACTGTGATCACACATAATAAACCTTTGGTGGTATCTCAGAGATACTGAGCAATAGTTTAGGATAATGATATACATGTTTCCATTCATATCTATATCTATGTATCTATATCTTTAGAGCTAGATATATCACTAGATATATATATTAAACTTACTTAGGTAGTGTCATATATAAGAAAGATTGTTTTGTTTATCATATATATATATATAGATAGATATCCACATATTTACTCATAATTATTTGAGACCACATATTCCATAAAAATATTCTTAGTGGATCATCTGACACATTGTTTTTTGTACCAAAGTCAAAACTTGGCCAAAGATTTTAAGAATCATATATTATAATAGGCTCATTTTGACTTAATAATTTACTTCTTATGAATTTTGAATATAATAATTTTAGCCATACCACAATGATCAGCCAAAATAAGTATATTTACAAAGATGATAACATACATTAAGTTTATACTTTATAATGTCTTATGAACTTTCATATAATTTTCTTAATTCTTAGAACATTAAATATATATTCTCCTTTTATAGAGAAAAACATCATACTTCAATGTAAGACTTATACATGAATGTCCTTAACAGCTCTTTTTGTAATAACCAAAAATTAGAAACAATGCAAGTGTCCATCATCAGATATATGAGTAAATAAAATATCATATGTCCAAATAATGGAATACAATTTAGCAGTAAAAACCAATGAACTATGGTACACACCACAACATGTACTAATCCCAAAATAGGTATACTGAGTGAAAGAAGTGAGACCGAAATTATGTATACAGTGTGTGATTGCACTTCTATAAAATCTTAGAGAGTACAAATAATCTAGCGACAAAAAAACAATTAATAGGTATAGAAAGCAGATCAGTGGTATCCCATGGAACAGTGAAGAGGGGAGGAATAGAAAGACTACTGAAAGGAGCAAGAAATTTCGGGGTTGTCATATAAATTCACTATCATGATAGTGGTGATGACTTTACACATACATGCACAGGTCAAAACTTGTTGAATTGTACACTTCATATGTGTATAAGAAAAAAAACAGAACATTGTAAGACAAAAAATATTGAGAGAGATATATCTAAAGAAAATTGCTGTGACTCTGTTAGATATGGTAGGGGGTAACTCTCCCAGATAATACAGTTGATAAAAAAACTGACACACAAATCTATTTATCTCATCTAATATTTGAGAAGTACAGTAATAAAGTAAAACAATATTCAAACAACTTGCTAGAAAAAAATTGCTGTCTGCAAAGAGCAATACCTGACTAGCTTATGTTTCTCCTTTCAAGGAACAAGGGAGGGTTAGGAAGTGGGGTTGGAGAAATAATGGGGAGTGAAGAGCCAAGATCAAGGCATTCTCAAACTGACAAGTCAGAGAATGAGAAAGAAACAGAAATATTGGTGGCCAGCAAATTAACAGGAATACCAAGCAAGTGAGGTGTCAGAGAAGCCAAGAAAAAATGTGCTTCAAGTAAAAACAGCTGCTAACACAAATAAAATGAAAACCGAGAAAGAGCATTGGATTAAGTAAATTGCAGGACTTTGGCGACTTTAACATAAAGAGATTATTGTTATAAAGATAAAACCTGATTGACTGGGTTCAAGAGAGATTAAAAGAGAAAAATTGGAGATGGAGGAGGGAAGTAAGGAAGTAAAAATAGAGAGAGAAAGGGAGCACAAATATGAACTAAGTTAAATCTAACAGAGGCAAATGACTGTAAGCAAACATATCTGTCTACTGTACTGTGCTGGTTTGGGAGTTTTTATAAAACTCTCCAATAGGATAGAGATGCAGAAAGTGTCTACAAGTATTGATAATAATTTTATTTTCCCTGGAGACTTCTGAGGTCAAGTCAGAAAAGGCCCTCTGAGAAAGCTTTTGATGATCAAATATATTTAATCTCAAAATGTTCTTTAAAGGGCAAGTGCTGGTGACCAGGAGACAGACCTTGAAAAGAGGTGGGAAGAGCCAAGAGAGCTCATTTAAAAATAGTCATCAAGAAAAAAAAAACAAAGAAACTTCTCTTTTCCTATAGTAAAATTCATAATTGACCAGTAATAAATTGAAGAGTATGGTACCAGCACACATACACACACACACACACACACAAATTGCAGACTGAATAAACTAAAAAAGAGTAGAAGGTAATGAGACAAACCAAAATACATAGAAGAACATAAACATAAGGTTAATCCACAACCCATTTAGAAAAGATGGATTGGTTATTAAATGGTGTTTATTAAGTCCAATACAATATTAATTTCTGTACCAGTGATTCTCAAACTTCTAACATTTATGGAACAATTTTAATGAGTGTTTCATAATCCGACCTCCAAATTTTAATAATCCTAAAAATATTGTGATAATTTTAATTATAAAAATGTTCACAATTAATTTTTTATCAGTAAGGATGCCATTGGAAGCTTATTCCAAGATATCTCTCTATTTCTGGAGCAAAGCAGAATGTATCAAGAGTCACAGCCAACTCCTTCATTTCCTTACTTTTGATCTCTACTATATTAGAAAATTCTAACAATTCTGAGTTTCTGAAAAAAAAATAACTATTCTAAATTGACTGTGGTAAATAATTATGAATCAACTATTTGGTTATATTGGACTTTAGAAAGTATTACTCAAGAAATGCCAAAACACCATTTTTGTCTTTTTCTCTGTAGTGAATAATATGATCAAGAGCTAAGAAAGAATATAAATTTTAAGCAAAAGTTGCTCTCTCACAGGTTGGAGTCATCGAGGTTCCCTGCGGCCAATTCTCACATTGTAGTTTCAAAGTTGTAAACAGATGTAGCTATTCAAGATACGGGATAAATTCAGTATTTGAGCGAGTTATTGATGTCCTAGAAATAATTTTTAGTGCTTTATTATTGTTTGCTTCAAAACACAGAGTGCAAGATTACCCTTGCATAATGGCAGCTACTTAAGATTAAATCTCTGTAGGCACCCTTCATACAGATTTAAAAGGAGAATAAATAAAACTTTCCATAACCCACACCCACAGTGTAGGTAGGAGACAGTATTCTTCAAATTCCTAAGAATATGTAAGTGGAAAAATAAATATCCAAACCAAAAGAGCTATCTCTAGACCTGCTTAAAAAAAAAAAAAAAAAAAAAAAAAAGGATGAGATTGTACAGAAAGGACTACAGGGAAGCAGGAGACTGGCAGACACAGAACCCAGATAAAATCATCCACAGAAAGAGAAAGTTTCACCATCCATGGGTAAACATTACAAACCGGTTGAGACCTATTGGCCCTGGGCAAATGTTGTGCACCCTCAAAAGCTTTCAGTGTGAAATCTGAAACTGGTTGCCAGAGAGGGAGGGCAAAGAGCAGTTTTGTTTTGTTTTATTTTTTAATTTTTTTATTTTAATTTTTGTTCTTGTACAGTTTTCTGTCCTTTATTCCTAGCCCAGCCCACCACCCCAGCCCTCCCCACCTCCCTCCCATTTCCGCTCGCCCTAGTTTTTGTCCACATGTCTTTTATACTTGTTGCTCTAAGCAAGGGAACTTTTGTGTGAGGTTTGTCTTGAGCAATGCAGATGAGTAAATCTCACCTGCCTGCCAGAATCTTAAAAGTTTAAGTAGAGGAAGTAATTGGGTTCAGTCACATATTCAGTCCAGATAGTCTCAACAACACCTTACTCTCTAGCAAGGCAATGTCCTAGAACTGCTCCGCATGTGGGAATAGTGGGGAGAGTGTACATTCAATCCAGAACAGGGAGGAGGTGAGGAGCCTCCAGCTGCCAATTACCAGGGTGCAGCCTTGGGTCATCTGAGGGTTGTATCTTAAATGACATTATCGAACAACAGAATGTACCAAAAAATTAACAGGCAAACTATCGACTGAGCAACAATTTTGCAACACATTAATAAAAAATATTTAATGTTATTAATGCTTACAAATCAAAGATGGAGATCCAACATCAATTCTCATAGAATGAGAATTAGAAATGACAGATAAATATATAAAAATAGTAGATTTCACCAGCGATATTAGAAATATGTAATAAAATTTTGATTTTTAATTATATACAAGGATTAAATAACAAAGATTAAAGAGACAATAGTATATTATTTTGGGGTTTATAAATATTATTAGAAACTATAACACAACATATGTTGAAAGATTTTCAACATTCATTATGTAATTTCACTTCTTAGAAATATATCCTATGGACAAAATCAGGAATTTGTTTACAGATCTCTGTTGGAAGCTACTTATTATAATTACAGAAATGAAAACAAAATTTACATACTATAAGGGAGAAAGATATTATTAATTTCTAATGATAAAATTAGTAGACACTTAAATAGTGTTTTATAGAATCTTTTACTTCTACGAGAAAAATGCTAGTACTGTGCTAAGTAAAATACTGTGCTATGCAAACAATAACAATTTATTAATATTCTGTTGTTGCTTTCAGACTTGAAGTAATAATCTTTCGGTTTTCAAAATCAACTAGAAAACAATGACACTTTTCTTTACAGAAAGGCAGACAATTATTTGATTGCAAAACTACCTGAGACACGTTTAACATGTTTTTCACTCCAAATTTGTGAATTGCTTGTACTATGGTGAAAATAAATTATGCGTTGAGATATTTGGAAATGCATTTTTAATAAATGTAAGAAATTAGTTGTAATGTATTTACAATTTAAAGCTTCTTAAATTAATTATTTCTTGAAGTTTCTAAATTAAACTTAATTCTCCTAACTTTCATAAGTGTACAAGGGCTCCAGGAATATGTCAGAAGAGGCCAATGCTAAAATAAGAACCTAACTGTTCTCCAATGAAAATTAGAAAAATAAAGGTTTTTGTTATTACTTTCACAAAGGTATTTAAAGAAATCTGGTTTAACAACACATATTTTAGGAAACTTTACTTCAGTCCTAAGAGTTTGATCTCCAAGATATGTAAAGAATTCACATAACTCCACACCGTGAAGACAAACGACCCAATTAAAAAATGGGCAAAAGACCTGAACAGATTCTTCTCCAAGAAGCACATAGAGAGGGCCCAGAGACATATGAAAAAAAGGTTCACTGTCAGACTGTTCTCAAATTCAGTGTCTTTGTTTATATTATGCTTGTTTGTTTGTTTTATTGATTAGCTTCCTGTTAAAGGTGAGATCATATGGTATTTGTGGGAGGGGAGGGAATTTCAGGGGAAAAGGGGAACGGTTTATAGCAACAAGTATAAAGGACTCATGGACAAAAACTATGGGGGGTGGAAATGGGAGGAAGGTGGGGAGGGCTGGGGTGGTGGGCTGGGGTGGTGGGCTGGGGTGGGGTAAAAGACAGAAAACTGTACAATATCAACAATTAAAAAATACTGATTTAAAAAAATAAAATAAAAAATGGAAAAAAAAAACCCACCAAATGTGAAAGTAAAAAAAAAAAAAAAAAAGGTTCAGTGTCACTTACCATCAGGGAGATGCAAATTAAAACTACAATGAGATACCACTTCACACCAGTCAGAATGGTCATCATAAACAAATCAACAAACAAGTGCTGTTGAGGTCTTGGAGAAAAGGAAACCATAATGCACTGTTGGTGGGAATGCAGACTGGTGCAACCACTGTGGAAAACAGTATGGAGTTTCCTCAGAAAACTAAAATGGAACTGCCTTTGATCAGGCAATTCCACTGCTGGGATTATAACTTAAGAATCCTGAATCACCAATTCAGAAGAACCTATGCACCCCAGTGTTCATAGTAGCATTATTTACAATAGCCAAGTGCTGGAAACAGCCTAAATGCCTTTCAGTAAATGAGTGGATCAAAAAATTATGGTACATTTACACAATGGAATACTACAAAGCAGAAAGAAAGAAGGAGCTCCTACCCTTTATGACCGTATGGATGGAACTGGAAATCATTATGTTAAGTGAAATAAGCCAGATGGTGAAAGACAAATACCATGTGATTTCACCTATAAGTGGAATCTAATCAACAAAACAAACAAGCAAGCAAAACATAACCAGAAACATGGAAATAAAGAACAAATGAACAGTGACCAGAGGGAAGCAGGAAGAGGGATAACAGGGAAGGGTTAGGTAAGGAAAGAAGGGGAAGGGTCAAGGTAAGGAACCTGTATAAAGGACCCATGGATAAAGACCCTGTGGTGGGGGGAGGATTGAAAGTAGAAGGTGGGGATGGGTAGGGCAGGGGAGAGTAATGGGGAGAAAATGGGGACAAATGTAATCAAACAACAATAAAAAAGTTGAAAAAATGTATCATTGAATCGTGCTTTGCTAAGAAAAGAATAAATACATGATTTCTTATAAATAAAAAAAAGCTTTTCTTCAGTCATAACATTAGAAGACACAATTATAATTATTTAATCACTTGAGAAAACTTGCAAATGCTAGATTTGATTTCATCATGACAAAATTTTTGTGGTTTCACAGCACAATGAATTTTCTCCTCTCCATTGCATAAGCAATATCAGTTCACATTGTTTGAAACTGGACAGGGATCATTATACTTCACATTTCAGTAACAGGAGTTGAAAATCTAATTGACATTTTACTGGATCACATTTATACAGTGCTCTACTGCAAAAGACAGCTTCACAAGCTGTCTACTACAGTCATCATTTTAATTGAAACATCTCAGGCATCATGTTGTTCACCCAGCACAGCATCTTCTATTTATCTAAATTTACTTTTCATTGCCATACTTAAAATCTCATTACAAAATCAGGTTTTGATTAGGCTTCAGACAGTAGTAAATTTGATGGGTAAATGAAACTATTTAATTTTATTTAAAAAAAAAAAAACTACTGTCAAAATGTAAACATCCAAGAAAGGAATAACAAGAGTAAAAATGACAGCTTTTTAAATTTTCCTCTAAAAATTAAGAATCGGTGGGGGAAACAAAAAAATTCAAAATAAAATTTAAATCTTCTTTCTGTTCACCCCTAATATTTATTGATTAAACTAAGAGGGATAAAAGCTATTTAGAAAGTATATAAAACTGAGCAAGTTGAGTCTTTTATGATCTTCATTAAGGTGATAAATAATGTCAATTGGACTAGGTAAAGAAATAAATTTCAAAATAATTATGTTAGGTACAAATGCTTTAAATGGTATATTGGATGTAGAAATAAAACGAAAACTGTTGCATATTTTGTTATTGCTATGTAACATCAAACTTTGGTCTTCGGTTATTTTTTATACTAGTTGGATTTAAACTTATACTGGATTTTTGGATACTGTATATAAGGGTAAAAAGATGAAATTTTCCTGGTTCGATAAAGAAGAAGACAGCAGCCCTCTCTTCCCTTTTCCTCATGTACTTTCTTGGAAATATAATAAGCCTGATGAGAATCCTAACATTGAATTTTAAGATGTAAGATCATGAGTCTTCTGACCCTTGGAACTGTGAACACAGACTTGCAAAAATTAACTCATGAATCTCTCACCACATTACAGGAGACTACCAAACATACTTCCATTCATCTCTTAAGGAAATGAAGTAAGTTTTATTTGTTTTATCATCTACTGTACTGAAGAGATTTGCATGAAATTCTGTCCAGACTTTGTAGATTCTGGGGGATATTATATATATGCAAACACTCTGATTGCATTACTTAATATTTTTTCTTCCTTTTACATATTGGTGTGCAGGGGAATCTTTTTGTTGACAGGATTTTTTAATTACTCTAAAATTAGTGGCAGGATTAACTTTTATTTTGCATTTCTGCTTGAGAAGTAGCAGCTAAGAGAAACCTCAGCAGGGTGGTGGACTGTGTGGGTGGGGCTGGCTGAAGGAGAAACTGAGACAGAGAGCTCACTATGGACTGTGGCGATTGCCGAGGTAGAAGAAACTCCCAGTCTCAAGAGAGTCCATTGGAAAGTGGGCTAGAGATGAGCAGGCGAGCTGCACTGTTCCCTCTCTGACCCCTCCCCCAAAGTGCAGCAGAGAGGGTTGCCCTGCCCTGGTAAATACCTAAGTCCCCGCCTCCTTACAACTTACTGAGTGCACTAAAACAAAGAAATAGGACCCCAACGAAAGAACAAAGCAAAACTTCAGAAAGAGAGCTAAGCAATGAGGAGAGAGCCAATCTATCTGATGGAGAATTTAAAGCCCTGGTAATCACAATGCTTATAGAACTCATTGAGCTTGGTCAAGAAATGAAAAAAACTAATGAAAGATACCCAAAATGAAATAAAGCAAACTATTCCGGGAACCAACAGTGACAGTAAGGAAACCAAGACTTAAAGCAACAATTTGGAACAAAAGGAAGAAATACACATCAAACTAGAACACAATGAAGAAACAAAAATTCAAAAAAGTAAAGAGAGACTTAGGAATCTATGGGACAACCTGAAATGTTCCAATATCCAAATTACAGGGGTGCCAGAAGAAGAAGAACAACAGCAAGAAATTGAAAACTTATCTGAACAAATAATGAAGGAAAACTTCCCCAATCTTGCAAAGGAAATAGACTTCCAGGAAGTCCAGGAAACTCAGAGAGTCCCAAAGAAGTTGGACCCAAAGAAGAACATACCAAGGCACATCATCATTAAGTTACCCAAGATTAAAGATAAAGAGAGAATCCTAAAAGAAGCAAGAGGAAAGGAGAGAGTTACCTACAAAGGAGTACCCATAAGGCTATCAGCTGATTTCTCAAAAAAGAAACCTTGTAGGCAAGAAGGGGCTAGAAAGAAGTATTTGAAGTCATGAAAGTCAAGGACCTACATCCAAGATTGCTCTATCCAGCAAAGCTATCATTTAGAATGGAAGGGCAGATAAAGTGCTTCCCAGATAAGGTCAAGTTAAAAGAGTTCATCATCACCAAACCATTGTTATATGAAATGTTAAAGGGACTTATCTAAGAAAAAGAAGAAGATCAAAACTATGAACAGTAAAATGACAACAAACTCACAACTATCAACAAATGAACCTCTAAAATTAAAGAAAAACAACAAAAACAAAAAAAACTAAGAAAACAGCTAGAACAGGAACAGTATCAGAGAAATGGACATCACATGGAGGTATTTCCATGGGGAGGGGGAAGGGAGGCATAGCGGGGAAAAATACAGGGAAGAAGAAGCATAATTGGTAAGCATAAGATGGGGAGAGATAAAAATGGTATAGGAAACAGAGAACTCAAAAAAAAAAAAAAACCTTATATGTACAACCCATGGACATGAACTAAGGTGGGGGGAATGCCGGAGGGTTGGGGGGTACAGGACAGAGGGGGGATAAAGGGGCAAAAATTGGGAAGAAAAAAAAAAGAAGTAATGTGCCAGTGATAAAATATTTTTTAAATAACTCTCGTGAAAAAACAATATGTGGCTTTACAAGTTATTGCATGAGTATGTAAGAATTTAAAGAAATTTTATTACTTAACTAAAAAAATTAAGCAAATACTAAGCAGTAACCAAATGCAAGTATAAGCAAGATTAAAACTCTATGGCCAAAGTAAAAATCATTTTATTGTTTTGGATTCCATAATATTTTTAATTAATATGTGTGCTATTGATCCTAACTCCTAGGATGTCAGATGATTTTTGAGGGAGAAATGAGAAAGACTATATTAGTCACACATTTTGATTATTCACTTTCAATGTAGATCAAGGTAGAAGATATAGGCCAAATTTCTCTATTTTACTATAATGATTCCCTAAAAAATAAAGTCACTAGGCATAGATATATATCAACAGATACAAGAAAAAATGTACTTCACTGAAAAACTGCGTTCTTTACAGTACACTCTTCTGGGTTAATGATTCTGATTCTGTGGGAGCTCTGTGCCTTTCATTGCCTTTTAGCTATTTTACAACTCTATTAGGTTGTAAATAACTGATAGCAATGCAAAATAATTCTTGTCTGCACACTGGAAAATGAGTTCTGTTACGCAAAAATTCAATTTATTTCCCTCCCTCAAAGGAGAAATCCAGTTTTGTGTCATTTGCTTCTTCATTTCAATATTTCTGATTTACAATACAAATGTGTCTTTTAGATTTTTCTTTGAACCAATTATAACATCTGCCTGACTCACTAATTAATGAGTTAAATAAAATTTGTACCACATGTTTATTTTATGTCAGTATGAGAGTTTTTTACTCTTTAAAATAATTATCCTAGATAGAAAATAGATAGGTAGATAGAAGGAAGGAAGGAAGGAAGGAAAGAAGGAAGGAAGGAAGGAAGGAAAGGAGAGAGGTAGGGAAGGAGGTAGGCCTGAGTGGTTACTGAAATAGCTCTTTATTAACCTTCTGTAAAACTGATATTTAAAAACAGGTTAATTACAAAAAACAAAAAAAACAAAAACATGGGTTGTAATTCTTATTGCTGTTTTTCATTGGTATTTCTCTTTCATTATCTTCTTTTAAATACTAGAAGATACTTATGCTTCGTACTAAACACAGCAGAGACTTGAGAGAAAAAGAAAAAATAAACACATTAGCTGTTTTAGTAATTTTGCTTTCATAAAGCCATTTTTTTTCCTGCCTCTCCTAATGATTCTTATATGATTACAATATTCGCCAAAATTCTTGGAGTAAACTTACAGAAAAAAAACCCTCTAAATATTTGTTTCCTTTAGTAGCAGACTTTTTTACTTTTTGCTATGTTTCAGTAAATAAGTTAAGAATATTTTTCTGATTGTTTTGAATGGTAAACTTTAGAAAAGAAAAATTATAATAGAGTCGGTCACTTTTGGAGTAGTCTCTTGATTTATATGCCTATTTAAATATTATTAATCATTCAGGGTGGCCATCAGGGAGTAATATTTGTATTTTAAACTATGTAAATGACCCTTTCCCCTAATCTCACTGAAATCTAAATCTATTTACATAAACTACCACATTAACAGTGTTCCATGGAGTTTAGCAACACTGGGTAGCTCTACTCTCATCTAATTATTTTAAAGCTTCTACCTCTAGGTCAATAGCTCAATGAGAACATTTTTTTCTTCTCTATCATAGAGTAATTATAATCTTTTAAAGATAATATGTTCCCTGGTGGTAGAAACTTCCAGAGAAATAACATAGACCCACAATTCCACCACCATATAGCTAAAATTAAAAAGACTAAAATTCTAAATATGGTAAGCATATTTATAAGAAACCATAATTCTCATATATTGATGACAGAAGTATGAGATGGTTGAATTACATTTAAAAAATTCTAAAATTTTCATATAAAACTAAAAGGAAAAATGGACATGGACAAGAGTGAAGTGATTGGAGGAGGGGAGTATAAGAGCACATTGAATGGTAATGGGAAAAATTCAATAAATATTAAATTAAAAAAAAAAGAAAAAAGAACTAATATATACTTACCCTTGACTCAGTAATTCTAAAATTTGTTCCTAGATACTTAAACAAGATTTAAAAAAAAAAGTGTGTGTATGTGTTGTTGATCTTAAACAAAAGGTTAGCTAAATGTTCCTCCAACCAAAAGGATTTATTGGGGGGAAAAGAGAAATTCAATACAGAACATGTAACTTTGTCTTGCTACCTGGAAGCCCCACCAGCACAAAGAAGAGGAAGGGACGGGAAGAGGGAGTTAGAAAGCAGTTCTAACCTTTCCTATACATCCAACATAGGTGTGAGAGCTCCCCCTACAGGCCATCCCAACTCCAATTTTGGTTGAAGTCTTTTTAATTTTTAAAAATTATATGTTATGCCCTGGCTGGTGTAGCTCAGTGGATTGAGCGCGGGCCTGCGAACCAATGGATCGCAGTTCGATTCCCAGTCAGGGCACATGCCTGGGTTGCCAGGCCAGTTCCCGGCAGGGGACATACAAAAGGCAACCGCACATTGATGTTTCTCTCCCTATCTCCTTCCCTTCCCCTCTAAAGATAAATAAATAAATAAATAAATAATAAAAATAAATAAATAAAATATAAAAAAAATATATGTTATTGCTTATGCTAATACAATTGTCCTGATTTCCCCTCTTTGACTCCCTCCACCCAAAACCCCCCACTCCCTCAGGCAATCCCCCCACCTTTGTTCATGTCTATGGGTCATGCATACAAGTGCTTTGGCTACTCTGTTTCCTAAACTGTTCTTTACATCCCCATGGCTATTCTGTAACTACATAGTCATACTTCTTAATCCCCTTACCTCTTCTCCGATTCCCTCAAACCCCTCTCCCATCTGGTAACCATCAAAACACCCTCTGTATCCATGATTCTGTCTCTGTTCTTCTTGTTTGCTTAGTTTGTTTAAAAGATTAAATTGTTGATAGATATGTATTTTTGCCATTTTATTATTCATAGTTTTGATCTTCTTTTTCTTAAATAAGCCTCTTTAAATTTCATATCATAATGGTTTAGTGATGATGAACTCCTTTAGTTTTTTTCTTGTCTGGGAAGCTTTTTATCTGACCTTTGATTTTAAATGATAACTTTTCTGGGAGGCGCAATCTTGGCTGTAGATCCCTGCTTTTCATGACTGAATAGTTCTTGCTGATCCCTTCTAGCCTGCAAAGTTTCTTTTGAGAAATCAGCTGACAGTCTTATGGGAGCTCCCCTATAGATAACTAACTGCTTCTTTCTTGTTGCTTGAAAGATTTTCTATCTTTAACCTTTGGCATTTTTATTGTGATGTGTCTTTGCATCCATCTTGTTTGGGACTCTGTGCATCCAGGACTTCTATGTCTATTTCCTTCATCAAATTAAGGAAGTTCCCTTTCATTATTTTTTCAAATAAACTTCTAATTTTTCTCTCTGTCTCTTCACCTTCCGGGACTCCTATGATGCAAATATTGGACCTTTTGAAGTTGTCCCAGAGGCTACTTATGCTATCCTCATTTTTTTTTTATTCTTTTTTCTTCTTGTTGTTCTCATTGGTTGTTTTTTACTTCTTTATGCTTCAAATCATTGATTTGATATTTGGCTTCATCCACTCTGCTGTTGTTTCTCTGTAGATTGTTCTTTACTTCAATTAGTGTATTCTTCATTTCTGACTGGATCTTTTTTATGCTGTTGAGGTCCTCAATAATTCCTTGAGCATCCTTATAACCAGTGTTTTGAACTCTGCATCTCCATTGAGATTGATTATCTCCAGGGAGATTGAATATCTCCATTTCCTTTAGCACTTTTTCTGCAATTCTTTCTATTTTTTCATGTTTCTTTGGGCCATGTTTCTTTGTCTCCTCATTTTGGCAGCCTCCCTGTGTTTGTTTCTATATATTAGGTAGAGCTGCTTTGACTCCATGTCTTGGTATTGTGGCCTAATATAGTAGATGTCCTGCAGCGGCCTGTCCTGTTACCCGAGCTGGGTACTCAAGTTGTGCCCTTTGTGTGGGCTGAGCACATCCTCCTCTTGTAGTTGAGCCTTGGTTGCTGTGATGGGAGGGATTTACCCAGATCAGTCAGCTGCAAGGATTGGCTGTGACCACCTACCATCTACCTCCACCCTCTGTGGAAGACCAGGTGTACAGGAAAAAGAAGTTGGTGCTCTGACATAATCTGCAGCCGTCCACTGGGTGTGTAGGCTTTGGGGTTTCCTGGGTGGTGCAGGTGAAGGTCATCCCCCACCTGTGCCACCGTGCCTGAGCTACAAAGTAATATGACATGGCAGCTATTTGTGCTGGGCTTGGAGATTCCAGGCAAAGCCAAGTTATGAATCTAGGCTGGCTGCTACTAGTGCCAGGTCTGAGGCTCATTGAGGACAGCTGTTGCTTGTTTGAGAGGATTTAGGAAGTTATGAAGCATGAGCTAAGACCAGCCGTTCATATGGAAAAGCACCTTGGGTGGGTCTATAAGTTGGGTGGGGGAGAATCTCTTGGTATCTCCAAGGTAGGTGAAATGATGTTAGCCAGGTTGATAGAGTCTCATATATGGCACCAGCTTGCTGGCTCTGTGGCTCTGTGTGTGGAGGGTTTAGAAAATGGACAATGGGCTCTGCTTGCCGTGATGCTACCAGACATTTCTGTTTCTCCCAGTATGCCACTGGTATCTCTCAAGCTGCTACCCCAGTGCTAGAGCTCAGAGGGAATGAGTTTGGGTAAGTTTGTGTGTGGGTTCTTTAAAATGAACTGCTCAGGGCTCCACAAGTTTCTTCCACTGACTCAATTCCCACTAGTTTTTGCAGCCAGAAGTTGTGGAGAAGTTGAGGGCACTGGAACCCTGGGCTAGTGGGCTTGGTGTGGGGCTGGGACTCCTTGCTCCCAAGCAAACCCTCCCAAGTTTTTATCCACTGCATGTGGGTGTGGGACCAGCCCATTCCAGGTCTGCACCCCTCCTACCAGTCTAGATGGATGTGGTTTCTTTAATTTCATAGTTGTCAGACTTCCATTCCACTCTATTTCTGACGGTTCCAAGTGATGGTTGTTCTATATGTTAGTTGTAATTTTGATGTGGTTGAACAGAGAAGTGAGCTATGTCTTTCCACACCACCATCTCAACTGGAAGTCCCAAAGTCCTTTTTATAATTATATTTACTGTGGTGACATTGGTTTATAAGATTAGATAGGTTTCAAATACACAATTCTATGATGCATTATCTGAATAGTATATTGGGTGTTTACCACATGAAGTCAAATCTCCTTTTGTCACCATATATCCCATTCCCTTTACCCTTCCCTACCCTCCCAACCCCCTCCTATCTGGTAACCTCCATACCGTTGTCGGTGTCTGTGAGTGTTATTTGTTTGTGTTTCTTGTTTGTTCATTTGTTGCTTTCAGTTTTACATCCCACATGTGAGTAAAATCATATGGTTCTAGACTTTTTCTATCTGGCTTTTTTTGCTTAGCATGATATTCTGAAGATCCATCTATGCCGCTGCAAATAACAGTATTTCATCTTTTCTTATGGCTGAGGACAATCATTTATTGAGGAACCCTTCATTTGTTTCTAATTCTTGGTCAGTGCTGCAATGAACGTACGGGTAGATAGCCAGAAGAGTGGGTGCGGGTCATATGTTAGCTCTATATTTTTACCTATTAATACTAAATATATATATACATATGTATATATATATGTAAATTAATGTCTGTCTGGAAAAAAATCCAGCCATTGTTAATATAACAAGAACAGTTTGTGTGACATTGATGTAACCTGGCAGCTGAGGAGAGTGGACTTGGAATGCCCATGCATGAACAACAATGACTTTATTAGTCAGTTGGGGTGGTAGACGACATTGAGTGAGAGTATGTACTATACTGTACTGTGTGGATGTTACATTTAAAATGACTGAGTAGAGCAATGAATCTGCATCAAATTTTGCATTAAGCTTGAACACTGCTCCACAGAAACTATTCGGATGATTCAGAAGGCCACAGCTATGGACAACTGGTGCCTGGAAGCTTCATCATGACAGTGCAATAATGTGCCCACTCATGCATCACATCTCATACAGAGTTTTTGGCAAAACATCAAATCACCCAGTTGACATAGTCTCCCCACAACCCCCATTTGGTGCCCTGTGACTTCTGGCTTTTCCCAAACCTAAAGTCACCTTTGAAAGGAAAGAGATTTCAAACCGTTGATGAGATTCAGGAAAACACAATGGGGCAACTGATGGCAAAAGAGAGAACTGTTTGATGTCCCAAAATGCCTACTTTGAAGGGGACTGAGGCACCATTGTCCTATATACAATGTTTCTTGTATCTTGTATCAATAAATGTCTCTTTTTCACATTACATAGCTGGATACCTTCTGGATAGACTATATGTATATGACTTGTACAGAAATGTTGAGTTTCTTTGTTCTCAAATAGACCAAAACTAAAAATAAGTTCTGATGCCTATCAACATGAGTATGGATAAACACCATGTGGAATATTCATATAAATAAATTACTGATATATGCAACCACATGGGTGAAATATCAAAAAGAAAGACACATAGACTGAGTGAAAGAAACATTTTGCAAGAGTAATTATTTGATATTATTTCTGTGAATCTCTGCAATATTCAAAATCACTCTATGGTAAGCAGAACAAGAATAGAGTTTGCTCAGTGGAGAGACTGACCTAGAAGAACAAGATGAAATTTTCTAGAATAATTGAAATTTATATATCTTGATATGAAGTTGGGTTAACAAAGGTTTATGTTTTTGAAAATACTCACTGAGTGCACATTTAAAATTTGTGCATTTTATTGCATGTAAATTGTATCTAAAAATTACAATCAGATATTGAATTATAATTCAAGCATTGAAGAGGACATGTACAGAGGTGAGGTACACTAATGTTTGCACTTTACTTTGAAAGCATAAAGACAGGTGAATTTATTGTTGGGCAGAAGGATACATGGATGGACAGCTATCTGATAAAACAAATATAACAAAATATATATTATACAACCTAATTATGAGTATTTGGGTATGTACTGTAAAATTCTTCAATTTTTTGTATGTTTAAAGTTTTTCACAAAAATGAAGTAATATAGGGATTTCTACAACAAGCATATAATAACTTGTAATTATCAGTTTATTGATTATATTTGGGTGGATAATCAATGATAAAATTTCAGCATGATAAAAACCAAGCGCTGTGTCGATTTTGCCCCCCATTCTCTTTTGTCGCCTTGTCCTTTTGCTTATATTTCACAAATTTCCCAATATCCCTTGCAGCTAAGTATGGTAACATTACTAGGTTTGGACTAATGAAATGAGCCTAAGAGTATAATGTGCCACTTTGGACTTGTTACATCAGGCATACATTTATCTAGCTTCTTTCTCTTTTTGTTACAGATGGAATACTGATTTTTCCCAGTAACCCACCTTCAAAAGAAGAGGTTTGCAACCTGAAAAGCTTGCCTGGAATCTAATGATGCATGGCCTGTTTTGTAAATATGGGAGCGCAGCCACACCCGTTCCTTTGTGCATAGTTTATTGCTGCAGTCACACTACAGTGGTGTAGTTGAATACATGTAGTCTGAATAGTTGAGATAGAGATGATATGACTACAAATCCTAAAATATTTCCTATCACTCCTTGATACACACAAAAACAAGAGTTGACCATTGCTCTAAAACATAAAGATGGATGGATCTGGGATTTCTGAATGAGCTCTTGGAAAAGAGTTATGGCACTAAAAAAAAAAAACAAAAACCCAACAACAACAACAAAAAAACAAAACCCAAAAAACAAAAAGCTCCAGCAACAACAACAACAATAGGCCAGACTGTTTTGTAAGAGAAAGAAATAAACTGCTATCGATTTAACTGCTGTTTTTTGCTTGTGTATTTGTTCTTATTGTTTTTTTCTTTTTTAAATTATGAAATAACCATAATTTTAACAGATTCCAGTAATATTTTTACATGTTGTTTTAGTGTCATATTTTCTCCCATCAGCATATAAATTAATTTTAGCATCCTCTTATTAAAAAATAAAATACTTGCTTCCAAAAAAGCAGTATTTTGTGGGGTTTTTTTTTTTGGTATTTGACATTTTGAAGCTGAAGAAAAATGACTTCGATCATCCAGAGCATTGTTTCCCTCCTTTAGTGCAGTTCACTGACTTTCAGCATTTCAAAGACAAAACTCTCCTCCACAATCCAAAAAGGTATTTTTCCCCCACTAGATTTTTAAAATAGTTGTCATTAGTGACAATAAATTTCAATGTGTATTTGTTCTAAGGAGGCATCAGGTAATGCCTCTGATGAGCTTTCTTAGAAATCTTTTTTCCTGTTCTAAATATATATATATATATATATATATATATACACTTATATATTTTTATTTTGTATTTAAAATATTTATTTTATATATGTTGTACTATATATTTTTCTATATATAATATTTTTTCTCTTCTAAATATATATATCACAATAGTTCTGCCCAGAGAATGCTTGTTCAAAAGAGTATAAAGATAGTTGTATCAGACATTAACACTTTGAGGAAAAGATACAAGCTGCACTACCAGAGAGAAAGCACTACACTAGGAATCTGAACATACGTAGTGAAGCCCAGGCAGGGCAGTGATATAGGTGGAATTCCTCTTCCACCTCCTCCCGCAGCTTTAGCTCTCTGATGTGCAAGGGAAAAAGTCGAATTAACTGGTTGATCTCTAAATTGTCTTCCAGCTTTAAAATGTCCATGACTTGGAATCACTGAATAAAGGTCAATGGGTAAAGGCCATGTATAATCATTTAATACCATACCTCTACTACGTTTCACTGTTTTACTCTGTATGTGTAGCATAGTTTCATAAAAGAAAACTCACCAATCTTTAAGTACTGTTAGTTCTTTACTTTCCACCGTGTTTTATTCATTCTCATGCTTTCTTTTCTGATCTACATCCATCAGCACTGTATGGAGAATCATAACACTTCAATAAATATTTGTTTCAACTTTGCACCCTATATTTACTACCAACACTTCAACCAGAGTCATCCTTTAAAGGCATGAAATTAGTTCATGTCATTTATGTACTCAATAACCTGCAGAGACGTCCCATTTTACTCAAAAGAAAAGCTAATGTATTTATATATGATCATACCGTTGTCTATGAGGCCATAGAAAGCCAACATCCACAAGTAATGCTCTCCCCCAATCCACTTTGCTCTGGTCCCATCCTGCTTGCACATCTTTGCCTGAGTCCCTTTTGTCGTTTGTTCCCCGAGAAATCCACACGGCCCATTTCTTCTTTTTCTTCAGTGTTCCACTCAATCTTTACCTGTCCCTAACAACTTATTTTAAATTTTAACCTCTTCGGAATCCTGCTACATCCCCAGTGCTCCTCACCGTTCTCTAGATCTTTCCTCCATAGAATCTTTTCACCACCTTCTAACATACTACACCGTGTATTTTGGGGGGTTGTTTATTGTGTGCCATTCCCCATGAACACAGGTGATTTTATCAGTTTAGTTCCCTGATCTATCACAAGGACTTAAAAGTGCAATTGGCACAAAACAGGTGGTCAATAATATTTATTGAATAAGTTGAAAAAATTAAAGTGTTTTTGAATTAATTAAATAAGAGTTTCGTATTTACTCTTTTACTATGACCAGAATATATACTTTTTGTCTATTTGTTATATAGGTGTTGATGATAGCAATGAAAATAAAATGTGCATAGGTGTTACAGGCTGAATGATTTTGCCCCACCCTCCTGCATTTATGTGCTGGGATCCTAACTCCAATGCCATGGTTTTAGGACATGCAGCCTTTTGCACGTGATTAGGTGAGGAGAGTGGAGTTTTCATGAATAAAATTAGTACTCTTAGCAAAGAGATTCCAGAGAGTTCCCTTGTTCTTCCCCCATGTAAGGACAGGGAGGAGATGGTCCTTGATAAAGCAGAAATCAGGCCCTCACCAGACACCAAAACTACCAGCACCTTGATCTTGGACTTTCCAGTGCCCAAAACGGTGAGAAACAAATTTTTGGTTTTTTACATGCCACTCAAGCTGTGGTTTTCTATTACAGCAGTGTGAGAGTGGACTGAGACAGGGGATATTTTAATACTTTTGAAAAGGATTTCTAAATCATCAATGTAAATGCTAGAATCAACTTATTCAATAGAATTATTTTTTTTAAATAGAAATTTTCTTTGTGGAATATGTTGTGTTTGACATAGAAGACAACAAAAGTAAGACATGCTCCTTCCTTCACAGTTTCCTAAACTTCTTTATAAAACAGATAAGTTTACAACTATTATTAAAGAGGACATAAAGTAAGAACAAAGGAAGGTGAGGAAAAGCTTGAACATTGTCCCAGCAAACCTTCTGATTCTGCGTTGAAATGCTGAATCTGTGAAGCGGATTTCTTTTAAAATCCATTGACAGTAAATACTTCAGTCCCAAGACAGTAAAGGGCAAAAGAGCAGATAAGAAGGGAGGGACTTCATTATTAGGCCTCAGTGAAATTTTCACAATTTTTGTGTTTGTAAGAATATCCCTTGTCCATAACTGAAAACATCCCTTTATTATAAGAAACAATAATTTCTCTAGTGTCATAGATTGCTGACATCATACATTCCCCTTTGCCTTCTTCCTTCACTCGTTAATGTGTCTGTCGTTACTGGCCACATCTGCCATTTTCATGTAAATTGCATTTATAAAGGCCCTGTGATTGCTTTTTAAAACTTTTATTTCTGCACTACTCTTTGTTTTCTCAAAACAAAAACTCTTTGTTTTCCAGTTAACCATCTGAAAGCTTTTATCAAAGGAAAATTCTTTCACTGAGCCATTCCCAGGATTTAAAGCCCTTTATCCACTATTATTTTATAAAGTACTTGTGCTGCTTTTACTGTTATAATGCATACTGTTATGACTTCTAAATTATGTTAATGACACGCTCAAAAGTTGAACACTCACAAAGCATACTGTTGTTCAACCTGATGCAACCCCCGAACTTTCTCATTGCAATAAATTCAATCACATTACTTCAATTATTGCAGATTTGCACTCACTTGCTATCAGTCAGTACATTGACTTTGAAATTTGGCTCAGAGTTTTTTATTACCTCTGTGGAACTTCCCTGTCACTCCTCTCAGAATTGGCCTCCATTTATACGTACCCTCAGTTCTTACTTTTTAATAATAAATCTCAAATTCATCAACCCCCTTGGCAGGTCTCTCATCCAAGGGCAACAGAGCATTCACCTGTTATGCCCCTGGGCTGTGGAATTCCCTGAACTGAACACTCCTCTCTAAATCCTTTGAGCTTTATAATTCCCTTTAGGAGTCTCACTTATTAAAATTTGCTTTTAATATTTGATCTGCCATTGACACATGCTGTAGCCTTGGCTGTCATTATATATATATATATATATATATATATATATATATATATATATATATATATATATCTCACGCATATGGAGAAAAACAGTAGTTTTATTTTCTTCACCTTTTGTGAAAAAGATGCAAGTTTTCTCTGCTTCTTTGTTGGTACTTTATATTTTTCTCATTCTTTCCCTTTTCCCTTTCATTACTAGCAAAACAATCACCTAAAAGGCTTTAGCCATTAACCAGGGTTTAGAGTTAAAGATTTCATTTGTTAGGGGATTATAAATAAACTGGACACAACGTTATTAATTGCAGTGGCCACTGGAGATGGGTGCAGTTTTTTAGGAGACAACATGGACTTAGGAGAAAAACTCATTCCTTATAGTCATGTTCCTCCATCAACTTACATAGCAGCTTTCTTTTCTATTTTTATTTTAATTAACAAATATTCCGGTTTAACCCCACTCTTTTGTTCAAAGAAAACAGAAAGATACATTTAGTGGTACTAAAGGACATGTGATTTTTGTATTATTATGCTGATACAGGCAATAACATCAAACTCTCAGGCATAGATATGATAAAGGGTGCAGCCAAGAGGGGGCCTCCAAAAAATAGGGATTTGGAATGGGGCCCAGAACCCAGGGTATCCAGGAAATATTAGAAAGACATATAAGATGTCCTCACCCCTTCCCCCTCAGATGTGAGTTGGGAGAAGGGACACATGGAGCAGGAACACGCAGAGCTGTTTTGTGCAGGTACAGCTTTGCAGCTAATCCATGGCATGGTCATTTAACATATCTATAACCTTTAACTGGTTGCATAGATATGTTAAATAGCTATGGCCATGCTCTGAGCCAGGGGGATGGAAGGGACTCCCCACCAAGATGTAACTGGGGGGGCAGGTCCCCCAGGTGACAGCACCTGCATGAGACCTTGGAGCAGATTGGCTCCACGACATGGGGCCACACCTGCCCAGACTCAGGAAGGCAGCCCAGTATACTTGGAATAATACAGGAATGCTGGCAGGTGTAACTGATTGTAGGAGGAGCCTGAAATGGGGGTGCAGAGGAAGATTGGTGCTGTGATTTAAACCCAGACATGGAAGCCATTGAGGAGTGAGCCACACGACTTTTGCCAGAGTAGAGAACCTCACAACCATGTGAGGGAGAATCACCATGCGGCTTTAGCAGAGAACTGCCACTCAGCTTTGCCAGAGTGGGGACCCCCTCTCCCCGCAGCTTTGGTGGAGAGGGAACCACGTGGTTTCACAGAGTGCAGACCCCTGCAGCTTTGGTAGAAGAGGCCTACACGGCTTTGTGATGCTCCTTTTGGCTGCATGGCCTGGGAAGCAAGAGAGACTTTGCCTGGAAGAAGGGTCAAAGAACTCTTGCCAGTAGGCCATGAGAAGGTGCCACATGGCTTTGGATTAATCAGAGATCCTGCCTGGACGCGTCACAGCTGACAGTGTCAGGGGCCTGGATCCAGGACGTTTGCTTCTTTTCCTGAGATAGGTACCCTGAATTAGGGCAAGGGGAGAAGGAAGCACTGTGGGCCTCTGTGGGTATCCAAAAGGACTTTGATATTTTAATGAAGACATTAGGTCACTACTTTAAGTCTGTATAGCATTAAACAAACATTTCCTTTCCTTTTCACAAATCTCTGGCATTGAGAGACCTCTTTCCTAAAGGCAACAGACAATCCAGCCCAGTAGGGGGTCCTTTCGGTGGTAGTATATCATGACCCCCCTTGGCCCTGCGTGTGAGTGGTACGTGTCTGCTCTGTAACAGATAGTCTTATTTCAAAGTAGTCTGTTCCCAGGATCTGCCAATATTAAAAAAAATGTTGTTTATTTTTACATTCTCCTTGACACACAGCTCAACACTATTTGTGCAGTAGGTGTTTCCAAAATATTTGTAGAACGTTGAATTAATTCTTTTTATCTCAGTTCTTTAATACTTATTTCCATTCCCTTTTGAAAAGGATCTGGCTTTCTCAGTGTTTCACTACTCATTAGAGTACACAGTTCTCCTGACGCCCTTGTCTCTCTTCTATAGCTGTTGATCAGCCTATTGATTAGGACCCAGAGGTTAGCTGACAGCCCAGAAAGGGCATTATACTCTGGCACAATTTCTCTGTAAGTGCTTAATGTTCTTTAAAGGGCTCATTCAATTAGATGGCACAAGCTATTACACACAAGTGCCCACCACAGAAAATTACAAGCTCATATCTGAGAGATACAGAGAAAGGAAGGCAAAGAGTGACTTAATAGGACATTGTCTGTATGTTTGGTAAATCCTGTGGAGTTTAGGGCTCAAGGTTAATATCAGAGTGCCAGGCTGTGGAATTTAAACAGCAGGTAGATTTCAATAGCACAGAATATGAGAAGGAATACAGTAGAGCTTGATATATTAGTCTGTTATTTGAAATGGCTACTGTGTAAAATTCAGCATTTCTTCTGACACATTTTGAAGATGATTTAGGCCATTGAGTATAATGGCAAAGTTAAAACTTTTTTTAAGGTTAGGGTAACACTACTAAAGTAGGTGACCTGATTGAATTTCACTAACTGGTAGAGTTTTGATAGTTCTGATGTATTTACAGATGACAGAAAAATAAAACACTTTCTCTCTCTCTTTGTGGGAAGGCAGGTGAAATAAACCTTGTAACACGTAAAACAACATATGAACATTATCAGTTATTTCATTGTAGGAAGACATTAGACTCTACATAAGAACAAAACTATGGTGCTTCTATTAGCTATTGGATGCCCTTTCCCAGGGAAAACACTGCCTGGTGAAATGAGGGCTGGTTTTAGTCCCTACCCTCCCCCAGTGCCTAAAGCCTCTGGTATGGGCGAATGTACAACAGTACCTAAACCTCTCTTACAATGCTCTTACAATGAATATGAAAACATGAGCAGACTAGAGAATCGGTTTCAACATCTATTGTGAGCAGCTTCAAAGTTTATAACTATGTTGCAACCTTTTACTTATGTAACAGTTGCTAATATTTGGAGCAAAATTAGTAAATAATTTTATGGCATAGTGCTGCTACAGCTTTGCCTGATCTCAATTAATTTTCAAACTAATCTTACAAAGTAGGTAATTTTATTTAATTTTATAATGAGAAAACTCAAAATGAGTTATAACATTAGTTATATAATGGAAAAAGGATTGAAATCCAGATAATGATTGTAGAAGGCCTAACCATGATATAAAGTACCACCCAAAAGAATTATATAGTGTTTGTTTTATTCCTAAATAATGATACATTGTTTTTAAAAACACTTGGAATCAATAAACCCAAAGGAAAAAAATTAAAGTCACCCATAATCTCATTACAAAGAATACTACTATAAATATTTGGAGGATATATTTGCCAGGATTTTTGCATTGGATAATTTATATGGTGTTTGTAATCAACTATTTCAATTAACAAATTTTTCACTTAAATGACACATCTGTGACATTATTTATTAAATGCATATGTGTGCCTCCTATGTACCATACTTTACCCAATAAATTTCATATTGTTAATAGTATTTCCAATTTTATTTCTTTGTGGCCGTTTAAAAAGTTTTATGAACATTTTTATCTCTAAATGTTTAAAATCATGCTTAGAATCATGCTTAATTATTTCCTTAATATTTTCAAAAACTTGCTAAATTTCCCCGTAGAAAGTATAATTTAAACTCACTGGCAATATGTAATGATATTCATTTATCTAGACATTACCCAACAGTGCCATTTTAAAACAACAAAAAAGCTGCCAGATTGGTAAGACGAAAGTACTAGTTTAATAGTATTTTAATTTTACTTTTATAAGTAATTTAAAACATTCTTTAATATTTCTTGGTCTTTTATATTTTGGTAAGCAGATTGCCAACATTTTGCCCATTTCTCGAAGTATTTTCTATCATACAATACCTTCTCATACTCAATAATGTCATTACTTTTTTATGTGTATTAGACCTACCTTTCCTATTTCATCATTTGTCCTCAATTTTGGTTGAGATGATTTTACCACATGGTTTTACCATGTGGTAAATATATTTTTTTTATATTTTATGGTTAAATATCTCAGCCCAACTTTTATTATGGTTTATAGAGTTTTGCTTTTTATACTTAGAAGACATTGCTACAAAAAGATTAGATATTCATTCTTTTTCTAAGGCTTTATGGTTTTACTTTTATATTTTAAATATTAGTCCATGTAAAAATTATTTTGCATTGCATGAAGCAGATGTTTAAGTTTTAACTTCTTAATCATGAATTACTTGACCCACATTGTTCATTGAATTACCTATCTTTAATTGAAGACACTGTAACAGGGAATACAGAGGTCCCCCAAAACGGGGAAGTCCCCCACTAACCTGGTTTGGGAGAGGGAGAAGTGGAGAACAGCCTTGGAGAGTTACTTTGCATATCAATAACAACTGGCTATCTTTATAGTCATGCTAAATAGTTTGCAGGCTGTGTTTCTGACCAGAAGATGGACCTGACTTCAACCCATGATGTAGCAGCCCTGAGGCAGTTTCCCTGTGTCAGGGGGCCGTGCCTGCCAGGACTAACAATGGCAGAAGAAAGGTAAAAGATACTAGAGTGCTGGCAGAGGTAGCGGATTGTGGCAGAAGTCGGAATTGCGATTATGAAGGAGGAGCAGGCTGAGGATTTAAACTCAAGCGCGGTAACAACGCGGGGCTTTGACCCTGTGTCTGGGGAGTGGTCTTGGCCACGTGATTTAGAAAAGAGAAGGAGGGTGTCTGTCCTGTAGGATGTAGTTTCTACTGAGGAAGGACGCCAGGCAACTTGCAGAGCTGCAAAACACTTCTTTGCAAGATCCTGGCCTGCTACAACTGGATTTTTACCCGGTCTATTAGGACTTGTGCCTTTCCTGGGTTTCACCCTAATCCAGAGAAACATGGCACATGCTTTTCTGTACTATTAAATGGAGGCCGATGGACATGTATCCTCGATCAGGAAGGAGAGAGCTGCTGTGTGAAGATGGCAACTTTGCCTCTTCCAGAGGGGCTGGAGAATTGCTTGTGCAGCAGGCTTAACGTAAGGAAATGGGGGATTTTCGGGTTTTGAGGCTCATAGCATGGTGGGAAGCAAGGGAAATACTGGGTCTGGTGGGAAAGGAGGGCTACGCGCTGAGGTGCTCTGAGCACCCCCAGGGCTGGAATGTTGTGGATAAAGATCTGCTCCTTCAGGCATTAATTGTTGGGTCCTTCACCAAAGGAACACGTGGGTGGGACCCAGTCTGCTCGCTAACAGTTTTCGTGAGCTCTGTAACAACACCACTTCTATCAATTGTAGAATATAAATGTAATTATATTTTAATGTTAAATATAAATATTATATAAATACCATTATATATATTTGGGCCCAATTCAGATTTATCTGGTCTATCCATTTGATCACCTACATAGATAATTTTTATCGATTTCCAGAAAAGCAACCTCATATTAATTATTTTTTAAAATGTTCTTGGATACCTGGTTTATTTTGTATAAATTAGAAGTTATTGATTAAAAACTTTAAGAGCATGAAAAATCCTAAAACTAAGAATCTCACTGACATCCAACTTGTAGAATCTGAAAGGTGGCTTTAATATTGGAATTTTTTTTAAAAAAATATTTGATTCAAATATAAAAATTCAAAACAAATGATAGCCAGGCCTATTATCTGGATGATCGAAAGTACTCTTTAAAAAGTGCTTAATAGGCACTGGCGTGGATTGAGCACTGGATTGGGAAGCAAAGGGTCACCAGTTCAATTCCCAGTCAGAGCAAGTGCCTGGGTTGCCTACCGGGTCCCCAGTGTGGGGGATGTAGGAGAGGCAACCACCCATTGATGTTTCTCTCCCTCTCTTTCTCCTTACCTTCTTTTCTCTCTAAAAATAAATAAATAAAATCTCTGAAAAAGTGCTTAAAGGGATTACATAATGTAAAAATTATTCTGGGGAGATGGTTTGGAATTATCTATGAAAGGATATGAAATACCTGCAAGGTTTTACTAAAGTCATTATGCTATTGCTCCCTCTAATAACGGGTAGATTATTGGCAGCACTGAGTAAAAAAACACTAGACAAAGAAAATCAGACTCATCTTTGGAAAATTAATTGACCACAGGACTCAAAGTTTTGAACGCTTTTTAAAGTTGTAAGATTTTAATTGAAATCTTCTGACTTTTTTTTTTTTTTAAATATGGGGTTGGGCAAAAGTAGGTTGACAGTTGTGAGTATAGAGAAGAGTTTATCCTTGCATTATTATTTTTAATAATTGTATTATTTTCCATACAAACAACTGTCAACCTACGTTTGCCCCACTCTATATATTATAAAGCTTTCATAACAGAAGCATCTAGTCAAGTGATTGACTTGACAACACCAGAGTGCAAACAGCTTCCCAAGAGTTTCACTTCCTGTGCCTGAGAATACACTCATTTTGTGTGCCCAAGAAATGCAGCTTCATAATAAGTGGCATTTGTTCATTAGAAATGATTAGCTTCTCTTATTACTCATTTCAGCTGCGGGAAGGCTGTTAGAAAGTTTTACCAAGGTGAGACACTAGACTGTCAGAGTTGTTCCAGGGAAATGACAAGTAGAGAGAATGCTCATCTTTCAAGGGTTCACTTATTTTGCCTCCACTTAAGAAATAGAACACCTGCTACTCCCGAAGATTTTCCCACCTTTAAGGCTGTGAAACAGGCAGATTGGTCAGCCAGTTTAGATATTACAGGACAAGTCTGGAGTAAATAAGTCATTCTCTTAACTTTGAAAATAAAATCTATTGGAAATGACAGTAGTTGATGAATAGTGATTATTCTGAAGTGTGTTGCAGAAATTGGCCTTGCTACAGTACTTTTTAAAAAGTACATTCTCCCTTTTTGTTGTAAGAAGTGAGAAGATTGTTCGGTTTTCCCATACCACTTGATTTCTTCCCCTGTGTGGTGCAGCTGGAATTCCCACACTCATGTGAGTCACAGCGAGGAAGAACCAGTCTACTCGTCTACTCGTCTTTACACTCTCCCGGATGAAAGGAAACTATGGTTCCATTACTGATTTAGGAAGCTGCCATTCAAATATAGGGCAAAGGTATACCAATAGAAGATTTAGACCTTAGTTTCCTGTCCTGAGGAGAGATTTACATTTCGCTGATCACTTCTGGGATGACAGTCCCAGTTCACCAAGGCTCACAAACCTACCCAACTGTATTTCTTTTCTTCAGGGATAAAATGATGATAATCAAACTAGCAGCAAGATTTTTTAAAAAATATATGTAATATTGCTGTATACCAAACCCCTTCTGAAAACATTATACATACTGACACATTTAATTCCCATAAAGTTGTATAGGGTAAGTACTATTATTATTCCCATTTTACAGACAAAGAAACGGAAAGAAGGTTAAGCAGCTTGCCCAAGGTTACAAAAAGAATAAAAAGTACAGAGGGTGTAGAATTCTCACACTTGCTAGTATATAGAATACTGTTTCTCTGTAGGGAAGAGAGAAGGCTTCTAAAATTTCTTTCTCAACTGCCTCAATAATGCTTTACAGAGAGCATATATTATTATACTCATATAAAATACTCCAAAAAAGTAAATAAGGAGAGATAGAAATGTGTCAAGACAGAAAGTAAATGGGTTGTCACCCGGGCTGACGACAGAATAGCGAGTGACTGTAAAAAGGGCACAGGGGTTCTTTCTAAGGTGACAGACATATTCTAAAATTAGATTGTAATGATGGTTGTACAACTCTGCAACTAGACTGACCTGTACACTTAAATGTAAACTTAACAGGTAAATTTTAGCATCTGTATGTTAATAGGGTCGTTGGTGATGCTGGCTGTTAAAGAATTCACAAAGAGAAGAAAGTTCAGAGAACAAAGTTTTTTTGTTTTATTTTTACTTTCCCGAGAGAGGGAAAGGGCTAGGTGTGGAGAAACTCACCATCCCCAAGGGGTTAGGGCTTCGAGTTTTTATCTGGTAATAGGATGGCTGGAGAGCAGGGTGTATCAGTTAGGTTTGGGTGCAGGGCCCAGTCGTTATGGTCTGGTACGTCTTGTTGTTCCCGAAGCCTCTGGGCCTTCGGGGTACTTCCAGTGATCTTCTAGTCTCGAGGATAAAGACTAATAAAACAATTAAGGTCAGTCATGCTTTATGGGGTCCAGCGAGCTCTGGAAAAGAGGGTCTGAAAAAGGGGCTTATGTCTTATTATATATCTTAATAAGCTTTAAAAAATGCTAAACTGGCACATTTTCCCCAACAGCTCTACAAGGGAAAGTAGCACAGTTGGTCTTCCCCAATTATGATGGTGATGTTGTTGAAAAGTTTCATCATAGATAAAATCAAAGTGGGACAGTTTTACACTTACTTGAGGTAAGGAGCGTTACAGGAAAGAAAGTATGACTCAGACTCAAGGATGCCCTTATTACTAATTTACAATCTCTGGATTAATTAAACAATTGGGAAACTTGTCAAAAAGATAATGTGTAGTGCATGTTTGTAGAAAAGAGAATATCAATGTCAGTTTTTAAGAAGCAGTAATAATGGATACGTTATCACCCCCTATTTCCTAGAAATATTCTTCTCCTGCTCTCTACATAAAATGTGTAGCTGTGTCTTGTGTTGCTTCAGGTAATATGCAAATCAAAAGGCATCTCTTCTGTGTTGTAGTCCTTCCTTTAAATGTTTTAGCTCAAGTGGCCAGTTAGTGAGTTGTAATTCTAGAAGTTTAAGAACAGAGATACTTGAGGGAAAAAAAAAAAAAAAAAAACAACCATACCATTTAAAAAGTAGCCATATGACCAATAAAATGATTAAAAAGAAAACATAACAATCATTTCTTAACATGTTCTTTATGCCATATCATAGTATTGATAGTTTCCTTTTTAGCATTTTGCCAACTCTAGCATCACAATTTCAAGGATGTGAAGTATCATCCTAAGTCTTCCTCTTCCAAATGATCCACTTCCTGCTTCTCTGATTTATTGCATGCAACGGTACTTCCTTCATTATCAGTAATTTGCCTCTTAGAGGATTTAAATCAGTAAGTTATCTCTTCTAGGAAGACATTTATTTTAATCTCTGGTTAATTTGATCATCTTATACTGGAGAGAAATCCAAGGCAATGTGCCTGCCCAGAAATTTTAATATTATGTAATTTTTAATATATTGTGCCAACTCCCGTTTCCCACTGGCATATCCTTCTGTCATTCTTTTACCTTCAGTTAGGTTCACATCTAAGACATTTAGGTAGATGACAAATTATCTTATGTTAATGTTGTTTTACCAGGATTTTTACAACCTGCATCATTAACTCATTCTATGGTTCAAAATGTTTATAATTGTCTTTCAACTAAATTAGCCACGCCTGAAGGAGTTTCAAAGAAGATACTATAGGAGTTTTAAAAGATTGGAGGACTGGATGTGGCAAACATAAGCAGACATTTCAGGACAAATCACTAATATTTATTGTACACAGACATAGAGGTAAGAGACTAGAACTTCATCTTGAAGGAGTAAGCACAGTACAGAGCTAGGACCATAGGACGGATATCTATCGTATCTCTCCAGTTTGCTTTATGCTCCACTCACGATTTTGTCATCTTGGAGAAATTACTTGTCCTTTCTGTGCCTCAGTTTTCTCATTTATGACATGGAACTAAAAAGAGTACTGTTGCCAAAAGACATTTGTGGACATTAGATGGGTAAATACATATAAAATATTTTAAATGCTAGCTGATATAATTGGTAGCTATCATTATCTTGTAGCTCATTGCCTCTCCATCCAGGAGGGGGGGCATGTGTCTTAATCACTAAGCAAGGTTTGCACACATTTCACTCACTCTTTCTTACTCTCAAGACTGTGCTATGTGATAGGGAGTCTCAAAGACATTTAAGCAGGGAAGTAACATGATAGAGATTTACAAAAATCTCTATAGGGCCATTATGAAGACACAGAGGAAAGAGATAAATCAGGATGTTTATTGCAGACTCTCAGATAATGTTCTGAAAGAAAGCTGTAGTCATGAGAACAGAAAAAGAATATATTTATCAAAATAAAAAAGGACAAAGGTCAACCGCCTGATGAGTGAAGGACGACACCCCTGTTTTTGCATTAGAGACCGGAGTGGATGGAGCCACCATTGTCCAGGAAGGAATTAGAGAGGGAGGAGAATATATAGAACCTGTCTTCTTCTATAACTAGTAAGATAGTAAACATGGACTCAGAAGCATACTTATTAGGAGTAGGTGCAAAGCAGACTCAATGAAGGAGAAAATCGTTCCGTCTCTCTTTAAAAAAAAAAAGTATGCAACTTTTCTTTCCGTTACCCAAAATGTATCAGTTACTCCTCTCTCGAACATTAAAGGTATCTGTCCCTGTGGCTCTCATCAATGTCAAAACCCTAGCATCTATAATTCTACTAACAATAGACTCTTATGGATGCTGACATAGAGTGTTTTAGTCTTTCAGCTACAAAATAATGGCTTTGAGTCAATACCCTTAGCTGCCATTTAAAACTAAGATTCAAAAGACAGCACATGATGGAGGATGACATTGGAAATGTGTTTTCAGCTGCATGATCAGAGCCACTTTGCCCATGACAGCAGGCTTCGATGAAGACAGTATTCTGCACAAAGCAAATGATCAGTTCTCTCCCAGCGGAAGAATAGTCTTTATGGTATGAGAGAGGAATCATAAGTAAGTCCATCAAAGATGTGGGAGCAATAGGTCATTGCAGGGCTTGAGGTTGGGGAAAAGAATCAAGAAACAATGTGTTTTCATGGGTCACACATCATCCCACAATGCACAGGATCAATTCATATAGCAGGATAGCAAGATCTGAAATTTCCAGAAGTCTAGAGGGCACCAGTACTTAGAAATTGTACATGTTTCTTGAAGAAAATTGATGTAATGTGACACACCAATGGAAGAGCCAACAAGGTTTTTATTTTAATGATAGAACTGAATTCTGAAATTAAGCACAGCGGGTAAGAAATGGATCTAGCACAGATGTCAAAAGCTATCATTGGCTTTTGTGATAAAACATTTTTTTTTCTTTCAGCTCAGGCCAATGGCCTATGTAGGTCATTGATGTTCAGCAGGAAAAAACAAACATCACAAGTGTGGGTGTCTTTCTGAGGAAAATGTGAAATGTTACTGATATTCAAAGATTCTTTTATTGTAACAAGTCTTTCATATAAGAATAACAGAGACATCATATTCCCCAATGATCACTGCATCATAGGTGCTGCATAACAGGAAGAATATAAAAAATAAGTAGTTGCAATAAACACCAGCTAAAACAAAACAAGCGAATAAATAGACACCAGAATGCCAGCCAGAGTCTGACATCAGGGAAAACTTGGCTAGCCAAGAGCATAGCCATGGTGTTTTGCTAATTCTTGTCCATCACACAATTTCAATAATTTTTCTTCTGATATATATTTTTTTCAATAAATGGCTCTTTTTTTCTCCTTTTCAAGCTGTCCATACAAAAAGGGTTAGAGCAATTTTATAACTGACTTTTCAACTTTTTTTATGATATTCTTTGCTTATCTTATTAAACACAGAATGGCAAATATTCCATAATTTATCTTTGTTTCAAAAGATGGAGCCATCAAAGTTGAAGTTCTGTCTTTTAATCAAAATGATATTTAGTCATAGAAAATTCATGCATTATTTCCCTTTTTAAAAGCACAATGGAGTTTTGACTACTAGTAAAAGCATTTACCTCCAAAGTATACTTTAAAGCACAACAGAAAGGCCTTTTATCTCAAATCTTCCAAATCTCCAGTAAAACACTGAGCCATTTTACAATTAGATGTTGTGTACTTTCAGTCCTTGAAAGGGCTTTTACTTTAAATGCAATCTGTGAAATATAAATAACCTTGGGGAAGGTAGTTTATTAAGGCAGTTATTTTTCATACTTTTTGTTTGTTACTGAAATTACTCCTTCAAATAAATATTATGTAGAAACTCAATATATAAATAAGGTGGAGCAAATGGAATTGAACCTTGTCCACATTTCTTTCTTTGCCTCTCAACCCAAATCCATGTGGCCCCTGAGGCACCTCTATGAAATCTCAATGATTTCTGAGAATAAATTTGAAAATATTAAGTCAAGAAGGTATACAGGAATAAGGTCACATTATGAGGAGATTGGTTTCTTTTTGTAATTATGTATGCATGAGATCCCATTGTAAGTAACCATTCAACAATGAATAGACCTTTATGTTCCAGATATTATGCCAAGTAATGGGGATACAATGATAAAAGACACACTTTCTGTTTTCAGGAACTTATGGTCTCTTGAAGTAATGAGATAAGGATTCCAGTAATTACAAATGAGTGTTAAGAATTAAGTGCCATAGACTTCCACTTCAGTCCAGATAGAGTTACAAGGATCAGATTTAGCTTACCATGAAAAAGAAATGGAGAATACACTTGTGAAAAAATAGTTTTCAAGACTTTGGATATCAGGCAATAAAGCAGTGATTCCTAATTGAACTGAAATTAAAAGGTAAGCCTCAGCTTACCACATGACCATAAATTCCTGGCTGCAAGACAGAGATGGGCAATTTTAAATAGAACCTTGGAAGGTGAGGTGTATATGCACGATTAGTTGAGGAGCAAGGGGAGGTCACGTTGGTTTGAGTTCACAGGGTGAATACCCAGGAAAAGAAAGCCACATAGAAAGAGCTCTGCTGATACGCAGATAACCAACCTTCTAGTTAAATGAGTATTGATGCATATGAAGAAATTATAAAGGCCAAAAAGGAACCACCTAGAAAGATTAGAAGAAGCAATAATCAGACCTCAAATAAAAGCAGGAACAGTACTTGTTTTCAGCAGCCAGAATAAAATATCCCATAATTCATATGACATCACATTGGGATCAGAAAGGTTTTGCTGCAGTTGTGGAAACTAAATGCCAATCCAGTTCCAACAAACAAAGAACAGTCTGGGTATTTACACATATTTTTAATGTATTAAAATTTGGGAATTGTGTACACATTAAATTGATAAAATAGTTAAATTCCTGTTATGATTTGTTAATTCCCTAAGACATTGGAATTTTTTAAAGAAACTTTACATCAGAAGTGATACTGCATTTTACATTTTCAAAACTGTATTGCCACTCAGGTATATTACCCTGATGTAAAAAATGTCAAAAAGGCATACATTCACAGTGTACATTCAGCATTGTAAATAATCTTATGAAATCTTTTTTATTGAAGCCATGCAAAATAAAAATGTAAATGGAAAAAAAAATTAAAAAGAACTGAAGAGATTAAACTACTCCACTAGGAAATTAAACCAATCCAAGAACAAAACTCAAAAATATTTTTAGGAATATGTTTAACACTCCCAAAATTTAAAATTGACAATATGTGGCACTTATTCACAATTTATCAGGCAGGCAAATAAGCAGTAAATACAATACACGGTAAGAAAAAAAATCAATAGGAACCAACCTAGAAATGACCTAGATGATAAAATGATTAATCAAGGTCACAAAAACAGCCTTGGTCAGGTAGTTCAGTTGATTGGAGCATTGTCCCCTACACCAAAATGTTGAGGGTTCTATTCCTGCTCAGGGCACACACCTAGGATGTGGGTTTGATTCCCAGTCTTGACTTATATGGAAGGCAACTGATCAATGTTTCTCTCTCACATCCATGCTTTTTTTTCTCTCTCTCTCACCCACCCTCCATCCCTTCCTCTAAAAAAAAAAAAATCAAGTAAAAACATATTCTCGCTTGAGGATTAAAAGAAAAGATCATTAAAAGAGTGTAATTACAGTTTATATATTCAAACAGCTAGTGTTAAGATTGATCATATTTATCAGACATTTGGAGGATATTCTTAAAAATACCTAAATCAAACTTAGACAAATGTATGAGATAAACAAATTATACTAGACGAAATCAACATTGGATTAGACACTGCAAAAATACTAGAAAATTTGAGAAGATATAGTAATCATCTCACATGAAAAATGAAGAAGTGAAATGGAAAAAAAATCAACTGAGCATCACTGAGCTTTGGGACAAATTCAAGAGACCAAATGCATGTGTAAGTAGAGTCAATTAAAAGAGAAAAGAGGATTTCCGGCCAAGATGGAGGCATAGGTGGACACACTGTGCCTCCTCTCACAACCAAAATTAAGAACAACAAAGATTTAGAAACAAGAAAACATCAGAACTGATAGAAAATTGAACTGTACGGAAGTCCAACAACCATTCATCCAGACTGGGAAGAGGGGCAGAGTCGCAGCAGGAAAAAGTGGAGGTTGGTGACCTGGGCATGCAGGCAGCAGCAGCTGGCAGATCCCAGGTGTGCAGGCAGCAGCTAGTGGACCCTAGGTGCACAGGCGGCGGCTAGTGGGCCCTGGGCCCAGGGTGGCAACGTTGCAGACCCAGTGAAGCTGCGCAAAGCAGCTGGCTGACCAGGTGGTCCCACATTCATGTGCAGATAATACAGGGGAAGGGAAAGTGGTGGAAGGGACTGGAATCCGAGAGAGAGCAGAGCAAGCACCAGCGCCATTGTTCCCTCTCAGACCCCACCCCCACACACAGTGTCACTACCCAGCAACTGGGCTGCCCCTCCCTGGGGAACACCTAAGGCTCCACCCCTCACTGTGTAACAGCTGCAACCAGACCAATAAAAATAAAAATAAAAATAAAAATAAAAATAACAACAAAACAAAAAATAGCTCAAACTGGAGAACAATCAAAGCCCCAGAGCCATTTTCTCTAAGTGACAAAGAAATAGCCAACCTATCAGATGCAGAGTTCAAAGCCCTGGTGATCAGGATGCTTGCAGAATTGGTTGATTTTGGTCACAAATTAGATGAACAAATGAAGGCTACAATAAGTGAAATGAAGGAAAATGCACAGGGAATCAATAGTGATGTGTAGAAAACTGGGACTCAAATCAATGGTGTGGACCAGAAGGAAGAAATAAACAACCAAACAGAAAAGAATGAAGAAACAAGAATTCAAAAAAATGAGGAGAGGATTAGGAACCTCCAGGACATCGTTAAATATTCCAACATCCTAATTATAGGGGTACCAGAAGGGGAAGAAGAAGAGCAACAAGTGGAAAACTTATTTGAACAAATAATAAAGGAGAACTTCCCCAGTTTAGCAAAGGAAATAGTCTACCAGGAAGTCCAGGAAGCTCAGAGAATCCCAAAGAAGTTGGACCCAAGGAGGAACACACCAAGGCACATCATCATTACATTAGCCAAGATTCAAATGAAGGAGAGGATTCTAGAAGCAGCAAGGGATAAGGGGACAGTCACCTACAAAGGAGTTCCCATCAGACTGTCAGCTGATTTCTCCAAAGAGACCTTACAGGCAAGAAGGGGCTGGAAAGAAGTATTCAAAGTCTTGAAAGGCAAGGACCTACATCCAAGATTGTTCCATCCAGCAAAGCTGTCATTTAGAATGGAAGGGAAGATAAAGTGCTTCTCAGATTAGGTCAAGTTCAAGGAGTTCATCATCAGCAAGCCCTTATTATATGAAATGTTAAAGGGAGTCACCTAAGAAAAAGAAGATAAAAAATATGACAGTAAAAACACAGCAAACTCACAGATATTAACAACCACACATAAAACAAAAGCAAATAAGCAAACAACTAGAATAGGGACAGAAACACAGAAATGGAGATCACATGGAAGGTTAGCAACAGGGGAGTGGGAGGAGGAGAGAGGGGGAAAAGTTACAGAGAATAACTAGCATAGATGGTGGGTAGAAAATAGACACAGGGAGAACAAGAATAGTGTGGGAGATGTAGAAGCTAAAGAATTTATGACACATGGACATGAACTAAAGTGGGGGAATGTGGGCGGGAGGGGGTGTGCAGGGTGGAGGGGAATGATGGGGGAGAAATGGGACAACTGTAATAGCATAATCAATGAAATATATTAAAAAAGAAAAGAGTGTAGAAAAAAGATAATATATTATGAGAAATAATGGCCAGCATTTTCCCATACTTATAGAATATTATAAAACTACAGATATAGGAGACAAAATAGCTTCTAAACACAAGAAGCATAAATAGAATAAAATAGAATAGAATGAAATAAACTGACAACAACACACTTCATAGTAAAATTTCTTCTTTTTAAAGATTTTATTTATTTATTTTTAGAAAGAGGGGAAGGGAGGGAGAAAGAGGGAGAGAAACATCAATATGTGGTTGCCTCTCACTCGCCCCACACTGGGGTCCTGGCCCACAACCCAGGCATGTGACCTGACTAGGAATCCAACCAGTGACCCTTTGGTTCTCAGGCCAGCATTCAATCCACAGAACCACACCAGCCAGGGCTTCATAATCAGATTTCTTAACAGCAGTGATGAGGAAAACCTTAAAAGTAGCTAGAGGAAGAAAAACAATTACATACAGAATAGTTAAAGTAAAATGACAGCAGAGGACTTCAGGTGAAGGTGGAGGCATAGATAGACAGCTTCACCTCTTCGCACAACCATAGAAAGAATTACTGCCAGATCTCAAAAGTAACAGCACCCAATTCCCTGGTGTTGTTGTCTGGAGACTTGACTTGGGGTGGTGACCACACAATAAAATACACAGATGATGTCTTATGGAATTGTACACCTGGGTATATAATTTCATTAAGCAACATCACCCCAATAAGTTCAATTAAAGAATCAAATAAATAAATAGATGAAGTTAAACATAGACCACCTTATTTTTCATCTATTCAGATCTCAGGTATTCATCCAAATTAAATGAAAACATGGCATAAAGTCTCAATTATGCAAGAGGAATAAACTCTACAGGTCTGCTTTATGATATTGTTCCTGTAGTTAACAATACTAAATTGAACACTTAAAAATTTAAGAGGGTAGACCTCATGTAAAGTGTTCTTTCCACAATATAATATCATAAAAAATAATGCATATTTCCTAGCTGCTTTATTATTGATAGCCAATATTTGGAAACACCCACCAAGTGAATGGTTGTGCAAGCTGTGGTATTTCACACAATAGAATATAACTATAAAACATAAAGACATAAACTATAATTTATATAACAATTGATGAATCTCAAGATAAGTAAGTTGAGTAAAAGAAGCCAGAAAAATAAATATATACTATATGATCTCATTACTATAAAATTCTGTAAAATTAAAACTAACCTAACGTGATTGAAAGCACATCAATTGTTGCCTTGGGTGCAGGAGGGAGGGGTTCCACAGGCAGAGAGACCACGGGGAGTGATGGGTAAGTTTCTTACCTTGACTGAGGTGATGGTCTCATCGGTATGTATATATGTCAAAACAACAAATTATGGTTTTCAAATGTCTGCATTTTATTGTGTTTGCCTCAATAAAGCTGTTAAAAAAGAAATTACAAATGTGTCAGAAATATGAAACTAAATACAAAACTAAACAAGAAAACTTAAAATATAGTAATCCTTTGTTTTAAAAGGATTACTTTGTTTTTGAAAACTTAAAGTAATCCTAATATGAATACTAAATGCAAAGTAAAGAAGAAAATTTAAAGTGAAGGATTATGTAATATGGACATAAGTTTAGAGTATTATGTGACTCAATAAAGCTGACATGAACCCATTTTTGTGGGTTCATAGAAACCTATTTTAGCCGAGCCAACTAGGGACATTCCAGGCTGAGGAAGCAATGTGTGCTCAGATAGTAGAGGCTCTATTCTCTTCATAGAACAAAATGAGCCAAAATGTGACAAAGAAATGTCAACGATCAAAAACTTGAGTATTATCGTGCCCATCATGTTCCCTGACATTGTGAATCCTGATATCTAGGACACATAGTTGCGAATGAGACAAAAATATAATCTTGAATGATTTGAGGAAACACAACTAAGCACAATAGAAAAGCACGGATGTACATGCAGTGTTCAGACACAAACTCTACTGGCAATAACTATTTCACCCCACCTCACCTTTGCTTTTGCACTATTTTTACACCAGACATCTTTTGAAGAGGGAAAAAGGATGGGTGGGTGGGTGGGTAGAGGGGAAGAAAGTCCCTGAATCCATGGTGAGCTTTTTAATGGATCTGGGATATATATATATATATATATATATATATATATATATATATATATGTGTGTGTGTGTGTGTGTGTGTGTGTGTGTGTGTGTGTGTGTGCTCTCTAGATCTAATGCACAGAAATACAGCACAGAGTCTACTGTGTGGCGTTCGCCAGTCTTCTGTGGATGAAGAATCTAGTATATGCTACAGCAAGCAAAAAAGACTGTTGAAATTAAGGAATGCAGAAACTTTTTCTGATATTGTATACTTATAAGTTAAAAAAATGATCAGATTCTCAAATATCCATTAACTTTTTTATAAATTACATAAATGCAACACTATCAGACTATATTACACAGTCAGTCCTTGAGCAATGTGGGATGTAGGGGCACCACCCTGCAACACAGTAAAAAATCTGAATATAATTTTTGACTACCCCAAAATTTAACTACTAGTAATAGCCTACTGTTGACTAGAAGCCAAACCAGTAACGTAGTTGATTAAAACATACTTTATACATTCTATGTATTATATATTATATTCTTACAATAAAGTAAGCTAGACAAAAGAAAATGTTATTCAGAAAATCATCAGACATCATATTTACAGTATTTCTTGGAAAAAATCCACATTCGATGGCCAACTTTATTGATATAAAACTAATATAAAGAGGATAATGAACAATGATACATGTTTTACAATATGTAAGATAAATAAAGCTATAAAGCGATGTAAATTCTAATCTATTCTTCTGGCGCAAGTTTCTCTGGGGTAAAAATGCCTCATTTTGGACAATCTTGCTCCAGTTTGTGTCAAAGTGAGATTACCTGATGAGTAGGAAACACCAGAAGTGCTTGTTTTCCAGTATTTATTGACGTCTCACCCTCGGACTTGAGAATGTTTTACCTCTGCCTTTAAAACAGAAACCATTTCCATAGACTTCCAGGAAGTCCAGGAAGCTCAGAGAGTCCCAAAGAAGTTGGACCTAAGGAGGAACACACCAAGGCACATCGTAATTCTATTAGCCAGGATTAAAATGAAGGAGAGAATTCTAGAAGCAGCAAGGGATAAGGGGACAGTCACCTACAAAGGAGTTCCCATCAGACTGTCAGCTGATTTCTTCAAAGAGACCTTACAGGCAAGAAGGGGCTGGAAAGAAATATTTGAAATCTTGAAAAGTAGGGACCTACATCCAAAATTGCTCTATCCAGCAAAGCTGTCATTTAGAATGGAAGGGAAGATAAAGTGCTTCTCAGATAAGGTCAAGTTCAAGGAGTTCATCATCACCACGCCCTTTATTATATGAAATGTTAAAGGGACTTATCTAAGAAAAAGAAGATCAAAAATATGACAGTGACAAGACAGCAAACTCACAGCTATTAAGAACCACACCTAAAACAAAAGCAAACTGCTAGAACAGGAACAGAACCACAGAAATGGAGATCATATGGAGGGTTAGCAACAGGGGCGTGGGAGGAGGAGAGAGGGGGAAAAGGTACAGAGAATAAGTAGCATAGACGGTGGGTAGAAAATAGGGGGAGGGCAAGAATAGTGTGGGAAATGCAGAAGCTAAAGAACTTATGACACGTGGACATGAACTAAAGGCGGGGAATGTGGGTGGGAGGGGGTGTGCAGGGTGGAGGGGAATAATGAGGGAGAAATGGGACAACTGTAATAGCATAATCAATAAAATATATTAAAAAAATAAAACAGAAACCGTTTCCAATTAATATGATTTTTATTGATAAATAAAGTAGTTGAATGTTTGGGAAAGAGGAAAAAAGTCTCTGATTTTAGAGTCCAAAGCAGCTTGCACTCTTTTTTACAAGATATGATGGCAACAAGAAAACAACAACAAAAGGCTCCCCAGGAATATAGATGATCAGGTGAGAGCACATCTTCTTAGAGAAAATTAACTGGCTCCTCAAAATGTCAAATTTGGATCACTAGAAGATGAGTAGGAGCAGGTGGGTCTTATCTAATGCAAAGCCCATGTAAAATGCATGATGGCAGTTACCAAAGCCATAATGAGTTTCACTGTTACTGCCCACAAATCCTTGTACATATGCAAACACCCATTGCCAGCTCTTTAGAAGAGCAAATATTTGCAAAGCAAGGCTTATGCAAACTAGAAACGAATTTCCAATGTTTGTTTCTAGCCAATTTTTGCAAATTAAAACTCTAGCTCAGCCAAGAGAGTATCTTTTAAAATAAGCTGTATGATCAATATTTATAAGTGATTAATCATTAGAAATGATCATACATACTTAAGCTGGGTCCTGTCTAACTTTTCTCCCATTGTATGAAGTATACATTCTTCACAAGGCATTCTAGCAAAATAGCCACAAATGTCCTTAACGCTACAAACATTTCTAGCTCAATAAATTGATGTATTTTATATGTGCCAAAAACATAAAATGAGTTCTTCTATTTTAGTCTGTATCTTGACATTTCCAATTACCACTTATTACCACTTATGTAATATATATGTCCCAACTTTCTGTTTTCAATGCATGTGCTTGGCAGTGTAATTGAAGATAAACCCCATGGCAGTATAGTTGGAGATAATTCCATGCTGTCTGGTGAAATGGAGTTTGCAGAAGTAAGAAAAGGTAAAGAAAAAGAAAAATGTAGGAGACAGTACACATATAATTAATTTTCTATTTCATTTAGTATTATGTGTCCTTGTTTGCATTTAAGAAAGTAAAACAGCCCGGGTGGTGTAATTCAGTGGATTGAGTGCTGGCCTGAGAACTGAAGGATCACTGGGTCGATTCCCAGTCAGGGCACATGCTTTGGTTGTCGGCCAGGTCCCCAGTAGGAGGTATGTGAGAGGCAACCACACATTGATGTTTCTCTCCCTCTTTCTCCCTCCCTTACCCTCTCTCTAAAAATAAATAAATAAAATCTAAAAAAGAAAGAAAGTAAAACAGCCCTGGCCGGGTGGCTCAGTTCATTGTAGCATTTTCAGGTACACCTAAAGGTTTCAATCTCTGGTCGCTGCGTATAAGGGAGGCAACTGATCTATATTTCTCCCATCAATGTTTCTCTCTCCCTCCCTATCCCTCCCTTTCTCATTCTCTAAAGTCAACAAACATATTCTCAGGTTAGGATTAAAAGAAAGAAAATCAGAATTCATTGATTGCCATTTTGTGTTTAGTACTGTTAAACTAGTTCACATTTTCTAATTCAATCTTTAAAACAAGAAATGATGAGAGGAAAGATAGCAAGGTGGGGAAGTAAGGATGGGTCTGAAGCTTGTCCAAGATCACAAAGATGCTCTCCAGGCAAGTTCAAAATCTCCATTTTTTTAATTTCAAAGTCAGAGTTTATATATTCTCTCTTAGAGTGGTCAGTGACACAGGCTGTGAAAGAATTCACAAAGAGAAGAAAGTGTGGAAAGTAAAGTTTTTTATTCACTCTTCCAACAGGGAAGGGCAGCATGGTGTGGAGAGTTACATCAGCCCTGAGGGGTTAGGGCTTTGAGCTCTTATTAGGTAATGGGCTGGTTATAGGGCAGGATGTTTCAGTTAGGCTTGCAGTTCATTCCGATGTTATCTTTGGGTGCAGGGTCCAGTCTTTGTGGTCTGATATATCCTGTAGTTCCTGGAGCCTCTGCACCTTTCAGGTGCTTCCAGTAATTTTCTAGTCCTGAGGACAGAGGCTCATAAAACAAGAGTCAGTCATGCTTTATGGGGTCCAGCTAGCTCTGGCAAAGAGGGCCTGAAAAGGGGGCTTTTATCCAATTATTCTCTCCGTTTTACCCCATAGAATCAAATACATTTGAAGCAGTAACTTACTTCCTGATATAATTTTTCATCATATGAATGTCCATTTTAACCCTACACATTTAAAAATATTTCCTCTGGCTTAAAGAAATTAATTAGAAGCTGTCAGTAATTCTAAGGAAATATAAGGAATATTTTTTTACTATCTGTAAAACAATAAAATCTGAAGAACAGATTTTTAACCTCCAGGAAAAAACCCGGCTGCATTCTGCAGTAAAGTTTGTTCAACATTAAGAAGTAGGCTATTTAAAAAGTTTAACGCAGACCACTGGAGAAAAGATGACCGTTGCCAAGTCCTTCGCAGCTCACCATTAGTGTGAACAGCAAAGTATTATCTATTTTAAAATCAATCAAGGTGATGCAACACTTAAAATGCAATTGATTTTCGGCTAATTTGCAAATAGAAAGGTTTAGAACTTGAATAATTTCTTTCCCACTTTAACTGGTTCAACAGCCTAGTCAATGAGTTGCCTAATTATTAATCTTGTTTATTTATTTATTTACTTTAAATAATCCTCAAGTGACACAACTTTTGATTTAATTTTCAAGTGCCCTTGGGTAAATGAAAGAGTTCATAAACCAAAAAAAATTAAAAAAAAAAAAAAGACACTGGGCAGGATGAGAGCAAGATAAAGAAAACCTTCAAACACAAGATCTACAATTTTCAAACTGTGTGTCTGGAATTTTAAAAAAGTGAAAAACAATTAAGAGACTCCATTTCACACTTATGTTAGTGATTAGCTTGAAAAACAATAAGAAGAAATAGGAAGAAAATCACTTCAAATTCCATTAGGGACAGATTAGAATGATGTTAAGTTACTCTATCTGCCATCTCTGATCAGGCAGCATAAAGACTATAGCACCTTTCTGAGGAATCAGCATGCCACTTCTGTATCCTTTTAAACAGTGTTCATAATCTTTTAAAAAAGCCATTACAAGCACAATGTTGTATCTGAATGATATAATAAAGAACCTGCTGCATTCCTTAAGTTCTTGGGGTCCCTTTTGTACATTTCCCCAAAATAGCTTATGCAATAGGAAAGGCAGGAGTATTCTAAAATCTGAAAGAAACTAATCAAACAGATAAATATCCCCATATGCTCAAAGTGTATTACATCTTACATAGGCATACCTGTGTATGCACGTGAGAGAAATACACCTATAAGTACACAAAACTGTATGCATACACACTTACTGATAAAGAGAAATATATACAGATTTGAGTATTTCTATCAGCTAGGAGAATGAGAACTTACTAAAACTTTTTCAGCAGAAAAAGTGGTTAAAAAAATCTGCTATTTTCAGAAATACCTAATTAATTGGGTATCTTTTCCTCCAAATTTTATATTATGCAAAGTAATTGCCTTACTTTTCTTTGATAAAATTATTGGTTTATCTGAATACAGTTAATTTAAAATCTGCTTTTGGTAGTGCAGTGTGCACCTTACTTTTCAATTTAATGAGGCTTTACTGAATATTTACAGAATTATTACAATATTTTTGTAGAATTATACTTAGTGCTGTTATAGCTAGAGTTCTAGCAGCATTCAAACATTTTTCTTATAGAAATTTAAAAAGTTGGTGAATTGTTCACAATTTCCATGCTGAAAGACAGTCTGTCAAGCTGAAATAGCAACACAATGCAAACCATTTTGTGACTTAGAACTTGATTGCAGACAGCTGAGATTCAATAGCTAAGAGGGGAGTTAAGGACACCATCCAGACATCTGTAGTATTTTCCTCTACTTCCACCCTGCCCCCCAAGTTGAATGCTGCATCAGTGTGTCTGCCTATTTCTTGTCTCTATAATTAAACAAGAAAACAGCACTGACATACATTTTGATAAGAAAAAATTTACCCATTCACTAAACGACTGTTGAACATACAAGCAGAGTTATCTAGTCTGGAAACTTTGCTTATTATAATTCCTGGAACCCTGGTCCTGACATTTATAAATGACCCACTAACACTATTGCAGGTGATCAGGATAACCTCAGCAGGTGTTCAGAACAGGCTTCCCCAAGATGTCCTGCATTATCATGTGGATTATTTTGAGCTGAAGGCAATAGAGACCTTGCAAGCCCAAAAGAAACTTTATTTTATTTTTATTTTTTATTTTAGAAAGAGGGGAAGGGGAGAAGAAAGAGAAGGAGAGAAACATGTCGATTGGCTGCCTTCTATACCCACTCCGACTGATGACCAAACCTGCAACCCAGGCATGTGCCCTAACTGGGAATTGAACTGATAAGCTTTCAGTTTGTGGCGTGACACCCAACCAACTTAGCCACACCAGCCAGGCCCAAGAGAAACTTTCATCTCTCCCTTAAAAATAATTTTAAAGATTTTATTTATTTATAATTTTTAGAGAGAGGGGAAGGGAAGGAGAAAGAGAAGGACAGAAACATCAATGTGTGGTTGCCTCTTGCACGCCCCACACCGAGGACCTGGGCCACAACCCAGGCATGTGCCACAACTGGAAATGGGACCGGCAGCCCTTTGATTCGCAGGCCCACACTCAATCCACTGAGCTACACCAGCCAGAACCTATGAGTCCCAATGTTCATATCAGCACTATTTACAATAGCCAAGTGTTGGACACAACCTAGGTGCCCATCAGTAAATGAATGGATCAAAAAACTATCATACGTTTACACAATGGAATTCTATGCAGTAGAAAGAAAGGAGGAGCTCCTACCCTTTGCAACAGCATGGATGGAACTGGAGTGTTATGCTAAGTAAAATAAGCCAGAGGGTGAAAGACAAATACCATATGATCTCACCTCTAACTGAAACTGAATCAACAAAACAAACAAGCATGCAAAATATAACCAAAGATATTGAAATTAAGAACAAACTGACAGTAACCAGAGGGGAAAGGGGAGGAGATGATGGGGGGGAGGGTAGAAGTTTTACAGGAATAACTATAAAGGACACATGGATGAAAAGAAGGTGGGGTGGAAACAGGGGAGAGAGGCGGGGATGGCTGGGGTGGTAGGGAGGGGTGGGGGGAAAAGGAAGAAACTGGTACTTGAGCAACAATAAAATTAAAAAGTATTTAATCAAAAAAATCTTTAAAAAATTTAAATTGAGTCTTTTTCCATAATGGGTTATTACCAGAAATATTTTATGGCTTATTTATATTGCCAAACATCTAATTACTAAAGATCTGTTTTTACTGTCCTGTGAAGACCTTCCTCCCCTCTGAAGTCTCAGACACCTTACCTCATTCTATGTTTAGGTTGTCACATTTATTTCATTTTGTCTTGCTGTCTGAACCTCCCATGGATGTGGGGTTTCCATACCTACATATTTAATTAAATTTGGTCCTTTTTCCTTGTTAATCTGTTTTATGTTGATTTGATTGTTAGACCAGCCAAAAAAACCTAGAGAGTAAGAAAAAATTTCTTTCTCCCTGATGCCTCAAACTTACCTTGGTTACATGGAGCACCTTCAGCATAAGAGGAGATTCAGAGAATATCCGAACAAATGGAACATTCTCCATAGCTTGGACTTCTGTGAGATTCATATCACTTATGAACACACAAACACATTCGTAGATGTATGTGTAAACAATTCTTTGAGATGAATCTGGTAACTGAATCGTAGTACAGATACCCACTTCTGTAGCATGAGGCTATGTTTTCTGAACCATACATAGCAGACTAAATGGCCTGCGCTGTCAAACAGCTGCATTCATTGTTAACTGAGGAGTTACAGGAATGTCTTGGGTCTTAAAACATTTAAACTTGGACCCAAATACACATAAGTACCCAAAGCACCACACACCTGCCAACATGAAGGAACACTGCCAAAACTCCAGCAATTAAAAAAAAAATGTTCATAGAAATCACCCTGGCATCCTAAGTCACATTAACTCAGGGTACTGAAGCTGGTGTTTTGATAAGTCTTTTTAGCATTTCAGCAAAGACTTTTTTTTTTTTTCCCCCAAGGAGATCCCAATCTCTTCCTAAGCCCCAGGCTCTGAGAGGGGACATAGATAATGATTTCATGTTATTTTTAGGTTTAACCACAAAAAAATTTTTGAAGTTTCTTTGAGATCCCCCAGTTTCTCTTATAGTATGTCTTCTTCCACTATGTCCCATGTCCTTATTCTGCCACTAACTGCTCCCTAACTTCCACTCAGTACATTAGCAAAATTTGAATCCCTTATCGCCTAGCCAAATTCTATAGTCTAGCCATGTAGGCACACAGAAATGCTAAATCATGTCTTCATATCTGCAAGAGTTGTACTAATTGGCTCATGTGCAAAATCTAAGTATAGAATGATTACTGAATAATTCTAGCTTTTCATGCAATCACTTTATGCCATTTTGTCATTTCCCAACTGCTCCGACCTTGCAAATTGCAGGTATAGAGGATTACTAGATCTTGGAATTCTATCAAAGTTGAACTATAATGTGCCAACATCAAAAATGTATCCCATTGGCCCTGGCTGGTGTAGCTCAGTGGATTGAGCGTGGGCCTTCGAACCAAAGGATTGTGGTTTGATTCCCAGTCAGGGCACATGCCTGGGTTGCAGGCCAGTTCCCAGCAGGGGACATATGAGAGGCAACCATACATTGATATTTCTCTCCTTCTCCCTCTCTCCTTCCCTTCCCCTTTAAAAGATAAATAAATAAAGATCTTAAAAAAAAAAGAAAAGAAAATGTTTAAAAAAATGTATCTCATTGGAAAGGGTAAAACATACTCACTAGATAGTGACAGGTCAGTGCCTCTAACTGCAGTGCTTCCTGACTTCATTATAAATTTACTCATATTCCCGCACCGCTCATGACCAAGGCCACACGAGCCATTCTTTCTCATCTCCAAGATCAGAGATACAACAATAAACAAACAGAACACAACTCTTCCCTCAGGGAATTGCACACACACGGAGAAGGAAGACACTAAAAAAAAGTAATTTAAAAAAGAAATGTAAAATAAAATAAAGAAAATATGGACACCCTATTTTAATTTATTCCCTGGAGAGGTAATATTTGCACCCAGGCTTGAGTGAAATGAGACATGCAGATATCAAAACATTTCCCTTTGAGTACTTTCTTCACTGGGGAAATAAAGTCGTTCGTGATGAGATCGGGGGTCATGCCATTTTTGTTCAAAAACTGCTGAACACACAACGTGGTGTGGGGAGGTGTGCTGTAAATGACCCATCATGAAATGTGCAAACACACTGAAAGACTCTTCAAAAAAATCCACTGAAGCCAAATGCAACCTCTCACAACAACCCCAGCTGATCCACTGATACAGATGGATTCCTAGAACACTCACCTAGTGGGGGAGTTCTGTACTGCAAGGTGCCTGCCCTCCAGAACACAATTCCTTTTTTGGGGGATCCCCTCAACATGTATTGTGTGTAGTATATATGTCCATGTATACTTATAACTTATGTATATTTATAACATCTACTAATTTCAATAGTTTTTACATATGAGAAACAATATTGAGTAAAATTGACTATGTTCATGCTTTTATGGAGCTCATAGTTTTTAGGAAAGACAGATAATTAAAAATCAAATACAATCTCGTTTGTATGCTAGTGGAAGTTCAAATTTTCTTGGAAAGCTTCTGCTGAGTGAGCCCAACCTGGTCTAAAGGTCAGGAAGAGTCTACTGAAGAAAGATCTGAAAGGTGAGAAGGTTGTCAGAAGAGGGGGTGGTGTGAGATAAGCAACATGTGTCAAGGTTATAAGATAAAAAAAATGTAAAAAAAAATAGAGAAACAAAAGAAATCAACTTTTGAAGCACTGAATTTGAGGGAGAATATTCCCAGGGATGCGGCAGGACAAAGGTCCTGAACAGTCTTACCAGTCACCATGAGGAGTTGGAACATTACCCTAGTGACAGTGAGGAATTACTGAGGGGTCTCAAAAAAGGGATTATCTGAATCAGATTATCAAAAAATTATCTTGGTTTTACAGTAGGTGAATCATAGATACAAGATACTATAGTATGTGAAGCAGGAAACTATTTAAAGTTTTTAAGACAAAAGCCTAATCAAGGACAGGAGGAAAAGGCATCGAAAAAAGGTGACTTTTATGGCAGAATCAATAGGCTGTTAGATGAGAAAATAATAGACCCTGGCAAAAGTAATAGATTATCATTAGGAGGTTATGATTTAAGGTCAAGAAGAAATTAACTATACTTCGGTATCTTTTTCTGAGTAATTGAAGGAATGAAGCAATTTAATGAAATAGGGAATAATGGAATATAAATAAATAGATGGTAAAAAAGATGAATTCAAATCAAAGTATGTTCTGGTAGAAGGTTAAAAGGAAGTTTGCCTTGTAAGTATAATATTTGGGTCTCACTAGTATTGTGATGGCAGTTGAATCTTGAAAGTAGATGAAATTTCCTAAAGAGAGTATATAGAATGAGAAAAGAAGAAACCCTAAGCTGAGATTCCAAAAATTAGGATGCAACTCTAGGAAAAAAAGAGCCTGCAAAGAAGATGGAGAAGTAGGAAAAGCAGAAGAGTATGACACCATGAAAGCTATGGGACGTGTGTGTTTCAAAAGTGAAAATTGGTCATGTGGTCAAGAAAGTTAGGAATTTTCAGAATCCATTGTGGGTAGTTTCATTGTCTACTTATGCATTGGTGGTTTTTATGTGATCAGTTTCAATGGAGGGCTGTGAGAGGAGCCACATGTAGTAGCTAAGGATTGAGCAGAAAGCTGAAACTCACACCAAAGCTGAGAGGTGACTTGTAAATTTGACTGTGAAAGGGACGTAGATAAGGTGACAGTGCAAGGGGACCATGGAATGTAGGGACGGTTTCACAGACAAAACAGGTTTGTATTTGCGTATGTCTATGTTTGCTTTGCTTCCTCACGATATGTCTTTGTGGAAGAGCAATAATAAATTATTGCCACGTCAACTCTCCTTGACCAAGTTCCTTTTACTTCTAATTGGGATTCTAGATCTCAACAGCCTCAGGAACCAGTATTGTCCATACCAATGCTACTTGGTTTTGCCCATGGGCTGTTCCTCCCAAGCCTATCTCCTGGGTTGTCTCTTGTCCCACTGATGTTCACTATTATGAAACCTCTAAAAATTCTTGATACTTTTTTTAGATTTCTTTTCCCTCTTCTCTACTGTTACCATGACTGTCATTAAAACAAACAAACAAGCACACACTTAGTGTCTCCTAAGACAAAGATAGGTCCCCAGTTTGTTATGGGACCTTCTACTTTGGTACTTGAAATATTTGCCATTTGCTTAGGATTACCAAGTGTTACGTTTAAAATCACTGGGGCATAAAACCATGACCCTAAATTCCTAAAGATAATTTCAGCATCTCCACATTCTTCTAACTTACGGTAATTTTTGTTGCTCTATGGAGAAAATTACCCTGCCAAACCCACCCCAGCTTAGGAGAACCATTTGCCTCACTCTCATCACTTGATCTCTGAATCCTCTGAACTCTTCCTCCATCGATACCTAGTATATTGGATGGAATCTGTGGGTCTAAGGGACACAGGGAAATTAAGTATGATTACCCTGACTAACCACCACACATTTATCCTCTTGCAGATGAAAGAGATATTGATGTTGCTGATATTCTCCCCAAGTTAAACTGCACCCTAAAGTGAACCTTAAAATCTACTTTAAAGAAAACCAAGAGTAAACATCACTTGAAAAAGAGCAGCAGAAAATGCTCACTGTGTTTTTAAACATCTCATCATAGCAAAAAAAAAAAAAAAAAAAATCATCAAAGGGAAACCAGTCAAGGTTAAAAGCAGCACTGAAAAGTGATTCATTTGGTAAACAAGAGTAGGTGTAATTATCACAAAAGCAAACTTTGCTGAGGGGATAACTGTCAGAGCTCTTGCAGTAAAAGGTCTCTTTACCATTTTAATCAGACAGCCTGAGAGTTCCCTAGTGAAAACAGTTCTCAATAAAATCACAAATGTAACTATGGTATTCTTTTAAACTTTCATGTCAGCTATGGCTCCCAAAACAAGCTCAATATCTTTTCAAATGACACTAGAGGTTGACCGATAATACAGATACTGAAAAACCTTTTAACACTGTATTTTTATCTATTGAACAGTATTCTCATAAGCAATGACACTCTAGAGTTTTGCTTATTTGTCTGCAAGAAGCCAAATGGGCCTGACTCCTAAAAGAAACCAAAGTCAAATTTCAGTTTGAGTAGTAACTCTTAACTCTGTTTTGCAATGGAACCATGTACTATTTGTGCATCACTGCTAAACAGACCTTGTGATTTTTCAGACAAACTTCCTCACTTGAAAAAGAAGGAAACTGAACTCAAAAAAGGGAGAGTAACTGGATCCAGGTCACACATAATAGTGTGAATCTTGACTCAAACCAGGGTCTCAACACTCAGCCCACTGCTTTTTTTAAAAAATTAATAAGGCTATCGTACAGTACTGCTCAAATAGAACTTCATGTGGTAACTAATATTCTCTCTTTGCTCTATCCCATACAAAATTCACAGGTCACATATGGTTACAGAGCACTTGAAATGTGGTTGGTGTGACTGAAATTAAAAACTGAATCATTAATGATGTTTGATCTTAGTTAATTCAAATTTAAGTAGGTAACCATATGTGGCTAGAGGCTACCCTAAAAGCATTATGTAATCAGATCACTGAGACAAGCCCAGAGTACTCTGTCTCCACCAGCTCCTACTAAAATGTCACAGAGTGGGGAGGATATGATATTTGACTGTTGCGGCTTTGAAATAGCAGCAATGACTTCTGTTTCCTTTTATTTCCCAGATTCCAGCACATGAATTTTTACAGAAAAGGCACAAAAGTAAAATCCGTTGCTGCTATAAATATTTATTTGCTTTAACGAATGCTAGGGGCAGGAAGGAGCACAGTTTAGCAATTTCTGCATAAAGCTGCCCTAGTTGGATCTTCCTACTAGGAAGTGAGAGACACCCATTCCCTCCTTAAAGCTGACTACACCTTGCAGGAGAGGGTCCCTATATACACGCAGTTGTCTAATAAAGGCTCAACTCCCAGGTAATACAACTGTTAATGCTGTTCACCTAGAGGGTAGGATGACACAATGCAATTGCCACTAAGCAATTAATTTCCTCCACTGTTTTTATGATGTGTCATGAAAACCATATTCCCTGTTCTCGATAAGACATTTACCTTTGCAGAGAGAGAAAATTTGGTAAGGTTGATTCACTTTTTAAAATAGAAAAAATAATTGAAATTAGTATTGACTTTACTTTCCAGATGACCATCTAATTGGTAAATGTATGCTCTCCTTGATAACAACATGAAGAAAATTGATGGGAATGTTAGAAATGGAATGCAACCATAGGATGAACTTCAATTACCATTTCTTTTTATTATTAACACATTCTTTTCAAAGCATATATCATTCTCCCCTGAAAAATTAGCTTTTAGGGTAGCATAATAGCATTCTTGAGTTTCTTGTACATGTTTATTTGATTTGCTGCTAGAAAATGGGACCATCAGTGCTATCTGTTATCTTGCAGATACACTTTTACCAGGGCATGTCTTGCCTTTCCTGTCTTTTTTTCTCTTTCTTTCTGCTTTTTAAATAAATAAAAACATTCTTAAAGATTTAAGGAAATGGATGGCTTAGAACAACTACCATCAGTCAAACACTCTTGTTGAATATGTCTCAAGGGAGCTACCTTACAAATCCTGCAATGTATGTCAAATTCCATCGACTTCTTAAGAGGCCAAAAGGTCTTTTGACAGGGTCTCAGAATTGTTTCATCTCCTTAAGCTGTCCTCTTTGAAGAAAACAGTTTTGATGCTCTAAAAACCAGCATTTATATCTACTGCTCCAAGTCCCCAAGGATGATGATTTCTTTAAACTGAAGAATCAATGATGTTTCCTAGGTAGTTTATTTAAAGACAATTTTGTTCTTTCTATGTAATCTTAGTGCTGTCAGGGATTCTTTTCATTGAAATGATTCTTTTACTTTACATATTTAAGCTTTTATCAATCCTATTCTTCTAAATTAATGGAAAGTTAATTGGAATTTGACCTTAACAATTGAACCTTATATTATACATCATCAGTAAAAAGCTTTAAATAACATCATTATCACCAAGAAAACACATCTCCATACAGCAAGGGTAAGAAAATCACATGGCCATTGTAAATATTTATAATAGACCATGCCTATTGTATCTGGGGGTTCTGAACAATGATTCAATTAATAAATTATAAATAGAAAAGTATGTGTGTAAATATTATCTTCTCTGCTTATATGCACTTTGTTGATGGTTTCAGTAGCAATGAGTTTGACAGTGTTACATTTGGGGATGATCCTAAATCACTGTGGCAATTACTAAAATTTTTTCAAGTCTATAGTCAGCAGTGCCATATTTTATTGAATAGGCTTAAAAACTGGCCTGCCATCCATCCTTCTGAGACTTCAAATGAATGATATAAGCCCAAGATATCATTCCCTAGGTCTTGGGTACAGGTGTGAAGAGAATATATGCCAAGATTTGGGGGACTCTAAGCTTATGCTTTTCTCAGAAGGACTAACCCCACCAAGCTTCCCAAATCCCCAAGGCCCAATTATATTTCTTTGCTTCAGCATTGCTTTTCAGGTGTTTTCACCACTGCTGGTGAACACAGATAACACTGAGGTCACCCATGAGGGAATTCTTGAGAAGTAGGTCATTAAATATTAAGTTAATTGCAATTTAATAGTGATCACAATCATTGTTTCCTAAAGAGGAATATATAGTTCACAGAATCGTATAAGCTCGGAATTGAAAGTTCTTCAGATGTAAAATAACCTAACCCATTTGCTACAGTTTAATTTTCCTTCTACATTGAAGTTCATCAACTATTTTAAGACAGCTCTCATCCCTGCCCCTGGAGTTTTCTCTCTTCCAAGCAAAATATCTTAGTTTCTTTCTACTGTTCTCAGTACGTGGTTTCCCCCCATTGCCCACGCCCACCTCCATCCAACTTTAGTCACATTTCAAAGCTAATAGAGTCTTCAAAGGCATTAGCTATTAAAGGCAGGCAGAACACACTTCATTCATTTTGATCTTATAGTCAAATTGAAAATCCTTAGTCTTTTTTATGTGATTCAGCTAGCTCCTATCTGATTTTATTCAATTAGACATTTTGGGCTTACAGTAGTTTCCACAGTTATCATTGTGAAATGCAGGTAGTCTGCTTCAGTTTGATCTTATCTTCTTGTGTCTTAATTTGAGTAAATAACCTCAGAAGAATATTTAAAATATGTGTATCAAATTAATAAAATAAGTGAAATAAGCGAGATGAATTTATGGGGAACAAAAGGTCAAATACTTTCACTTCTCTACGTAGAGATTTGTGAATCACAATAAATAGCAGAAGTAAAGTTTCACTTTTTAGAAAAACACAAAACTAACAGTAATAAATTTTTAAAAGCCTGGAAATTTTAATTTAGTTTAAATTATGTCACATGAATAGTTTTTATACCTATGATTGTCATACTCTGTTAAGAATGACTAATGATGGAGGATTCTTCACAAGCTATCAAAAATTTTAAAAACCACTAATATATCTATTAAAATATCCATATCTTAAGAAATTTAAGCATAGAAAACAATATCTGTCACTTTAAAGTTATGTAAAATGCCCCAGCTCAGTGGATTGAGTGCCAGCCTGAGAACCAAAGGGTTGCCAGTTCTATTCCCAGTCAGGGCACCATGCCTGGGTTGCAGGCCAGGTCCCTAGTATGGGGTGTGTGAGAGACAACCACACATTGATGTTTCTCTTCCTCACTTTCTCCCTCCCTTCCCCTCTGTCTAAAAATAAATAAATAAGATATTAAAAAATAAAGTTATGAAAAACATATTACATGTTTTAACTAGTGCACACTTTTAATAAATATGTAGCAAATGCTCTAACGAGAAGCATTAGGATAATGTTTGTGGTTAAATTCATATAATAAGTATTTCAAAATTAGGAAAACTTAAAATTAATTTTATTTAATACCATTCTACTTATCAATATCTAAGGATAACTTTTAAGCTTGAAATTCAAGTCTAGTTCATTCCTTGAATTGTGTGTTTCACTCTACTGTTTGTTATTAGAAGCTTCAATCAGCATTGGTTGGTTTACTTGTCCACTAACTCAAATCTGGGCCTAGATGCTGATATGTCTCTAACATTTCAGGTGATAATTCTCTGATCCCCTATGGAAATGTGACCTATGAAGAACAGATCCAATTTTTTCAAATTAACATATGCTTTCATAGAATGTATCATGTTTTGTCAAACAGCAACACTTACTTTAAAATGCTAATGGTAGTTGCTCTTTCTACTCATTTAAAATCTGCTCTATTCAAGTTTATATAATTTATGCATTGCTATTTGTAATATCCAGCTGCCTTGTAGTTCCATATATTTCAGCAATATGAGGAAATTTTCAGCAGTATTTTCATTTTTTGAAGTACTAAATTGTATATAAAGACCTTATGTTTCAAAACATTATAAATTACTAAACAGTCCTCCTCTTTGGGTTGCATTTGGAGGCAAGTAATATTCTTAATGCATAAATTATTTTGAGATACAATTTTTGTAATGATACATTTGAAAATAAATAGGCTTAAGCAAAACAATTTCTTCTAATCATTTTAAGTAATGTTGATAAAGAATTTCATGTGAACTGGCAGTTAAAAACAAAAGGTTAGCAAATCATATAGTCAGGCTTATATGCACGGACAGTGAAACAGAGGGTCCCTATGACTTTGATTAAACTTAGGTTAATAGTCTAGCTCTAGAAATCATCTCTCTCTTTCCTTCTCTTCCTCCCTCCATGTGTTTATCCCCAAAGACCTAGCCTTTCCCTGACATAGTCAGCAACCCCCAAGGCAGCAGAAGACAGTAGCCCAGACATGACTAGTAATCACAAGGTCTGGACCTCTTGCAGCTAAAGATGACATCTTGACCTATGTTATGTTTCAGTTCCTGAACTCTAAGGACCAACCCTCTGGCTACTCACCCATGAGATCAGACAGAGGGATGCTGGAAAAAACCTTAGGATTGTCTTGAAGACCTGAAGAAATGATTTATTACCCTTACCTCACCTCTGACAAATCAGGTCCCAACACAACCCCATACACCTTAATTTACAGTGTCTTGTGATTTTGCCCTATACAATCTGTAACCTACACACAGTTTCAGAGAGTCAGTTGTTTTAGAGTATAAGCTCCCCTTCTTCTTATTGTTTAATTCAATACTAAACTATATTTTCTACCTATACTGTAAATTCCTGCTCATGGATTTCTTTGGGCCAGTGCACACAGGCAGGCAGACTCAAGGGGAAAAAAAAATTTCTGGGGTTTCTGTAACAACAGTGTAGAAAAAGATGCTCATTTCATAACCATGTAGGTAGATACAAAACTAATCTGTCCTCTTTCTTCTGGGGCTAACTAGCTTCTGCTATATTGTAGGAAATTCCACAAAATTAACAACATTGTGTGTTTATCAAACTTTTCTTACTGATAATCATAATAATTATTGCAATTTTAAGCCTAAATTGCCAAAGCAAATGCTCCTGAGAATATTAGCATTGTTCACCATCAATCTATGATTTATAAGTATGTACGTAACTAATTTTAAAGTCAAGATAAATTAAAAATTAATGCATACTATTTCAGTCTTAGTTTGGGAAGCTGTAACAAAGTACCACAGCCTGGGTAACCTATAAAAACGCCCAGAAAATTAATGCTTACAGTTTTGAAGGCTGAAAGTCCTAGATTAGGGTGCCAGCACAGTTTAGTTCTGGTGAGAGTTCTTTCAGGTTGTAGATTGCCAAATCTTTATATCCTCACATAGTGAAATGCACTAGATAGCATTCTGTGGTTTCTCTTGTAAAGGCACTAATATCATTCATGAAGTCTTCATCTTCATGACATAATTACTTCTCAAAGCCTACACCTCTTACTCTCTCACAATGGGGATTAGAATTTTAACATATGAATTTTGGAGAGACACAAACATTTATTCCATAAAATATCTAAGCCAAAATTTGTGCTAACTACAGCAGAGTTTTAACTAGAGACATTGCAGTAACTCTACTCATGTAGAATTTTCCAAAGATTAGTGTAGTCTTTAAATATGGTTAATATATCACATTGAGACTCAGCTAGAACCCTTTAAAATTTAAATTTTTAATATACGGTATCTTTACAGACACAGATGTCCGAGCCTTTTCTCATAGTACCCAATGTCACAATCCCGGATACACAGTTCTTCTTTTTATCAAAAATTATAATTTCTATCATTTGGCTCTCTGGCAGAAAATATGTCTATCTCTAGATTTAGTAATGAATTCAGTTAGAACATTCTCAGATCAGGTTACAAAACAATATATTATTCTATTTCAAAAACATATATGCATGTAGGTATATGTAAGTATAGCAGTGATTATTTTTATTTATTTTTTGACTCCTGGTGATTTTAATTTCTCTATTTTCTACATTATCTGCACTAGCCATGAATTATAATAAAGAAATGAATAAGTAAAAATTATTACCCAGTAATATAATCATAATAACCCTACAATGTATCAATAGTAAAGGCACTGAATATAAATAATGAAGTTCTGTCGGTCCCTTGTCATATTTCCATAGTAACTGATAAATTTTTGTGAAATGTTAAATTTCACAATTCCATCATAAAATATTCCACTTCTACATGTTCATATGCACAGCAATGCAAAAAGCAAGAGAGAGTTTATGCGATGTACTATGAAAAATAAAAACAATTTTCCACTACGAAAGAACTACCTGTCATGCAATCCGACACTCGGGTTGCACAGCAACAATAAAACTGTCTTTAAATAAACTATCCAGGTAACATCATTGATTTTCAGGTCCTTAGGGACCAAGAGCAGTAGTTCTAAGTATTGGCATTCAAACTTTCAAAAGTATTTGCTTCGGAAATGGCAGCTTCTATACATGAAACGATCTCGGTCCTGGTCTAAACATCCTTGGCCTCTTAGGGAGTCAGAGAATATTTGACATGCCTAGCAGGCTTTTTTGTAAAGTGGTTCTTTCAAGCGATGTGTAAATGAACCTCTTGCTAGAGTTCTCCTGAGAGGGTATAGATTTGGCAGCTGGGATCCAAGATCATAGTCCTGAACTAAAAATATGACTCAGTCATAGACAGTATGAGACAGGGTGAAACCAGGCCCTTCCAACAATACACAAGGTTGGGACTCAGAAACATCACAGCCAGTGATAATTGTCAAGGGGCACAGCACTGAGAGGGTGATCCAAAAGACAATGTATCGGTAACTTCTTAATTATTTTTTAAAAAGAACACAAATCTTAAACTTAGGAAATGTTTCTTGTTTCTAATTAAACACTTTATAGTCCAGAATGGTTGGGTATGTCATAATTTTACCTTATTTAAATGGCATTTTTAAAAAATATGGTTTCGTGGAGCATTAAGTTCCCTTTTTATAAGTATTAGTTGGCACATACACAGAGAAATAGTGTTCTGGAGTGGTCTCAGTGTCTCTATTGCAGATTAAATTTCCCCTCAAATGGTCTTTATAGGGTCTTGATATACAAATTTAGGTCAGGACTTGAGCACAGACTTGAACCAAACATCATGCTATGAACATTAGATGACATAGTCTAATATTAAGAGTACCGTAGATACGAGACACTGTTGTGAAGTGAATGTATCCCTCCAAAAATCATAAATTGAAATCTTAATCCTCAGTGTAATAGTAATAGGCTGTGGCACCTTTGGGATAAGGGTGGGGCCCTCATGAATGAGATTGGTGCCTTTATAAGAAGAGCCTAGAATCTTAGCTTGTTCTCATCTTGCTATTTGAGGATACAACTGGAAGTCTGCAGTTCCGAAGCGGGCTCTCACTAAAACCCAGCTATGTCAGTAACCTGATCTCAGATTTCCAGCCTCAAGACTGTGAGAAATAAATTTCTGTTGTTTAGAAATTACCTGTTCTATGCTTATAGAAGACCAAAGTGATGAAGATACGTCCCTTGTCTATTCATTCTGCTTGAAGAGGTACTCGGAGTAAGCTGGTTGCCTCAGCCATCTTTGACTCTTCCCTATTTCTCAATTCAGTATATTAAGTGAGAGAGCCTTTCAATTCTGTTTTTGAAATGCTGTTCATATCCACTTACCTCTCTTCCAAAACGTAGTTAGGGACCTCAAAAAATATTATTAAATTTTACTAAACTACATTGATTCTCTCCCTTAATGCACCCTACATAATTTTAACATATAGTTTATCTTCCAAAATTCAAACTGACTTATCCCTTCACCTATAATTATTCTCCAGTGCTTAAAGGATAAAGTCTAAATTATCAGTGGACATTCTAGCTTTATTGCCTGTCCTAGCCCACTAAAAATCCCTAAGCAGGGTTGTGCCTATCATATTTTAATAATAGCCAGGAGGCTAATAACAGGAAGCTGAGTGGATAAAGAAAAATGGCATGGAAAATATGTCAGAGAACTAACAAAGTGTGTGGCCTTGAAGGCCATGTAAGGTATGGCTTTAGTTTGAATGTGATAAAAGCCACTAGAGAACTGGACTAGGGAGTGACTTGGCCTGAGAAGACTAGACAGGATCACTCTAGCTTGTGCGTAACAAATAAAAGGGAAGGGGACACTGAACACATGAGATTAGAAAGGGGAAAACAATTAGGAAATCACTGCAGATCTAGAAGAGCAATGGTGGTGGACTGGCCAGAGTAGGAACACATGGGTTAATTAGAAATGGTCATATTTTTATTTTTTCCCTTTATTTTATTTTATTTTATTTTAATTTAATTTAATTTTATTTTATTTTATTTTTTAATCAGTATTTTTTAAATTGTTGATATTGTACAGTTTTCTGTCTTTTACCCCACCCCCAATCCACCACCCCAGCCCTCCCCACCTTCCTCCCATTTCCACCCCCCATTTTTTTTGTCCATGTGTCCTTTACACTTGTTTTAGACGTATTTTTGAGGTACAGCAGCAGGATTTACTAACGGATTAGATGTGGTGTTTGTGGGAGAAAGAAGTAAAGATGACTCTATGTTGTTTAGCCTGAGCAACTAGAAATGTTTGGTTGTCATTTACTATTTGATATAGGGTACGGAGTATGAGGACCAAGTTTGGGAGGGTTATCAGTTATTGGACATTTTATAGCTGTGTTCTCCATTAGACAATATGTTTATTAGATATTTAAGTGGAAATATTGATAAGCTGTTACATTTTTTATTCTGAATTTCAAAGGGATGTATAAGCTAGAGATATAAATAAAAACTATATTTAATGCTGTGAAATTGAATGGTATCACTAAGGGATTGAATACAATTTACAGAAAGGGAGTTCAAGTCTGAGCTCTTTGGCAATCCAATGCTTAGAGGTCAGAATGATAAGAAAAAGGGGCAAAGCACACTTTGAAAGAGCAGCATGTAGGTATTACCAGGAGGACCTGAGTTAGGGTCTCCCCCTCCTGGGTTGTTGCCTTGTTCACAAGAGAAAAATCCAGGCCAGAGACAATAATTATAGTGGGAATGAGAGAGCAAGTTTATCGAGCACAAAGCTGCAAGCAGCCACCCAGCTAGCCTGAGTGCCCCACTCCTGGGATTTGGGAGTTTTTATGCTTTAGCCAGTTTATAGGTTCCCCCTTCTCCTCTCCTTCTAGACCTTGGGGTTAATACTCAGTTTGAAATGCTTTCTTTCCCAGTTAGTGGAGATGACACACACAGAATTTCAAGGGCTCCCCTCCTCCTGTGCTATCGTGTTTTTTTTCTTGAGATTTTCAGAATGCCTGGCATTCATATCTGACTAAGCTCAGGACTGCTGAGTTAATAATTGAGACAGTTCTCCCTCCTCCGCCCTGCCTTGGTTTACTATCCATCCTGCCTAACAATAAGACAAAATCTAGGGCTCCGATAGAGGGATTGTACTTAAAAGCAGAAACACTCCATCTGTTACAATAGTATCAAAGTAGAATATATGTGTATAAATTCAGATTCAGCACATAAATAGGATGTTAAAGGTTTGTGACAATACTGTTTCAATTATTCTTATCGCAATGAACTAGGAAGCAATGTCATATGATTAAAGTAGTTATGGAGAATGGATGTTGAGGTTTAAAAAGAAAGGGAATAAAATAGTCACATGGGAGAGTACATAATTGTTCAACAGTACTAGAGACACAATTAAATTTCATGGTCATGGATCCAAAATGAGGACAGATAGATAACTGGGAGTTTCCACCTAGATCTGTTCAGCTTCAAGAATCTAGGAATGGAGGAGGTAGGTAATTACACTTAAACAGAATTGAGTTTTTGCCTGATAAGACAAAGTGAGAGAAGGGCATGGAGGTGGAGAAAGTATGCAAGGAAGTGATTATAGCAAGGGATAATGACATTTAAATTGGGTAAGGAAGATTGAGAACATGAGAGGCTTTAAGAGAGTGTGCATAAGTATTGAAATCATTACATGGGATGGAAAGACAGTTGAAGTTGGGTGGTAGAAAAATAAAAGGTAGTAGACTGCTTGAATATTGAAATTATAGAGGGATTGGAAGTTTTGTAATGACAAATTCTATCACGTGCCCATGATAATGAGTGCTTAAGAGAAAGTAGAGGGGGGAAAATCATTGGCCAAAATGAAGTTAAAGAGGTGTGAGGCCACAGCTATTGAAAGATTATTTAGGTGGGTATTGAAATCACAAACACTTTATGATAAGGTATTACAATGACATTAAGCTAGGAGCTAAAATCTTGGAGAGAGAGAGAGAGAGAGAGAGAGAGAGAGAGAGAGAGAGAGAGAGGAAACACCTTTGGGATTAGAAGTTGACTAAAGACAGTGGGGAGAGGCAGATAGCAGGTGTATGATGATATGAAATTAAATGCTAAGGATTTTGTGAAGGATTAAGAACGAACAATTCAAAGGAAAAAATGTGGAATATATCATTTTAATTTGGCAGGAACCTCACTAAAAAGGAAAAAAAGAAACAAGTAAAATTAAGTTTAGTACTATACTTTATTTCACCCCATATATCTAAAATAATGCCATTTTGACATTCAATCAATATAAAAACTCGTTAATCAAATGCATTACATTCTCTTTTTTTGGTGCTGTTTTCAAAATCCACTGTGAATTTTTCACATATGCCCCATCTCAATTTAGATAAGATACATTTCTAGAGATTAAGTGGTACATATAGTTATCGATGACCATATTGGACAATGAAGATTTAGGGATATCAATTATATAAAGGTTGTGGTAGAGAATTCAGAAAGGCCCAGAGCCACTAATTCATAGAGTTTCTGGAGACACATTTACTCAGGAAAAAAAGCCAGATTTCATTAAATCAAGCAGATGAAGGAAACAGAAATGTGAAGGAGGGGAACACAGGGGATTTTGCTGATTACCATCTGTGAGTGTTAGACTACACAACAAAGAACTTTTTGGGTCTTAGGGAAGATGGTTGACAGGTAATAAAAAAGGATAGACAGAACTATGTGAGGATGTATGTCTGCAGAATAAGGATGGCCTGAGTCTTGTGTTTGCGGTGGTGGCTGTCAGAAACAAGAATAAAGTGAGATTTTGTCCTGGCAGTTTCCAAATAGAGCATAGTCCATCTTTTCCTAAGCTGGAAATGTTGAATGTCAATCTGAAAAGAAAACACATTCATCCAGACTTATCTGGGATTCCCAGCTAAGTCCTAAAGCAGGGGTGATCCTGAGATTTCTTCTGATGCCTAGAGGTAACTGGGTTATATGGTAGGATTTTGCTTGTTTTAATAGTTTCCTATCATATATTTCTTGCAGTTTTTCTAAAGAACATTATCCAAGGTAGGGCCATAGAAATGTTAGACCGACATACTTCCAAGTTTTCTGCTAATGCTATTAACATAGGTATTATATTTTATATCAAGCCTACCAGATTTGCTGGAGGAAGAAAAATAATGTTGACTGCAATGAGAGGCTCTAAATCACTATAACTGAGTGGAAATGATAATGGCAATGATGATAATAATAATAATAATAATAATAATAATGTATTACCTTTGTATAGGTACAGGAATGGATAGAAATAGGTTAAATCCTGAGATTGCTAAGGAGATGGCATTTCTAGGAATTTGACCCTGGGGATATAGTTTCACTCAGAAACTAACACACTAGAGTTGCCACCAGTTACTCTTACCTGTTGAGCCAGCAGGTGAATAGCCTGAGCTCTGAGAAAAAATTGGGAGGAGTCCAAATAATAATAGAAAAATGTAATTGTTTTGAAAGCTAATGAAACTTTTTAAAGAACCTTCTAGAATTCTCACCTCAATAGATGATTTCCCTAGTATCAGGGCACAGTCACAGGATGAAGTCCAGGAAGCTCCAAATGAAATTGCTACTGTGGATTCTGCTTTGCATAACTATCTGTGTTCAGTAAACTACATCATTTACTTACTGTTATGGGCTACATTGTACCCAGTCCCCAAACTGATGTGTTCAAGCCCCAAACCCAGTGTAACAGTATATAAATATAAGACCTCCAGAGAGGCAATTAAGGTTAAATGAGGTCATAAGGGTGGGGCCCTGATCCAATAGGAGTGGTATCCTTAAAAAAAAGAATGAGAGACACCAGAGATCTTTCTCTCCTCACACAGGCGCATAAAAAAGACCATGAAGAACTTAAAAAAAAAAAAAAAAAAGTGGGCATCTACAAGCCAAGAAGAGAGCTCTTACCTGAAACCAACCCTGAAAGCACCTTGATTTTGTATTTCTAGCCTCTAGAACTGTGAAAACATAAATTTCTGTTTAAGCCACTTAGTCTGTAGTGTTTTCTTATGGCAGCCCTTGAAGACTAATACATACACTAATACATTTTAACTGTTTTTCTGTATTTTTTAGAATCTTGTGACAACCTCCAAAATTGCTTTAGAGTTTTTAAAAATTTCTTTCTATGAACATTCTCACTTAACTCTTATACTAAGACTTCTGGGGTTGCAAATCAAAGAATGTAATTCCAGCTTGTATTGGCAGGAAGGAGACTTCTACTTCTATCCAGTAAATTCTCATGAAATACAAAGACAGAAAGGTGGATAAGCAAGAGGAAATTATGGAAAGCTCTATGAATTCTTGTTTGTGCCTCATCTCTCTAGATCTGACTCATTTTTTTTCTCTCCTAAATTATTTCCTCTTTTTTCCTGGTCCATAGGATGCATTTGAGGGGAAGCTTATTATAGGTCCAAGTACAAGCTTTTGGAAACAGTGAAACAATAAATCACTGTCTCTCCTACAATTTCAAATTTCAGTAATGGAAGTTTCACTGACTCTGCTTGTATGCTATGCTCACCCCAGTTCAGGCTGAGGGGTTCGGTACTAGGGACACACACACAAAGTGGCTGGGGTCCTAGTATGGATGGATGGATGAATTAAGGTCTCCAACACAACCTTGCAGCAAACCAGGGAGGTCTGCCTTATCATCCCCATCTTGTATTTCAAGAAATTGAAACTCTGATTTCTCCAAGGGCACACGGCTCTTAAATGGAATCAAAACAATCAATGGAATCAAAACAATTGCCTCCAACTCAGCAGCAAAGTCTGTCTGTCAACTTCACCACCTAACTAAAGTGATACATTGCATAACTTTCCAATATTTTAAGCTGAACTGAGGAATTACCCTTCAAAATTTAAATGCAGATGAAATTGATGATTATTTTAGAAAGACATCTTTCATTCATTGAAGTTATACAGCTGAAGTTTCAGCAAAATCAAAGTCAAGTGAAAATGAAGGTATCTCCCTTCAGTTTTATGTTGTGAATTGTCACATTATAGGTGAAAATAGCTCATTTTTAAATGCACTAATACTTTACCATTGCAGTAGTGTGAAAATAAACACATTTACTAAAAATATGAGTGATGAACTAGATATTTTTCTTCTTTATTCCTAGGATACACTAGCAAAGAAAAATAGTAGGGAGTCCCCATTACTGTCTCCTTTCTATTTATTACTGGAAGTAGGTGGCACTGCTTTCATTTAATTTATGTTCCCCTCTATGGGGAAAGGTTGTCATTAGTTACTGGAGACAAAAATAACAGTAATAGTGAAAGTCACCTTGATAATTTCACTTAAATTCTTTTGCTTTCAAGAACAACTGTGATTTCATAAAAATCTCCTGGAATGTTATTTTTTCAGGAGTGTGATATTTTTCAATACAATTTTTACAGGAATAATACAACTTAAAATATATGTAAAATGTTTTCATTTTGTTTTACATGATGTCAGATGAACAATATCAGAATACTTGATAGTTATTAAGCTGTCCTTAGCATCTGTACGAATTTACTGTTTTTAAAGATTTCTGGCATTTTTTGCCTATAAGCTTTTACAGTATATCCTCAGATGGGACATGGATGCCCAGTACAGTCTATAACAAAATAAATTATTTCTTGGTAAGTCTAGCATACATTTCACAAAAATACACTTTAACTAGTCCTTTACAGAGCATGTAAGTCAATATTCTATGCAATAAAGAACCAGAGGTAAAAGAGTACAGCAGAAGTTCCCCTGTTCTTACTCACTTTTCTTGAAAATCATAGGTGCAGTTATTTTAGGTTCTGGAGGCATCTCTTGCAGACATCCAGCTCATGGTCAGTGAGGGCAACAGTCTTTGTGTCACTTCTCTTTCTCACCTATTCTCTCCCTCCTCCAGTATTACATGGAGTCAGCCTCTGGTAGGTAGGACCTTTCCAAAATTTATAATCATGTTTTGATCCTGTCCATGTAAATCCAGCACTAGATGAAAACTGAGATTTCAGAGTAGGGACAGGAGGAGAAAAAGTGTTTCAAATTCGAGGGGAGTGTTTATACACAGCCATGGAAGATACACAAGTCACTGAGTCCTTTTACTGTTGCCACACTTCTTAGACTTTCTCTTCATGTTCTACTTAGCTTTTCATCTTATTATTCTTAAAATGTTTCTCTTTCTCTTCCTTGTATGAAATTAAATGAGGGATTGATAGCACCTAAGCACTCTTTTAAAGAAAAAAGAGAGATGGACAGTTTTTGCATAGAAATCCACATTCCTGATTCCTCTCTTCACTTTCATACTTTTTTTTTTTTTTTTTTTTTTGTCTCAAACGTATTCTACCCCTCCTGGACCATCACAGCCCAGCATAGTCAACTGGTTATATATGGCCACACACCAACCACTCAGTATTCAGACATATGTGAATATTAGCTTTACACCGCTGAGAAAAATCGTCTGCACAGTTTATGTTGTTTAATCAATGTAATGTCTGTAGGCAGATTTACATTCCCATATTGCTATGGATGAGAGATTCTACATAAAAAGTGCAAAGCAAAATCTCTTAGGAACTTAAAGAAGCTAAAACTGGAAGAAATTCAGAATTCCTCTGGTTCAACCTTTTCATTTTACACACTGGAAATGAGGCCCTGAGAAGGAAATTGCTTTGGCTTAGCTCTCATAGCTCTTCATTGCAGCTAAGGGGCAGTAGTGGGGACCATAGAGACTTGAGTACAAGCTCACAATGAGTTAACAGGTGATACGTCTACCTCAAAAACTGATTTTAAAGACAGACTGCACAACTTAAAGGCTCCTTTATTGTAGCCTAGGCAGGTATGTATGACGCTCAGGAAAGGCAGCAGTGGGATGACAGCGAGGCAGAGGGGCAGAGGGGCAGAGGGGTTGTATTGGATCTGTAGTGCGATGGATCACTTTAACCTTTTGAAGCATCAAGAATTATTTTAGCTCCTTCCCTTTTCTCTCAGCTGTCAAGGAAGGAGTTGTGTACAAAATTATTCCATCATTTCCAGTCAAAATTGTCCACCTGAAGGCATGTCCCTGGCTATAGTGAGGTTACTCAACGTCATGGGCTGCCAGCAGCCTCTTCAGGAGAGCAAGACATTTTGGAGCAAGCCACAAGGAGCAGATAAAGCCCAGGTGATGGTAGTGCACTGGATATTAAGTTGGCTGGTATGGTCACTGGCGTTTGGTTATCATGCCTACTAATTTGAATGCATCATTATATGTTTTGTATTTATCAAATATTAAAAATAAAACCCACTTTTAAAATATGATCCAAGATTGTTATGGGCAGTGAGGTTACTCAACTATAAAAACCACGGACACATACTTTCACACCTGCAAGAATTCAGGGCTTCGAGGCTACCACCACTTCTTGAAAAAAAGTAACTCCAGAACAAAACCCAGCCAATTAAATCATGAATAGAAACACCTTTATAAAAAATTGATGATAAGCATTAAAACCTCGAAAACATAGAAATACAGATAAAGAATTATGGGAATGGTGGTGAAAAAGAAATATATATAAATATACATATATAGGACTTCCAGCCAAGATGGAGGCGTAGGCGGACACACTGTGCCTCCTCTCACAACCAAAATTAAGGACAACAAATATTTAGAAACAAGAAAACAACCAGAACTTATAGAAAATTGAACTGTACGGAAGTCCAACAACCATTCATCCAGACCGGTAAGAGGGGCGGAGTTGCGGCAGGAGAAAGTGGAGGTGCGGACCCAGGAACGCAAGCAGCAGCGGCTGGCAGTTCCCAGGTGCAAAGGCGGCGGCTGGCGGTCCCCGGGCCCACAGGCAGCAGCTGGCAGACCCCGGGCACAGGGGGGCAACTGTGCAGAACCAGTGAGGCCGCACAGGGCTGCTGGCGGACCAGGTGGTCCCACATTCGCGCGTGCAGATGGTCCAGGCAGAGGGGAAGTGGCAGAAGGGACTGAATCCAGGAGAGAGCAGAGCAGGCGCCATTGTTCCCTCTCGGACCCCGCCCCCACATACAGCGTCACAACCCAGCGACTGGGCTGCCCCGCACTGGGGAGCGCCAGAGGCTCCACTCTTCACTACGTAACGGCACGCTCGTGTGCGCAGATAATCCAGGTGAAGGGGAAGCAGCGGAAAGGGCCGGAGTCCAGGAGAGAGCGGAGCAGGCGCCATTGCTCCTTCTCAGACCCCGACCCCACCTATAGCGTCATAACCCAGCGACTGGGCTGCTCCGTCCTGAGGAACACCTAAGGCTCCACCCCTCACTACGTAACAGCGGAGACCAGACTAAAACCAAAACAACAACAACAAAAAAAAACCACCAAAAATGGCTCAAACCGGAAAACAAATAAAAGCTCCAGAGCCAATTCCTCTAAGCAGTGAAGAGATAGCCAACCTATCAGATGCACAGTTCAAAGCACTGGTCATCAAAATGCTCACAGAATTGGTTGATTTTGCTCACAAACTAGATGAAAAAATGCAGGCTACAATCCGTGAAATGAAGGAAGATGCATGGGGAACTGATAGAGATGGAAGGAAAACTGGGATTCAAATCAATGGAGTGGACCAGAAGGAAGAAACTAACAACCAAACAGAAAACAAGGAAGAAACAAGAATTCAAAAAAATGAGGAGAGGCTTAGGAACCTCTGGGACATCGTTAAACGTCCCAACATCCGAATTATAGGGGTCCCAGAAGGGGAAGAAGAACAGCAACGAGTGGAAAACTTATTTGAACAAACAATAAAGGAGAACTTCCCCAATCTGGCAAAGGAAATAGACTACCAGGATGTCCAGGAAGCTCAGAGAGTCCCAAAGAAGTTGGACCCAAGGAGGAACACACCAAGGCACATCGTAATTACATTAGCCAAGATTCAAATGAAGCAGAGAATTCTAGAAGTAGCAAGGGATAAGGGGACAGTCACCTACAAGGGAGTTCCCATCAGACTGTCAGCTGATTTCTCAAAAGAGACCTTACAGGCAAGAAGGGGCTGGAAAGAAATATTTGAAATCTTGAAAAGCAGGGACCTACATCCAAAATTGCTCTATTCAGCAAAGCTGTCATTTAGAATGGAAGGGCAGATAAAGTGCTTCTTAGATAAGGTCAAGTTCAAGGAGTTCATCATCACCAAGCCCTTATTATATGAAATGTTAAAGGGACTTATCTAAGAAAAAGAAGATAAAACTATGACAGTGAAAAGACAGCAAACTCATAGCTATCAAGAACCACACCTAAAACAAAAGCAAACTAAGCAAACAGCTAGAACAGGAACAGAACCACAGAAATGGAGATCATAGGGAGGGTTAGCAACAGGGGCATGGGAGGAGGAGAGAGGGGGAAAAGATACAGAGAATGAGTAGCATAGATAATAGGAAAAAAATAGACAGGGGGAGGGCAAGAATAGTATGGGAAATGTAGAAGCTAGAAAACTTATGACACATGGACATGAACTAAAGGGGGGAATGTGGGTGGGAGAGGGTGTGTAGGGTGGAGGGGAATGATGGGGGAGAAATGGGACAACTGTAATAGCATAATCAATAAAATATATTAAAAAATAAATATACATATATACACATATATGCTATAAACAAAGACAACATGAAAATGATAATATAAACAGCAATAGTCAGGAGAAAGATAGATTGAAGACAACACATACATTAGATAGTTCTTAAGATTGATAAACCAATTACTGCAGCTAACCGTGGCTATTTTAAAAGGAATAAAGATCCTATAGAAGAAACTACAAATATGTAAAATATTCACCTAAAGGATAAGGCAGGTAGAGGTGAGGGAGTTTGAAATAAGATCAAATGTCTCTTCATTTTTATAATAATTGTGTGCCTTTTAAGTGCTTGAATAAAACAATCATATATTTCTAAATAACAAAACTAAGATATAAAAGCAGCCAAATATATACATGAAAACAATAAAAACTGATAAAAATGAATTCTTATAAAGTATTTGTAGACAGTGTGGGAAGGATACTTACTTTTATTAACATACTATACCCTTTGAATTTTTACCATGTACTGTACATTTTTTTCAATTAATAAATAACTGACAAATTACAAGTTTCTAGTTGGGCTATCTCTGAAAGATGAAAGGAATAGTACCAGATGTTTTGGTCTCTATCAGCTGATATGATTCCCAAGTAATTAATCCTCAATATTTATCTTTTGATTAAAGCAGATTTTTTAAGGGGGGGCTTATTTAAATAAACAAACAAACAAACAAACAGAATTTGCCTCAACCCAAATCCCAAATCATGTCCTGAGAGACTTTAACCACTAGACAGTATTTGGGTATAGCGATTACAAAAGTCCATCCCTACACATACTGCTAAGGTTGGGGTATCCACTTCTAAGTTATGCCATCTGATTCTTTGCAGGTGTTTGTTTGGCTAGTTGGTTGGATTGTTGGTTGTTTTGGTATAAATCATCTTCAGATAAGCAGACTGCGTAGGAAATATTTTCAATTGAATATGTTACCTTTTATGCGTGCTCACTCTTCCCTGTCTCCATCCCTCTCTCTGCATGTACCTACTTCTATATTTATGTGCACACAGACACATCATCATCAGTGATAGTGTTTTCTACTTTCAAGAACACATCTCTCATTCTTTAGAAAAAAATTCAATCAACTTCTTTCAAAAGACTCACTTCTCAACATGGTGGTTTACAGTTCTGAATTTTCCCACCATAAACCATCTTCCTCCATCTGTGGCAGTATGGGTGGCTTTAGGGCTAAACAATTCACAGCTTGCTGCACCATCCGTGCAGTACCCCAGCCCTTTTCCTCTCCTAAATAGCTTGCACATACTTGCCAGAGATGGTATTAGATGCTCCAGTTTAACACCAAAGCAACATAGCTTTGGTATCTATGTCGTAAGCTAAGACTGATAATAAATACTGTAATTAGAAACTTCCCAGGAATGCCTCATAAAACCTTATTTAGTGCTGTAAGGACAGTAATAAATGGTTGCATCACTTCACACTTAAAAGTGTCTTTCCTCTCCACTCTTTTTCCACTTATTTGGCTTTACCAGTGTTAAAATAAAATGTTTTAAGCGTGTTATATCTTACCTGGTCAACAGATAGGCCCACGTTAGTAAAGACTAATTTCTCAAAACCTACCTTTTGCATTGCCTACATCCCCACACAAACACCTGTATGCATGTGCATGCACACACACCCACACCATTACAAGCTCATATCAGTGCTTAATATAAAAATCTCCTTGGAATCAGGAACTCTCAAAATAGTCTCCACTTGATTTTAGACACAAAAACATGGGCTTTTCCCAGTTCTCTCTGAATGGTCCTAAAGGATAGCTGCTCTGCTTTTCTTTGGTGTCTGTGTTGCTGGGATAGTTTTCAGGAAATACTTCGAAGCTGCAGGCTCTCTTTAAGCTCATGGCTCTTGATATTTCTAATATAAGAGAAATTCTAACAAGAATATTATGTGCTGATTTCCAAAGAAAGTAACTAAACTGAAATTCATCCATAGTCAAATCCTATTACGACAAAAACTATTTCAATAAAATTGTCCATATGACAAAGAAGCCCAACTAATTACCTTTTCTCAGAAAATATTTTATCAAAATTGTAGTATAAAGACCACAGCCACACTCCTGTAGAGTTTACTATAATAGATTTATTATGAGTCTGTAAATCCTGAGTCTGATTTATTATGAGTCTGTAAGTCCTCTCATTCACATGCTATTCATAAGCAATTTTCTGTTTTCTGTATTGATGGTTTCTCAATCAGAAATTGATAATATCAAGATTATTATTCTCTCTGGTTCCAAAACACATAAAAGTCATTGTTTTTAATCAAGCCACTTCAATTTCCAATTCACAGCTATGAGTCCTGTTAATCATTAGTATAAACTAGGATGGGTCTACAATCGTAATGATCCATGTCTTATTAACATCCTGCCTTTATCAAGCACTGATTTAAGAGATATCAGTTCAGCCTACAGAACCTGCAAAACTAACATCAGTCACTCTGAAAATAACCATAAAAGAGAGCAATTTAACAATGTAGAAAGAAATCCTGAGCTATGTAGGATTCTTACCAATTCATGAACTTAAAACTTATGTAAAGATGAAAGAGTAGTGATTCATATGCAAATATGTGTGCAGCTATTTAGGAATATGCTACTTCAGTTGTGTTGGACTTACTTACTCCAAACACTGAATTCTAACCATGTAAAAAATCTGGTAATAGGTTTTAAATGGAAGTAGCATGGTTTAATGGACTAAGGTCTAGGACTTAATGGAATCAATGAGTGAATTTAAACCTGGCCAGCCACTAAAAAGTTGTATAAACTTTAGGAGTCACTTAAATTTTAGCAGTTTCAGTTTTATTACTTCTAGTCAGTAACATCTGAAATATTATCTGCCGAAATCCACCCTGTTATCAGTAAAAAATTTACCAGATATTTCTCTCTGTATATGTGACCATATACTTACATTTTCCTATTGATATTTTTTCTTTACTTACATGCTTAATTTTAAGTACATTATCACTAAATGAGATTTTACTTTTTATGACTATTGTCTGTTACACATACCTTTATAAACCTATGGTTGCTTACAAGAGGTAAGAATCTTTTTTTCCCCCACTTAGACAATGGCAAACATTGAATCAATTAGGTATTAGTGCTAGAAATGTACAGAATAGTAGATATTGTCTGACTTTTTAAGAAAGTTCTATTTTGAGTTTTTACCATTCAGGTGTTCTGGTGTACTAATGATTAGTATAGAAAGACCATTGAAGGCTATATGTAATCATTAGGAAAGTTTATATCATCCTGTCCCTAGATATTTTTTCTCAATAAACTAAAAAAATTAATTTTAAAAAAATTATCTATTTCTTTTTAGAGGGAGGGAAAGGGAGGGAAAAAGAGAGGGAAAGAAACACCAATGTGTGGTGCACCCCCACTGGGGACCGGGCCTGCAACCCAGGCATGTGCCCTGACTGGGAACTGAACCAGTGACCCTTTGGTTCACAGGCCAGCACTCAATCCACTGAGCCACACCAGCCAGGGCTACTTTTCTCTTATAACCAAAAATGACTCTCATGTCAAGCATGATCCAGAGAAATCAGCTCATTCAAGATTTGCACAGCAGAGATTAGCATGTTCAATACTGCAGCAGTTTAAATGGGCCATTTTGACGTTAATGTATCAAAAGTCTAAATGAGAAGGATGAACACCACTGACGTTTAAACCCTGGCAATGCAATTCTGATTTGGTTGGAGTGGCTAGCAGAAATCAGACAAATTCCTTTGGAGATATTGGTGAATGATCCTCTGGTGGTTAAGAATTCTTTATTGCTGCTTCTAACTGTTCAATTAATGAGTCAATACCAGATAGTCTGGCTTCTTCTAACAGTAAATTCAGGCGGTCATTTATAATGAGCTGTCTGTGATGCAAGTAGTTCAAAATGGGTTCAAAGTACTCAGGTCTTTGGTCAGTTAAGAAAGCTCCCCCACAATCTTGAGGGAAAAGGACTCATGGACATGGATGGACAACAGTGTGCTGATTGCTCGGGGGAGTAGAGTGAGGGTGTAAGGGGACTAAATGGTAATGGAAAAATGCAATGAATTTTTTTAAAGAAAATCTCATTAGGCACATTCCCAGCTCATGCCTTTGAACATATTTCTTTTCCTTGACCAATTTTCTTACAACACACACACACACACACACACACGTTCATTCCCTTACCCGCTTCAAGTTTTTTCCTCTAATATTACCGTTCAAAGAGGCCTTGATTGACATCTGATTTAAACTGTAATACTCTCTTCTTCCCCCTCCAACTCACTGGACCTTTCCCTCTTCCTGCTTTAGTCTTCTCCACAGTGCCTACAAAGCATGGGGTAAACTACATGTGTTCACTCATCTATTTATTTTATCCATCCTGTCAGTTGAAGTAAGTTCCCTGAGGGAAAATTTAAAAAGAAAAAAAATGGAAAAAGAAAGCTCCTCTAGGATGTTGCTTATTTTCCCAGATATCTTTGTCCTTAAACACTTGGGCCAGCTTACTGCCAGGAGTTTTCTTCACCCAAGTGCTCTGTGTGGTTGTATAGTGGCCCCCTCCAACATTTAGAGTGTGTCCGTGTGAGATCCTGGCAACCCTTCAGGTAGTTTTAGACTTTGTCTAAGGATCAATGAATGATTTTCTTTCACACACAAACAGCACATCATCATCCCTGATCAAAGCAATATCATCCATCAGTGCATCTTTCCTTTTATACACACTAGTGGCTTTTATGCTGAGTTTACTGCTGGACACAAAGAGTAAACCAGCTGAAGTCCAATATACAGTGATTACCTTTCCATTCAGGGAGTTGCTCTTAAAGAACAGTGCCACTCACCTTATCATGCTGACGCTGCTGGTCCTGAATGAGCCTCCACTCTCACACCTGAATCTCCTACCACCTTTTTCTTCTCCTTTCCTTCCCCACTCTCCACCCACTCAGACTCTCTTCCCTTGGCCACCATCCTTCTCTTATGGACACACATACACACACACACGTATGCATGCACTCTCTGTCTCACACCCCAGGGCTGGTCCAGATAGTTACTTTTTAATCACAATTGATTCCTCACACTTTCTGCAGCTTGGATTTAGGCTAACATAAATCATTTAAACCATCGCTCCTATCAATAGCTCCCTTATATCAAACTAGTAAATGATAGAAATTACAGTAACAAAACCTGAGTATAGACTTCATGAATAAGACATGCTTGTTTATGTATAATTAATTCTTAAAAATATCCATCCAGTGCAGTTCTAGCAATCCTTCTCATGTTGTGACATTTTTTTTTTTTTGGAGTATGAAATCTCTGTGCAATGGTTATGCCTTGGCCTAAACAATCTTTCTATTATTCACTCCATTATTCATTCAGGGAGATTGGTAATATAGAGACAACCAGAGCAGGAGGAAATTATCAACTATTAAAAATATAAATATGTCATCTTTTACATATTACTTTCAAAGATCTGGGCATTTTGTTGAGTATTTAACATGGACTATCTCAGGTTACCTTCATAATAATGATTGTGAAATAACCCTAAAATTATTTGAAAATTTGCAGAAAACTGAAACAGAACAGAAATTACTTATCTGATATCATATGTTAGAAAGTGGCTGAATGTGTATTTAAATCCCTGTAATCCAGCCAAAAGTATGACATGGGAACCAAATGCAAGTCTGCTGATTGGAGCAATGCTGCTCTATCTGTAATAAACCATCTTTACTCTCAGAGGAAAGTATTTGTATTCCAAATGTCTTTTTAGTTTTGATATAGGTTTAAATCAGCCATCTATGAAACCTTCCTTCTATAGGCAGTATTATTCTATAGCATCATTTCTTAGTTATCGGGGGGAAAAAAGCAGGTTCCATGTAAAGGCAGAAGATTTGAGGAAAGGGAAGAGAAAGGCAGTTAGTATTTGTCGAGTACTTACGTTTTGAAGGCACTAGGCAACACATGTTAGTAAATACTTAAACCAATACTAACATATAAGGGTTGTCAACTGCATTTTACTAAAGAGAAACTAAAAGCTCTGAGAAGTTAATCAACTCCCAAAGATTATCCTGGTTGGAATTCAAACCAATATTTTCTAAATTTAAAAATATCTATGCTCTCTTCACCACATGAATAAAAACCTTAGGCACAATGTCACTCCTTCCCTGCTTCCATTCCCTGCAAACAGAGTTAAAGCTGTTCTACTTTTTAAACTCAATTTTTGTTTAATTTTACAGGTTCATTAGATTTGTTCTAAAGGAATAATTTTACTGTTTAAGATACAGTGTCTCAAATCTCCATTTATAAACAAGCTAAGATGAGGGTTGGGGATCAAAAAGAGGTCATTTGACCATATAATTCCTGTTATCTAGTAAAACAGATTACCTAAATTGCACTCAATAAGACAAAGCCTTGCCATTATTTGATTTACAACTACAGAAGTTCATCCTTCAAAACACAAAAAAGATGGCATAGGTTTTTGCAGAATTATGTGCAGATGCCATAGCTAATCCTTTTAAAGAAATCCAAACTGATCACAAAGACTTTTAGAAAATGATCATAAAAACAAAAGAAGAAAAGAAAGCCAACAATGTTAAGGGACATGAAAAACACATATTCTGATCAAATTAGTCATGTAATTCAATATTTAGTTGGTAAAAGACCTTGTATTCTAGAAACTCTCAGGAGATGAATGAATGAGGAGAATAAATACAAATGGTACCACACTGAGAGAGAAGACTAGCACCAGTCCTTAGGACAGTCAATCTTTCAACTGTGTTTGAGTAAGGCAGCCCTCTAAGTCCATGCCCTTAATAACGCTATGCAATTTTCCTCAGTGCTACTAGTGCCTACTGGGGGTAAACTGAGAACCTACTGAAAAGATCTGCCAGCTCCTAGCCATGCAGTGTAACATCAACTTTAATCCACATGGCTGGAAATAAACCTTTTAACTGGAATTTTGCACCAGTGACCGTGAAGTTGACATTGTCTTTGGTAGCATGACAAGCACAAGCATGACCCTGAGAATGCTACATATAGATCCTAGGACTGTAAGAACTCTTTTGCTTCGGTAAAACTTAACTAACCAGGCTGTCTGATACTTCATTTTTGTCTGGACTGTAAGCTGAAATTCCACAAAAGCTGAAGAGTTCTCATTTAAAACTGGAGAAACCAGTAAGGTTCCTACAAACTATATCAAACCAGAATCTGTGCATGATATCAAAGGTGGCAAGATAAGCCCAACTTGAGCCTCATAATTCAAAATCAGAAATTAGGCAGGCTGCAGGCCTAAAGTACTGCTGAGCCGTCCAGAGTAGTGCAGGTCCATCAACCGAGAGTTGACACATGTAACAATATGGGACAATGCTCTCAGACTACATTGCAAGAGTATCAATTGTGGTAACTAGTGATTTAACACTCTTGACTTTTTATTCTTGGTTAAGCTTCTTTTTGGTAAACATAACTCAACATTTTGCCAAGAGAAAGGCACCAACCTGCCCATTATAGAGAACCCCCCATGATAATTATAATATCACAAAAATATAAGTTGGCCTTATGCTATCAGAGACAATGGACAACATATATGGCTGAGAACACAGGGGGTTAGGATAGCAAAGCCTTAGGTCTGTCAACTAGTCTTCCATAAACTGACCTATATTTTCCCATTGGTAAAATGAACTGCATCAGTGACATTAAATGACGATATTCACTTAAACTTTTTGGAAATAAAAAATGGCAAATATATATATGCACATGTGCACACATATGCATTGAAATTGCTGCTTCAAGGGAAACAAAGTTAAATGCCCCTTTCCTCACAAACTCATCTGTTTCATTTCTAAGCCCCTCTGTGTAGAACATAAGGTAGCTAAGGGTTATTTAAAGTTGCTAAGATTGTTTTCAAATTTGATACCATAAAACAGTGGGTTTTGATAAGAAACTAGTTCTCTAAATTTGACTTTCAATACTCCAACTACACTGTATATGCATACACACATATATATTTAATAGTACCGTCTGTCAAAAAAATGGGGTAATCTCTAAACTCCTTAAGACATCTTTTTAAGATATATTTTATTGATTACAGTATTACAGTTATCCCAATTATTCCCCCTTTACACCCTTCCAGCTTCTACACCCTTCTCTCCGGCCATCTCCTCCTTAGTTCATGTCTATGGGTCATGCATATAAGTTCTCTGGTTTCTCCATTTTCTATATTATTCTTGACATATCCCTGTCTATTTTGCACCTAGCAATTGTGCTTCTTAATCTCTGCACCTTTCCTCCCATTATCCCCCCTAACTGATAACCCTCCAAATGATCTCCATATCTCTGATTCTGTTCCTTTTCTGGTTGTTTGCTTAGTTTTGGTTTTTAGATTCAGTTGTTGATAGTTGTGAATGTGTTGCCCTTTTAATGTTCATACGTTTGATTTCTCTTTCTTAAGTAAGTCCCTTTAACATTTCATGTAATAATGGCTTGGTATTGATGAACTCCTTTTGCTTCGCCTTCCATTCTAAATGATAGCTTTGCTGGATAGAGTAATCTAGGTCGTAGGCCCTTGCTTTGCATCACTTTGAATACTTCTTGCCAGTCCCTTCTAGCCTGCAAAGTTTCTTGTGAGAAATCAGCTGATAGTCTTATGAGATGTTGGTAACTCTGCTTTTCTCTTGCTGCTTTTAAGATTCTCTCCTTATCTTTAACCTTTGGCATTTTAGTTATGATGTGTCTTGGTGTGGGCCTGTTTGCATCCAACTTGTGTGGAAATCTCTGTGCCTCCTGAACTTGTATGTGTATTTCTTTCACCAAGTTAGGGATTTTTTAAATTATTTTTTTGAGTAAGTTTTCAATTTCTTGCTCTTCCTCTTCTCCTTCTGGCATTCCAATGATTCAGATGTTAGTACATTTGGAGATGTCCCAGAGAGTCCTTATACTATCCTCATTTCTTTTTTCTTCTTGCTGTTCTAGTTGAATGCTTATTTCTTCCTTATATTCTAAATTGTTGATTTAAATCCCAGCTTCATTCCCTCCACTTTTGGTTCCCTGTACATTTGTCTTTATTTCACTTAGTGTAACCTTCATTTCTTCCTGGGTCTTCTTTATTTTACTGCCATACTCAATGTTCTTTGAGCATTCTGATCACCAGTTTTTGAACTGTGTATCTGATAGGTTGGTTAACTCAGTTTTTCTGGGTTTTGGGGTTTTCTTTTTCTGGGTTTTTGTTCTGTTCTTTCATTTGGGCCATATTTCTTTATCTCCTCAATTTAGCATCCTCCCTGTATTTGTATCTGTGTATTGGTAGAGCTGCTTTGACTCCCTGTCTTAGTAGCATGCCTTACTGTAGAAAAGGTACCTGTAAATTGTGTGGGGCAGAGCTTTAGGAAATTGCCTGGGGAAGCCAATCTACTTTACTGCCTTGTGACTCTGTGTGAGGAAAGGACTTGAAAAGGGTACAATACCACTGCATAGTTTCTGGAGGTTTTCCTGGCACTTGCCCCATTTCCACTTTACCCACCTCCTGTATGCAACTGGTGCCCTGCCCACTGTTGCCCTGGTGGTATCCAAGATTGGGAGGGTTTGTGTATATTCTAAGTCCACTCAGGTCCTTTAAATGGATTCTCCTGAAAATCTGGCATTTTCTTCCACTGTCCCAATCCTCACTGATTTTTATAGACAGAAGTTATGGGGATTTATCATCCTGGTACTGGAACCCTGGGCTGTGTGGTCTAGACTGGGATTGCTCACTCCCAAGGTATCCCTTCCAATTTTTATTCACCGCACATGAATGTGGGATCATCCAAGCCACTGCCCTCATTGCCTCTCTGCGCTACACTGCATATCCACACCTGTCTGTCTGTCTCTGCAAATCCACCCCTCCTACCTGTCTGGATGGATGACTTCTTTAAATCCTTGGTTATCATACTTACATATAGCTTGATTTTCTGATGGTTCTGGGTGTTATTCATTTTGAGATCCAGGTGTAATTCTTTCTATGGTTGCATGAGGAGGCAAAGTGTATCAACCTATGTCTCCATCTTGACCAGAATCTCCTTAGGACATTTTAATTGACAATTTCATTGTTTTAATATCTGTCAGAGGAATCACAAAATCTAGCTGGTTTATAAGAGAAAAATTAGTAGAAACACATAACCATTGACACATAATTGTGTTTAGATCTTTTTTTTTTGTACTGAGCAATGAATGTGGTGAGTGTGATGGAGGGTTCACACTTTATAGAAAGACAACCTAACAAAAAGTAAAATCTCTTGTAGATGACATCAACATGTCTCTGTAAGAGAAGTCAAATCTAACCCTCCATTATGTAAAGTCAATTCTGTCTTCTAAATAAGTCACTAAGTTTCTGACCAGGTGAAATCCCTTTACCTGAAACCAAAGTCCTGCAACTCATCTGTGCAAGAAGACTAACTCAGATATCTATGGTTAAAGGCTCTCTAAGCAGTGAGAATGTCTATAAGGGTCACTATGCTCAGACAGAAAAAGATCAAAACATTATGACACAGTTTTGCATTTTGAGGATCTCAAAGTGAATAGTCATGAGAGATCCACAGTTGATTATATACAAAAGGCCAGAAAAGTATGAGGCTGCCTTGGTAGTGGAGACCCAAGAATAATTTCATTAAAAAATGTTAACAGATAACACAGAAAACACATCAATTACATCTTCGGTTCTTCAGGCTTCTGGGCATATTTGGAAGGAGTAAAGAATATGATATCCTGAAAATGATTTGATCTAATTTTCAACCTTTGCCTCAGTGTTGATCTTTTCATTAAGCTAGGAAAAAAAGAAAGCTTTTAATTAAATGCCCTCAGAAGTTTACTACTATATTCAGCATATGAAAATCTAATTAAAAATAGGTATAGTTCCCTACTAATGCACATGCCTTATACTTACCAGTTCTTTAACTTATTCTCATTACTGTCATTTCCATTTTAAGGGTAAGGAAAATCAGATATAACCATTTTTGTCCACTCATTTAATACAGTTCTTAGTTTCATTCATCTTTTCCATTATTTTCTTCATATATATATATATATATATATATATATATATATATATAGAGAGAGAGAGAGAGAGAGAGAGAGAGAGAGAGAGAGAAAGTTTGGAGTTCATTCAAAGATTCAAGGTATCCTTATGCTAGTATCCCTACTATTCTCTGTGATAACCTGCCTTGAAAATTGTAGCTACCTCAGATGCCAAAAATAATCTAGGTTTTGCTCCATCCAATGAGACAGCTGACCTCTCTGTGGGCTCTACTTCCTAGACCAAAGTTTGAAAAATGCTTCCAGGCAGAAAGCAGAATAAATTTGGAGCTTATTTATGAGTGTCCTTTCTCCTGAGGATCATAGTTCTATGGGAAATTTTATCCACTGTCTAAAAAAGTTGCTTTATGTATTTTATCCTATTTTAAACCTGTTATTTTGTCACTTTCAGAATCCCACATTACGGGGCCCTGGCTGGTGTAGCTCAGTGGATTGAGTGCGGGCCTGCGAACCAAAGGATCGCGGTTCGATTCCCAGTCAGGGCACATGCCTGGGTTGCAGGCCAGTTCCCAGCATGGGACACACAAGAGGCAACCATACATTGATATTTCTCTCCCTCTCCCTCTCTCCTACCCTTCCCCTCTAAAGATAAATAAATAAAAATTTAACCAAAAAAAAAAAAAAAACCCAGATAACTATTATTAAAAAAAAAAAAAAAGAATCCCACATTATAAAAATTTTAACAGATACTACTTAGTTTCCTTGCCCAAAAGTTTATTGGGGATTTGGACAATCACAGGTATGCAGTTTTACATCAAGAACAGTATAACTCAATAATTTTGTTGTAATATTATTTATTATTTTTTCATGCAGTATTTGATATTTTTACATTTTAAACTTAAACATTTATTTTGCCCTTGACAAATGCTGTAGGACAGTAATCTAAAGGAGCTGTAATACAGGGACTTCTCAAAGGTACATATAATGTATTTGGAAAGGACATGTCCACACCAGCAATATAAGAACATGATTCAAGAGAAGGTGGTATGAAATAATGTGTGGTAGCTGAGAAAGGAGAACATGATATTAAGCTCCAAAATAGAACACAATGTTTATATGTAATGGTATTACTTTTCCATCATGTCTCGTGGCTAGAACATCCTCTTCAATATAGGAGCAGAAGAACTGGATGAAAGAAACTAAATTTAAGTCCTCTCTATGTCACTCCTGGGAGTGGAGAGCAAGGGAAAATTTACATTAGCATTCATCAAAGTCTGTTTTACAAATCCCTGACACTCTTCATAAAAAAGTTTCTAAATCTCCACAAAGGACATAAGAACCTTGAAGACAATGAGAAATCCTATGATAAAAACACCTGACTAACTTTGTTTAATGCATTATTTTGCAACATTGTTTAACCACAGATAGAAACAATTATCTAACCATATATATCAATATGATCTACATTGTTATATTACTATTTTGGAATTAATATAATATTAGTAAACTTTTAGAAATGCTGAGCTATTTTATTTAGAAGGGACTATTTAGAGAGAGAGAAAAACCTTAGGACAACTTGATGCAGTTTCTTCCTGAGTCAAACTGACCAGTGGGGCTGCTGAAATACTCTACATAAAGTGGTCTTCCAGACTGGAAAAATAATGAAGCCATTAATCCTGCAACCACACATCTGAAGAAAAAAACACATAACTATTCTCCAAGAGATGGGAACAGTGGTCACAGAGTAACTTAGAAGCCAGTCTATATCAGAGGAGCTAAAGCCAGAACACATTACTCCAGTGTTCAAAATACCAAAGGTCAATAGACAAAAAGACAAACTGCAGTATTTAGGTGAGACAGAACAGTGTGCCTCTTACTCAGTAATATTACATAAAGTATATCTGTACTAATAGAAAAGTCGTAAATAAGATGGTGAAGACCTCCATATAGTAGTGTCATCACTACTATCCCAATTAGGCCTATCCCAATTAGGCCTCTCCCAATTAGGCCTTTTGATTAAGAAAAACAGAAGAGAGACTTCACAGAACAGAAAAAAATGTGCTAGATCTTAACATTGTGCTCAAAAATGTTTCATAGCACACACCATAACAACCAGACACATTTCTACCAGCAGAACGAAACGGCCAACCTGAAGACTACTATGAAAATAGAAATAGAGATTTTTCTCTCTTAAGAACCTGTTAATCATAAAAGGACTAGTGATTAAACAAGAGTCAAAGAATATTAAATGTAGGTGTAAATTATTTGCAAATGTGTATCATTTAGTTAGCTAATAAACTAATATATTATTCTCTCGTTCATTCATAATTTATTATTTATCAACAATAATAATAAAATTTTAATTCACATTTAGGTGATATTAAAATGAAAATGTTTGAGTTTGGATGAAGTCAATTCATCATTCTTAAGGTAAAAACTTACCTTAAGTATGTCTAAGGGATGAGAGCTAACCAAGTAAACAGCCTGTCTGTACTTTCCTACCTACCTGAAATTTGTGTTTCCACCAAACAAATACATGATGATGTGGATCAATCCTCAATTAAGGATGGGTTTAAAGGCATTTTTCAGGTGCTTTCCTTGCCCTGAGTTTTGGTTTTATATTCGGAATATGGTAGATATAATCTAGCTGTATATATCATTAAAAGCTATACTTATGTCCTAAGAATTAATACAATGCTCTTCAACAACCATGGACCAACAGGAGAATTATCTTTGCGTAGGGAAAAAAACTACACTTTTTAGGAAACATTTGTTGATCTTTTGTTTCTCTTTAATTTTTTTCAGTTATACTTGTTATGAAATAGGAAGAATATGTTGTGCTTGAGTTTTTAAAAAGTTCAATCTGTCTAAATATAACTAAAATATTCATAAAATTAAGCTTTTCAGGATTAAAAAACATGGTTTCCTAAGTTGTTTATAAGAGTGACTATAAGCTGACAGAGATATTTTGAGCACAAGGTGCAGCAGAATTTTAAATAACTTCCTCTCACTCCTCATCAGTGTCTATATGATTTCTAATCATTTCTCTACACATCAGCTGTGATGAGAAAGAATCAGGTGTGATGAATATGATGTTCTTGTTACTCTGAAGGACATTTATTTTTATTTATGCCATTGTGTTTAGGCTATTCAAGCAAAATTTAGAACAAATAGACGTACAAAATTCCTAAGTTAAACCTTCCACTAACTCCATTTCTGGGGTGTGGGCAGGATCTCCTAAATTCAAATAAAGGTTTCCCCTTAAAATTGGATGAGTGAGGCCCAAATCCTAATTCTGAATTGCCCTTAGTCTGCTGAGGAGTAAGGGAGAATTTTCTAAGTAGTAGTTTCATCTGAAGTTCTAAAACTCTATAGAGAAGTTAAAAATGAAAGAAAAACCCACATATTTCTCAATGTCAACTTCTGTTCAAAGAAAAACTTTTCAAGCACAGATGTCTACCCATAGATAGAGTTGTTATGGTAAAAGGAACTTTTCATAATTATAGGTAATCATGCAAACCCCTTTAGAACACAGATTCTATTTCATTTTATTCTTGAGATTACAGAGACTTGGAGAGGGAGTATTTTTACTTATCAAGCTAACAGCAGATCTTCTGAAAAGCTTAGCATAATATGTTTTTTTATTAAGCATATATTTGCTGACTAAACAAGTGATTACTGTTTACTTCCACAAGATAATAATTTTGAAGTTTAATCAATTCACAAGCCTAATGCTTCATATTTACTGTTGTGCAAATAGGAAAAACAAATAATAGCTAACTAAAAAAAAAAACAAAACAAAACCTAAAACCACCTTAATGTTAGAAGCCCACATTATCACAACCAAGAAATGGCTATATTTGGTTGATACTTATTAAAGCTGCATATTTAAGTCTATTAAGATGCATTTCATTACCTCTGCAAAGTGCAAATATGCTTTCAACCTTTTCAGAGAAGCAGGATTTATTGTACAGTTCAAAGAATGATTGTATCTGCCTTCTGGGCTTAGTGTAGTCTAATTTCATAATATATACGCAAACAGGATTTGTTCTCGCAGCAACACTGGGATGATTTCAGAGCTGTAAGTCAGGTGCTTGATGAGCTCCTGAAAATATTTGTTTGGTATTCCAAATAATACACATAATTTACAATGTTATTCTGAGATAACAAGAAAATGCTATTTCAAATAACAGCTTACTTAATAAACACGGGTTCCAGTGGAGATACTGCCCAGCTATCATGAGACACCTTACATTTACACTATAACTCATGTTCCAAGAAAATTACAAAAATTGTGAATTGGCTGACATTCTGCTCAAATAAGATTTCTCTAGTAGCTACAGAAATGCAAATGAATTAATTCAAATTAATTACATTCAAAATGCTTTATTATACTGATAAATATTACGTTTCACTTGAAGCAAAGTCAGAGAAAAGAATAACTCTTACAGACCACAAGCAAAGTATAATCAAAATACTCTTGAAATTATTATAATGTAAAACACTCAAAATCTGTCTACTTTTATCAAAGGTTAGGTTATAAAAAAGATATTACTTATATATATCAGTACTATTTTGAATTTTAAAAACTATTATTTTCAAAATTTAATTCATACTCTCTAAACAAAGAATGAGGTACATTTGAATGTCCTAGTATAATTTATTTCAACAATTAACTTAGAGATTTAGGTCATTGGATTACTAATTCTTATATTATTTTTAAAAACACTTTAATTATAAAATTTGAATTTGCTATTTTCCTTCTTATTCAAATTTTTAAAGAAATTATCCTTTAAAAGTATAACTCTGATTGTCTATTGACTTCTTTTTAAAAAAACATATTGTATTGAGTATGCTATTACAGTTGTCCCATTTCCCCCCCTTTATTCCCTTCTGTCTTGCACCCCTCTCCCACCCACACTCCCCCCACCCTCAGTTCATGTCCATGGGTTGTACATATAAGTTCTTTGGCTTTTTTATTTTCTATATTGTTCTTGACACCCCCTTGTCTATTTTGTACCTACCATTTATGCTTCTTATTCTCTGCACCTTCTCCCCTATTCTCCCCCTTCCCCTCCCAGCTGATAACCCTCTGAATGATATCCATACCTAGGATTCTGTTCATTTTCTGATTGTTTGCTTAGTTTGGTTTTTAGATTCAGTTGCTAAAAGTTGTAAATTTGTTGTCTTTTTAATATTCATAGTTTTGATCTTCTTTTTCTTAAATAAGTCCCTTTAACATTTTGTGTAATAATGGCTTGGTTATGATGAACTTCTTTAGCTTTACCTTGTCTGGGAAACAGTTTATCTGCCCTCCCATTTTAAATGATAGCTTTGCTAGATAGAGTAATCTAGGTTGTAGGCCCTTGCTTTTCATCACTTTGAATACTTCTTGCCAGGCCCTTCCAGCCTGCAAAGTTTCTTGTGCTAAATCAGCTGAGAGTTTTGTGGGAATTTCTTTGTAGGTAACACTCTGCTTTTCTTTTGCTGCTTTTAAGATTCTCTCTTTATCTTTTTATCTTTGGTGTTTTAATTATGATATGTCTTGGTGTGGCCCTCTTTGGGCCCAACTTCTTAGGGACTCTCAGTGCTTCCTGGACTTGTATGCCTATTTCCTTCACTAAAGTAGGGATATTTTCTTTCATTATTTTTTCAAATAAGTTTTCAATTTCTTTCTCTTTCTCTTCTCCTCTGGTATTCCAGTGATTTGGATATTAGTACATTTGGAGCTACCCCAGAGGGTCCTTACACTATCCTCATTTTTTTAAATTATTTTTTTCCTTGCTGTTCTTCTTGAATGCTTATTTCTTCTGTATATTCTTTTTAAAATACTTTACTGTTGTTCAATTACAATTGTCTGCATTTTCCCCCCACCACTGCCCCCACCCCAGCCAAACTCACCTCCCTCCCTTGCTTCACCCTCCCCCTTGGTTTTGTCCATGTGTCCAGTAGTTCCTGAAAACCTTTCCCCCACCATCCCCTCTTTCTTCCCCTCTGGCTATTGTTAGATTGTTCTTAATTTCAATGTCTCTGGTTATATTTTGTCTGCTTTTTTCTTTCATTGATTATGTTCCAGTTAAAGCTGAGATCATATGTTATTTGTCCCTCACCACCTGGCTATTTCACTTAGCATAATGATTTCAAGTTCCATCCATGCTGTCACAAAGGGTAGGAGCTCCTTCTTTCTTTCTGCTGTGTAGAATTCCATTGTGTAAATGTACCATAGTTTCTTTATCCACTCATTTACTGGTGGGAACCCAAGTTGTTTTCAACACTTGGGTATTGTAAATTGTGTTGCTATGAACATTGGGGTGGATAGATTCTTTTGGATTGGTGTTTGGAGACTCTTGGGGTATAATCCCAGCAGTGGAATTGCTGGGTCAGAAGGCAGTTCCATTTTTAGTTTTCTGAGAAAATTCCATACTGTTTTCCACAGTGGCTGCACCAGTCTGCATTCCCAACAACAGTGCACCGGGGTTCCCTTTTCTCCACATCCTCTCCAACACTTGTTTGTTGATTTATGATGGCCATTCTAACCTGTGTGAAGTGGCATCTCATTGTGTTTTTAATTTACATTTCTCTGATGGCTAGTGATGCTGAACATCTTTTCACGTGTCTCTGGGCTCTCTGTATGTCCTCCTTGGAGAAGTATCTGTTCAAGTCCTTGGCCCATTTTTTAATTGGGATTTTTGTCTTCCTTGCGCAGAGTCCTGTGAGTTCTTTATATATTTTGGAGATCAAATCCTTGTCCAAGGTATCATTGGCAAATATGTTTTCACATATAGTTGGTTCTCTTTTAATTTTATTGTTGTTTTCTTTCACAATGCAGAAGCTTTTTAATTTAATGAGGTCCCATTTTTTATTCTTTCCTTTATGTCCCTTTCTTTAGGGGACATATCAGTGAAGATGTTGCTGTGTGGAATGTCTGAGATTTTTCTGCTGATGTTTTCCTCTAGGACTTTTATGGTGTCACAACTTATATTTAAGTCTTTTATCCACCTTGAATTTACTTTTGTGTATTGTGCAAGTTGGTGATTCAGTTTTGTTTTTTTGCATGTTACTGTCGCGATCTCCCAATACCATTTGTTGAAGACGCTATTTTTACTCCATTTTATGCTTCTTTCCACATGTCAAATATTAATTGACCATAGAGGCTTGGGCTTATTTCTCGGCTCTCTATTCTGTTCTATTGGTCTATGAGTCTGTTCTTATGCCAGTACCAGGCTATTTTGATTACAAAAGAATACAGTTTGTAATACAGATACAATTTGTAATTATTATTACCCCTTGTAATACAGTTTGTTATCAGGTATTGTGATTCCTCCTACTTTGCTATTCTTTCTCAAAATTGCAGCAGCTATTTGGGGTCATTTATGATTCCATACAAATTCCTGAAATATTTGTTCTATATCTGTGAAATATGTTGTTGGTCTTCCTTATATTCTTAATTACTGATTTGAATCCCAGCTTTATTCTCTCCACTGTTGGTTCCCTGTATATTGGTCTTTATTTCACTTAGTGTAACCTTCATTTCTTCCTGGATGTTCTTTTTTTTTTTTTTTTTTTTTTTTGCTATACTCAAGGAGTTCTTTAAGTATCCTGATCACCAGTTTTGAACTCCACATCTGATAGGTTGGTTAACTCAGTTTTGTTTAGTTCTTTTTCTGTTTGTTGTTGTTGTTGTTGTTGTTGTTCTGTTCTTTCATTTGGGCTATATTTCTTTGTTCCCTCTATTTGGCAGTCTCCCAGTGTTTGTTTCTGTGTATTAGGTAGAGCTGCTTTGGCTTTTTGCTTTAGAAAAGGCACCTGTAAATTGTGTGGAGTGGAGCCTTAGGTAATCACCAGGATGGGGCTACCTGCTTCACAGCTTTGTGGCTCTGTGTCAGGAGAGAGCTTGCAGAGGGTCCAATGCCTCTGCCTGGCCTTTGGAGGTTTTCCTGGTACTTTCTCTATTTCTAGTCACTTCACCCACGTCCCTTATGCAACTGGCACCCTTCTAGCTGTTGTTCTAGTGGTGAATCCCAGAGTGGGTGTGTTTGCGTACATTCTAAGTCCATGTGGGCCCTTTAAACAGACTGTCCTGAATATCCAGTGGTTTCTATCACTGCCCCAACTAGTTTTTATAACCAGGAGTTATTGTCCAGATGCTGGAACCCTGGTCTGTGTGGTCTGGCCTGGGGTTGAGATTGCTCCCTCCCAAGGTATCTCTCCTGATTTTTATCCACCACACATGAGTGCGGGATCATCCATTCCACCACCACCACCTCTCTGCACTACACAGTTTCTTCATGCTTCTCTGATAGTTGCTGTGACTCCGCCCTTCCTACCCATCTAGATGAATGTGGCTTCTTTAAATCCTTGGTTGTCAGACTTCCATATAGCTTGATTTTCTGGGAGTTATCATTTTTATTTGTTTTTAGATATAGTTGTAATTCTCTCTTTTGTTGCTGGAGGAAGTGAAATGTATGTACTTCTGCCTCCATCTTGACAGGAACTCCAGATTATCAGAAATGTACTCTTAAGGAAGGTACAATTCTAAAGCAAAAATTTTTTGTTATAATTCATTGTTTATATATTAAAATATTTAAAAATATATGACCACCTAAATTCCTCCATAGATTAAAACTTTATTTCTCCAGTTTAAGCTTTAGTACTACATAAAATTCATTTCTTTTACTTGGAAATCAACATTTTATAACAAGTTATTTTTAATATACTAGATATGTGTTTCTTATCAGACATGTCTTCATTAAATAAATACATGTCAAATAAATACAAGAAATGAATGGAAAAATGGAGTTTTAATCAATGGAGAATAAGAAAACTGTAAATAATAAAGACACATTAGCACAGTATTAAAGTTTTCTTTTTTAAAAGTATTTACATATATACACCACCATCTCACTACCACCAACAACAAAAACAACAAAGACACCAATATTCTTTTTCTGATCTCTAGGTAAATATTTCACTAACATCGAGAAAGAAAGCCAAGTTCATTAAATAGAGCTTCTAGCAAGAAGTGAAGAGTGAATTAGATAAACTACCTCTGCTTCTCAGTGGCAAGTCTCATAACCTTAGATGACCCCCTTCCCAGTCATTGACCCTCATTAACTTGATTTCTTCCATTTCTGCAACTGCATGCACTCTCATCTCTCATCACCACCACCTATGGCACTCAGTGTGAAGATTAAGAATATTTCCCATAAGAGAACAGCATTTGGATATTGATATCTGTCTTCTCTGTATGTATCTCTTCTTTGTGGAATAACAGGCAAGCAAGATTGAGGAAAGTTCAAGTTTTTTTGGTTTTTAAACTTGCCTCAGGCTTTCAACATTCTGGAAGCAATAGGATAAAATGCTTAAATCCCTCTTCCCACTCTAATTTGCAAGTGAATCACAAGCAAATACATGTTTTTTTTTTAATAGACTCTAGTTATATAAAAATAATTTTAGAGATGTGAAAATGATTTTTGCAATCTTTTAGTCTCCTCACTGAAAAAGTGTTATGTGTCATTTATTCAACTACTATGTGCCAGGTGTTCTTTACATTCTGGGTATGTAACAGAGAATGTACAAGAAGAGTCTTGCTCTTACATTGTTTCATTCATGGGAATAGGAAATAGATCATTTATAAGAAAACAGATTAACAGGATAATTTTATCCTCAGCATCTCTACTATAAAATTACTCATCTATTTACTCAATCACTGAATATTTATTGAGAGTCTGTAATGTGCTGGACACTGCTTCCGTACTTATGAATAGACACAAAAATATCATTTCTTATGTCTTACATTCAAGTGGGAAGGGATAGATAGTAAGTTAAATAAGCAGGTAAGACATATTATATTAGATGATAATATGTACCATTGAAATAAAATAACTAAGGAGAGTGTATAAGGATGGTTAGAGCAATGGAGGTATGGGTATCAGTTTTAAATTTAAACTTGAGGTAGTCAAGGAATTACTCTCTATGAATATTAGGTGAGCAAAAGTTTTGAAGAAGTAAGAAAGCAGTGCCTGAGAGTCACTAGGGGCAGTGGATTACTGGTACCTGGCTTGTTCCAGGAAAAGTAAGAAAGTTGGTATGACTAGACTGAGCAATCAGGGATAATCATAGTAGGGGAAGAAGTAAGAGAGATAAGGACATGGTTTGAAGACTAAAACTTATGGTTTAGGACCTTGACCATTGTAAAGACTTTGACTTTTGATATGAGAAAATTGGGAAGCCACTGGGGAATTCTGAGAAGACAGATTTTATATATCTCACATATTTTAACAGGGAAAAGACAAGAAGATCAATGTGTTGGACGAGAGATGATCATGAGACATGAATAACTATTAGGTTTTAAAGGTAGTGCCTATGAGATTTATTGGTGATTGTATGTAGGGTGTTAGAGAAAAAGCAGAATCAAGGATGACACCAATATTGTTGTCCTGGACCACAGAAAAAAAATAGAGTTGCATTAACTAAGACAGAGAATCAAGAGAAGAACTGATTTTGCAGGGAAGGTAAGAATTCTGATATGAATATATGTTTTATTTTATTTATTTATTTTTAATTGATTTATTTTTAGAGAGAAAGAGGAAGGGAGAGAGAAAGAGAGAGAGACAGTGATTTCTTATCCACTTATTTATACATACATTGGTTAATTCTTGTATGTGCTCAGACCAGGTTTTAAGATGCTCACTAAACATCTAAAACATCTAGTATGAAGATGAATATAGAAATCTGGAGCTCAGGGGAAAACTCTAGGATGAAGATATACATCATATTAATTATGTAAATTAATAAAAACAGTATAATAATTGTATTTAATTGTACCTCAGGGTATTGCTACAAATAACATTCTCAGATATTTATACTGGAACCAATACAAAGTTAAGCCTTTAATAAATGTTTACTACTACTATTATTATTTAAGATTCATCTTAATGGGCAAATAATTTTTTATTCATAATTACCATAACAGTTAGTAACTACTGAAAACCACAGTGTAAAGTCTGATTAAAATGTGCTGCCATCATCATAATTAAGGTCCTGTCACAGAGTATACAAGGTTTAAAGGAGATGTAGATATAGAAAATAAAATTTCTAGTTATTTTCTATTTCAGGGCATGAATGGGTAGTGGTTACATGAATATTAACCCTGGAGCATCTCCTTGTGAAAATAAATAAGTAAATGTGCACATCAGACCCCACCCCTTAAAAAAAAAGGTTTATATTTCCGTTATGTGGTAATTCATAATTGAACTTAGAAGAAACTTGATTGGAGTATGAAAGTCATGAAGAATTGAACTCAGCCATATTCTATCAATAAAAGAGAGTTGAATATAAAGCCTATCAGATAACATAGAAAACTTTTGGAATATGTTGAGGTATGATTTGTTACCTTCCTTTTTCTTATGTTTCTCACTTGTGAATTTCTATGTAATAAGTTAGGAAAAACACATAAGTATTTTCCAGTTATTTCAAGATATGACCTTTTAAAAATTGCTTTAAATCATAACCTTATTGAACTATAGTAAAAATAAAAAGTGATATTAAAGAGTAACAAGTTTTATTGCAATCATATTGCATTGATCTTAAAGAATGAACTTTATGGGCAGCAAGAGATTGAGTGATTTAAATCCCATTCCCAAGGAAACCCTGATTGAACTTGTTAACATTTACTGGTCTTTTGACATTTTTGCCTTTATGTTTCACCAAACTTTACAAAGCAGATTATTCACTTTCAAATAACACATTTTAAAATCAATATCAGTTGTGTTTTTCTTATTATTTTTTCTCATTCAAATTACTGTTAAATTATAGAGCAAAAAGAAAATTAGTATTTTCTTGATCAATCATTATGTTTCCATTCAAGTTCCAGTACTCAAAATATAAACACTAAAGTGAGCAGTTATGAACAAACCCCTGGAAACCATTACTCTATCAGCATACTAGCACATAATGGTCCATTAAAAAACATAACTAAGAGGATTAAATATTATGAAGCACGATACACAGGCACCTACACCTTAACAGATATTGAAAAGCTGCATGGATTATGTCACCTACTGGATAAAAAAAAAATAGCAAGACTATGACTCCCTATGTATTTTGGGACAGTAAAGTTACATCTTATATTTTGCATTTACAGAACACAGCTAGAAAATTTGTAGAAACAACTGCATAGTGGATAGAATAGCTTCTTGTTCTCAGGAGAAGGAGGTAATTATTCAAACATAAAGTTATCTCCACTGTTGAGATAGACAAAAAGTGACAATCAGGCTTAGACTTAAGCAAGCTTTGATGTTTTCATAAAAGCCAATCCAAATCTTGTTCAAAGAAAAATGTGGTGTAGATACTAACAGATTTCATGCAAGATACTTCTAATTTTATTTCTACATGGGCTGACTCAATGAGAATATCATTTTTGTTTTCAAAAGTGCACAATTATTGTTTCCCTAAAATATGAAGAAATAAAGCCTGGCATGAACATAGCAAAATCATGTACAAACATGGTTTAGAGATTTGAAAACCAGCTGGAAAGGCAATTTGGAGATTATTCAAAAATCCAATTGCTCTCAGGAACAAATGTGATTGAAATACGTTGCCATAGAGAAAGGAGGTACCTAATCGATGTCAAACATAAACTTAATTAATAGTCACAATGTTAAACCTCAAGGCTTATTTGTTGATTAAGAATTTACTTTCATATTGAGCACATTTAATAGCATTTGACTTTTCAAATTTTGAATCGTATGCTTTTCTAACATAAAGTATGTGACCCAGAAAAGGAGCTTACAACTCGCATAACACAATCCTCAGAACTGACAGGCACATCATGCAGTTTTATTTTTCTCTTTAAATAAAGAAAAAAATAGCTGTTTGAAGAGAATTTTACTTGCTGGAGAAACAACCAGAAACTTGAACAAAAAAAAAAGAAAGAAGAGAGGCGAGGCGAGGCGAGGCGAGGCGGGGCGAGGCGAGGCGGGGCGGGGCGGGGCGAGGCGGGACGGGGCGGGGCGGGAAGGGAAGGGAAGGGAAGGGAAGGGAAGGGAAGGGAAGGGAAGGGAAGGGAAGGGAAGGGAAGGGAAGGGAAGGGAAGGGAAGGGAAGGGAAGGGAAGGAAGGAAGGGGAGCGAGAGAGAGGAAGGAAGGAAGGAAGGGGAGCGAGAGAGAGGAAGGAAGGAAGGAAGGGGAGCGAGAGAGAGAGAGGAAGGAAGGAAAGAAGAAAGAAAGAAAGGAAGGAAGGAAGGAAGGAAGGAAGGAAGGAAGGAAGGAAGGAAGGAAGGAAGGAAGGAAGGAAGGAGAGAAAGAAAGAAGAGAAAGAAAGAAAGAAGAGAAAGAAAGAAAAGCTCATGTATTCTTAGTGCCAAAAGGGGAGGCACATATTCAAGTTAATCTATATAACTTTTCTCTTCATCCCATTGATGAATAATTACACAATAGAAAAGCAAACATGAAATCCATCAATAACTTTAAGATGATTAGTTGAGGAAAATTGCTGCTAGTTCCTCTTAAACTGATCTGAAGCATTAATCTAGTTAGCTTGGGCAAGCTTATCAACCAGGTCATCTGCCTTAGGCATGAACCTGGCATATAGCATTTTTGATAATCCTTTACTCAATTCCAACTGTCAAGCAACTCTAATGCTATTTTTCTTAGGTGTCACTGTAATTGCCCCTGACTGAGAAGTGACTTAGTTTCTTGGTATTCCACATATCTGTAGCTTCTTGCCCAAGGGGCTTGTCCCAGGTTTCACTCATGTCATGTTCCGTTAGCTATGGCTAACCAGGAGTAGATTTAAATAGTCTGACTATTTTTTCTAAAAAAAAAAGGAATAGGTAAAATAATTGAATTTTCAGTTAATCATAAAGGTTTTTTTAGGTGCATGGATATATGTATGGGCTTTTGTATGTGTGCACAGGGATGAGTACCTGTTTTTTCTTCCCTCAAACTTTACTGGTAAATATAGACATGGCCTGGGGGTGGGCACTTCAATATTATCACAAGACCTGGATCCTCTGTAAGCCACTAACAAAAATAAAATTTGGTATTTGATGTTTTTAATATCAAATAAAGCTTAACATATACTGCTATCAATATGAATCAAAAAGTAATTTTAAGAATAATCTGGAAATTTTTTAATATTACATTTACAAAGATCTCAATCATGACATTTTTATAATAGTAATGAATGGAAAATAATTGGGAAATTTATAAAGTACTTTAAATATGAAAAAGTCTAAACTTATTTATCTAAAATATTAACAAAATAAATGTGTACAATTATATTCATATACCTATGCAAAGATGTATCTATAAGGAAGTTCATTGGTCATAAGAAAGAAATACCTGGATGATACCAAAATATCAAAAAGCAAGAAGTTGAATAAGTTATGGTTTATTTATACAACTGGACACTGTATAGCTATTAAGGAGAGTAAAAGGACATATGTATGTGCCTATATACAAATATCTCTAAGATGCATTAAATAATAAACCACATAACTATACATATAGGAAGGTATATTTTACAAATGGGAGAAATGTTATCTTTTTTTTTCAGGAATATTGCAGGGAAGGAAACAATTTCTTCTTTAGATTTCCTAGTCAGGTCTAGAATTAAACTGACATAAAACAGATTAATAGGAGAAAAAGATATTATTTAATATTTTTACGTGCATATAGAAGTCTTTAAAGGGAAAATGAAGACCAGAAGGAGCCATCAAGCCCAAAAGCTTAAATACTTTTTGATACAATGAACAATAAATTACGGGAATGTGACAAGAAAAAAAGGGTTTGGACTAGGGAGAATAAATTGTGGGACAATGACTAGAAAATTTATGGGGAAAACTAATAGAAGGCAAGTGTTATTTTAGTAGGTTTGTGTATACAGATTCATCTGGGTGTCCACTTCCAGTCTCTAGTAATATGGATATTTTTCTCTTCCTGAGACATAGAGGGAAACTTCAGGAAATTTTATGGCTTGCTTTTATGTAGGAAAGGGAGGTCAGAGAGACCTTTCTGCATCTGCTCTCAAATGCCTGCAGCTCAAAATAATCAATAGGCCAAAAGGTATATTATGGGACAGCATGTTCTAGACCCCTCCATGGTAAAAGTATCTGAAAAGCATGAAAAAAAAAAAAAAAGCAGTAGCAGTGGGAGTAGATAATTTATTTAAAAAAAAAACTCATTTAATTTTAATCATCTACAAACGATGTAAAAACTAATTATTGTCCTCCAGGATTTACTTTCTCCTCTGCCTGCTTCTTTGCTCAGTTCTAAAAAGTTTCATAGAGGGCCAACCAAAAAGTACATTTCCCAGCCTCTCTTGCAGCTAAGTAGGACATGTGGTGCCCAAGTTCTTCCAAAGAAAAGAGAACAGAAATCAGGCATGAGATTGCCTGGGTGTTTCCTTTTAACAAAATTGCTTGTTTTGTATCTCTTGATCTTTTTTCTTTCTAAAAAGCTATGTGGGATAGACTTTATCCAGCTTTAGCCATGCAGATGAGGACACACAGAGGTGACAGCACATTATGAAGCTGAACTAAGCATCTACTTTTTTATGGAGTTGAGCTTTCTACTTTTTATCTTCTTCATCCATTGGAACTGTTTCCTGAGAGAAGAACAAGTAACAGTTTTTTTGTGAGCCCTTGCATTTTGAAATCTTTTTATAGCAGATTGACCCAATGAAGATAACATATGGTGTTTTAAACACAGTTTAAACTTTTAAAGTTTAAGGTCAAAGAAACAATCAAATAATAAATCAAGATGATGAAAGTGTTGATTCTGCTATGTATTTATACAATGTGCATATTTTATAGTATGTGGCACTTCCATTTCAGAAAGGCAAAGTAACTTGACAGTTTATTTTTTCAAACTCCTGTACTTTAACTCCCAAATTTTTCTTAATACAATTATGTAAAAACCTAAATCATTATGTCCAAAGGAAATACTTGAAGTTTTTTTTTGAAAACTTCGTTTCAGTGATTTTTTTGATATTAGTTTTTCTTCATTTTCCTAGACAATCCTCTCACATTATATTTTATTTTGACAGCTATGATATTGTCGCTTATTTACTTCTCATCAGATAACGTACTTTGGTATCTGATTAGCTTTACTAACTCTTGAAAGAAAAACATCATCCTCAGGCTAACGTATCTTACTGATAGCTGTCAGTAACATAACCTTTGTTACCTTCCAATGTTACTCCAACAATTTCCATAAAGCATACTGGAGGAAGGCTAGCTGGATTCAAAAAAGGCATTCATAATTTTTAAAAAGTTTCTAATGGTCTACATATCTGTGAAATTCTTAATTTGTAGGAAACTTACATGGCTTGTGTATCAACTCAATATTCAGGTAGTACACAAGTCTTTGTAACCAGTGTCATTATCAAAATTAGTATGGTGTCATTTACTTCTATCTAATTCTTACAGGGGTATCCAACTTGCAGCCCCAAAGCCACATGAAGACCAGGATGGCTGTGAATGTGGCCCAACACAAAATCATATAATTACTCAAAACATTATGAGACTTTTGTGATTATGTGTTGCAGTGTATTTGTGTGACCCAAGACACAACTCCAGTGTCATGCAGAGATGCAAAAAAGTTGGACACCCCAGTCAGATAAAATTTTTTTTGAATTTTTATTTTACTTATTCATCTAATTTAGAGAGAGGGGAAGGGAAGGAGAAATAGAGGAAGAGAAACATTGATTGACTGCCTGTCATATGCCCCCAAACAAGAGCCGGCCAGGAATAAAACCTGTGACCTTTCAGTTTGTGGGATGACACACAACCCACTGAGCCACACTGGTCATGGCAAGATGAAATATTTTCTATCCTGAAACTTCTTTTGTACAGCAATATTAGAGTTTTCAGCAAACTTTAGAAACAGAAATTGCTGATTCTAAAACTTAGATAGACCATCACTACAATTAAGCTTACATTTATAAATGAGTTTACTTATAGAGGCTTCTACATCTAAGAGTAAATTTTTTCCAGAGAGTCTTTATATGAACATTTCTACTCTTATTTTGTCATTTTCATAATAAATTTACATAATTGTGAGAATTTTTCCCATTTATTAAAAAATGAAATAAGAAATCTCCCATTAATGGGCTGGTAAAGGAGGTGGAATCTTTTTATGCTTGAATAATTCTACCTAGTCTCTACAATTCCTTTTGACTTTTGGATGTTATTAGTGTTGAGTTTATTTCAAAATTCAAAAGTGATTTTTAGAAAGTTTGGTGAAAAAGTCCTTCAAATAAAAGCAAAGTCTACACAATACTCAGAAGTAAGATATGGTCAATGAAGATAAAAGGAAGGGGCAAATGTAAGACATTCTCAGAAATTAAATTCATAATGATGGATAACTTATTGAATATGGGTAATGAGCTTAGGAAGAGGTCAAGAAAGGCTATGAACCTTTATGTTCGGCAAACTTAGATGATGGGGGAAATGTAAAACAAACATTTGATAAATTAAAGTAAAGGCATGACTACCTAAGCTCAAAGTAAAATGGGGAGGCACCGCAGGACTGTTAAAGAAGTTCAGTAATAGTAGATGTGCAAATTCTTACGTTTAATTTAGTTGGAATCATTCTTGTAGAAGGCACTTCAAAGATTCCTACAACAAATATTTACTTGAACATGTAGTGCTAGAGTTTGGGATGGAGGTTTTCTCAAAAGGAAATATAATTATTGAAGAACTCGAAAACAATAGAGATTAAGTCAATTATTGCAAGAAAAGTAATAATTTAAAACTATTCTTTAAACTAAAAGTTAGATCACTTTTATTTAGAAATATACAGAAAAATAATTAGAGCAGGCAGCATTTGTGAGGAATTTGGGGTGCTCTGCTGAGTACCCAACAGATGTCGGTGGACAGCAGTGCCTTGAATCATTAAAATGATTGTCATTCACCTGGGAAGATGTAAGTACAGGCATTCAAAGGGTTTAGAAATGTTTATAGCCATTTGAAAATGTGTTTTGAATATAATAATAGTAATGAATCAGGACTTAGATTTTATAAGCCACTTTATATTTATCTTGTATTTCTAACAATTTTTTACATCACAGTGTGAGACTGTCAATAAGAACTTAAAAATGAAACAAAACAAAACAAAAAACTAGCCTGTCACCACAAAATGGTTAAGAAGCGCTGTATTACAAAATAGATAATATTTCTACATAAACACAGAGAGCATTCTAAAGTTTTTACAAAGCAAAGCATTACATGTTCTGGGATCAGAATATAGTCTAGTTTCCTTGAAGTACAGTATGTATAAAGGTTTGAAAGTACAGAAGTTTATAAATTAACTTTAGGCTGTTACTTAGGAAGTCTTGAATGCTACAGTTAAATTGGATAACTTTCCTTATCTTTGGGCAAGAAAAATTTATTTTTGAAAATGAAACTATAGCATAGATAACAGGCAATTTCTGGTTATAAGCTTCTTGTAGAGATACAATTCTAACTAGTGATCTTTATTTTGTTTCCCTCACTTTCTCATTATATATCAACACAAAACTGGAAAGAATACCAAAGTCAAGTAGCTAATAGTGTGTTATATTCTGGTGTATTTCCTTATAAAGCCAATGATTTAGGGGGAAATGTATTACCTTCAACCCAAGTTTTATCAAACATCTCAGAAAATGAGGTTTTGAAGTTGGTGATCAGGTGTTGTAATGGAAGTTCAAGTCAGCACGTTGCTTATCATATCAGAATGTTAATTTCTGTTCTTCTTTCTTATTCCCAAATTACTAATTACATTTAAAGAAAGAAGGAAGAAAAAAATAAATTGAAGGGCTTATACTCTTTTTTAGGAAGGATACATTATGGTTTATTAAGGGACACTATATTAGATGGATAAGGAAAAAAAGGAAGAAAAAAAAAAAAAAAACAAGAGAGAAGGAGAGAAGCCTTAAGGGGAAGCCAGATTCCCAAACACTTTTTTATTTATGAATTAAAGCCCTCACATAAACCTCAGTAAAGTGAATATTTTATTATAATATAAACTCCAAAAATGCGATCTAATTTGCATTAGCTGAATCAGGTCTTTCTTTGGCTCTTAAGTCAAAAATAGCTACCAGAGGACATGTAAGCTACCAGAAACCATAGCCATTCTAGAGCCCATTCAATGATCCTAAATTCACTTTTTTTTTTGGTTGTTGTTGTTGTTGTTCTATTACTATATTTGTAACAGTGAAGTTGCATCAAAACATACAACTACTTGATTATGAGCAATCATGGAGATTCCTGTCTGAGCTACTCCTTACATCCTGAAGGAGTAAGGGGGGGAAAATCTGATGCATGTTTTTGCCACCCAATGGTTTTAAATGTCATCTCAGCACCTGTGCCTTCTTCAATCTAAAATGACTTTGAAAGAGATTCAGCGCAGATTTCTATTTGAATCACTACAAAAAGCAATGAATAGCATAAGAAAAGCCAAGTTTATAGTTATTGAAAGTTCATTTGATTAAAGTTCATTTGACAACTGCAATATGTCTTTTTCTATTAAGGCACCTTGGTAGTTTCATTGTATTAATGGGCATATGTTATTTTCAAGTCAGGCTCCAAAGTTGCTTGCTATCCATTTTCTTCTCTGGGTTGGACAACTATTGAGTTTTTTTTTTTTTTTTTTGAGAACAATATTACACATTGATCTCCTCAGTATTAATTTGTTAAAAAAAAAAATCCCCTGGATTTAGAGGTACAAATTGATAGTTACAGAAGAGTCATGAGGGTGCAAAGTGCAACGTAGGGAATATAGTCAGTACTACATATATAGTCAGAATACAGTCAGTAATAACTGTATAGTAGCAGATAGATGGTAGATAAGGTATTACTTTGTAAGTTATATAAATGTCTAATCACAGGGTTTTACGCCTGAACTTAATACAATACTATGTGTTAATTATAATTTAAAAATTAAAATATTTTTAAAAACTTCCTTAATTGATGCTAATAAATGATATATTTTAAAGTGAATCTCTTAAATCATATAGAAATATAATATGAATATGTACCACTTTATTTAACTCATTTATTAATGAGGGGAACCAATAAGATGTTACAGCTGGTTCAAAGGAGAATTCAAACAACTTACAAATACAAAGGCAATCACGAATGCTGAAACAAATGGGCAAATAGATGTGAATTTAAATAATATCCATAGAGTAATAACTGGTTGCATCCTACTGGACAAAGTTTAATTTCATATCTGTAGATAAGAATTATTTGATGAGTAAATACCTCAAAGAGGACGAAAAGAGCAGGACCAAATAGAATCAGAAAACCAGGAAAAGTATGCTACCAAGGGCACTCAGTAATTATTGTTCTTTGTCCATTTGAATGCTTTTGACAGTTTTGCCTTACAATCCTATTAATAGAAACCTTCTATTTTTGTATGTTATGTTTTGTTGTAGTTACTATTTTTCTTTTCCCAATTTATCTTAAAGTAAGAAGAGAAGACAGTCAATCTTCTTTAAAAGCAAGGATTCAGATTAACTACTTTTCAAAAAGTGGTTTCTAAGCATTTGAAAAAGGGACATATTAGGTCACTGTATTCTTCGTGGCCAACATCCTTGGGGTGGAACTTCTAAGTATCCGTATGCTACTCATACTATTTCCTCCCTAATATGGAAATATTCTCAATATGAAAAATGTGTTTGTTTTAACCTATCACCATTTACTGGCACCTAAAAGATCACGTTTGCTTTAGAAAATCTGCTTGACAGCCTGTGGTGTACAAGAAAAATTTGGTGTAGCACGACAGTAGGGTGTAGAGTGAACACAGAGCCTCTCAGGTTACTAAATGGGAGTGTCAGAAAGCAGTGGGATGTTTAACCAGCAAATGGCTTCTTGGAGGAGGCTCATCCCTTACTATGGCTATGTTACCTTACACTGTCAACTAAAGCCCTGACGGAACACAGCCTTGGGTTGATTGATGCCCTCTGAATAGGATCTAGTAGTTTCCAGAAGGGGCCTATTAAGCAAGCATCCATGCTCCCTGGAAACTTGAAAGGGATAACACAAGCCTGAAGGGCTGTTTCATTTACTCCACTGAGCCTTATTGGTTGATTAAGTTTGTGGGTCTTACATGAAGTGGTTTTGGGAAGTCCAGACTGTGAGACTGGCAACACAATAGTTCTTTTTCTGATTAACTTCCCCAGGGCTCTCAACTCAAATCCTTGCACTTGCACTCATTTCACTTAAAATTTTATAAAAGCTGGAACCCCTGAGGCCTCATTGGCTTGTACTGAAATGTGCCTTTGCAGCCAAAAATTTATCTTCTTTAACAGAAGCTTGCATCCTCCCATCTACCTTCCCTTCAGAAGACTGTCCAGCTCTGAATCTGACCTCATACACTATCCTTCTGATATCCAGGGAAACTCTGACTCTGTGACTATAATCATTCTGAGTCAGATAATTACATGCTAGGCTTAATAGTGGGGGCCAGCCACAAATGTGATAATTTCTTCTTCCTGCAGCCTCACACAAAGAGGTAATTTGTTCCATGCCCCCAGCAACAGGTGAGTGGCACAAAACATGAGTAATTCATACATGGAGAGAAAGGCAGGTTTTACGGATAAAATGGGTGACAGAGAAATGATCCATGTGAACAATTACTGAATTTGCATTAATCATTTTGGGATGGATGCTCTCATTGTATGAGTCTTGGGAAATTTGGCAGAGGAAAGCTGTTGCCTAGAGGATAAAAATAGCTTTATTCTTGCCGTCTTAAGCCTGAGTACTGGGAGACTCAATTCCCCTGCCAACTCTTTGAAACCCCAGCCCAAGGCACTAGAGTGTCACTTAAAGCCCTCTACTTTTTAATCAAATTCCAAGTTTTTCCTTTCCCAATATTTAGGTTTCATTTGCTCTCAAACAACAGTTTCAAATCAACTTGTTTTTCTCTCAGCAGTTATGTGCTGTTTTGATCTCAGTATAGAAACAGCACATAATTGAAAAATTATGCACATAATTTGAAAAATTAAAAGGTATTCCACAGGTAAATATACAGAAGGTGAAATACAGCTATTAGTATAACAAAGGATTTTAGGCTTCTTACAAACCATTCATTCTAGAATAAAGGAAGATGGTGGAGGAGTGAGTGAAAGCCACACTAACCTCCACCCAGGACCAATCTGGAATTACAACTAAACGGTGTAGAAATTATCCAAAACAAACCATTCATCCCAGTCATAAATTGCCAGTAAGAAACAGGCACTTACTTCAGTGCTACCAAAATGATGTTTAAGTCACAGGTGACAACAAAAGAAACTCTGTGCCAGGACATTCTACATCTCCAGCTGTACTACAACCACAGACAGACATTGAAAACCTTGCAGGAAAACAAATTCAACCTAATAGAGCATAAACGAGGGATCCAAATAGTGCTTCCATATTCATACGAATGGGGGTTCTATGGTTAACTTTTTGTTTTATCGATTAAACCTACCTAGATCTCCTTTCACCTGGAGATCATTCCTTCCATGCCCACACACTTGGATGGTCAGTCTTGAAAAGCTTCTTCCCCATCACTCCCACAAACACTAAAGACTCTTCATGCCTATCATGACCACCCTGCAACACACACACCCACTCTAAGATCACTCTGCGCCTGCTGGATCTGCTTGTACCACCTCTGTGAGCACTGCTCTAAACGCCTTCCAGCTCTTGTTTCAGAGGCATGCTCCAGAAACACATTTTAAACTAAGTTTCTTGCTCCTGAGGCCCCACTCACAAAATGTACTTTAGGTCTTGTTCAATTTGCAGGTGACGTCTGGAGTAAGCCAAGGGGATGTGGTGCGCACCTACAGCTTGTTACCTATTCCAGCTCCAGTGTGTTCTGCCTATATTGTTCCTATCATTCAAAGCTTTTTTTTTTTTTTTCACCCACAAAGCTAAACAAGACAAGCAGCATACCCTGATTGTGAGGGATGGGAAGTGGGAAAATGCCAACATTTTACAGGAAATGTCAGACTGCTAATCATCTGTGGTGGGCAGAATAATGGTCTCAAGTCAACATAATTGTCAAAGCTGAGGCCCACAGATGAGGGAGCCCAGCTGAAATTAGTAAAGCTGCCACCAGACCAGAGAAAAACACAGATGGGTGACAGAGCACAGCCAAAAGCAGAACTGTCTCACTAAGCCTTATCTAAATTGCCAAACTCTAAAATCACGATCTAACTAAATGCTTATCATTGCAAGTTCCTAAATATTGGGATGACTTGTATGGCATTTGTTAACTAATACCACACTTGTCTCTCCACCTTCTGACTTCACAGAGTTGGCATGCCTAGATACACAGAGGCCTAGTTTCCTGTGTGCGTGGATTCTGTCACAAGCAAGCTCTGTGGCTTTTGTCACTGAGCTAGCAAACTTTTCATCTGTAAAACAAGAAGTTGCTACCATGTGCTAGATACATAATACCACATTACCTCTTTGACTTCATCAAGGATCAAAAGAGAAAAAGATATTCCTTACATTAAAACAACCAAAGAATATGACAGGTGTGTCCCCCACAGGTTGCCACTTCTTATGTGACAGGCAGAATGAATATTAAGAACTCTGAAAGAAAAATTAATCCTTGAGTTGAATACATACATTTATTTCACATTCACTCTTCTCATTCCTGTATAAACACAACAAAAGAAACTGAAAGATATTGTTCAGTAACAATAAAAATAAATGGTAAACAATAGGAAAAAAGAAGTAAATACATTCCTCTCTGTTTGTATATAATGTAATGACTATGCTTTTGTATTAAAAAAAAATACAAAAAACCCAAACACTTTGAAAGCAGCTCTATGATTTCTGAAATAAAGCTGATCACCACAGCGAAACTGAATATTTATTCTTAATTTTAAATATGACAGTCAAAATTGTGTGTGTTATCATTTTATTTTATCTCCGTTCTAAATCCATCCTTTTTAACTCCACTTTGCAGTGTTGACAGTGGACTTGCGTTTTTCCTGCACCTGGCAGCACAATGTCAGGCTTTGTCAACAGGGGGAGCTGAAGGGATACTGTAACACCAAAACAGAAGGAGCTTCAGCTCTGGATTCAGGAGGTTCATTATATTGAGGCTCCCAGTAGATGGCTCTGCGGGAGGCTCAGTTTCAGTCACTCTCTGGCAAGTTCCTTGGCCACAGTGGATGCTATAGGTGAGCTCAGTTTGCAAATTTCTCTGGTCTCAGCTGCTGCTTTTTGTGGACAAACTCCAGCTCTCAGTATTTATATTACTCCGGTACATGATAAACAACTACTGTAATGTCATTTTTTCCCTTTTTGACTAGCAGTCAACTATTATCATATCAAAAAATTATCATATCAAAAAACACATGAAAGTTAACAATTCATGTGTTGTTTCTAAAATTCCAGAAATAAGGTTTCCTACCCCTCAGAGTGGAAAGCATAACTGCACTATCAAAGAATAAGCAAATTACAAGAGTTACATTCAGGCTAATGTTTTTTTTCTGAAGAATATAAATTCTTTGATTATAGTCAGAAGACAGTCAAGAGACCTATTCTTAGTATGTAAAAATAGCAATCATGGTTTAGGGAGGTAGCGCTCTAAAATGCTATCAGTAATGCAAACATTTACGAAGTCTTAAAAATATTGCAAATTTTTGCTAATGAGAATTGAATTCTCTCTAGGAACTTATAGTGGACATGGGCTGGAAGTGAGTCATGTGCTTATAGTTTGTCAGAAGCAGATTTTAAGAAGAGGATTCTTTTGCTGGTGCTGTACTAAGGATATAATCCCAGGAGCGGTCACTAAGGGAAGTGGATTGGGAAGTGAGAGACACATGACAGACAAAAAGAGGAAGGTAACTAAGGCGGTAACTAAGGCAGCAACAGCCGCCAGTGGCCCAGAAGAGTACCTCCAGCCTGCTACTGCACAACACTGGAGCTTCAGAATTGTTGCAACATGGGGTATGGGAGCTAGGTTCTCATACTTGCATAAGATCAGTCATTGGCTGAAGGCCTGCTAGGAGAAAGTCCCCTTCCAGACATTTCTGGCTCTCTGCCAGTGCAAACAGAGCAGCTCCGGTAAATGGAGAGCAGACTTCTGCAGAGGTTGCAAAAGAACATCAGAGCAAGGAGGCAGGTGGATATAGGAGTGGATGGAGTCAAGGATGGACCCAAGGGCATCTAGCAGAACAGTATTTGCTACTTAACAGAAGAAAAAATTCTTCTCCCTTTCTTATCATTTTTATTTCTGGTGACTATGAGCACTATTCTGAACAAGGTGCAACAGGGCAAAGATCCACAATCAAAGAACTTATCAAAAGATCAGGCATGGTGTTAAAATGGGATGACCAGAAATGAATTTAGTAATCTCGCGGTACTCTCTAATCGAGACCCCTCTCTTGTGAAATAGTTCTACGGAAATACAGGGAATCATAAAATAAAGATTACACGAATTTCTGTTTAAGTGTAAGCATTGGAGACTGTTGAGGTGATGGCATTTTCCAGGGGTCTCTAAGGCCTCTTTTCTTCTTAACAGAGTCACCTTGTGTATTTGTTTGAGGTTCCATGCTGAACCCAAATATTTAGGTATGCTTTCCAGTTCGGGTTTAGAAAATTTCTTTTTGGTTCTATGCAGATTGAATCTGAATCATATCCAACCCCTGATGATATATAAACATGGAAAGAAAAAAAGTGGAGTGAAAACTGCTAAGCCACAGAACACAAAAGATGCAGGGAAACTTGGGTTTTTTAAAGGCTGCAAGTAAAATGAAATTTGGCAGCTGATAAAATTATTATATGAAAAATCTGAATTTCACCTTCCATGGAAAAATATATGGACAAGTAAGATGGCTTCAACATAGCTTAACTGAATAAGGAGGATTGCTCGAGGAATAGAAAGCACCAGTATCTGTATTTATGCCAGGTTATGAAACAACACTTACATCCAGAGAGTATATTTACCTGGAAATAAATCTCAGCTTACAATAATATGCTAAGAGGGTAAGATACACAATGAATGCCAGAAATAATGTGTTACAGTATCAAATGTTTTTGTTTCTGGCAGATTTCTCCCTACATAATGCAAATAACAAATACTATATGTGTGTGTGTGTGTGTGTGTGTGTGTGTATTTCAAACTTTGGCAAAGAATAAGAATGTAAATCAGATTTCACTTCTTTTCAAAATAATGAAAGATATAACAAGATTAATCATATAGATCAGAATAATCAGGAAAACTCATTCGCAAGTTCACAAACCTAAAATTAAAGAAACATCAGTGTCCTAGGCAACAGGGAGGCAGGTTGGAATAAGAAGAAATAAGAAAAGCAGGGAGAAACTTTACTTATGCTGGGTTCAGACATTTATTTATTCTTTCTTCCTCCCTCTCTTTTCTTCCTTCTCTTTCTCTCTCTGTTCCCTCTTCCTTCTTTCCCTCTCCTGTTCCTAATGAGGAATAAATTACATACAGTAAGTGTACTTAATCTTTAATGTCTAGTTTAATGATGGACTCTTCACACAAATACACTCACGTATATACCCCTATATGATCAGTTTCATTACCCTAATTCCCAATTAAGTCCCCTAAAGAACAATTACCCTAATATCTCTCACCATACATAAATTGTAACTACCTTTCAGCTATTGACAAATAGATTCATACAGTTTGCATTTTTTATCTGAATTTCTTATGCATTTGAAATCATCATGTATTTGAGATTACCCATGTTGTTGCATACATCAGAAGTTTATTCGTTTTTATTGTTGTTTGTGTTATATTGTGTGAATATACTACCTTTTAACTATCTTTTCTATTTGTGAAGGAAATTACAGACTCTTTCATTTGGGGAACGCCAAATGGGCCTGGGTAGAAGGGGGTCAGTTCCTCTCATTGAGGTACAAACAGCAATCAAGTTTCAACTATAACAGGGCAGTGCAAACAGCCCACACAGGGCATACCTGGAGCCCCTAGTTTGGGTGATTAAGGAGGCTGCACCACTGGGCCTTACAAGACACTTACGACATAAGTCCACTCTAACAAGACTGGGGGAGATGTAGCAGCTCTACTAAATACATAGAAACAAACACAGGGAATCTGCCAAAATTAGGAAACAAAGAAACATGTCCCAAATGAAAGAACAGACCAAATCTCCAGAAAAAGAACTAAACAAAATGCAGGCAAGTAATCTACCAGATGCAGAGTTCAAATAATGGTTATGAGGATAATCAATGAAATCAGTGGGAGTGCACATGAACTTAGTGAGAACTTCAACAAAAAACAGGAAACATCAAAATGGAGATAGAAAAAAAAGTCAGAAATAAAAAAATAATAATAAAATACGTTAAGTGAAGAATGCATTACAAGGAATCAACAATAGGGTGTTGAAGAAGAGGGTCAAATCAGTAACTTGGAAAAAAAGGAAACAAATACACTAAATCAGAACAGCAAAAACAAAAAAAAAAAAATGAATACCAAAAAAGAAAATGAGGATAGAATAAAGAGCACTGGGGACAACTTTAAGCATACCAACATTTGGATCATGGAGGTGTCAAAAGGAGAAAAAAGAGAACAGAAAGTTGGAAAAATATTTGAAAAAATAATGACAGAAAACTTCCCTAACTTGGTGAAGGAAATAGATGTACAAGTCCAGGAAGTACAGAGAATCACAAACAAGATGAACCCAAAAAGGACCACACCTAGACACATCATGATTAAAATGCCAAAGGTTAAAAGACAAAGAGATAATCTTAAAAGCAGCAGGAGAAAGGCAGTTAGGTACCTACAAGGGAGCTTTCACAGGCTGTCAGTTGATTCCTCAGCAGAAACTTTGCAGGCCAGAAAAGTTTGGCACAAAATATTCAAAGTGATGAAAAGTGAGGACTTACAGCCAAGATTATTCTACCCAGCAAAGCTACATTTAGAATCAAAGGATAGATAAAGAGCTTCCCTGACAAGAAAAATCTCAAGGAATTCACCATCACCAGGCCAGTATTACAAGATAAGCTAACAGATCTTCTTTAAGAAGAAGAATAAAAAAGACAAAAAATGAATAATAAAATCGTAATAAATACAATTACTTTATATGCACATGGACTAAATATTCTAATCAAAGGACATATGGAGGCTGAATGGGCAACAAAACAAGACCCTTATGTATGCTATCTACAGAGACTATCTTCACAGACTGAAAGTCTGTGAAAGATGCACACAGACTGAAAGTAAAGGGAGGAAAAAAAAATATTTCATGAAAATGGAAACAAACAAAAAAGTTGAGGTAGCAATACTTATACCAGAAAAAAATAGACTTTAAAACAAAGTCTATTACAAGAGACAAAGAAGAACCCAGCAATTTTTTTCTGTGTATTTATCCCAAGAAACCCAGGTCACTAAATTGAAAAGACACATACATCCGTATGTTCATTGCAACATTATTTACAATAGCCAAGATTTGGAAGCAACCTCATTGTCTATCAAAAAATGAATGGCTAAAGAAGTGGTACATATCTATAACGGAGTATGTTTCCATCATAAAAATAAAATAAAATCTTGCCAACTGCAATAACATGGATTGGACTTAGAGGGTGTTGTACTGAGTGAAATAAGTCAGAGAGAGAAAGACAAATGCAAAATGATATCACTTATATATAGAACCAAAAAAAAAAACAAAAACAAAAACAAAATAAACAAACAAGCAGAATAGAAACAGATTCATAGATACAGAGAATATTTTGACAGTTGCCAGATGGGGAGGTAGGTGGGGAATAGGTGAAAAATGCAAAGGGATTAAGAACTATGAATTGGTAGTTACAGAATTGTCATGGGTGTGTAAAGTGCAGCATAGGGAATATAATCAACAGTACTGTAATAACTATGTATGGTGTCAGATGGGTTAGGTTTATCAGGGTGATCACTTTGTAAGTTATATAAATGTCTAATCACAGGGTTGTAAATACACCTAAAACTAGTACAATCTTTTACATTAATTGTAATTTAAAATTAAAAATATTTTAAAATTATTTTGTTGTTTTTATGATAGGAGGAAAGGAATGGATGCTTCTTAGTTTTGGGTTATGATTGAAAAGTAAGGGAGAAATAAGGAAATGAGGCAGAAATGCTGTCTTAGGTGAGATGTGGAAAACCAGTAGTTTTATCCAGGTAAAGAGAGGGAAGTATATATTTAGAATAAGAAGAAATATTATGTGAAATTTATAGATAAAGATATTATCTCTCTCTAAACAATACCTCTGAACAATATCTCCTGATTATAGTGGTCTCTTAACTTTTAAGTGGAATTTTTTTGGTTTTACCTCTCTGGACTCATTCTATCCTCCTCTACCTCCCAGCCAGCCCACCTTACACTATAAAGCATGTTGAAGGGTTACTTTTTAATTTTTTCATTGAGAAGAAGATGTAGAGTCCTATGATCTTTAATATCCCAGTACCTAAGATAAAAACTGCATGGCTGTTTTCTTAGAAAAAGGATAGTTTTACTTACAGTACTGAATGAATGTGGAGTTAGATTACAAAGTCGGGCTTCTATTTTTCTTTTGTTCCCTTTCAATTCCTCACTTGACTATGTACTGAAATGGTGCAAATTTTCATTTTACCTTCAATATACAGTAGACTTTATATAATGAGCTGTACTACTAGAGTTAAAAGAGATGCTTAAAACATCTCAGAATCTCTTACAAAATGATTAAATTTAAATTTTTACAAGTGTCGTGTTTTAAGGCATTTGAGTAACTTTTGGAACATAAAATTTTAATAAGTAATATATCTAAGTGTATATTTATTGTTCAATATGGTTCATTATTTTACTTATAATTTCAGCTTTTTGAGAACTATTAAATTCCCAAATACAATCTACACATAAATATACTTTCCTCTATAAAATATAGGAATGAAGCTAATCCATTCAGCTAAAAGATTGATACAATAAAATAAAACAGAAATTCAAAATATAATGATGGTGATTATGCTGGTTATTATTTAAACAGTGATGATCATGATAAAAAACATCTAAAATCTATTGAAAGCTGAACATGTACCAGTATTTTGCATGTTGAATCACTGCTTTCTCCTAAAAAAAACAAAAACAAACAAAAAAATGTTATTAGTTATGTGTGATTGTTATGTCTTCTTTTGTGAAAGAGAAAACTAAGGCACAAATAGTTTAAGTAAGATGGCCAAAGTCACAAAGCTAGTTAATTTTAAAAACAGGATTTGAATTAAAGGAGTATGACTTTGTGCCTTTACTCTTAACTATAGGCTATGTCACCACTAATTTCATTGCTAATTTAGGTTTACTGTAGTTAGCCAACAACAACAACAACAACAAAAGAAATAACAATACTAGCCAAAGATATCTCCCATTTGGTGACTCCTCACAGAAAAGCGGCTCAAAAAAACCTTCACAGAAACACACAGGCATGTGTGTGTGTGCGCAAGCATGTATGGTACCATGACAATAACGTGACCTTTATCTGCTGGGTTTATAAAATCGAACATTGAACTCTTCTTAGGGGTTTAAGATCCTGTCCTTCATCTTCTCTAAGCTTAGGGGAGAAATGTTGTTCTTTCCCTTCCAGGGGTGAGAGGTGGCCTTTTTACTAATCTCCTAGAGCGCTTATGAATTAATTCAAACCTGGTAAAACCCTTCACTTGAAAGAATGGAGGTGGTTCTGTTATGGGACCTCTGTTAAAGAAACAGAGGCTTTGAAGGTGCGACCTTGTCTCCATAAGTTATTTATTCTCAGGAAGAGAACATCAAAACTGCTCCAATTCTTTTCAGAAAAAAGTGCTTCTTTTATGTATTTTAAGAACCAATCTGCTAGAATAACATTCATCTTCTGAATCATTCTTAAAAACTTTAAAGATCTAAATTCTAAAATACTCTCTTTGCAAAAAATGAGGATGGAGTGGCAGGTTGGTGAGCTATTAAGGGAATTTCCAAGCAGGGCAACTGGGGAGACACATGAGAAATATTGCACAATTCAAATTTTACGGACCTCCTAACATTTCATATTTGTTCTTTAACCTATCAGTTTAAAAATTTTCAATGAGAAATGAATATATCTGTAGAATTGAAATACAATTTTTAAAAATACAGTCAATTAAATTCATACATAGGGAAAATTTTCAGACTCTAAGACAGTTAATTTCACTGTGAATTATCTATTTGCTCACTGAATGACACAAAAAATTTCCACATGCCTAGTTTTAAACTATGAGAAAAACATGAATACGGCTGTTTTGTACTAAACATAACAAAAAGATAACCGCATTCTATTTCCAACATGAGATGTTTTCTTATAGTTATGTCGTGTTTTGAGCAGTGACTTTGTACTCTTTCACAAACGGAAGCTTTACCGTCTCCTGGGTTATTCATGAAAATTGCATAAATGATTATGGTGTGAGTTTCAACAACTCCCAATATGTTCAGTACAAACTTAGTGATTCCTTTATTTGAAGTTTTCATTCAAGTGAACAAAGAGGCAAAATTTAGAATCTTTACTGAGACTTTTCTAACTTTTTCAATCAACTCACAGAGTAAAGAGAAATGATTCCATAAGTTTCAACTAAACAAACACTTCCAAGCAAATCAGAGTATAAAAGGATAATATTTAGTCCTAAGACATTTTCAGGTCATGTAAAAATTGTTTGTCAAATATAATTGTTCTCTGTCCCTTTTTAAACATCATGATGTTTGGCTTTGAAATGCATTCGATTGTAGTAAAATTGACAGTACACAGCAATTCATATGTAGATTCTAGAATAGTGAGTACAAAGACTCGGAACCTCAAAGAAAGCCTGCAATATATAATTATAAACTGAAACAAAAAGAATCCTCTGTTTCTGCAATCACCTAGAGATATGACTAGTGGAAATACAGTGTAAAATATCAACATTCCTACAACTACTCCTGGAAAGTTACTAATGTTTCTAAGCCTTCTTTCACCACTGTGGGTGGGGAATGCTCTTTGGGCATAAATTATTTACAGAAAAATAATATTTATTTGTTTTGTATGTGGTTTAAAATCTTGCAAAGCACTTACATGTGTTTAAATGTTAAACTGAACATTTATATATAATATATCATATACAATGCATTGTATATGCATACATGCGCATTGTATGCCACAAATGTATATGTGCATATGTACATATATGTATATATGCATATACACATATGCAGTAATACATGCATACTCTGCGTGTGTATGTGTGTGTGTGTGTGTGTGTGTGTGTAGTCCAGAAGAAGTAAAGCCTGCTTGAATGTGGTTGATAAGGTAATAATATTGGTGTAAGAATTTATAGTTTTAATTTGAACATTTCACCTAAAATGTCATATGGTGTGTTTGAGTGTGATAGTGTTATGTTACAGAATTACATGCTTATGATTTTCTAATAAAAGATTCTGTAATAAAAAGGGGGCATTATTTGTGCCAGGCCTGTATAGCGTGAAAGAATATCAATCTAAAATGGAACCGAAGGATATTAAATGGAGACTCTCATACATGTACCCTCAGAAGAACAGAAATTATGAACTGAGAGATGGATTTCTCCTAAATGCCTGATTTACAGAAGACTGGGAGTTATCCCCTGACTAGTGAACATCCACCAAGAATCTCTCCTTGTCTTTCAGTTCTCCAGCCAATGAAATTACTGCTTAGATTCTAGCTGGACTTCCCCCCTCTTTGCTCTCCTTGTTCATAAATAAACCTCATCCCAAACCCTCAACAGATTGACCTGTGGTTTGTTATAGCATGATTTCCAGAATTGCAATTATTCAGCTATTTCCAAATAAACTCAATTTCTGGTAATTTGTGCTTACCTAGTGTACCTCTTTATTTAGGCTATATACATATATTTAGAACTCAGAACAAAATCCTTTGTTATTGGTATTGCTAACTACACCTTGATATGAGGAACCTAAGGTACAAAATAATAAACTATCAAAAGTAACATAACTATCAAATGGGTAGACCTCATTGCAAAGTTAATCCTTCAGAACTGAAGTCCTGTGCAGTTCTCAGTATGCCAGGAGAGAAAAATATCCTAGAATTCTTATTTAAAAAGTTATCATGCTTCCTAAATATTGAATGCTAGAATGTAATACTTAGGTTTCCTTATTGCTGTTATGTCCCAGTGGGGGTCACCTCTTTTTCTACATCCTTACTAATCATAGCTCCAGCCTTAGGTGATTAGGCAGAAAGGTAAATGAGATAAATCAATTGTTAAGACAAACTACTAGGTGAAACTGCATAAATGACTACTTTCAGAGGTTAATTTTCTCTTCTAGGGAAAGACTAGAATCCCAGGAGGAATTTCAACACCCTAATATATCATGAATTAAGCTCATGCCTTTGAAATTGCTGTATTTATTTTCACCTCAAGATAAGCTAAATGGAAGAACATCAGAGGGAACGAAAATAGAAGTTGGATTTGCCATTTTTTTACAGAAAAGTATTTACTCTGCAAGCCTTTTTCTTAATCATTTCCCATTGAAGAACGTAAAGCTCCTAAGTACCGTAATCGGGGGACATCTTCAAGAAATTCCAAACATGCCCTGGTGTTGAGGCATACACTATATTTCACATTACTCATCATTTCCACTGTTGGAAGCTGTATTCTCATGTATTAGATCATTAGCAAGATGGCATTTATCACTCAGTCATTGTTCACATTAGAACACTTACAAATATCTTTCCCAGCAGACCAAAAAGAAAGAGATCTAAGAGATCTGGAAAAAAAAAAAAAAAAGCTGAAACAGCAATACATTCGAAAATGTACTGACAGTTTGAAGATTCATGAAGTGGTGTGTGATGGTCTGCTAATGGCCAAGATGAAGTAGGCCCCACCATAGCTTATATCTTTCAATGCTAATAACTAAAACTTGGACCGAATACAAACGCAAGTGACAGAAAAGACTAAAAAACCCCCCAAAACAGACAGATTAAGGAGGGGAGCCAAAACTTGAAGAAAGTCCAGCTGGGTGGTGAGTTAGTAGTTGTTGTTTTTCCCCTCCTTTATCTCTCAGGTTTGATCTAAGAGCAAGCTTATCTCTAAACTGTGTGGTGGGCATTAATGGAAAAATCTCCCAGAGAAATCCTATTTTTAAAGGAATGCGCCTGGGGGAAAAAGAAACAACTTAGCTGGAGAATGCTGGAGGAATCCCTAGGGGGTGTGTTGTTGTTGTTGAAGTTTTGTTTTGTTTTTTATTTGTTTCTTTCCTGGACCTGCTCTGAAGACAGCCAGTGTTAACTGGGGACAGTGGCAGAGAGACCGAAACTTATCAGAGAAATGGATCACTCCTACAGTGCTGGCAGGGAAGTAAAATGCTACCACCTCTCTGGAAAACAGTATGGAAGTGTCTTACTAAACTAAACTTGCACTTACCATACAACTCAGCATTTGCTCTCTTGAGTAATTATCCCAGAAAAATGAAAACTTATGTTTACATAAAACCTTGTACAGGAATATTCATAGTGGTTTTATCTGTAATAGTTCAAATTGTAAACAACCCATATAACCTTCAATGAACAAAGAGTTAAACTCTGGTATATCTCCACAAAGAATACTACTCAATAATAAAAAGGAAAAAAAAAAGATAAATGCAACAATCTGGATGGAACTCAAGGGAATTATGCCAGGTGAAAAAAGTCAATCTCCAAAAGTCACACACTATATCATTCCACTTATGTAACATTTCTTCAATGACAATTTATAGAAATGAAAAACAGATTAGCACTTGATAAACATTAGAGAGCAGGTAAATAGGGAGATCAAAGAATGTGGCTGTGATTATAAAAGGGGTAGATGACAGATCCTTCGTGATAGAATTTTTCTGTATCTTGAGCATTATGGTAGTCACACAGTCTAAACATAGGATAAAATTCCACAGAACCAAATAACTATGTAAATGGTCAATAAACACATGAAAAATAAATGCTCAGCATCATTAATCATTAAGTAAATTCAAATCAAACCAAAATTATACAGCAGTTTATACCTAATAAGAGAGAGAAAGAGAGAAAGAGATAGAGATAAAAGAAAAAGAGAGGAAGGAAGGAAGGAAGGAAGGAAGGAAGGAAGGAAGGAAGGAAGGAGAAAGAAAGAAAAGAAAGAAAGAAAGAGAAAGAAAGAGAGAAAGAGAAAGAAGAAGAAAAGAGGGAAAAAAGGAAAAGGAAAACAAGTTTTGGTGAAATGTAAAGAAACTGAATCCTTGTATATTGCTAGTAAGAATGTCAAATGGTATAGTATGGAAAACAGTATGCTCATTTTTCAAAAAGATAAACTTGGAAGGACCCTATAATCTAGCAATTTCATCCTTAGGTATATTCCCCAATGAATTGAAATCAGGGACTCATACAGATATTTGTATGCCAGATATTTGTATTCATTCCAGTATTATTCACAATAGCCAAAAGATGGAAATTACCAAATGGTTCATCAACAGATAAATGAACAAACAAAATGCAGTAGGTATATACACAGTGGAATACTATTCAGTCATAAAGAAGGAATAAAGTTCAGATACAAGCTATTACATGAATGAACCTTGGAAATTCTATTAAGTGAAATAGGCCATACACAAGAAGGCAAATATAAGTCTGCCTATAGGAACTATCTAGAATAAACAAATTCTTAGAAGCAGAATGAAATTAGAGGTTACCAGGAGCTGACAAGAGAGGAAAATAGGGAGTAATTACTGAACTGTTAGAGAGTTTCTATTTGGAGTGATGAAAAAGTCTTGCAAATAGATGGTGGTGATAGTTGCATAAAATTGTAAATATAATTAATGCCACTGAATTTATATATATATATACATATATAATATATATACACATATATATATGTGTGTGTATATATATACAGATATGGATAAGATATAGATATAAATGTATATATACTTATACACACATATATTTATATATATGTGTATATATATATATACAGATATGGATAAGATATAGATATAAATGTAGGATTTGTTGGGAAATGAGAAAAAATGTGTTTACAAAGAGTCAGCATGAGGAACTTCTTTGGGGGTGATGGTATTTTTTTATTGTGTTTGTAATACAAAACTGTATGCATTTATCCATATTCATAGAATTGTATACCAAAACATATGAATTTAATTTTATAAAAATTTAGGTCTAATCCACTCCCCCAAAAGTAAAAAGACTTCAGAAATAGTTTATAGAAATAGAATGCTGTTATGCAGTAATATAATGAATGGATACGCTTCAATAATTTCCAAAGAAGTTCCCATTTTTATGTGATATTCTTATTTTACTGGGATCCTTTCCTTATAATCTGAAAATGTTCCCAAGTTATATGACAAAAATGCATAAGTGTTTCATTTGCGGGGACCTTGGCTATCTATCCAGGTTTTAACTATAATTTACAGAACATGTGCTTGTATAACATTCATGAAAATTAAACCAGAATATTAAGTACCTTATCAAGTAGAAGGAATTTCATGATATTCTAATGAAGAATACTTTTTTTACAGCTAATGTTAATTTTTTTAAAAGTTGTGTTTATTTACTTTTAGTGAGAGGGGAAGGGAGGGAGAAGGAGAGAAACATCGATGTGCTAGAGATACATTGATCAGTTGCCTTTCACAGGGCCCCAAATGGGGACCTGGCCTGCAACCTAAGCATGTGCCCTAACTGGGAATTGAACTGGCAATGTTACAGGTCACAGGTCAGCACTCAATCCACTAAGCCACACCAACCAGGGCTCATATTCTCATAGAGAGAGTTGGCTTAATCTTTTACAATTGACAGTCAAACGAAGCCGGTCATTATATTCAAACCTGTGCTTTGCCTCAGGTTCAATTCTGTTGCTATTAAAGGACAATGACCATTGGTTCTCTAAACCCTGCCATTGATCATGTTCAAAGTTATACCACTAAAAATTTTAGCAATTTTCATATGCTTGTGCTATATTTTTTCATTAAAATAAATCTCTAGCTATCTTTATTCTGTTTCTCCCTGAAGATTTATGAATTGCGTTATCTGTAACTATTTCTGATTTTCCATATTAGAAGTAATCATTTTTCTCCCAATGTATTTTTAATAAGTCCAGTTGGGAGGAGCATTATCATTTCAGTTCTTTCAAAGTATCTAAGTGTATAGAGGCTATTCCGCTAGTAACTTCCATGACACTCTTTTTTTTTCAGGGAATCATCCACATTCCATCTTTCACTTCTACTACCTCCCCCCGCTTATACTAATGATGCAGAACTCCTCTACAACTGCCCGCCTTGTAGTTCATGTTTTCAAACATGCCAAAACATGAAAAAGCACAGGATCAACAAAACTCATTCTTTATTAACCAGGATTCCTTATCTCCCCAAAAAATCAAATAAAAGTGCATTAAACTGTTTTATAACTCACAGAATCACACTGAAGTCACAAGTGTTCAGTTCAATGCCATGTGGAAACACCAGCTTCATTGATGGACTCACAATAAGCATACAAAATGAGATTTGTAGCTGGTGTGAGCTTGGATGATCTGTAGTCGGTATGCCATCTTTATGGAAATCTCACTGGAAAGAAAACTTATGTGTTTTCCTTTCCAGTGTGTAATATCACTTTCGGTTGAAACAGTGTTCACTGAGGTGAAACTCTGTGCATTGTGATTCATTGAAATTCACATCTGGATTTTACAGTCATAATCCAATGGTATTAAGGCAGAATTATCTACATGTACTAAAGGAAGGTCTTGTAATATTTCCCTCTGTCTTTTGAGGTAAGGCCTATTATAATGCATTTGTATCTTACAGTTGAGGCCTTTTAAGTTATGCATTACATATTCATAGGTTTTAAATTATCCACATATACCTGAAATAATGTTTACAAACCTTATGGCTGCTCTTGGGCCCTTGCTCCCCACCATTAGCATTTAAACAATGGGTACAGATGATATTTATATTCTTTTTGTATTTGTCATGCAGGGACACACACCACAGGCACTATAGGTGCAATTGTAAAATAAAAGGTTTCTTGGGCAAACTCACAAGCAGAGATGCCGCAGAGTGAATGACTCCTCCACCCTCTTGGCATTGAGTAGAGAGCCATGCTGGGGTACAGCACAGCTGGAGAGCCTTTGAGCTTAGCTTCTGGTATCAGACTCTTTCACTATTGAGCTAATTCAAAACTGCTATGCTAGCTGCTTGCTAAGCTATCAAAAGAGAGTGGGAGTGGGGGGAGGAGGATAATGAGCCTCAGAGCCATTTGAATTTGTCGCTGCTCAGTCTATCCCTCAGCCCTTGGTGGCTCATTAAGTATGCATCTTTCCATTAACTCTCATGGATTCCGGGTCACAGTGATTCTTGCATAATTACCTGGGAAGTCTCCTGCAGCTGGGACAGATAGCAAGCCATCGTTTGAAACAATTGGGAAAGGCCATTTTGGCCTTTTCATCCATATCTGAAATAAGAAATTTACACACTTTACACATTTCTGGGGTCACAGATATACAGGCCTGACTAATTGAGGCCTGTCATCCTTCTTCAGTTATAGGTTAGACTGTATATTCACTTTTTTAAAAAAGTTCATCAGAGACTCTGATATCACCCTTTTGTTATTAAAAGCAATTTCTGGGCATAGAAGAAGGTAGTCATACAACCTTGAGAGGAAAAGTCACTATCCAAAGTCATGCTTCTCCAGTAGTCCACAATCTAGGCAGCACACACTATCCATATACTCACTAAGGTCATAAAATGTCGATCTATACACCATTGCAAAAAGCAAACACTAATTTTAAAAATATTGAAGATGGCCAAAATCTTCCTCTTCAAATTCTCCTGGCTTACTGCCCCATGACTCCTGGGTACACTGCAACCACCAAGGCAAAGTAAATATAACAGTGCATAATTTTTAAAGAACAGCAGGGAGCCAGCCCAGGTTGCCTTGCAAGTATAGTTAATGGAGAGGCTAGAATAGGTGGCAAATAGAGAATTCTATGAGTGTCAAAACTTTTCTCATAGGGACTCCCTGTCACTCATGGTGGTTCTATCCCACTTGTTAAAGTATGGTAAGGAAAATGTTTTTCAATGGGAGCCATTGCAGTAGGTGTAGAAACCATAGCAAAGGGTCTTGAAGTTGGGGAGAGGAAATGGACTCAACTCCAAATACAGCACTGGCTAGTGGGCACTTATAGTTAAGTGGCAGGGTGCAGGTTAGTGGATAGAAAGTGACTAAAAGAAAATAACAGGACTAAGGGGGGATCTTGGCTAAATTGACTAACAGGATTCTTGCTGAAGGTAGGCCATGGTGACCAGACATACCTGGGAGATGGGAGAGGATGAGGAAACTGACTAGTTATCCAGAGTGATAAGATATGGAAAAAATTAAAATGTAGAAGTAAATATTTAATGACTGATTAATTATATCCCTATATTTTTGTTGCAATGTGGCACTCATTTAAGGACTTAAAAATGGAATATGTACAAAGATTAAATTCAGATATGGTAAATTGACTAAAGATATTTATTTTAATAAATAAAGTTTATAACTACACTATTGACATGTAATAATGTTATGATACAACAGTTAATCTTGTGAGTCTACACATCTGTAGTTAACTGTACATCTGTAGTTAGTGTGTAGAAACACATCTGTAGGTTCAAAGTTGAAAAAGACTGTGTTAAAACAAAAGTACTGGGACTTGCAGGTCAAGATTATAAGTAACAACAAACATATTCACTCAGCTACTGAATATATCAAGTGTTCTATTGGTAAGCTAAACCAACTTAACAGGGTTCTTGCTAAAATTGGTCAATACAAAGGCAAATGTGTAGTCCAAAAATGGAGGTCTAGTTGAAAAATTCAGGGGAGCCTTGTAGAGTTTAGTCCAGGAGAGATTCTTTGTCATGTAACTTTGTACCTATGTACATGTTTATTTCAGTCTATGCCAGAAATGCTGCTCTTTGATTAGGAGAACTAAAAGGTAGTCCACAGTATAGAACCATGAATGCTGTGGGTTATCAACAACTTATTCTCATTATGTTTGGCAGGTGGTTAAGGCATCCCATAGGGTTTACCCACCTTGGAGAAGGGTGTTTGTTTTGTTGTCTGTCTGTTTGTTTGTTTTAATCAGTGATTTCATGCCTTTTTTTTAAAGGTGAAAAATCTTGTTGACAAGGCCCTTACTTAGCTCACAGTTTGGGTAAAAATACAGGAAATTCATCTTGTAAGAAATGAGTACTGAGATCAAGAAACCAAGCTCAGCTCTTGATTAGTTATATTATGTCCATTTTTCAACAAATTATTTTTATGTTTACCTTTTCTTACGAGTTTATGATTCAGTGAAGATGGCGTATGGGAAAAGTCACAAAGTATGAGAATGAGTTACCTTTGGTAGGGCCTAGTCACACTTAGCACACAGTTAGCAGCTGTCAGTACACTTCAAAGTAAAGTTTTCAAGAACAAGAGCCAAGAAGCTGCTGAATACCAGTAAAGGCTTTTTGTTTGTTTTGTTTTGACATTGATTGCTTTTGGTGAGGATCATTACAGCTATAACATGAATCTAGAATTGGGATGTAAAGTTGTCTTACTATTACCCAGATACGTTTCAAGATTACGGCCTGCTAATAACTCTGGCCACCAATCTTGTGCCTTGGAATAATGGTTTTAGTAAAATTAGTATAGAACACATCTCCTCCAATGTCCAAAGAGGTCAAACAATTGATGGGCTTCCTTCTTTACAGTATGAGACAGAAATTCCAATGAATTATACTTAATATGCCATGAAATGTTTCTAAGGGCAGCAGTACAGTTAGCTCCTAAGGTTAACTGTATGCAGAGCCTTGGAGCCTATTCTTATTGAAGGTCCCATTCATATTTAGTCACTTGGGTTGGGACGCCATGTAATGTAATGAGAAGAGATTTTGCAGTAGGAATCAATATCCAAAATATCATTACTATCCTAGCCATTTACACCTCATCTAGAAAGCTTGAGTTTATCAAATTCCTGAGGACACTTCCCAGGAAAGCCTGGGGGAGTAAAAACACATTGTTACTTGTTAAGTGAAGATAAACTGATTTTTTTTTTTTTTTTTTTTTTTTTTTTTTTTAGTTAAGGAGTATAGAAAAGAGGACATTAGCAATGCCGAAGGTTACATATAAGATATCACTGGTGACAGCTATTTGGTCATTCACTGTAATGAAATGCCGTGTTACAAGAACACAGTTCCTTCTTTATAAGCCTCAACAGTCCACAGTAAGTCTCAAAATACCAGTGACTTTTAATGATTTTTCACTGGCCAGAATGGGGGTTTGTTTCATAGTACCCATGGCTCCAGTGATTCTTGGATCTGAAGAGTAATTTTTTTCTTCTTGTGAGAAGTGACATTATTTCACTATCACCACCTTGACAAACTTTAAGTTTACAAGCAGTTCTCAGCCACACAGTCAAATACTAGGGAAGCTGCCAGCAAGAATCACAAACAATATATCTTAACAGTAGGTCCAGGTACCCATGCATTCATAGCATTCATGTTAATTAAAAGTAGGATAATGCATATGAACACAGTTCAGAACCCCCTTTTTTGTCAGGCCCTTGCCCCAACAAAATGATTAACAGCTAGTTAAAAGGTTTCCTCATAATTTGCTAAATCCAATAATACAGGCTTCCACATTCATGCATTGGATTGTTTGCACTTTTCACTGCATAAGTAAATTCCAAGTGTTGATAGAAGGCAATCAGCCTGGATGCATTCCTGAGAAGACCCTATCTTGGTTTACCCAAATAATTTTATTCTGTAAGCAAAGTCCCTACCTTTTCTCCCCCAAAGTGCTGCTAGGTTTTATATTCTTAAATATCTTTTAGGTTCTTTCATCCTCAGTACAGGTATTGGCCCCAGAAAATTTCCTCTGTAATTATATCAGTCCTCTGGCCTTCAGTTCCTTTACATTAAATGGGATTCTTTCCCCTACCCAGCCTACTACACCCATCCCAACTCTTGTTAGCCCTGCCTTCTTTCCACTAGTTACTAATGTAACCAAGCAAAGTGGGGCCCGTGCTTGTGGCACCTTGCTGCATGACTCAACAATTGGTGTTTAGGAAACAGGTTTTTATTTACAGGGGTAAAACCTCAGGGCAGCTGAGAGCACTTCTGCGCTGAGTCCTGTTCTCCCACGAGACCCAGAGCTTCCCTTGCTCCCCACTAGTGTATAAACCAAAACCAAGCTCCATAGTGCCCTATATCCTTATTTGCTCTTAAGCCAGCTGTACAAAGAGATCTCCATCTCCTCTGGAAAGTACATTAGTGGGTGTCAAAGTCACCATCTTCTCGCAACAGATCTTTCCTTCAGTTATCTGGGGTACATTGTCCTCAGCCTTCATGTAGTAGTCCAAAAACAAAACAAAACAAAACAAAAAAAAAACCTGTGTCATGTTGCACTGGATCATGGTGAAGTCCTGGAAAAGACATGTCCCAAGAAAGGGGCTTCTCTGGACATCCTCCAGAGAAGTGGAAGTCAGCGTTCCCCAGTCAAGGTTCAGCATTCCAGGCATCTCCCCCTAATCCATGTTTGTTTGGTTCAGCAGGTTGTCACTATTCCAGCTCCATCATCTTTGCAGGATCGGCTTCAGGCTCCATCAGCTCTCTCCTTACACCCTTTCAGACTGCATGCCTGCTGCTCCTTTTACTCTCCCAGCCCTTATGGTGGACCAAAACCAAAACCTCTTCTCTTTCAGACCTCCCTTATTTTAAATGTTGACCTGGCACTTCCTGCATGTCCTCATATCCGACCCCTCCTACAGTGGATTACTTTTTCCCGCTGCCTCATATCTTCTTACCTTCTTTTGGCTGTCATCTTCAGTCAGGGCAAGAGTACCTCATGACCCAGAAGCCTTCATCTCCCTGCCTCTTGTACAGGCACTGTATACATTCCCAGCTATGGCAGGAGACCCTATACATTCTGAAAGTCACATACTCCTTTTGCCTGGGAAGGTAGCACAGCTATTATCTTGTCTTTTGTTATGCAGAGTATCTTAAACACTGTATCATCTCCTTCCCCCATCCCCCAACTATGGGCTGTGGGGACTTTGGGAACCCTTAGCTCTGCATCCCATTACCCTAACAGCCTCCTTACTGTATTTTGTTTCTATCTCAGGAAATTCATAATTCTGAGATCTTAGATTATGGAGTTTGCTGTCATCTTCTAAACCAATGCACAGATCTGAAGAGACCTTACAGAGACCTATTGCCTTTAGAGCTCAGAACACTGAGAACAACTCACCTAATCTGCATCTATAAAAGTTACCAGCCCTCCCATTTTACTTCCTCTAAAAGAGAATATAGCTAAATGCTGCTACTTCCAAAAACAGTGGCCCAGAGTGGAGTGGTGTAAACTGATGGTTGCCTATTGGTTTCCTATTGTTATGTAAAAGAGCCTTTGACCCACTTCTCCAAATGTTAAAAAAAAAGTGTTTTAGAGGAAAATTCAAGGCAGTAAGTTAGGTGGGGTGAAAAAAACATTGGTTATCTGTGTAATTGGCTTTATCTACTCTCTTGTCTATATACAAGAAGGCACATTTACAACTTAGAGAAAGGTCTCCTACCTAAATCAAGATCACATCCTCCCACAGAGACTGGAAGAGAGAGACACTATCTTCCAAAGTAATTACCTTTCTGGTTAAAGATTTGTCAATCTTATTTATCTTTTCAAAGAACCAGCTTTCGGATTCAATCTGTATCATTGTTTTAGACTTTATTTCATTTATTTCTGCTCTGATCTTTATTATTTCCTTCCTTCTTCTCACTTTGGGCTTTGTTTGTTGTTCTTTTTCAAGATCCTTTAAGTGTAAAGTTGGATTATTTATTTGAACTTTTTCTTATTTTTTGAGATAAGCCTGTAATCCTATGAATTTTCCTCTGGGATTACTTTCCCAATGTCCAACAGTTTGGGATTGTTGTGTTTCTATTTTCATTTGTTTCAACATATCTTTTGATTTCTTCCTTGATCTCATTGTTGACACATTCATTGCTTAATAACACATTATTTAGCCTCCATGTCCTTGCATGTTTTTCAGTTTCTTCTTGTGATTGATTTCTAGTTCCATAGCATTGTGGTCAGAGAAGCTGCCTGATATGATTTCAGTCTTCCTAAATTTATTGAGACTTGTTTTATGTCCTAACATGTAATCCATCCTGGAAACACTCTATGTGCACTTGAAAACTAAGTATGCTCCCTTGTCTGTAACTATCTGCTTTTCTCTTGTGGCTTCTAGTGTTCGCTCCTTGTCATTAAGCCTTGTCATTTTAATTACGATGTGTCTTGGTGGAGGCCTCTTTGGGTCTAACTTATTTGGGACTCTCTGAGCTTCTTGGACTTGTATGTATTTTCCCTTTACTAGATTAGGGAAGATTTTGGTCATTATTTCTCCAAATATGTTCTTGATCCCTTGCTCACTATCTTTTCCTTCTGGTATTTCCATGATGCTGATGTGGTTATGCTTCATGTTGTCCAAATTGTGTTTTAAGTGCTCCTTATTTCTTTTTTTTCTTTTTGCTGCTCTTCCTTGGTGGCTTTTTCTACCTTGTCTTTAAGCTCTGGCTCTGAACTATTCAAGTAAACATCCTTCAAACTATACAGAGAGATACTAAACATGGAGTCAGGGTCACTGAGCCTAAGAAATGAAGTCAGTAAGAAAATTAATTAGGAGTTGGGGATCCCAACATCACCCACATTGAATAGAAAATGGAAAGTCAGACTCTGGACAGGTAGCTCAGTTTGTTAGAGCACCATCCCCTTACTCCAAGGTTGTGGGTATGGTGCCTGATTAGGGCACATACAAGAATCAACATAAATGCATAAATAAGTGGAACAACAGATCAATGTTTCTCTCTTTCTCCTTCTCTCTTCTTCTCTCCCTCTCTCTCTCTCCAATCAATAAATTAAAAATTTAAAAAGTAAAGAAAATGGAATGTGGGTGAGGCAAGGGAACCAAGTATCAATGTGACCTCTCATGACTCAGGGCATTCTTTTGCCAGCCACTGAATACCTCATGCATGGCATATATCTTCAGACTCTGGCATTAAGTTGTTTCTCTTGCTAAGGGTGTGGTGTTCCACTCACCCAAGAGCTGCGTTCTCTTTGACTTGAGTGTTCTTGACCTGAAAAATACTTTGAAACATAGTGTAAATAACTCATCTAATTAACCCTGACTAATGTCCTCAATTTACTGAATTTCACATATTTTCATGCAAAACTACAAAGTCTTTGAGACTGATGCTTTACTCTAAGGTCATTCAGGTATGTAAGCACAATTTACAGAGCATATGGATGGAGTCATCAGACTCACCAGAGAAAACAAAAGTAGCAGATGAACGCATGCAGTCAAGCAGAAAGAGAAGGAGAAAGGGCATCTACTTCCCTCCCCTTTACAATATTCACCATTACCTGGGATTAAATCAGTTGGCACCTTTTCCATTTTTCACCACAAATATATTAAAAATGTTTAGATTCACCTCAAGTGGAATATTAAAATAAATCTTTTCCCTGCCTTTTACTGACATGCAGTGCTGCCATTTAGATTTTCCAAGACTCAGAAATAACCCCATCATTTATTTTCTTAAATTTCTCTGTGGCTCTTCCCAATTTCCAAATAAAGTCATCAAATTCCTTAACCAAGAGAAGAGCATAACATACCTCAAACATATTTCTCTTTCCCCATTCTACACCAGTGGGGCCTTGTGTGCTCTCGCCATGTTAAATGTATCTACCGGAATGGTGCAGTACAGTGAAAGTGCCAAACACATTCCTCTTGGCTATTCCGTAAATGAAGTTGTTTTTCTATCCCACAAGAGACATTAATCAGCAACTAATACGATTATTATTCGAAGCAAAGAGATGGAATTTTCACTGATGGAGTCAAAGTCTCTCATCTGATTTCCCTTAAGAGCAGAATATAACTTCTATTGGGATTGGATACATTGCATTCATCTTTTTTCCACACTGCCTATATTATAGAGCCTGGCTCATGTTTGACCTTCAATAAGAGTGTGTCAATTGAATGAAATGAATTAGTTGTGAATGAATGAGTGGATAAATGACTCTGTGGAACAACTAGTTAGAATTAATTTATACCTCTGGAAAATAGAAATGCAAATGTTCACTCCAAGGCATCAAATTAATGATGTTAACCTGAATTAACCATGCTGGATAACCAGGTTAATAAAGCACAGATTCTTCCCACACAGATACACAAAAACACCCACACATGCTGTAAAGTATATACATGGGAAGAATGGCATAATATTAAAGATTAAATAATAAAGATAAAAATATTTTATCTTACTCTTCTACTTTGAAATGCAGAAAAATGCATTTGTTTCCTGCAATCACTTTTTCTAACATTGTTTTTTAGTGTGTTGTATTGATTGATCTTCATCAGTTTTAGCCTTGAAATGATAAAAAGGGTGGAATATAAACAAGGAGCTGCCTGTACAATATTTAGGTGGAGAACATTTATCAGTGTGAACAGCTCTAACTTAAAAACAGTAAGAAGAGTATTCCCCCAAAGCCCAAGTATAGTTCTCAGCTTTAATGAAAAAGAGACAATTAGAACAAAGGAACTTGCTCACTTTAAGTCACAATTCATCAAGCTGTCAAAGACAATAAAATGCTACATACCTAATCTTTCCTGTTAACCATAATGTAGGCAATGCAATTACATTGTTGCAGCAAATTGGCAAGAATTAGAGGAAGAATTAATGTAAAAACCTTTTAAATTTTTCTGTTCCAGTAAATGGTGTTATTCATATTTAAAAATCTGGTAAAGAAATATTAAGTATTAAGTGAATTAGCAATGAAAACTTCTTACTAGGCTCATTTTCTTGCTAAGAAGTATTAGATATATTTTTAAAGAATATAAGCAAGGAAAAATTGATCAGCACCATCAAAATGATCTGTTAAAATTAAAACCCAGAGATAATTGGAGGTGAAATGGAAAGTAGCAACACAAACACTTTATAATACGTAGAAATGCAGGACTGATAAATAGAATCTGAAAATTGGTCAAAATGCTTTATGTATGCTTCTTTTATAAATGACAAATCCATATACACACAGAAGAAGAAACTGTAGTTGACTACAAAATCATACAATTAAACATAAAGAGTATTTTCTAAATGACCTATATTTGCAAAACTCAGAAAAATAAAACATTGATTGGGGACCTACTAATGCCAGGCCCAAGGATTAAAAAGATGAGGAGGGGTTGTGTCTGGATGGGAGGAGCCCACCATCCCCTGAAGGATGCTCTGTATAAACAAAACATTGCAATCTATAGTCGGTACACATATACTGAGAAAAAAAATGGGGAACATTTATTTTTCATGTGTTATCTAATCTTGCTTCAAGTCTCCACCCTGGTGCATAACAATGATGAGCTTTGTCCTTCAAGTTTGCTTGTTATTCTCATTTTAATTTGGTGATTATTCAGTTAATTGAAAGTTAACTCCCAATCACTGCTGTTTCTCCCATCTTCACTCCTGTTTCACAAGAAACCAGTGCACATGAGGAGAGATGAGGCTTACAGGACACTGAGGATGTAGACACACTTTCCAATCTGCATGATGTCCTCTGGACCCTGGCTGCTCTCTGCTGTGGGTTCCACAAACTCTATTCTCCTTTACTGTCTCATGGACACCTCAATTCTTTTTGCAGTTTAGGTTCCCTCTATGTTCTCATCATAATCTTGTCCATGTGTATATTTTGCCCCACCAGATCCATATCCCCCCAATCTGCTTCCTGAGCTTATGAGCCAGCAGTATCAGTCACAATCCTCTAATATCACGGAAGGATGCTTTATCTGCCTCTTCCACACACAGCAAAACAACCACTGGCTCCAGCTCCAGTGCTCTACCTCTTGCTCAGATTTTAGGGAAGAAACACTTCTTTCTAGTAAGCAAACTACATACAAAAATTTCTCACAAGTATTATCCTTTTTAGCCATAACCTCATTACAGGTATGGCATAGGAAGACAACCTTAATACTATAAAAGCTTAAACAAGGATCATTAAATTTATTTAAGAGACTGAAGAAGGCATGTAAAAGAAAATATGCAATTAGAATGGTAAAAGTGAGCAGAATTTCCAAACATTGTAATGAAAAGGCTAGAGTATAAAGGTCCAGGAATTTTGGCTAGAGCTTAGGTTTTACCTCTTCTTCTTTCTTTCAAAGAAGTTTATCACTAATAAACACTTTGCGCCCCACACTCAGTTGCAGGATACCCCATAAATGGGGCCAAGAAAGTAGGTCATAAGATTGGGTGTTGGGACTAGATGACTCAGCATCCGCAGACACTGAGGAATACCCTCTTTTGTGGTACATCACAAATGTTCTTCCCAGAAGTTGACAGTTAACACTTAACTGGTGGTAAGTTAGAAGGGTATACCTGGGCAGCGAGTAATAAATTAGTGCAGTTAAATATCAGACATTGTAAATTAGGGAGGAACTAGTAGGTGTAAGGATAACAGGATCAGGTGGCTATGGTGAAGGCCCATTGATTCTCCACTTGGAAATAAACAAGCATCTGAGGTAACAGGCAACCAAAATCTAAGTGTGAAAACTAAAAGCCTGTAAGGTTATTACCTGTATGTCAGGGCAGAAAAAGGCAAAGACCAAGCCAAGGACCAAATGGTTAAATGACTAACAAACAACAAAGTGAATTGTTCAATCAAGGCCAGTCAGTTACACCAAAGACAGGGCTCTGATTAGGAAAACCTCAGACCCTGACATGAGATACGGCTGCTTTTCCAATAGGTATGGAGTAGGTCCCAGGGTCCAAGGGGTGCACAAGGGTTGATGTGTCTGTAAAGGAAGAACCTGGTCAGATTTAATATTTTTCACCAAGGTCACATCCTTCCTAGGATAGTCCATACATAACTGGTTACTGAGTGAGAAGGACAAAGTTTACACAATTCAGCCTGATGTACAATACTCAAACACAAACATGTGAACTTGTTCCAGAGTCCCTTGTTCGTTTTGTAGAAGCTTTGTCTAGTCTGTTTGACCATTCCCTCTGTCCAAGCCTACCTCCTCTCCTTTTCTATCACAGGTTTCTACCTCTAATGTACATCTTGAACCCCAAATTCCATCTCAACAACTGCTTCAGGGATACCAAAGTGCAGCTCTAATGGTTCAAAGAGAAACTGTAGGACAACTATTAACCTGCAATAAGAAGAGATGTGTTTTACTGCTTATAAATAACAGTTAATGAATAATCAATAAGTAATATGGTCATTTTGCACTTCTAAGAAAGAATTTTTATCATCTCTGAAACTATTCAACTTTTTGTTGGTTTGAAACCTTGGAAATTTCCCAGGGAAACTCTGAAAGTGGTCCCCCAGAGGGCAAGGAGAGCCTGAAGAAAGAGGCAGGGTACTCCACATCCATAGGTGGCAGGTTTAAAAAAACAAGGAAACTTACTTATGAGGCTTGTCTTGCGAAGCTGTAAAAGGATTAAATGTCCACACCTGGCCACAATCGTAAAAGTTTATATAGAAGCCTTAACAGGAGTCAGTCACATATTCAGTCCAGAAGTTCTCAACCACACATTACTCCCTCAAGGCTATGTCCTTGTATGGGAAATTCTGGGTGGAACATACATTCCAAAGACAGGGGAGAGGGTGAGGCTTGCGTGGGTCCAGCTCTGAGGCCAAACAGTGGTCACATCCTCTCAGATCCTCCAACATTCTTCCAAATGCCAAAACAAAATATTATATTATAAGATTCCACCTCGATTGTCCTCTGGGGTGTTTCTATGTCTTTGTATAAAACCATTCTGAGATATCAAACTAAGATGAGAATTAAAATTAACAATTGAATTTTGGAATCTGTAGGTCATTGGTGGCCTTGATGGAGAATTTTTATAATGTAGGAGGGTCAACATACTGAGTAGGTGTAAGAGAGAATAAGAGAAGATAAATTAAGGTGCATCTATAAGCAACTCTTTTTAGGATTTTTGGTATAAAGAGGATGGAGAAGTGGGAACATTAATGAAGAAAAAATGGGGCAATATGTCCTTTTTAAAAGGACAGTGAAAAGACGCAATAAATGGATTCTAGGCTACCTTTTAACTTAAAGATTCACTGTGATGATCACGTGAAGAACAGTGCAAAATGCACTATCCTGCCTTGCTGGGTCATGTTTGTTTGATTGTTTGTCTGCTGTTGTTCTTTTTGTTTTTTTCATATGAAGGTTTTCCCAAAGACTTCGACACACAATTATCATTTAAAAGGATGCCTATTTTTCATTGAAGTATTTAAAATTATGATCCACTCCCTTCTACACCTGCTCACTTATAATACTCTTCAACACTGCTCATTGTTAAACACCCAAGTTAACTTACAATCTCTTAACAGGTTAAACACTAGCACTTAACTCCTAAAGTATATTAGCGACAAATTGAACATTAAGTAAAAAGCACTCAGGGCTGTTTAAGGCTTTAGTGCCTTCTTACAAAGTTATGATATTTGCAATCAGAAAAGGTTTTCATTAGCTCTTATGAAAATAATCCATAGACCAATGTTTCTAATTGGAAAATTTTCTTTTTAGAGCAGAAGCTGAATCAAGGCAAGGATTTTGGGTAAAGAAAACAGTTCCCTTACCTTCCAGACCTATTTATTTTTTACTCTTTCTGGCTATTTGGCCAGGAATAATCAGGGACCCTGGAATGCAAGTTATGTTTAATAGATTCTAGCAGCAGCTGTTTGCTTGGGGAGGCAGATGAGTGTCTGAGCATCAACTACACCCACTACCGGAGTAAGTAGACAACTAACTAACTCCTTAGAGTGGCTCCTGGAGGTAATTGCATTACCACTTTCCTTTCCAATTCTCTGCCCGGCTACCCAGAGATGAGTTCTAAATGCCCAGGGCTCAAGGTGAAGCAATTGAAGCTAAGGCGAAGAGTTATCCCAATTTCCTGTGAATTTATATTGTTAACAATTTAACATTTCAAAGGATTTTGGAGCAAAGCAATCAACTATCTGCTGGAGTTGGACAGGACACAAGACAGAGATTGCTGAATCAATATGTAGAACCCTGACTGACAATTTAGGTAATTTGATGCAGGATTTGGGACAACAACTAGAGATAAATTACTTAAAGCAGTTGGGAACCAAAATTGTGTTCAGAAAGAGAGATGTATTTTCTTGAGAGGAATGAAGAGAATTGTACTGACGGGAAAGTGATGGGCACAGACAAAACCCTTAAAATTATTCTATGTGCAACTATAGAGGGTGGGGAAGTATTGTGAAGTACTTGTAAATCAACAGTGATATGAATGACTCCTATTTAAATTGTATAACTACCATATTTTTTGGTCTATAAGACACACTCCCCCCCCCTCAAATTTGGGAGGAATAATGGTGGTAAATGCTGCTGTTGAGTTCTGTTTACATTTACATTGGTGAAATATTATGTTATTTATGTTATTAAATATTTTATCACATTTTTTGCTTCAAAAATTTTTTGCCTATTTTCCTCCTCTAAAACCTAGGTGCATCTTATGGTCTGAAAAAGATGGTATATATAACATGGCTTCAGTATAGGAAAATTTCATGAAGAAGAAAATGCAGTATATAAAATTCATATGTTTGTCCTCCTCAATAATGATGGAATCCTTTTAAAATTCAATTTGACTTATTACAAATCTGTGTAAAAATATTTTATTAAAATTTGTTTGTATTTCAATTACCTTGTATTTGTGTATTAAAGGAAGGTTGTCTCTCCCAACTCCCAATTAACATTCCTCCTATAATGCAATGTATTCAGAAGGTACAAAAACCAAGATAAATTGATCTGGCCACCTGGCCAACCCTAGAATATATGAGGTGAAAAGGAAGGAAAAAAGGATGGAGAAAGAAAAATACTCAATTAATTATTCACTGTCACAGCCATTGTGAATTAAGAGAAGATGCTTTCTTTTCACAAGTGTGAGCAAGCAAACATTTGAAAGAGCTTGCTTTGTTTTTGTACTACTTCAGTGAAGACATAAGAGAGAGAAAGGTAAGTGCTTTCCAAGGTGTAGCAGAGATTTGTTTTGTCTTTTCAGATCTCTAATTGAATCTTGATATCCTTCTGAGGAATTGCCTTCCCCAGTATGGTCTACTGCTGCCATATTCAATAGATGATATATGATATGGGCTAGGCCAAGTAGGTACTTCCTCATGAGCAGAAGCAGAAACAGACCAGATGTAATTGGAATCATCCCACTAAATAGCCATAACTCACCCAGACTGTCACTTTTCCTAAACTCTTGTGCTCCTTGCTTTCTAGTTTCTAGGATTATACCCTGTTCATTTCCAAGTCCTGTGTTCATATCTAGTATCCCATGAATTCTGCAACCTTTAATTATTACCCTAATAAATTCACTTTTGCTTAATTGAAACAAAGTTGATTTTTGTTATTTGCAATCAAAGATCCCAAAACTCATACACAAGATCATAACTGACTGACCCCAATATTGATAATTTTACTGGGTATTACATACCATCCTACTTCTCCATGAACATACATGTTTCTGTACAGGTATGAGAAATCTCAATGTGAGTTACCCAACACTTGTGTTATATCTTGACCACTTTCTTTAATGTCTTTAGCAATTTGTGCACACCATTATGGTAGCAAAACTGATCCTTTTCCTTGTCATCCATTCTTGATGAAATTGGTCAACAAAGAGTACAGTAACAAATTACAAATAACTAGAAATTATTTTTAATACTTCCCTCTTTTTCACTGCCTTACCGAATACCTTACTAAGTCTTAATGACTATAACTTCTAACTGTCTCTCAGATCTATATATAGAATGCCATCTAACCACCACCACTCACCTGGATGATGGTCATTTTTCTCCTAAAATACCACAAAAGCTGTCTAAAGGTTCTGCTCATATTTGCGTGTGCCTCTTCCCAACATATTCTCCATATATGACCACCAGAACAATTGTAATGGAATAATTGTTTAAGCACTCCATGTTCTCCTTTAAACAGTATCTTCTCAGAATTCTTAGGACAATGTCTGAAATTCTTTATATGCCCTCCAAGGTAACAACTCTGACACCCTTCACTCAAACCCCTTATGTCAATAACAGCTGCACTTTGCTCACTCTGCTCTCTCAACTCTGAGAAGGAGCTGTTTCCTCCCATCACAGGGCCTTGGTACCTACCCCTATATATTTTACTGCTGGTCTCTTTTCCATCTTTTTTTTTTTTTTTAAATTTTTATTTTCATTGTTGATCTTGTACAGTTTTCTGTCTTTTATTCTCACCCGAACCCGCCACCCCAGCCCTCCCCACCTCCCTCCCATTTCCACCCCCCCCATAGTTTTTGTCCATGTGTCCTTTATACTTGTTCCTGTAAATTCTTCCCCTTTTCCCCTGAAATTCCCTCCTCTCTCCCCTCTGGTAACTTTCAGCATGTTCCCAATTTCCATGTCTTTGGTTATATTATGCTTGTTTGTTTGTTTTGTTGATTAGGTTCCTGTTAAAGCTGAGATCATATGGTATTTATCTTTCACTGCCTGGCTTACTTCGCTTAGCATGATGCTCTCAAGTTCCATCCATGCTGTTGCATAGGGTATGAGCTCCTTCTTTCTTTCTGCTGCATAGAATTCCATTGTATAAATGTACCACAGTTTTTTGATCCATTCATTTACTGATGGGCACCTAGGTTGCTTCCAACACTTGGCTATTGTAAATTGTGCTGCTATAAACATAGGGATGCATAGTTTCTTTTGGATTGGTGTTTCAGGGTTCTTAGGATATAGTCCTAGCAATGGAATTGCTGGGTCAAAAGGTATATCCATTTTTAGTTTTTTTAGAAAATTCCATACTGTTTTCCATAGTGGTTGTACCAGTCTGCACTCCCACCAGCAGTGCACTAATCTTAAGCATCCTTCAGATGTCAGCTAATATTATGTTCTTAGAAACACTTCCCAAGCTTCACCAAGTAGATCAAATCCCTCCAGTTGCTCTCTTCAGAGCCACAAACCTTTCTTGACACCACTTATCTTAGATACATTTGCATTGTAAGATTATTTGATTAGTTATTTTTACCCCTCTCCCAACAATGGAGTCTCAGCTACATGAGGGCAGGGAGAACTAAGTGCAATGTCTGACATGTGTAGGCACTGGTAATAAATGAATGGGGTCAATATTCCCTTGGAAAATATGAATTCCTTGAGGACAGGAACTATAATGTCTGACACGAGTGTTCAAAAACCAATTGTTGCTGTATGAGGGGGGACTCAAAAAAACACTGAATTATCTTCCGTAGGGTGGGCTCCCTATAGTAGAAGCTTCTCCTGATAGGTAAGTGTTCTAGGAACCCATTTTATCAGTGTATCAGTATCACAACAACCAGATGGTGTTGTTGTGAGAGGCTGCATTTGGCTTTGGTGAAAAAGTTTTTGAAGACTGTTTCAATGCATTTGCCCACTTCATGATGGGTGATTTACAAGCACACCTGCCCACACCGTGCTGAGTGTTCAGCAGTTTTTGACCAAAGATGGCATGACCCCCATGCCCCACCTTCCCTATTCACCCTATCTCACCCCAAGTGATTTTTATTTTGTTTCCCCAGATGAAAAGAATCCTCAAAGGGAAACATTTTGGCAATGTGGAAGAGGTAAAACAAGAATGAAGCACTAAAAGGCATCAAAACTGAACAGCTCAAAAAATGTTTTGAGCAGTAAAGGTCTCGATAGGCATATGGTATCAAATGGAGAGTATTTTGAAGGTGACTGAAGTTAAAACATGCAAGAATAAATCCACAATTTTTCTAAATAAATAAACTCCATTTGTTTTGGGTCCCCCTTGTACCTTTCACCGGGGTTTAGTAAGGAAGTTTTCTACCTTAACATTTGATGAAGGTTATACATACTTCCTTTATTGCTCAAGATTATGTACACATTTTGACCACAATCTAATATTGCATAATTTTTTAAAATTATATTTAGGATCAACAAGCCAGGCATGGTAGTCAGTAATCAACAGTTTATGATAATTTTTTGACAGAAAATATTTCAGAAAATCTGAAATCATCCACTTCAGTAAAATAATTAACTTTTCCATTAGCAGAATACATTATGTGAAAATGCCTATTAAAATTTTTAATATGTTTAAGCAAAATCCTAAATTAAATATCAGCCCTAGACCAGTGAACTCCCACATACATGTCTTTGATTTTCTAGTGGCAACCTAGAGGTGTAGATTGAGACTCAAATCCCAGCCCAGATGTCCGTGATCCTCCTGAGGACCTCTGTGTTTGATGAGCCTTCCTTAGTCTGCTCTCAATTTTCAGAGTCTGCCCTGGTACTCTGAAGCTGACCAGCGTTGGCAATTGTCTCTGACTGAAGATGAGCCATTTTTCCCATGTATGTGGCCCTGGTTCCACCAATGGAGTGGCAAATCTCTTTCTCCTGGGATTATTAGTTCTCACTTGATCTTCAGAAAGATTCAAAAACAAAAAAAAAAATGCTTAAGGAAACCAAAGGACCATATGATCCAATATTCATATGATACATAAAGTCAGGGAATATGTTTCTAGTGCATCTTTGGTACATAGTAAAGCCTTAATAAATATTTGTGGCTGGAAGAGATTTTTTTTTTCCTCTGACTCCTATTTTGTTTTGTCCATGGTGAGAGGGAACTAAGATAGCTTCACTTAATCTAAGCTAAGAAAGGCTGTCAACTTTGGTATAAGAAAGGTTTATTTACCTATAGATGCTACTTTCTGAAAACAAACAAATGATGTTAATCTTATGCCTACAAAGGAATATTAAGAGATTGACTCAAGCCTGCTTTCAGAAAACAATTATACCATCACTCCCATTTTTTGTCAATTAAACCTGTGCTATTTGACTAGTTATTTCCTAACTCTTAGATAATGCAAATCTACACCTTTTTTATAAGACAATGGTTTTACCCTGAAAGTGTTGGCAGCCATCTTGTGATATTTAAAGCTGAAGAAGAAAGCCAAATCTAAGAGAAAGAAGTTGAAAAACATGGAGTGATGCAGTCCATGATGAAAATGTTTCAGCCTCAGACTACACTGTGCCCAGATCTATTCAATTATGGGAGCCCACAGTGTTCCTTTTACTTCGGTTATATATTTTTTGTTCTATGGATAACAGATCTATGATCTTCCAAGTATGCCCAAGAAAGTCATCTCCCAGGTGACTAATTGCTTCCTCGTATGTAGTACTTAGAAATGTCTTATCACCAATTTCCAAAACACAAATACACTCACTTAGGAAAGAATAAGCCCTGGCTGGTGTAGCTCAGTGGATTGAGCGCGGGCCTGCGAACCGAAGGATCGCAGTTCGATTCCCCGTCAGGACACATGCCTGGGTTGCCAGGCCAGTTCCCGGCAGGGGACATACAGGAGGCAACCGCACATTGATGTTTCTCTCCCTCTCTCCTTCCCTTCCCCTCTAAAGATAAATAAATAAAATCTAAAAAGAAGGAAAAAAAAGTACTTAAAAAAAATCTTTAAAAAAAAAGGAAAGAATAATAGCTACATTTCAAAAACTCATCGACCGCTAGAAGTGGAATAACAGGAAAGAATTTTCTTTTTACTTCTTCAACTCTGATGGTGAGGAGGTGTTTTGATGTTGCCATGATTATTTTGGAAGATTTAGGCTTATTCCTCCCAAAGACAGGAGGACATAGTTGATATCAGCTACACTGCAACCTACCCAAGGATTTTCATCAAGATCTTGACTTTAAAGCTACATGCCAGGATGGGCCCAAGACCGTAAAATCCTGAGAAGGACACAGACAATCAGAAAAGATGTGGAAGGAACTATCGCATCAGGGTTGGGGAGTAATGGAGTAAACGAAGAGATATCAGAGAAAAATGCTTTCTAAATGTCAGTTATAACTAGGAGCATTGTGTACACTGAAACATGACAATATGAAAAAGAAAGAACACTTCAAAACATCTATCAGTCTCCACTTTTTTTAATGAAAAATAAGATATCTTCCCTCTGCTAACAGATTGTTCCTGCCAAGCCTTTCAAATTGTGCAAGACATAGCAAAGCAGTTAGACAATTAACAGTCCTGGAACATGTTTAAGCATTTTTTCTCCATTCTTGCAAACTCGAGTCCCATTTCTGGTTTCCTTTGTTTGTTTTATCATAAATCAACAACTATATCTAACACACACACACATACACACACACAGAATCTCCAGAAAAGCCTTAAATAGGAAAAATATTTACTTCACTTGTCCATCATAAAATCTATGCCAGAATCCGTAGGTGGTCTTGCATATAAAGGACCTATATCTCCATGTTTTGGGCAAATTTCTTCTTACTCATATGCAGTCACAGCACTTTCTCTCTATCCCTCCCTGCTCCTTAGAATTGCTATGCAATGGAATTTTACTAAAAACTGTATTAAGGAGTCAGTACTTCATTGTTGGTTTTAAATACAATAATTACTTATGTTTAAAATAACTATATATAGACATAATGTACATTAGTACCTCAAGACATCTTTTTCCTAAGGAGTTGTACAAATTTCAATGCCTTTCACATGCAAACACCATCAAGTCACACACACTTGGAGCAGGAAGAAAGGTAATGGGAATGTATTGTCTGTCCTGTGTCTGGAGGGCAGTTATTTTCTCCCCACTCTCCAAGGAGAGATGTAAACTGAAAAAGAAGTGCTTACCCAAATCAGCCATGGGTATGGAAATGCTTTTGGAATTTTTCCAAAGATTTTAACCAAATATTCAGCCCGTAACAAGTATTCCCTGTGGCACTGTTGAAGCATGCTGCAGTTGAACATTATAAATGGAAGCCAAATCACACACTTATGTAAAATGACTGGTATAGCAGAAAAACAAGTTATGTATTTAATAAGCAATCTCAAGCTTATAATGTAGTGAAACCCACTTGTAATTTCTTTCATAGTTTTTTTCCCTGCACACACTGTTCATTTTTAAAGCCCTCTACGAGGCTTTTATAAAAATCAACTGAGCAGATACCCCATCATTCCAATTTTCTTTGGCCATTGTTTTGAAAAACTATACTCCCTTTTGCGAATATTAGTCATACTGAAATGCATGAAACATGGTTGTATAGCATTCTTTAAAGCATGGTTTTTACTTATGAAATATGTATATTAAAAAAATAAGCCCCTAATATGTGCTTGCGCTCAACATAGTCATGCTTTCTCTCTTTCCAACCTGTTGGATACTTTTATACACAAAAGCTGTTCATCTCCATTTTGTCTACCAAATAAAGGCTGTTTCAGTTCCTCCTACTGACATTTACTCACCCATGCTTCTGATTGCCTTAATTAGGTAGCACAATGGGCATTTTTTGCCAATTAAACATAAGGTTACTGTTAAAAATTAAAATATTGGCTACGGCAGTCAATTCTGAAACAGACTAACCCAAAATTCCACCAGCATTTTTAAGCTATCTGTTCAAAGGTGAGACTATCCATTGTTGCTTTAAGCAAACTCTTTACTCGCTGAGTTTCCTCTCTACTGAATTATTTCATTAATTCCTATGACATTTCACTTCTCTTTAATTAGGTAATTATCTAACGCCATTTGAGCTATTTATAAATGTGTTTTCATGCATCTAACTTCTCAGAACACATTATTTTCTATCAGATATGAGAAAAATATATTTATTGGTAATTAGTTTCCCTATGGAACAGTATTATAAGATATTTTCTATAATAAACACTGATTCAAAAGAAAACAAGGTGGTATTTCGCCAGCGAGTGCATATTGACTTACATTTTCACTGTATTTTAGATTTATTTTTAACCTTGACTTTCTGTTTGAGCAAGAAAAAAAAAAAAAAAAAAGAAAAAGATTATCTTGTTCCTGAGGATTTTTTTCCTCTTTTGCTGATTAGCTATAGAATAAGAAGCACCTGACGGGCCACATTAAGAAGGCTGCTAAGCAGTTTACAAGTCTCCATAATTAATGACTATTTTTATCACAAAGAATATAGACTGGCTTCTTTCATCTATCTGAAATGCAATGTAAGCCCCTATAAGCCTCAATGCAGCATAATTGGTGCAATAGAGCTGAAAATGAGATGGAGTATACAACGTGGATTCAGTACTCCAGCCTTTAGCTAAAAAGGGAACAGTAGAAGTCCCTGGCAGCATCCAATGTGGTTGCCACTAAGATTTTTAAAGCCAGCCAGCTGTCTGTGTTCCTTGTGAAGCCCACATCACTGTTTAAATCTTTAAATAGAGTTCAAATGTTTTAAATAATGATATTTATGGGAATAAATAACTGCGGCAAACAACTTGTTTCTCAGTCTTTTGGCTCTAATGGGGAGATTTCTCCAATTAGGAACAATCATGGACTGTGTACTTGTATCATGTGTTATTCTGACCACCCTGTGCTTATAATGTGCTCTCAAACCTCTTGGGATGAACAAACAGGTTTTGCTCTCTCAGTGTTGTTATTAAAAAACCCACTCTCTAATAAATCATAATATGCTAATAATAGGCCTAGGGATTCAATTGGGAAAATGAGAAAAGCTTTACATTCATGAAGGCATGCTAAGTAAGACCAATGTAAGTGCTAAATAATGTGTTTTTTTAAGATTTGTGACCACCTCTCTACAGCCTGGATAGCACTGCATTGTCCAAACTGGCCATCATACAAATAAGCTCCTGATAGGTTTCCACAATCTGACTGGAAAGAACACCTGAAACAAAAAGGCAGACAAAGGAAGGGGATGGGAGCACCTTTTAGAAGGTTCCCAGACAAGTCAGGGTTATTTTTAACTATTACTTTGAATAGTGTATATGCCTTTCACTTATTTCTTCCTCACAATGCTGGCACCAACAGCTGTATAAGTAAAAACACTGGTTTCTTTTCTGTTTTTTTTGTTTGTTTGTTTGTTTTTAAGGCTGTTTGGAGTTCTATTAGCGGCATTTTAAATGCATATTATGTAACATCTAAATGCCACCTTTCTTTGAATATCAAAAGTTAAAAAGTCTTTCTAAAAGCATCTCTTGAGGATATGCTAGGTATTTATAAATCAAAAGACCCATTGAAGAAATCAAATGGGTTAAAATTCATCAGGGGTGTGGTTAGATTTATCATGGCAATATAGATCAATCCAATGAGAAAGTGAAACCAGTTATAGTTTGAATATTTTAAGAATTATTATAGATAATGAAATCTTATGTTAGGATGTGGGTCCAAAATACCATCTATTCCATTAAACCATTACATACAGCAGGAAGATGTCAACAGGAGTCAGAGCCTTCTGACAAACATTGTCTACCAGCCAGTTCACTGCGGCCAGAGTCCTTAGCAAAGACACAAGTTCATGAGTAGTTGTGGATGAAGACCCAAGAATGACACCAACTGTTGAAAAAAAATGAAGCAAAAGTAAAATTTCAGTTTGCTTATTGCAAACAGAGCACTCATCATAACAGAACAGATTGGGCATTACTATTACAAAAAAGTTATTTTCTTTTGATTATTCTCACAAGGTTAAATACTTCAGTAATGTGAATTCTACAGTTTCTTATGATATAAATGTGAGCAGACAAATTTTTATTCCCCTTAAACATAAAGGTGAATAGTATTAAGATCCAAAGTTACAACATCTAGGCTGTAATGTAACATTATAGAGGAGATATAGCATAGTGGTCAGGATCGCTGGGCTCTAGAGCTAGATTGCCTAGAAGTGATTCTTATGTCTGACAATTTCCAACCAAGTAAACTTGAACAAGTTCTTCACTCAATCTGTAAAGTAAGGATAATAGTACAAAATTCCTTAATGGATTATTGGGATGATCAAATGAGATAGTGCATAGTATTATTTAATAAATGAGTAAAGAAAAACCCAAATATGTACATTACTTCCCCAAGATCACATACTTAGGAAGTAGTGGGGTCAGAACTGCCATCCTGTGATTTTGACATGAGCCCCACTAGGACCCCTACACTAGCTGGAGAAAAGTACTGATGATTCTGTTGAGAGTGATTCTGGTGATGGGGGGACAGGCAAATGTAGGGACCAGTGGTAAAGAGAGGACTGCCACACTACAGGCTCAGAACCAAGTAAATGAAGGGGGAATGTAGAAAGGATTAGATGATCAAAGGAAGGTGACTAAATGGGCTACAGTAGGGTATGTCTGCCGGGGCGCTTGATTGGAACAAGTATATATTATGAGATACACTAAATAGAAATGAACAACTGTTTCAGGTAAACGGTGTACAACTTATATCCATGTTTTGGTCCTTCCTTGCCCCATACATCTGTGACACATTTCTTGCAGGGTCCTGAAAAATTGCTAATCCCTTAGTCTCTTCCAATGAGGGAAACCAATCCTGAAAGTTGCTGGTCAGTCTACTTCAAACATACCTGGGTTTCCTTTAAGAAGAAATTTAATGTTATAAAAGAAGTGGATATTATAGTTGCCTTCTTTATAATTGTTTAGTTTCATGAGCTACATATACTGTCAAAAAACTACTGGCTATTCTGTATAAGAAAATTGGTAATATGAAGCATAATGCCATACATTTATTTTTAGGTTCTCCCAAGAAATCATTCGCAGCAAACATTGTCTATGCCAGAATAATCTCTTTTATTGTTTGATATTCTCCAATGTTACCTGGAATGTTTTAAAATATGTATATATATTTTTAAATTATATTACAGTTTGGTACTCCTGCATCTGATTTAAAATGATTTCCTCACTCGATAACCTTGACTATATCGAACTCAGAACAATTCTCCACGTTTTCTATAGGATTATCATAGTATTACATGGTTGTGTTGCTATACTGCTATTGCATTAAAATAATAATGCACCCCAGATAGAATTTCATCTTATAAAAATTTTAGGGCAAGAAAATAAAATCATTTTCCCAGACACTCTGGGATTGAACATTCTCATGATTTATTGTTATTTGTGTTTAGAATACCTATACACCAAGCTTTAGTTGTACTTACTTCCTATTCAGTCTCACACTTTTTATAAAGAGACTTTTGTGACTTACTCTGGTTACTGCAGAATTACATTCATGGGTAGGTGTTAATAAAAGCAAACATCTACTCAAAAATAGAGAAAAAAAAAAATCATGATGGTCCCTGACAGGTGTGGATACACAGATGCTTTATAAGAACAGACATTTTCTGCTATAGAAAATACTTAGAAGAAGTAAAAAAATCTCATAGTGCCAAAACTGTAGAGAGGATTCCTGAGTAAAATGAAAGGTTAGACAAAAAAGGTCATCTGAGATTCCATGATTCTAAACTATCTCAAAGTAGATATATCTCAAGAGGTGGGAAATTTTTTTAAAAGATGTAATTTTGCTTATATTTTTAATTTGGTATTTGAGAACTAAGTCATTGGATTATCATTGTATAAGGACAATAGCCATGGACTCTGGAATACTGTGGACTTAGCTTTAAGTACCAGATTTGATGTTTAATAAATACATGAGATTACACAATTTACTTAATTTCTTGGAAGTGTTTTTTTAAGTTCATGAAGTAGGGTTAATGTAAGGACTGAGTGAAACAGACTTTTTTTGCTAATAAATTCTCAGCACACAGTGAATGCACAACATACAGCTTCTGCTACCACATATCTGAATTAGTAGAAATAGAATTTTTAATAGCCATATTTCTGAGAAATTTTAAAAAGTTGTAAAATGCAATTTTACCACAGTTGTGCATAGTGATAATTCAGTTAAAAATGTAAACCATTTTTAAAAAATTTTATTTATTTATTTTTAGAGAGCAGGGAAGGGAGGGAAAGAAACATCAGTGTGTGGTTGCCTCTCACACAGCCCCTACTGGGGACCTGGCCCACAGCCCAGGCATGTGCCCTGCCTAGGAATCAAACCAACGACCCTTTCATTTACAGGCCAGCACTCAACCCACTGAGCAGCACCAGCCAGGGCAAAATGTAAACCATTTTTTATCAGATCAATATATTTACTCCTGTTTCAATTATGACTTCTTTTCTTTTTTTAAAAAAATTTGTTTTTCAGCCCTGGCTGGTGTAGCTCAGTGGATTGAGCACGGGCCTGCGAACCGAACGATCGCGGTTCGATTCCCAGTCAGGGCACATGCCTGGGTTGCCAGGCCAGTTCCCGGCAGGGGACATACAAGAGGCAACCGCACATTGATGTTTCTCTCCCTCTCTCCTTCCCTTCCCCTCTAAAGATAAATAAATAAAATATTTAAAAAAATATCTTTAAAAAAAATTAAAAAAAAATTTGTTTTTCAAGTACAGTTTACATTCAATATTATTTTGCAATGGTTGCAGGTGTACAGCTTAGTGGTTAGACTGTCATATACTATACATAGTTGCTACAATATTATTGATTATATTTTCTATGCTGTACTTCACATCCCAACGACTATTTTGTAAGTATCAATCTTTATTTCTCAATCTTTTCACTTTTTTAACCCAATCCCCCAATCCCCCCTCCCTCTGGCAACCACCAATTTGTTCTCTGTATCGCTGAGTCTGTTTCTGTTTGTTTATTTTGTTCTTTAGATTCCCCATATAAATGAAGTCATATGGTATTTGTCTCTCTCTGACTCACCGCACTTAACATAATGTGCTCCAGGTCCATCCACGCTGTCAATTATGATTTCTTGATCTGTTAATATTGCTTTGCCTCTTTTTGTCATCCAACTCATTTATCTTAACTTTCTATGAAATTACTTTAAAATAAATCAATGCGTTTTCTTGTTTGGCAACTTTACCTCTTTGAGAAGCTGTAAATGCAGAGACCACTACGTTTGATGATAGGGAACAGAAGTGATCGCTGGATGAAAACTGTGTAATGTTTAGTGCAGAAACAAATGTCGGAGTTCACACACACACACGTGCACACACACAGGTTCTAAAGAAATGCGAGGAGAAAATTAGCACTAAGATCCTAAACACTAAATGGAAAATTAAGAAACCAGGAAATCCAACAAAAATAACAAAACAATACACAATCTGGGGATTGTGTCCTTTTAAATACTAGTTTTAAATTCATTGGTATGTATATTTGGATTATAGGCTCTTACCATGGAAGGTAGCCCAAAGTTTTCTGGTCAATGCCTCTGCCTGCATCAGGACTGAGGGATCTTCAGACCATGACAAAAACAATCTGAACAGATAGTGGACTGCACAGAACATTTTTCTTGATCCTAGACAATTTCAGAATTATTTGTTGGATGAAATCTAGTTAATTTGAAAATTGCTATCAGGCATCAGTTACCTTTTATTTATTAAGGCAATAAGCAATAAAAACTTGTATTTATGATTTTTCATTGATTTTATTGATCAGTACTGAAAAGGAGAGAGAAAATGTCTCCAAACTTCAGATAAGCAGTATCCAAGAGAGTATACTCCACTCAACCAGACTACAAAACCCAGACTCATTTCTTTTTATATTCTCCAAAGTTAATTTCCCTAAGTATTTGTCATCAGACATTAACAAAGCAGAAACCATGTGCTTTCTTTGATCCCCTCATTACTAGTTACTTCAGTAAGTCCGTTGATAATACTCATTGTCCAGCAAACTTCTTTTATTCTTCTCTATTCTCTGCCCTTTGGCACTTGAAGCTTGCAGAGTTAAAAAGCATAATAGAAATAACAATAGCTCTAGCCTTTCCCTGTTTACTTCCCACTTACGATGTTTCTGGCTTATCTAGATAAATTTTTTTCGTTTCCCCCAAAATGAGGATCATTCTACAATTTGTCTTGCTGTAATGTCATATTATGGGGGAAGTAGAAGGAAGAGATTGCACTGGAGGCTGGAAGTTTGGGGAAGGCATATTTTATGAGATCTGGATATGAAGGTTTGTTGGAAGTGGAAAAAAGAGTGGTGTCTTCTTGTAAAGTTTGAGACATGTAATCACTTTACTGTCACATTTTTCTTTTTAGTAGCTAGTCTGTTTTTCATTGATGAACACAAGGCTAAAGACTATGCCTGAATCACGGCTATGTTATCTACACAAATTTTTACTACCAGCTTTTTGAATCTTTACATCAGCAATTAAAGAGAACCATAAACAGTGTGGAAGTTGAAGCATGTTCTATTCTATTATAGTTTTCAGCAAAACCTGTCCAGCACAGAATCCACCCCAGCTTCCCTGGCAGTGATTCTCCTCTGTGTGGTAATGCTATTACAGTGACGCTTGGAAATAAAGTGCACAGTACATGCTGGACCACATGAGGTCTGTTAAGATTTACCATGGGCATTTGCGTTGCAGAAAAAAACAGAAAGGTTTTAATCAAAAGAATTAGAGTTAAGTATGAGAAGGCTAAATTGAACCCGCAAGTTCAACTGAGCTAGAGGGTAGTGCATCCCACTGACTCTGGTCATACCAGTATCCTTAATAAGTCAGAAGGTTGCCTACCCATGACATTCTGCCTGACCTACTGCTTGGCATATCTGCCTGGAAGAAAAATCTCAAAACTGAGCAATGGGGAAATCTCTTTTTTGAGGCCTTCTGCTATAACTTGGTATGAGAGTAATTGTTGCAGCCTGATCTTCCTATCACCCAAGCAGGTAGTGGGAATAGAAACACACAATGAACCTTATGTTCCACACTCTTCACATATATTATCTCCTCTAACCCCTGCAAAGACCATTTGCAGTATGAACTATGTTTCATATTTTGCAGAGGAAGAAACTAAGACCTTCACAGTTATATGCTAGTTTGTTTTAAGGCCAGGATTTGAACTGAGTATAACCATATGTTTGTTTTGTTCTGTTCTTTTCTGTTATACTACATCTTTTCAGATTTCTTCTTTTTCTTTCCTTGCTCTTCTATTGAAAAGAATGTGCCTTTATAAACTTTATACTTTCTGTTTTTCTATCAAAACTATTACAAAAACAAGGAGAGCAGTATCACTATTGAAATAATACATCTTAGAATAACTCTGCAAAAAGATGTCTAAAACCTCAGTTCATATAAAACAAATTATGGTAACAATCAGGCTTTGTCCTAAATTCAAACAACCAGATGACTTTGAAAGTAATTTCTTTTCATAAGGTTTTGATGTCATTAATGAACGTCCTAAATTGGTACAAGTTTTTTGTTTTCTAAGTGGCTTTGAACCATTAAGGAAATATTAAAATATCTTTAATATGATAGCAGTGTTATATATATTTTATTGCATTATAATGTCTGGAGCAATTTTCAATTTACTTATGGAGCAAATTATTACTCTCAGCTAACTTTCTAATTGTGACTTGTAAATGAAGGTTTAATAGAGTAGTCTTTGTTCAATGCTATGGTGTCACTGGACTTCTTCACAATTTTTCTGCACTAATATATTGACTTAAATTTCTAGTACTGAAAAGTACTAGAAATCATAACATGCAGGGATAAGAGAAACATTCTGTCTCTTAGGGTTACAAAGCTTCCAAGTAAAAATTAAAGTACAATCTACATAGATATTTAAATGCTTCTCGGCCTATTATTGTCCTTGTGTTCGTAGTTTGAGGTTCATCTATGAAAGGAATCAAAAGCTGAATTTAAATTCTCCACCAGGGTAATTATCCATTGCATCTAATTTTGAGGGTAAGTTATTAAAGAAACTGAGGTCATCTACTTGTAGAGGATAGATGTTAACTCAAATGAAGGTATGACCCTTCCTGTCATATGTTAAGATGAGTATCTTTCTCTCACTGTGCTTGCTTTCTTACTGCATTAACCAAAGAGTTTCCACAGTGTCTATTGAGAACTGATGTATATTTGCACGCAGATTCTTACTGTGAAAAGTTATGTGGCCATGATTCTGAAATAATCCTGTTGGGTGAATGTGGATATACCAGTATTCTCTGGTGATGTTTTAAAGAGATTCTGAGTGGGTCTGCACTCAGCCTTTTAAAGAATTTCAAATCTGTATCTACTCTTGACTGCTGCCTGCCAGATCCAATTTCTTTATTTTAAAGGACTAATCTCCTTTTAAGGAAAGGCATTAACTCACTGAAAAGGAATGGTGTGCTTGTAATGACAAATGAACATGACTCTTCTCTTCTCTTTGATAGAAGGGCTCTTGTTCTGTCTAAATTGTATATTCTTTTGTAAACAGACTCTCCATGCCTGTAGCTAGAGGAATCAATGCCCTGTACAGATGGTGCCAGACCTTTATTCAGAAATGCATGCACTTGATTTATATTAAAGTTTTGATATTTAACCTTCTGTCTAAATCTTAAATCAGGGCCCTAGGGCAAGGACAAATGTCTTCATCGTTTTAAATTTAAAAATTTGTTTCAAACTATATAAGAGAGATTAAGATCTCTGAATGATTTGAGTCTGTGCATAAAAATAGCCCTCTAGCTAGTATGCATTTATAACGAGAGTCATAATCTAAGGATCAGTCTCTCAAAATGAGAATGAGAGTCAAGAAGAATTAGAGGGAAAAAGTTGTGTCTGCAGAAAGACATATATAAAGCCATGTGAATATAAAAAACAAGCCAACCTAATTAAGACTCAAGCTTATATAAATACATCTCTATACCCTGTTCTCCAACATACATACAAATATACACATTAAAAATACAATATAGCCTAAAATGATGCTATTTAGAATTTTTAAAAAGTAATTACAGGACTTAACTCATATAGCAGCTAGGGAAATTATCACAGGCTGTAGCCACTGCCACCATAAGAATTGGTTTCAATTCAGCCTTTAATGAGATCAGCTATTTCTATTCATTTTCTTGGGTACCTACTTCTGTAATGAAAAGGATTAATTTGAAGTTCCCAGAAATGTATCACCTAGCTCATGTTGGAGGGTAGCTATTTCTACTTCTTCTACCTGCATTTCTGCGGGCCATAAATATAAATTCTTCAAGTAGTAGGTTGACTATTTCATTAAAACTGATGATGTTTTAGTATTTCATATGCAGAGCCATGCCAAGGTTGTGTAAAGCAAGGTTCTACTATATAAGCAGTTGAGGAGGGAAAGCTGTCATGGAAAGGTGATCATTAGTGACTCAGAGATACACTCCTGGAGGTGTAGGGGAGGCTTCCTTTGTCAAGCAAATGCAAAACAATGTCTGAATCTTAGGTGTCTCTTACAGATAAAACAGTCCCACAAAACATCCATGCATTTAACACAGCCAGTGCAAAGGCAGAAGAAAGTCTCTGTAGCATGGCCACCCTTCAAATGACAATGATATTACTTTATTTCATTTTCCCTTCAGTAAACATAATAGTAATTAGAAGGTAACATTTGATGCTTGGGAGAAGGCAGTGCACCCAGTATGGTTACTCATCCCCCTAAAGGTTAGCCTCTGGTTGTAAGTGAATATTTCCCAGCATTCTTTCTCCCTCCCCTTAACCAACATCATTCAGATAACTAAGGATGGCAATGGCAGCCCAGAGTCATGCTAAATGTGAGGGAAACTGCAAATCGGGCAGCAGGTCCATAAATCATAAGTTCATTAAATCCCCGAGAAACCTGCCATGACTCACACTCCTGTGGAATGTAAGTTGTGCACGCGTAATAATCAAGCAAGTGACTTAGCCCCAGTTTCATCAAGTCACTGAGGGGAGAAAAATAAGATAGCCAACTTATTTTCATATGAAACTAGGGGAAACTGGTGTCCTGGACTTTTTCACTGGAGGTGCTGCAGACTTATATTTTCCATATTTCTATTTTCCAGCAAAAGAAAAATTGATTAGGATTTTGGAGAGGTGATCATTAAAAACATGTAAAACACCAAGAATTATTTGTAAAATAATGATTATTCACCTACTTTTTTAAAGTGGAAATCTTGTGGAAAATTATAAAATGTGCATTTCTTTGAAAATTATTTCCGGAAGCGGTTCCAAATCCTAACATAGTATTCGTCATCTTGCAAGTGAATAATAACATATAATGTCTCTTGGTCACTCAGCAGAAATTCCACTTTGGGATCAGTATCCTCTGTGACATCTATAAACCAATGACAAGACAAAATCACCGATAATAATGTCCTGGACAGCAATCAGCCATAACGTAGTGAACCCATCCAGGGTGATTGTCCTCGCCTGCACCAGACACGTTAGGAGGGGACTTCAGAAATGATGTATGAATCCTTCTGTTGTACCTAACAGACTCGGGATGTTTATCTTCCTAATGTTTGTAAGACTCCTGTCACCTAGATATATAATACTCCAAGACAAAAGGGAGAGGGAAATGGGAAGTTAAAAAAATCTGTCTTTCAAGCCATTGGGCTGAGAAGTGTTGGGGGAAGGGTGACTGCCAAGTTTGAGCAGCTCTAGGCACTTCAGTGAATGTGTTTATGGAAAATGAAAACCGCAAATTAATTCAGTGAGAAGAAGAGTCTGAAAAGATTTTCAACTTAATTATTACATAATATAGCCCAAACTACTGGCTGACTTTTTTTCACTCTCAAGTTTTTATCTAGTTGTTTTCCATTCCTGTCATGTTAATCAAAGCCACCATTGATAGATAATTATATGGAAAGAATGAACATGCATCTTTTATTTTATTTTAGCTTTATTGTGATATAATTGACCAATATCAGCTTCACTTAAATAACCAAACTCGTGTGGATCTTGACCTCTAAAAGAGCACATTTATTTTACTTGATGCTGAACACAGTTCTTTTAACTATCAACAATGAAGATTTTGTCATTTGAGCTTGAAGGACCTATAAAATTCATCAAATCCAGTTCTGTCATTTTAAAGACTAGAGCTAAAGTTGAGAGCATGGCACCATCTAAACATAAGTCTAAAATAAACCATGATCTTTTGCATATGATATATAATAACTAAAGTAAATACACTTTCTCAGTTGACAACTGTGTATATGGACAATGTATATTCATGTCCACCTTGCTTATCACATTTTGAGGACAACATGTGTAATGATGAGAGCTGGGTTTTTGTGCTAGACCTTGTTTTCAAATACAGTGCCTTTTTCCCCCTAGGACTATAAACAGGTAGTTATTTTATCACTGTGATCCTTAGTTTCATCCGTAAAAGGAGATGAGTAATTTATTGGATGGCTGGAAAGATTAAGTGAAGTAACATATGCAAAGTGGTTCACACATTGTAGACACTCAAAAAATATTAAATATCATTATATTTTTGTATGTACAGGCACAATACATTTCAGTGAATGAAACAGTAAAAATCAACTTTTTCTTAATTCAGACTACGGAGCAAGTATTAGTTACAGTTTGAAAAAAAGTGGAACAGAACATTAGGAGAAACTGAAGATCCAGGAAACTGTTATTTACCATAATTGAATCTCCATTTGTGATTAAATTTCAGCTTCTTCCTAACTAATAAGGTAGCAGAATAATAGTTTATAATATTTATTATGGATATTTCCATATGTAAGAAAAAGACAGACTATTTCTGACTACAAGGCACCAGAGTACTTACACTATACTTCACAATTAGAATCCCAGTATCAGCTCCTGATTTCTTATGTGCATACAACAGAAAAAGCTTGAGCAATAAGAAACTCGGTGTATAAACTACATTTTCGTTGCCCCCCATAGCTCATTTTTTCCATACAGTTTGTCATTGATTTAGCAAATACATTTTGAATACTTATTAGGTGCCAAAAACAGTGCTAGTGATAACACTATTTTGAATAGTTCATGGTTAGCACCATGAACTATTTAAGTTAGTAAAACAAGATGGAGCTTAATCCCTGGCTGGGTGGCTAAAGTGGTTGGAGCGTCATCCCATATACCAAAAGGTTTCGGGTTCAACCCCTGATCAGGACACTTATGGGAGGCAGCCAACAGATCTCTCTCTCTCAATCTCTCCCCCCGCCCCACCCCTTTCTCTCCCTCTGAAACCAATGAACATATTCTCAGGTGAAGATTAAAAGAAAAAATCTTAAAAAGAAACCATACAGCTTAACAAATGACACATGCACTCACACATTGTAATGAATTAAAAAACAAATATTGAACAAGATAATCAGTTACAGATCCTAGAGTTCAGTCAGCATTTGACAGGTAGAGATAAAGGAGAAAGGAAATGTGATCAGAAAGAATAACACTAACAACCCTGGTTGATGCGGCTCAGTGGATTGAGTGCTGGCCTGCAAACCAAAAGAGTCGCTGGTTCTATTCCCAGTCAGGGCATATGCCTGGGTTGCAGGCCAGGTCTCCGGTGGGGTGGCGTGAGCGAGGCAACCACACATTGATGTTTCCCTCTTTCCCTCCCTTCCCCTCTAAAAATAAATAAATAAAATCTTAAAAAAAAAAGAATAACACTAACAATTGTCCAGAGAATGGAAACGTGAGATCTGATTTGTTCTTTCTGTTTTTTCTTTGTTTGCCAAAATCCCACTCTTCTTTCAAAGTCTAATACAAATTTTCAACTGACTACTCATTTCCCCCATATCTCCTTAACTGCTTTATTTCCATAACATATTTTATTTTGCATAAATTAAGAGCTTTCTAGTTCAGACACAATGACTTGACAAGGTTTAGTTCCCTGTGACCTTATGTGGTATCTAGTTCAAATAGTTCCCCTCAAAATGTAAATTCTGGAATGTGGGGAGTAAGGGCAAGGAAGCTATCAAGTAGACCTTTAGGTTTAAGTTCAATCCTGGGTAGAAAGAACACAGAAAGATGAAGCCCGTGAAGAAAGCAGAGGTTTAGGTAGTTTGAGAAGGAGATTGCGCTGATTTTAACTTTGATGGCAATTGAATATTTGAGTGAGGGCTTTGATCAATATCTGCATATATAAGACTAGAACTAAAAAGGAAGTCAGGACTTCAGAAAGGGATCTGAGATTGTCCACATGGGGGTCACTGTGTGTAAAAAAGATGAGGAGTGCTCTCATAAAGGAAACTTGAGGAACTCCATTTGGGGGACAGGAGTAAAATGTGAGTACAAAACTGAAACAAAAATTGGAAAGAGGTTTAGGAGTGCTTATCATCTGGGGATTCCATGGAGAACAAAATAGTCAAAACGAGAGGAGATAGATCAAGAAAAACAGAAAGAGTTATTGGATTTCTTACTTTTGTAGTCACTGGATACCATAGAAAACTATCTGGAGGAAAAATTGTAGTCATTTTATTATGAGAAAATTTTCTTCCCATGCTGACTACACTTATATCTATGAACATCATATCACAGAGCAGAGTCTATAAAAAGTAACATAATATATCAATAGCTTTATGAAAGGGGAAAAGAAATGTTTATTCAAAGTTATTTCAATGTATTACTGTGATTTGCACAGTGACATCACTCAAAAGTGCATTATGTAAGGATTTTGCACTTATTACTTTATAATATGAATTTTTAAACAGCCTATCATTATGGACATTTCTAACTGTTGGAAATTTACACCAAATATCACAGTTAAACTATAGTGAGAAATTAATTTTGATGCAAGAATAAGAAGCCTGCATACCATTTTGGAATCAGTGATTACTTTTTTTAATGATAAAAAGTAAATGTACTTGTAAAATACAGTAGGAAAATCAGACTACCCAAAAGAAATTTAGCCTGCAGGTAGCCTAAGTGTTTTGCATTTTGGAAATTGTATATAAGTTACAAAGGTAGGAGTGTAAAAAATGAAGACATGAAAATAGATGACCAGCTACCCAGAGAATTTGCCTGATTTAGTTTGTAGAAAGTATATAATTAGGCATTTAGGTTACTGTAACTCTTAATCTTTGAATTATTTCAATTCTGTTGAGAGTGGAATCTAAATTAGAAATTATAGGATCTGGTTACCTAAGCTAGTTGAAGACAGGCAATGAATTTATACTGAGGATGGACTTTCTGCCTATATTATTATATAGTGAGTAAAGGAAACATTTCCCATTGTAATATGAAGGTGAATACACTTTTGTGGTTGGATTAATTTGGTAATCTAGAGGCATATCCGGTGAAACCACGTAGAAGACAGAATATTACTGGTTTTCCCATTGGATTAAATATTTATTAAATCATCCACTCATTTATCCATTTACATAATAATTGAATGCTTAGTCAGGCACAGTGGTAGGCACTGGTCATATAATAATAAGATCCGTTCCTTGCTCTCAAGAGCTGAAAACTTACTAGTAGTTTCTAGATATCTCAAAAGCCATCAAAAAATTGTAAGAGTGACTTTAAAAATCCAATACATATGCTGTACAACTACCACTTAAATATCTCATTATAGTAACCAAAATTCTTAATTCGTTCTATGTATGACATCGTATCTGATATCCATAGCGTAATGACGGCTCAGAAATAGGATCTCTTGTATGCTCTAATACTTTTCTTTCCACCAGTTGAAGGTTTTTATGTTTTGTTTTTACTAAGTACAATTTTTATGTTTTTCTTTTTACTGAGTACAATTTGGATTGTATAGGTTATGCTTATTGTTGTAATTATGCAATTTGACTATATGCTACTTAAACTGATCAAATATGATTGTGAAAATGTTTCTTTGATGTTGTTGTTTCTGTGGGAACTAAGCTGAATGCTTTGGTGATACTCTAAAATTAAGTTGCCAATAAAGCTGAACTAGCTTCAGAAGACACAGCTTTAAATAATTTAAGAAAAAAGTATTAAACATAAAGTCTTCCATACTTGGGTTAGATTACTTCACAATGGTCTTTAAGTTCTGCCTCTACTTGAAAAAATAACAGGCTTTCATACAAGATATATCATATGCATAATTTATGCAAGAAAGACCATGTATTGGACCCATTCTTAAAATCCAAAAGAGCAAAATCAACTTTGGTCTTACATGAAAAATATTAGTTAATGTGCCCTGGCCAGGTGGCTCACTTGGTTGGAGTGTCATCTCATGCACCAAAAGGGTTACGGGTTCAATTACTGTCAGGACACATACTTTGGTGGCAGGTTCAATCTCCAGTTGGGGCACATTGAAAGGAAATCAATTGATGTTTTTTTCACATCAATGTCTCTCTCTCTCTCTCTCTCTCTCTCTCTCTCTCTCTCTCTCTCTCTCTCTCTCTCTCTGTGTGTGTGTGTGTGTGTGTGTGTCTTTTCCTTTGTGTGTGTGTCTCTCTCTCAAAGCAATAAAACCTATCCTTAGGTGAAGATAAATAGAATAGTCAATGAACATATGAGGTCTGTCCAGAAAAAGTCCAGCCATATAACAAGAATGGTTTGTGCAACATCAATATAACCTGGCAGCCAAGGAGAGTAGACTGGAATGTGTATGCATGAACAATGCTGACTGCACTGTACTGGTCAGTGGGGGCAGTAGACACTGTTGAGTGAGTACATGTATAGTGTGGCCATTGCATTCAAAATGACTGAGCCAGTAGAGCAATGAATCTGCATCAAATTTTGCATTCAGCTTGAACATTCCTGTGAAGAAACCATTCAGGTGATTCAGAAGATTGCAGCTATGGGCAACTGGTGATTGACAGCTTTATCACAATAATGTGACCACTCATGCATCAGGTCTCATATGGGGTTTTTTGGTGAAACATCAAATCACCCAAGTGGCTCAGCCACACTACAGCCCAGATTTTTGATAGCCTGTGAATTTTGGCTTTTCCCAAAACTAAAATCAGCTTTGAAAGGGAAGAGATTTCAGACTGTCAATGAGATTCAAGAAAATACTACAGGGCGATTGGAAGAACTGTATGAGGTTCCAAGGTGCCTAGTTTTAAGGAAACTGAAACATTGTTGTCCTACATACAATGTTTATAGTATTTTGTATCTTCTTCAATAAATGTGTCTATTTTCATAATACACAGCTGGATACTTTCTGGACAGACCTTGTATATTTATAGGGTTTAAGTCAGTAGGAATCTTTCATTTATGCATACAACAGATTATTTCATGTTTCCTCATGAAGTGATCTTTTTCAATTAATCAACCTACTGGCAGTCCCACTCACTTGTGATTGGAGGCTTTCTGTTTGGCCTGGCACAAACTACCACCCCAAAGACATGCAGATACAGCATAAAGGTGTGTTATCCTAAGTGCCTATATAGACAGGTAGTATTTTGTTACTTCAAAACACAAGGATGCTTTTGCCTCTCAGTTGACAAAAGGGAAATGGGAGGTGATGGTTAAAATTTCAAAAAGACAACCCACAAGGACCAAAACAACTTCACACTTGAAGATTTGTCAACTACCCTATAAAAACTATTACATTTAACTTGTCACACAACACCACCCAATTTCTAAGAAATCACCAAATGTATTATTTAAACACTTTTTGTACTTAGGGGAATACTTTACTTTAAAGAACAGGTTTTGTTTTGTTTTGTTTTTTCTTATTTTGTGCTTACTTCTTAAAAGCCCAAACCTTCTCCAAGTTGATGGATAAAAAAGTTCATATAGGAGAGCCATGTATAGGGTAGCATGTTCCTAGATACGAATGAGATATGATAGTTTAAAAATTGAGTTTTCTAAGAAAATCTTGAGTGATTCAATTCTCAGCGATTCAATTCTCAGTGATTCAGGTAACTGGTAAATGCTTTTACTTGCAATGCACATCCTTGAATGTTATGTTCTTAAAATGTCCAGAAGATGAGATCTGAACAAAGCCATTTTTCTCTCATTAGATACTAATAGAACAACAACAATAAGCAAAAAAAAAAAAAAAAAAAAAGAAAGAAAGAAAGAAAAAGAAAGAAAGAAAGAAAGAAAGTGGGTTTATATACTCCATGCTTTTAAACCACCATGACCTCAGGTACTGCCTGTGAGGATTTTATGTGAACCTTTTCTTATTTTACTCACTTAAATGTAGGCCACTGAATGGTCCAATTCAGTTCCCACTCATTAGCAAATTTACTGACTTACTTGATTACAACATAAAAACTAAAATAGCAACAGTTTAAACTATGAAAAAAACAATTTGGAAACAAACAAATGACTCTTAGAGGGTTTTTTTGTTTGTTTGTTTTGTGAATCTCTTCAGAAAAGCTAGAAGCCCTATTGTTCTTGATAATTTGGCCTAGAAAAGATACTTAATTCAAATTTTGACTTTTCTTTCCCATTATTACTTTCTTGTTTTATTCCAGTTTTATTCCAGACTTTAATAAATTTGCCTGCTTACTTAGTTATGTACTTCATTTTACCCTTTCATTAATAGTGTATCAAGTTTTGTTGATTCTTTCTTTTTTGGCTCCTTCACAGTTCTCAAAGCCATCACCCAGGTCAAGGCTAGCCTAAGCTAACACCTGAGTAGTAAAATGTGTGCTTAGAACTCTTGGTGGGGGGGTGGTGATTGTTGCTGTTTTTGATGTCCACACTATACAGAACTTCCCAATGAATCCTACTTAAACGTTGTTTTTATGACTTAATTCTCCTGCTTAGAATAAATAAAGCAATCTATTGAAAATATAATTTATCTCAATGTCTCTTCCTGTTATTTCAGGTCTTCTATAGTCTCTTCCCCCTTAATCTGGTATTGTGGTCTCCTCTAATGTGTTTTTAATTAGCTGGGGTTTGAACATACAATTTCCTTTTTAAAAAGATTTAATTGATTTATTTAAGAGAGACAGGAAGGAAAGGAGAAAGAGAGGTAGAGAAACATCGATGTGTGAGAGATACATCAGTTGCCTCTCACAGGACTCCAGTCAGGGACCTGGCCCACAACCCAGACATGTGCCCTGACTGGGAATTCAAGTGGTAACCTTTCGATCCACAAACTGGTGCTGAATCCACTAAGCCACCTCAGCCAGGGACATAAAATTTCTTAACATCAGCATAAATCTCATAACTTAAAGTAGGGGGCTACAAACTACAGTCCATAGACCAAATGTGGCTTATCATCTGTATTTGTATGCTCCATGGTCTAATTTTAATTTTTTACATATTTATGCAGTTGAAAAAAAAATTTTAAATATCACATGTGAAAATGACATAAAATTTAAATTTCAGTGTTTATAAATAGAGTTTTATGAGAACATAACCATGCTCCTTTTTTTCTGTATTGTCTATGGCTGATTCCATACTACAATGGCAGAGTTATATAATTTCAACAGAGACCACATGGCCCACAAAGGCTAACATATTTGCTATCTGGGCTTCGACAGAAATCTTTGCCAATCTCTGGCTTAAACAATATTAGGTCAATTGGTGATAGACAAATATATAAACACACATTTCCCCTTATTCAACACCATGCATGCTAGCCATGTTATATTCTACGTCATAAACATTTTCAACATGAATCGCTTTTTAGCAAACTTAAAAAAATATGCTCATCAAAATGCTACTTTCAGTTTAGTGGAAAACAACAGTAATAGGGGGAGTGAAGAGGAAACGAAACATGAAGCAAGGGGAGAATTTAGTGAAAGAAAATGGTAAAGAGAGCAAGAGGTCATAGTTTATACAAATGGAGAAAAACAATAAGAATTATTAAGGAAAAGTAAGAGCAACATTCCCACATCTAGTCAACTCCAGCCCTGTTAAAACAAAACAAAACAAAACAAAAAAACCCCCAAAAAACTACCACTACTACTTATCATCTCTTGCATACGATTTAATTATACTATCTCCGTTAAGCCTTACAGCAACTCTAATAAAATCATTGCTATTCTAATTACAGATGAGGGCCTAAAGATGCTGACCAAGTGACAGACCTGTAACTGTGATTCAGGTATGCTGAGGGCCACTGTAATAGCACCACAATGCCTTTCATTATTCTTCAACATTGTGTGCCGTATTCGAATGTATATTTAGTTCCTTAGAAAATCATGCATCTTTAAAGTTACTGTAGAATACTCTCAAATTGAAACTCAGCTTGCCTCTTATATTTTATAACCTCAAAACCTTCTTATAAAATCCAGGTGTTGATTTTTACCTGAGTCTCTTTCCAGAAAGAGTAATCGAGATTTTGTTGACATGGGAGAATAAACTAGACTAGTAGGTCTCAAGGCTATAGACTGATAATTAAATGTCATCCTAATAGTGAATACTTATTGACCTCTTTTGTTTCAGTTATGTAGGTACAGTTATTTTCCCTTTTGGTATCATAGATAAGTGTATCACAGAAAGATTTAAGGTTACCACAGAGCTAGGCAGAAGCTGGGGTATGAACTTAAGTAGTCTAATTCCACAACCATAGCATTAACCATTCAGCCAGACTGAGGACGTCTTTAAAGGAGTTAAATATATGAGACAATTTGAATATATAACAAGACTATTGAAATACAAACAATGCTATCTTTGAAGACAAAGCTGCACAGTATCCTCACCAACAAGCACCTACACAATTACAATCACAGTGGTAGGATGTGTTCTTGGGGTCAAGAAGTTCCCGTATGACATTATGATTATCAATTTACTAGGAAATAGGAACTCCTGCTATGATAAAATAGCATGTTTGCACCATAGTAGGAGGAGTTGCTTTGGTTTCAGGAAACACTTCTAACCAGCTTTTCTCATCATCAGATCTGGTATTGTTAACAAAATATTTGCCATCTTTAGGGGGCTGTGAATGGTGCGTAATGAACAATGCCTCAGGTAGCCATTGTTCACGTGGTCTCCAAACACTGCTGGTCATAAAGATTGAGCTATCTGTTCAAACTCATCACTTTTTAAGTCGATTTCAAGATATGAGGCAAAGGAAACTCACTGCTACTGGCATAACCTTTTGTCAATAAATTGTCTTGGATATTTTATCAACAAATGCACTACATTTCACAGGAACTATACTATTTTAAAAGACAAATGCTAAAATTATAATGTAACATTTAGACACTCTTTCCTGGAGGTCAATATAAGGACACTGAGTAATTTCACCTTAACACAAGATACTTAATTACAGAGGTGCATATTACTTCTACTAATAAAGCCATTTATATTACAGCAATTTCTCATTTCTAGGAAACACTCTGTCTCCATATGGGAAGTCTGACAGCAGAATGCATCTTAACATCCCGAAATCTGTGGGAAGTATGTATAATTAGTGAGATGATACCCTCCCCTAAATGTTGATTTTAATTCTAAGGTACATCTTAAATTGGAGGGCATCTTAAAATGGAAAAAAAAAAATGAAATAACCTTCTATTGGTGTGGTATAGATTTTTTTTTTTTTTTTAATTAAAGAAAGCCCGATCAGGGTTTTCCTCTGCTGTTAACAACTGAACATGTTTGTTTGGATCACATGCAAAGCTCTCCACTTTCTCCTGACAAAGTAAAGCATTAACAGTGGCAGCAACAGTAACCTCTTGTTTCTCTTCCCACTAAAACCAGCATCCTGTGACGTTTTCGTAAGAATTCAAAGTTCCTAACCCTTCAATTTACTTGATTGGGAAGTTTTCATTAGAGTAGGTTCTGCTGTGGCCCTATAACCTACATTTTAAAGCTCATTATCCTCTGTTTTAGCATTGATAAGCTGACAACTGTAAAACATTCATGAAAACACAATTGCAGCCTTGATAAATGCCTCCTCTGGGTAATCTATTTCAGCAATGATCTATGCATTACAATGACTTCTTAAAGTACCAAAATCCACAAACTCATATTTTTATGTGTGTGTGTGTGCATGTAAAGATATGGTGCTGGGCCTTAAAACCAAGTTTTATAATGATGCCTTTTTCCTTTATTACCAGAAATTTTACTTTTCATATTTCTATAGTTATGTAACATGAACAACTTTCTTTTTCCATCCATTCAATGGCAGTACTCACCAGGAATGCAAATGACCCTAAGACGGTCTTGATAGTCAAGAAAACGTTAATTATTATGCACACCATGATACATTTATCAACATATATTGCTTTGTTTTTCTTTCTCTCATATATGTGAAGCAATTTGTAAGTGGGCTTGCCTAAAAGGTTTCTTATAATGTATCCACAAAAATGATTGCATAAGTAAAAAAATAGAGGAATATTTGCTTTCATTTAAGATTAAAACGTTCCCACATTTTAAAACATTCTGTGTAGAGTTTGTAGTAAATAAATTGTTCTACCTTTACCTCAGTATTTATTTTATCTAATACATTAATCATATCAAATATTAGGACTTTAGTTTATAGAAAATATATCCAAAAATACTTTCCAAAATATACCCCTCTAGACCTCTAGATGGCAAACTTTAGTAAATTTTATGACTGGCCTGAATTCACGATTTCTTACCAGTTCTGTCTAATCCACCTATTGAAATGATTTTCTATTTAATAAGCTACTCAGATATATTTGTGTGCTTATGAAAAAATGCATAAAAATGAATTATGTTTTTTTCTAAAATCAATGTTTTTTTCATTGGGATAATCTACTTATGTCAAGATGGTGTCCCACTGTCTTCTAGCACTGTCTCCAGTGTCCTGAATGTTCTGAAAAAGTATGACCTGATAAACAATTGCAACTGGCTTCTGAACTCAGCTCTTTCTTTATAATTATAAAGATTATTACGTATCTTACTATAAGCATTTCAGAAATCTCATAGAATAATAAAGAAGTACTTTGAGAAATATAAAGTATGAAATATGCATGTGAGTTTGTCATTAGAATTTCAGGCATGCCCTTCACAAAACAGATACCCAACAGGACAAATTTCCAGAGCATGTATATTTTTGTGCTATGTCATGTATGTTTGTTTAATTCTATAACTGCTATTCCTTTAGTCGAGTTAAATATATTTATTTTCAATGCCAACTATATTTAAGAGTTGTGATGGGATGGACAGAAATAAAATTAGTAGAGAGTTGATAATTAAAATATATGCAAGTGGCATTGGAAAAAGGACAAGTCCACTTTGCATATAACATCTCTGGCAAGGTTATTGAAGTATAAACTCCAGTTGCAGCTAAGATACATATGTTAAATTCTCAATGAGGACTTGCACTCATATCTTAAAACTATCACTAGCTATGAAAAATGTATTAGTATATTACATAAAGAAAAGTCTATTAGTATATTGATATTAGAGAACCCCCTTCTGAAAGAGTGCTCCTACCCCATACACATAGTAACTAAGGGAATGGCATTTTTACATGACAAAATACCAGCTACTGACTAAACCAGGCATTTAACCCAACTGGCATGAGCATCTAACAGAAGCTGGGACAAAGTTCTCTTAAATTCCAACTCTGGTCAACAAGAGGGGTCCACGATCCAAAATGACCCAAGAGTCCTTCTTTAAAGTTTACAAAACTGGGGCCCTGGATGGTGTGGCTCAGTGGATTGAATACTGGCCTGTAAACCAAAGGGTCACAGGTTCGATTCCCAGTCAGGGCATATGCCTGTGTTGTGGACCAGATGATGTCCCCAGTAGGGGATGCAGAAGAGGCAACCACACATTAATGTTTCTTTCTCTCCCTTTCTCCCTCTCTTCCACTCTAAAATAAATAAACAAAATCTTTTTTAAAAAACTGGGGCCAAAAAGGGGGAACAGATCTCTCTCTCTAGTAGATGAAGCTATAATATATAAAGATATAAACTTCATGGAATTAGAGGCAATCATGTTTGGTTTAGAATGTAGAGGTGCAGAAGACTGAACTGGGGAAAGAGAGGAAGGGAGGAAACAGAGAGAAAGAAAGAGAAATGGATACATGGGTAGATGGGTGGAGAGAGTTCTAAGGGCAGGAGCCTCCTGATTACAGTTAATTTCTCATCTTTCTAATCTGGGAGACAGCCTAGAAGCCATTCATTAAGTTTCTATTTTACTTAAGCTTGTTCAAATTCTACTTTGAACACTTGAAACCAAGAGAGTCTTAATTCCTCATTCTATTGTAATTGTATTTTGAAGGTAAACCATTTTAGAGTTAAATTAAATAGCTAGGTTTTTAGTTCTTACTTTTGCAAACACTAACTGAGTGAACATATCTATATTTTTTAATATTACAGAAGCAAGATGTACCTTCTAATAAAATCCAAGTACATTAATTACTATTTATGGACAATAAATAGAATTGTACATTTAACTTAGGGAAATTCAATACAAAGATACTGTGAACGTAGAAATGTAAATACAAATAAATAAAAATTACAAGATTTTCTTTCATTCACCACTGTAACTGTAAATGTTATTTTTTACATACATATATGTATCCTCCAAAACACACAAAGATTGGAAATTTTTATAAATCTTATAATCTCATAAATTTGTACAGTATTATGTGGATTATGCATGTTAAACTGAAATGAGGTATATAGGCAAAGTCCTGGCTTGAGTTCAACTGTCTTATGCACAAGCTAGATGTCCTTAAAAAAAAACTCCTTATAACTCAGTGTAGCTTTCTTTTTAAGAGATGGGCTTTCTTTTTTCCAACACAAAACCTTGAGATTTGCTCTGTGAATACTTTTAGATTCTCGTGGATTTTTCTTAGTTTTGGTTAATGAAAAAGGCAGATGATTTCCACTAGGGGCTCCTAAAACCCTGTAGTATGGGGAACACCTTCCTAAGAATTAAGTCAATTCACGGAGGAGGAGAGCAAGTGAAGGGAAAGGCAGTGCCAGGAGGCATCACCTGAGTACATAGATCTATTCATGCCTGAGTCAGTCCTGCCCTTTGATTTTACATTTACATGAACTAATATTTCTTCAGTTTTATCAAACTAGTTTGGTAATAGGGTTTCATTAAGAACCAAAGGAGTCTTCATCCTCCCACGTTGGTGTGGTTCAGTGGACTGAGTGCCAGCTTGCAAATCAAGGGGTTGCCAGTTTGATTCTCAGTCAGGGCACATGCCTGGGTTGCAAGCCAGGTTCCCAGTAGGGGGTGTGTGAGAGGCAACCACACATTCATGTTTCTCTTCCTCTCTTTCTCTCTTCTCTCTCCCTTCCAGTCTCTCTAAAAATAAATAAATAAAATCTTTAAAAAAAAAAAAAGAACCAAAGGCATCTTGAAAAACAGTCAAACCCTACTTTGTTTGACTCAAGTTTCTCAGTGAAATGTCTTGTTTTTCTTGGCTCCAAAGGGCAGAATCAGAGCTAGAGGGTAAGAAGAAAACTAATTGTCTCTTTAGAATTATTCTAGTTTTATACAGGAAACTTTAATATGTGGATAGCTGGGTGGGATTCCATATGAGGAAATAGCGTAAAGATCCATCAGATCATTTACCCAAACGTTTGTGTTTAGAAAAATGTAACTGACACATAGTAACTGACAGAATAAGGACTTCAGCAATTTTGAGAAACTAAAAGAAAAAGTGGGTCAAAACTAACTTAGAACATAAACTATCAGATTTATATTTTTAAAATATGGTTAGTGGGTCCCACTAACGCATCTTTTCAAGTGAAAAATGTACAGGGGTTTTAGATTATTGCAGAGATGCCCAAAATAACTAATGGGATCTAACTGAATAACAACAACATTAATAGAAATATTTAGACTGTTTTTCATTGCTCTGTAAATTCATTTTCTGAATTCTAAATAAAATATTCATAATATTTTATGTGCAGAGGGACTGAAGTTCATGACCTGTCAGTTGCAAGAGATACTGTCTTGTATAAATGTACTGATATCTCCAAGTCTCAGTTTCCTCATCCATGAAGTTTGATTGATATAATAGATAAGTGTGTGCTTATCATCTTAACAATCTTTCCTAGAAAGTATTCACCATTCACAGGGAAGCTGCTATACTGTGTCTAACTACACCTGGTTGTAGCAGGTGCAGGAGTGTGATCCTGATTAGCCTGTGAGGCCCTTCATGGGATTTGTGAAACAGAGAGAGAGATCAGATGATCTTTTTTTTAAATTTTTAAGTATATTTTATTGATTATGCTATTTCAATTGTCCCATTTTTTCTCCCCTTTATCCTTCTCCGCTCTGTACCCCACTTCCCACCAACATTCCCTCCCCCTTAGTTCATGTCTGTGGGTCATACACATAAGTTCTTTGGCTTCTCCATATTCTATGCTATTCTTAACCTCCCCCATCTATTTTGTGCCTACCAGTTATGACTCTTATTCCCTGTACCTTTTTCCTCCTTCTTTTCTTTCCCTTTCCCAGCTGATAACCCTGCATATGAGCTCCATTTCTGTGATTCTGTTACTGTTGCAGTTTTTTGCTTTCTTTGTTTTGTTTCTATTTTAGGTTCAGTTGATGATAGTTGTGAGTTTGTTGTCATTTTACTGTTCATAGTTTTGATCTTCTTTTTCTTAGATAAGTCCCCTTAATATTTCATATAATAAGGGCTTGGTGATGATGAATTCCTTTATCTTTACCTTATCTGGGAAGCACTTTTTCTGTCCTTCCATTCTAAATGATAGCTTTCCTGTTTAGATTAATCTTGGATGTAGGTCCTTTCTTTTCATGACTTTGAATATTCCTTTCCAGCCCCTTCTTGCCTGCAAGGTTTCATTGGAGAAATCAGCTGATGGTCTTATGGGAACTCCTTTGTAGGTAACTCTCTGCTTCTCTCCTGCTGCTTTTAAGATTTTTTCCTTATCTTTAATTTTGGGTAATGTAATTATGATGTGTTTTAGTTTGTTTCTCCTTGGATCCAACTTGTTTGGGACTTTCTGTGCTTCCTGGACTTGCATGTTGATTTCCTTTGCCAGAACAGGGAAGTTCTCCTTCATTATTTTTTCAAAAACAGTTTTCAATTTCTTGCTCTTCCTCTTCTCCTTCTGGGTACTGTATGATTTGGATGTTAGAACATTTAAAGTTGTCCCAAAGGTTCCTAAGCCTCTCCTCATTTTATTTTTTTTTGAATTGTTGTTTCTTCGTTCTGTTCCAGTTAAGTGTTTATTTCTTTCTTTTGTTCCAGATTGTTGATTTGAGTCTTGGTTTCATCTCCTTCACTGTTGGGTCCCTGTGTATTTTTCTTTATTTAACTTTGCATAGGCTTCATTTCTTCCTTTATTTTGTGACCCTACTCAATTATTTCTGGGAGTACCCTGATTACCAGTGTTTTGAACTCTGTATCTGATAGTTTGGCTATCTCCTTGTCATTTAGTTCTTTTTCTGCAGTTTTGATCTGTTCTTTCATTTGGGCGATATTTCTTTGTCTATGCCTTATGTTATAAGGGGCAAAGCCTGAGGTATTTGCCAGGGCAGGGCAACCCACTTTGCTGCATTGTGGCACTATATGTAGGGAAGGGGTCAGAGATGGAACAATGCCACTTGCTCAGCTCTCAGCTGGCTTTGAGTCACTTCCCTGACTTCCCACAAGCAAATTGGGCTGATTCCCAGGTAGGTGGGATTGTGTACATTCTAGGACCCTGTACCCACAGAGTTCTTCAATGAACTCTCCTGTGAGGCTGGGACTTTCTCCTGCTTCCTTGACTCCCATGGGATTTTTCAGTCAGAGGTTTTGGGGCTTTAGTTTCCCCCACTAGAACCCTGAGTTGCATGGTCTGTCTCTCTCCCCAGTTCTTCCCTCCAGCTTATCCTCAAGCAAATGTGGGATATCGCAGTCCTCCAGCTACCACCTTGTCGCATCCTCTCCTCTCCTATTTCCTGTCTCCTTCCCTCCTAGCACTCTGGATGAGTGTTTCTTCTTGAACTCCTTGGTTGTTGGACTTCCATATAATTTGATTTTTTCTGGAAGTTCTGGTTATTTTTTGTTTTTAAATTGGCTGTTATCCTTATTTTTGTTGTGTGAGGATGCAAAGCATATCTACCAACACCTCCATGTTGGGCAGAAGCCCCTGCCATCTCATATGATCTTTAATGGCCAAACCTGGGAGATGACAGCTAAGAAGTTACTACTGATGATGTTAACACCAAAGAAAGAAAGGCAACCTACAACAAAAAATAAGCTGATAAACAGAGAAAGAGACAGAATGGTTAAAAAATAGAGAGAGAGTTGTATTGTTCAGCTGCCTCAGTCCTTCTGAATTCAGCTCTATTTTGTAATAGCGGTTGCCTGGTTGTTCGACCTTTTTTTAAAATCAATTGCCAGTAAATCTATCACTTGATTATTTAATGTCAAGAAAATTTCTAATCTGATTAACTTTTCTAATTCGATGTGTATATATTTTAGAAATAAAATAAGATACTGAAATGATCATAATAGTACTTTGAAAACTTTAAAGCACTACTCAATATAGGACAGTATTATTGTTATTATTATCTACAACTAACCTCAAGTGTTTGAAGAACTGTCATTTAAAAAAAAAAAAGAATTTTTATTTGAAGTAATTTAACTGGCAGCACCAGGAAAAAAGGTTTGATGAAATTTAAAGCTCAATATAGTAAAGGAAGTTTTATTAAATGTAGTGTTGGTCTAGTTTTCTAGTGTATAATTCTAAAATTCTATGACATTCCATGATTCCATTCCAAAAGCTGCACCCATGTTAGTCTATAACAATATTCCTTCAGGTCTGTGTTTTTTAAATAAAAAGCTATCTTATCAAGTTTCCCAAAGCTTTTGTTTAATATGTATATTCACACATATATATGACATATTGCTAAAGAACCAAATTGAACCCAGTAAGTTTGAAGATCTAACTGGCTTCATTAAGCGATTTGTAATAAAGAGGACAGCATGCAGCCTAGTAACCATAAGGGCACTCTGGGGATTGCATGGTATATACAGTACAGGTATTTATAGGATGAAGGGTGTGGCAAAGAGGGCTAGCCAAAAAAAAAAAAAAAAAAAAGATTATTTTTTAGACCAGGAAATCTTGCATTTTGTGATGGAGGTGGGGCAAAGGTTTTGTATAGAGATTGCCTCTTCTTCCTGTGGCGGATGGAGAGGGCTACTTGTTATATTGCCTCCTTGGTGTTGACAAGAAAAGTCCTAACTGGTTGGTGAAAATTACATTTCTTGAAGGAGCTGAAACTTCAAATAGGCCAGGTATGAAATATTGGTTTGGTTTTCATGGGCTGTAGCACAAGTGACACCATTTAGAGCCTGTGGGTTTTTTTCTTTAATAATTCCCCCTTTTATCAGATTCTCAGTTTAATGGAAAGATGTGATATAAAATTAAGGCACTGGCTTCACTCTCAGTTACTGCCCTGCAGTTCCTGAAGCTTTCACTGGTCCTTTATGTGATATTTTCAAATTAGGATGTTTTTGCTTAAATGCTGTGATACTCACAGATCACAAACAGTTCCAGCTTTATAATCTTTAAGTTGATCTTTCCCTTTGTTTTCATTTTGTTTGTTTGTGTTGTTTTTTTGAGGTTCCATTTTCAGAGAGATGATTTGTCTAGTGGTCAGTGGCTACAAACTTGCATTTAAAGCTTTTGAGTGGATACAACGCACCAGGAAGACTATTATGATAGCTATAAACAAGATAATTTCCAATTTTTAGAGGGCACTTTGGAGCCATAGTCCCAAGATCCAAACCAATCAAAGAAAGACCCCATTGAAGGAATCACCTGTTTAGGCCAAATGACTTGCTCAATCATCTTACGTAACTGAGTTTCAACTTCCCCAAAAATGTAATCTGACCAGTGCCTCAAATCGGGGAGAGGCCATAGGAAGTGTCCAAGGCAGCACAGGTGCTGAGTTGCCTGGGTAAATGAGCTAGTGTAGCCTGTGAGGACAGATTCCCTCACCTCCCAGGGAAAGACATGGGCAGGAAGAGGCATTGTGCTGAGTGTGCTTGAGGCTAGTGAGTGTTTGGCTAAGGGAAAAGTTCTTCTATTTTCTTCTGGTACTTGGTGGAAGGGGGAGATGCTGTGCTAGAAATAAACCTATTAGTACAGCCTTGGTAAAGCATGGGATTAGTTGGTGGGAGGCTGTGGGTCCCCAGCCCAGATAGTGTGTGGGTCCCAGGGCACATGGAAGTTTGGGCCAGGAGATTTAAACCAAGGGAAGGTAGAGATGCACTGTCTTCCTTTCTGGGACCCACACACGCATGTGTGGGCTGGAGCCTGTGAGACCATTTTGGTCCTGGAAGCTGCATGGCGAATGTTGGCTCTGACAACACACATAGACTCTAGGAAGGGATCTAAAGCCAGATTGCAACCTGGAACAAGCTGAGCCACCTAGATGACCCTGCTGCAGCTGCCTGTGGTTACTGAAGGACAGTGTTTTTAAATGGAGGAAGGAACACTGGGTGCGGCCTTGGACTAGTCTGACAGAGGGTGGCTGGCTTCTCCTCTGGATGTTCTGGAGGGGATGGACTTTGAGTCAGGAGCCTGCCATCCTCCCAATTTTATAACTTTTGAATAACATAGATCTTTCCTTTTCTCACCTAACTTCTGCCTCCAGAATATGCCTATGGGTGGCAGTGGGCAGCCAAATCCCACTTCTATACAGTAACACTACCTTTGCATAAAAGTCAGCCAGCACATTTCTCCAGTACTCAAGGTCAGTCTTTTTAGTGTCAGCCTCAATTTTGATGATAGCAAGTTAAGAAGGTAAGAGAATTAATAGTAAGGAGGTTTGTCCACTCTTAAAGATCTGATGGGGAGCCACTACAATAGAATTGACAAGGATATTTGATTATTTCTGTGACATATACTAAAGTAACTAGAATTCCAAGTGATAACATTTACCAAGACATATCAGATTTTTGTGAATTTTATACAGTTTCTAGAAAAACTTATATTAACCCATGCAATATAACCTAAGGAGGCTTATCATATCTTATTTGACAATGCTTCCTATGTAATTTAACATACCACTTAAGTCTAATAGGCTTAATATCTCTATTTTTATAAGGGAAAAAACAAATCTTTTTAAATGTTTAAGGGACCCACTGGAAACTTCAAAAATAGTTTGTGATCAAAGATATTATTTAGAATTCAGTTCTTGGGAAATTAGGCAAAAATATCAAAAGGTTTTAAAACACTTGACTAAATAGGATCACAGACTATTATGAAACAATATTTAATTATCTACTTGACCAAAGTGGCAATAAAAGATTTCAAAAGGCATGTACATAAAGCTAGCTCATATTATTGAGAAGATTCAGTTTTTTGAGTAATCAAAGATCTGGTTAAGACAACATAAAACACAGAAAGTTATTTTCATAAAACAAAAAATCTTTGTTTCCCTGGCAGATTACTTGATAAAAAAAAAAAAAACCTTCTAAAATCTCTCATCAGGCATTGACCAATAGTTCAAGAACACTTAGTCCTTTTAGTAGATGAAATAAAATTGTTTTAATTTTACATAAGAACACCATTGATGCTGAAGCTTAATTTCTAGAACACTTATAATAACAATTCAGTTTTTAGCCAGCTGAATTACACATAAAATTCTTTTTTGCTCTCTTCAACTTTTAGTATGTATTTAGTTTGCTGTTAATAATCAGAAATTCTAGTTTAGACAAAAGCACTCTCATTTGCCTTAAGAAAAATATATCTTCATTCTTCACACCTTTTCTTAGCCAAAAAACACATCCTAGCTTTCTTGCATGTAGTTGTCCCCTATTATTTCAATTAGCCTCAATTATATATATTAGAATTTTAAGCTCCAAAAACCTTAACTCCTACACTCTATTATTATTAAGTCAAAGAATTAATGGAGAATTCTGGATTAGTTTGCCTGTAGTACCTAATAGAAATTTATCTTAACCCAATCTTCTACTTAAAACCTCACTTTACCAAAACAATATTGGTTTTTGAATAGGTTTGGGAAGACAATGCTTATAAGATAGAATGGACGTCTAATGGTGAAATCTTCAACATCAGTGATTAGAAGACAGAAAACAGACAATTCACCGTATATTGATGAAATGCTTCAGAAATTGGCAGAAAAAGGAAGGAAGAGCTTCTTAAAGTAAATGTCTGAGAACCAGAATTTGCATACAATTTCCAGAAAATGGGTCTGACAAAGAAAGAATAGATGTTAATGAGCTAGGGCATTTCTTACTCACCCACAAGTGTGTGCAGCTTCATGGAGATCAAACGTAACCTAGCCTGGCTAAAAGTCAATTGGTAAAATAAATTATCAAAATATAATTAAGTAAGCAGAGAAGCCTGGGCAAACTTCTTGGACATTTTTTTTTAATCAAAGCTGTAAAAATAAAGCTTCCTGGGGTCATTCCATTAAAATCACTAACAAAGCCTACATCTGGCTTGACTCTTACCAGAGCTCTCTCCTTACAATCAATTAGGGCAATTACCAGCTAGTGGTACACGAGGGCACATTTGCGGTTAATTGAGTAAAACATACTTAATCAACCTTTCTGAGTAAGAATTATGTAGAAAAATCAAAATCCCTAGCACCCACTGGTTCCAAGTTCTGCTTAAAATTTGGCTCTTTTAAAGATATGAACAGGAAAATATTTGAAGGAGGAAAATCATTAGCTCTGGATGTTTTTGTTTGTTTGTTTGTTTGTTTGGCATAAGAGAGTATCAGAGGAATCTCTTTCCTATGACCACTAAATGCTCAGCGGTGTCTCAGAAGACTATGTCTGTAAGCTAGAGGGAGCACAGACATGCAAAAATAAAACAGAGTCAGAAGCAACCAACCTGGAAGCTGCATTGGTCAATAACCCACCATGAGCTTTGATCCAAACCTCGAGCTCTTAAATTTTTTTTACAAACATGTTAATTTATTATTACTGCCCTACGGATGATGTTTCTGAGAACTAAATTAAAAAATACTACTGGATTATTAACACTGTCTTTGGTTTCCATGCTTTCCTAAGAAGAAGAGAATGCCTGCTTTGGAAAGAGAGCAGAAAATACAACTCATGCTGGCCAGTATTCTCTAACCATAAAATTTCAGAGTCAATCTCCAATGTGTCTAATTTTTTGAAATACATCTTCATTATAGAAAAACCAGAGAAAAAAGATTTGTACTGGGCATGAGGGGAAGAAGCTAAGAGCTAATCATGAGAGAGCTGGGGTAAGTCATCAAAGTCCATGGGTTTTTACTGAGCAACACAATTTCTAACGTGAGTCATTTGAGGAGTAAGCAAGCACCTTGTGTCTAGGGGAAGACTACCCTCTAATAGTTGTCTAAAGCACTGGGCAAATAAGCAAGAACTATTTTAAAAAATCCAAACAGCTCATATCCTCCCCCTGCTGGGTACACTTCTAACAAGTTGGCATCAGCACACACCTTCCTCTGAAGAGAAGAGAAAAAAAGGAAAGAACAAAGGAGATGTAAAATGGAAAACAAAAATGCCCTAGGGTTGTTCTAAGCTCCAGCAGCTCAGAAGAGGTGAATGGTGCTTCATCAGCGCGGTGGGAAGTTCCCAAGCAGACAGATCCCCTGACCTAAAAGATGCCTCTGATGTGGATCTCTAATCAAACTAAACAAAGAATTTTAAAGGGAGGATTTAAAAAAGTGGCTTTTTTTTTTTTTTTTTTTTGGTGGGAAGAATATAATTTTACCTTACCTCCTCTGAAATCAGTGCTCTGGCACTATACAACTGTCTGGAGCATTCTATCCCAGCAAAAACAATGCTCCCATTATTTATGTTTTCATTGTGTCACATTGTGAGAAGCTACAATGCAAAATAATCAACAAAAAGAAGCCTCAGGTGACACAGATGTTAGCATCAGTTGTTTAAGGGAAAAATAAAATAAAACTAATCACAAGCTTTGCATTAAAACTACTCTGACAAATGAAATCATCATAAGAAGAAAATAGAACTTTGATTGAATAATAATTCTGAATAAATGTCAACTTCCCTCATATCCACATTCATCTTTGGCATTAAAGATGGCTTTAGAATAAAATGAGAAGGACATCGTTTCTTGTATCACATGAATAGAGATTAAGTACTGTAAGATCTTCTGAGAAGCAAGGAGAATTCCCACAAGGTTTGGATGGGCTCAGATTTTAGAAAATGAGGGTTTATATCTATGCAGCTAATAAGAAACTATTTTATCCTTCACATTCGCACTGTTTCTAACTGCTGCGTCTCTCAGATATCTGGGAACAGAGGCCAACAATCTAACAGAATAACAGAGAAGGGAAGATGCTAACCTAAGCTGAAATAGAGTTTCCCATTTTTCTGGCCTACATGGAAGTGTCAGAGTATATAAAAATAACATACATAGAGCATTTAGACAACCTTTTCTGAAATGTTTATGATTGTGATCTCATGCCGAGAGTGTCATTTGTATAGCTTTAATATTTAAGAGGTTTCTGCAACTCTTCAGTTTCTTGCCCTTTATATTTAACAATGAAACAGATGACAGTGAGAGTATCGAATACAGCTGTCAAGTCTGATATACAACTCAGGGTCCTTCTAAACCCTGGGTTCAAGTGGCTATAACCCTGCCTTTGCTGCTGCAGGCACTCTGGGCAGGTCTTATCTCTGGGTTTGACACTGCCCTTGCGAACTCAAGTTGGCCTCTCTGTTATTCTTCTTCCTATCTGTCTGTTTCTAGAGAGCTAAGCCAAAGATTTCTTTTTTTGTGAGTCTTTTTAGGTTTTGCTGCCTGCCGTTCTCAGTCTGCCCCCTTTCTCATGCGATCCATGAGCTATTTTGGCATTTTGCTGTCTTCCCTCCCCGCCGTGTGACTTGTCTTGTGAAGCTCACTTATTGCTGCACACTTTCCATGCTGGCTGGCAGACCGAGCTGTAGGATTTCATTTTTACTGATTGTTGTGGTACTTGATGTCCCTTCTGATGTAAATAGAGCTCCACTGTTTCCAGAAAAAATAAAACGGAGCATTTCATGTAAAGCCTTGTAATGGTAGAAAGCTGAAAGGAGATTAATGAATTGGTCCCACCCTCGCTGTCTTCCCCCTGCATACCCAGAGTGAAGAGTTGCCATCCATGACCTGCTCCAGTGCCTCATTTTTCACCACATTGAAGGGAGGTCTTGGAAAGGAGATAATGCTTAATATCACCCCATGGATTCTCAAGCTGTGTTAGCACCCCCAAGCACAGGTTTGGCTTCTTTTTTTCACTTATTGCTATTAACAACATTTGTCAGAAAGCTTGCAAGCCATAAGAATGGACTGGCAACTTTCATTTCCAAGGACTCCCCTTAGCTTTGCAAATGGTCACCACTGTATAGAGCAGTGTTGCTATCTATCTTCTTCCAAATGAAGAGAGTGCCCTGTGAATCTTTGCTGTGTGTGGCCAGCTTCATATTTCCAGTGAGTTATTGTATGCAGAATGATTCCTGAGTGTTTTAAAGATGTCCATAATTTTTTGAGCTGGAAGCACTTCCCCAGAAGCCAAATTTATATTCTAATATCATAATCCTCATATATCATCTTCCTAAGAAGGCCTTTTGGAAAAGATAACCCTGAAGCCAAATCTACAAGCTATTCATACCTTCATACTACTGGGAATGGGCAATGGTTCTAACACAGCCCCTCAGTTGTTACCCCCAAGGTCATGTCCTCATGTACTTGCTTTGGATCCTAATTCTATTCTTATCCACATCCATTGTACCACAATTTTGGCCTACAAATAATTGAAAATATTTCCCTACAAAGTGCTGAGACATGTCACTCATGTAATTCCTTATATTTCTCTCCTATCAAGAGAATAGTGCTGTTACTGGAAGCAAAAACTAGCAATGATACGGGAACACTTATTTACACTGTTCAGTAACAGATTGAAAGCGGATCTTTCAGAGATTGTGCCAGTGTTGTAGAGAGCTGTCAGGCCCCGACAATTGCTGCAGTCAGCATTTTAACTCTCTTCTTCACAGATGGTGATGACAAGCTTGTTGCATCCTGAAACACATTGCCAGTGCTTGTGGGAAGAATCCTTGGAGATGTTTAAGAAGTTCCTTCTTGTTTAGAAACCCTTAGCAAGGATGTAGCAAAGTCCAAGGGCTTTACTGTTTTTTATCTTCCTGCCCTGTCAACATCAGGCAAAGTTGAATATTATCTTTAGCAATTTCTTGAGTTTTCTGTGTAATTGAAATCCTTTTGCACAATGGTAGAAGGCATTAAGGAAAAAGGATAAATTATTACTACTAAGGATTCCTGCTCCAAAGGCCCTCACAGGGAAAGGGTGAAATCTATACCTTCTCTGTCACTTGATCCATAAGGTAACCCACAGTACGAATTAATGAGGAGCCCCAAAAAGTATATGAACATAGCCAAAAGCCAGAAGGACAAATTTAGGTAGGCCTGAAGGATGGTCTAGGCGCTTTTAACCCTTGAGGGATTGCCGGAGCTGATCTGCCTGTGGGGGATTTTTCTCTGGATAGCTGTGAAAGGAAGTGAACATGGATTAGAATAATTTGAGCCTTAAGATTTTGCAGGTTAGATATTAGCTTTCTCATGAATAGGCTTTGCTTTCTCAGCTCCTAATTTTTCATATTTTATTAGGATATCTTGTGTGACTATCTCAGGAAATCTGTCATTCCCACTTTCATAGTCATATAAGTGTGGCTTACAATTTAGAATTCTGCTTACTTCTGAGTTCAAAAGAGCTATGTTATTGAATGACATGATAAAACATTAATATTTTATAATTCTCCACAGACAAATAGAACCATGCATCATGGCTAAGATGAGCACAGCGGAATGAATCAAGGGAAAGCACAAAAAGGAAATTCATTACACGAGGTTCTATTTACACAGAGGAACAATAACATTTCTTGAGCACTTAGTCTATGCCAGGCACAGTTCTAAATATTTTATATGTATTCACATATTTAATGCTTATAGCAAAACTTAGGAGGCATATGCTATTGTCTCTACATTTTATAAATGAGAAAACTGAAGCATATAGTGAATCAGTAATTTGATCAATGTCAAATTGTTGGTAAGTGGCAAAGATGAGGTTAAAAGCCAAGCAGTTTGGCATTAGATCATGCACCTTTATTTTTCCATACTGCCTATGCTCAACACTAATCATCTTGCCTTTACCAGGTATACTGCTTCATTATGATTGCCAGTCGTCATGGAGGTACCTGTGATGTATTGTGACAAAGCTGCATAATAAACTACGGAAAAGTTCAGGGCCTTAACAATGAGTGTTTATACAATATTGTAACAGTGTATCACTGGGATTCAGCTGATGGAGGTGAGGCTTGGCTGAGCTTGCCTGGGTTCATTCCTTCTCTGAAAAGTGGTTCTGTTTCACATGCCTCTCCACCAATCTCAACTTGCATCTTTTTAATCAATATTTTATTGGCCCAATGAAGCCACTTCAAGATTCAGAGTGTGAGAGCCCTACCAAAGGTATATAACAATGGGTATGAAATGAGAAGAAGAAATATTTGAGTCATTAGATCAATCTAGTATAATTAGTAACAAGGGAAGTGAATTGGGTTGGCAATTAAATTCTATTCTATTCATTCATCTATTCATTCATTTCTTCGTTAACCTCTCTTGGGTTTCATCCATAAGTGTTATTTTTATATCCTAGACATACGAAGATAAAATTCAGAGTTACATCTTCAAAAAGGCTTGTAATCTTATGGGTGAGATAGATAAGTCAATATTTACAATACACCATAGTATTGCCAAGAATTATGTTATAAGCACAAAGTCTAAAGCTCCAAAGAAGGGTTGTATTAAGGCAAGGAAAAGAAGAAATGGGAGTTGCGATTCTCCTAACATATTCTTTGGGCTGAATCTTGAAGTGTAAGTAGCTCATACAAGAGAGCAAAAGTCAAGCATCTATTATAGCAGGGTGTCAAGAGATAAAGCTGTAGAAGTCAAATCATGAAGGGATTTCCATGTCACCCTAAACAGCCCAAACTGTATCCTGAGGACAGTATAATGCTATGAAAAATTTAAAGCAAATTATTAAACTTTGTACAGAAGGTATAAACAATACCTGAAAATTTTCTTATGGATAGTGTAGAAATTCATGTATAGGTAAATAAGTAGTATCATACAGACGAAAGACTTCTTTAATGTTCCTTCATTTTGAAGTTCTCCAATACACTTTCTTATTGATTTTCCCAGAAGGGAATCAGGCCCTGAATGACTAGATAACAGTTATTAATAAGCAACATGTATGATAAGTACTGAAAGGATCAATCTATTTATATGCACTAAGAAATACAATCTTCACCCAAACTGTGAAGGTCTGAGCCAGCAGAGCTGACACGTGGACTCCCAGTGGCCAAACTCTGTGGCCATTTCAGTAAAGATAATCAAAGCTTGTTTTGTTGATTCACTGTCAAATATGGCCGCGACAGGGGCAAAAGCAGAGAGGCAGACATGGGAATCAGATTTCTTGGTGGACATGGAATGAAAACAAGGGAGTTAGGCGAATTGAATATTTAATGGCAACAGGTAAGAAAACCTGTTGTTCAATCTCACAACAGTGTTGGGATTTCTATTCAGATCAGAAGGACTTGAGGCCTCCCTGGCTCCAAACCCAAGGGCCAACCTTGCCAGTGGGACATGAATAACTTGATGTCCAAAGACTAGAGTCCTTTCTTTAATTCATAATTGTTATCACTCACCCAAAGATATGACAACTTTTCTTGCTTCTTCATGGTTAACTGATGCCTCTTCTGTGTGGCACATTTTTTTTTTTTTAAATATGTCAACACTTCAACCAGAAGCCATCTGGTCTGACATAAATCTGCTGATCTATGTATAATCTAATATTGATTTATAATTTATCTCTCAGAGAGCCAATTATTTCTGTCATTGTCAACATTCCTAGTGTTGTAGCCTCTTAATACAAAACAAACAAACAAATAAAAACAAGGACATTAGAATGTGTAGCCAACAACTATTATATAAACATACATGTGCAGTCAAATTTTTTAAAAAAACACTTTTTTGGTGATTTAGCAATGTTTAATAATGGATCTCCACTGGTAAGTTTTGACCTGCAATAAAAAACATGTGAGTTTCTCTAAGTTACTTAGATCAATATATTCAGGAAAACATATTTTTTATTCACTGAAAAATTTTAACTTCAAGTAATACATCTTTCTAATTATATAGTAAAGGGCAATGGATACCTCAAGGTAATTTTTGAAACAGGAGAAGAAACAATTTGTTCTCTGATTTCCAATTTTATTTTCATATGTTCTTTATTACCATGAGCAAAATATTTGAATGAAATAGGATTTTTGTTTATAGAAGACTATCTTCTGTTAATGTTGAAAAACCATCCTGACTCTTAAATAATACTATGATTCCATTGCAATGAATGAAGAAGAAGGTAATAAAGTAAGAAATATCCAAACTGGTCACTACTATTGGGTATTTATGGCTTCAACTATTTTGCTACAAGATAAGCAATTAAAACAAGGTATCACATGCACCCATAACATACAAATCATGCAAGAAAGTCAGAAAACATTTACCTGGTATAGAAATAGTGTTACTTATGTTTATCTGTTTCTGTTATTATTTTAACATATGATTTAAAGATTGGAGAACAGAGGATTACCAGTTTATCAGAATGCTTCTGTTTCCAAGTAGTGGAAAATTCAACTCAAATAGGCTTAATTAATAAAGATGATTGATTGTTTTTGTGGCTGAAAAGTCTTTCAAGTAGTGCTCCCAAGTATTATCAGAACTTGTTTTATCATTTTTTGCATGTATTAACTCCTTTTTTGAGGTGTTTCCTTTAGTAATTAGAGGCTTATTTCCTCATAGTCCAAGATGAATGATGTGGCTTCCAAGAAATCATATTTCTGTGTTTCTATCCAGCAGAGCAGAGGATTTTGGCCATGAAATCCTAATAGATGACCGGATGTTCATTCTGGTCAGAACAACTAAACCACAGGCTCACTTCTGAACAAATCACCATTGCCAGAGAGTCCATGTGCCCCTCTGTACCTGGTAATTGAGTCAGCTTCCTACACCATGTGGTCTTTATGGCAGCAAGGAACTGATGTTCATTAAAATTAGGGCAGTGTACTGAGACAGAGAGTAAGTTTGGAAGTCAAGGAAATGATGTCACACTCTGACTTTAACATTAAATATACACATTAAAAATTATTCCTCCTGGCAGTAATGCATTTGGGCAATGTGAATAAAACACACAAAGAAATCATTTCAACCAAGCTTTCAATGAAAATAACTCATCTGTAAAAAGGATTAATGAGAATGAGGACACTTTACCTGACGAGATTTTGGGATATTTGATATCCACCTTCACCCACAGCAAAACTCCATAACCTTTTCCATTTGCCTTTATGATATCCCAAAAAACCACTGCTAATCAAAAGCTGTTACAAGTTCCCAAGTTCAACTTCCCCTTTTATCTCCTAAGCAGCCATGAATCCACTGTCCAGTCGTGCTTATCTTCTGTCGTCCTCCTTCTTCACACCAGTAAAATGCTGAGTAATGAAAAGGCAGGAGGAACATTAAGCCATCACTGGCAAGGAACAAATAGCTCACCCAACCCCAGCAATGTTGAGTTTGCAATCAAGCTAGGAGATTCAGTCATTTAAAAACTAGAAAGCATCTACCACATGCAAATCGAGATATACATTTCTGCATTATAATACTCTGGTGTTTACTCCATATATTATCTTGTCTTAAATTGCTTCCATTGAGAAAGTTACACCTTAAGTTTTTTTCCTAAAGAGATACTAATTATCATTGGGTAGTGACTAAACCAAAAGTCAGAATTTCCATCTTCAGGGCTATTTAAAACTGTTATACCTTTATTTATTTATATTTGCTAGAAAGCATTTATTCTACTTCACATAGCACAGAAACCTTACTGGCTCCTGCAAAAGTAAATTCTTCTGCATGAAATCTAAAAGCAAGGTAAAGTGACTTGCCAGTTTTCCTCTATATCCCCTTTTAAGATGGATTGTCATTTTTCCAGGTACTTCCAGCCCTGAGTAGCAGGAAAATTTCACGATGTTCACTTCATAGCATCCAGACTTCAATGAACTGCCCCATCAAACTGTTCTGTGCATTAAATAAATTGTGCATTGGCAATAAATATTCCCCTAGTCGAGGTTGGTGTTAAAAGGATTTAAGATGAAAAAGCTCAGCAATAAAGTATATATATATAACCAACAGCCTTGGAAAAAAAATCAATTCAATATGAGTTTAAAATCAAGTTTTACACAAACTTACAAGTGCTTTAATAAATTATTAGATATTTTGTTCTAATAAAAACTTGACTTCTATGCTAATCAGCTAAGGAGAGATGTATTTGCTTTAGATAAATACTTCTATATAATAGAACTTAATTTACTTTCAAGAGCTCCTCTTTTAATTACTACCAGCTTGTACATAAAAAGGAAAAAACATATTGTAAATTACAGTTAACTATTTGAACTATACAGAAAGATATTCTATTGCTTAACCACAACATAAAACTCATTATACGTATTTGATATAATCATAGTCCACTTCTGAAGAGTTGTTGATATTAAAGAATACGTGATTTTGTGTATTAGATGAATACTGAAGATAAAAAGGCAATAAATGAAAAGGATCTTCCAGAGTACATTTTTATAATTAATATTCAAATTCTTTAATTTGTTCCCTTCTCCATGTCCTTCCTACTAAACCTGCCCTAATATTCCTAATCCAGAACAGATGCCACTGCCTTCTGCCTGGTATTCCTGACCCCGCTTGATAAGGGAGTAGGGTGGGATCTGTGTTTCTCCCACACAGGAGTGAGGTGCTCACTCCCCCACTGCTGACAGTCCAGACTGCTGGCCATTTTCAGCTGACTCTCTCTTCAAAGTTTTCCAAAGCCAGTGGTTCTCTAACTTTAACATTTATTAGAATCATTGGGAGAACTTTAGATCTTTAGATCAGATGGCTGGTGCCCCCAGACTTCTGATTTAGTAAATCATGGCAAGGCATCCCATATTCTACCTTTTTAACAAGCACCAAGGTGATGGTGATGATGTTCTGGGAACCACACTTTGAAAATCACTGCCCTAAGCTGAAGAGAGCTGCATCACCCAAGGTCACACCCCCTACCCAGAAGTAGACCAGGTCAATGGGGAGTATAAAAGCCAGGCCCCTCGCCTCAAAGAGACAAATCTAAAGCATCATCTCAGCTCCAGATCTCCTGGTAGAATTGGCTGAGGCATTTAGCCTTGCATTGTGCTTCAATATTCCCTCTGCCCAACCCTATGTCCATTCTTCTCCTATAGCAGTTGATCTTACAAGTATTGCAAGAGCCAAATTTATCTATCTAAAACACCTGTCTAACTTTTTAATGGTGTTTCAATACATCTAGAATGCCCTCCAAACTTGTAGCTATGTTTTGTATTCTTCCCAATTCTGGAATAATAAAACATCTTAGCTTCTACTAGCTGTTGAATGCTGCTGGAGAAAAAGTGTACACATTCATAATGTCCCACTCCAAATGAGTCCTCCACACTGCCTGATAATACTAGACTGTGTCTAGGCAGATTACTCTCTGACTTTCATGGTAACTTTTTTTTTCCATCTTCTCCTGCCCACTTCACCATTTCCTAACATATTCTCAGAAGTTGGTTTTTTTGCCACCTTACCTCACTGTACAAATCAGGTCAAAGTCATCCTCCACCCTTTCTTTCCCTATTCACAAAATCTAGTCCAATATCAAGTTCTGATTAATTTATTTACAAAATATGTCTCAAATTTTTCTTCATCTTTCCTTCCAACTGTCCATTGGTACCAATGGTACAGGCAAATATTATTTTTTACCCTTTAAATAACATTAAAGCATTTCTGACTAGACCCAGGTTTTTGCTATCTCCAGTCTGTTCTCTACTTTGGCAATATTTCTAAAACAAAACAAAACAAAAAAAAAAAAACTGATTTTTTTCCATCTCCCTTTGTACTCTTTCTAAACTACTCTATCACAAATGTCTCTGTGACCCATCCCAACTCCATGTACACACCTATTGATCAAAATTCTTAGTTTGGCTTACAAGGCTGTTCATGATCTAACCCCTGCTTACACCTCCTGCTTCAGCTTCAGTTTGTATTCCCACATACAACACAATACACCCTGGATATGCTAAACGACTTGAAGTTTTTGAGTGCTTGCATAAGTCACTCATCCAGAAAAATGTGCCTGAGTTCCCAAGGCTACGAAAACAACAAAAACAACACAAATTAAGGCAACGAATTTTCAGCTTTCCAATCCTTGATAATATATCCTCAGACCTTTATAGGCTGGCCATAAAGTTCCAGTTTGAGAAACACTGTCATAACTGCAATTGTCTAAAGTAATAGCAAAATAATTACAGAATTTTAGAGCAAGAATCACCATAACATAAAACCCAGGCCAAATCTCTTATTTTTCAAATAAAGAAAATGATGTTCAGAGAAATTGAATTATGTCCAGTGGAATTAAAAGGGGTAGAAGTAAATTGGGAGGAAAGTGGGAAAAAGGTAACGGAAATTTATAAAACACCAAGAAAAGGAAAGAAACAAAAGCGATTAAGAAGGTGTCATCATCAATTTTCATATCTAATCCAGACAAAACAGCGGCGTGTATGAGGGTGTGTGGACAGCCTGGGAGGACGGTGCACCAACCTGGGCTCCGGCATGGTCACGGTCCCTCTCAGAAGGCACTGTAGCCAATGGTTCTCTGTTGAAGGCAGTGAAGATGTGAGACAAGAGGATTTACTAACGTGCTCATCTGTGGGCACGCTGAATGTAGCTCTAACAGTTAATGTCCCAGGAAGAACTGTATTTTATATTATTAACTGGTATACAAACACATGAACCAAGCATGCTCAGGCACACAACTAAATAATAAAAATATTCACAAAGCAAAGTGATATTTGCTACTTTATTTTGTTCTATGTTAAATCATTTTTTAAAAAAAGGTTAACCTTGCCCTGCTTGTTTTCATAGTCATTAATGGGTTGTAGTCCACGGTTTGAAAAGTGACATACGCTTGACTTCTCGCTATTTAGTCTGAATTTGAGGTTTGCCTTGTGTTCCTTTATCAATAATAGCAATACACTTTAAAATATCCCTGGTATTTTTTGCCATCTTGATAAGCTGCATTTGGTCCACTGGCAATATGTCTTATTCAGGTTAAGCTGGGCAGTAAGAAGGATACAATGCGTCTTAGCTCAGGCTGGCATAACAAAACACAATACCCTGGGGGGCTTAACCAACAGATTTATTTTCTTATTATTCCAGAGGATGGAAGTCCAAGATCAGGATGTCTGCATGGTCAGGTTCCACAAGAATTTTCTTCTTGGCGTTCAGACAGCCGGCTTCTGGGTAAGTCCTCCACAGAGGAGAGAACAGAGAAAGGAAATTCTCTGGCAATTCCTCTGACGAGGACACTAATCCCACCACAGGGCCCCACCCTTATGACCTCACCTAAACATAATTACCTCTCAAAGGTGCCGTCTCCAAATGCCATCCACACTGGAGGTAGGGCTTCAATATACACCTTTTTCTAGGAAGAGGAGAGACACAATTCAGTCCACAGCATAAGGTAAAACCATACTCTTCCAAAAAGAAAGGGTCTTCCAGTCCTGGTGGAAAAAAAGACAGGGATAAAATGAAAGTGAAGTGTAGTCATGTGACATGAAAGACCCATCTTCCTCTGAATCAAAATTCTAGTGTAGGTTGTTAGAAATATTTGTGTTAATAGAAGAAGGCTTACTCCTTGATTTTAGGTTATTCCTTTTAAATTACAAAGGTCCTTGTAGAAGCAGCCTAACAACAAGGCAGCTGCCACAAAGTATTAACGGTAGCATGACCTGGTTAGGCAGAGAATGAAGAACAGATCCTGAGTCCTTCATTCTCCCAACCCTGGGGAAAGTATGAAAGACATCCAGTCACTCGTGTGACATCTTGGTGTGTGTGTGATGGATAGCCAAAAGTCACAGAAATCCTTGCTAGGAAATTGAGGTATGTCTCTTGGGTAACAGAAGGAGGTGGCCAGTATGCTAGGAATTTTCTTGTGTAGAGAGAAATAACATTAAAACACTGCACAGGAGATACAACAAGAATAGAAATCAAGGCCTGAAATCAGGCAAGACAATCAACATACCCAGATGCTGACAGATAAGGATAATGTAACATTATATATGTTCTCAACATGCCCAAATGTTACCCAGAGAGAGGAGTAAAGAGGGGGGTGGAGTCAAAGCCTGTAAGTCTGAATACACACCACACAGATATTGAGAAAGACAGAAATAAATTGTTAACTGGAATAGACTGTGGTATACTTATGAAGTTGGCAACTTAAAAATGTGACACTACTATACTTCACTTTTCTTTTATGCTCACACTCCATTAAAATGTTCTGACTTGTAATTTAGAACTTAAGAAAATTGTAAGGTGACTTCTAAAAATATAACAAGTTATGATAAGAAGTTTTGGGTGAAAAACAACATACTTTCACGCTAATATTTTTGAAACCAAGTAGTGAACGCTTTCTTTTACTCCAAAGATGATAATAGATTGTTCTCAATATCACTGGTGTCGCACAAACTTTCACACAGTTCTCAATTATAAAATTAGTGCTCTGTTTACTGTTGCATACAAAAGCTATTCTTGGGAGTCCTTCAAAATATGTGAAAAGATAAATGTATAACAAGATGAAAGCCAAGGTAAAATAGTGAGTCATTTCTGGATAAATTTGTAACTTAGAATAGAATGAAGTTCATTTGGCTTCAGGGCACCATGAAACTATTGACATCTGTGCTACACAGCTATTTCTAAGTGACCGTTGACTTACACTGTACACCTACCACATACTTATCACTGTGGTAAGGAGGAAGTGATGATATAAATCGAACAGGACAGAATTCCTGCCCTATCAAGGTTGATTCCCTAATCCAAGAAAGAGAAAACTGAACAGTTGCAAAACATTCACACTGGACCTGTGGCATGTTTCCTGTGTTAAGGGAGCAAAAGGAGGCTCTTCTTTGCTGTACAAAGGGGGTTATTAGAGGAAATTGTTTCATATGGGATTATGACATTTCATCCTGGAAAACAGTTAAAAGAAGAGTTGTTTATTAGCCATTTATTTCTAAATACCCAAATATATTGCTTCTAAATGAATTTTCAATTATCCAGATGTTGAATATATTAAAAATAGAAGAGGCAAGTCATAGGTCAGGGCAGCAGTGGGCATAAAACAAACTTTAAAGAGACAAATGTGGCCTGAATGAGAGCAACTGCATTTTGTAATTGAGTGACTCCCATCATCGTACTAGTCTATTATTCAGTAAGATTATTTAGTAGATTATGCTCCTGGCCTCTTCTAAATTCCTTTTCTTATTAACTCTTCAGAAATTTATTCACACAGGAGGGATTGATAGTTTAGTCACTCAGTATAAGCCATCCCAGGAGCACTGTCATTTTAAGCCTTTAATTAAACAGAACAACCTTTTACTGCAGGATTTTTCAAAATGTAATCAATGGAAAAGGAAGTATTTTGAGAAACAAGGAAGTTTCCCTAATGACTCTTATCATTCCAGGTAGGTAACTGTTCATTCCACCTCTTTCCTTAACAAATCAGGCCTTGTTTAAATTAAGCAAAGTAATTCTCATACTATTTCTATCTTATCATTGTAACAACTATCATGGTTATTTTCATTCATGAATTTTTTCTTGTTTTTAAATTTAATTAATTAATTATTATTATTATTATTTTAATTTTAGACAGAGGGAAAGCAAGGGAGAAAGAGAGAGAGAGAAACACCAATGTGTGAGAGAATCATGAATTGGTTGCCTCTCCTACACGCCCTTAGTGGGGACCAAACTGAAACCCAAGTATGTGCCCCAACCAGAAATCGAACTGGCAACATTTTGATTTGCAGGAGTTGTCCAACCAACTGAGCCACATGGTACTGGGGCTCATTTTTTTTTCTTGTAAGTGTATACATTCTCTCCATAAGAGACAAAGAAAAAAAGAAGAACAATCTCAATGAGAGATTAAACAGACGATTTCAAGGAGACATGGTACCGACAGAATTTTTTGTGAGCATATATAAAATAAAATAATTACAGCAACAATAATACACAGAAAAGGTAATAGATAACTTATTCAAACTGATTCCCTGCATGTTAGTCTCTTGCAAAGTTCCACGGAAATCTGCAATATAAGTGTTGAAAGCAAATACTGCTGGCCGAGTGCCCAGGTGGTAGCAAACTTCATATTTGCTGTAGCAGTAGGGACAAACTCTACCTCATGATAAGTCAGGGGAGGAGCTGGTACTTTTTGAACCAAGACAGCTCAGGTGACAGGTCATTGCATTGTCTCACACACCAAAAGTTGCAACCACAAGCATCAGATCCCTGATCGTGACAAGGAAGGGTTTAGTGTTTCATGAGCACAGTTTAAAACCCCCAGCTTAAGAGCTGAGGTCTCTCTCCTAACTCTGATATCTACTTCAGCCAAAGTGCAATGAACAAGAGCAACCCTCACACCTGCACTTCTGTCATTCTGTGAATATTCTAAATAAATGCTTCCCCAGTAAGACAGATATGCAGGTTTATTAACACTTATCTTTATGAAATATAAAATACAATGTAGAGATGCAGTATATATATGTTTATTTTGATTTACCAAGTACTTACTATTCACTCATCTCTCAGCAAATACTTTTGGAGAATAACTATGTTAGAAACTGTGTTATACACAACACACAGAACCAGGACACAGGACAAAGAGTGAAAATGGGCTTTGGAATTAGGATGACTGGATCAGGATCCCTGTGCTGCTAGAGACCGCCTCTGTGACTTGAGCAAGTTATATTGTCTAAGTCACAGTTTTGAACCATAAAATAAAGATGCTGGTAAGGTTGTCATGGGCGTTAATGAAAACATGAATAACACCTAACATTGATATGATGGCTATGGCATTCCATCTTAGTCGATTTGTTTATATTATCAAGCTTCTTTGCAAAAAAGAATTCTAGTTATCAAGACACATAAATATATTCTTAATTTTAATAACAAGCAATGAATTATAGAATCTTAGAACCAAGTTTAAAAAATACTATTTGATAAAACAAGGGGGTGCCTTTATTGAAATATTCTATTAGAGCCTAGCAGTATAAAACTAAAACAGTATTTGTAAATGCCTTCTTCCAAGATTCACACTGATAATTGGTCATTATTAGGCCATTTGTCAATGGGAAACATATCAGTTCTTGGTGACAAAAAAAATGGGGGGGGAGAGGCTTTTAAGAAATCTCCTCACATGCAATTTCATAGAACACATCTAAATAAGTCAGTAGTGTGGGTGGGTTGCTAGGGAATTCTGTAGCTTAAAGTACTTATGTTATAGCTTTGAAAACATGGGTCTGTGTGGAAATTAAATTGTAAGAATTAAATGATTGAGTCCATCTACAAGCACATATTTTGGAGATATTGCATGCTGTCACATTGTACAGAATCCTCCACTTATAACTGAAATAACCAGCTGCCTGTTGCTTGAGAGAGATGCCCAGAATGCAGCTGAGGGGACGATCACCATTTAACAGGATAATTCTTGCCATACCTTGCTTTAGTTACAGCTTAAAGATCCCTAAATTTAAGTAAATATGCCCAAATCTTCTAGTCCAGGGCTATGAACACAGGGATTGCTCAGGGGTATTAAGTAAGAAATTAACCAAACTGATTTACTCCTAAGGATTTTACTATCTAAAAATATTCTTACCTATTCCTGAAGAAATTACTTCCCAAAAGTATTGTGAAAGAATGAAGTTGCACTTATATGCATGTGAAGTGTAACAAAACATGTATTTTGAAGAAAAATAAATAAATGGCCCTGTTTGCCTATTTTTATGAAACAAACTTACTCAAGAAAAAAAAGGGGGGGAGGCTAGAACATCCCTAGCATCCAGTGGGTACACAGTCAGTTAGGTTAGATGTTACTAATACAGCTCTGACATGATAGAAGTGCAGGATTTACAGGTACTTTGGGGCAAGTGAATAATTTAATTTAAATAAATGGAATACATCATTCCCAACTAAGTACCCAGGTTAGAAACACCAACCAATCAATCAACCAGACAATCAATTCCCAGCATTTTAAAAATATACATATAATCCTTTTTTATCTCCACCAAAACTCCATTCTATCGACGAGGAGTCTGATACACAATGTTGGTTACTTAGCACAGGAGGCAGCATGGGATGCTAGTATTTTAGCTAGGGTCATGCCCTCAACTCAGTCATTTTTGCAAAGCATGTAAGCAGAATTAAAGGACAATTGAAGAGATACATAAAATATATCTTGCAATATAACCACAGAGAAAAAAGATCATGAAACATACTTTCCATAATAAAGAAAAATGCTCCTATAAACAGCTTCTCACTTGACTGGTGGGAAGCAATAGGGCTGAAGTCATTGAGCTTCCTTCCATAGGAAAGTACACAGGCTGAACTTGGAAAGGGATGGTGTATTATTTTTTAAAAGCAACGAGTTTCACCTTGAGGTGTGTCAGCTATACTGCTTCTTTCCTCAACTGAAGATAGTTAAATAAGTTATTTACCCTTCCATAAATTAAAATAAAGTTCAGAGAAGGGATACATTTTTAAAATTAGGATGTATAATAAAAAATGGATTTTCTAGAGCTCCTATAGCTTTGCAGTCACTTCTAGAGTGTACAGCCGAATCGGCTGAAGCCTTGGGAAAAAATAGACTCAAGGGACTCATTCAGCATTGACTAAAAAATGCACTGTTTTAATGGGCTCTTTTGTTGTTGATTTCATCACTTGTTTCTAAAATGCTATGATCAAGCCCTTGGAAATTCACTTCTCAGTTTCTTGCACCGACTCCATGGGACTGCAAAATAATTCAAGTTTTTCCTCTGAGTTAGAATCTTTACTTCTGTAGTTCATCAACTGCCTCTGTCACATGGATGTCACTGAAATGAGAAAAAGCTTAGAAGACAGGAAAAAATTAAAAACAAATTAATGTGGGAGGATAATATAAATCAAGTGATGAAGCCAAGAGTGAATTATCAAAAGATCTTCCATCCAGTGTGAATACATATTCCTTTCTCAAGAGGAGCCCATTATGCATTTTTGTTTGCATTGTTATACATCAAGCGACACATTAAAGAAATAGATTTATTGAGATTTAGAATGTGTTTTACTCTGATAGAAAAGAATAGCTATGCCTCAAATTTAATTTGTAAAGGTTTAAACCATGTAAGTCTGCTTAGGCCCTGGTTAGTAGTGAATACTAAGAAAAACAAATACTATTTTTAACTCAAAACACATGAATGAGTTCTGGCCAGGTACCTCCGCTGGATGGAGTGTTGTTCCATACACCAGAAGGTTGTGGGTTCAAGTTCCAGTCAGGGCACATACTTGGATTGTGGGTTTGATCTCTGGTCAGACAGGTACAGGAAGCAAGTAATCGATGTTTTTCTCTCTCTCTCCTCCTTTCTCGTTCTCTAAAATCAATACACATATCCTTGGGTAAGGATTAAGAAAATGAATACATTTTCTCCTGCAAGAAAAAAATAAATACCAAAACAATACCATGTTAGAATAAGCATTATTTATTCTACCTAAAATCATCAGAATTTCTTTAGCCAAATCTGGCAGTTTGATGTTTTTATGGCAAATCATGCCGTTTACTGAGAGGAAAAGGGGACAATTAAAAGTTGCTTGTTTTCTGCACATATTTTTCTTCTGAGTTAAACTGATTGGAATGGGTTTTGAAAGACACATCTATACAAAACAGAGATCTTAATAAAGAGTTTGAGATTGCCAAGCAATTTTGGAGAACATTAAAGGTAAATAGAAACTCAGAGAAAAAGAACAACTTACTATTCAGTGTATGTAACTACTTGTAACTCACCCAATCACCACACCTGTTGTTTTATCAGAGAAACACAAATAGCCACATTGGCATCTTTATGAAGTATGAAAGTGTGTATGTGTGAGAGAGAGAGGGAGAAGAAGGGGGGGAGAGAGAGAGAGAGAGAGAGAAAGAGAGAGAGAGAGAGAGAGAGAGAGAGAACTTGTTGAGGGAAGGAATGTTTAGGCACTTAATGTGGCCAAAAAACTATGAAATGGTAAAATTGGGGGAAAGGGGCTATTGCAAGAGGGAAGATGGACCCGTGTAATAGGAAGCATGCTCTGACCAATGATCTACAAATGTCTCAAGTTAAGTGGAGAATGGTTTTACTTTCCTAAGGAGGAGTAAACAAGGCCAGAAAGAACCAGGAGTGGGGAAGCGAGAAACATGGTGGCCTGATGGGGCAGTAGATCAGTGAGTTTTTTTTTTTTTTTTTTTTTGGTTTTTTTTTTTTTTTTTTTTTTTTGGTGAAGCCAGCCTATTTGGAACAGGGGCTCTTAAAGAGGGTCTGTGCTGGCTCAGGAGGACAGGTCAAAGTTCAAAGACCTAGGGCAAGAAAAGAAACCTAAGTTCAGTTAACCAGCATTTCCTTCTGGTTGATCAATGGAGACACATGGTTCGGTTAATTATTTATGAGGCAAAGAATGGAAATCTGGAGATTGTGCCTGGCTTTCTCCTAGGTGAACAGAGGCATCTTGTGAGTTATAACTAAGTCGCATGGGGAAGGACACTTCTCTGCCCTGTGCTGTTTCCTGGAACACAAAGGGCGGGGGGATTTCCTTAACCTTCACTGAGCTCCAGGATCACACAGGGGTAAGGCCAGATTCAACATTGTCAGTCTTGATGTCATTCCCAGCTCTGAGCCTTTCATCTTGTTCTTGCCCTAAAAGAGAAACACTTGCCTGTATTCTCTCCTGCCACAAAGATCCTGGATGAACCAGTTCACTGTACCAAAGTACTAGGGCATGGGCCAAGGGTCGGGAGGAAGAATGACATTGGAAAGTCTTTAAAGAGGAAAGAAAGCCCCTGGGACAACAGTACCTGAGCTGAGAATAGCCTCCTAAAATGATTATGGTTCTTCTAAAGAGATAAAAAGCACAAAGAAGGGACGTGTCTTGTCATAAAGCCCCCCTCGGCTGCTCGGAGGGTCACTGTTAGAGTGTGTGATTTGTTTCCAGAACTCCTAGCATAGGAAGCATTAAACGCAGCCTCTGTACAGGCTGGTAGAAGAGAACACAGCATACAAGGAGTTACATACGTTTGAAGCCTCTTCTGGGCACATGTTTGGTGACTGGGTCTGCACTGAAAAGAAAGAACAAAGAAGTCACATCTGACAGCAGGGCTCTTCAGGGCGAAAAAGTATATTCCAGCGATTGCGCTATGTCCCAGACAGGGGCTCAGAGTGAGGGGGCATATGAAATTATGTGCGTGGTGTTTTGCTCCCCCCACTCTATGGAAAGAAATACCTGCTACATAATCTTGAACTGAATAAAGTTCATAAACCTTTAAATAACTTGTGTCTCATTTTCTAAATCAAGAAAACTACTTGCCACTTTGATGACTTGGAAGTTTATCTGTGAATTCATAGGCCAATAAGAGCTTGAGAAAAAATTCTTCAAAATAGAATACCAAGGACTGTTACTGTTTACACATTCTACCAAAAGCAGCAAAATGCATCATAAATTGTATAATTAGCTCCATAAGGGTGAAAAAAATTAGTACTGCCCTTAAGTCACAAAATGCTGGTCACCCTCATTTCAACAGGCCTCATTCCATTTCACTGTTTGGCAGCATTTAGAACTTTTATCAAGATTGTGATAAATTAGAAGTGGGAATGGAGTCTTATTTTCTGTAATTTTACAGTAATAATGCCATTTCGAACACATTTTGTCATCAGGATAATATGATTTGCTTCTTAATTACATTTCTGGGTAAAAGTAAAATAACAAAGAACCACCCCAGTGAATTCATCTCCTTACAATACATGTTATAGTGAGCCTTGGTTAACGCTAAAGAGATGGAGAGGAAAGAGGCTCAGGAAGCCAGATCGGATTTTCCCTTTCTCTTACTTGTCCTAGTTTACAGGTTGTTATTATTCCGCATCCCATAAATTAAATGTAATTCCATTTTAGAGTCATCTCCATTTCTCATAATGTTGAAGTGTTCATTTTAGCTTACCAAGAAGTCTTTAATGCAGGCGGGTGCACGGGAAGTTGGAATGGACAAAATGATGCCAGTCCCATTTTCGGTATCCTGTCATCAAAGTGTCATTTACCCATTCTTCTGGAGGAGGGGCAGTCGCACCTAAATCACACCACCAACTAATGGAGACCACCTAGGGAGACTTATGCACGGTAATTTTTAGGCATTTTCCATTATCCTTTATTCTGCAATACTCTGAATACTCATTTTAGTATTTGGCAAATTATTCTGAATGTGAAGAATCATTTTCTCCCCTAATCATCACACTTGAAGGTGCAGGTAAGTTCTGTCACCCTCCAGGTCTTCTCTAAAAGCGCCCACATCTTTGTCGTCCTCACAGAACAGACTCCAGCAACAAATAACAGTGTCTAAAACCAGACCCTCTGTCTCCTCCTCACTCTTCCTCACTCCCACCCTGGAGGCGCCTGCTGAGGACAACATTGTAGAGTAGGCTGACTTTAGCCAACTCTCCAGAAACATTTATGTAGCACTGCATAGATGTGACTAGAAATAAAGATAAATAAATCTAGGGCCCAATCTCTCCAGAAGCTGACGATGTATTAATCCACTTGGGAAGATTCTGATAAATTTGTTCACAACTAAACTGTTATTAGCTGACAAGTGTTAGTTCCATCAGGTACTATTGCAACAGGTTTCTTAGCAACCCCATTTCCCCTCCCTGGGTGGTATGTAGCAGGAGAGAGGCTGGGTTACTCTGTAATATTGTGTGGGAGCAGCTTCAGAGGAAATCTGTCAGAGAATTGTATAGTTGCCCAGCCGAGGCTCCAGAGAACCAGCTGTCATTTTATTTCATCCTGGACCTTTTACAGAATGGGCTCCCGCACTGTCCCTTAACAGATTCTCTGCCAACCAAGAGGGCAAGTGTGCACAGCTGACCTTGGAGCCGGAAGTCTCAAGAGACTCATTTTCTCATTAAGGCTTTTATTCCCTTTAAAAACACCATAATGTAGTTTGAAAAACTACTTTCCTTTAAGAGCTCATTTTGTAGCCTGATGTACTTTTCATGGTAATGGCTGCAGAATTTAGGTTCAACTTAGCAGTAATCCTAAAGGGCACCATATTAAGTGTTCAGAACATTAGGAATTTTAGGCTGGAAATAAAGTGGCCCCCTGAGTGAATTTCACATTTCAGTGAGTGTCCTGAAAAAGGTTTTCTTTTTTTTTTGAAATAATTTAGATGGCCCTTTGAAGGAGGTATCTGTATTTCTGTCTGTATACTATCTATTGATCTATCTATGGCTATGCAGATATTTTTATATCTGTATGTCTAATGGTACCATATGTGTGTACAAATAATTTCTTATAGTCAATCTGGTTATTTAACAGTAAAAAAACTAAACCCAGTACCCAACCTACCTGCACAAAAAATTCTAGGATATTTCTTTTACTTGGTCTATATTATAAAACAGTAAAAAAAAAAAAAAAAAGAAAGAAAAAGAAAACTAGGGGCCATACTAGTAACAGACATTTTTCTGAAAAAAGGATGATGACTTTTATCATTTAGGCAGGTTATTGAATGTATCTGGGTTTGAAATAAGTGAGGCCCGAGGTCTGCCTTGCAGGTACGGGCCTTGTCCCGTTAGCTTGGAACAAGGCTGCTTTCATCTGTGAACATAGAGATTCAATAAAATGTGGTTAGCAGAGAATGATATTTTGTCTTCCCTTTACATGAGTGTTCTATAGTTTGCGTATCTTGTAACCTGTCATAAAATTTCTCATACAATTGCTGCCACATACTATCCAGTAGAAAGTATGGGAGGCCCACTTCTCAGTGGCTCAAATAGAAAGCAAAATGTGTGGATGGGATACCTACACTGCCTGCATCTCAAGCACAGAAAGAGTGAACTGGGTCACCTCAGCAGCAGAGACCAGATGGACGGGAGGAACTTGAGGGAGTACGAATCACTCTGTCTTGAGGAGGACTGCCGTTGGGTGAGGGGTTGGGATGAGGCTGGCAGCCATTTCGGTTACCCTAGGACTCTCCTCCACCACAGGATTAGAATCTCATCCATTACATGCTAACTACAGGTGATAACCCTGTATTGTACAGCATCCCCCACCCCATCCACAGTTTAGATTTTCATGGTTTCAGTTAGTATGACCAGCCACAGTCCAAAAATAGTAAATGAAAAATTTCAGAAGTAAACAAGTCATAAAATTTTAAAACTATGTACCATTCTGAGTAGCAAGATGACCCCCCGACTCCCACTTTGTCCTGCCCAGCACGTGGAACATACCTTTATCCAGCATAGCCACATGGCATAAGTTGCCTGCCCATTAGTTACTTAGTAGCTGTCTCCATTACCAGAAATTATCAAGCAGAGAGAAACCATATTCATATAACTTTTATTACAGTACATTGTTATAATTCTTCTATTTTATTGTTAGCTATTATTATTAATCTCTTACTATGTCTAATTTATAAATTAAGCTTTATCATATGTATAGGAACAAACAGTATACATATAGGGTTCAGCACTGTGTACAGTTTCAGGCATCCACTGGGAGGGCCTTAGAACAAAGCCCCCATAAATAAGGGGGGGGCGATTGTATGATTAAAATTTGCTAAGAGAGTGGAACTTAAATGTTCTCAACACAGAAAAGTAAATATGAGGGATGATGAATGTATTCATTAACTTTATGTGCAGGAATCCTTTCACATTGATTCATATAATATATCAAATCATCATATTGTATATTGTAAATATCTTACAATTTTATTTTTCAATTATACTTCAATAAAATAATGTTAAATAGAAATCATTGTGGCTATATCTGAATATTGAAGTTATTCAGAGAAGAAAATAAAAAGGATTTGTTAGAAAAACTCTTCAATACCTATCTCCTCAATTTTCAATGCTTTTAATCACAATCTTAAAAAAAAAGAATTAATCAGAGTCTGACAAGAAAATGAGAGTCCCTGACCTCAACCAAGAGGTTCCATAAAACAATAATATATGTCAAAATAAACAGTATGTGGTAGACACTTGATAAATGCTTTTGCTAAAAATGGTATTAATAATAATACATAATTCCATTGGAGAACTTCCTGTGTGTTAAACACTTGGCCGAATGCTACACACACGTGGCCCCAGCTCTGAAGCACAGTTTTCCGTAACTTATTTGACAGCAATGCCTGACCCAGCTGGAACTCATTTGATGGCAAAGCTGATGTGCCCTACTATGTAGTTATTTCTAATCTTTTTTTATTTGACTGAGTGTGAATAAGCATATATTTTCCTGCAGAATTTTTGTTTAAGCTACCCAAACTCTGTCTTTGAGTATTATGTAATATGTTGAGTAATCTATTGTATATAATCTTTCTTAAAAAAAAACAATTTTCTTCATTTAGGATATAGCTAGTGTCAAGAGTTTTTTTAAAGACTTTATTTATTTTTAGAGAAAAGGGGAAAGGAGTGAGAAAGAATGAGAGGAATATAGATCAAGCACACACCCTGACTGGGGACCAAACCCACAAACCAGGCAGGTGCCCTGACCTGGAGTCAAACTGGGGAACTTTTTGGTTTGCAGGATGATGCCCAGCCAACTGAGCCACACCAGTCAGTGCTAGTCTCAAGAGTTTTAGACAAGGGCTGTAGACACTAAGTTCTTCCAATAACTTTTGATTTAGTATTACTATTTTATTTATTTGGTGGTTGAGAAACTGAAGTACATAGAGGTTAAGTGGCTTTTCTAAGGTCTTACGGCTAGTGATGGGTGGAGCTATAACTCGAATTCAGGCTGTATGTCATCAAGATCTGTGCTCTCTAACCACTATTTTGTATTGCATCTTATGTGGATAATAAAATATAACAGAGAGATGGTCAAGTTTAGTAATGATTAATAAGAAAATATCCTATAAAAATGCAAAAAAAGACTCTTGCATTTTTGATAACTAGCCTAACAGGTTGACTAAGAGCTACAGAAACGAGTAAGCAATACTGGAGAGAAGAGGAACAAGACAAGGCTACTTTGTCAATGGCAGGGCTTAGGAAACCCGGATGTCAAAGAAATGATTGTCAGAAGGACAACCCAGGAATTTTTGTGCTAGAAACCTAAAGAAACCTCAAAAGCAGCCACTGAAGAGCAGGGTCCACAGAAATCAGGAGATACACAGTCCCGCAGAGGTCCAAGACCAAGAGTCTCTGATTCTCTTTCCCTTTGCCCAAATGCTCCAGTGGGACTCCAATATGCTATTGGAGACCTTTCTTCTCCTCTGACTGGTGAACAGAGAGCATTGGCAGTGTGGAATGTTCCTTGCTCCCTGCATATAAAGGTCACATTCTGAGAAGGTTCATGCAGAGATTGCTGGGGAGAAAGGAGACAGAGAAAGAGATTACTTGCATAATGCTAAATTTATCTTGATAACATTTCATGAAAAGATATCTTCCACATGTTTTTAATCTTTAGAAATATAGTTAAGAATAATAATAAGAAGAGAGAGAGTAGAAAATGATGTTTTCAACAACAAATGGTAGGCCAAGGGCCTTTGGAATACAACTCGTTGCTAAGAAAGGGCCCAGAAGGGCAGCAAGAAGATGCTGAGGGCAAACAATGGGAAGCTACAATAACAGATGCTAATAGCCATAAGAGAAATAGTTTCCAGAGAGTCCTTTTATATCACAGTGAGTTCTGGAGCTAGAACAGGTCAAGGTGAAATAACTCCAAGTAAAGAAAGGATAATTGAGTTTGCTGGTCTCTGAGCTAAATGCTGGCCAAGTAGAATGAATTGCTTAATGAATCTCTGGAGTGGTGTCCAATTTATCCTGGGACTCTCTGGCCCTGACTATGGCATTGGGAAGGCAAACCTTATTATTAAGGGCATAACTATTCGTTGTTATTAGGGGCATAACTATTTGTTTTCTAATATGTTTTTACTAAGCAATGTTGTTAGAAAATAACCCTTAAAGTATCCTGAGGACAGTAACAAAACATAGTAGCTTCCCGGATCCACAAAAATGGAAAGCCCTTTGCCCAGAGATCAAAAGGTGATGTTAAAACAAGCTGGCTCAACCTTGGTTTAATGTTGGAATTAATTTATATGTAGACTTAGGGTGATTTGCATCAGAGACTAAAAAATAACTTCAAAAAGATGTAAATTCCTCCCCTTTTACCCATGTAAAATGGGCCTTTTCCAAAGAACTCTGGTGAGTTTCTAACAGCTAGTTTGACAAGGTTGACAAATCAGCTAAATGGACTTTTTTCATCTCTATAAAAATGAAGCATACTTGCAGAGATCGGAATGCCAATTATTTTATCAAAAATTTCTTTCAGAGAAATTACATTATAAATTCTCAAAACCCAGCTTAGAACTGATTATAGCACAGTAATGCATTCATGCCACTGTATTAGTGGCCAGTAAATGTTTTTGAAAATTCTAAAAATATACATTGTTTGATATCCTACCACATGTGTCAGAAGTTTTGACAAGACAAATGTGATATGTCTTCAGTGTTTTCAGATAAACTGAGGATTCATTGCACAGCACAGACCCCTTGAATCACGCTGCAGGAAGAAACTGGATGTCCTCTCGCTCTGGGACAAAACACAAAGAGTGGAGGGAAAAATCTTTTCAAAATAAGTACTTCAGCATAGTTATTAAATTCAACTCTCTGAGCCCTCAAACTATAGTAACATTCTCTTGTTTTTGTCTGTCTGTGTGCATTATCCCCTTTTCTGGCAATTACAACTCTATTTTTCCTTGCAAAGTAATTCAGGTAAATCTGGCCCCAGTCCATCCTGCTCAGTGGGAGAGGAAGTAGCTTATACCCAGGCGAACAGATTTACAGTGAGAAGCTCAAGGACAGTCAAGTGACTCTATGTAAGCCAGGGAGTTAAGCCCAAGCCTCTTTTAGAAATTATTGGAAAGAGAAACTAAATTGGTAAGCTGAGAGCTGCCAAGGGCCTCTCTCTATGGTGAAAGCTTGCCCAAGAATGAAGCCAACCCAGAGAATAGAATTGCTAAGAGATGGATAGAAGTGGTTTGGAAGAGGGGTGGGGAACAGGGGAGGGACTGATGAAGCACTGATGATACTCTTAGAATATAGTTCTTCCTACAGCTGGCTTGGTTATTTCTGGACTTTTATGTTATGTGAACTATTAATAATCCTTTTTGTATTCCTATATTATCATTTTAAGCAAGTTTATCATAGGAATTTTGTCACTTAAAGTTTAAAAATTCAAATTTACAGAAATTGATACCTGCAGGTGGGGTAAACTGTAAACTTTTGACTTGATTTTATCAAAGTGAAATATGAGATAGCCAGAATCTGTTTAGTTCAGGGAGATTCTTTACATTCCCTGTTATGCATTAACAAAGTAAGTGATTAAATGATCTCTTGCTGTATTTCAGGAGTCTAGTGATAGGCCCACTGTAGTTGGAATTTCAGGTTAGCAGATACAGCAATGTCTGAAAGACAGCTACATCTTTTATCCTATGTCCTAAAAAAATATTAGGAATATAGCCAAATGCAGAATACCTAAAAGCAGGAATGCAAAAAGAAATACTGTTTCTTTTTTAATTTTTCATTCATTTATTTGTTTATAGCTATGAAGCTACAATAATCAAGACAGCACAGTATTGGTAGAATGATAGGGAGATAGATTAACAAAAGAAAAATTCCACAAATAGACTCTGATTTTTCACAAGGCAGATCCAAGCAATTCAATGGGGAATGGAAAGTCTTATCAGCAAATAGTCTGGAAAAAAAGTGGGATAAAGGTATGAAAAAATATATTAACTTTAACTACTATCTTACAACAGTAAAAATGTAATTTGAGATAATCATAGATCTAAAACATTAAACCAAAATCATATCATTTCTAGAATTAAACATAGAAAAACATTTCTGGGAACTTTGGATAAATAACTGTTTCTGAGAAAAGACAAAAAAATGCACAAGGAAAAAATGTAATACATTGGACTTTATCTAAATTAAAAATTTCTGGTCATCAAAAGACAGCACAAGAAAATTGAAGGCTAGAGAGTACTTGAAGCTCTTGAAGGATGTGCTTCAAGCAAACGGAGGTAGATGAAGAAATAAGAAGGCATAACTCTTAGGAACAGTGGACCTCACACAGAATCAAGGAAGTCTCAGAATGGCCATTGGATGCCAGAGGCAGAAGGTGTCCAGTCCTGACTAAGCAGGATGAAGGAGTGTGGGAGAGGAGCCTTCAAAAGTAAAGGCTGTGTGTGCACACACAAATATGTGCATTGTGGTGGGGCCTGGGTTCAGATCACAGAGCTCGCCAGATAATGGTGTTATTACTCAATTTAGGCAACTGTGCAGGCTGGAGTTCACCACAGGATCCCCAAGAAAGCCTCTAATATGGTCCTCAAAAGAGTCAGCCTGTAACAAGATGCCACACAGAAAATAACAGTGGCTGAATGACAAAGGAACCAGTGATTTAAGAACTTTGTCACTTTTGCCTTAAGCGCTTCAACCCTTCCTACCCTCCACTCCACTGGAGCAACCAGAAAGTACTGGGCCAGGAGCAGGAAGAGAGCTGAAGGAAGAGTGAGAGACTGTAACCTCTTCCCAATGCAAGTCTCTGAGCCTTGTCAAGGGCAGCCTGAGCTTGAGGGAGGGGGAGTGCTGTGCATTAAAGGCACACCGAAGACTCAAATTAGAGTGGTGTGGATATAATGCCTAAAAATAGTCCCAATGATTTTTTTTAATAAATGACAGTGGCTGTAAAGTTATGGGGGAAGGAGATCTGACAAAGCAGGTTTAAAGGGTGATGGGAGAAAAATGATTTTTTTTACCCCTGTTTTTATGTCAATGAGTTCAGGTTGCTCATTAACTTACTTACAGTACCTGCTACCTGCCTATTAAAATGGTTAAGATCTTGTTTTCAGTTCTGCTACCACCTCACATATTCCATTCCCAGTCACCAGACGAGGTTATACCTCAATATTTGATTCATTGTGTTTAATGTTTACACCATTGCAACTATGTAAATATTGTTCTATTTTGGATTCACATCAACTACTATAATCACATTTCTTCATGTTACAAAACTTAACATTTTCCCCAAGTTAACATGTTAACTTTTTAAGACTCAATTGAAAAATGAACAACAGTGTTTTTAGCACAATAAAGATCCTTAATTATAATCTTCAGAATGTGTCTCTATTTGATAAAATGCTAATTATGCATTAAGTTATTTGTGTTTATCTGTATTGCTTGTTTGACTGTTCCTGAAATTAAGGTATTATATATTCTGACTGTAGTTTAATCCTACAATTTTTTATTGGTCTTTGCTTAAGATTAAATATCTGTGTTGCATTATTAAGTGAAACAGAGTGAGTTTTCTTACACAGACATACCTGTGTTTAAGCAGCTCTGCATCTACCTATAGTCTGTGGCCAAAAAATGGGTGGATGGAAGATGATGATGGATAGATAGATAGATAGATAGATAAATTACAGATATATTTACATATAGTGATAAACATATATATATATTCTTATACATGTAATATGACTCAAGTAAAATTAAGATAACCACTTACTTCACAGGATTGTTAGAAGGATTTACAGAAATTATATAAAGAATAGTACCTGTCAAATAAGTGTTCCATAAATATTGTTTATTGTTTTCAAAATAGCATATATAATTTTTTTCTCCCATCACACAGCATAGTAAGAAATATGAACATATTTCAATTATTTAAAAGGTGGAGAGAGCAATTCGAGGTTTAAAAGACCTAGTTTTTAGTCCTGGCTTTTGCATCCAGTTCACTTTGTGACTTTTTACCCAAATTCCCTACCTCTATGGGACACAATGTTCTCACCTATCAATTTAAAGTTCTGACGTACACTTCCTCTTTAAAATCTCCTTTAGCTTTAAACTTCCATTATTCTCTTGTTTACGAGCTTCCCAAACAGAGAAGATTTGTGACACTGAAAAGACGAAAGAGGAAATTTAGAAGCAAGTAGTAAATTAAAGAAATGTGTTTTTCCATAGCTTTCATGTGAAATACTTCGGCAGAGAAGTTCAGCAATACGCTTGGGTAGAGAGAGTTGTTACATTTTACAATTACTCATTGAACACTTACTATAAGCAAGGTTATGGGCACTGGGCTCAGAGCTGGAACACAAAGGGATTTCTGCAAATGCGGGGACTGTGTTGCAAATAAGATTCTATATTTATGAATAACATATCTTTAGGGCTATAGCTGTAGCACCTTATCTAACTACAGTGCCTCCTTTGTATAGCTCTAGCTCATTCACTTAGATAGCTAAAGGACCTAAGTGATGAATTCTAGAATTTTTTTTCTCTGTTGTGACATTTGGATCTAAGTCCATCTGTCCGTGGTGACTCTGCAAAAGCTAAAACAGCACTTTTGGAATGCTGCCACCTTCTGCTTTTAGGCCAGTTTCTAACAGGCATTCTTGCCTTGTGAATTCCCCTCTTTACTTCTGCTGCCATCCTCCTCACTAACAAAAGGAGGCACTCTTGCCCCTGTGGAAAGCTACACAGCCCAGTAGATGGAAGGACACCTGCTTTAGGATTGCCTCCGTCCCCTGACATGCAAACATAAAGTACCCATTGCAGCTCACACACTCTGCTTCAGTGTTGCTTGCAGAGGGTCTGGAAGAGTTGATGGATTTAATAAATGACATTCTCATCACTAAACCACAGGACTGACTTGAAGTCATTAGGACAGAAGTAAGCTACCATCAACTGACCATGACAAAAAATTACCTGGGATACAGACAGTGTTCATATTGAGTCTGAAAGATCCCAGAGTAAACTGCACTTGATCTCTTTGGAATTTCATTACACCTGCAATCAGGATTCTGATTAGGACTGACTTCAAATTTCCATTTTCAGGAAGGTCTCATTAACATCACCAACTGTGGGCAAAAATGGTAAATTTCATGTTTTCCTTTTTCATGGGGCAAATAATTTCAACTGGTAAATATTATGTACTAACAAGGATTCGCCATACATGCAAAGCTAAATAAAAATGAAAATTATTGTGCAAGCTTTCCTACAACTTAAAAAATAAAAGAAAGATACCATGGGACTTATTTTCAAGATACAGATTCTTGGAAATCTTTATTCTTTTATCAGCTTTGTCACCCAAGGGGAAATCTGTACAACAGGCATCATATGTCTTTAATAATGAAGCAAACTACTGTAGCTCAAATCTTTCGAGCATTAAGAAGCCTAATTGTGTGCAGGAAATGCCAGAAGAGTTTGTTTTACTAGAGCTGTAAATTCATCAACATTCAAAGGCTAGGCTCATTTCAATCGAAGGTGGAAAGGCAAAACTGTTGAAAACATTTTAAAGGATAATCCGTATGGACTGAGTCTGAGGGAAATTTCCCGTGAAGCAAATACCTTCCTTAATAAATCAGAGTTCTAGAATCCTCCCCTTTTTATTCATTCATTCATTCATTCATTCATTCATTTATATTTAGAGGCTCATCCTCCACAGGATTTATCAAAAACAATCAAAGTTTCATTCTTTTCAGAAAAGGAAAGGGGAAAAAAAGGAAAAGGTATTTATTTTAAAAGCTTCTAGTAAAATTTCTCCAAGTGGAATGTTTTCTCTATGGTCCAATTTACAGATCTGCATTTCAGATTGGAAACTTGCAAAACCGAGGTTAGCAAATTAGAGATGGATGGATTTGTTTCTAACAACACTTTGTTACACCAGGCAGCACATTATGCTTTGGCTGCCAGAAGAACAATGACTAAAATCTGCTATTAAACAAAAAAGACACATTAAAAATAGCTATAAAAATAATTGTATATAAAGCTGCATGTAAACATTTGAGGCATCATTTCCATATGGTCCTCTTGGAGTTTCAAACTGATGTCATATTAAATCCTATCCCTTGAGATGTAAACTCAATCCAAAAAATGTCAATTTAGGATACTGCAGATTTAAAGAATATTTAGTCAGTAGTTCCTTTTTGTTTCCAAAACCTCCATTCAGCAGAAAAATGTGTAATTTTAGTGGAAAAAAGAAAAGGAGCACATTTATTCAGATGTTTTCATATGGGAGATCACGCTATGAAAACACTGTACTGCTAACGGACCAGCTCTGTCCTTAGCTGCGAACAGCTCAGGAACGCCTTGAAACTTGGCGTGCCCTTGCTAAACTGAAATATGACATCCCGACTAATGTGCTTTCTAGCCTGAGACTCATCACGGATAGAAAACTTACATGTCATTTGGCAAAAAGCCTACTTCAGGTAAATGTCAAAATTACCTCAATCTGAATAGTTGTCAGAATAATCCCCTTAATTTTAAGAGATTTAACAGAAAAATCTCTTTCACATACAAGTGATCTTTTTATTTTGTAGTTAACAAATCATAACATCATTTTCCCTGACTCTATCAGTTCTGAAGTATTTGGACAAGTTCTGGAACAGAACTTGTTATAGTAGACAAATCCCTTACAAAACCTCTTGACACTTTTTTTAGATTCAGTTCTAAAAAGTGTGCCTATTTGACTTTCTAACCTAGAACAGGTTAAAAGCAGAAAATTAGGAGAGGCATGACCATACTGGTAGGTCACCAAAGAGAGGAAGGAAATGACAGCTGACAGCCTGAGAGAGAAGAACCATAAAGCACACAAAATGATTATGAAAAGTAGATACAACCACCTGACCCAAGATTTAAAAGGCATCATGTCTTGAGGTAAATGTCTTCTCAAACAATTACTTTACTATGTAACACCATACCAGTGATTTTCAACCAGTGTTCTGCAAGAAATTTTTAAGCATGAAATATTCTACTATTTAGTCAGGGGCACTGACCTCTTTTCCCTTAGATTGTCAAAAAAAAAAAAAAAAAAAAAGACAACAGCCAACATAACAATAGTCACCTGGTGTGAATTAATCAAAATTATACTTTTTTGTGTGTCAGATCAGCAAAAAAATATATTTTCTGGTGTGCCGCAGAATTTTAGTAATTAGTTTACGTGAGCCAGGAGATGAGAAAGGTTGTAAATCGTTGCCCAATACAGTTGATTTGCACAATGATGACCCTAACTCATCCAGAACATGAAATTATGCACCCGTCCCAACAAGGCAGGAAGTGTTTAACACATTGTAAAAGATAGTCCCATAAAAATGCTTAGCTTATTTAAAAATGTAAAAATAAAAAAAAAAAGAAGAAAACCTGAGTATGCTGCGTAGATGCTTTCATGAAATACCTCATTCCCTGTGATGTCAGAGCTCTGAAGCCTACTTACAATAACACCAGAACATATTTAATATTAATTCCAGAGGCTGAATGGTAAGGAGGTCAGGCATAGAACATATATGTAACCTTATAAGTATCTTCACTGCTATGTGACCTTCATGTTTATATAATTTAATGTCTCCAAAGTATTTCTTTGAGTGGATATTTCAAAAATTATTGTTTATTCCTCTTTGGTTGATAATTCATGTTGCTTGTAATGATATCATAATTAAAGTTAATGTCTTAGGATGTTTTGTTACGTAAGTAACAGGAGAAAAGACCATAAATACATTAAATCTAAAAGGCATGCATTTGTTTAGCTAGTTGGATATGCAGAGGTAGGTAGGGCCAACTTCAGTTCTGTTAATACAGTGGTGATGGTTTCATTCCTCTGTGATTCCTCAGCTGTGCCTTTCCAGGGGCATTGGCTTAATCTCAGGACCAGTTTTCTTCCTGATTGCAAAATGCCTTCAGCAGGAACAGGCTTCAGATGCCCACAAATCAAGATGCGTGGCAGAACAGAGAACTTTTTTATCCTGACTTGTCTCTCATTGGGGCTCAGATGATGTCTTTTCTGTCATCTCCAGGAAAACTCCCTCCAATTTCACCCTCCTGAATTATGTTCATCCTGGCACCTGAGCCCCGTGGCCAACAGAAGGGCATTCACTGATTGACTTAGGTCTGGGTCATTGAACTAATCACTGTGGGATTTCTCTGTGATCATTCAGCCCAACCCTACAGGCTGTGATGGATCACCTTGACTGTGGAGGAGTCAACTCCTTTATGAAAATTGGGTTTTATGGGCATGAAGGAAAAATAGAATGCTAGATGGTAACAAATATTGTTTCTTACATTCAAAAGGGCATTAAATGTATAGAAATTTATTTTTTTCCTTTGGATTCCTTCCATAGTAGAGTTTGTCATACATAACAAAAATGTTTCAATATAATAATTTAAAGTTTTTTGATCACAATGACTAGAACCCATTGAATTTGTTTCAGCAAACGAGGAAACATTTTAAAATATGTGAGATATATTTATTGTCTTGTTTTCCAGGACAGTACCCTTCTTCCTCCTGGGGAAAGTATACTGAATGGAACAGGCTTAATTGTCGTTTATATGAGTGTACTTTCCTAACAACAGTGACTGGTCGAAGGATAAGCATCAGATCCAAACTCAGCCTATCGTCGCTCCCTACAGTCCTGGCTAGATTGTGATTCGTCCAGGGGATAGACACACTGTCTAAGCCAGATAATTAAGTGCCAAATAGTTTTATAAATGGAAACTGTAGGAGTAGGGGGAGGGCATTTGAAAGCTAATTTTGTTTCATCTTGAAAACTGAATGCCTAGAGCTGCCAGTGACCACTGTTTTAGCCTTGTAGAGAAAGCAAGTTTCAGGGAAGCCAGAACACAGAGAAGAGCAGAAGGAAACGTTGGAACAAAAGTGTAGGGTAAACAGAGGCAGTCTGGCTTCCTCACCCAGGTGTCTGGATAACTAAGGGAAGCAGTTTCCCATAACCTTGAATGGGCCTGATAAGTAGTGTTCTCATAGCCTTGAGACTGGGTCTGATAAATGGTTCCCGTAACATGAAGTGGGCTTGCATGCACAGAATCATGCTATGTTATATAATTTTTTTTTTTTTTTTGCTTTTTGCTGGCTTTGTTTGTCTCTAGTACTTAAGCAGGTAGGGACTCCCCAGTGGGTGCCATGACAAGAGCCATACAAGGGGACAGCTGACATGCATGTGCCATGCAGAGACATGCAGGGGGCACACAGCTTGCAGTGTGCATGGCTTGCCCACCCTTAAGTAAAGGCATGTCAGATATTCCGATGGCTCTGTGAATATTCTTCTATCTTCCTGAATACCGCGAACCTGTCAGGCCTCGAATGGTCACAACACAAAAGACATCCTGAAAGCATTGCCAAAGATTCTCTCTTTGACTAAACTCTGCGTAGATGCCCCTGAACTTTTTCTAATTAGGGCTTCATTTTTAGACTTCCATGTTCATCTCTGTATTGTCCAATTTTAGCAAGTGTCCTGCTAAGCCGGCTTAGCTAGAATGGCCCCTCCTCTACATCAAATCACCTTCAATATCTCATTGGGCTCCTCCCCTTCCACCACCAATCAGGTGATGACTTTTCACCGTGATTTGCCTTCTGTGAGACTCCTGTTAGGGTAATGTAGCCAGAATCCCCCTTATCCTGATGTTTCCTTAGAAATTTTCCATCCACTGACCCACATCCTGCTCTTCAGTGGCAAATTCCTACTTGCTCATGCCCGATTTAGAGTTGAGCCCAATATCTCGCTCTACTATAAGAACTGGTTGTAGTAGTCTCTATTTCTAATGCAATGAATGGCATTCTTTGAATAAAGTCTTTCTTACAATCTTTAACAAGTGCCATTGGGTATTTTTTTTCTTTAACAACAACATCCAGGCACCCAGTTCAGTCACACCATGGCAATTCCCGTTTATAGGCGTTGGCAGTTTCTGGAAAGCTTGTCCCAATTACTTCTATAGATATCTGCTACTTATTGCCAATTTGCTTTTCTCAAAGGTTGTTCTAGTTCATAATATATTCACCATAAATCACTATGTATTTGTTATTTAAAAGATCATATGATGAATACTTCTGACATGCATATAGTATCATAGAAAAATATCAGAAGTAGAGAAAATATGCTGTAGTGGAAGGAATGTAGTCTTCAGGTCAAACAAACCTGAATTCAATAATCTGCTCCTCCTGTTCACATAATTTTTGAACAGTTACCAAAGCTTTAGTCACTTAGATGTTTTCAGAGATACATTAATGTCTAACCAGCATCCAGCTCAAATCTCAGCATTTCATAGATTTCTTTTATTCGTGGAAAGTAAATATATGTTCTGTTATTAATTTAACCACAACTTGCTTAATTTAGGGAACTCATATTACTCACATACTTGTATAGTGTTATCTTAACTATTAGCTAAGAAACTTAAAAATCTTCCCTGGCTTGTGTGGCTCAGTGGATTGAGTGCTGGCCTTCAAACCAAAGGGTCACCAATTTGATCCCCAATTAGGACGTATGCCTGTGTCTCAGGCCAGGTCTCCAGTTGGGGGTGCATGAGAGTCAACACACATATATTTTTCCCTCCCTTCTACTATCTCTAAAAATAAATAAATAAAAATCTTTTTAAAAAATTAAGAAATCTCTAATTTTTGGTCATCGGCTTAATGTTGCTATATCTTAACCAAATTAACATGAATAATTTATGCAAAAAGAAGTGCTTTATTTTAAAAAGTATTCCTTAGACAGTAAATAAATAGTACCTGTCTCCATGGAATTCCCAACTTCTTGATACTCTTCAATTGCTCTTTGAACGATTCACAGACCAACTTTATTTAGCTGGTATCATTAAGCCAAGTGAAGGTAACAAAACTGCAAGAGGCTTAGGTATTCCTGAGAAAGCTGTCTCCAATCTTTATATTCTCTTCTTCCTTTGGTAACACTTTGTTGCAATAAATTTATATCTTTGGGGATATAAGGGTACACTTAGAAAAGTAGAAAATCTACTCATGTGAAATCACTGGCTTTGTGAAATTCCCAATTATATACTCAAAACAGACAACCATGTACATTTTATGTAAATGAACTTTTATAGTAAAATCATTGAATCTGTATGATTATCAGCATTCTTGTATCAATAGTTAATTCTTTGTGGATTTTTCCAACTTAATTATGTAACTTGATAGGAGATTCATTAGTATATATTCTTGAAGTTTGAATTTAATGAATCATTTCAGCAAGTTTGCTTTAATTCAAAGAGAATATTTATTGCTTAGCCTTAAACTTTAAATTTATATGGCTGCTTATTTCAGGAAAGCACCTTAATTATTAAAGCTTTTCTTAACATATGCAGATATAAAACAATTATTTTTGAAAGTTGAAATATTTTTACATTAGAAGAGACCAGAAAAAATGATGAAAGTAGAAATGCTGCTGTTTTTCATTTCCTTACATGAATTTGTCAGATAAAGTTTACTTTTCAGGGCAAGAAAACTTATACACTAATTTCCTCTGATGAGAGAATTGAAGAGTTGTGTTAGGATTCTATTTTTTTAGAGTAAAAGAATATTGTAATACACACTTAAAATGGTAGAGATGCGTGTAAATATGATGTTGCATTTAAAGTTTCTTTCTTATTGTTATATTTTGGTTGAGTACAAACATGTATAATCCACAATCATATATACACATACAACCTAACGCTAAACCTTCCCCCTTTTTAAAAATTTATCTAAATTTTTGCCTAACAGAGGAGCAAAGTTTTTTTTTTTGTTTTGTTTTGTTTTTTAAGTCCTAAATCCTTTTGGAATGCTTGTACTGCAACACAATCTAGGAAACCTCTAGATATTTTAATTCTAGGGGAAAAGATCAGATACTGCATAAAGCTAGAGATGCTTCGGGAAGAAATTGCAGAAGTACAAAGAGTTAGGAAACATTGAGGGGGCAGGGTGTGTGGGTTGACTTACAGCAAAATAAGCAACTTGATTCTGCTTTCACTTAAATTCTTCCCTGGAAAAGGACACACATGTACATCTGAACATGCACACACGGAGCTCACGGCAGAGAAACAGCCCCTGACAGTAGGCAGTTTGTTTCGGATAGTGGGCAGAGATACTAAAAGTAGAAAGAATTTGTCTTTATTTTCTTCTCTAGATGTGTTCTTGGCACATAAATAAGCCACTGAGGTTAAAGATCATGGATATTCTTATACTGTATCTCAAATAGGTAAGGGGAGGTGATAAATTATGGCATAAATTCAGGACTGGAGCTCTGGTTTGTGGTATCATGTGAGGTTTACAAGGGAGTTAAGGATATGAATATGTTACTAAGAAATTCTGGCGATGGCAAATATGGCAGATAGTCATTAACTTATTGATGTCACGAGTGCAGGTGTGAAAAAACTTGAAAGAATGAGAGAGACTGTGGTAACACAAAGGCATGTTGGATTTCAAAATGTCAGCTGCTGCTTCTCATGACACATCTCAGAGTATAAAGGAAGTAATGATGAAGGTATCCATGCTTCAAATTTCTTTTAGGTAGCCAGTGATTGGAGAATGACAGCTACGAGGAGGGGTAGAGTGTGGCATGAAACACAAAGAAAAAACGCTTTTGCCCAAGGGTAGGAGAATAAATGCTGGGAAACTGCAGTGCTGTATGTCATGAGGAAGATGTGATCCCGGTTTAGCAGTCGTGAAGGGTATTCTGTCAAGTATAATGGGTATACATTCCCTGGGCTCTGAACAGTGTCAGGTGAGGCCACTTTTCTGTTATTTGCTAGCCTCCTACATCTCAGCCTGACATTGATACATTACCTCTAATGAATAAATTCATTGAACAGTCAAGGTGGCGGAGCTAAGTAAACACACTGAACACTTTATTACTCATTAGAGATATTTGGTCATTTCTAAGGTTGGCATATTGCTGGCTGTATTTTCACTTCCATTTCCTTCTGCTAAATCATAATATGCAATTGTTTCTCTCTTAAGATGTCTCTTACATTTATGCATTCAAATCCATTCCCTTTTGTCTCAGCAGTAGCTCCAAATTGGAAATCTGTAATGATTTTCTCCAACTCTCACCTCTCTCCCCTTTCAATCATTTTAATGCATCAATCTGATTAATCCTTGCAGAAGAATGATGTCATTATCTAATTCTACCACTCCAGAACACATACAGTATCGACTCTCCACTCTTCAATTGTATTAAGTCCTTCATAAATCTGCTTCTTCACCCTTGTCCCCCATCATACCCCACCAAACATGGTCTATTCCACTCTGGCTGATGTGCTCTCTGTCTGCTCACATACCCTGCTCACGCTCACAGCTGAGTCCTTGCTAACCCTATTTCATCTGCCTCAACAGAGCCTGCTTTTCCCTCACTGAGTCCAAATTCTGCCCTTTGTGGCCAAATTATAATTCAGTTTCAAAAAAGTTACCATTTTAAATATTCCAGCCTACCATGACTTCTCCTTTCTTTCCATTTTATACACATAGCCATTCTTTTCTTTTGTCTCCCCAAACACGATATTGGTGGTCTATGGTAGGTCACATGTAGCTGTTGCCGTGCTCTTGGTACATCCTTAGAAACACAATGCATTTCTTGAATGATTGCCTTGACAGTTTTTTAAAGAATTTCATCAAATGTTGACTATGCAGTATATTTTTTATTTTGCTCAGTTTCTTTTGTATCAGAATCTGCCAAATGTACTACCAAAGTACTGCTCAAATCAGCTCATAATAAAGTCATCACTGAAATTATCAAGGCCAAAGCATAAATGGACTTTGATTATAGGTGGATGTTAACTTTCAAAGAACAAGCTTTGACTATTCAATTCTTAAGTCTCCATTAAAAGGCACCCCAGTGTCATCATCCTTAGGCCTCAAGGGAATCAGTTCAATTTATACTTCATAAACTACAAAGGCCAGATGCTAGTCTACGCAGTTTTGTTGTGGAAAGATACTCAGAAGTATCTGAAGGTCAATAATGAGGAAAAATTCAAGCTCAATAAAAGAAATAAAAAAATGAATAATTTAAAGTGATGCATAACGTACCATTTCGATGCAGTTAATTCTATTTTCCACCTCTTTACTGTAAGACAGTCCAAACATAAGAAATTTTAATTCTTTTCATACCCTGGAAAACATTTTTATAAAGAATTAAGTGTGAAAGTGACTTAGGTTCAAAGAAGTAATGAAATTATTCCTATGCCTTAAGTTTATATTGTAGAGATGCTAAAGTAAATTTCTCCAATCAGGAAGAAAAGTCAGACAACATATTTCAGGATAGATGACAACCCTGCATAAATGTTTCCTGGCTTTTGTCCTGGTTGTTTCTACTGTTTTGTTTCGTTTTTTTTCCCGTTGTCTTCAGGAAGTTAAAGCATTTGAGTAAACATTCTTGTTTCGTCACCTGCAAAATGAAATAACTAAATCTGATCAGTTTTGAGCCATCGAGTAACAGAAATTAAATTATTATTTCAGCATATCAAAGTCAGTGGACTGCATTGCATGAGTGTTTTGTAGGTAAAATATCAAGGGGATAAATGATATGTTTAGGTGAAAATTCTCTATGGAAAAAATGTTTTTGACACAAAAATTAATTGAGCATATTGTCTGTGTCACTGTGCTATACATTGAATTTTGAGTTGAAAAAAGAAAGCCACAGCATAGAAGGAATTGAGCTTCAAGATTTCATAGTAATATCGTTAGGGAGACCAAACACATACACATGCAATGTTCACAGCAATGAAATACAACAGTTAAAAAAGGTAGGTCACTAGGAAATGTTAAATGCCATGAGTTCTCAAGGTGCAGAAATCGGTGGGTCAAGAAATCAAATTTATTTCAGCTGTTGTACTGAAAACCCATACATACCCGTGTGCTGATGCTTTTCTTACATCACGTTCTTTAAAGAAATTCAAAGTGGGTTTTGAGCAGGAAGACTCTGGGCAAAAATGAGGGACAGAAACCAGGTCTGAAGGAAGGGTAGTGGGAACATGGACAGGCTAGCAGGAGCAAAGAGAAGTTTGGAAATCGTGGATGTGGAAGTGAACGTAGGGGTGCACACAGAAATCTAAATACTCTCAATCCCTTCAGCGCAGCCAAATTACCGTCCTCTTGAGACCCCTTCACCAGTTTATCAGCTTTGCTCATTACGGACACCTTTTTCAAGAGCTTCCTAGAGTGTCTTTTCTTTGTGTTTTGATTCAGCATGTAACTGGCAATGACCAGCTCAAAAGCACTTTTGAATCAAAATTTTGAATAGTTTTGAACTGCTGTGCAATCCAGTGATAAGCTCAAGGTAGGTTTAGTTGCCTGCACTTAAGTAAATATATTGTGTGTACATATTCACATGTAGGTTAATTTGTAAACCGTGTCTTATTTACACCAAGGGTCTCTTGGTTAGGTGCCACATCATGCATACATATCTTATTCTCTAACTGCCCACTCAGTATGCCACAAAGTCATTTCTTCATTTGTAGGCCAAGATCATATTCTGAGAGAAGGGGAGTTAAGTCCCCCAAATCACTGTTACAACTACTTCAGCAGTTACACTCCATACACCATGGGCAAATGGAAATAATGGTGTGAAAGGAAAAATACGTGTAACTTGTTTTCTTCCAGCTCACTTGGCCAAAGACAAAGCTGTTAGGCTTATTTCTCTTAAAAAGGCATCCCCCAAAAAAGCAAAATGTCCCTGTTTACAAAATGATAAGTTTTATTCTTTTTCTTAAGCTCTGGGAAAATCTACATGATAGAAAGAAATTTACATAATAATGTTAGAAATGAATTTCATAAAGAAAAAAATTTCAGGAAGAAATGAATTTCAGGAAGAAAAAAAGCTTTCCAAGGGAAAAAGCAGAAGATCCAACAGTCTGACATAATTCCCTGAAAAAGAGATAAATGCATGCAGGGCTTGAAGAGGCACTTGAGAGTTGTGTGAATGTAATTATGTATTTCAACTTGAAGATTTGAAGTTTGACACCCATGAACATTTACTGAACACCTGTAAAAAAATTAAACAACAACAACAACAACAAACAACAACAACAACACAGAAGTGCTTGCCACTCCTTAATAAATCGGATCTTTACCATGACCCTATTTATAGTCACTATATATTCTCAGTTCTTCCAACCTGGTTCTACTCTTGTCCTTCTGGCATTCTTTTAAACATTTTTCCCTAACACTAAAGATTACTTTTATGCTTCATTTCTTGCTATATCACTACTCCTTTAGAAATATTATGATTTCTTTCTTTCAACCCAACTTACAGGTAGCTAAGAACTGAAATGGAAAAAAAAATCATAAAAATGCAGCTTATCTATAGGTCAAAATTTATATGATCTTTCCCACCAGACGAGGTTAAACAACTACCAAACACTTCTTTCTTTTAGGCATGTTTTACCAATCCCTATAATGAATATTATAACCATTCTCAGTTCTTCACAAGTTCTCAACCTGATGCTGCAATTTTACTCTTTAAGGGGAAGACAAGTGCTAATGAAGGATCCACCACTTTTCCTCTTTTTCACCTAAAAATATTACTTGATACCTCCTCCCTTGTTTTCTGATTCTCAGGCACAAACTGGTATCTACAAAATAGTCACAAGGAAGTAAGTAAAGCATAGGGAATATAGTCAATAATAGTGTGGTAACTATGTATGGTGCCAGTTGGGTACTGGAAATATCGAGGGGAACACTTTGTAAAGTACTTAATTGTCTAACCACCAAGCTGTACACCTGAACAAAATAAAACTGGAAGAAAAAAATTGCCCTTGCTCATGTCCAAGTCACACTGAATCTGTTCTCTCAACTATAGCCCTCTCCACTTCTTCCAAACCTACCTTCAGTTTTTATCCATCTCTACTGCCTCTGTCTCTGGAGTAAAAGAAACACTAGTGTCCTTTTATAAGAAAACAAACTGTGCTTTTATCTCAGTGTATTACCAAGTTCTTTTTTTTCTAATAACGTCTCAGAAGTCTAGTCCATGTTACCTAATCATCAATTGTCCACTGCCCACTCCTCAAACCTTTCCAGCTAGTCTCCTCCTCCTATCTCCCTACCAGAATTTTATTGAGTTTTCTCTTTAAGAATCACCATTGACATTCTAAATGGGAGATCAAATAATGGATTTTAACTTAGGACTTGTCTTACTTGTCAGCAACATGTCTTACAATTGCCTACCTTTTGCCATTGTTGCTGTTACTTTTGTTCTAAAAACTAACTTAACTTTGTTATATGACTCTGCATTTCTGGGTCCCTAATGTCTCTCAGGATGCTACCATATATCATTCTCTTGGTTTATCTCCCACATACCAAATACATGTGGGTTCTTAACGGTATGAGTTCGGCAACTTTATCTCTTAACTTTACAACATCTTTTTCGATGGCATTAACATTTCATCTCTGGTTCCTAAATTTCCTGAGGTACAGATTGAAATTTGAATAACCTGCTGGACATTTCCATATGAATTAGCTTCAGGCCCTAAAACTTAAGAGTTTTAAAATCAATATCCTCATTTTTACTCAGCTTCTCTTCTACGTTTCTATGTCAGTTACTTGTGTTACTTTTTCCTCCTTAAATTTTCCTCTTAAACATCAATGATAAGGTTATCATTGATTTTTATTTTCTTCTTGACTCTCACTCCTCACATTATCACTGAACTACAACTGGTCAACAAAACAGGTAATTCTTCCCTTGCCAGGTTTCAATACACAAGAATTTTAGGTACTATGCTGTAGTTAAGTAATACCAGTTCTAAACAACAAAGTTCAAATTTCAGTTAACATGGTATATTTACTGAGCGAATGCATAAAATATGAAATTTCTGATAGTTCTTCAGTTTACAAATCATTAGTTACATAACAGCTGTGTATTATAATCGGTGGCCAATGCCATCACTGCTTTCAAAGGATGCCAATGATAGCTCATTGTGTGTCTGTTATTCAATTCATGCCCACATTACATGTGGCTGTGTTGACTTCTTTTCTTCCATGATAAACTCATTTAACAAAAATAAATAATTGGAAAAGGAAATTGGCCAATGATGGTGAAAGTAAAGCCAAAAAAAAAAAAAAAAAAAAAAAAACCAACAAACCCCAACAAGATAAGTGATGATGCTGAAAGGGAAATTCGAATCAAAGGTAAATGATTTCATAGAAAAAAATCGTTGGGGATGTGATGCCACCAAAATTCAAGAGACTGGCTGTGCAGCTGCAATGCATCAGTCTGCTGAAGGCGAGCCTAGTGACATAAATGAGGAAAGTCGCTGTAACAGAAAGGCTGAATGTGTCCCAGAGGAAGTGATCCTAGCAAAAAACTGCATGGAAAAGAAATCTCAGCGATATGTCATGGCATCGAGAGTTCAATGTATGAAATGTCGGAGGCTCACCTAAACTTAGAAAGAAGTACAGTTCACCAAGGTGCAGAAAATATGTTCTCTTCATATTGTAAGTTGTGTAACAAAAAGGCAAACACTGTTTAAACTACTTGTGACATTTTTTCCACAAATGAGCCAACTTTAATAGATATGTTATTTTTATTTATATAGTTCCTTTTTCAAGAACCTTGACATGTTTCACACACACAAAAATCAAACATGTTAATTGTCAGTGTTCCGAGTGTTTTAAATGACCGTATACTAAATAAATATTTCTTTTCTCACATTTTTCATTTCCCTTACATTTGTAATCCACAGGAAGAGAGATTTTAATGCTTTGAAAAACAATTTTAAGGTTGTAAAACAATTATACTTTTTCTTTTTGATCATTAAGTTCATTTCATATGGATTCAGCTAGCACAGTCATGTTTATTATCTCTCGTAATTGTGCAAAGCAAGGACCACATGTGCTATTGGTCAGTTTCAGCAGTCTTTTGCACGTGTCCTGTGTTACATATCGGGTGTTCTTGCTCAGAAACTTCCTTATTCTCCTTAGAGTAAGGACATCAGCAGATGGCAGAAGTGGGGGTTTTGCCAAGGGCTTCTAGGCATTCTCCTGAGAATTGCCCACTTCAATACTATAAGTAGCTGTGATGATTATTGACAGTAAAAATCTGGGCATCCCCTTGAGAATTACTCGCTTTTGTGTTGCAGATAGCCAAGTTGATTAGCAGTGGTCATTCTGTATGACATGTATTTCTGGGATTTCTCAAAGCTGGAAGTAAATTTCCTTTACCTTTGCTTTACTAGCCCTTCCATGTTCCTATAACAAATCACTTTGTATTTTTGTATTTGTAACACCCGTAGTGACGCTGGTTTGCTGACTGCCCCTGAGTGATACAATATTTGGCATCAGAAGTGTTTCCTAGGTAAAGTGCCACCTACAGATGGGTCTTTGTCTTGGTTATCTTACCTAGTGAGATCTGGAGGCAGCAATGACTTCGTCACTAGCGAAGAATGAGATAGAAGTCCATACGATTGATTCAGAGGAAGACAATCACTTAAATTGTCACCTGTAGTTGCCTGCATTATAGAGTCTAATGAAAACAAATATGGGGAGCTCTAGTGGCTCTTGGGAAAGAATGCCAGGCTGGAGAAGAGCGCAAGAACTGTGGCACAATGCCTACTTCAGAGCACACTGAGATTAAAGGAAGTCTCAAATTTTAAAATTCTCAGCTCAAGGCATGATCAGAAAACTAGCCTAAAACAATCTTTTATCTCTCATAGCCTCAGGTCTGATGTATTCAAACATCAGACCCAAAGTTTGAGACTGAAGGTTGCAAAAGTATAATGCAAGTCAAATTCACAACTTCACCAGTTCTCTTCAGCAAGAAGTAGGGCATTGAACTGTGTATAACTCAGGATGCAGCCAGGAAAAAGAAAAAAAGAAAAAGAAAGAAAAGAAACAATTCTCACGATTTAAAACACAGGGATATTAAAGCAGGGATTTGGTTAAACTGTTGATGAAGGAGGCTTAGAACACATTTCAGGGGGCTGATATGTGCCCCTACCTGTGTAGTTTTGCTGAAACTACTCTGTCTTCAGGCCATCCCCATATCTGGAGTAAGCAGTTGCACTCAGCTTTACGACTGGTTTCCTAGCTGCCAACATTTATTACAAAGTACATTTCAGATTATCTTCCTGAGGCACTGCTATTACATGCACCATAACATAGTTGGTGAAATTGGCTGTTCTGTAGCCCTGCATCATCAAATCCTCACTTGCAGTGGGGAAAAGGCTCCTCTGAGTCAAATTTTTCCAATAAATACCATGAAGGATTTCACATTTTGTTAGCCTTGGAATATTTTGCTCAAACAAGTGCTATGTGGAGTTATAAACAGATAAAAGTAGAGTTGCTCTGAACGAGGAACCCCGGTGCTGGGGACAGCAGCCTCAGAATCTTTGCCCAGCTCCCACGTACCAGGTAGTGCCCACGAACGTCTCCCGGCCCACAAACACATTTTGAAAATTACCGGAGTAGTAAATTTAGCTCGGAATATCATTTTTATACTTTGTAAATAATCTTTAATGATTAAATAACCAGTACACAATCCAATCTTCTTTGCTTAAACATTGATATAAACCGGTTCTATTTTAGCTTATCACTCCACCAGCATCTTTATCTTTTTTCTCCATAGACTGAACTATTATACCAACTCATGTTGAATGAATTAATATGGGTTCAGAGAATGTTCAGTGTAATTTTCTACTTCTAATATACTAATGCACCTTGTTTCTGTATATCTACAACCTCATTTGCCTACTGATTTGGATCTTGTCCATGTAAGACCTAGTTCTTGATTACTGTCATCAGTTAAATAATTTAGCTTCACTGATACGTGAGTCATTTAGCAGTGGCTGTATGTGACAGAATATCCTAAATATATTAGTAAATACATAAGAGCTTATTTTTTCTCTCGTATAAGTAAATTCAAAGGCAGTCCACTGTTGAATGATTGGTCTATATCATTAGGAGTCCAGCATCTCCAGTCTTTCCATCTTCCATCTGGCATGTCAAGCTGTCTCATAACCTAAGATGGATACGGATCTCTAGCCTTTTTATCCACGTACCAAACGGCTTAGTAGAATGTAAAGGTTGTTAATAAATGCCTCAGTTTTTAATTTTACCTTTTAAGGAGGCTTCCTGGAAGTTCTTCTACTCAATTTCTTCCTTTGCTTGGAATTCAGTCACATGGATGGAAAAACGATGTCTTTTGGAATCTGAATAATGGCTCCATTATTGTAGAAGACAGAAGAATGGACATTGGATAGGTAGACTCTGCCACAACAACAAATCTACTTGTCCTTTGAGCCTGAAGTCAGCATATTAAGTTGTAAAATTCTATTACTTATCTTTGCATTCCTAGCACCTGGCACAGTATCTCAATACATGGATGGATAATAATGAATTAATAAACAACCTGATCTTTTTGAAAACTGATATTTAGCTAAACAGCCAGAATGTCAAAAAGGGGCCTGCATCACACTTGTACTAGGACTGTGAGAAGTGCCAGAAATAACCACCTGGCGGGCAGGAATGATTTGTGTTCTGGAATGTTCCTTCAAAAGAAAGAAACTAAAGCTTACCCTCATTTCTGTAACGGCTTGTTAATAAATATATATGCTTTTACCCAATTTTAATTTTTAGTTTTATTTATTGTTATTTACTTTAAGTTTTTATATTACCTTCAGATTTCTGATATAAAGTTTAATGATACGTATGTATAAAAGAACACAGTGTAATAAAGCACATAGCATGATGAGGTTTAATTCCCTTCTGTCACCAAATTAGGCAGAAGTATGCACGGATCTAGAGCATTCAGGTTTTAGCCTAATGAAATATCAAAGGAAGCTCCTGTGCTTCTTATTAGCTCTAAGTGGTTCTTTAGCAACTAGTAACAAAATACAGAAACACAAAGCTACAGACTGGCCATTGCAACAATGCCATAGTTAAAAAGTCCACATCTATCTGTCATCTATCTACTGTCTTACTCCAAAAATTATTTTGATGGCTTACAAATATATACTGCAATAAGCAATATAAAAATAAAATTTAAATGTATAGATAACAATCGGAGCAAAGATAAATTTGGGGAACAAAATATTAGATCAACATGGGAATTAGATAATTAAATGAAATGTGTACCAGGAAACCCAACTATTGTCTTTCTAGAAGTTGGACATTAATCTGGTTCCAAGGTTTCTCAAAACTCAGGAAACTCATTCCAGAGAAAGTTGAGGTCACTATTGGGGGACCCAGTTACAAACCTATCAGGCCAATTCTGAACCCAGGGAAACAAGATTGTCCAATGATGATTACATTGTACCATCAATAAATGATTTCAATGGAAATAAAAATACTTTCAATAAGCTGACCTTGAAGGAAAGTGAACTGAACACACAAACACAAACACACACACAATTTGTAAGAGGATTTACCAGTCACAGAAGCATAAAAAAGGAAAGTTATGTACCTTCAAGTTACTGTATCTAAAATGTGTTTAAGCAAATATAGTCTTTTTTCATGATTTTTAGCAATTTTCCTTGTGGAAACACCGAGTTAAGCAATAATACACCAGTTTCCTTAATGTAGGAATTCTCAGGGCATTTCATATTTAGTTTGAATTATGAGTCTGTGAGGGGGGATAAAGTATGCAAGGTATCCTAAACTTAGTTGGCAAGGATGGCAGGTGCTGTGTTATGTTTTTATTGCACTGCTTCCTCTTCCTGGGCAGAAAAATATCCAGCATCCCTTGTAATTAGATCAGGACAAGGTGACAGGATTCTGGTTAATAAGGTGGGACAGAAGGAGTCTAAAGCATTTCCAAGCCTGGACTTATTCTTACAATTCTTCAGTTTTGTCTTTTCCCAGTGTGACTTTGGAGGTCACATACTCCAGACACTATAGCTACAAGATGGAAAAGAGACACCTGTTCTGTGCTAAAACGTGGTATGAATTAAAAATATACTTTTGTCTTGTCTAGTTATTAAGACTTTAGGGTTTACTTGTAATTTCAGCCTAATTTCTCCTAGCCTGATTATAATTAAGCTCCTAATTTTTGGAGAATGTTTATAAACATCTTACTTCTTAATATGAGAAATTGTTTCAAGATAAATAGTTGAAAAATATATGCCCAGGTATCTGAATGAATTATTTTGCTTATAGAATTATTAGTAAGTTTAATGTAGAAGAAAATTTATGAAAAATTCTGAGTCTTTGTTTTAGAATGTTCACTTGGTCACTTGGAGGGCACTTACCCAAATACCGTATTTTGCTGTGTATAACACATGCTTTTTTGCCCAAATTTTTGAGTCCTTGCCTTTTGTAATTATTTGTTAAATAAAATTTCTTGTACCATAAGATGTTCAAAAACAAATGCTAAAATTCCTTTATAATACAAACTGCCCCCCCTGCCCTCCGCCAAGTATCTATGTATAAAAAAAAAAAAAAATTGAGCCCTGGCTGGTATAGCTCAGTGGACTGAGTGCAGGCCTGTGAACCAAGGAGTCCCTGATTTGATTCCCAGTGAGGGCACAAGCCTGGGTTGTGGGCCAGGTCCCCAGTAGGGGCATATGAGGAGCAATCACACATTGATGTTTCTCTCCCTCTCTTTCTCCTTCCCTTCCTCTCTCTCTAAAAATAAAAATAAATAAAATCTTACAATAATTGAATTAAAAAATTAAAACAAAATATTCTTTCCCTGAAAGTTTGGGGCAAAAATGTGGGTGTGCATTACACATGGCAAAATAGAGTACTAAGTATAACATTTTGGAAGAAGTAATCCGATGCAGACCAATAAGACATGAGCTTTCGACATTTACTTTCACATGGCCACAGCTTTAGACCTCTGCTTGGTGGTCAGGAGGGAAGGTGGTGAAAGGATGATTGGTCATTATTTCTTCTGTCATATCAGAAAATTTCGGTCAGCCTCTCAGGCTCATAAATTCAATCTCTTTTCAGTTTTGCTTTGTCTCCCTGAAACATTTGATGTGATTTGCTGTAACAACACTTCCTCCGTAAAGAAAGAACTGTCTGTTCAAGCATCTGCCTTCTTTTACACAATAAAAAAAAAATTATTAACTAACTCTACATCTAATTTTTCCAACATTTTCCTTTTTTGTTCTAGAATCCCATCTTGAATACTGTATTACATTTAGTGGTGATGTCTCTTTAGCCAGTCCTGGGCTATGACAGTTTGTTACACTTACCTTGTCTGGCATTCCAAAACAGGGCTCCTGTGAGGGTATTGTGTGGACAAGATGGTTAACATACCACCATAACTGAGGTTTTCCAGGGACGAAGAGATTCTACTCCCAGACTGTAGTATCAGGTCTTTTCCGAGTTCCAAGTTTACCAGCCTGCCCTATCGATTTTGGATTTGCCAATTCCCATAAATGTGAGCCAATGCCTTAAAATAAATCTCTTTGTATATGACTTATATGTATTATATAAAAAGACATACACACATAAATTCTCATATATACATACATACAAATCTTATGTGTATAATCTCCTACTAGATTCTTTAATCTCTCTCTCTCTCTCTGTGTATATAAATATATATAATCCCTCAATTTGTTGGTTTTTTAAATGTTTTTCTTGTGGTTGGGAATTGTATTTTTGTAATTCTCATCGCCCCTTATCCAGAGTACATGCTATTAACATGACCTACTGATGATGCTAACCATAATCACCTGGCTGAAGTAGTTTTCCAGGTTTTTCCACTGCATTTATTTCTCCTTTCCTTACTCTGCTCTCTAGAAGAAAGTCAGTACATAGAAACCACACAGAAGGGAGGGAGTTGGGGGTAGGGAGAATAAAGTGCTTTCTTGAGGGGAGTATCTACAAAAATTATTTAGCATTTTCCTGTATAGAAGATTTGTGTCTTCTCCCCATTAATTTTTATACCCAATTGTTTATTTTATCAGTAGGAAGTCATGGGTATTTTATGCTTTATGCAATAATTTAACAAAATAATATTTATTTTGTTGCTCAAATTGTTTCAGGCTTGACCATTGGGTGCTTTTGCTTGGCTCGTGTGTTTCTTTGACTTGATCTCATTCTTGATTTGGGGCACCCCTTACTTTCTGGCATTACAAGAAGCTGCAGGCTCCTCTTGTATATCTCCTGCCCCGGACCTAGAATCAGCCATTTCTCCAAGGAGTCCTGCATCTTTTTGTTGGAGGGTAGCATTAGAAAGCAGAATCTGGGAGATGGGTTCATGTTTTTTTTTTTTTTTTTTTTTTTTTTTTTTTTTTTTAATGTAACATCACAAAAATAAATTCTGGAACTTGAATACCATCTCACAAGAGTGTGGGGCATTACAAGGCCCATTTTGGTTTTAAATGCCATCCCCTTCCCCCACCAAAGATGTTAAAATCCAGTTAAAGACATTAAAATCCAGTAAAAGCAATACAAATGAGAGCCAAATTTCGACACTCTAATCTAGAGATCACCAGTGATCCACATGGAAGACGGCCAAGCGCAGTAGGGTGAACATGAGCTCGGCCCCACACAAAGGTAATAATAATTAGGTTGCAGACTTTAAGAGACTTAGTGATGGTGTGTCTAAAGTGCCAGCATAGGGAATAGTAATAAGAAAGCACTTGATAGGTGGTAGCCAATATAGTATGTCTTAAAAAAAAAAAACAACAACAACAACTCTGCTTAGTAAAGAATTAGGCATTCTACTGCTGCTATTGTATAGTGAGTGATGCCCATTTATCACACGGAAGAAGAGGAGACAGTGACTTGGTGTGTATATTGAGGGGGGGATGCTATATCATGACTGGTTTTAATAAATAGTTGACAACATGGCTAGAGGCATTTGTGAAATGAAATTATATTCAGTGTTTTTCATCATTTATATTACTGGAGTGAATAGAAAGTGACACAACAAACTCAGTTAAAAATAATCCCTCGTGGACATAAATAACGAAGTAATAAAGGTATTTCACTTCCTCTTCTCTTTCTGGAGGAAAAGAAATATAAAAGACTAACAGCCAAGTAGTTGGAAGTGAAAAATGCTGTAAAGAAATTGAAACATATACTTCATTTAATTCCAAAACTTGAAAAACTTAATTAAAACTAAGTAAAATTGCTCTTTTAGATTTGGTGCTCATAATACAATCAGAAAAATACCTGTGTTTGGATATCAAGATCAAGTGAATCATTAGTTCAAGGTAAGTATCAGAATCAATGAACCATGAGGGTTTTCATTTTACTTACAAATTATATATGTCTGTGTGTATTCACATACCCCTAGATATGCTATAAACACATACATGTTTAATGAACTTAATCATACTGCCAGAGATTTCTCTTTCCTCTATTACCTTACATAAGTATGCACAAACAACGCAAACACAGCTCATTTAATTTACATCTTCATGTGCCAAATTAATTTAGCATGACAGAGATGTTTTACCATAAGTACAGTCATCCCTGGGTACCAACCAGGCATTGGTTGCAGAAGCACCTGTGGATACTGACATCCACGGAAGCTCAAGTCCCTTAGTTGGACCTCGGTGTCTGTGTGTGTGTGGAGCCTGTGAATATAGAGGCAACTGTACTAGACAACTGTGGAAACTGCAGGACAATAGTTGATTATCTCCCTTCTTTAAGAGGTTAATATTTACTGTGAAAACATCATTTATAAAAATGTATTTTCTCATTCAAGTACAGACTTTTAATCCAAAAACTGATAGGTCAAACTATTTCTAACCTCTGAGCCATGTTTTGCATTCTTACTTCCTTTGCCATTTATTCCTTCTGCTAGCAGTGAGTGCTGGGTGGGCTGTGAGCAGAAGGGGAAGAGGGTAGAGAAATAGAGACCCCTCAACAGCTGGTTGATGCACCTCACTGAAGGGCATCTCCGGCTATTTTGCTTCATGTACACTTTCTATTGCCCTTTTGGTTACCATCAAGAGGTTGTTAACTTTCATTCACAGGCGTGGGTTATAGAGGTGCAAAGTCTGAGAGGAGGTGACCCTCTATGGGATAGTACACTGACTGCAGGGGACTGGAATTCACGGTGACATCCCAGTGAACTCAAAGAAAAAGCTAAAATGAGCAAGATAGGAGGACTGATGCTTTGGTCATCTGCTGTGCTGGAGGAAATGCAAAACAGGCCCTTCCCTGGAAAGCAGCCCACACACCCCTTGCCTGGGAGAGGGCAGAAAAGCTGTGCAGAAGACTTGAAGGACAGACAGGTGGTGGGGGTGGTGTGTTTTTGACAGCAGATTTGGAAGATGTCTCCGAACAATGAGTCACCATCCCAGCAGCTGTTGATCAAATAATAGCATTTGGAGAACCTACAACAATGACTTTTTATTTTTTCCTCACTTTAATTGTCTTTATAATCCTGGATAAGAACTAAAGGTCAACTGAGTGCTCTCTAAAGTGAGGCTTTGGGAGTTAAAAGCTGTTAACTTGAACTAGGTCTTCTGACCATCACATTATCCTGCTCCATCAAAACACAGAGCCAGCCTCTGGGTGAAGGGGACGCACGGCACAGGCAAGGGGCAGACAGCCTCTCTCTGGTCCACACGGAAGAGAAGGGAAACTGTGTGTCGTAGGTCAGTTTCTGAACAACATGCCCTTTAGCATAAGCTTATCTATCACAAAATATATTTTTCATGTAAACAAACATTACATTTTCTGCATACGTTTTGCCAGGAGTTAAAATCCAGATGTAGTATTTTAAATTACAGAGAGACAAAAACACTTATAGCTGCTGTATCTTAATTTCTTACACTACCAATTAAGAAATTCTGCCCTAAAGTGTGGATGTTTCTCTGCAATTCTCTACAAATCACTATTAATAAGATAATAGAGCAGAAAAATTAGTAGGGAGTTCATTTTATTTCCCCCCCTGAAGGTTGGCTTCAGTGGGCAAATTTATCTTCATTTCCACTCTAACGCATTGTGAATGATAAATGAACTCTACTGAATAAAGGACATGACATTCCTGTGCCTCAGGTTTCTGTTTTCTTTCATCAAAATATTCTACCTACTAAAGCTCACAGCTCAGTGCTTATCTCTCTATAAACATATAGAGATTAATGAAACCCACGATTAAAAAAAAAAAAAAACAATTTAGGACATGATGCAAAAGGCGAGAAGAAAGAGCGTGAGACGTGCACGTGCAGCCAGGAAGCTGCTCGCTGGTTTTGTTTTCTGTCAGGTGTGCCGCTCCGGCTCCTTCTGCACAGGAGGGGCAGCAGGAAACCGATTTTGTGTTGCTTTCATCACCAGGCTCATTGGCTGCAAGACCAGAGACAGTGAAGAGATACTTGCCCCAAAGCTACAGGCACAACACGAGAGGAAAACACATTACCTTTTGTCACTTTCACTAGGTCTGTCTGCCTCCTCCTCTGTGTTACTTGAAAAATAGGTTCCTTATTCAGACGACTTCCTGTATGATCTCACATAGCAATGGCTGTCACCCTGATGGATGACAGATATTCAGTTGGTATTGCTAAGGGGAGTGGTCTAGACACAGGAGAAATACCTGAGTTCTTTTATAGTTGCATGAGAAAAGTCAAGTTATTGTCGCGGATTATTTTTGAAATTGAGAAAAGAAACATGGCAGCCAAGTCTCATTTTATGTAAGAGATGAATACATCAGCTAAGACAAAGGCAAGGTGAGAAACAGCAGATACAGAAAAGAAATTATGAAAGGAGTTGATCCTCAGAGTTCAAGTGTTATAAGGTGGGAAACATTCTAGAAAAAATGTTCACAATTTGATTTTTGACTATTAAAAATCACAGTATTTTCTGAGTAAGCTAATATTAAACTAAAACATTAAGCATCATCAGCATGAAAGGTAAATTCTATTTTTGGTAAGAGTATTTACTAGCACTCACTTGCTAATATTAAAAAATAATTAAAAGAAATCTGTAGTCATCTGTGTTTTCTGAAAAATGCACAATTAAAACATTATAGACATTTATTCTAAAAGAGTCATCGAAGATAGATCATTCTCATTTTTGATGTCAGTGATCTAGACATCAGAGGAAAGAAACTTTGTTATAAGGCACACAGAGCAAAATTTTGCACCTGTCATGCTTATTGAAAATGGTTAACCAATGAAAGGAAGAACTTCCCACCAGATTACATGAGGATCAGAGTGTTACCCATGCAACAAGGAAGACTCAGTGTGAACTATACTATAACACTGAAATGTTTGATAAAGGCTGTCTGTTATGATAGATAGGGGAAAAATAAACTTAATTACATTCTATTTTGGATTCTTAATATTTTACTTGTTTGCATGTGTTGTTATAATTCCTACCCAGCAATATCCGCTTATTGTTCTTCTTAGGGGGTGCACTTGACAAAGGCAACTAACTTACATTACATCGTTAACTTTGAACTTTAGACTGTGAAATCTAAAGAATATTAGGTCAATCAATGTAATGGAAATATAGCACATAATTATTCTGGCCCTTTTGACTTTGCCACAGAAGTCACGAAGAGAAGAAAATATGTTCCAGGCATTAAGTAATCTCTTGTCATTTTAAAAGAGCCATCGCAGAAAATTAGCATCTCTCTTAATACATAAGAGATTAGGCTAGAACGTGAAAAATCACGGCTGCACTCTGGGTCATCAGTAACAAACTTCAGCATGGCAGCAATGAGATATTATTAACACAGCCCCGTAGCGGGAAAGGCAGCGCAGAAAGCTTTCGGCCACGCTTCCTACCATGGAACAGCATCAGCTGGCTTTGCTGATTCTTTCGGGAAATCAGACTGTTACTCTTCTTTGAAGTTTAAAGCAAACAACATGTTTCAGACCTAGATTCAAGGCTTTGCTGAAAAAAGTTATGGGCAAAATGGTTGACAAAGAGGTTTAGCTCTGAAAGTCTCTTTGCCAATCTCTTCTATCACTGAGCCAGTTTTTAATAGGAAGTTTTCTAGTGCTTCTTACTAGCCATGAGTAAACAGGCTAAAAACTAACAAACAAAAAGCAGTCCGTATTAATGGAAAGGAAAATCAGATCTTTAAAAAAAAGTGACAGATACTTTATGCCTTTTAAGTGAGTTATAATTTCTTAGTTATGAATGAGTTACCCATCAATGATTTTAGACCTGTGGTCTTGTATTTCATAACCTGAGGCATAATTTCATGGCTGCGTATCCCACTGAGTTGAGATAGTTCAGCTTCTAAGTGCTCAGTTTTACAGCTGGACAGTAGCTTAGATGTCTGAGTTAGCTAACATAATTTCAAGTTACAAAACAGTACCTAACGAAGGAAATACTATTAACCTGAATGCCTAGTCCCTCGTGCACATGTGCATGTGTGTGGGGAGGTGTCAGATTGAGGTGGGTGTATTAACATTCATTCTAAATCAGTTTCCACAGTTATACAGCAAAGTAAACACTAGCAGAGGCAATTTTCAATTAGTCAATTTTTTTAAAATTTATTGAAAGGAAAAGACATTTTCTGAAATGTTATGGGCCTCCAGAAAAAGACTGAGATATCAGAATCTACCAAGATACTAAGTGCACAAGAAATCACAAAGTAGAAAGAACTTCTGCAAAATGAAGCACAGAAGAGTTAACAGATAATGACTTTTATATTATCTATAATACTGAATATAGTTCTTAATTTTATATCGTTGTTACACATTTATTACATTATTTCTGAAGATAGTTTGAAAACACATAGTAACAATTGTGGTACCTCTCAAGTTAGACCAAGAGGTATTAGACCAAATAAAGCCACCAACTACCCATCTTAAAAAAATACTGGATGCATTCAACAGAAATAATCATATATGGCACATGATTCAAATTTCAATTTAAAAGCATCAAATAATTGGCCAGGAAAGTAACTCTGTTTAAAGACTACATTTATATAACTTCATCTGTTTAAAGTTTATATATATATATATAACTTCATCTGAGAATTCTAGCTGCTTAGATATCAGGAAAATATAGTATAAGATCCCTGAAATTTCAGAAATATTCTCCTCTACTTCTTAAAGAAAAGTTTGACAGTCATTTGCATAAGTCAATACCGAATTTCAGACATCTGACGCTTGGGCTAGACACTGTGTATTGAAAAGCTTACACATCATACGCTATGTGACAATGAGAAGAGGAAAACAAAACACACGCCTCTTCCTGGAAGGGCTGAAATCCCGTCTCTTCAGTTGGGCAGATCCACGTTGTGAAGGATGAGGGCCACTCGGCTTGGAATGTACACCTAAGTCAACACAATCATGTCAGTGCAATTGAAAGAAATACTAAAAGTTGTATCATTAAGCAAAGGGATATGATGCCCTCTCATATTTGCTTAAAGTTTAGTTATCTTGACAATTCTACCATCTTGGAGGAGAGACAATTTCACCTTTCCAACAGTTTTGGCCTCACTGTGAGACTCATTTAAAATAATTACCACTAGAGGGCACCATAGACTTTACAAAAAACAGTATTCCCCAGACACTGTGAAGTGGTACTGGAAGCCAGTCCTACAGGTCAACAATGTTTGTCTATTCAGGTGAAGAAAAGTAATATACAAAACACTGATTAACACAAGATAGGTATTATCTTGTTTTTATGTTCTCCTATCATTTAAGGACAAAACCTTAAAATTAATATAAGGGATCCCAAGTGATTATTAGGCCCCTCACCAATTTAAGACAATCAAAAAGCTTGCCACAGCTGTTAAAATATAATACACATCCTTTCCACACTCAGCAGAGTCCTGACACAACTCCTTTTTGCATGAGTACATCCCTCATCAAGGCTCAGCACCATTGGTCTCTCTCCCCTTCCTTACCAGCTCCAGCCACAGGTCACACCCTGCCTTTCCTCTGGGTCTCCGATACGCGACATGCGGTGCCCTGTGCTCAGAATACCCCTAACTGTGCTATTTCCTTATCTCCTGCATCTTGAAATACCCCAGCTCCATCTTGTTTCTTGATAACAAGAGATATGATAGTTTTCCCATTTCATTTTCTATCAGCACCATTTTTGTTTCTTTCTGAACACAACACAATTTATGATTTTTTTTCAAGTTTATTATCAGTCCCACTAGACTCTGAGCTTTACAAGGGCAGAAGCCACATGTCTTCATATTCCTCTTAGCAGGTGCCAAATGACAAAGCAGGTGCCAAGGATGAATGAATGAAAAAATAAATAAAGGATAAAGGAATAAACAATAGTGAAATCAGTATGTGCACTGAATGAGACAACTGCATGTCTCATGCGTCTCAGATCTGCAAAAGAACACAATGTTTTCCCTTAAGGATTCTGTAATAAAGAACACTTAAATGGTAATGGAAAAAAATACAATAAAGATTAAATAAAAAAGAACACTTAAAGCTCTTTTAAAGAATCTAATAAACCAATATAGCTGGTTAGTTTTGATCATTAAAGATGAAAGCAGTTTTAAAATAATGGCATTTTGAGAAATTTATAATATAAATTTAATAACTAGAGAATAGTTTTCCTCATATTCAATTAAAAATAACATTGTTTAGGAAATGATCATCAGCAGCTGAGAAAAATTTCATAAATGCCAAATCCCTGGGTAGCTCAATGTCTCACAGTCCGATCTGCAATCCAGTACTTCCAAAAGATCAGCACTGTAGACTTGCAGACATTAGGTGAGGAGAAGGCATGCACAATCTGTTTCCCTATAACTTATACATTGTTTTTTGATGTCCTATAGCTTTTACACTAAATCACAACTTAGTTACTAATGCAATCCCTTCTATTCAATATTTTCTCTTAGTGATGAAAGGAAGCTGGGGATACTTATAAAGCAAAGGAAGACTCCTATCAACGATCCAGACAGATCCAGTTCAAAAAATGGCATCTTTCCATAATCAAGCTCCAGATTAAGGCGATAAAGAGCAAAGCAAAGGCAGGGAAATAAAAGAAACCAATAGTCCGATTTAACCAGTTCCCCCCCAAGTCTTATCAAAACAGGCATGAATCAGAAGACCATGTCCTGGCCTTCCAGAGGAATTTGCCATGTACTTACCCTGCTCTGTGTTGACTTTGTGGGATCATAGTAAGTAGGTACATAACTAATTAGTGGGACAGCGGGTTATAATCAGAATGGTTCTGAATTGTTCTGTTACGAGCATTCTAAAACTGAAGACCAACCTAAACTTGTCAATAGCATCAGAACTGGACAAAATAATGAGTTCCTTTTACATTAAAAACATTTCTCTGATGTTATATGGTCCGATGTGTAGACAGAAGGACTCTGAGAAAGATGCAAGGGACACTCCCGTCGGGCCCAGGACGAATGACAAGTCCCTGCTCAGGGCACGGCGACGCATCAGGACAAGTCACGTGGAGCTCCTATTTGAATCCTATGCAGTATCTCTTTGATATCATTCTGATTTCTTTAATCATATTAAATGGTAATTATAAACTGATACTTTAGAAACAATCTTACTCTGTGATCTTTTGGTATTTTAGCTAGCCCAAATTTAAAAGTAAAACAAAGGGATGACCTAAGAAGTTCAAGGTTCACAATATATGCATCGAATTTTTTTGATTTTGGCATTTAATGGCTTTTTAAAGAAATGCTCCAAGAATGCTCATTAAATGATGTCAGTCATTTTATGTAAGGAGCTTTATGATGCCAATTCCAGTCACACTTAAAGACCTCTTATTATTATCTGCTCAAAAGCCTTCGTTTTATGATTGTATAATATCATTAATGGAAATATTGTGTAATTACAACACTTTTTTCACTGCAGTGTTAATTACCAGACTGTGTTTATGTTGCTCCAGAGCCCTTGCAGTATAGGCAACATGATTTCCCCAAGTAATAATTTCCCCAAGTAAGTGGTTTTTCTTAACTATGGCTGTGTATGGAATTTTGAGTTTTTCTTATTAGGGTTCTGAGTTTGAAAATCAGTGTTCTTAGTGGTTAGGAAATGATCGGCAATTATGCTAAAGGACGTGAGATAACCAGAGCTAAGCCTTCTGATGAGACAGCTAGACACATCAACAGCGTGGGGGCTCTATAATTTAGTGCTAAGTTCTGGCTCTGTAACTCTCATTTGGAAATTTAATTCTAAAATTAGTTTTGATTCATAGCAATAGGAAAAATATGAACACAATTTAAGATTTAAACATAAATGTTTAAGTGTATTTAAATATGAACTATTTCTATCTAAGTGCATGTATATAAAAAACATTTCGTACGCAGCGCAGACAATATATGCTGATACACAAATTTACTAAGCCCATTTATTAGCCACTAAGTCCAAAGCATTTTGAGGCTAAGGTCACCTTAAGAACATATAAGATAATGTAATACATGGCCATGAATTTCATTTTGTCAAGCTATATTCACAGTCCACTCCTCACAAGAAATCAGAATGCCACATTATAATTCAATTCATTTATTAAAAGAGTCAAAATGCACACTAATCTACCTAGTTACTTTGACGGCTCTGATGACTTAGCCACCATGCCAACCATCAGCAAGGCTAAAAAACATAACTGATCACACAATGATGTAGTGTACAATGTCATCCAGGAAAGGTATTATCTTTTTCTAGGAACATAGTTAAGTTACTAAAATTATTTACACAATTTTTGAGACCAGGTGTGACAAATTTAAAAACAGAATATTTAAAAATAATTTTAAGTAAAATGTACTTAAAAGCTAATGTTAAATTTTCTTAGAAATTGTTAAATTTATGAATAGCCCGTAACTGAAGGTTAAGGACATCACTTGATGAGCCTTAGCAGTCTACATACAACCACTGGTTATTAAAAGTTACAAATAATTTTCAAAAATACAAGCAACACACATGATTTTAATTTTCATGGACATGCTTTAAGTTCATAAAATATGCTCAAAGAAAAAAATCTTATTTTAATTCACTGTTTTGCATTAGGGTTAAACAGAAAAGTGATGCCATAACTATTTCTATATAGAATTATATGGTATCTTAGCTAAGTTAGAAATATTAAAAAGAGTCAGTTTTAAGAAGTTTGATTTTTTTTTTTTGTTTGCAAAGGAAACAACATTTTCATAATTTTGGATAGAGTAAGAGACATTTCTCAACTGTAAGTTATATTTTCAATTCTTAACAGCTGAGGGATAATAAAAAAGATACGACTATGCCAACTCCCACATTTAAACAAAAAGTCTACTTTTAAACCCGTACATTTAGAGTGGGAGTACAGCAGTGTGCCCTTATCCACAGTTTTGCTTTCTGAGGTTTCGGTTACCAGCAGTCAACCGTGGTCTGAAAGTATTACATGGAAAATTTCAGAATAAACAATTGGTAATTTTAGACCAAAGGCCATTCTGAGTAGCGTGACGACGCCCCCCACCTTCCCTCTCCGTCTCGCCCAGAACTGAGTCGCCCCTTTGTCAAGCACCTGCACGCTGCACACACAGCCCACCCGTCAGTCACTTAGCTGTCTCGGGCACTACATGACTGTCACAGTGTCACGGTGCTTGTGTTCCAGTAACCCTTGTTTTACCTACTCACGGCCCCTGTGCAAGCGCAGTGATGCTGGCAATTAGGAGAGTCCGAAGGGCAGTATGAAGCTTCCTCCCAGTGAGAAGGCAGGTGCGGTGCACAAAGACATTTTGAGAGAGACCACACTCACATAGCTTCTATTACAGTACATTGCTGTAACTGTTCTATTTTACCATGAATAGTTGTTGTTTCTTACTGAACCTAATTCATAAATTAAACTTTACCGTAGGCCTGCATGCGGAGGAATAAAACACAGCATACAGTGTTCAGCACTATCTGTGGCTTCAGGCACCCACTGGGGGCTTGGAACGTTATCGCCTCTGGTCAAGGGAGGACAGCTGTACACTGATTCACTTCTTAATGCCGAGGAGCTCAACTGGTAAAATAGTAAACGCTGAAACTATTGCTTTACTCACTCTTCACCATCGAGGCTGATTGAGTTACTGTAAAGGAATCTAATTCATTTTATTTCAGGTCCAACGATCTCTGTTCTCCCATCTGTGCCATGAAATTTGAATTTATGAACCAGAGAAGAGACAGAAAGCCCAGCCTCATCACCCCATTCTCTAGTGCCCTGATTAATATATAGGTTAACACACAAGTTCCTGTGTCAAGAACCAAAATAGAAAGGAATGATTGTGCTAAAATGGACTTTCCAATAATGGCCAGAAAAGCAGAATGGAGACATTCTGTCCTGTTGCCTCTTGCCTGGCATTTGTGAGATGCTCTGACCTCAGCAAACACAGGTCCGTGGAGTATGTATGCAGCTAGTCCTCCTCCAGCTTCAGTTCCTGGAGTGAGTGCTGGCAGGTGGCGCCTGCTGGCGACGCAGCTAGTACAGCTACTTTACCATCCCTTCGGGCTATGTTTGGTTGCACTTTGAAAATAGATTTGACACTATTCAGCAGATCCCTTGGATTACTGAGCTCAAAAATTGAGCTTTAGCTAATGCTGTGCACCATTTCTGTTGGACAGAACTTTCAAGAAAAAGGACAAAGTTACATTTTTGTCCCCCTTACCCCAATTATTCTAGGCATATGGGAGGCAGAAGCAATCTCTCATTGGTGATGAAATGAGACCTATAAGCACTTCTGGTCATGTTCAAGAAACTTGATTGGATCCCAGCACATGCGGATAAGTTTAATAAAGAGTTTCATTACAATGAAGCATTCTTATAACCAGTATGTTTTTTGACACATTTTTTCCTCTGGCTCTTCGAAGGTAAGTGTGGAGAGAAGGCATGTTTTAATGGATATTCTGGCCTATTTGTGCTCCCGTATTCTTACCTTCAAACCCATGATCACTTCGTCTGGAGCCTAAAGACTTATTTAAATAAGTAATTCCTGAAGCACCTGTAGTTGCTGAAAACAGGACACTGCTGCTGCGGGAAGACACAGCTCATCTTTACCTTTCTGACCACGTTCAGTCAAAATTCTTATCACAGGCAATGAGGCAGTGGTTAAACTCTCTCTACTCTATTTCTCAGGTGTTTGCAATGCTGTATTTCTCAGCCTGTTATCGAGATTTATGTGTATTCTCCATTCCACCTGCTAATTTAGAAATGCACATTTCATACTTGCAAGATCAATGCAATTAGTGCTTGAAAAGTAATCTCCTGGCTGCTCCTGTCACTGGTTAGTTGGTTGTTTTAATTATGACAGAATATGTTTGCTCTTGCAAAAATGAAAGGATGCCAAGATAGTTGGTGCCCAGCCCCAAAGGCTGGGAGCCCTCATTTAAGGTTATTTTCCCCAAAGTTGAGGGGTCTTCTTAGTTGCATGCCTTCAAAACACCTAGTTGTACTAATGTGCTTAAAATACCTAAAAAAAGATACCTAAAAAAATAATAGTAACTTTAAAATACAGGTGCAATAGCATTTTGCAGTTTCCAAAAAGGTTGGCTCTACTGAGAAATTTATGCTTCCTAAGAACCTCTTGCTGTAGGGAGGATACTACTACTATCCTCAATATACAACTGAGGAAAACTGAGGCAAAAAAATGTTAAAATACTCAATTCTCTTAGCTAGTAAATGGCACCTGGGGCAGCGGGGCTTGATTCTAAGTTCTCTGACATGACATTCTCTAGTGTTTTCACTAGAATAAGAATTGTATTATATAAAATTTTGCTGTCTGAATATTTCTTCTTTCTGTCTGGTTTAACTGGTTCAAGTTTAGCTTTATCATGATCAGTTGCTACTTCTCCATGGTGCCTCTTTACAAGATGAATCATCTTGCCTAACCCTGTAGGGGTCCCAAACTCTTTGGTTATTTCAGAGCTTTAATATAATTCTCTTATTCATTTCAGAAACTACTTTGTCAATCTTAGTTTACATGGTAAAACTGAATGTTTTGACAAACTACAGCAATCATTCTTTGAAGAAAGATTCTGATAGCACTTTTGCGCTCTCTCTCTTAAAAATGATTAGGTATCTACACTTATATCTAAAGATGAATCAATGTCGCCATTAGTAACACCCACATGCACACATACACTGAGGGTAACACCTAAGCCTCCTGTGGCCATTGCACTTTCTTCGACGCCTATACTCAACAACTTAATCTTGCTCTTTGCATTTATTTTATGCCACTGCCTTTGGAACATCCATTCTGTATACAACATGGAGGTTTACAGCGTGAGGTGCTGGCACCACCCTAAGAGGTGGGAATAGAGTTGAAAAGTGAGGACGCCAGGGGTCCTACACAGATTCTCCTTCTTGACTTACACCTCAACTTTTGAAAAAATGAAAAAAATTTAACAGCTATAATAAAGCTATCGATACATTTGTTAGATATATCCTGGCCTCATGAAAATGAAACAAATCTTAATCCAAGACCTCCTGTGGTGAACAAAAGGAAGCCTGAGACAAGAACAGAGGAGGGGAGGATGAGGGATGGAGAGGCGGGGACACGCTACTCAGGACAAGGGTAAACACAGGATGTAGACGCAGACCTGAGCTTCTCATCTGGCCACCAAACAAATGAAGAATTCTTTCCAATGTGAAGGATTTCTAAATTTCATATTTTAGAAAGAACTTAAACCTAATAGTTTAAAGCAATATTCTTTCATTTGTGTTGATAACACAAAGTAAAAATTAGTTATGTAATTTAATGCTTTCCTCAGTAATATGAGGAAACATAGAATTTTATAACTAGAATGAAACCAGTCTTTGACTGATTACATAAAAGAAAAAATGTTTTATTGATTCTTTTAAGAAGTTTAAAATTAAACTTCATTAGACACTCAATAATGTAGAAATCTGCTTCATGTAAAATATCGCAGAGGAAGCAGGGACACAGGGAAGTATATTGTGGCATTAAAAACAGAAATGTTCATGATAGAAAGAAAAATTTTAAAATGCTTCCCTCTTATTTTTTGAGAAATAATTTTTAATCCTATTAAATTCAAGCTTCCAAAAATGTCTGCCAAATGCTCCTCCCCATAAGTTTTCTAAAACCCAGTTGAGTTGAGGACCACGCACTGCATCTGGTTTTTCAGCAAAGTCATCATTTCCCACTCCCCTCACCCCACATTTTTGCATGTTGCTTACATGTTGAGAAATTATTTCTCTAGACAAAAACATTACTTTAAAAATAAAAGATTAAATGCAATGAAAATATCTTAAAAATCTTACTCACCAACAGAGAATTGGGAAGCCCATTATGTCCAAAAGCCTCAGAAAAGAAATCGGTATTGTGGTCCAGTCTCTGGTGTCCTCCATATTCCGGTGCGTCTGAATCTAGCACAATCTTGAATGTACAGTATTTAAGGAACTAGACCGGCTCAGGAGTTGAATGAGACATTGTAAAATATGTTCTCAGACAGCAACTTAAAAGTGAGTATTCTAAACACTATGAAATCATAATTTCTATTAAATACTCCACCTTTTAAGACTCCAGAGATTCTCATATCTAAAAGGGGCTCCACAGGTGACCCAGTCCACACCCTGATGGGACTCCGTATCTTTCTGTCACAACTTATTTCCTGAACATCTATCCTGGACTGAATGTACCTTTAATGAAGAATTGTCATCTCTCTTAATGCAACTCATTCCATTTGTTAGAAAATCTTTACCATATTTCTACCCAGAAAATCCACAACAGAGAAGTTCAAAATACAGTAACAATTGAAATATTAAATAATAGTTATCTCCATATTTCTTAAATCTATCACTTATCTATCTACATTAGTAACTAAATATTAAATATAATCTCAGAACCTTTGATCATCCCTCACTTGATACGGTGTTCTGCTGCTTCCTCATCTCTGAAGCCATTCCAGTTTTCTAGATCCTGGTTAGTAAAGTGAGGAACACAGAAGTGAACCAAGAGTCCACGTGTGGTCTGAAGAGAGCAGGCCAAGCAGGCTCACTCCTCTCCGTGGTTCCTGGCAGCACGCTACTATTCACACACAAGATCATGCTAACCTGCTATCCATCAAGCCACAGGATTCATGTTGCAATCATGTGATCTTACTACAATTTAACACCTGATTCTTCATGGAGTTATTAGACATGTGAATATTACCCTATTTACAACAAAAGAAAAGCTAGAGTTACTATGTTCAAATTTCTTATGCCTAGAATATCTAGACATGACCCTTAATACGAAACTGTCAGAAAATATACACAAATACTTAGAAATCTTAAATTTCTTTTTTAGTTGAATTTATTGGGATGATGTCGGTTAATAACATTATATGGGTTTCAAGTGTACAATACTATAATCCATCATCTGCACATTGTGTTGTGTGGTCACACCCAAAGTGAAGTCTGCCATCACCATTCCCCCACCGCTTACCCTCTGGTAATCACCATACTGTTGTCTGCGCCTGAGTGTTTGTTTGTTTTGTTTTGTTTTTGGCTTACCCCTTCACCTTTTTCACCCAGTCCCCCAACCTCTCTTGCCTCTGACAGCTCTTAGTCTAATACTCTGCATCTGTAAGTTGGTTTCTATTTTGTTTGTTGGTTCATTTTGTTCATTAGATTCCACATACAAATGAAATCATAGGGTACTTGTCTTTCTCGGACTGGCTTATTTCACTTAGCATCATATTTTCCAGGTTCATTCATGCCAAGAAATCTTAAATTTCTTTAGCCTAAGGAGGCATACAGACAGGTTTAAGTATTTTGTGTTTTCTTTTTCTGGTATAAAAATCTTTAATCTCAGAAATGTTTGCCTATGGTTATTAAAACACAAATTATCACATTAAAAGTACATATAGGTAATAAACAATGGCCATCATTTCCACATTTAGGGGAACACTAGCTGGGTAGGAGATCTGGATGGAGTCACTTATAGGAACTTTGCTGGAGGTGGTGGCTCCATTTTAGTCAATCCAGATCAGCCAGTTCTGATTCAGATTCAAACTGATAATCAACATAGTGGTGTGTTTAAAGGAGAAAGGAGCACACGCACAGACAGACAGAGAGACAGAGAGAGAGAGGTTGAGATTCAAAGGATAACTACTGGGCACAGGCATATTTGAAAGTCACTAAATAAAACTGTAAATAATTGGAATACCCCAATCTATTTAATGGTAAAATATGGATTTGAAAATAATTGGAGACATAGTAAATAAATGAAACATTGTGGAATTAAAGGAACTGTTAAAACAAACATTTAGCTTTTGTTCTTCATCCTAGTTAACTAAATACTTGTACAAATCTTCAGAAAGCAAAAACAAAACCATTACTGGTTGACAACACAGTGTCTGAAGAAAGCAAATGCATCATCGAAAGCAGTGGATCACAATCCAGAGAAACACTGGAGGCTGTGCTGTTATCAGGGTTTCACCAAAGGAGTGGCTGTGTTATTCCAAGGGACTGAGAATCTATGTGAACATTAGGTATTGTGATTATACACATTTGAAAATGTACTTCAAATAATGTACATTTTTTAATTAAAATGTAGATTCATTTAAAAAGTCACTGAATTTATAGTAAGTTTGTACCTATATAGTTTCTCAAAGACTGAGAAATTGGTCTTTCAGAACCATTGTTATATAAGGATCCAATTTCTTTTTGACATTGAAAGGGATCATCATACTTAAAAATGGTTAGAATCTATTCACTTAATATATATAATTTGTAGTCATGAAGGAAAAGCTTACAAAACCCATAATGCAAGTTTCAAAACATCATTTTAGACCTATTTCTCTGATCTATAATTTAAAGAAAAAATTCTGCTGTGGCCACTTTTAGAGTTGCCCAGCCCGATGTGTGGTTGACCCTGGGAGCACAACGACCCCCTTAGAAAGTGTAGCCCTCAGACACAGAAAGCCCAACAATTTAAACACTTATAATTAAAACTAATGATTGTGAAAGCACTTTATAATTATTCATAAAAATCACTACTGCATATTATTCAAGTATCAGGAACACCCCCACCTTTTCAGAACGTTGCTTAAAACACAAATTTTTAAGTAGGTTATTTGAGCAACTGGATTTCTTTCCCTGTTCCCTCACTCAGGCATCCCTCACTCCCTCTTAATAATGTGTGTGTGAACATGCACAGGATATGGGGCCCGTGCAGCGTCAAACCCCTTAAAACTCCCATATTCCACCAAAAATTTTCTCTGAAAATATCAGTTGGAGCTAATTTACACTTACTTAAACTAGCTTCTTTATGTGGTTTTCAATGCGAGAGTAGATAGAATGCATTTAGCAGGGCACCTCAATGTGCCCTTTTGCTCAAAGTTACCTCCCTCCACCTAGCAGAGTGCCTTCTCATAACAGGTTGCACACATCTTTGAAACTGATACTCAGGATGACAATTCTGATTCACCAAGAGAGCTCAAATTACATGACTTTTTACTACTCAAGTAGAATACACTATCTTTACTCCCCTATTCACTTACTAAATAAAACAATGTATGAGAAAGGCACTGTGAATGATTAATAAAATGACTTAGATATGGCCTTAGTTTACATGCAACTTACAGCCTATAAGGAGAAATTAGACATACACAACATATATCTAAATAAAGCAGAAAGCAATATTCAATAAGAGGTAGAGCCAAGAGGGAAGGTAGGAATGACATTCTTACATAGAGTGTTAAAGACTGGGCTTGTTAGTTAAGATTTATTTTGGTAATTAAGTATGACAATATTGATAATTTGTGATAAACGCTATGCCAGTTAAGAAATTAACCTGGAGGTCAGGGGTACAATAGAAGGGAAACCGGCCAGGAGCCTAACAACGGTCGGTGGATAGTAGTAATATGGCTAAACTCGCATAGTGCTGATGGAAAGACATAGGTGTCAGTGAGATTTGGGATGTACAACTGACCCTATTCAGTGGTAAGGATGCTGATGCTCAATTTGGGGAAACAAAGTGGAAGAACTAGAATATACACATAAGTCAACTATAGATCAGATCACACTGCTCTCCACAGGGGACAGCTATTTTATGCAGAGAATAAGGCAAAGTGTTTTCAGGTGAAGTTTCCTGTTTAATTCTAGAGTTGAGATGGAAGAATAAAGAGGCCATAACAGACTTCCGGCCAAGATGGAGGCGTAGGCGGACACACTGTGCCTCCTCTCACAACCAAAATTAAGGACAACAACTATTTAGAAACAAGAAAACAACCAGAACTCATAGAAAATTGAACTGTACGGAAGTCCAACAACCATTCATCCAGACCGGTAGGAGGGGCGGAGTTGCGGCGGGAGAAGGTGGAGGTGAGGGAGCGCAAGCAGCAGCGGCTGGCGGTTCCCAGGTGCACAGGCGGCGGCTGGCGGTCCCTGGGCCCACAGGCAGCAGCTGGCAGACCCCGGGCACAGGGGGGGCAATTGTGCAGACCCAGTGAGGCCGCACAGGGCGGCCGGCTGACCAGGTGGTCCCACATTCGCGTACGCAGACGGTCCAGGCATAGGGGAAGTGGCGGAAGGGACTGAATCCAGGAGAGAGCAGAGCAGGCGCCATTGTTCCCTCTCAGACCCCGCCCCCACATACAGCATCACAACCCAGCGACTGGGCTGCCCCGCACTGGGAAGTGCCAGAGGCTCCACTCCTCACTCCGTGACAGCAGTTGAGCGTGCGCAGATTATCCAGGGGAAGCGGCGGAAAGGACCGGAGTCCAGGAGAGAGTGGAACAGGCACCATTGTTCCCTCTTGGACCCCGCCCCCACCTATAGCATCACAACCCAGCGACTGGGCTGCCCCGCCCTGAGGAACACCTAAGGCTCCACCCCTCACTATGTAATAGCCGCGACCAGACTAAAACCAAAACAAAACAAAACAAAAAACCCACCAAAAATGGCTCAAACCGGAGAACCAATCAAAGCCCCAGAGCCAATTCCTCTAAGCAGTGAAGAGATAGCCAGCCTATCAGATGCACAGTTCAAAGCACTGGTCATCAAAATGCTCACAGAATTGGTTGATTTTGCTCACAAATTAGATGAAAAAATGCAGGCTACAATACGTGAAATGAAGGAAGATGCATGGGGAACTGATAGAGATGGAAGGAAAACTGGGACTCAAATCAATGGAGTGGACCAGAAGGAAGAAACTAACAACCAAACAGAAAACGAGGAAGAAACAAGAATTCAAAAAAATGAGGAGAGGCTTAGGAACCTCCGGGACATCGTTAAACGTGCCAACATCCGAATTATAGGGGTCCCAGAAGGGGAAGAAGAAGAGCAACAAGTGGAAAACTTATTTCAACAAATAATCAAGGAGAACTTCCCCAATCTGGCAAAGGAAATAGACTACCAGGAAGTCCAGGAAGCTCAGAGAGTCCCAAAGAAGTTGGACCCAAGGAGGAACACACCAAGGCACATCGTAATTACATTAGCCAAGATTCAAATGAAGGAGAGAATTCTAGAAGCAGCAAGGGATAAGGGGACAGTCACTTACAAAGGAGTTCCCATCAGACTGTCAGCTGATTTCTCAAAAGAGACCTTCCAGGCAAGAAGGGGCTGGAAAAAAATATTTGAAATCTTGAAAAGCAGGGACCTACATCCAAAATTGCTGTATCCAGCAAAGCTGTCATTTAGAATGGACGGACAGATAAAGCGCTTCTCAGATAAGGTCAAATTCAAGGAGTTCATCATCATAAGCCCTTATTATATGAAATGTTAAAGGGACTTATCTAAGAAAAAGAAGATAAAAATATGACAGTGAAAAGATAGCAAACTCACAGATATTAAGAACCATACCTAAAACAAAAGCAAACTAAGCAAACAGCTAGAACAGGAACAGAACCACAGAAATGGAGATCATATGGAGGGTTAGCAACAGGGGCATGGGAGGAGGAGAGAGGGGGAAAAGGTACAGAGAATAAGTAGCATAGACGGTGGGTAGAAAATAGACAGGGGGAGGGCAAGAATAGTATGGGAAATGTAGAAGCTAAAGAACTTATGACACATGGACATGAACTAAAGGGGGGAATGTGGGTGGGAGAGGGTGTGTAGGGTGGAGGGGAATGATGGGGGAGAGATGGGACAACTGTAATAGCGTAATCAATAAAATATATTAAAACAAATAAAAAAAAGTTTAACCTATCAAAAAAAAAAAAAAGAGGCCATAACAAACATGACATGATAACAAAAATAAGAAGAAAAGCAGATAAAATAATATTCATCTAAATGATCCACCTAATAAAATTTAAAAGACTGGTATTAACAGGATTGAATTCTATGGAGTCTGAATATCTATGAAGTTTATTGTATTTGGTCTAAATCCATTTTTTGTTCATTAGGTTCATTTGGTCATTTTATTGAGTGATACAAAATACTGGAGCAAAAATTTTCTTTGCTCATCTTGGGAAAATATAGTAGGGAAAGAATAATAAAATGATAGAATTATTTTAAGGAGATTTAAAAAAGGAGATCCAATAGGTCTCTATCCATTTGACTGTCATTTTAAAATATTATGATTTCTTCTAATTTTATATTCAAGAGCTTCCTAAGTATTTGATATACCTATCAACAGGTTGAAGTAGGTAAGATGTTTTAAGCATGATTTTATGATCTAAGTCCTTAAATTTGAACCAAGGAAAAGCCATGTTCTGAGGACCTGTACTAATAAGAGTAAAGAACAGTGAAGGCATGAAGACTCTTAAATTCAATGGCTCTTCAAATACTTCAAAAGCTGCTGTGTTTGCTCAGCCACTTGATAAAGTGTCTGTTCAAAGTATAAGGATTTTGATGTAAGAAGTACTATCATTTATATCATTCTGCACTAAGCTCACTTCACTGCACTCCCACTGATGAAGCTAAGAAAAATTATCCCTGAGGTTTCAAAATGAGTGACAATGAAAGGGGTTCTCCAGTGACTATGATGACCATAAAGATGGCAAAGCTGGTTAATCACCATTTGTCTTCAGATGTAAGACATCGTTGATTTTAAGATGAATTTTATATATATATATATATAATCTCCAACGAAAAGAAAAAACCCACTATCAGGACAATCACTGGAATCATGGTAAGATAAATCTCAATTGAAGACATGTTAAAATGTGGTAAAAAAAAGTGTACATTGGAGAACCTTTGAATATCAAACTGGTGAATACAAAATATTGGTCCAAAATATTTACCTTGCGCAATTTGGGAAAATATAGTAGGGAAAAATGATGGGATTTTGTTATGGAGATTTTTTTTCCCAAAAGAAGATCAATTAGATCGCTTTCCATTTGGATAGCATTTAAAACTATTTAAATATTTAGAAACAAAACAAGAAACCAAGATCATTGTAAAGAGAATAAATTCGTGGCTGGCAGGGGTTGGGGGTGGGTTGAATGGGTACAGGAGGTCAAAAGGTTATATATATAAGAATCTGGTATGCTATTTTCAGACCTGAGTCTTTCATCATCCCACCAATGTTATTATGACTGCAGTAACTTCTGGGAGCTAAGTAATTGCAGAAGAGAGAATCTATATCAAAGGCAGAAAACTTTAGATACGAAATTCTAAGCAACTTGGAATAAACATCTGGTAGACTAAGAACAGGAGCTGAAGAACAAGGATAGCCTTATGTTTGCAACCGTGTACAAATAACTACCAGCACAGGGCTGTCCCAGTGTTCTAGTGCAGCCCTTCTCTTTTCATCTTTCACATGCCAAATTTTATTTATTGGCCACAATCCACAAAACTTTGGGTTATGACTGTATAGCATTTCAAATATGTTTGCCCTTTTAAAAAATAAATAAGGCTAAATTATGCCTAGTTTACATTTAGTTGTGCTCTCTGGTCTCTTTCCAAACATAGGAGTACCAGAGACATGTGAGGTGCTGCTGCACATTTCAGAAACGTGTGCCTGTGGTAGTGTGAGGTGGGGGCGGGTATGTGAGATTTAGGCATCTCCACCTTTCTGTGATCTAGAATACATGATAACTTAAAAATTCACTGCAAATGAGTTCTGATATTTTAGTTACTTTTCAAAACAATTGTATTGCAATGTGGCATTTATGACTATGTTACTTTCAAGGGAAAATATCCATTTAATTTTTTCACTCCTTGATTTCAGTTTAAAAAATTCCCTAATACTATATTATTTTAAAAGTAAAATAGACACAAAAACATTAACTCCAATTTCTGCAAGTTTACTTCCCTGGCTGTAAATTTTTAAAAACTATACAATGCATGATAGCAATAAAACAAACTCAAAGAATGAAGGGATTGAATATCATTATCTACCACACTAATTACTGGATTGCTATGCCTTTTCAAATGCATTTTCATGCAAATTATTAGTTTATTCTTAGGCATGCTTAATGATACACAACAGTAAATAGTAAATTGAATGATAATAACAAAATATTGAGTGCTACATATTTTTCTGTGCAAACAGAAAATATATTCTAACTTCTCTATAGAATATTTTAACCTAATTAGGAACTTTTCTTTGTCCTAGAAGATTACATAATTTGGTTTTTTAAAAAAATGTCATTTTTTCTCAATAACTCAAGAAAGAATAATACAGGAAAATTATACCCACAGTTTAGCCTAATGTTCCTCAAAAATAGTTGCTCTGTGTCATTAAAGATTACCTGAAGAACTTGTAAATTAAATTATTTGATGAAGCAATAGCAATTATTTAGAACTATAAAATAAAAAATGACAGATTTTTATTTAACTTTTAACCACATGCTTTGTCATCAAAATGATTTCAACAGTACAGACTCAACTATCCGTTTTAGACAAACACTGTGCTTTGAACTCAAAATAATTTTGACATAGGCTATAAAGAAGAACCTTTCCTCAAACTTACTCAAATGCAGCCTTCAGTGGAGTCTAATGCAATATGTACAAATGGAAAAATAATTGGAAACTTCGAAGTCTAAAAAATAATGACAATTATGGGAGGTAAGCATCCCTAAACCACTTCCTGCAGACAGACAGGGAGAGAAGAAAGCATCCTACAAGAGTAAAATATGATGGGAGCATCCATGGGCTTTGGGGTCGAACAACCACATTCTAATCCCAGTTCTGCCAATTATCAGCTGTGTGCCTCCAAACAAGTTAGTGAACTTTACAGAGGCTCAGTTCCTTGTTGGTAAAACAGAGGTACCACGTCAGAGAGCTGTGAGGGTTAATTGAGGCAATGTGCATCGAGGGCTTAAAACAGGGTCTAGCACTGAAAAAATTCCCTAATTATTAGCTGCTATTTATGTTATTATTATTATAGACCCTGGACAATTTAAACTGCTGTCTTAAGTGATGAAAAATATAAAAGTGAATCTATTTATTCTCTAGCTTCCTTTTGCCGCCCAACTTGGCCTCTTCTTCCTTGATGACTTTTCACATTCCTTACTCCCATGTCTTTCGTCTCACTAGAATCTGAACACTTTTCCTCTTACATAAAAATTTTAACATTAGAGCTTAATTGGATGGTACATTGAACTATGTGAGGACTAGATACCTTTTTAAATTTTAAGTTGTTGCTGCTCAAGCTTCTGAAATGATTAAGAAGACTAGTGTGAACACACTAACTGGAAATTAAATACCTCCCCACACTCTCTTTCACTTGTTCTGATTTTTTTCCCATAGCATTATCAACTTTTAACATACTATAAATTTTATTATTATATTTTGTCTTTCAATATTAAAATGCAATTTCTATAGGGGATTTCTGTCTTTTCCCACCCCTTCCTCTCCTCTACCTATGACCTAGATTAGTATTAGTCATACTTATTGAGTGAGTGGGTTTTCATTATTTTCCTATTATACTATCCTCCTTGGATTTTTATCTGTGCATGCTGTCCTAAATGTTAAGAAATAATCTGATAATGCTTTGCCATAAAAAAGAGCTTTGATTTTCTTGCCTCTCTTGATGGTGTTAAATTTTCATATTTGTGGGACAACTATAAATGAACAACAATAAAAAAATTGTGACACAATCCCATTTCACTATAAGTTTTAACTTGAAATTTTAAAATATCCTGGCTGGTGTGGCTCAGTGGATTGAGTACTGGCCTGTGAACCAAAGGGTTGCCGGTTCAATTCCCAGTCAGGGCACATGCCTGGGTTGCAGGTCAGGTCCCTGGTGGAATATGCTGGAGAGGCAACCACACTTTGATATTTCTCTCCCTCTTTTTCTCCCTCCCTTCTCCTCTCTAAAAATAAATTAATTAAATTAAAAAAAAATCTATATATATTTTCCTTCTGTTTGGAGAAGTCCCAATCATTAAACAAATGCATGTCAGTTTGAAGCAATTAATTCTCGGGAATAATTCTGATTGGTTTGAAACTTAAAAATAGACATTTTACATAATTTTTAATTGAATAAATGGTACATTGAACTATGTGAGGACTAGACACGAATGCAATCATTTAATTGCATAAATGATTATGTGTTTACTAAAGTAAGTATGTACTTAACAGCATACAATATCAACTTGACTGGCCAGTTTTCTTTGAACAGAAGGCTGAACTTAAACATAGAGTATCAAAATGAAATGTCAAAGTCGTGTGTGTGTGTGTGTGTGTGTGTGTGTAATTTGTCAGGACTAGGATATGCACACAGATATAGTATTTTCTACTACTTTACTACTATCTGCCAGATAAAAAATGCAAGTATATGAACATTAAAATAATTAAACTCAAATCTTATTGTTTTAGCCTCGATAGTAGACACATTCTTTTTTTTCTATTGGAAATCATAGTTATTAGGAATATCAAAAGTTTAATGTATATTCCTCTTTTTCTTTGAACTTTTAGGACCAAGTAGGAAATCATACCACTATAGGACTCAGTCCGTGCTTCTGAAAGCTGAATGAGAAGGCTCTAAGCCAGCATCCTGTACAGCAACAGGATACTAGCAATTGTAAAGCAAAGCTTGCAGGTGTGTGTGTTTGTGTGCACACACATGTGCACATGTGTGTAATATAATTACACAAATAAATTTCACACATATAATTGGAAATTATACATTTTCATCATTAGGCCAATAGATACATTAATAGAATTAGAGATGATTCTCACACTTGGTTATATGGAAGCCACTGTGTTCAAGAACATACCGTTCGTGGCTCTACTTTTCCCACTTTTCTCTGGAGAAACATACTCTTCTTTTGGGTGTAGCATCCACATATTGTTGGAAGCCCTTAAATTATTATAGTGGGCCAGTAATAATTACATTATGGCTTCCTTTTAAGAAATCTTCTGGGGCTATTCAGGTGCCCTTTTCACAAATAAATGAAACGTGACCACTCAGCTTGACCCTGTGGGGTCTGAGGAAGAACAACTTAACAGAAAACGAAGAAAATGAAATTTCTCACTTAGAGAAGATCTAAGCAGCTTTGTGTTAGGTAGATAGATTTACTGGGAAAAAAAGGCTAATGTCTACTGAGATCCAGAAGGAAAAGTTCATTTAACTTTCAATATTAGAAATTTATTTTAGACACAGTATTCTCTACTTTAAAAAAACATTGGCTTAAGATACCAAGGTGACAACTAGATTTATTTTTTAAGATGGAAGAAAACCATCTGTTTTGAACTGGTTAAATAAAGGACTATTTTCAAAGAAAGGTTAGATGTGAAATTTTTAGGCTAGTGATTTCATTGCAGATTTTTTTTCTTCCATATTTGCAATGCTGTTCCTTAGGAAAGGAAAAGATTTACTTAAGGAGATAAAGAGTGTAAAGTAGAGGTACACGGCATACAGTACGTTTGTAATAAATGGTAGCTCTTTTAGCACAAATGTTTTTTTCCCATTAGTGCTACAATTATAAAATGATTATGTACTATTTTCAAAGATATAATAATGTTTCTGATTTCTTTCTTCTTTTTTTTTTTACACAGAAGGACAAGAAATAGAGGACAGAAATCTTGACTGAGCCACTGTTCGATGAATTTCTGTAACCAAAGGAGACCGTCACTGCACAACTGGGCTATGAAGCAAAGAAACACAAACGCTGTTGAACATCTCAGAGCAGTGAGCATTGAATAGCACTCGGCTATTCAGACAAAACAAAACAAAGCAAAAAACAAAACAAAACAAAACAAAACCCACAAAAAACTAAAACCATTTGTTTGTAGTAAGGGCTTGCTCATTATTCATTACTGCCTATAGTTTTATGAATATATATTAAGCCAATCTAAAAGTATTACAGCAGTTGAAATATTTTAATCATGCTAAATGTTTTTCTTTGTGATTCATCTCAAATTCATGGGTAGAAAAATGACACTAAATCATGAGCTCTTTATCGCCAGTGGAGGTGGGGGTATACATCTATCATTACCATTAAATTACAGGATTGTTGAACTGTGTTTAACAATGAAAAATGGTCAGAACAACCACTAGGTAATGTTTACAAATATTACTCTCATCTTGAAACTAAAGAAGGCTAACCAAGGCAATGAGTGTACATCATTTTGAAGCTAAAGAAACAAAAGGAAGACCTATATTAAATACAAAATTGTTAGTAGGATTAACAGTCTCTGTTCACATAAAAAACATAATCATTAAATTGCAGCACAGAGTGAAGCAGACACACACACACAGAAACACAAGAAAAAAACATTCTTGCTTCTGTTCAAAGCCATTGTTGTAGGTCTTTTCAGAAAACCTTGTATTTTTAATTTTTTTTTTAAATCAAAACGTCTGTAACCTGAAAAACTAGAGCACTAAGTTGAGATACTCCACTTTTTTTTTAGTCAAGAAATAACCTTTACATATAAAATCTTGACAGAATATGTCATTTAGCTAGTCCTGAATTAAGTCCTTTGTTCACATTTGCTGCATAAAGTGCAGGTTTAATAAACAGTGTTACATAACCAAGCTTCAAGGGCTTCTATAAACTAAGCAACTCATAGCAACATCTCTGCCTTCAGCAATCACACTCCAGTGAATCATCCAAGTGACCTTATTTGCTCATTAAAAACTCTGTGTACAGGTTGCAAATGTCAGAACCTAAATTTACATTTTAAAAAGCACTTCTTGCAGCAGTTTAATGAAAATATTTCAACAATCTCGGGTCAGATCCAACTATTTACTGATCTGTTCCCTTAACTTTAAATGTTTTTGGCCTGGACTCACACATTCTTCACAAACCACATGCCATGGTCGCTCCGCTCAGCCTTTCACTGCCATCGATGATGTGCCACTGGAGAAGGGGCTGCTGTCACCTCTATCCCCACCTCAATGGCACGCTGACACATGATTAAAAAAACCTGATTTTAGTGTTTATGCCTCAAAATGACATGAATCTGTATGCACCAAGAAGCACACCTTCTAAATAAGCTGTGAGGGCTTAAAGTTTCCTTTGAATGTTATACAGTTGACCTAAATTGATGTGATGCATCAGAAAAGTTTAAATTTGAATACTCACCATGACACATTTATATTCCACTCTAGAATGTAAACACGATAATTGACCTGAGTTTTAGCTTTTTTTTTTCCTTGTGTAGGATGTTGACAAGGGCCACAGGGAAGAAGTTCTGGGGCAGAATTTGTGTGGGGTGATGGTGGAGTGCTGAGGGAAGGCAGTTGATGACAGAGAAGCTTGCTGGTACCATGAAGTGTGTGTATAATCTCTTCTTGCTATCTATTTCCCCAGAACTACTTCAAAATCACTTTGAACATTCCAGAAATAAATCTCCATCAGTAATACTTCCACTGCTACCACTACCAACCACACATCGGTACCCAAGAACAGAGAGGGAGAGGCACCGTGACATGGTAGAAAGAACACAGGCTTTGCAATACACTGCTCAACCTTCGTCAGCCACGTGCTGGAGGAAAGTCAGGTAGTTGAAGACCTCAGTTTACTGATCTGTCACATGAGGCTATACAACCTAGCTTATAGCACCAATACTTAAACCAGATACTTAATGGAAATGGCTAATAAACAGAAGGAACTCAAAAGAGGTCTCCTAACACCCACACTCTCCCCCACAACACTCAAAATGTGAAATCATCATTTGTGCTATTAAGAATAAGTAAGAAAGAAAAGTTTGTCTTGGATGCTTAGCAGTTTTCCTTCTGATTTGAAGCTGATTTGATAATGTTGTAAGTGAAGAAAAGGAGGGAAGGAATACAGTGTTTCTGATAATATAAAGGGCATATTGTTTCTTTCTCTACAGCTAAGCAATGCGAAACCGTAAGCAAATACAACACATCAGGAAAATATATATTATCTTCCTAAGCATGAAACTTATCACCTGCTTACTTACCCATTATATTTAGATCTCAGTTCAGCATGACTCACATTGCTATCTACTGTATTCAGGAATACTGGTGATTATTACACTGAAGATTAGCAGCTAAAAAGACCGATGTGAGACAGCATAGCCAAAGAATTTTTGCTGCTGCTACTCATTTTCTAGAATATGGCCATAGAGTCTTTTTACAGAAACAATGCTGTGTCCTTTCGGCGTACCTGTGAAGACCACTTTCAAACCTCAGTGATACAAATCAGACTTCCCTCTTAGCTTTCCCAATATACTGTCTTATTTTGAAGTAATAGTTAAAAGCATCCTTGAAGTGTTGCATTTACCTTGCCTGGCATTACCCCCAAAATAGCTCCCCTTACAATGGTTTCTTGGGAAGACAGACACCACCTATTCTGCACAGGTTTGACTGAGAAATGATGCCTTGCTATTTGGTAAACAGGATATACGGGTTCAAAAAAAATGAAACTGCTCAAGAATTCAGACATGTTTCCTAGTGCAGGTTTATATTTCACAGTGACAGAAGTTCAAATGACTTCTTTAGAAACTTTAAATTTGTTCTGGCACCAAATCCCGCTTTCCAGGGAATTAAAAATTTGATGAATTCCTTCACTTCATTAATATATCCCATCTTGCCACTGCAGATTCTTTACAGTGAAAATCTATTCAATTCACGGGCTCAGTCATTGAAAATACCAACAGCAGAGACCACTTTGGTAAAGTCAGGACACAACCTAGGAAGCCTAATATTTTTTTGTAATTTCTGTACATAAAATGATTGCATAATGTTTATCCACAATGTTGTTTAAAGGTATAAGAATAAAGTCAGGAAGATGAAAGGCCAAAAAAAGATGAGACTTGTAAAATGTTAAGGCAAACATATCATTAAAGCCAAGCTTAGAACAACAAGAAGCTGAAAGGATAGATTTATTGGCTGCTTATGGTACAATCATAACAGATTGATGACAGAGAGCTGTTCTACTCGAGTATCCTTTTATCTTCTGTAGCAACAGGGCAGAGGCGAAAACAATGTATGTTTTTTCATGTTTCATGTTAAATTTGGGATTTTAGGTTAAAATTATTACCTGAATAAAGAATAGGAGAGCTACAATGAAGCGCTAGTACATATGAAGAAAAACTAAAGATTTTTCTTTGAATGCAAATACGATGTGGCAGAAATGTGATGACTGCCAGTAAAGCTGACGGAACTTTAATGAGAGAGCAGTATCGCATGCAGGGAGCAATGCGGCACTCTGTGTCACACTTGCCAGGCCATCCTGGGAATACCATGGTGTTCGGTCTGGGAACACAATGTAAGAGGAATGTGAACAGTGATGGGTGTATTGTGATAAGGGAGACGTGACGGTAAGAGGTCTGGGAAATTTCATGAGACTCTATGAAAGAAACAGGAGGTAGTTGGTCCGGAAGAAGAAAGACTAGGGCTTGGTACTGTGAGGGGCATGCTAAATGCCTTTCCAATTGGTATAGCTGGCATGCAGAACAGGGCTTAGCCCAAGTACAGAACGAATGCATTTACATGTAAGAAAATATTTATAAAAACTTAAAAAAAACAAACTTGAACTTTTTTCTTGTGAAATAGTGAGATTCCTAGAACTGGAAACCATTCTAAAATAGTTATTACATGTGGAGGAATTTATAAACATCTGCACTGAACTGGGTCACTGGAGTATAGAGCATCATAAATGCCAGAAGATTTTTATGAGTTCTATCAATGAGATTAAGGTGGCATGGTGAAGGCATTCTGACAGAGCCAGTCAGAAGATGTGGTCTGAAGTATGACAAAAATGCTCTCCTGCTTCCCTCCCCTCAGACAAAAATCCTCATTATAACAAAACCATTCCATTAGATATCTTAGTCCATTAGGTCTTGCATACTTCTTGAGTATTCAAAGAGACTTATTGAAATGCAAATGTCTCCAGAGGAAGCAGTGACATATGGGGATTAGTAATACATTGTTAACATAAAGACAGGCATAAGAAAGGCTACAAGAGTAGATAAGGTTCATGTGGACACAAATCCCTAGAAAACAAAATCACTGTAGGAAAAGCACCAACAATATTTTTTTGAGGTTCTCCTAGAGATCCAACAGATGACCAAGGCTTCAACTAATACTTCTAGGAAGACATGGCCCAATTTTCTAAGGTGTCTATATCATTACAGATTTTAGTGGGTACATTTCTGAAAGGGATCACTAAGGTGAAGCATTTAGTGTTTATTAATGGAAAGAGTTTCTGCGTAACAGGGGCCTATAGACATTTAGATAAATCACTAAATTTCAGAAGACCCAATTTATGTTTTTTCCCCCCAAAACCAAAGTAGACTTTCAGGTACAGTATAACTTTGTATCACTAAATAAAATTAACTTTTGGGTAGGTTCTACTATGTATGTTTTATTTAATAATATTTATTAAAGTTACATAGATTTCAGATAGGAGATCAATGTAGCTTAGAACCAAGATTTTTCTTATAAACATAATTATTGAAATTCCTTTGTCAGTGATCCTAAATTAAACTCATATGTTCTATTCCCCTATTCATTCTTCCTTGCTTTGCTATACTTAGTAATAATAACATTCCATTGTTCCCACTGTTTAAAGTAAAAATTTATATTTTCTACACTCCATGTATGAACAATTGCTGAGGTCTTCACTACAAGAAAAGCTTTTACATACCTCTTGATATTCTGTTGTCATTACTTTAGTTCATGCACTAATTATCTTTTATATGTACTGCAATTTCTCCTAATTAATATCTGTACTTCCAATCTGCCTCTTCAAGAAAACTCTCCTATACACTGGGTACGTGAGCCTTTTCCTAAAGCATACATTCTTATTAAGTAGCTCCCTAGCTCAAAACCTTCAGCAACTCTCTATAAAACTATAGAAAAAAGCCTAAACTAATTAATATGTCATTGAAATCTTCTATTATGTCATCTTGACCTATCTTTTCAGGCTACTTCCTAGTGTTTCTTTTTATGCTCATCACTCTCCAATTAATTCATTGTGTTGCCCGTTATCTAAGGATATCTATGCTTTTCTATAGCTGACATGGCCTTCCTCAACATTTTCTACTTTAATTTTATCCATTTCTCAAGGTCTTGGCTTAAAAATTTTTTACTTTAATTGATGCATCAACCAATAAATCAACCTTTCCCTCTTTCTCCCTCTTGCTCTCCCTTTCTCTCCCACCCCAGCCAGGCTTAAAATCATCAATCAATCAATCAATCAATCAATTCCATTTTTCTTTTCTTTTCCTGGTCCTCTGATCTCCCTTGGAAGATTCCTGTCCTCTTCCCATTTATTGCATTATGCCTACAAAATCGTTTGGTTTTATACATCTCCCCCCCCACACTTAAGGGTTAAGAACAGTGCTTATAAAAGACTGTAGTAGATTCCAAGAGTTCTGTGAATGTATTTTGGTTTGATCATATTTTGTTTGTAATTTGATTGTACTACATTATTAGGTGCAGAAGGATTTCACCTTGGGGGTGTTATTTTAGCAGTTTGGAGCTGAGAAAGGTCATGTATGAGTTGCCACAGGTCTAGTATTTGTTTGCATTCTTCACTGAAATGATGAGGGTGAGAACATTTGCTTCCTTTAACAGTACAGCTTTTTATAGTGTAGATAATGTTATCACATTGATTTTCTTTTTCCGCCTCTTTGTACATACACAATTCAAAAGAAAATTTGCTAAAGCAACTTCATTCTCGAAAAAGACACAGAAATAATACCTATTTGCCTTCTGTTGTGTTGAAGGTGACATTTGGAAACAGGGCTGTTGCCTTGCAATCGTAACAGGTGTCAGGTTTCGGACTCTGCTGACACCATGAAAGTTTGAAAAGAGAAAGACAGAATAAATCAGGGAATGCAATGATACTGTCACCATGTGAGGGTTACACAGCCTCGGGACTTTTATTATATGGAAAATACATTTTCTCTACTGTTAGAGCCACTTGAACCAGGGGTTTATCTTCTTGTAGTGACAGAGACCCTGACACATAGGACTTCATGTTGGTGTCAGGCACTTGCTCAGGTGGCAGACATTGATCATTTTTAGGGCTCCAGGGGAGAAGAACACAATGTCTACTGCCCACTTAACAATTTGTGTTGCTTTGTTGCTAGCTTCTGAATTATTTTCATGGATTTAGTGAGTTATAATCCCTTAAAATACTATACTTTTTCTTTTGTGACAGTTGTCAACTTACGATTACTAAGTTTTTCTTCTTCATTAATTTAAAAGCTCCATGAGACCCTGACTGGGTGGCTCAGTTGGTTGGAGCATCATCCCGTACACAAAAAGGTTGTGGGTTCAATCCCCATACAGGGCACGTATGGGAGACAACCAATCAATGTTTCTCTCTCATATCAGTGTTTCTCTCTCTCCTTTCCCCTCCCTCTAAAAGCAATAGATATCCTTGGGTGAGGATTAAATATATGTATATTATATATTATATCTATACATATATATATTATTTATGTCTCTCTTTCTATCTCTCTCTTTCTCTCTCTATCTCTATCAAAGCTCCATGAGGGTAGTGACTGTATTTGTTAAGATGATTCCTGTATTTACAGCACCTAGTCCATGATTGGCATGCAGGTGCTCAGGAAGCATCGCAAATGAATGAATGAGTAAATGCATTCAGAGGATATAAAAAAACATTTTGCCCACTCTTTTCTTTGCTCACACTTCCCTGCCCTGATTCTTTAGCAGTTCAGACTTAGGAAAGTGAGCTACGTCCTGTATGACAGAAGAAAGGAAGAGAAAAGGGAAGGACACTCTCTTTACCGCCACTGCCTGCCCTCTCACTCAGTGGAGAAGGGAAAAGAACAAAGTCCTTAGAGGCAACTTACAAAATATTTTCCTAAAGAAAAACTACAATTGTCACCTATATTTGCATATTGGATCAAAATATTTTTAAATGTCTAGAATCACACTTTTAAGAGCCAGAACGAAACTTATCCTAATTCAGTATTACTGAGCTGAGCAAAGATTTATCAATGAACTATTTCAAATCCCTCATTTTTCAGATAAGGAAACTGTGAGCTATTGATACCAAAATCAGCATTAGTCTTCCTTATTTTTATAATAACATATAATTATTCCTTATTTAAAAATGATGCACATAGTTATATTCATTGGCAACAAGAAGGATATTTTCCTGGCACCTTTGTTCCAACTCGGTAATCAGTGTAGCTTTTGCTTGGATGAAAGTTGAAAATAAAAAGAAGATCTGCTCTCTCAAATGCGATGACCTTATTATCTTCATGCTTCTCACTCACATAGGCCTGAAAGAATTCACAGGTATATTACATTTAAATAACACCTAGATTTACAAAAAAGTTGTTTTTGTCTATACCAACAGCTTTGTTAGTTATTAAACCAAAAATGAGAAATGTATTTTTTGAACACGTTGTAATTTTCCAACTCTAAGCCAATGACAGTCTCGAAAACTAAAGAGCATAAACTGCTAAAGAGCATAAAAGTGTCATCAGCCATTGCCAACTTCAAACAAAGCACAGATGATTAGTGTTGTGGCTCAGGTTTTAAGTAAGAACAGAGAACCTGTGGTATATACAAAGTGTTTGTATATATCTATATTTATTACATATATATCTATATCTATACATATATGCCTAGATAGATTTATCTATCTATATATATGCATAGATTTATCTATCTATATGTATAGGTATATCTATGTACATATCTATATGTATGTATAGATTTATCTATCTATATGTATAGGTATATCTATGTACATATCTATATGTATCTATGTATATATCCACATCTATTTATATATCTATAGACATATCTTTATGTACATGTACATATATGTATATCTATATATATCTATGTGTATAAATATAGATATATATCAGACCTACTTATAAGTGAATTTTCTTTAAGACCTTTGTTTTACTTCCAGATTAATGAGATGACATATATAAATTACTTTCCAAAATACATGACATTATTATTATTGGGTTTCTGCAGTTACAGTTACCTTAAGACCTTTGCATTATTGTATAACTTTGTCAGATTCAATGGCAACATAAAGTCCTTTCCCATATACAAGTGTGTGTGTGTTTGTACATGTATATGTATTATTTGTATGTGTGTGTGTGTAATAAAAGAGAAGGCCTGAAAAAATTTACAACGGCTACACGCTTTCTTATTTTACATACTATGTTTTACAGGAGGCAGTGAGAAGCCTCTGGTTTTCAATACCATTCTCTTCCCAGATTCACCAGGACTTATTCCCATGCATATAAGCAGCATGGCTCTCAGTAATTTAGAAGTGGGAACTAAGGCTCTACTAGTAAACAGCATGCCTTTTGGTATTCAACATTGTTCCTATTGAAAAGAAGCATCATTTTGCTCTCTCTTCTGGAAATAGAATTACTAATAAATGTGAGTAGGGCATTCATGTCATGTAGCCAATCTTACTGAATATATAAGGACCATTGTTCAACCATTAAAAAAAATAATAGACACCAAAGTAAAAATGCATCAACAGTAATTTCAAACCGCACCACTAAAAAGTAAATGGATTATAAGTAACAGATAATATATGCTAATTTTTGCAAGGGGGAAAAAGCCTGTAAAAATTTTGCACCTGTTAATTACATTTTTGAAAACTTATTGAAAACTGAGACTTTAATTCCAGAGGAGAGTCTGGCTCATGAAAAATATAAAACAGCATGCAGGTATAATGGCATCTATTGAAATTACAAATTACAGACCAGTAAAGGAAGAAAAAAAAAGTAATAAAGAAATCTATATGCTGTCAAAGTAATTTGTTTATGACAGCATCATTATTTATATAAAGAAAAAGTCAAAATAATTAAGATGCTTCCACAGCAATTTCCAAAATGGATTCCATGCTGAGCTTTTGTTATTTTTTTTTAACCAACTGAAATAAAAATTACTAAATTTAAACAACAACTAACTACATAGGACAGTAAGCAGGGCACCGTGTTAGAGACTTTTATTATCTATTGGAGAGACTTCAATGACATGTTTTGACACCCTGAAGTATGTTACAGAGCACTAGATACTAAAAATAAAGTGCTGTTTAAAAGACCTGCATATCAATTTAAATTGATTGCCTTTGTTTTACTTCCAGATTACCAATTTAGTCACCATTTAGTCACCAATGTTGTATGTGCTCAACACATACAACATTGGTCACTAAAACATACATTTAGAGTAAGGAGCTTACCTGTGGAGCTGAAAGCCAACCATATCTTTCTTCCAAGTTATTCATATCCCTGTCAAAGTTATTTAGAAACTTGTAGCGAAGAAGATCATCATCAGTTAAGTGAAACTGCCTTCTGGCATAATGGTAACTCTCATTATTTCCTTTTCTTGGGAAGTCTAACCATTCAGGATGCCCAAATTCATTACCTGCATTAAGAAACAAATAGAAAGTCTGCCTAGTAATGTTAGCATTTCTTACTAAGAAATCCCAATAATTATATTGTTTTAAAGTCCTTATAATCAGTTTAGGTTATGACTTAATACCGCTGTGCCCTGGGAATGATGTACAACCGTAGTTCAGAAACAGCATAGTCTAGCACAAACAGGACTGATCACATTTCGACTCAGAAGTCCAGGGTGCGGTTTTAGCAAGGCCACGTGTTCCCATTTTTGAGAACAGGTATCTCTCTCATACTTATTTCACCTATGAAATAATCCCTGAAATCTCTGAGTAATTTCTAAAATCTCTATTTCTTTAATCTCTGAAATCTGTAGAATGCTTTGTAATCTCCAATACCTCTGTATGTACCTTATTTTTTTGATCCTCAAAGAAACTCTCTATTATATCCATTTCGCAGATGAGAAATCCAAAGCTATGGGCAGTTAAGGGATTTGCTCAACCTCGCAGAGGCAGTAAGTGAAAAAGCAGCCATTGAAAATTAGCACTTCTGATTAAAATCCAAAGCTATTTCTACCTCATCACATTGGTCAAGTACACTGTAAACTTCCGGTGCTAAAGAAACCCAAGTCATCAGTCTTATTATTCATTTTCTTTCTCAGATGCATGTGTTACCATTAGATGTGTATCTTTAATTTCAAGATAAAGACATGTGTATCTTTAATTTCAAGATGCATGTGTGTGTATGCGTGTATAAATGGGACACTTGTTTGAGAATCCATTTAAATTTATTTCTTATTGTAACAATGAAAACCATAAATGAAACACACTTAAAAATGATAATTAAATTTACATGTCAGTTGTCTAATAGATTGGCTCCTTTTATTTTTCCCAAGTTAGATTTCTTCTTTATGGCTTCTTTCTTTTCCCTAAAAATTCAACACTACTTTATAAAATTTATTCTCATTTAACCCTTTAACATTACAATTTTTTAAGACAAATTTTTCCTTTGAGTTAGAAAGTACTATAGTCAAGACAAGTGTGACCAGCTTTAAAGAAACTGGTATATTTATAATTCAATAAATAAAAACTAATAAGCTAGCATGTAATCTGAAATAATTATTGTAGAGTTTCTTTAAATAGTATCCTCTGCTAAGAAACACTGCAATTTATGCTTCACTTTTCAAGACCATAGTCATCAAACTAAAAACCACATCCAAACACATATGTTTATAAAAATTAAAGTGTCAACAAACATTTTTGCTAAATTTAAATACTTCAGTCTAAATAGTATTTCTTTTTTTATCTTTTCTTTTTTATTTTTAATCAGTATTTTTTAATTGTTGATATTGTACAGTTTTCTTTTACCCCGCCCCCAGCCCACCACCCCAGCCCTTCCCACCTTCCTCCCATTTCCACCCCCCATAGTTTTTGTCCATGAGTCCTTTATACTTGTTGCTCTAAACCGTTCCCCTTTTCCCCTGAAATTCCCTCCCCTCCCCTCCCCCTCTGGTCACTGTCAGACTGTTCTCAAATTCAGTGTCTTTGTTTATATTATGCTTGTTTGTTTGTTTTGTTGATTAGCTTCCTGTTAATGGACATACCTTTTGACCCAGCAATTCCACTGCTTGGATTATATCCTAAGAACCCTGAAACACCAATCCAAAAGAACCTATGCACCCCTATGTTCATAGCAGCACAATTTACAATAGCCAAGTGCTGAAAGCAACCTAGGTGCCCATCAGTTAATGAATGGATCAAAAAACTGTGGTACAGTTACACAATGGAATTCTATGCAGCAGAAAGAAAGAAGGAGCTCCTACCCTTTGCGACAGCATGGATGGAATTGGAGAGTATCATGCTAAGCGAAATAAGCCAGGCAGTGAAAGACAAATACCATATGATCTCACCTTTAACAGAAAGTTAATCAATAAATAATATTTCTTATGATGTTGCTCAATATGTGACAGGCAAGGGAACCAGATTTCTGACTCTGTGGGTCTCTATTTACTTTAGGAATGTCCCTCTGCTACACTTAGGGAGTCCTGCCTCTGTCTGAAGAGGGATTCACTCAGCCCAAGGTGTACCCATGGCATAGCTTCCTCCATCATCTATTCAAGTGGAAAGATGAGGTACCTCCAGAATTGCAGTGGAGCACATTCCTTACTGATAATGAGGTACTGCCAGTCTTGGGAATATGGTACGTCCAAGTAGTAGTGGGGTTTCCACTAGTGGAGAATGTTAGAGAGACTAGAAATTCTGTGAGGTTGCTAAGGTACAGTAGCCTACAAACTGGATCCGGGCTTTCTATAGGCAAAATACTTTTATTTTGCTATGGCCACAGATCTCTGAGGTGGCTCCAATATTAATGAGCAGTTCCTTTAGTCTTTTCTGGGGAAGACTGTTATGTCACTGCCATCATGATTACCATAGCAGAGGCAGCAGTGAATACTCAATGCCTGGATATTATGGGTCAGGCACGTGCATTACACATAACTTATCTCTTTCCATTTTTAACAGCCTTGAAGTATGTACTATTATCATTCCAAGTTTACAGGTAAGAAAACTGAGGCACAAAGAATTATTAAGTAGTGGGGCCTGTGACCAAAGATAGCCTGGTTTTAACAACCTGACTTATAATTACTCTTTCATATTGCTCAAAAGTAAGTACCATGGAACTACAGCACAAGGAATGACCAGCCTCTTATATGTGCACAGAAATCCCAAGCTAATGGAATGACATATGCGATGCAATGGAGTGTGAAGGTGAGATACAGTAAGGAGTTTGATTTAGCCATAAAATAGGGTTTGTGATAAGGAGAGGTGGTTCAGACAGGATGAGGTCAGTTGAGAATAAGCCTCATGAAATTTGGACTTTACATGGTAGGCAACAGGGAACCAACAGCTATTTCTTAAGTACGGGAATGAGAGTTCCAAATACGTTTATTATTGAAATATCTCGGGGGCAGTGTGGAAAAGACACCAGATACATTGGACATAGTTGAATGGTAAGAAGTCTAATATGGGATCCAAAGTATAAGGTAAGTTGACAACAAGCAATGAGAATGGAAAAAAGAAAAGAATGATTGATTCAGATGGCATTTCTGAGGTGGAAGTAGCGGGATTTGATGATTGCCTGCTGAATGGAGGTTGTGAGGGAAGAATGAATACAATTTTGAAGTTTCCAACTCAGAAGACTGAGTAGTGACAGCACTGACTGTAATAGGGGAAAATGATGACAGAGGAAGTGTGTGGGGAGAAGATAATGAGTTCATTCTTTGGCATGCCAAATAGACAGGCATCCATGGGTTTAGAACAAAGTAACACTGATAAAAATAAGGCATTAAAATTCAGGAATGAATTGGGGATGAGGGGCAAGAGTGACTTGTAAGGCCTCAATCAACAGCAGTCACAGCCATAGAAGGAAAAAAGGGCCGTGGGCAGCAACCCGAAGAACTGCTGGCAGAAAACAGACAGATTAGAGAGGACAGGGGAACAATGGTTAGCAGAGTAAAGGGAACATCAGAAGAAAACACAAATGGCTAAGAAGGGTGTCAAGGAGGGTGTCAGAGTGAAATGCTACCTCTCCTCCCACAAAAAAGGGAGGAACTTGTGATACCATTACTTCTTATGTGTAGAAATAAGATAGTGTAGAGCTGTGTTTTTCAATTAATTAGTATGCTTCAGAGGAAATAGATTCCTAGAGAGCTTGTTAAAAACATTGGTGCTCCAGTGATTCTGATTCACTAACTTTGGGGTGAGTCTTTGCCAGGAATTTATATTTTCATCAGCTTTCCTGTGCTATTCTGAAAGAAGGGCTAAAGACCACACCCTGAAGAATAACCCCATAGAGATTTGTGTCTAAATAAGGATAGTTAGACAACATGATGCCCGTGAACACAGATTTCCAAGTCAGAGAGGCATGGCTTTTAGTTCCAGTGAGGCCACTTATGAGTGATGTGAATTTCAGCAATTTTTTCTCCCCAGTACTCAGTTTCCTCCACTGTAAAAGCAGATAATAAGTTTCATAAAAGCTCTTTTAAGATTCAAGTGAGGTAAGTGAGGCATTTGGATCAGGTTCTGGCAGCTACAAGCTTTCAAGGTATGGCAGCTTTTATGCTACACACGTTCTCATTACTGATGTGGTTCAGGAAAGAATGACATAAAGGGCAATAGGTAAGAATTATAATAAAGCTAAAATTTCTGGCTCCCATCATTCTGAGGGGAAAACTGACCAGTCCTACTCTGCAGCAGACATACAAGTAACCAGGATAAATTTGAAAGACAGCAATTTGGCTACTCTTCACTTAGGTTTCATGATATATTATTCCATTCTTTCAAGTGAAAAAATCCTACACTGATACATTTATTTATATATTTAATAATACAAACACATTTCCCTAAGCCAAGTCCTTTTTTTTTTTTTTTTTATTGACTTTACAGAAAGGGAAATAGGAAGGGGGTGAGAAGGAGAGACAAAGGAAGAGAGAAAGGGAGAAACATTGATTTGCTGTTCCACCTATTTATGCATTTACTGGTTGATTCTTGTATGTGCCCTTACCAGGTATTGAACCCACAACCTTGCCATATTGGGACAATGCTCTAACCAACTGAGGTATCTGGCCAGGCCCTCCCTAAGCCAACTAGCAATGTCCTTTGAATCACCTATTTAGAACTTAAAGGCAGAATTAAAAGTGAAAATAATTTTGGTACAAGACAGAGATTGATAGCATAAATTAGGTTGCTATATTAGGAATTCCCCTTCCACTTTCTTCCTTCATTATCCCTACATATTCATCCAACAAAACCTGTCACGAAGTTCTCAGGGGGTTATATATACTATTATACAGTGCATACAATAGTGTATATGTAGCAAGTACATATGCTATATATAGTAATTACAGATTGAATTATAATAGTGTATATTGTGCAGTATACATTTGATTACATTACAGTTGGAAAAAAAACAGTACAACGCTTTCTAAAAGTGGAGCTGGCTGAGACACACTGGCACTGGAGGGCCACCTTTACTCCTAATTCTTCCAACCTCCTTAAAAATGTGACTGTAGGTCATATTTTTTGTTGCCTGTCATCTTTTCCAACAGTCTCAGATAGACTAATGAGGTGAAAACATAAATTTTTCTCCGGTTTTGTTTTTTCATTAGTACAGAACTGAATGGTAAGTTCGACCAAAATTATTGGGGGAAATAATAACCCATCTCATAACCTGATTAGTAGGTAAGTACCTGCTACTCAGGTACTCACACACACTGGATACAGCTGCAAGGTTTCTAGATTCCATCCAAAACCTGATCCACAAAAAACTGTGGTACATTTACACAATGGAATTCTATGCAGCAGAAAGAAAGAAGGAGCTCATACCCTTTGCAACTGCATGGATGGAACTTGAGAGCATCATGTTAAGCGAAGTAAGCCAGGCAGTGAAAGACAAATACCATATGATCTCACCTTTAACAGGAAGCTAACCAACAAAACAAACAAACAAGCATAATATAACCAAAGACACAGAAATTGAGAAAAGGCTGAAAGTCACCAGAGGGGAGAGGGGAGGAAATTTCAGGGGTAAAGGGGAAGGAACAAGTATAAAGGACACATGGACAAAAACTATGGGGGGGGTGGAAATGGGAGGGAGGAGGGGAGGGCTAGGGTGGTGGGTTCGGGTGAGAATAAAAGACAGAAAATTGTACAAGATCAACAATTAAAATAAAAAAAACAAACAAAAACAAAACAAAACAAAAAAAAAACAAAACCTGATCCAGTGGGAAATTACATTATCATTTATTTCTAACACTCTCGCATGATGATTCACATGTTTATAATCTTTAGCATAAATAATGATTGGCAAGTAGCAAATAATAACTACATCAGATAAGGCATAAAAATCATTAGAAGATCATGACCCAATACATGACTCAAATATTAGCTAGTAATAGCTAATATTATTGAGTCATATTTTTACTTATTATTTTTGTTATAAAAATAATATACTAATATATTACTTAAAAATAATTTAGAAGAGTTTACAATACTCTATATGTTACTCAACACATACATGCTAATATTAGCTATTATTATACTGTTATATTTTTATTTTATTTTATTTATTGTACATGTAATATACTGATAGACACACCATACACCAAAATAAACTCAAAATGGATAAAAGGCTTAAATATAAGTCGTGATACCATAAAAGCCCTAAAGGAGAACACAGGCAGGAAAATGTCAGATATACCATGTGGCAATATCTTCAATGATATATCTCCGAGGGCAACAGATATAAAGGAAAGAATACACAAATAGGACTACATCAAATTAAAAAGCTTCTACATGCTTAAAGAAAACATCGGCAAAATGAAAAAGGAACCAACTGTATGGGAAAACATATTTGCCAGTGATACCTTGGACAAGGATCTGATCTCCAAAATATATAAATAACTCACACAACTCCACATCAGGAACACCAAGAGTCCAATTAGAAAATGGGTAGAGGGCCTGAACGGGCACTTCTCCAAGGAGGACATACAGAGGGCCCATAGTCATGTGAAAAGATGCTCAGCATCACTAGCCAGCAGAGAGATGCAAATTAAAACTACAACGAGATATCAATTTACAATGGTCAGAATGGCCATCATAAACAAATCAACAAACAACAAGTGCTGGCGAGGATGTAGAGAAAAGGGAACTCTGGTACACTGTTGGTAATGCAGACTGGTGCAGCCTCTGTGGAAAAGAGTATGGAATTTCCTCAGAAAGCTAAAGATGGAACTGCATTTTGATCCAGTGATCCCACTGCTGGGACTACATCCTAAGAATCCTGAAACACCAGTTCAAATGAACCTATGCACCCTAATGTTCATAGCAGTGTTATTTATAATAGCCAAGTGCTACAAACAGTCTAAGTGCCCATCAGTAAATGAGTGGATCAAAAACCTGTAGTACATTTACACAATGGAATACTACCCAGCAGAAAGAAAGAAGGAGCTCCTACCCTTTAGAACAACATAGATGGAACTGGAGAACATTATGCTAAGTGATATAAGCCAGGCAGCAAAAGACAAATACCATATGATCGCACCTATAAGTGGAACCTGATAAACAAAACAAACAATAAAAACAAGCAAAATAGAACCAGAAACAGAAATAAGGAACAAATGGACAGTGACCAGAGGAGAGCGGGGAGAGGGAAAACAGGGGAAAGAAGGTAAGGGTCTAGTCAAGGAACATGTATAAAGGACCCATGGACATGGACAACAGGGTGGGGATTGACTGAGGGAGTGGGGGGTGCGCAGAGCAAAGGACAGCAATGGGGGAAAAATTGGGATAACTGTAATTGAATAACAATAGAAAATAAAATAAAACAATGTAAAATCTGTGTTCTTCCTGAAAAAGAACAAAAAAACCCAAAAAGTAATAATTGCAACTAAATACATTCATAATATATCTGAAATCTTACCAAATGAAAACTTGTGATGGCCTGAATGTTAGTATCCACCCCTTCAGATACCTAGGTTGAGACCCTAATCCTCAATGCAATAGTATTAGGAGGTGGAACCAGTTGGAGGGGTGCTTAGGTAATGAGGGTGAAGACTTTAGGAATGGGTTTGGTGCTTTTTTTCTTCCCCCTCACTCAAGGACATTTTTTTTTGTTGTTGTTGTTGTTACTTTTAGAGAAAGAGGAAGAGACAGAGAAAGAGAGAGAAAGAAACATTGATAGCTGCCTCCCATACGTGCCCCAACCAGGGATCGAATCTTCAACCTATTTATGTGCCCCTGACTGGGAATCAAACCTATAACCTTTTGGTTCATGGGACGATGCTCCAACCACCTCAGCCACACTGACCAGGGCATGAGAACAGTACTCTTCTAAATAAGAGACTACAAGAGCTCTCTATAAACTAGAAGTCTGTGACTCAGAAGAGGGCCCCTCACTCAACTATGATGATACTCTGATCTTGGACTTCTTACCTCCAGAAACTGTGAGAAATAAATTTTTATTGTTTATAAGTTAGTGTTTCATTATAGAAGCTAATCTGGACTAAGACATCAGTTTCTCTTCTGGTAAATACATTTATTTCATTTATATCTATAGCAATAGCTATATTTCCATATCTATCTATCTATCTATCTATCTATCTATCTATCATCTATCTATCTATCTACCTACCTATTTATCTACCTAGAAGTTGTTTTGAACAAAGACAGACTTATATTATATGCTATTTTGAATTTTAATCTAAGTATTTTCCATGTCAATGAATATACCACTCCATGATGGTATTTCATTATGTACATATAATGCAGTTTTATTTATTCTTTTCATGCTAGTCATTTTGGCTTGTTCTAATATTTTAGTAGTATAAAAAATGATCAGTCTTATAAATGTATCTCTGTACAGTTGTCTGATATTTCCTTAATATAAGCTAAATAAAACAGCTGTTCAAAAGATGAACACCATGGTGCTATTACCTTTATGTACAATAGAATACTAATCAGCCACAAAAAAGAATGCAACCTTATACCCTTTGAGACAGCATGGATGGACCTAGAGGATATTATGCCAAGTGAAATCAGTTAGTCAGAGAAAGCCAAATGTCATATGATTTCACTTATCTGTGGCATCTAAAGAATAAAACAAATTAACAAATTGAAACAGACTCATAGATACGGAGGACAGAATGTTAGTTGCCAAAGGGGAGAAGAGTTGGGGGACTGGGTGAAAAAGATGAAGGCATTGAAAAGTAAAATCAGAAGTTGCAAAATAGAATTGGCATATAAAGCACAGCATAGGAAATATAGTCAATAACACTGCAATAACTATTGATGGTGCCAGTTGGGTACTAATATATCAGGGGAAACACTTTATAAAACATATAATTATCTAACCACTATGCTGTACACCTGCAACTAATAGAAAATAATATTGAATGTAAACTGTAATTGAAAATATTTTTAAAAGGTAAGCAGCAGGCGTAATTCTAAGAGAAAACATTTCTTAAGTATTGAACATTCCAAATTATTTGAAGATACAGGCATAAGTTAGCAAATTTTCACTGAAAATATTGTTCAAAAGACACCCTAATTATATTCTTTAATGTATATCTTTAAGATACTACTTTAAAAGTATTTTCATTATTTATATTTAAGATTTCATTTTAGTGCCCTCTAAGGTAAATTGATTATAAACCTTCATTTATCTTTTCAATGATATGTCTAGACATTATTAACAATTAAGAAAAAAATTATATTGCATGAGGTCAAATTAATTATTTGTAAAATATTAGAAAAAGATGAAAGCAGGAAAAATACTTGGTATCATAATCCAACTTAGGATTTCTATGTATTTTAAGTTGTATTTCACTTATCCTTTACAAGTATAAAGACACTACTTTAAAGAACATTCCAATAAGCATACTTATATATTGTGGAATATAAAATTGAATTTCTAAGTTAGAAAAAAGGGCTATTAAAATTTTTCAAGATGTGATAAAGAACCTATTCTATTAGAGAATCATTTATTAATCTTTATTGAAGACTTAGATTTCTGAAAACCTTTTCCTAAAGAAGCTTCTATTTGAACTGAAAGATTCAGAAAGCTGCTTACAACAAAGACACAGACAGAAAAATTACATTAGTGATTGCAGACAGAACATTCTACAGAGAGGCTTTCGAATGTTATCTCTGTTGTAAATGAGCTGACAAAGGGCAAATTAACTTTAATGTAGACAAACGCAACATTAAATTTCATATGTGGTTCAGAACTGTAAACACAAGCATAAAATAAATGGAAGCAAATCACAGACAGACTTTCAAAGTGACCTTGGAATAATAGTGAACCATTCTCAGATTGAACAGTGAAAACTGGAAAATGTCTGTTAGTTATCTTACACTAGCTCACAGCTCACAAACCTAACAAAGAAAAATACTATCATTAAAGCAAGTTAAGAATGCTCTTCTCAGCTATGGTCTACAAATTACTTAAGGAATGTGGCAGCACTTGAGACAGTGCAGTGAAAAATGACCACCCAAATAAGCTTATAACTAAGGGTTGCTGTAAATAAAGATGGGTAAGAAATCTAAATTTATTCAGGCAATGGCAAAGAAGGTAATTGATTTGTGTCAGTACAGACAACGTGATGGGACAGTAAACACATGAAGTAAATCAGCATTTAATTTAAACATATAAAACTATATGTGTGTGTCTACTTTTAAATTATCTATATATGTACATACACATATGTCATGTACACATGCACACATAGTGCAGTTATGAATATATTCCTCAATGAATACAACCTGCGGTTCATGCATTTCTAGTAATTCCCTGATATTTTATGCAAAATGTTGTTCCTATGCCAATCTGTGCATTATTCTGAGGAGAAAGGTTTTCTTCGGATTCTCCAAGCATCTGAGTCTTATAAAGGGTAAGAACCACTCACTGTATTAAAATGTTAGGAACTATAGGAATCGATCACAAGTAAGAATTTCTAAGCTGTATGAAAAAGAAAAAAAAAGGAGAAGTCTAAATTGAGGAAGGCATTTTTAAAACCTTTGGCTGGTTTCTTCAACAGATAAGAGGCTTAGAAAAGTCACATTTAAACTCACTCTAGCACACAGAGGCAAGGACTGTGATACTTGACAATAATACTTTTGAATCCAAAATATGCAATGCAGGTAACCTGGCACTACCCAGCAAGCATGATCTTTCTGCTCATTAAATGATGATTATGATCACTAATGTAATGAATAAAATGTTATTCATTTCAAAAGGAAGGGAGGATAGTAATCTTTTGAGGTGTCACTTGGGACATTTTGCAAGAAAATTCAGTTTATGCCATGATTCACTGCTTTCAATATAGTAACAGAAGTGGGTGCTTCCAGAAGTGAGAAGGCTAGAAGCTTTGGTTAAACAACTTTAAAACAGGGAAGTAAGTGTCTACATTGCTATAGTTAATTAATGATTCTAGAAAATTCTACTAAGTTCCTTCTCTCCCTTTCCATTTCCTCTGTAAATAGCACTATTCATGTCTGGTTAATTGTGAAAAACCTCTAAGCACAAAATACCTATTGGGATTTCTCTTTCTGTAATTAATTTTTTGCTGTTTGATGTAAAGGTCCAAACTATAAATTGACAAGAAGCCAGCTGGTATGGTGATGAAATTCGAGACAATACAACTAATGAAAAAAGCCCCAGCTCTGTTAATCTGAACATTTTGATTAGTGGGTCTGTGTGTTTTGTTTTTCTGAACTGCAATGCATACTAATTTTACCTAGGAATTAATTAAAGTCTATCACAGCTTCCATGTTGTGGATGTTATGTAATTCTCTGTTGATGCCAAGTTTATATATTTATGAGAAAAAAAGGTATAATCCTGATGAGAATAAAAAAAAAAAAAAACAACTTCAGATGATACTCGTAAGTATACTAAAGACTGACTCCTTTAAAAAAGTACATATTTTAAAATCAAAGGCTTTGGTCTTCTTCAGGTCCATCATCAGTACTCAATCCATCAAAAGTCAGGGCATACCATGAAGTATTTTTTAAAAATCAGAGCCTGTGATTTCCCTATAGAGAAAAATAAACTTGCCATTCACCCTACCCTCATCCTACTTCTGATGCTGATCAATATGGCTCTTGGCAAGGGCCACACCTAATGTTTCTTTTTCCTCCTCCACAGCACGCTCCAGTGTGTGTGCTGTACCAAACAGGGACCTCTTAAGTATTTGTTAAGTTTGGATGTTTCCCTGTACAATTGTTAAAGGTCTAATGCCATCTCTTTTGAGGCACAGAAGTAAAATAGTAAGGTTAGATCCATAAGAAGAGATAAAGGGTGGCACACTAGCTGAGGCAAGCGGAACAAAACTCAGCAGTTTTGTGTTGAGTCCTACTGAGGACTCATCATTAAAGTCTAAACTAGAGGAAAACACAGAAGTAAACTTTCTGACATTGCTCTTACTAATATTTTTTTTTCCTGGTATATCCGCTCTTGGAAACGGGAAACCAAAGGAAAATTAAACAAATGGGACTACACCAAACTAAAGTTTTTGCATGCCAAAGGAAACAATCAACAAAACAAACAAACAAACAAAAAACCAACTACTGAACGGGAGAACATATTTGCCAATGATATATCCAACAAGGGATTAATATCCAAAATTTATAAAAAACTCGTGCAACTTGACAAGAAAACCCAAAAAACACAATTAAAAAATGAGTAGAGGACATGAATAGACACTGCTCAAAAGAGGACACACTAATAGATAATAGGCATGTAAAAAGATGTTAAACATTACTAATCATCAGAAAGATGAAAACTGAAACCACGATGAGATATCACTTCACACCTGTTTCAATGCCTATCATCAATAAGTCAACAAAAAAGTGCTGGTGACAACGTGGAGGAAAGGGAGCCCTCATGCACTTTTGGTGGGAATGTAAATTAGAGAAGCCACTATGAGTATGAAAACAGTATGAAAATTCTTCAAAAAAATTAAAAATCAATCTACATTATGACCCAGCAATTCCACTACTGGGTATAAGATAGAAGACATTTAAAACACTAATTTGAAAAGATACATACACCCTTATGTTCATTGCAGCATTATTACAATAGCCCAGATATGGAAGCAGCCCAGGTGCCCACCAATAGACAAGAGGATAAAGAAGAGGAAGTATACAACAGAACAGTACTCAGTCAAAAACCATGGAATCTCAGCATGTGTGACAAAATGGATGGTCCCAGAAATATGTTAAACAGAGACAGATTAATAAAATGTGTTTTCGCTTATATAGGAATCTTAAAAAACAAAATACACAAACAAACAAAAGCAAAAACAGACCCATAGTTACAGAGAACAAACTGAGGTCTGCCAGATGTTGGGGGGAGCGGGGGTGAAAAGGTGAAGAGATTAGAAGTAAAAAGTTATAATCACAGAATAGTTATGGGAATGCAAAGTATAATATAGTTAATAATAGTATAGTAACTAGGTATGGTGCCAGGTGGGTACGAGAATTTTGGGTACTTTGCAAATGATATAAGTGTCTAACAACTATGCTGTATACTTAAACTAATATAAAATAATATCGATATCAGCTTTAATTGACAAAGTTTATTATAGCCTCCATGCTGTGGATTTCAGGTAAGTATTTGCTGATATCAAGTGTATCTATGTATACGCTTTAAATACACATATGAGGTCTGTACAGAAAAGGTCTGACCATTGTTAATATAATGGTTTGTGCGGCACTGAAGTAACCTGGCAGCCAAGGAGAGTGGACTGGAATATGCATGCGTGAACAATGATGACTTCATTGTACAATCAATAGGGGTGGTAGATGCCATTCAATGAGTAGGTCTACTATGTAGCTGTCACATTCAAAATGACTGATTGAGTAGAGCAATGAATCTGCGTCAAATTTTATGTTAAGCTTGAACACTCCTCTACAGAAACTATTTGGATGATTCAGAAGGCCAAAGCTATGGGCATCTGGTGATTGGCAGCTTCATCATGACAATGTGCCTGCTCATACATCATGTCTTATACAGAGTTTCTTGGCAAAACATCAAATCATCCAGGTGACACAGACCCACTGTAGCCAATATTTGGCAGCCTACAACTTCTGGCTTTTCCCAAAACTAAAATCACGTTTGAAAGGGAAGAGATTTCAAACTGCCAATGAGATTTAGGAAAATATGATGGGGTAGCTGATAGTGACTGGGAGAACTATGTGAGGTCCCAAGGTGCCTACCCTGAAGGGGACTGAGGGGTCATTGTCCTATGTACAATGTTTCTTGTATCTTGCATCTTCTTCAACAAATGTCTCTATTTTTCATAGTACATGGCTGTATTCTTTCTCTCTCTCTCTACACACACACACACACACACACACACACACGTGTGTGTGTGTGTAAAAATGTGTGTGTGTGTGTATGACAGTCCTAGTGTGAATATTAAAAAAAAAAACACAAAAAACTTTCAATGCCATTCCTCTTACTAAAGATTATTTAACAATCGGTTTTGGTCTCCCAGTTCTGCCATGGAGTCTCCCTCATGCACACTCCTCCTTCTAAGGGTATAAGTCGAAGATTATATTTTGAGTTCCATGACTTATTTAATATGCTCAATTATACCACAAGGTTATAAATTTAAAACTACTCAAGTGTATTCTGTGTACCAGATAGCATGCTTAATGTCTATCATCATGATCCCTGTCCTGATAGAGAAACAGAATTAAGTAACTATAAAAGTACATATTTTCTTAATGATGTGGCATAGAGGATAGAGCTCCAAAAACATCTCAAAGGATCGGTAAACTTTAAACAAAAAGTAGTAGAGGAGGAACGGACAAAATGTCAGCATGTCTCCCCACCTGACCCCCTCAAATAAAGAGTAAATTCAAAACTTTAAGATGTCAGCACAGCAAGCCTGGGAGGACACACCTGAAATTGTGTTAATGTAGAAGAAGAAGAAAAGAGTCAGTCTTAGGAATGCCGTCCTAGGATCCTAGAAAATTACCTTTGGTGTTAGGAAGTAAAGTACATCTCCCCGTTCTAGGTATGTGCATGGTCTTTAGAAACATACAGGGTAATTAATGTCATGGGAGTGGGTGAAATTGCCAGGGGAGAATATGTAGGTAAGGGCAGCAGAAAAAAAAAGACTATAAGGGAACAAAACCTGTCTAGGTGGGGCAGAGGAGAGGAGCCTGGAAAGTAGCCTGAGGAGGAAAGGCCAGAGAGAGAGAAGGAAAACTGGAAAACCATAGTGGAGCGGATGGAAAATGGAAGACTAACCCCAGCAGAGGAGTCTTCCTAGAGGAAACAATGGCCAATGGTAACACGTGCTAGCATGTTGAATTAAAACCTGAAGTACCATAACAGATTTAGTACCAGAGAGCACACTGATGAACAGAATGAGAACAATGGCAGTGATGTCTCAGGGTAAAGACAAAGGACTGAAAACTGTATTGTAATAAATGCCTGAGGACTCATTTCCATGCCTCTTGTTAGCCAAAGGGGACCAGGAATGGTACCAAAGGTTAGAGCTACACTAGCAAGGCAGGTCAATACTCTCCTTCTGCCCTGCTCTCCCCCAGTATTCTCCTGGATGAATTATGCACAAAAAGTCTTGAGGAACTAGCAAAATGAGCCCTAGGCACTTTGGGGGGAAAAATCAACTTGAACTATGCTTGGACCTTGGCCAAAACCCTCAACCCCTTTACTTATCTACAAGATTAGAATTGCTTTAGGTGGGAAGCTCCCATTGGGAAGGCACGAGATCATAGGTGAAGTAAATGCTTAGGTCAAGCATTTGATAACAGGGTTGTACAAAATAAACAAACAAACAAACCTAAAATACTTTTAACTATCAATGTCTATAATTGCAAAATCAAATTAACTTTATATTACATACAGATTTGGTAGAATAAATGTAGACGCACTTATAAAACCGTTTTATCTGAAATACTAAAGAACTACCATTATTATATTGAGAGGTAATCATATAACTTTTAATTCTTTTATTTAAATCAAATAAATGGAAAATACTTTAAATAGTGAAGTGGAAAATAATCATAAAACTATATTAAAGCAATAAAAGCAATAGGAATTTTTTGAGAGTACCCTATATTCACGGACTGTAAGAGTAATAACAGTTACAACAACCCTTCAATAGAGAAGGGTGCATTATTCCCACTTTAATATCAGGAAGGTGATGTGATTTTCTAAGTTCATGTAGGTATGAAATATCAAGGCTGGTATTCAAACTTAGGTTTGTCTGTTTGTATTCTTTTCATTGTTATCTGGTACTAGGTACTGAATTAGAACATTAGATAGAAACCTGTACAGGCCTTAGGGAAGATAATAAAAGAGCTACAAAAAGATGTAAAAGAGTGTATTTCCAATTCCACTATCAAGTATACAAATAAAATACATTTATTAGTGACCTATGCTCCTTTTGTGTTTTATATTTCTGCTACTCTGTCATTACTCCATGACAGTCTCCATGAGGACTTGCAACCCCTTGCAGGCAGGCTTTGGTGCTTATACATAGACGTGTTTTCCCTTATTAAAACGATTATTTAAATGATCTACCGTTTGTGTTTGTTTTGTTTTTGCCTATCTCTTTCTTAGGTTGGGGATATATACCCTATATTTTCATCTATCATCCCTATTTCCTAATGTAATAGCAGGCACATACTACATACTCAATAATTTACTAATTAAGCATTGAAAGAAAGACATGAAGGAAATTATATCTGCTTTATTTAGTAGGCTACATATTACTTATGGAAAGTTCTACCTTATTTCTGAACACTCAGTTAAAAGCAGAGGAGGTAATATAAATAAATGTTTCCTTACTGATTGAAAAACTGATTTTTATGAGGGCCATAAGATAAATGCACGAAAGCGCTTCGGGGTAGATAGGGGATGGATGAAAAGAAGCATATTCCCAATACCAGGGAGAAGATGCAAATCCGAAGACAGCAGATAAAGCACTTCAGTTCTATATTCCTCAGAGTCCATGATGCCTCCTTAGGTGTTTCCTATTCTGAATGTCATGCCAAGAGGAGGCAGAATTTCAAATACAGTCATGCCTTAGTGCTCCTTGGCTTCAGAACTTGTCAAACTCTATATTTTCCATATTTTGATTAGAGGAAAATATTTTAATGCTCAGCACTTGCTGGGGACTCATCGCACTTGCTAGAACTTGTATGAATCACAATGCTGCCCCGCAAGAAAAAAATGATTCATCATGCAGTACTCGTTGGTTTTGGCACTGGTCATAAAATCTGGAAGGAATTAATGACGAATACCAAGGTACCACTGTAGTTTCTGTTGCTATGTGTTTTGACCTACATGCCATTTCTGGCACAGTTTTGATTTAAGATATGTAACAGAAGTGTAATAAAACCAAGGGTAAAACAATGAACAAAACAAATGAGACTGAGTTGAAAATGGATATTATTTTTATTATGCAAACACAATTTTTTAAGAACTAGATATTGTGGACGAGAAAAGGGCCACATACTAAACCTGCCAAGCACAGGGGAGGTCTGCATGGTGGCCTCACAAACTCAGAGACCTCGTATTACCACATAAGATGGTTTGAAATTAAAAGTTCAAAAGCCAATCAAGGCAGGTAGTTGGGTCCTAGGCCAATGTCTTCTCTGGCAAAGGTCAATCTTGACCTTAACCAAACCTATCCATTGTCTTTTTTGCATCTACAATAACATACTTTTGGGATATTAGGGTAATTTCTTTCAAGTAAATGTCGATTTAGGAAAAGTCCAAACCTGTAGAGAATTTTTTATGAGTTTAAATTGCCAGGAAGCAAAATGGACTGAGAAAATGCTCTGGGAAAAGGCAGTTTTACCACTTACTTTTTACATCAGAATCAAAGGAAAAGGCTTAAGGGGATTAACATGAAATCCTCTGGTGATAGATTAGGGAAGCAGAAGAAAAGGAAGCAGGGGAATCTTTGAGATTGGATAAAAAGTAAAATGGATAGACACATACTTCTTTTATGGGAGTGGGTATAGGATAGTTTACAATTAACAAGATAACAATAACAATGAGGGGTTCTGTGGTCTGTCTATGTTCTGGTGCAGTGATTGTGCCCTGAGGGGTCTGGAAAAAGGAAAGCCCTGGGTGCCTAGCAACCGGGAAAACAAGTATTATAGGGTGGGGCTGAGCCTCTAAGGTGACCTTTCCTCCCCTACTGTACCTCTGGTTATGTGGTTTAGACTCTCTGATCTTTTAGAATTGCTGGTCATGCAGTTAAGACCCTGCCCTGACCTCTCCTTCCCTGGCATGCAGCCAGTTATGTGGTTTTAGACCCCTATAGTGAAAGAACAAGGAGGGGCAGAGAATAGCCTCATAGGACTCCCATACAGGCCCTCGCATGACCACTCCCTTAAGCATTAAACCCTCAGGACAATGAGGTTCTGACCTGCCTCAAATAATCTTAGGAATGTGCCACAGAGTTTTGGTTAAACTAGAGATAATATCTGGGCCTCAGTTGTGTTTCAGCTCCAGGCCAAGAAAAGAAGCAAAACCAGATGAAGCGACACTGGCTAAGTCAGGACAAGCTGCAATGACTAATGGAATCAATCAGTAGAGACCGTGAACTGCAAGAACACACCTGGAAAGCTGATGAATATTCTATTGAGATCCTCCCCTGGACCTCCCCTAAAATCCCTGCCTTTGTTAAACAGGTAAAACCCCTTAAGAGAAAGAGAAACACAAGCTCTCACTCTCTCCAGAGCATGCCTGTGCCATTCCTTCTCTCTTTTCTTTGCACAAGGCAAGTCTTTTGCCTCTGTAACTTTTTCCTGAGTCCATGCAGTCCAGCTGGTTTACTTCTTGTACCTCTGTGACTTTCTAAATAAACTTTCTCTGAATTCTTTCTTAGCCCTACTCAAGGACTGAGGTCTAACTTTGACGGTAACATCTGGTACCATTCACATCAAACATACATCATAATAGAGATTAACAAATTTCCCTAATGAATTATTCTTAAGAGCTAAGCACAAGCATTTAAAAGAGAGGCATGTAACCACATGAAATAATATCGGAAAGAAAATCTTCACTTTCATCCTCTGTACTCCATCACTGACATCAGTTTAATCCAACCCTGATATAATTCCTAGGCTGAGTGTTTCTGTAAGAATACAAGGCTCTTTCAAGGCGCAGCATGCTACAACTTTTCTAGGTTTTAATCTCCCACAGCCCTTTTTCTGTAGTCGGCAACTCTAACTCCCCTAGTAGAGACTTCACCTGATTATAACTTAATCAAAGCACCAGTTTCCGTTAGCCCTTGGATGATGCTTCCATCCCTCCAAGTTCCCTGAAACAGCTAGTTAGCCTTGTCTGCTTCCTGCTGTCAGTTCTTGCTTCCTCTCCGGCCACCGGTATCAAAAAAAAAAAAAAAAAAAAAAAGAGGAGGAAAAAAACGTTGCAGAGCAGCATGATGGCTTACAGGAAACACTATGAACCTCTTCCTTCAATAAGTCAAAGGTACTCAGTATTGGTACTTGCATGCTTCATTGTCTCCCTTTGCTCTGGGTAATGCTGATTTCAAATTAAAAAAAAAATGTAATGAGAAGGTTCTGAATAAGCCAATTAACTGGCTTTGAAGGCAATCAAAAAAGAGGCTCCAAAATTTACATAAACATTCTAATGTCTTTAAAATAATGGCATTTTAAGTATCACACACAAATCTCCTTGAGAAGTTTGATGTAACATAAACAACCACCACTACCACCCTTCATCTAGATAAACCATAAAGTCTTCCTTAGGCTAAATAATTTGTCTGCACTTCCATAAAAGTTAAAATTCTGAATCAGAGAAACAGTTCGGTAAGGAAAATATCACAAAAGTGAAGTGACACAATTAGAAATTTAGTCAGTTTTATGTTGAAATTTTGTCATCTACAGCTTCTTCACCCTATGCCATTTGGAAATACTCATCACTATCATTCATCCTTGGATAAGAAAAGTTTCTTTGCTCTTTTGAGCTTATGTTGGGAACTATAGAGACCTTGATTCAACCACACCAGAAACCACATAGTAATATGATCGTAGCACATGTCTTCTGCTTCTTCATCTTTCTGCTGTCTCCAGTTAGTACTTGACTTGTAAATTCTATTTTTCCCACCAAAAATCTTATCCATGCTTCAACAACCAGCTTACATACCATTTCCTATGTCAAACATATCTCTCTTTTTGTCTGAAGAACTTACATTTTTAGCAAGATAAATTGCTTTCAAGAAAAGGCACATTTCCTAACTTCCCTTTTATGGCTCTGTATCTAAGTTTAGTCCAGTGAAATAATAGCAGAATTATGTGAAGCTTCTTTCAAAAGAGCTGACTCAAAGGGAAGATATTCACCTGTGTTCCTCTCCTTCCTGTGTAGAGGGGGCTTTGTTTGGTACTTTGATTTTGACTATGTAGGAAGGTCAGCATTTCAGTTTTGTGTCTCTTATATAGTGAAATATTTTGTATGTGTAGATACACAATTAATCGAATTTAATTTAACTGTACAGAAAAAAAAACTAATGGTATGACAAATTTCTAAGTAAACTTCCATTCTTCAGGTTAGAAATTATGTGCATAATACAGTGAAACAGTATGAAATGCATTAATATCATAAAATAATATTTTAAGTAGTTAATCTGAAGTAAAGAGGATGTATTAAAATTTTAAATAATATAAAGAAAGCTATTCAGAAATAAACACTGTAGCTTGCATAAAAAGTAAAGAAATATTCAAGAGACTCTAATTACACTAAAAAAAAAAAAAAAAAAAAGATTAAAGTAAGCACCCAGAATTATGGCACAATAACTACCTGGGTCTCTCACAAATTGGTACATGAATGTATAAAACAAATGTGTCAAAGTTTTCCCCAAACTTCTTGAAACTTTACAAAGAATCATTAAATGTGCCAGGTATTTTTTGGGAAAAAAGAAACTTTTAACATTCCAAGTGACAGATGTCAAGACTCATGAATATCTAAATATTCATAACTTAGCACACATTCTAAGCCAGCACCCAGGAATACATATACATATTTACTCTAACATTTTTCCTGGGATCCATTAAAAAGGGTAAAAAACATTTTTTAGGAATAGTGGGAACACAGAATGGAAACATACTAAGAAGGTAGCCTCTACAAACTGATTTATATACCTGCAAATTCTGCTGCACAGTTTTTTGCTTTCAAGTGATTTTCTGACTATAAATTAGTCCAGTGTTCAGTAAATAAAAATAATTTCTTTTATAGAAATTATAAAATAGGCAAACTTATATCACACAGTAGAGAAAAAATGGGATATAGATACAAAAACATGAATTTTAGGACTAAGTTTGTTACTTGCAATATGTAACTGCAAGCTGAGTAGCTGTCCCTTATTTGTAATAGAGTAAGAACTTTATCAAACACTCGTTATGTGCAAAGTGTCATTCCAAACTCATAACATCACTAAATATTTTAATTCTCACAGGTGTATAGTAAAATTGATATTTCTCAGATGGTGAAGGTGCGGCACAGATAGGTTAAGTAAGGTGTCAAAGATGGTACAGTTAGGAAGTAAAGCTACCAGGATCAGGTCCTTGGCAGACTTGTCTCCACACCTTGAACCCTTACCCACTATGTTACACCGTCACAAAATGAAAATTAGAATAAGGACGCTAACTTTGCATTGCATGCAGTAAGTGAAATTTTGCAAGCAAAAATGCTTTATTTAGAAACTTTAAAAGCCTAAACAAAGGCAACATACATAGAAAACTATGTGGGAAGGTATGTGGGAAAAAAAGACATGAAGAATAAGATGGTTGTGATGTGGCTATCGGTTAAACGTTAAGAACAATGAAGTGGAAGGAACAATTGGAAAGACCCGGAGTCAGCTCTTGATTGCTGGAGTAGAGATGATGACAAAAAATAATTTTTAAACAACATCAAGATTTGTTGGGAGGATGATCTCCATTTTGGGTTCAGCAATTTTTAAGGAGCCAGCAAGATATCAAAGAGAGATCTCAGGCAGCCAGCTTCAAATTTATGTTTGTCATTTAGATCAAAAGGCTGCATTAAGAAATGTTGATTCGGGAATTACCTATATGAGAGAGATGGCCAAAGTCTAAAAGTAGACTAGCTTTCTGGGAAATAAAGCATAGGGAAGAAAGAAAAGATCCCCAGGACAGCACCTGCAGAATATGTACACAGTAAGAGAAACATGAGAAAAAGGAGACTGCGAAGGAAGCAGGAGAATCATGATTCATATAACAAAACAGGGAGGGAAGAAAACATGAGGAAAGTCAAACTGAACCAGGTGGTTAGGAGAGTCTTGGAGTGTGTGCAGAGACCTGCGAGTAAGTCAATGATGACCTGCAGGCAGAAGAGTTTTACTTCTGTAGAGAGGGCAGCAGGAAACCTGCAAGGGTTTGAGCAATGAAGAGAGTGAGAAAGCAAGGCTAGCACACGTAACCACATGATGAAACTTGGCAAAGTATAGAAGAAAATTATTAAAATAGTAATTGGCTTCATAGGTCAGTAAATTATTTCTTGATTTGTAAAATGTGCATTTTTAGCAATATTTTAAAGTTTTAAAATATTTTCTAAGATTCATTTCCTACTACCTTTATCATAATTATAAAAAATTAAAACATATGTATATCAAAATCACAATAAAAAGAACTATCTGCAGTCCAATACTTACTGTTGATATTGCATGGTTAGCCACACAATCAAAGGAGACATTTATTATTTTATTTAACTTCCACTTAAAAACAAAACAAATTATAACTATAATATATGATCAAGTTGCAGAAGGAATACTACTTAGTATAAAATATTATATACCAATGGTCAGAAAATAGCAAATTTTCTGCTAATTACTAAAATTCAAAAATTCTGCCATGGCTGGTGTGGCTCAGCGAATTGAATGCGAGCCTGTGAATCAAAGGGTTGCTGGTTCAATTCCCAGTCTAGGGCACATGCCTGGGTGGCAGGCCAGGTCCCCAGTAGGGGGCGCAAGAGAGGCAAACAGACATTGATGCTTCCCTCCCTCTCTTGCTCCTTCTCTTCCCCTCTTTAAAATAAATAAATAAAATCTTTAAAGAAATTAAAAAATTCTGTTTTTCTATGTGTAAATTATAATAATTATATCTGCCTCTTGCAACCTTTCCCAGACAAAACAAGTTAACACTTTAAAAATATTCCTGACTCATAAGGAAACAAGGCTTTTGTATACCTAAGGTTACATTGATAGCAGCTATGATTTTAGTAAACAAAACTGCTTACACAAATGGATATCAATATATTAAATGCTAATGTGAATAATGATTACATTTTCTTATTCAGGAAAATAATTTTCATAATATGCATACCATAACATAAAATTATTAGAATACTTTTCAATTTAAACATGTGCCCTTTAAGTCAACTGATTAAAAATGAACGAATATCCTTGCCTTTTACTCAAAAAATGATGGGTGTCCATAGAAAGAAAATTAGAATTTAAAAGTTTCAGCTCTTTATCTTAAGCGGTCTGGCCTTTGATGTTATATTTGCTCAGGCAACTCTTGCCCTCATTAACTCAGGGGCAGCATATATTGGCAAGGGAAGAAGAAAAAAGCAAAGAAGAATGAAAGAACTAAGTTGGAAGTAGGCTAGCGGCCACCGAAGACTGTTTTTCACTTTCAAAACATTTAAAAGTTAAGTCTGTTCATTTTTAGCTACTTGGGAAATATTTTCCAAGAGAATAAGAACTCTCATCAATATCACTGTGAGGAAGAATATGAGGCCAAGATCTTGCTTTATTTTACACAATAGAACATTTATTCAGTTACATGGAAATGGCAGAGCCAGGGTGAAAATCTTATCTGTGAATCCTCGAAGTAGAATCTACATATCAAACCAGAGAACTGAAATGATTATCCTTGAGTTACAATTTTGAGAAAAACAGAATCTAGTGGGCAACATCCGCGTAGAAGTTCCAGAAGTGACACTGTCACTCGGTCTTTTTGACCTCACGCCCTCCACTCACCCACTGCCATCTCACTATATCTATGTATTCAGGAGCCTTTTTAGATTTTTTTTTTCTCATAGTTGCTTGTACCCCATGGAAATTAAATGCTATAGATCTGCTACACATGTGTTATATGTTGTCATTGTCTGGAGAGCACCAACTACTGTAACATGTATAATTTTTTTTGCCCTCCCTTAACTATTTTCACTCCCACAGGTGGTGACATCACCCGTATTGACGATGTATGAATAAGACAAGTTTCTGAAACAATGAAGAGATACACATTGCTGAAAATGGGTGCACAAATTTTGCTCTATGTAGAGAAAGTGCATGCTGTTTATATCAGGCTAGTCAAGGAATTGTTTGAGTGTACATCTTCAAAAAGTAAATAAAGGGAGCCTCTCTGGTCCATGTGATCACTGCCCTGTCCCCTGGATTTTGTTCCCATCATGCTCTTTAGGAACTACCAGGAAAGTCTAGCTCCAGAAATGTTGGGATTGACTAACAAATATCCTAACAGTAGCTTCTTTACAACTTGGCAAGCAAAATAACATATTTGACTATTTTTATTTATTTTGCTAATATTTATTTGGCCTAATTTATAGGAGACCCCCAAATACACACAGGATTTAAAAGTTTCCTAATTAAGGGAGAGGAAGAAGAAGAGAGAGAGGAAGAGGGTGGGGAGTGGGTGCAGAGAGGGAGAGAGAGACTGATTCCCACTAGGTTCACATAGCTTTCAGAATATTCTTGCTTTAGTAATCAAAATGCCTTTTAAAAGTCAATAAATGGATTTTTCAAAATGTTCCAGGGTTGTAAATATTTATTTGTTCAGCATGTACTAATTAAGTTCTCGTGTCATGCTACCATTTTAAAGTCATAACTGTCATAAAATAAGCTGATCTTAAAAATATTTTTCAGTTCAGAGCATTTTACATTATAATAAAGAAAAAGGAAGGAAAAGAAAATATAAAATGTGAAATGAATTGTTAAACACATGTAATTAATATTTTTATTAAATTATACAAATATATTAAAGTAATCCAAAATATCTGAATGTTTTCTTGTTTGTGCAAAGGTGCTACTAAGGCTGACTACAGTGGTAGACAGATGAGACTATAAAAATAATTCAGTGTAACAACTGCATAATACATTTACCACCCACCTGATCCATTTGTTATCAAGTAAACACGAAATTTTATCTCATGGCCTATATATAACAAAGCAAAATGTACACGTGATGAAACAATTGAAAAGGGGTGGCTTATCTCAGTTCTCAAACTTCTATTTTTGTTATCTTACCCTTTCATCCCAAGATGGCCATCTCAGCACCTCTCCAAGTGAAACCTCTGAATGGTGGTGGTGGTGTGTGTGCTGGTGACTCTCGAACACCTATCAATCGTGTTTGTTAAAAGTAATCCATAAAGGTCTGTTAGACAATAGTGTGCAAACAAGTTGCAAAGCTGGTTCTGGGTTGTTTCTTCCAAGCTATAAAATTCCTGTATAAAAACTGAAAGCTGACTTATATGTTTACGGTTAACAGTGTAAGCTTTTTAATTGTCAATATGTTTTCTAAATGTATTTTAAAGGCAAGATAGGTATCATATTATAGGCATTTCTATAGTATATTTATAAACTCTTCATGCTTTAAAATTTATACAATCATTGTTTTATATTTGTAATTTATGCTATGGGTACCACTTACTTTAGCAACATACTTAGATGAAAAGTTTTTCATGAAAGATAAATTGGGGCAATTCTTTTCTATATAATAGAATTCTTGAAAATAGTACATTTTTCAATTGTACCAAAAGTTATTCATTTTACAAATTCAAAATTAAAGTTTCCAAATGATATTTACTAAACAACATGAGTTATACATGTATTCCCCACTTCTCAAAATCTCTAGTTATGCCACTCTGCTTTTATGAAAGCCCTACATTAGTACCTGTTTTTGCAAACTGAACCAGAATAGGATTCTTTATTTTACAAAAAGAGGTAAAAAAGTGAAAACAGTGTCCAGTGTTTGCTGTGCAGTGAGCTGTTAAAGAGGCAGCATGCACCTTGAGCAATGAGAGTGGCACCATGGAGACCCTTCCCTAGGAACTACACTCAGCATCTCAGCATCAAGCTGCCAAAGCTTTGATTTGTGTCTGCGAGCATCTGTGCCTACTATTGATTTCGTTTGTGCATCCGTTAGCAAGATGTGTCCTCAGGTATCAGAAAAACTTAAAAGAGATCATAAGGATGCTATGCTGAGTGTGATATGGGAGATAACAGCATATTTGGTATACTCTGATGGGTTACTTTTTGTGTCTGGGAATGCTCTACAATTTTCCATACATATTAATGATAATTGATTATTTGCTTTACCATTTCAGTTTATAAAGTTTTATAGGAACACTCAACTTGCAGCTATCAGGGAAATCTGAACCTATACTACCTCATATTTTTAAAACTGCTTGAATCAACTAACTGTATCATTTTTAAGTTATGAAATAAAAGGCAGAGAGATTCATTCAAATTGCACATCAAAGAAACACATTTCTTATATGATCCACATGGGAAAAAAAAAACAACATTCAAGTATTTGATTAATTAGGATATATATATGCAGTGAAAATAACTTACCTAATAATACATTTTTATTTTATACTACATAACTTAGGCAGCATTAACAATTAAAAATCTTTTGATTTGAGTTAGTAATCAAAGGGATCCTAGTATTCATATGACCCTGCAAAATGGCAATGTTATTTTCTTCATAATCTTCAATCTTCAGAAAAATCTTTTAAAAAATGAAGTAAATGACTTTGAACTCATGCACAGAGAATGTATCCAATTTGTTAACTGATGTAAATAGTGTGGAAATAATTTAGGCCTAAAATTTTAAAGAATGCAGGTGGCAGAAGATCTTGCAGTGCTATATTTATTTATTTTTAAAAGATTTTATTTATTTTTAGAGAGGGGTAGGGGGGAGAAACAGAGGGAGAGAAACATCAGTGTATGGTTGCCTCTTGAGTGCTCCCTACTGGGGACCTGGCCTGCAACCCAGGCATGTGCCCTGACTGAGAATCCAACCTATGACCCTTGGTTCACAGGTTGGCGCTCAATCCACTGAGCCACACCAGCCAGGGCTCAGGGCTATATTTAGTTTGAGGTGACTGTCCCCTTCAAATCTATCTTTCACGTTTTTTGCTGAGTAACAAATCTAAACTGTGCATCTGACTATTTGAAGCTCTTGTAAAACCCTTTAATAGCCTTCTATGACCTGGCCTCTGCTTCTCTCTTCAATTTTCTCCCTCATCATTTGTGTTCTAAAGTAATGTGCCCCTCATTTTGTTTCACCTTAGCTTTACCCAGCCACCATTCTAGGGAGGGATGCTCATGGAGGATCAGGATACACAGGAAAGGGATACTTTAAACTTCACTACTCCTTCCCCAGTAAGCCTTCCCTGATGGCCCACCATTTCCTCCACTGAGTATCAGTTCAGTGATCTTCCTTCACGTACTCACAGTGCTCTTATGCAGATCTCAAGGTAACATTTATCACCTAACACACTTACATCGATCTGGCATTGTCTTCTCTTCCCTGGACAGTGCGCTCCTAGAGCTAATGGCTAGATCTCCTTTGTTACCCAGCTCAACTACAAATTGCAGGTGCCTAACTACAGAGTGAATTAAGCAAAGAAGACTAACAAGCAATTTGTAAGACAAACTCAACATTTTGAAATAAGTTACTTCCTCCTTTAATTTGTTTCACAGATTACCACACAATATGAAATTTAATTTGTTGTTTTCCTCTTTGCTTCCTCTCCTCTAGGGGGGCATTTATTGTAAAGAGATTTGCCAATACCACTGCTAATCTTAGCAATCATTTCAGGTAAAATAATAATATTGATTCATATGAGTGTGTTTTGGAAATAGGTAATGCTGGGTTCAAATTCTGGCTTCTGTATCAGTATAAACAGGTCACTTAAACTTCCATTTTCCTCGTGTGTAAAGTGAAAGTAATAATTCTTATCTCTCAGGGTTGCAACTCAGGTTTAAATGATATATTTACGTAAAACATTTACTGCCCTTCCTTGTTCAGGGTAAAGGTTCAAGGTATTGTAGCTATTGTTATAATACTATGATCAAAATGTCAAATTAAGAAATCACCCTAATAATCTGTATTTTCCCTATGAAAATATAATCCCAAAGCAAAAACTCTGGTTTTCTAGTGAAAAGATTACTATATTTTCTAGGGAATTTAGAAGTTATCTTTCTACTATTAATTGATATTAGTATATAATATAGTACACTTTCCTGATGGTTGAGGCGGGGGGGGGTGCAAGCTTGGTGTGGAGAGGTAATGACTCAGATAACGATCTAAAGTTTAGAGAAGATAAATTAGTCCTCTAAATTTGCAGCATATTTGAGTTTAGAGTACGCAATACCACATTCCAAGAGATGACAGCCATATAGCTGACCAGGTATGGCAAAACATAACCAATCACATCTTACATCTACAGTTATAAGGATCTTTACAGCATGCTTGCATAACAATGGAAGAGACAGCCACGCAGCCTTTGAGATAAACTTCCTAATCAATTTTTTCAGTAAGATGAAAATTTATTATAAATGCCAACAAGAATTTAAACACAGCAAACTTTCAAATAAATATTGGTACACAAACAATAAAAAAAGATTAAAGAATACTGCCATACATCCTTTTAGCAAAACAAGATTGTCCAGATTTAAAGAAAGATCTCTAGGTTTTCAGTAACCTCTGGAAAACTATGATAAGTTCTAAGAGGGTGTAAGTCAAGTAATAAGACTTACTGTATAGTAAAACTGCAGAAGAAAAAAGTAGTGGCATGAGAAATGATCGAGAGCCTAACACCACAGCAGAAATACTGTGAAGTATGGAGAAAACTCATGCTACGAGACAGGTGGTGGGGAGGGGATTCTATAAATGCCATTCGTTTACTGGCATCTCATTTAGGTAAGGTTTTGACTCAGGTGGGTATCTAGGATTAGATCAGAGAGGCTTAATTAAAGATGTAACATTAAATTAGAAATTCAGAACTAGGGATAATGCTCATTGTATATCAATTAATCTTTAGTCACATCTTCTAGGATAGTATCATTTTTTTTTCCTCCTTAAGAAGATGAGCAATTTGGCCCTAAAGGGGTAGCTCAGTTGGTTAGAGCATCGTCCTGATATGCCAAGATTGAGTGTTCAGTCCCCCGTCAAGAATCATACATATAAGAATCAACCAATGAATGCATAAACAAAGTGGAACAACATATCAATGTTTTTTTTCTCTCACTCTAAAAAGAATCAAAATTTTTAAAAAGCTTTAAGAAAAAGAAAAAGATGATCAATTTGACAGAAGATCCTGGACCTTGCTGACATCCTGAATTTAGAAAAATCTTATTTGGGAGACTGAAGCTCATAGTTAGGGAATGAAGCTTTGGAGTTCTTCCAAAATGCTAGGCAATAAAGTAATAAATTAGTTTAGATGAAATTTTTATATTTCTAAGTAATGTTAAAGTATGTATTACTTCCATTCTACAAACTCAACCATCTACAGCTCAACGCTGGAGCTGGAGAGGTTTGTATACTATGAGTCTCCTTCTAATCCAGGGCTATATGGATAGTCAGTCCATATGTCATAATTTATAAAAAATATATTATATATGCACACAGTATATATAGATATGTATACACATTGTATACGCACACACTGTATATATAATTGTGTGTGTGTAAAACCTAAGATCAAAAAGTTCAAATATTAAATTTAGAAACAACTGTGTTCTTCTCACTGGGATTTATTCTAAGACCCAGACCTAGTTCGTCATGGGTTTGTTAGATTAAGAAATTTGCTGTGAAGCCTCCACAGTAGATGAAGATGAAGAGATAGAGATGAAAAGAAAATCAAGTGCCTTTCTGTGCATGGAAATTTTCTTTCTTTTTGGCGATACACCTTCCCCAGGAGAAAGGTCAGTGCCCTGGTTGGTAGGATTTGGTTTAAAATCCATACATAACACAGGAGGGATAACTCTGTACTGATTAGCACACCCTGTGCAGAAAAACAATTTTATTTTTCTGGCAAGTCTCTCTAATAAAAAAAAATAATAATTGAACCAATAGTAATGATTAATATGTCTATTTTTCTGACAAGTTTTATAGAAATAAATCAAAGAGAGAAAAGTTCCTGTTTCTGGTGTAGAGGGCTTAGAGGCAAAGACACCAGAGAGCAGTAGACCTTGCACAGCTGAATGTAGACTGGGGAGCAGCACTGGGTCCCATTCTATTGCTTTAAATCTTTTTTCTGGAAATTCAGTAGGAGGTCAGCCCAATTAAGGAGCAGTTCAGGAGTCATTAACTCTGCACACACTGATAAACAAACATACCCCAAAAGATTGAAAGCAAGGACCATACTAGTATCTTACCCTGAGACCAACACTTAAAGAATTAGATAGTTTCAGTTGCTTCTTTTTTCCTCTCAACATCCAGATTATTAGTAGAGCCTTTTCTATTTGTAAAGAAAGTGATATATTCAACTTGGTCAATGTAAGAGAAAAATGTGAATAACTTACATCAGAAACATTGTCTAATTGGTTAAGCTGAAGTTTCTCTAATGTGACTCTTAACCCAGATTATAAACATCAGCAAGGGTTTGCAGGTTCTTTTGTGAAAATTAACCTGGCTCAAAGAATATTTCCAGTTCTGAAAAGAGTATTTAAATCACAAGGGGGCAGGGATAGGAGATTCCATCAGCTAGGTTCCAGTGATTCCATCATTGTTGGATCTGTCTCTGGCCCAAACCTTCTTTTTGCATTCTCTCCATTAGTGGATCTCTATAGCATAATCCCACAAATTAAAATCATACGGTGAGACTTTCTAAAACCACTGCTGGAGCCTCACACTCAATGGCTCTAGCTGGAACGGTTGGTGCAGCTCTGGCTTTAGTATTTCAAAGCTCTCCCGTTAATTACAGAAGCACTTCCTTAACTCTTAGGACAATGTCATACTCGTGGTAAGTTCTCATTAAATGCCAGTTAAAATTGGTTATCAATGGGGCTGTAAATCAAATCTGGGCTATTACTTTTAAGTCTATGCCATTTAAAATAGATGCTATTTGTGTCTCTGAGAATTTTAACAGGGCTTCAAGCCATTTATGACTGCTCCAATTGAGAATTCTGCAGTTTTTCACAGCTCAGTTTTATAGACTTCTACTAGTCATGATACATTCAGTAAACTTGCCTCAATGAGCTAAATGAAAATGCCAAAGCTTAGCACTCCTACTGTTCCAGAGGATGTGTTTTGTCTTCCTATAACTTCTTCAATTCCAGCACTTGCCAGGAAGACACTTAAATTTTTATTTTATTCCTGTCTATCAGAAAAAAAGAGAAAAATGTACAGGTTTGACACTAAACAATCACAGACAGAAGACTGAAGTAAGATCACTCATATACACTGAGTTATAATGTAGCTATCACTAAGGGCAGACTGACACTCAGGACAAAATCCACCCAACTTTCCCTGTGACTTTAGGGAGAATGTAACACATTCATTAAAGAACGTTCCACAGAATTTCAAATGTCAAAATACAATAATCATATTGAGAAAATCCTTTACATTTAGTAATGGAAATTTCGTAATACTGCTGAGAGAAAACTGTCAGTGTGTAATTATGCCTCTATCTCCACAGGTATCACTCATCACAGAAATGAAAATAGCATCATGGTAATGAGGCTCCTAAACAAGAAAGTAGTGTAACGTTATGTTCACATGTTGGTGACCCACACTGTAAACAAAAAATCAGTTTGCTTTCTACTGTCATTTTGCTTTGTTTATAAATACAGCAAACAATATAAGAAAAGCAGATAAGGTGTCTGATTTAAATTTTATCTATTGATCAAAATATATTTGAAAAATGCTTCTCAATACCAAGCAAGAAACTCCAGGAGAAGCCCCATTCCTATTTGCGTTGTTTGTGGTGGGTAGTCCAAGTCCAGCATCCTGGTCACTCCCTAACAGCTGGACTTACCACATACTGCCTGCTTTTCTTTCCCAACTGTCCTTCTCTTTCTCCTACATCCTCCTACTGTGTGCCCTTTTCAATTTCTGTCCTGTAACCAGAGAGGATGTCTGTATCTTTTACATCCTCTTGGAATTCTCTCTTTACTTCCTACCCTTCAGAATCACCTGGAAATATATATTTTTTTAATCCCCAAAACCACACTATGACCAAGACCAACTCCATCACAATTTCTAGTACATTTTGTAACTCCTCAGGCCATTCCAATGTGCAATTTTGAGAATCGGTGATTTATTGATTCTCCCTCAGTTATTTCCTCATACTTTCAAATTTTTTTTCCTCTTTTTGACAGATTCCTAGAAAAACTCCAACCCTTGATCAACCATGGCCTTCTAGAAAAGAAGTCACACAACCAAAAGGCTGATTCAATTTACAGTGTTGATTACAAATCACAACGAGCATTCAGGATTATCTCATCATCATACTATGGTTCTCTAGTACTTTCACAACTGGAGATGCCTATTTCATGTTTCTGCTTTTTTTCTCAAATGCCTTTTACTCCTTTCCTCTCAAATGATGACCTCGTTGAAAACATAAAACCTATCAAGCATAAACTTCTATGTCTTCACACAGCTCCACTTACAAGCAACTGGTATCTGTACCCAAAAACTGACATGGAAAAAAATGAGTTTAACTTAAATTACTAAATAAATGAATGAGCAAACAAATTGATGCATCATACTGATTCCAGATTATTTCTGACAGTTCAGTTTATGCATTAACATCTGATGTCATGAGGGATATATATGTGTTTTATGATTACAACATGAGTTTTCCATTTCTTTGACCACTGTGCTGTATTACAGTACTGAAACTATAGTATTGCTAGTTTTGTTGATTTAATGCTGCTAGTTCAGTATATTTTAAATGAGAAATTTAAATCATTTATGTTTTGAGACATACCCAGAGAGTTATATGCAGCATTAAAATTTCAAATCGAATAAAGGTATACTCATTTAGAAAATGTTCTGTAACACTATAATCCCCAAGAGGAAGAAGAAAAACGACAACCAAGAAAGCAAAGCTTCTATAGCAAGAATAATTCTTACTTTAGTTCAAAGGCTTTCTGAACAAGTGGAATATGAACATGACAGCATTTAAAGTGATTCAGGGCACTCTGCATTTGAGTCTCTATCTATATATGATAAAACTAAAGAAGTTGAAGTCAAATCAATGTGGGAAAACAAAACAAAAAAACTCTTCCTTTGAAACAAAGCTGGCAGCAAGCTCTCAATAAGAAGACTGCAGTCTTTACCCCCCCAAAATATATATATATTGTTTTTTATATATATATAGTTTATATATAATATATATATATATATAGCTTAACTATTATATATATATATATATATAGTTTAACAAGACTCTTTTGATGCTATTAGATAATAAAGTATTTAGGGTCAGCTGTCCAGTGTAACATTCTCCTCACCATTGCCCAGCCTAGGATAGGCTTACAAGGAGCTTTCTGAAAAGCCAGAACATTTTTCACAAAAGGAGACTTGCAAATGAATGATATTTTCATGTACTTTATTTTTGAAACTCACATAAAAAATTATTTCCTTTTCAAACTTATGATTAAATTTTCATCAGTTTGTTTGTATAGCTGATTCTTAAAATTACGTTCTACTTTGTCAATACATTATTTTGCTTTATTTTTTAAATAGTAACATAGTTGTTTATCATCTTACCAAGTATTACACTTTGCCAATATTTTAAATCAGCACAAGATGTGCTTAATACTTAGATTTTAGTTTATACGCACGTTTATATTTTAAGTGAATTAAATATTTAGTTTCTTCTCTTTTTCAATAATTCTAAGCAATCATTAATAAAAAGTACCATCAATGACATTATTTTGGTATTACAGAAATTCATACTGCCATATTAATATCAGTATTTTTTCCTAGTAACTGTGATCACTGGGCACAGCCACCCATTTGCTGGCCAGATTTTATTGCAATTCCTGGGGAGTCACATTATAAGGCCATGAGACCACTCCTTCTGTCTCAGTGGTCTGGGTTACGAAAGCCTTACACTTCTGTGATACCAGATAAACCACCAGGTAACTGGGCAAAATATATCCCTATCCTTACTTTCTTCTTCTTTGAAGTGTTTTACCAAGTAACATATATTCACTGAGGTCACCCTATGTGTATAGCAGATGTTTTTCATTTTATATTTATTGTTAACAATCAATTAAACATTCTTAACCAATGATTGTAAGAAGTAGCAAAGGCGCATCCATATAGATTATCAACAATTGCACATCTTACTTTTCTAATCTGTATCCTTTCAGTTATAGCATCTTAATAGAAAAACAAAATAAAACACAAGTCATTTAACCATCAGTATCAGGTTTTTCTCCCTGAAGAGTTCATGATATTTTAAAGTGGCTGAAAAAACCACATTTTTCATTAAACTTGCCAATCCATGAATGATCTCTAGAAGAATTCCCTTAGGTATCAGTTTTTTCTTTTGTTTGAAGTTGAATATTCCCAACTGACTTTACTCTCCCTCTCTTTGTTCAGTCTTACTCCTCCTTAAAATTTTTCTGACTTCATTGTGTTGCCCCATGATACCTTTCTATTCTAAGTGTTGCTGAAGCAGCTCATAAATTTCACCAGCAAGATCCTAACCTAGTTTCTACATATTGATATGGCATTCTCTGCTGACCTCTATCACCGTATCTAGTGCGTGTACTAGTATAAAGGTACTTGTCTACTTACTTGTTTCTATCTCCTTTTGAATTTTAAGACCTTGAGGGCAGAACTATTTTCACTTCAGATTATCCACCACTTAGCAATACTCTGTATATAGTAGATACATATAAATGTCTGAAGCATGGAGGAATTTTATAAACTGTGTTAAAACACATTCTAGAATGTGTTATGAATATATTAAAATAATAATTTAAATTGATACATATCTTACTAACTTTTAAAATTGAACTTGCCTTAAGTCGATCTGTATTCTCATGCTCCTTTTCTCACACTCTCTCTCCCCCTCCCTCAATTCTGTGCTCAGGTATGCCAGAAAACATGCTAAGTTTTATCCAATGCTTACAGAGATTCATGTACAGACACCATATAATACGATACATAATAAATGCTAATGAATAAAATAAAAACTAATTGAGGCAATTCTCAGATCCCTCATACATGAAAGCTAAGTAAGATGTTTTCAAAGAAATATTCCATAAATGTCACTATGAATTAAATACAAAAATACTAATAGTTACTATTAGTGAGACTGACTACAGAAATGACTTAATCTACTAAATAATATTAACTGGTTAAATGTTGCTTGATTTTTAACAAATAATTGTTAATTTTACCTTTAATTGGAATGTTACCTTTCTGATATTGTTAAGAAGAAATAAATTAAACGTTTTAAGAAACTTTTTTGTTAAACTATGTACCATCAGACAAGATTGTAAAAAACACTTAGATGGAATTGGAACATGAGTACTCAGGAGTCATATATTTAATGGAACCATGGATATTAAAAATAGTAATAGTAAATTTAATTTAAAATTAAACTTATATTTAACTAAAAGTTGATTATGACCTCTGTGCCTGGCAATATTCTGAGTCTTGTATATGTACTGTATCATACCACCTTGAAAACAGCCCTCTGAGGCAGGCACTACTCCATTCTACCAATGAGCTTATGAAGGCACCAGGATGACACACCCTTCCCAGGTCATGGCAGCTAGAAAGCTTGGGTTTGCACGCAGAGAGTTGTCTTAACCCCATGCTGCATCTTTTCCCTAAAATATATTCATTAATTATTAAAATTATTAATATTCATGGCTAATCTATACATTGATCTAAGAATAATTTTTGCTTGATTTTCTCAAACTGGAAATCAGAAGAAAAAGACAATCGACCAGCTGCTGTTATATTTTCTAGTTGTACAGAGTTAGCATGTCTCTTCACCTCCTCCAGCTGCAGTTTTAGCAAAATGAGACTTGTACCATCTACCTAGCACACATTAGTACTCTTCTTTCATCCCAGGTTTTTTTAGAACCAAGACATAGTATACCAAAAGAAAAACTTTATGAAGATTAATTAAGATGAAGCTTATGAAAATGTTTTATAAAGTATAAACTCTTATAATCACTAATATGAATATATAAAAAATAATTTAGCTATTCCTGCTTCCCTCTTCTATATTTGAATCTTTTATATGACTATATGACAGAATAGGAAATATAAATGTATTTATTCATTACCAATTAACATAACTTAGCAAATCAAAAAGTTCATAGCAAATGTTTCTCTGCTTGAACCAGAGTAGAACATTAAAAAAAAAAAAAAACCCCTCAAAATTAGCAGTATATAAGATGAAAATGGGGGGGGGATGGGGACAACTGTAACTAAATAATACAAATAAAAAGAACAACAACAATAACAAAAACAAAAAGTCAAACTGATATCATTCTGAGAAAATTCATTATTTATCTTAATGATTTTTTACAAGAGAACACATATTTAAATGCCTGGCAAATTTACATAAACATGGTTTAATTAAAAACTACAAGAATGTGTCATTATTTTACTTTTTTAACTCACTCTTCCTGTATTAGAGGGAAATAAAATTAAAATTCCAGGTAGCTAACAAGTTTAAAAATGCCTAAAACATGAGTAAACAACCAGGTTGCTCCTCAGTCTTGAAGAATTTCTTAATTTTATTTTTTTAAATATTAATTTTTATATGCCACTTGAAACAAATTACTTTGCTTAAAACTACAACTGGTGATTGCGGCTAATGAACAACTGCTAAAATGTTACATACAGGTAATGTTCTATATATATTTGATATCCTCTTTCAGGAAAATGTGAAAACCTTATGATATCCTGGATTACTGTGCTAGTCGCTATTAGTTCCTGAAGATATATAGATGACCTCTATTTTCAGAGTTTTAATTTTATCAAGGGAATATCTTTAATAGTTTTTGAAATGTAATTTTCTTAAGTGCCATGAAAGGTAAGTATACAGCACTATAAAAGTATATAATAGGAAAACCAGCATTGTTTGAGCCTTTAGGAAAGGATCTGAGATGTGCAGGTAAAGGGTTTGGTCAGGTAAGGGAGGGGGTATTTAAACGGAAAGATTCCAAGAGTGAGAACAGCAACATGTACAGAGTTCAGACCAGGAGAAGGCTGGTACATTCTGTAACTGACAGAAGATTTGTTTGGGTCCAGCCAAGTGATCAGTGGGGAAACCCACCGGGGACTATTCATGTGAGGCTTCCAGGTCAGCGGGAAGACACTGTCACCATTAAAGCCAGTAAACAGAATGGGAGACATGGTCAGAAAAATGGAAAATATATCTATAGATATTTAAAGTCATGTTAGCTTATGTGGAAATATTAAATTTCATAAAGTTATCAGAAATTAGAGCAATCTGGAAATTACAGATTTTAAAGTTAGAGGACTATAAGATTTACGTTGAGATACCGAGATAGAAGGAATTTTTAAAAAGGTGCTATATTGAAGTTAAATATGAGAAGCCATTTACTTCAAGGACAAAAGCAGGAATAAAATTTCAAAGGATCTCTGAGTTCTATGTCTAAGAATAACCTCAAAATTAGACTTGATACCACAAAGATGGTCAATTTACAGAAATTATAGAAAGAGATGCTAGAAATGTGTTTATTGATTGTGTTACTATTGCAAGTTCCATGAGAAGAGTTTCCAAAAGAGAATAGGTGTTTGGCCTCTATACAGGTTGAACATGTACAGTTGAACAGATACAGTTAATGTGGTATTAATATAAATACTTCACACAGTTTATGATGTTCTGGAGATCTGTCAGTGTCCTAGTTGCTCATGATTGATTTACACCCTCAGAAAATACTGACCAAGATTCAGGAAGTAGTTCTCATTATGAGCTTTTATCAGCCCTTCCTTACTTGCGAGTTATCAACGTTAATTAAGTCTGTCCTCTGCAAAAAGTTTTGTTTTACTTTGATGCTTGCCTGGAGGCTCTGGTATAGACTGCAGGCTAGAACTGTCCTCAGCAAAGGAGGACAGTCCCAGGAATAGAACCTCATTAGCAACTTCAAACTATTGACACTCTCTACTCTTAGGTACAGGCTTCTGAGTTTTAATTATATCAAGGCAGTCATGTATTTAATACTTTTTTACAACTTTCAGACTAAAGCAATCGACTGGGTCAGGATTTCTAGAATTTTCAGGGACAGTGAACTTCAAGAATTAATTATATAGGACTGACTGCATGAACTGAGAAGTCTTAATGTTTTTAGTTTGGTTCTGTTTTGAAAAGTGTTGTAGTTTCCAAGTATATAAGGCAGCCATTTTCATTATTTTCTTACACTATCTTTAGACTGGACTGATTTTAAAAACTCTGCTTTTATTAATAAAATAAATGTTTAAAAATTTCTCACTAACCCTCAGGTCTCCTTACTTTACATGGAGACACAGTTATTTGCACAGGTTCATAACTCCACCTTTTTTATCAGAACATAATTGAATAAAATGATTGTGAAACAAAGGCCTTACTGAATAGTCGCATTTGTGAGTGATGCTCCTTGAGTCAGGGAAAACTAGTTTTATTTAAGGAAGTGAGCCTGATTTTACTTATGGATCCAATGTCCACTAAGTCCCTTATGGAATTTGGTCTGGGGCTTGGTTGGTGTGTGCAGTCTCACAGGTCAGGAAGGGCACTTTCTGGAATGTTAGTAATATTAACAAATTTTGATGATCCTGAGAAAAGAGGAATGCACCCAAAGGTATAGTTATGCAGGTAAATTTTACTGTATGGTTTATTGGGTTTGGCTTTCTAACCTCAAGCTAACGAAAAACAGAAGTTTTCTATTTTATTTATTTATTTATTTAATTGATTGATTAATTATTTTTGATGTTGAAGTATGGTTGTCTCCTAGCCATCAGAGAGACACAAATTAAAACCACAGTGAGATACAATTTCACATGGGTCAGAATGGCCATCATAAACAAATGAACAAACAATCAAATAGACAGAAAACTGTATCAGTTGATTTCTCTATTTTCTTAATCAAGAACCTGCAATGACTTTTGAATACTCATATTTTTTTTCTGTTTTTTAAAATATTTTTTTACCCATCACAATATCCTAGGACAGTCTTCCACATTTATAATAAAATACACTGGCATCCAATTTCTTCAAAGAAAACTAATAATATTAGTATAATAGGACATGACATGTCAATTATATCTTTCTTATGTTTAATGTGCAAACACTACAATAAACCCAGAATAATTAAATTCAGAATAATTCTAAGTTTTAAAAATAGTTCATTCCACTTGTCAATAATATTAAGTAAAACACCAGCTATTAGACTACTTTTGCATTATGTATTAGTCTTAGAGTAATTCAATTTTTGCAGTTTACACATGACAGCATATTAAAGGCACAAAGTTATAATTTTATATTTTAAATCTAAACAGCCAAATCAAAATATTCTATATAATTTATGCATATGTAGTATTAGTTAAGATTTTAAACATAGATTGGATTATGTATTCAATTCATACTTACCCATGAAATTGAGATAGCCTTCTCCGCCGAGGGCATGAGTAATAAGTCGAATCATTTTATGAAGCTGTATCCCACGATCAATAACTGGAGTAAAAGGGGTCAGAACACTCATGTTGGTATACATTTCAGCATCCATCAACCAAAATGCCAGTGTCTTATCCCCAACGAGTGCCTATAGAAGTGAAAACCACTGAGATGAGTGCAAAGAAGAGGAATGAAGCAGCTATGATTCACACCAGAATAAATAACATGGGACGGAAAACAATGTAGGAGAGGCATATGAATTAGTATTAATTTGATGTATATTCTAATAATTATTTTCTGTGCTGAAGGTAAGCTGTTACAATATTTTAGAGATCAACATGTGTTTCAGGACTGAGCTTTATTTTTAAAAGAGCTTGGTGAAAAACACACAATAAGCTAGCTACCTACTATAACTGAGCAGATGCTTCAAATTTTCTGAAATTGGACTAAATGTTTATTATAATACTGACAATACTAATAGATTTTGAAATAGTTCTCAACCATGGACTTATTTGTTTTGAAAAATGTAAGCTTTTAAATTATCTTTTATATGTGTATATTTTATATATATATGTACTGGGTTGGCCAAAAAGTTCATTTGTTTTTCTCTGTAAGATGGCTCTCATAGTGCTTAGCTGTGTTTAACTTCATTTGAAACGATTTTGTTAGATTGTATTGCAACAGCTATCATATCAGCGTGCATGTAGAAAAAACTTTTCAAAACTGGTGAATTTTTGTGCAGTTGCTTTAATACTGAAGATGGAAGAAGATACACAACATTTTTGGCATATTATGCTTTATTATTTCAAGAAAGGTAAAAATGCAAAAGAAAAATTTGTGCAGTGTATGGAGAAGGTGCTGTGACTGACTGAACATGTAAAAAGTGTTCTATGAAGTTTCTCCATACTATTGACATTTTGACCAAATAATTCTTTTGCTGTGGGGCTCTCTTGTGCATTTGAAGATGTTTAGCAGCACCCCTGGCCTCAACCCGCCGGAAGCCAATAGTGGGAGATAGCCAACATACTCAATATATTCAAATCAATAGTTATTGGTGAAAATGAAAAACGTGTCTTTTGTTTTAAGGGAAAAAAATATGGACCTATTGTGTTGGCCAAAAAGTCCATGTTTTTTTTCTTCATAAAAAACACATTTTTCATTTTCACCAATAACTTTACCATTTAATCAAATTCAAACTTTGGTTAAATGGCAATTGTCATCTGTATTACTTGAGTTCAATTTTTTTTTTTTTTTTTTTTGCTTTATAATAGCAACCTCCTTGTTCTCTAACTTCGAGGTAAATATTTTAAATCTAAACATACAAAAAAAGTTTACTGTTATTCAGTGAGTTGTGCCCTACCTCATGCCTCCAAAATTCATTGTGAAGTCCCAAACCTCCAATATAATTATATTAGGAGATAGGGTAAAGAGGTAATAAGGTTAAATGAGGTCATAAGGGTGGAGTCCTAATCCAGTGAGTAGTGTCCCTATAGGAAGAGGAAAAAAACACTAGGAATGAATGTGCACAGAAAAAGTCCAGGTGAGGACACAGCGTGAACATGACATCTGAAAACCTAGGAGAGAGCCCCAGGAGAAACTAAACCTGCGACACCTTGATCCTGTAATTCTGGCCTTCAGATCTATGAGAAACAAATTTATTATTTAAGCCACCCTGTCTGTAGTATTTTGTTATGGCAACCCTAACAGACTAATACATGTACCAACAAAATGCATCTTCAATCTGACATATAACAGAGTTCTCTATATAAGTATAGTTTAAAAATAGGATCGACTGCTAAAAAAATGTTTGAAAACAATGTATATAAGATATAAATATATTTGTTAAATTTTGATGGACAGCATTATTTCTTAAACAATTGGTCCTTCCCACTTATTTTGAATTAATTATATTTTTATGTGCAACTGTTTATTTCATTAATCTTTGATTCTATTATAAAATCATTTTGATAATTAGATTTTTACTATTATGTATATATTTATTTTTAAGATTTTATTTATTTATTTTTAGAGAGAGGGGAAGAGAGGGAGAAAGGGAAGAACAGAAGCAGCAATGTGTGGTTGCTCCTCACCCACTCCATACGGGGGACCTGGCCTGCAACCCAGGTCTGTGCCCTGATTGGCAACCCTTTGGTTCACAGGCCAGTACTCAATCCATTGAGCCACACCAGCCAGGGCTATTATGTATATATTTCTATATTATTCATTTTATAATATACAGGATGGAGAAAGAGTAGGTCTACAGTTGTTCATATGGAAAATAATACAATAATAAATAAAAATACAAGAACAAATTCTTTTTCACATAGTAACAACCATAAACCTACTTTGGACTCACCCTGTATATTTATAATTTTTAGTAGATTATTTGTATATTTGCCTTTAGAAAGAACTAGACAACATGCATCCTTTTATACATTCTTGACAATTTGTAATAAAAGGAAGAATTACTTGAATTTGTAAAGTATGATATAATTCTTGGTAAATCCATAATGTTTCAATACATTTTGGAGGAAAATTATGAGATGAATCTATCAGTTTCATCTTCAGTTTGTTTATTCCATTCATTTATTTATTCTTTCATTCATTCATATTAAATAAGTACATATTTGAAGCTCAAAATGTGCTACAACTGCTAGGAATTACCAATACAGAGACATAATTTGGGCATGTATTTTAGTTTTCATATTGTTATATATTTGGTTGGTTGTTCCACGCACCTTTAAGTTACTATTACTCATTTATTATTCTGCAATAGTTTGGTTGTTTTTTTTCATGTTTATTTGTTCTGTTCTACAGCCAATTTAAATGGAAAAGATAGCAGTGCTGATTTGAAAGGTGTAAAATTTAGTATACGTCTAGTTCATGAGTCAGCAAACTTTCTGTAAAAGCCAAATCGTAAATATTTTAGGTGTTATGGGACACTTACTCTGTCTCAACTACTTAAAAGTAGCCATACACATAACGAAAATGAATGAGCATGGCTGTGTTCTAAATAACTTTATAAAAATAGGAAGCAAGCAGAATTTGGCCTGTGGGTCTTTGTAGCTGACCTCTGATCTACTTATACTTTCTTAATAACTAGAGAAGACACCTGAAGGACCACCTGTCAATTTCTGCTGAAATAACAGAGAAACTTATTTTTAAGCTTTAACTGTCTTAGTACATATACAGCAAATAATTCAAAACTTTTCAGTCTCATTTTTAATGTATAAAAAGTACATTTTTATGTTCTTAATGTTTATAAGGATAGCTTTAAAAAACTAAACGGCCTCCCCCCATTTATTTATGTTTATTGAGTGATTACTCGGATCAGTCACAGTATCAAGGCTGGAAATACAAAGGTATAAAAACAAAGTTTCTGCCTAAACATGATGAGAACATAGATGATGGAGCAACTATTCTTTTTTCTTTTCCTTAAAAATACATTCATGTCTAGTACAATTTATATTTAGTTTAATTATCTATTCCATCTATAGTTCCATAATCCAATTATAGATTGTTCCCAACTTTATAAACTTACAAGATGTTTTTGTAAAATAATTTTTGAGGTCCATGTATGTTTTTTATTTTTTACTTATGTATTTTTAGACAACTAGATGGAGGCTTCAGAGGCAATGTGGTACAGAGCATTGGGTCTTTCACAGGAGCTTCCCAGGTAAAGCAGGCATTTCTAGCTGTGTGGGCAAAGGACACACCTGCAATGAGGAAACCTATTCAGGAGTGAGTGAGAATTTTACAGTACTGAAGACCAGACTGCTTGCTGAGCTGAGTAGAGAATGAAAGTGAAACTCTGGCTCATGTCAGGTTATGCATGGCCTTGAACAACAAGCTTCACTTGTAAGATCTGGGTTGACAAAAATAAGCTTTGCTTTTTGGAAAATACCTTAGGCTGCCTCAGAGAAGATGGCCTGTAGCTCAGGGGACAGTGATCAAAAAACAAGAGATTTTAGTGATGGAAGAAAAAAATGATAAAAGCCCGTCCAAAGGCATAAAAGAAAACCTCCGGAAGGAAACCAAAAAAGGAAATTAAAATTAACCTAGATTAGTACCAATATTCCTCTCATTACAACAAAGAAAAACATGTAAGATAACACTTGCAAGTTTCATTTACAATCTTTTAATTAGACTTTGGCAAGATAAAAATGGCATTACATTTTGAAGCTAGAATTTATAGTTCTACAAAATAATTTTAAAATGTTTTTCAAATGTAAGTAGTTTTCACATGTAGTTACAGATGTAGATAGATACATATAATAAGTTATATTAACTGTATTGAGCTAAAGAAATTTATGTTTAAGTATGTTAATAAATACAAACACACACATGTGAAGAGAGCACAGAGATATGGGGTGGGGGAGAGAGAGATGTATTTACACAAATATCCATTTACCTGATCGTGGCTTTCTGCATAAGCAATGCACTTTTCAAGATAGCGTCTGTTTGTGAGTGTGTGCACTATATTGCCCATATTCCAATCTTCATCTTTAAACTCTTTAAGTAGCTAGATGCAAGAGAGGATTTAATTTGCATAAACCATTATTATATTTACATTAAATTCCAACATTAGTGTATACATTATACCAATCCATATTATTTGACACACAGATATAAGCACACCCACATAACAAAGATGTCTGTTGAAACTTTTTCTGAAATCACAGCTTTTAAGCAGACTGTCCAAATGACAGTGGGGTAGTGTGTGTGAGTGTGAGTGTGTGTATGTGCATGAATGTATTTTTACATTTGTATAGATGGTTTGATCATTGCACTTTAGGATTTTCGCAACCCTTTTTTCCCCCTTTAATAACTGCTACCTTGATTAATAACTACAAAAAAAGTATTATTGTCAATACACCTTTCTGTAACTTTTACAAAGCAGAAATATACTTCTTACATTTTTAAGTTTGCTAAAAAAATAGCTTTTTTTGTTGTTTATTTTTCAAAATATACAAAGAACTAATACACCAGGAAGGCAAACAACTCAATTAAGAAATGGGCAAAAAACCTTAATAGACACTTCTCCAAAGAGGACATACAGATGGCCAATAGACACATGAAAAAATGCTTAACGTCACTAACCATCAGAGATATGCAAATTAAAACCTTGATGAGATATCACCTTATACCTGTCAGAATAGCTATCATCAATAAATCAACAAACAAGTGCTGGCAAGGATATGGAGAAAGGGAACCTTTCTGCACTGTTGGTAGGAATGAAGACTGGTACAGCCACTGTGGAAAGCATATAGAATCTCAAAAAATTAACAATGGAACTGTCTTTTGACCCAGAGATTCTATGCTGGGAATATACCCTAAGAATCCCAAAACACCAATTCGGAAGAATATATACCCCTGTGTTCATAGTAGTGCTAGTTACAATAGCCAAGATTTGGATAAGTGCCTATCAATAGTTGAGTGGACAAAAAAAAAAAAAAAACAAAAAAAAAAACAAAAAAAAAACTGAGGTACCTTTACACAATGGAATGCTACAGAGCAGTAAAAAAGAACAAACTCATATTTTGCAATAGCATGGATAGAACTAAAGAATATTATGCTAAGTGAATTAAACCAGTCAGTGAAAGGCAAGTACCACATGACTCACATACATGTGGAATCTAATGGGCACAATAAACTAATGAACAAAATAATAACAGACGCTTAGATACATGAAACAGATTGAGAGATCCCAGAAAGGATGATGGGACGGGATAAAAGACAATAAAGGGACTAACCTAAGAATGTTTGTACACAACTCATGGACATGGACAAGAACATGGGAACTGAATAGAAAGAGGGTGGGGCTTAGTGGAGGTGGGGAAAGGGAGAAAAATCAGGAACAACTATAATAGCATAAACAATAATTAATTAAATTAATTAAAAATAAATACAAGTTTAAAGACTAATTATTATGAAATAATTATTTGAACAGACTACACATTTCTGTCTTCACTTTCCCACACAGCCTTCAATCTGCCTTCTGCCCCTCTAACACCACTTTACTGCAAATGCCCTTGCCAAGATCACAGGTGACTGTTTCTTAGGTCAGTGAATGCTTTCAGGCTCATACTTGTGAGCTGTACATGTTGACAAGGCTGACCCTTTCCCTCACCACAAAATGCTTTCCTTCTTAGTCCACCACTTTGAAACTCTTGTTTTGTTTGCCCATTACTCTAGGCATTCTGCAGTCTCTTCTTCTGCCTGTCCAATAAAAAGCTGGTGCTCCTCAAAGTTACATACTCAAAATAGCCTCTTTTATGCTCTTTCTGCATGGGCTCATTTCTCTGTTGAAAGTGTCCACTGCATTCTGTGATAGGCAGAATTCTGGGGTGGCCCTCATGATTCCTGCTCCCTCTTATTCACACCTTTGTATGATCCTTTCCAGGGGTGTCCAACCCTTTGGCATCTCTGGGCCACCCTGGAAGAAGAAGAGTTATCTTGGGCCACACATTAAATACATCATGATATATAATCAGAAAAATATCTCATAATATCTTAAGTAAATTTACAATTTTGTGTTGGGCCTCATTCATAGCCATCCTGGGCTGCATGTGATTCATGGGCCATGGGTTGGACACCCCTACAAGAGTGTGTGTGGGGGAACCTTTGAATATGATGGATGCCCTCTGAAGAAATATGAGATAACAAGAGTAATGTTTTAACATGCCAAGTTTGTAGTAATTTGTTATGGAGCAAGAGAAAACTAATGCAGATTTGGCACCAGAAATTGAGTTCAAGCTTGCTTGTATTTTCCTTTGCTGAATTTTTTTTTCCCTACAGAATTTAGACGTGCTTACTTATCCCTCACCATATCTTTCTGAATTGCTGGGCACCAGAGCACAGACTATCAGGCAGAATAATAGAATAATGGTCAGCCATTGATGTTCACATCCTAATGCCCAGAACATGGATACCAATGTAATTACAGAGATCTTTCTAAAAAGAAGATATTACTTATGGGTAAAGAGGGAGACTTAAGATGCTACCCTGCTGGCTTTGAAGATGAAAGAAGGGGCATGAGTCAAGGAATACAGGTGGCTTTTAGAAGCTGGAAAAGGCGGAAAAACAAAAACAAAAACAAAATAAGCTAGCAGCTTTTATTATAACAGCCAAAACCTAGAAACTATCCAGATATCTTTTAATGGGCAAATAATTAAACAAATTGTGGTATATCCATACCACAGAATACTATTCAGCAGTAAAAAGCAATATAAAACTGATACACAACTGATAGAACCTGCATGAATATCCAGAGAACACTTCGGAGTGAAATATTACAATCTAGAAAGGTAATGCAGTGTATGATTCTATTTATATTACATTTGAAAATGACAAAATTATAGAAATGGAGATCAGCAGTAGTTGCCACAGCTTAAGAAGTGCTTAGGGGGATAGGGGATATAGGTGTGGCTATAAAGGCAATACAAGGAAACCTGTGGTGATGGAAGTGTTCTGAATCTTGATTACACCCAGATCAGCATCCTGATGGTGATATTGTACTATAGCTTTGCAAAAATGTTACTCGTTGGAAGGTGGGGAAAACTAGTTAAGAGGATATCAGATTTCACTGTATTATTTCTTACAACTGGATCTGAATGTACAATTTTTTCAATATAGCATGTTTAATTAAAATATATTTATATAATAAATAGGTCTATAATAAATACTTAGTGGAATTAATGAAATGAATGAATTCAATTTACTTATATTACTTTTACATAAACAGTTATTAGATAATGGAAATTATCAAATAAAATTAAAGGAGATACAGCATATTTCACATATTTTGTAAAAGCAAATATTTGTTCAATAAATGATTACATTAATATGATAGTCCAAACTACTGATTCTTAAATGATGAAGTAGAACATAGCAAATAATTTGCTTTTGAAAGCAAAAGTATAAATGGAATCTAGGATTTAATCTAACTCATACTCTCTGGGTAGATAGCAATGAATGCCATATAATTCTGGGTACGATTGTCATTTGGATTAATACTCTTGCATGTCTTATTGACATTTGAGGGCATGGTAGCCATTCATGCAATTATTTTATTAAATGCACAACTTGTAAAAGTCGGAGAATATACTGAGTTGTAAAAAATATTATTTGAATGCTCTCTAGTTTTATTAACTGAAGGGTTTATCTTTGTGAGGCAAAAAGATTTTTAACTAATTTCATGAAACAGAAGAGGACATCTGTCTCAGAGTATGTACAATTTAAAGATAGCATAGCTACATCCTAAACACAGGACAATACATTTTTCCACGTGCATGATGTGCTGCCTAGCACAGTGCTTTCAGTATATAAGGTATTTAAATATTTAGTAAATTTAGAATTAACAAATTGCCATCATTTGTAAAAGGAAAATAATCCCATTGTGCATTATGAGTGATTGGGAAAAATTCGAGGTTGATATACACCTTGAAATATTCTAGAATCTGCACAAAGACTGGAGAATAGTGAACGCTTTTCAGTGGGAGGTTAACAAAGTAAGATTTGGCATTTGCTGGGAAAAAAGCCTGTGTGAAAGATTAGAAACTGTAACGTGATGAGTGGATAAAGAACCTTAAACCAAGGTGAGAAACTTGAAAATACCAGTTTTTTTTTTTTAATTGTTGTTCAAGTACTGTTGTCTGCATTTATTCCCCACTATCCCCTCACTATCCCCCCCAACCCCAACTATCCCCACCTCCCTCCCCTGCTTCCACCTCCTCTTGGTTTTCTCCATGGGTTCTTTAGAGTTGTTCCTGAAAACCCTTCCCCACTTTATCCCCTCCCACCTCCCCTCTGGTTACTGTCAGGTTGTTCTTAATTTCAGTGTCTCTGGGTATATTTTTCTTGCTTGTTGGTTTTGTTGATTAGGTTCCACTTAAAGATGAGATCATATGGTATTTGTCCCTCACTGGCTTATTTTACTTAGCATAGTTTTTAAAATAATGAATATAAAGCGACTTTCTCAGGTATCAAAGCAAGATGGTCAGCTCATTTGTTTGTTTTATTTCTAAGATTGTCACTTGCTTTTTGAGTTGACAATGTTTGAAGAGTCTTTGTAAATGGAGAAGCAGAAATTGTGTTGGTAGAGTTTTAATGTCACAGTTAGGCATTGCACAAACTGCCTTGGGCCACAGGAAAGACAGTTAAGAGATGATTGCAATTACCACTTCCTTCAGAGTAGGTTCTGTGGTGTTTCTATACCAAGTCAAGCAATTCTAATGCTGTGATCTCATGGCACCAGTTCATGTCTGCACAAAAGGGATTGTCAGAAAACTATGATTATTTGATACATATCTGACTCCTTACACATATTCAGCCTATGATTATGGAACTGGCCACTCAAAAATGTTCTATATCCTATCTAAATGTAGGTAACACATTTAGTCTTATAGGCACATGTTAAATAAAACAAGATGCAATTTCAACTGCTTGAACTATGATTAAGTTTAATACAATTGTATTAGAAGTTATATGTAAGGTGTTATGTACAATTATTCATTTCTACTTACTAACACATGCTAAGGACTTTTAAATGCTGAATGAAGAACTGGGTGAATCCAAATATGCTGAGAAAAGACCATACTATGAAGCAAGTACTAAAAATTAAGGAGTAACTTCTACATTAATTGATAATTTGCAAGCAGAAATAGATAACTTTGATGAGGTTTAACATGTTTTAAAAATGGAGCACTGAAGTTTTGGAGAATTGCATTGATAATTCTGCAGCTAACCTTACATTAATCATATTTCTCCACTTGCCTAGATAGTGCAAATACGAACACTTCATATTAGAACTTTTAGAAGTTTGAGAAGCATAAGAATTAACACAGTTATGAGAGAGTTTAGTACTTCATTTGTAATATCTGTAACTTATAATCACGACTAAGAAATAAATATAAAAAATAAATAAGACAACATAATACACAGTATCCACAGACACAAAAAATATTTACAGGAACTCTCACCTGGATCCATTTATCTGGAATTGCCATGGCTAATCGATAGTCAAAGCCACACCCTCCCTGGGAAATTGGAGAACACAGAGCTGGCATTCCTGACACATCCTAAAACAAAGGACATCAGCATCATCAGTTCACACTGCTTAGATTTTTACTAAATGTCCTCTGACAATAAAGGTAAGGCCAATAAATGAAAACAATATTTAAGGACATAAGTATATATTTTTGTAGAGTTTTGGTGGTATACTTGTAAAAGTATAAAAACTAGAAGTAGAAAAACTGCTTATCTCATTTCCCAATAAAGTTTCATGTCATGCTTGTCACTGCAGGACAACGTTGATCTCATGTGGCCATATTTTTCTTTTCTTTGTTATCACATACACGGAAAACAGACTAGTACAAATATTATTGCTAAAACATGATTTCTCAGACTGATTTTTGAACTACTTTGAACACTTTTTATTAGTTGCTGCTTTCATGAAACACAAAACTACATGTAGCTTATATCTGTTATACTTGTTATCAGGCATGGGATGTATTTTGTGAGCACTTAGCTTACTTAGCTTACTTCTGATGAAATGGAAAGCAGAGTTGGTACATTAAGAGTGAAGCAAGAAAATGGCTTTCAGTGTAAGGGTGTTTGAGGTTATCTAGTAGATCCTCTTCATTCAGAAGATACAGAAATTGAGGCTTATTGAGGTGAAGGGATCTCTAAAGATATGTGCTTTTCAATGTTAGAACCAGGACTCTGCTGAGTGAATGAATGAATGTGCTTCCAGAATTTAAAGATGTATCAGGTATACTATCTGACCTTCAGGGCTTCATAAACCACAACCTAAATATATATACACACATTACCATGAGGTGACAATATGATACAATTATGATCAGTGTTCTCTTAAGTACACAGAAAGTGCAGTGGAGAGACCTACATTTTTCTATCATTATTTTGTACTATTTTATCTCAAATACTTAATACTTCATCCATTTTGAAATATTTACTTTTCCCCGTGAATGTCATAGCTTTTCTATTTATGTCCTTGCCCAAACTCTTCCTATAAAAGAATATCATACTATGAGTTTGCTGGGGAATAAATGCTTCCTCTTCTACAATGCCATCCTCAATCTATCCCCACAGAAAAGCTGGGACAAAGAAATGCATGATCTCTCCAAATCATTTATTAATTGGCTTTCTTTTGTGAATGAGAGATATAGGTAAATATAATACATGGTGCAATATATCCACTAAGAAACAAAACATTTGTCAATTATATCTTATTTCTACATAGTACTTCATAGTATATAACAGTGAAAAAAAAGATGATTGGGAAATAAGTAAAAGAAGAAGGTTAACAGAAAGGAAGTCATTTTAAAAGAAGTTACATTTATCAAAATATGCTACATTTTCACAGATATGGTAGTTATCCAGTTCAATTCTTTATAAGCATTAGTTGAATATGTATTAAATATCAAGACACACATGTTAGGCCCTGGAATGAGAGATACAAGGCCTTCTGAAAAGAGTTTCCACAAGACCAGGAGTTTTCATAAGATTGGTAATGGGATAGTATTAAAGATCAAGAGATCAAGATAATTTTCTCAAGAAAACATTAAGGTAAATTCTATATTTACCTTAGCTTTAAGAAATAATTTGATAGGAAATAGAGTCTGCTAAAACAATATTTGGACACTGATTTGTCTTGACTCCTAAATCTGAATCCTAAAAATTTTCTCCATTAATGCATACGAGATATTTGTAGCTCTCTTTTAAAAGTGGAGAGTTAATGACTATCCTTTAAAAATATTAAAAGAAAAAGTAAGGTAAACATAAATATCATTAAAATAAGTATGTTTTAAATATACAAGTTTAATACCTACCAAAATAGCATACTGAAATAATCATAGATTTTTCAAATGAACTTAAAACAGTTTTTATTCTTTAATATCTAAAGGGTACTTACAGTTAAAAATATTTTAAATTAATAAAGTAATATAGCAAATATAACCATGTGGAGTGGTAGACACTGTTCAGAATAAAAGCTTTCAATTTTAATAAATGTCATTATACACAAATTCAAATATCTACTATAGGGCTTTATATAAAACTGCATTATGTATTTGTTATACCATATTCCTTTCTTCAAAAAAAGTTCATGAGAATCAATTCCGTGTTTTGAAGAGACTCCCACTAGACAGAAAAGTGATGTATTGAAATTGAAGTAGTTTTCAATTTAAGTAAAATAAATTGAAGACACATCTTGTTTAAAAAAAATCTGAAACCAAGTAATATAAAGTAGGCTAAAGTCTCAAAGTTTCATTGGTAGAAACACTGGTAATCAGACAAGGGCTCCCTAGATGATGGAACTGTTTTACTTGAAATGAATGAAGAGATCAATGTAACAATTTTAAGTTTCATGTATTAAGTAATTGCTTTTTTTCAGTATGAACATTTGATTTGTGTCATTAATTATTTATAGTAATTTGTCATATAAAATATCTCTGCTTTGAATTGCCATAAATACAATTAACAAAATAATTAAATTTTTTGCATTTGAAAGATAAAGTTAAAATGTATAAAAGACAAACTAAAAGTTTAAAACACACTGTGACTGACGTTAAAAGATAGTTAGCACAAAGTATTAGCAAAACTTATAAGCTATGATGGAATGTAGGTAGACAAAGAGTGTGGAATTAATACTGGTACCAAAATGGTATTACGATGGTTGGATTTTCAAAAATTCTATATAAGAATATATTCCAGGGATTTAAGATCCATAGCTTTATTCCTAGAAGATATTTGTATGGAAAAGGACTAAAGACAATAACTTTTCTATGCAGAAAATCACACCAACTATTTGGGGATTTGGGGTTTTGAAAAATAATGAATGAGGACAAAATGCTATATCAATAATAAGTACTACAGAAAGGAGGCAGTCATTAACTACTACATTTTGTTCAAATGGACTAAAGGCCAACAATGTGAAAATACACCTGAACTCTGAATCTTTTAACAACGGTCTTATTATTTTTATATGACAACCACTATACTTTGTATAGAACAGTTTTAACATCCTGAATTCAATTTCAATAATAATTTCTAGTCAGAAGACTCAGGAAACCAGAGGGAGTTTAGTGCTAAATCTAAATTAGCATAAGCATTTAACAAACTTCTTAATTTATCACATTTATCACCAAGAGGGGAATTGTCAATTATGCATATACCGAATTATATCATTACAGTGCAGCTTTGGGACAGTTAATCATGAACATTCAGTGATCATGAATAACCAGTGAACATTTGGCAACTGGAGAGCAGTAACGTAAACAAGAAAGGTAATTGCATAAGAACAAGAGAGGCTTCAGAGGAGCTCCCAGGCAGTGATCCGCGCCATCTCTAATGATTAAACCAGAAAAAAATAAATAAATAAAGAGACAGAAGCACATGAACTTCTTTTCAATTCAATTCTTTTCTTTGCTGAAGGTCTCATGGCAGAAGGACTTGCCCACTGATTAGGATATTTTACTTTCTAACCATTGGCATTTATTCCTTTAACAATGGAATGATGACAAATAATTAGTGTACACTATCTCCTAGAAGGCAAACAGTGAATTCTAAATAATGTGTCACCCATACAAGGTAGCTGCACTGTAGTGAGGGTACAATTCCAGCTATGCAATTATTGACAACATGAGATTAACTATTCAAATATTGCAGGCTGACAACATGTTCTATATTAAAGGGGATTAGAGGCTAGAGATCATTATAGCTTTACCTCAGCGACTGTTATAGAATCTGGATACAATGTATGAACCAAATGATTTGCCAACATGAGATAAACCAAAGCATCTTCATCTACTTGCAGTCCAAAATACTCATGATAATCGCCTGAAAAACCTTGACCTAGAGAACATAAAATCAATATAAATGCATTGTTAACATGCGAGTCTTAACTCTACACAAACTTCACTACCAATTAGTATGTCGATATTAGATTTGTTATAGCAAAGTGTAATGAGCCTCGAAATCACATAATGTTATCATCATAAATATATGATTTAAGTTAGAAAAGTATTCCATATCAACAATCCTGCAATTCAATTTTTGTTTTATAAAAGCAAATAAACAAGACACTTTGATTTAAACTTTTACTTTAATTTTAATTGAATTGTATAGCAGAAAAATAAATTGAAATGATAGTGAAAGAAATTCTAAATTTCAAATTTTAGATACATTTTGTGTTAAGCAAAGAAAAGAGTAAAACTAAAGAAAAGCAAACATGAAAACTCTCATAAAATTGAGGCATATTGTTTAGATTATTTTAAATATGCGCTTCAATTTATGCAATAGGGATTGCCTGTGATTACAAAAATAATTTAACATTCTCTAACATCTTTCCACCTTCTCTTCCTCAACTCCTAATTTTGGTCACTTATAGTATATTTCAGTTATTGAGGTATACAATTTATTTTCTATTACTTCAGTTGTTTACACTTATTTTAATTAAGTCAAATTAGTGCTCAATGCCTACATTCCCCTGCTTCCCTATAACTCTAAGTTCTTTATTTTGAATCATTCTTTTTACAGGATTCCATCACTGAAGGATATTTTCAAATGTAATTAGGGAAGTTTTATTCCTTAAGGTTTTTCAAAGCTATACCTCAAAGGCACTTCAACTATCAGATTCCTCAATCACACTTTGTTTCCCTAAGAATTTTATAAGCATTGCTATTGGCAACAGAGTAGTAGAACCCTGCCATTTTTTTCATCCATGCAGGTAAATTCATTTTTCTTCCTGGTTATCATCTAATGAATTTCTTCTTACCACTGAATTTTATGAACTTAAATACCCTGTGTCTTAATGTTAATTGTTTAATCTCATTTTTTTTTTTTCAGGTATGTGTTCTTTTGCAGTCCAGTTTCAGATTTTTTCTCATCATTCAAAGGGGGGAAACTAAGTAACTCAGAATGCTTTCCTTTACCATTTTTACCCATCAAGTCAAAAATTTTACAGCATAGGTCTCTTTGTTTGAATATCTCAGATCAGCCATGACTTCCACAGGGTTAGAAGTCTATCCCATATCCATAGATTTCAGTTCATTTCTCCAATCCCATATTTCCTCGGAAAATTCCTAGCTCTCATCCGAGGGAGGTTCTGCAGGCGCATGCGGATATTTTAATTTAATAGAAAATCTTTCTTGAATTATGCCATGCTTCCCTTTTTCATCCTTTAAATAAGCAACTCTCCAAACTGAAAGATATTAATGAAACCTGCCATGTTTTACAGGTTCAACTTTGTGTGAAGCAACATTTCAAGTGAGGGAACATCTCCAAGACTGTGCTGCAGGTTTTAAAGACAGCACCACATTTTGAATACAGCTTCTTTCCTAGGCAGCCACTTTTCACGATTCACAGTCTCAGGTCCATTTATTTTGGGTTGGTTGTTGCTGGTAAATATTTGACTACTAAAATGTAATTGTTTGACATGTTATCTACTGAAGAATTACATTCTATGGTCCTATTTCTTTATATAGCTTTTAAATTGAAAAACTCTGATCAATGTCTTTATTATAAATTAATTTATAATTTAACTTTAACTGAGAATATTATATATAATACATTATCCATATTTTCTTTAATGTTTAATATGCAGGAACCTATGCATTCACAAACGTTCTTATTTATTATTTTTGTTATTTATCTTCATTGTAAATGCTGTCATGTCCACATTCTGAGGTGCTGCAAGAAAGGTTTCCTTAAAAAACATTTTAGAAGAAAGCTACATGTTAAAAACAGCAATGTTATTAAATACATATATTTAACAGAAAAATCATTCTCTTTTATTTACTTGTAAAATGTATTTATACACAACCTGTTGCCAAAAAAGGACCAGAAGTGACCGGAGGAAATGCATACAATGGAAATGATAAAAATCAAGTCAATAGTAATACTTATTTCAGCTTCTGTAACTGAACCCCAAACCTGGTTGCAATCCACCAGTGAAAAAAATAACATAGAATCATTAGTTATATCTGAATTTGATCAGATTACCTACCCATCCCATGGTGATGATAAAGCATGGATGTAACACCATCAAAACGAAATCCATCAAAGCCATATTCTTCCAACCACCATCTTATGTTTGACAAAAGGAATCTTAAAACTTCCCAGCTAAAATATTAGAGAAATATATAGTTAAGCACAATGGTATGTAAATATTTCCTTAACTGGTATATATTATTTGCTAAGAGTATTAATTAAAATTATAAATCTCTACCTTAAGAATAATGATGTTCAAGAAATATATCCTATAAAAACCAGAACTACTATCGTTTATCTCGTTTGATGAAACTCATTCAAAAAAGAAAATTAGTAAATTTATTTAGCCACAAAATCACTTAACGTGATAAATCACAGAGAAACTGAGGAAATACGTGTAGGTAGGGTCCAAAGCGCAGTGACTCTGTCTTGTCCAGTGTTGTGTTCTCAGCATCCACAAAGTGGTAACTGCACAGTAGTGCATATCACAAAACAACAAAACAATACCCCCCAAACCCAACCTGTTGCTTATCTCTGAATTTTCCACAAGATTTTATATGTAATATAACCATTTTTATATGTAATATGTAATGCATAGTTTCTCCTTTTAGAAAATATAATTCCAGTATCAGTAGAAAAACTGCCTTCCATGTTTGTCAGCTTAAAATATTTCCCCATTCCATTATTTCAAAAAAATACACTTCAGGGTAAAAAGTAAAAGAAAAAAATAAAGACAAAATCAATCACATAATAAGTAGTATTATACTTACTAGACTATTATTTTGTGGGAGTGAAAAAAAAAACAACCTAATTACTAAAATGCACACATTTATAAAGTAAAATGTTTTACAAGTTAAAGTGTCCTACATCCATAAAAGAGGAAAATGTACCAAAGAATTGTTATAACTCAATTAAAAACACCACATGAGACAAGCCAATTTCGGACAATTGAGAACAGGGCACCATCAATTAGTATTTTCTTTAGGCACACAGTTATGCTTGAGTTCTCTATCTTATTATAACTGTGGTTTTAAGACTTTAATACCTCATTTAGTTTAATGACAAAACAGTAATAGTGTACACAAATGCTTAACCCAGTTGAAATTTAAGTATTTTTTTTAAACCTTCCATATATGAAACAGCAACCTGACACCAGTGCACATTCAGTCATCACAATCAGTTTCAGAATTGTAAGTCTAAACTTTGGGGAAAGATGAGTATCGTTGGTAACTAACTGTTTTATAAAAGTTGCTTTAAGTTTAAAAAACTGAAAGTTAAAAAAAAAAAAGAAATGAAAAACAGAAACCCGAACAATCCAATAGTGATGAAAGGGAGCATGGAAGTCCTAGATTGTTATATCCAAACTACTATGAAAGTGGAATTTCTTAAGTTTCTATTATTGAATATTCACTTAGGGTTTAAGAAAAAATTCTGTTTAACAACAACCAAAAAAAGGAATAAAAACAAAGAGGTATTATACAAATTAACAAGATCAAAAATAATTATTTTGTACAGAAATTTCTAATAATGCATTTTTAATTAATAACCCTTATTTTTTAGAGCAATTTTAGGCTCTCAGCAAAGCTAAAAGGAATCTGTAAAACAAAATAAATGAATAAACTGAAATAGGTTCACAGAAGTTGACGGTCGCCAGATCAGAGAGCATTTGGAGGACTGGGTGAAAAAGGTAAGGGGATCAAGAAGTAAAAACTAACAGTTACAAAATAGTCACAAGGATGTGAAGTGCAGCATAAGTAATAGAGTCAATAATATTGCAGTAACAGTAAATATTCCATCTATGGGGACAGGGTAGGACTAGACTTCGGGAGAAATCCCTTCATAAGTTACATAAATGTCTAACTACTACATTATAGCTGAAAGTAAAATAATATTAAATGTCAAAAGTAATTTAAAAAATTAAAAACAATTACGAATATCATAGAAGGCATTTAAAGCCTATCCTTGAAGTCCACGGGGCAGCTTACTTGCCAAACAATTGAAGGAGTTAGATGTTGACTTTCAGAAGGTAATGTCAAATATATATGTACCTTAGTGGCCAGCATAAATGTGTATATAATAACTATTTTAGTTATTAGTGTTATATCTTAAACTAATCAACAAATAAGTTAGAAGCTAACACCATATTGTCTATGCTGCCTACAGTCTATTGATTAGCTTACTCACATGTTTTTATGAGGCAAGAGTAAACCCCTAATATCAAGAGTAAATCCCTAACAGCCAGAAAAATATAATGAAATGCAGCTGACTTTGCTGTGAATCAGAAACTACTAAAAATGTTTAAATCACAGGTGTCTGATACAGAAACTGAATACATTGATGAATAATATATATATTTAAGCATTTCTGGTAATCAAAATAATCAGTACTCTAATTAGTTTAGATGTCTGAAACATTCAACCTGTAATCAAGTAATGAGAATTTATTAAGGGAATTTTGTCACACACAGATAATTCCAATTTTAAGGTTTTCAGAATACTATCTCTAAAACCAAAAACTGATGACTGTCTCAATTTCTGCCAATATGCTTCATAATGAAACAAAACAACCAAATTTTCTGGCAAGTAAGTATAATCAGATACAGAAACATTTATTAGGTGAAATTATCATTTGTAGTTCAAACCTATTTAATGTTGTATTTATTTGTGGTCCTTAATGACTCCTGGGATTTTCAAAATAAGCACCTTAGTCCATTGCATCTACTAATATTGTGTACTAATAAAGAATGGCATTATTAAATAGTGGCTAAATATAACAAATATAAAGAAAAATTATATATTCCTCTTAGCTAGTCAACAGTCATTTAAGAATGGCTACTAAATGGTACATCATAAAACCATGAAGAAAAAAGCACACATTTTGACCTGTTTCAACTGATTGACCTGGAGCAAAGAGTCTTAGACATTTTCTTTTATGAGAGAGGTATTGCATGTCAAAATGCTATTTTAAAATAATAGAATTTTAAATTGTAATAAAAATAACATTTTTGAAGACATTCTAAAATGTCACTACTGAAAAGCAAGTAATATCTAACTACCTACTCTATTTTTAAAAACTAAAAAGAACTCATCTATTTAATTATAATTAACCAATAAAGAAAAAATGTTACATTTTTGCTCATACTTTTCAATAGATATCATACTTTGTTAACAGAAATTGACTAAGAGAAAAACTCAAAATAATCAAAATGTGATTATTTGTATCTGATACTATATAGTAGTATCATCAATAATAAAATGTATCTTGGATTTTAGACACAGAATTAATTTGAAATAAAATTACGTAGCAAGCAGCATAAAGTCTAGTGAGACAAACTGTTAATTCAACTACTAAATATCTGTAATTATACAAACTTCAGAATGTAGGTAGCTATTATAAAATTATTTTTAAGTTTTCTTTTCAATGTTACATGACTTTCTAAATTTTCACCTATGCAACTTTACTTTATATAAATTAATTTTTGTTTAATTATATCCTCAGAGCCCTTGTTATCTATACTCATTATTAAAATGAATACTTTCACTAAAGGCTTAATTTGTACTTAGATTATTAAATACTGTATTAAAATTACCTCTACTTGTATTATCTATGTCTTTTGGGGTATCTTCTAGAAAATAAGTAGGAAAGAATAGCATATTGTATCTTTTTTCTTTTTTCTCCCTTTTTGTATTGTTGCTCCATCACAATTGTCCCAATGTCCCCCCATTGCTCTCCGCTGCCCTGCCCACCCCCACTCCCACAGTCAATTTTCACCCTGTTGCCATGTCCATGGGTCATTTGTACCTGTTTGTCGATTAGACCCTTCCCCATCTTTCCCCCTTATCTCCCTTTCCCCTCCCCTTGGGTCAGTCAGTCTGTTCCTTTACATGCTAAATGCTTCCAATTACACTTTTACTTAGAAAAAATACTGCAGGTCCTCAAGTAATATTGTTTCCTTCAGTGTCATTTCTTTACAACATTAATGAAGAAAAAATTGATTTCTGGCCAGGGTCACTGTCTGAGTGGAGTTTGCATGTTACCCCATGTCTGCTTGGGTTTTCTCTGGGAATTCTCATTTCCTCACATGTCCCATTCTGAGCACCTGCGGTGAATCAGCAGGTCCACGTGGTCCTATCTGAGTGAGTGTGAGTGTGAGTGTGGGTGGGTGTGAGAGTCCCTGTGGCAGGTGAGCGTCCTCCAGGGCAGGTTCCCATTGTGTAGCCTGAGCTGCAGGGATAGGCTACTGCCACCCATGGCCTTGAACTAATAAGCATGTTGAAAAATAATCTCTTATTTGTTTTTATTAATCTTTCCTAAATATATAAATGACTCAGATTTACTTCCATGTTTAATATTAAAAGTGTTTTTGGGTCTTTCTGTAGAAGTTTGGTGATGTTTTCGTACCCAGAAATATGTTGTAGAAACTTAACTCTTTATATCAATTAACCTGTAGTAAAGTTGGTTTAGTTATATGCTATCTTATTTCAAGTTGCAGTTTCCAAGAACCTCTGTATGACATAAAGTAAGGACTCACTGTACTCAACTTGAGAAATTTTAAAGTCTCTTTTTTCTCTAATTTAATCTCCATTCTTGAGAAGCTTGGTTACCTGCTGAAGTAGATATGAAAAAGGCAAAGTTGGAGGAGAATGTGTTTGTACCTGTGCATGTGTGTGTAAACAGAATGAGACCAATATGAAAATGAAAGTTTTTGGTCTGATATAAAAGACAAATCTAAAGCAACACATAACTCAGTCAATCTGATAATGATTATCTAAGTGATTAAGAAATTAAAATTTTTTCATGTAGTTTGCTTTTGAATAGGTTCATATTTCTCTGCTATCTCACAAAGATTGTTATCAAAGGTGATTTTTCAAAGCATTAATGCTTATCAACGATGCATCTTTTTCAAAGTATAATTCAAAAAGCTGCACAGCACAGCCCAAGTACCAGAAAGCAAAAACTCAAGCTAGGTCCATACCCTGTAATAAAACACAGGTGGGATATTGTATGAAATTATTATGTATATCATCTGAATAAGGCATCGCTCTTCTCCAGAATTAATCACTATAGGTTAGCCAATTACAAAAAAAGTACATATAGACATAGGTATACAGATAAACACACATTCCTGTTTTTCAAACAACACTGAAACCCCTAGCTTACCTACAGAGTGAAGCTAATTATTGCAGCAGATCAAAACACTGACAATGACTTGAATATAAAAAGATAAACATCATTGAAAAATATTAAACCATAATTGGTAATCAGCTTTTAAAAGCTTGTTTTAACAGTAAAAGTTTAGAAACATTATCCATTCATACACTTTTCCTTTTCCTTATACTTTTCATTTTTTCGCTCCTCATAGATTTGTTCGTAACAGATTAACTATGATATTTACATAAGCTATTATAATACTTCAATTTTGGATGACGCATTCTTGAACTTGATAGCTCCCGATTATCTTATTAAAATTTATAATTAGGTATGCAATATTTATTTACTTATATTTAACTAGCTTCATTTCAACAGATGACTTGAGGCAACTTATTGATGAATATACCTACAGAGTATTAAAAGTAAATTAGGAAAATACAGGCGAAGAATAAAGTTCTTGCAGACATACAAGTGAAAGCATCTGAGAATTTTATTTTCCAGTCCAAGATAATTATAACTTTATAAACTATATTGACTACAGAAGTATGTCCCTTGATTATCACCCCCAAGTAATGAATATTTCAGGGCAACATTCAAGGAACATGTTGGTTTAGAACACTGAGAAAGTTGTTTTTTAACAAGTAACAATGTACTCAGAGACCCAAGATGGATAATCACTGCAGAGAGGAGATGAACTGGGGAAAACTCTCATGTAGGGATAGAGGGAGGGCAGGTTGAAAATAAGAGAGGCACCTAGTTTCTTGTGATATGGTCTGTTTGTGGGGAAGGGAGAGCAAGCATGTGCTCATATGTGTGTGTTCTGCAGTGGGATATTAAGGGAATTAGTATAGAGGCTGCTATTAATCATATTTAAATTTCAACATCACTAAATTTGCTAAATAATGTACAGCTCTCTAATGTATATGTGTGCACATTCCCACAAAGGGAGCTAGCTTTTAGTGGGCTAACTGGAGTAGAATAGTAGGGAGAAATGTGATATATACAAAAGAAAAAGGAATTCAAATTCAGTGAGTTCTTACAGGCGACCAGGCTCTACATGTTATATAGTTTTCAGTTAACAAGGCTATGATATCCAGTATGGTTTATGATTTGGGAGACTGAGATTTAGAAAAGATAAATAAACTGCTAAGGGTCACCCTGGTAATAGGTACAGGTGGGATTCATCCTTTTGAATCTGAATTCTCAATTCTTAAGTATAATTTCATACCACCACATTCAGCATGACTATTTAAAAATTAATTCTTTTGTGGTTTTTTTTTTTTTTTTTTTTTGCAATTTTATTAGTATTCCAGTATTTTAAAACCACATTCAGCCCTGGTCAGGTGGCTTAGTTGGTTGGAGCACTGTCCTGTACACTAAAAGTTTGCTGGTTCAATTCCCAGTCAGAGCACATAACCTAGATTGCGGGTTCCTTCCCTGGTCAGCGAGCATAGGGGAACTAGCTGGTTAATGCTACTCTCCCACATTTCCCTTTCTCTCTCTATCTCAAAAACAAACAAACAAACAAACAAAAAAAAAACCCCAAAAAACAAAACAAAAAAAAACAAACCCTCATGTGAGGATAAAAAATAAAAATAAAATCACATTAACTCCCACATATCCACAGCTCTAATATGTGGTCATCTTAGTTGTATGAACTTAGCCAAGGGCTTCAACTTCTCTAAGCCTGAGTTGTGTTCACTGTAAAATGGAAGACAGTTTCAACACCCTCCTAAAAGGTAGTTAAACGGGGTAATGTGGTTAATAGCATTTAATACAGTAGAGGATAAATTAAGAGGAGCTCCTATTGGCTCCTGTTAGTCAATAAATAGATTTGAAATATATTTGTAAACATAAATTAACTACAAATTGAAATAGACCAATATGTTCTAAAAATATATATATTTTAATTTCCTCATATATTTTATTTTTAATCATTTTTATTGTTATTCTAATACAGTTGTCCCAATTTTTTATATTAAAAATAAATCTTCATAAAGATAAGCATGTTGTAGCTAACACAAAAACAAAATAAGCCTTTAAAAAACTCTGTATTTATTTTTTCTGGAGCAGTGTGATATTTACGTATTGGGGTACTGAACATATATTGACTGCCTGCTTTGTGCTAAGCATAATCCTAGGTGCTGGGATATAGTGATGAGTAAGAAATGCACAATATCCTTTTTCATTTAGTTCATTGTCTAATGGGAGTGACAGCTGTCTTAAAATAATAATACAAGCATGTTTAATTACTGTAGTAATTAATGATTCAAAGAAAAATATGGTGGTATGACACTGTATTGAGAGAGGACCTGATAATCTAGTCTAGGCTTTTCATAAAGTGACATTGAAGGCTGAGGTCTACAGGATCGATGGGGCACTGTATTGCCCATTCACATTTATGGGAAAGAAATCACTTTATATGAGTTCAGAAAAGTTGCCAATGCACATCTGGCAAGGATGTCAAAAAACTATTCCAGCCAATTTTCCAAAATTCAGTATAAACGCATAATCTTTTTGTCCCTTACTCAGTATGTTACCCGATTTTTTAAAAGAGTATATTAGATTTCTGTTCTCATTTCATGTAATTTCATAAACTTTTTATTAAAGTGAAAGATTAATTCAAGATAATCTTTTTTTCTGAGTTTCAGGACGCAGACTCCATAATTTGAATCATTTCACTATACATAAACAGAATCCAGGCCTAAGGTTCATACTATGTTTTAGGCAAACTAGAAGTCCAGATAACCTGGAAAAATCATGCTCTCAAATCAAACCAAAACCATCAACCTGCTCCTGTGACAGAATCAAATATAAGAACTGTCATTCCTCTCCTACCCAAACACCACCCATTCAGACACTTCACAGTCTTCTTGGCAATTCTTTGTTAGTTCTACATGAAAAAAAAAACAAAACAACAACAACAACAAAAAAAAAAAAACAGAAGAAAAACTGGTTTATGCAAATAAATGCAGTCTTCTAAACTTAGCAATAGATGTCAATGTGGTAGGAATGATGCCCCACTTCTTTTTAAAATTAATTTTAAACAAATTGACTTGAACTGGATTAATAAGGTACAGAACAAGCTAAAAACCTCAAATAATAATAAAATAAAATTTATTTTTAAGTCCAATATTAACTCTGAAGCAATTTTAAGAAAACAAGTTAAATTAATTACATATATTACTTAAGCAATTTCATTTTAAGAGTTACTAAAATAGGAAGCAGAAATTAAAAACACAACTTTTTACTTCACTGGAATAAGTGTAACTTAGTGATTATGATATTTTGGACACGTACAGAAGTAGCTCTGTGACGTATGACACAGGATTTTAGAAAAAAAATTTACAAAGAAAAGTAAGAAATTATTTAGTTGGAACACTAAAAAAAAAAAGATTATCTTCTTCCTTTCTCCCTACACTTTATAATCCCTGTTTAAGGGAACTTTTATAACATGAGTACCACTATGAAAAATAAAATCATTAAACTCTTCACTAAATATATTTCCTTATAAATACATGAAACTGCTAATTAGAAGTTATAACACATGTGGGCATTCAAGCAAACATATACCCTAATGGAGAAAAAAAATTATATGTCTGGCCTCTAGTTAGAGTAAGTTCAAATCAGCCTGTATATATAGCTTACATTGGAATAAAAATGCTTATGTTTAAATATTAAAAATTTCCCCAAATGTTATATAAGTCTCTGGTGATGACAACAAAAGAGAGAAACCACAAAAACATCAGTATCCTTAAGGAATCATCAGCTTCTTTTTGTTTGCTCCAGTTATAAATTTTGCATTTGCACATTGCTGCCTAGATTTTCAAAAGGTTCTGCAATGATTAATTTAACAATCTACCCATGTTGCTGTAATATAGCCAAGAACTTTTACATGTATAATTTATAACATCCATATCAGGGACAGATTAGTAGGCAAAATAGAACTTCCAACATCCGGGAGTGTTATTAATACAGAAATAAAGTAAGTCACCAAAATATGACTACTTATAAACAGACTTCTAAGCTTGGGTGCTTTATCACAAAAGATTCGCATAAACAATGATGCCTCTTCATGAGAATCGATTGCACCTGATGATTTGGAAGTAAAACAAATTTTCAAAAATTCTAGTAATTGCAAATATATCTGAATACTTATTAAATACTGGATCTTATACAAAGTGCTTTATATGAATTATTTCATGGAGTTCCCCACAACCCTCAGGAATATACACTATAGCAGGTTTCAGCAAACTTTTTTTTTTTTTTTTTAAGTCAGATACAAACATTTTGGGCCTTGCAGGCACATCCGCTCTCAGTTTATGTCACAATGACTCAACACTGCTCTTATTGGGTAGAAGAAGTCACAGGAAATAAGTAAGAAAATGTGTGTGGCTGCATTTCAACAAAACTTTAACAAAACAGGCAGCAGATTTGGATAAATTTGGCCATTTTGCTCTTGCAATTAAAATTCACGTTTTACTAGTACTGGTAATGTAACGTTCCCATGGCCACACAGCTGACCGGTGTTGAACTCTGAGTTTGAAATCAGGTCTCTAACTGCAGAATCAAAGCAAAGGACTACTATGCATATCTGCCCCTTGACAGCTATTTAAATGGCTATTTAAGAATAAAGTAAACACAGACGTTCTAAAGTCTAAGGCAAATTGGTATGTTTGTGACAGATTAGATTAAGTAATAGACTAAAAAGTAATAGACTAAAAAGTAATAGACTAAAAAGAATGTTCCACTTGCAATGGATATAAGCCTGGGAAATAAAAATTTATGCTCCTCAGAATATCAGGATATCTAATGAAAAGTTTGAAGAGAATCTAGCCTATGTTTACCAAATAAACTTTTTTTAAAAAAGATACAAAATTATTTGAAAGTTTAATGATATGTTTTAGGATTCTTTTTCATATGCAATGACATAGGATAAATTCTGAAAACCACTCACCTGGAATTTCATATGTATAGACTGACAATGCCCGAGCACTTTGAAAACGTACAGTGGGCAGCCAGGTTGAAAATAATAATCTATACTCAGCACAAAATCTTGCCCAGTCAGAGAGACGTGCCCTGTTAAATAAAGCCCCACCTCATTCAGAATAAAATCCAGTCTACAGTCCACAAAGCATGATATGATCTGCCACCAGTTTAACATTACAACTTTCTCCTCTCAATGGAGCAACAGGAATAGAGGTCTTTTTTCTCTTCAAGCACAATCAAGCTCCTTTCAGCCATAGGGGCTTTACACATCTCCCTGGAGTTCTCTACCCACTAGTGCAAATGTCAAGCACATTTCACTAAAACATGATGCATGGGAAACCATCTGTGCACAACATTACTCTACCAACCACATCATCCTCATTTGTATTTGCTTACCACTTACGTAACACTGATCTTTTTATATCTCATTATTTATTTTTTCTTCTTTACTATCTGCATAGCTATTATATATATAATAGTGTTACATATGTAACGCTATACAAGTTTTTTATTGAATTATTATTCTTTTCCAACATAATAAATCCTTGCTTCTGGATATAGTTACCACGTTTGTTTCATTGCTGCTGTGTCCCCTGAGCCTAGCCCAATACCTGGCACTTAGAGGCCACATAATAAACATACATAAAATAAAGGAATAAATGAAACAGATGAGAGGAAGCACAGACTTAAAATTCAGAGCTCTCAGTCTATTGCTCTGCACATTGCACATGTCGCCCCTGGTTATTTAATCTACTATGCCGAACCATGCACAAAAAAGGTGGGGGGAGTATCTAGGACTCACAGAAATTAAAAAGGCATTTAAATTCACAGAGAGTTATGTTTATTCAAAAGAGAAAAATAAATTAAGTTGCCCTGGATACCTGTTGCTGTCTAAAACTGAGAGTAAAAAACAAACAAACCAACCAACAACCATCATTTGCCTCTGCAAAATACAAAGGTTGTCAAGGAATATGTATAATGGACACATGGATAAAGCCAAAGAGGGTAGGATTGAGGGTGGGAGGGGGGGATGGCTGGGGTGGAAGGAACTGGTGCAGGGAAAATGGAGACACCTATACTTGAACAACAATAAAAAAATACTGATTAAAAAATGGTTATACCTACTGCTGCCTTATTTTGTCTTACTTACAATTTTAATTATTTGATCTTTATGTATTTTGATTCTTAATTTTTGCATGTTATCATTGTCTATATAATTTTTAAATTTAATCTTCATTGTATTTTTCCCATTAACATTCAGCCCTATTATACTTCCCTCTCCTCCAGCAATCACCCCTCTGTTGTCCTGTCCATGATCCTATTTCCTCTGTCTCTCTGTCCCATACCTCCCACACCCCCTAGGCAGTCATCCTGCTCTCCATCTATGAGTCTGTCTCCATTTTCCATGATAGTTCCGTTTGTATGTTAGATTCCACACATGAGTGAAATCATAGGGTATTTCTCTTCCTCTGACTGGCTTATCAAACTTTAAAAAATGTTCTCAAAGTCCATCCATACTGTTGCAAAGGGTAAAATTTTTTTCTTTTTATGGCTGAGTGGTATCCCATTATGCAAATGTCCTATATTTGTTTTATCCACTCATCTACTAATGGACACTTAGGCTGCTTCCATACCTTGGTAATTGTAAATAATGCTGCAATGAACATAGGGGTGCATGTATTCTCTTGAATTAGTGTTTTGGATTCCTTCAGATATATTCCCAGAGTGGGATCGCTGGGACAAAAGTCAGATAAATTTTAATCTTTTGAGGTTATCTCCCTACTGCTTTCCACAGAGGCCTCACTAGTCTGCATTCCCACCACAGTGCAAAAGGGTTCCCCTTTCTTCACACCGCTGCCAGCACTTGTTTATTGATTTATTGATAATAGCCATTCTGATAGATGTGAGACGATATCTCATTGTCATTTTAATTTGCATTTCTCTGCTGATGAGTGACCTTGAGCATCTTTCCATATGTCAATTTGCCATCTGTATGTCCACTTTAGCGAAGTGTCTATTTGGGCCCTTTGCCAATTTTTTAATTGGGTTGCTTATCTTTGATCCATTTTGAATTTATTCTTGTGTGTGGTGTAAGAAAGTGGTTCAGTTTCATTTTTTCCCAAGTATCTATCCAGTTTTCCCAACACCATTTATTGAATAGAGTACGTTTGGCCATTGTATGCACTTTCTTGCTCTGTCACTATTGATTATAAAGGTGTGGATTTATTTCTGGGCTCTCTATTCTGTGCCATTGATTTATTCTGTGCCACTGATCTGTGTGTCTGCTTTTATGCCAGTAGAATACTGTTTTGATTAGTTTGGCCTTAAAGTATAGTTTGAAACAAGGTACTGTGACTCCTTCAACTTTGTTCTTCTTTCTCAGGATTGCTATTATTATGTGGGGCCTTTTTGGTTCCATACAAATTTTTGGAATATTTGATCCAGTCCTGTGAAATACATCATTTGAATCTTTTTTTCATAAAATATTTTTCTTTTTATTTTATTGTTGTTCAAGTACAGTTGTCCGTCTTTTCCCCCCACCTACCCTCTCCCCACCCCAGCCATCTCAACAGGAATTGGGTTCAATCTACAGACTGCTTTGGGTAGTATGGACATATTAATGGTGTAATTTTTCCTATCCATGAACACAGCATGTATTTCCACTATTTGTGTCTTTTTTTTCTTCAGTGTTTTATAATTTCCAGAGTAAAGGACTTTTACATCCTTGGTTAGGTTTATTCCAAGGTATGCTATTCTTTTTGTAGCAATTGTGAATGGCATTGTTTTCTTATTTTCCCTTTCTGTTAGTTCCTTATTGGGACATATAAAAATGCAACTGATTTATGGATATTAATTTTGTATCCCACTATACTGCTGAATTCATTTATCAATTCTAGTAGTTTCTTGGTAGTATATTTGGGGTTTTCTATGTATAGTATCATGTTACCTGCAAATAATGACAGTTTTACTTCTTCCTTTCAATTTGGATGCCTTTGATTTCTTCTTTTCTGATTGCTGTGGCTAGGACTTATTGTATTATGTTGAAAAAGAGAAGTAAAAGTGGACATTCCTGTCTTGTTCCCGATCTTAATGGGGAACACTTGTAGTTTTTGCCTGTTGAGCATGATGCTTGCAGTGGGTTTGTCATAGATAGCCTTTATTATTTTTAGGTATGTTTCCTCTATTCCCACTTTGCTGAGAGTTGTAATCATAAATGGATGCTGGATTTACCAAATACTTTTTCTGTATCTATTCATATGATCATGTGTTTTTATCCTTCATTTTGTTTATGTGGTATATCACATTTATTGATTTGCAAGTGTTGTACCAACCTTGTATTCCTGGAATAAATCCCACTTGATCATGGTGTATGATCTTTTCGATGTATTGCTGTATTCGCTTTGCTAATATTTTTTTTTGAGGATTTTAGTGCCTATGTTCTTCAGGGTTATTGGACTATTCTTTCTTTGTGGTCTCTCTTATCTGGTTTTGGAATTAGGATAATACTGGCCTCTTAAAATGAGTTTAGGAGCCTTCCCTCCTCTTGAATCTTAAGAAATATTTTGGGAAGGAGAGGTGTTAGTTCTCAGAATGTTTTCTCAGATTCACCTGTGAAGCCAGTCTGTCCAGGGCCTTTCTTGGGAGGTTTTTTTTTTACTGCTCCAATTTTACTAGGTGTAATCTGTCTATTCATATTCTCTGATTCTTCCTGATTTAGTTTTAGAAGTTTTTTTTTTTTTTTTTTTTTTTTTTTTTTTTTTTAGGAACTTATCCATTTCATCCAGATTGTCCAGTTTTTTGGCATGTAGTTGTTCATAATTTTTCCTACAATCCTTTGTATTTCTTTGGTGTCAGTTGTTATTTCTCCTGTTTCATTCCTGATTTTATTTGAGTCCTTTCTCTTTTTTGCTTGATGAGTTTGGTTAAAGGTTGGTCAATCTTGTTTATCTTTCAAAGAAACAGCTCTTAGATTCATTGATCCTTTGTATCATTTTTGCAGACTCTACTTCCTTTATTTCTGTTCTTATTCTCATTGTTTCCTTCCTTCTACTCACTTTGGGCTTTGTTTGTTGTTCTTTTTCAAGTTCCTTTAAGTGCAAAGTTAGATTGTTTATTTGAATTTTTTCTTGTTTTTTTTTTTTTTTTTTTTTAGATGGGCCTGTAATGCTATGAATTTCCCTTTTAGGATTATTTTCCCAGTGTCCCACAGATTTTAGGTTGTTTTGTCCTCATTTTCTTTTCTTTCAAGGTATCGTTTAGTTTCTTCCTTGATTGCTTTGTTGACCCACTCATTGTTTAATAACATTATTTAGTTTCCACGTCTTTTCATGTTTTTCAGTGTTCTTTAATGATTGCTTTCTAGTTTCATAGCACTGTGGTTAGAAAAGATGCTTGATATGATTTCAGTCTTCTTAAATTTACTGAGACTTGTTTTTGTCCTAACATGTGGTCTATCCTAGAAAATGTTCCATGTACACTTGAAAAGTATGTATATTCTGTTACTTTGGGATGAAATGCTCAGAAGATATCGATGAAAATCATCTGACCTAGTATGTCATTTAAGGCCACTGTCTCTTTGTTGATATTCTGCCTGGAATATTTAAGTCATGTGGGTGTTAAAATCCCCAACTATGGCTGTATTTCTGTCAATCTCTCCCTTTATGTCCACCAAAATTTGCTTCATATACTTAGGCACTCCTATGTTGGGTGCATACGTGTTTACTAAAGTAATATCCTCTTGTTGGATTGGCTCCTTTATCATTATGTGTGGTCTTTTTTTTTTTTTTTTTTTTGTCTATTACTAAAGCCTTGGTTTTAAAGTCTATTTTTGTCATATATAAGTACTGCTACTCCAGCTTTTTTCCCCTTTCCATTTGCATGAAATATCTTTTTCCATCCCTTTATTTTTAGTTTATGTGTATCTTTGAATCTGATATGAGTCTCTGGGAGGCAGCACAGATGTGGGTCTTGTTTTGTTATCCATTCAGCTACCCTATGTCTTCTGGTTGAAGCATTTAAGCCATTTACATTTAAGATGATTATGGATAAATATGTAGTGGCATTTTATTGATAGACTATTCCTTCCTTCCTTCCTTCCTTCCTTCCTTCCTTCCTTCCTTCCTTCCTTCCTTCCTTCCTTCCTTCCTTCTCTTCCTTCCTTTTTTTCTTCTTCTTAGAGCAAACCTTTTAACATTTGTTATGGTATTGGTTTGGTGTTAATAAACTCCTTTAGCTTTTTGATGTGGCAGAAGCTCCTTATTTCTCCTTTGGTTTTCCATGTTATCCTTGTGGGGTAAGTAGGCTTGGTTTTATGTCCTTGCTTTTCATCACCTTGAATATTTAATGCCACTCCTTTTTGGCTTGAAATGTTTCTGTTGAATAATCAGATGACAGTCTAACTGGTGCTCCCGTGCAGGTAACTACCTGCTCTTCTCTTGTGGCTTTTAGGATTCTCTCTTTGTCTTTAAGCCTTGTGTTTTCAATTATGATATGTCTCAGTGTAAGCCTCTTTCAGTTCAACTTGTTTGGAACTCTCTGAGTTTCCTGGACTTGTGTGTCTTTTTCCTTCCCCAGATTAGGTAAATTTTTTGGTCATTATTTCTTCAAATAGGTTCTCAATCCCTTGCTTGCACTCTTCTCCTTCTGGTATTCCCATGAATGCAGATATCATTACGCTTCATATTGTCCAAAATGATTCCTAAACTCTCCTCATTTAAAAAAAAAATTTGTTTCTTTTTGCTCCTCTGCCTAGGTGTTTTTTTCTACCTTGCTTTCCAAATCAGTGATTCAATCTTCTGCTTCACCTATTCTACTGTTTATTTTTTCCAACGTATTATTTATTTGAGATATTGCATTCTTTATTTCTGATTGGTCCTTTTTTATGGTTTCTATGTCTTTTTTTCATGCTATTGAGTATCCTTATAAATTGCTTGCCTCCATTTCATCTAGTTGTTTTTCTGGAGAATTCTCTTTTTCTTTCATTTGGGGTCTGTTTCTTTGTCTTCCCATTTTGGCTGCTTCTTTGTATTTTCCTGCCTTAGCTGTTAAGCTAATCAATGAAATAGCCTTAAGCTGTAATCAGTAGCCTGGCTTAAGCTCCCACAGGGTGGGGAAGTGTAATTCCTGTGGGCAAGGCTATTTATTGCTTTCCCTCAGGCTGATGCCTCCTATAGGGGAGTACTCTGTCTGAGAAATGGTTCCTGCAGTATGGGAATGACTCAGCACATGAAACCTGTTGGCTCCCCCTTCAGTTCTCTCCCCAGAGCCACCAAACCCTGACTCTCTAAAAGCATCTCTTCTCCACTCTGCCCTCTCTCTACAGGAGCCCAGGGTAAGTGACTGCAAACAAAATTTTGTGTATCGGTCTCCTAAGAGGCACTCTACATGTCCAGCCATGTCTCCCTGGGAGATAGAAACCCTGCTGCTTTTCACAGCTGGATGTTATCTGGGAAGCCCAGCTTGGGGTTTAGACCCCACATGTCTCAGGGGGAACCCCTGGCCACTGAAATAGCCTTCCAGAACTTCAGCTGCCACATGTGGGAGCCCATTCAGCCCTGTCACACCTCCTCCACACACCCTACCAGTTTCCTTGTGGTGAAGTGGTTTCTTTTGTTTGTTATGTTTATAAGGCTTCTCTCCAGCCAGTGTTCAGTTGATTACTGAGGATGCTTTCTCTACATGTAGATTTTATTCCAGATTGGTCCCAGGAGGAGGTTAGTGTAGCTTCAACTTACTCCTCTGCCATCTTGGATCTAACCCTGTCTATATAATTTTAGTTGCTAAAATGTTAGTCTGGTTTAAAAATCATTGTATTTATTTGAATTACTCCTCAGAAAGAAAATGCCATCTATTATATAGTTTATAACTATTTATTTTTTTAACTCTTAAATTTCTCAGAACTTCAGCTTTGTTTTCATTAATCTTTTATGTTACACCTTATCATTTCTTATGTTACTTTTGTATTTGTTACCAGTTTAACTTATTGTAGGGTAGCATACAGTATAGATAAACAGGGATCATATATAAAAAGAAACTATATCTTAAGCAATGGAAGTTGTAATCCCATTTATCTAAGTTTTGTACTGGCCTCTCAAGACCCTTAGAACTAAATCTGCTACTTGTACCAAAATTAATTCTTGTTGCTAAAGATAACTAAATTGCATATTTTTAAAATATCAGTATGTCACTATTCATATAACCAACCATCAATGATTTTCTAGTTCAGTGGTCAATTTTCTTTATGACAAACAATACTTTTTACTAAGACAGAATCTGCTACCTAAACTCCATGGTCTCCTTCTCTATAATCACCATAATACCTTTATACAACATGAAAGAAAAGTAAGAGGATGCACTAACTAGTTAAACCTGCTGTGCTTCTTCCACTGAAAATTGTTCTTGAGAGATATTTCATTTAAGAAATATAAAATACACAATGGAATTCTATGCAGCAGAAAGAAAGAAGGAGCTCCTACCCTTTGCAACAGCATGGGTGGAACTGGAGAGCATTAAGCTAAGCGAAATAAGCCAGGCGGTGAATGACAAATACCATATGATCTCACCTCTAACAGGAACCTGATCAACAAAACAAACAAACACATTGCATAAATAGCATAAGCATAATATAACCAAAGACATTGAAATTGAGAACAGGCTGACAGACACCAGAGGGGAGAGGGAAGGGAAATTCAGGGGAAAAGGGGAAGGATTTAGAGCAACAAGTATAAAAGACACATGGACAAAAACTAGGGAGGGTGGAAATGGGAGGGAAGTGGGGAGGGCTGGAGTGGTGGCCGGGATGGGAGTAAAAGACAGAAAACTGTACAAGAGCAACAATTAAAATAAAGGAAAAAAATATAAATTCGCAATTTTGCTTTATTAAATCAGGCATATAGCAAGCTGCTTATTTGGGCTAATCTTTCTCCCTTTCAGAAAAGTGCTCCCAAACTACATTTTCAATATCTTTTTCATCCCATACTAGGTTTGTGACATGTGCTTTTTACACTGTCATGTAGAACTGCCATTTTGAACACTTGCATCTGTATTACTCAGTGACTCCCAAATAATGAAAGACGTAATGGTCAGAATCACAATATATCTCTTAACTTCTGGAGATGATTTCCTCTCACCTTTAGCTGCTGTCAGTTTGCAGATTGGGGAGATGAAGAACAGAAAACTACCATTCACTGAGAATCTATAATTGGTCAAGTGCTTCATCCCTATAAATCATTTCATTTTCTCATTACATTTACAGTAGGGATTATCATCCTCTAATTATAGATGAGGAAACTGAAATGAAATGTTAAGTGATGTTCCAAATCACCTGGGCAGAAAAGTGAAGGATTGAGACACTGGTACAGATTTCTCTGATTCTTCCCCTCCCTCCTCCAATCCTCCAAAACATTGCTCAAGGGCAGAGCTTTAAAGTCAGATTATATTCTCAGACATAGGAAATATACAAATGATTATGGCCCACACATGTTCCCCTGCCTCCCAAATTATTTTTCAACTATATCACAGGAAACTTATGGCCTTGTAGCAATGTGCCACCCCACCAGCCATGTAAGCTTGCCTTTTCTAGAGCCCTTTGCTCACAAATGCTTTGCAAAAGTTTATTAATTGCCATCATAGTATAATTCATTGTTGTTCGCCACTGGCCAATCCTACTTTGAAAATAATTATAACATTAGAATATTTCATTAAAGATGATAGAGATTACAAACATATAAATTGCTCCAAACAGCCTCAAGAGCTCAAATTTGGCACTCGGACCTGTAACTAACATAAAAATGTGATTCAGATCCATTCATAGCCAGTTACATGAGAAATAAATGAGGAAAAAGAGATAAAAAGGGTATAAAAATCAATAAAGATATAAATGTGAGCAGAGAATGGAATAGGCACATAAACAAGGGGAAAGGTCAAGAACATAATGGTTATATACAAAACTTAGTATTGTTCTGAAGTAAAAGTGCTTCTCATCAGAATTTTCTGATTTTTTTTCCAACTATTATTGCTGTCCCATGTTACATGTCTAGTCCATTGGCTTAAAATCTGTCTTCTCTTCTGCTAGAGCAACAGCAGTACTAAGTCCATGTGATGCTTCCACGTCTCTCCATCATCATTCTACATACAATTCCTTGACCTCTGATATAACAAGTTAATGAAAAAAACAATTTCAAAGATCCTTTGTTTTATAAATACTTGTTAGTCTTTGGCAATAATTTATTTTATGAAAAGTGTGTCACTTTTAATGAAGAGAGAAATATCTGGTTGAAGACACATGCATGTTTGTGAATCAAATATCTGTCGTGTTTACAGACCAAAGGCCTAATTTGTTTCTCATAATTCATAAACACTTCCTAAGACCTCTTGAACATTTATGTTCTTAATAAAACAGGACAGAAAAATGATTTTGATAAATTGGGATGGCCTATATATTTCTACTGTGCTTTTAAGAGACAAAAGTTTGAAAGTGGCTCAGCGACCTCTGAAGTGCTGTCATCACGAGGGCTGGCTGAAGAAAAATACAATAGCTCTCTGAAGTTGCAAGCCTCACTGATAACACCTGTGATTGCAGGTGGCTCTTCTTCAAAAGAAGCACACCACTTTCCTCTTCAGTGGTGACCACTGTGTTCCACAGCGGGTCAGAGGTGACCAGGGTATTTTCAAGTTCAGTTTTATAATTCTGAAGAAGTGGATTGTGAATGCTGGTGAGTTCCCAATTTAGCCTGTTAAAAACATAACAGTGGTCTGCTTTCCCTCCTTTAAAATACACTTTCATTCACTAAGTGTAGCGTAAGATTTAATCTACTGACCGTATTTTAAAATCCAATTTAAATTTTTTAAAAATTGATTTTAAGATTTTGACTAGATATATATTAAACCTTAAAAAAAGAGTAATCTCCACAATAATCTTGAAGGAGTTTAAATGAGGTAAAAAGAAAAAAAAAAACATTGTCACTGAAAGAGTGAGATTTTTTTTCCTGTTACCTTGTATGCAAAGTATTTAGAAGTCTAGAAGACAAAAACAGAACGAAAGCTTAGCAGCTAGAAGTATTTGACATAACTGCACTTTTAAGGTGTAAAATAAATACCCTAAACAACAGGATATAATGCACTTTTATAGTGGGCAATGGCTAAGAAATTACTGACTAAAATATAATATGATATAGTCAAGACAAATCTGGTATATTACATTCAGTTCAGAATTCTCCATTTAAGAGAGATATAGGCAAATTTAAGTTTGTTAATGAATAAGCCTCCAAACCATGTTATGTAATAGGAAAAAACAGTTGGAGGAAATGGAAATATATATTCCGAAAATAAAGAGCACCAGGCTATAGTACTAAAAGGCATGCTATGTAGAAAAGTGACCAGATCTGTTTTGTGAGCTTCCAATTTTTAACTCAACATAAAAAAGAATTTTCGAAAGGAGAGACCTGTCCAAATATGGAATGGGCTAACTCATTAAGTCAGTTTTGCACTACTGAAGATATCTAAGGACAAGCAGAACAACAGATGCTGAAGAAAAATTAAACTATGATACTGAGGTCTCTTTAAAGTCTCGAGTCTATGAATTTTCTATAATGAGACACCCCCCAGATTGATAAAGAGAACATCTCAGAGTAAAATAAATGCCAGCATATAATGAACAACATTAGCTAGTGGCAGAAATAAATGTAACTAAGACAGTTTATAATCACTATTTTTTAAAATGAAGATTTAGGGAACATCCAAAGAAAGTCAAGGCAACAAGTATGAATTGTCAAATCCAGAACATACTAAGACAATTTGAGAAAAACCTTAACTAAAATAATGCCTGTTGGAAAGAGCCATGAATAATCTGCATTTTGACTAGTAAAAGCAAACACTATTACTAACCTTAATAATATGTATTAGTCAATACAAATCCAGAAGTAACGGGAAGAAGGAAACACTCGTTGATGAGCCCAAACTTTCCAGTTATCTTAATGTAATACATGTGTTAGGTAGCACTTGTTAGGCAGGAATAGTCCATAATACATTTACTTTACCAGGACTTAATATATCTCCTAAGACCATGGGACTATTACAGTGTAATTCTATGCTCTTTTAAACATCCTTAAAATTACTGATTTTGATTCAGAAACTCTTTGAATAAAACAAAGGTAACTGTTTACTGAACACAGGGTAGAAATAACTTCTAAGGCATATTCTCCATTGAATATTATTAGGTCAGCATTATTTATACCTTTCTCTTATGAATTTAGTGTGACCATGACCCTTTACAGATCATTTTAACCTAGGGGAAAAAGTTCTGAATTCTAAAGATGAAGATGAGCTCTGAACCATAATGATTTTAATTGGCATTGATGTTCCAAATCTTCATGAACAACATATATCCTGATTTGACTAAATTTAAATACAAGTTACTTTAAAAATCTATTTGAATTGTTATTATCTATGTCAATACATATTTTTTAATGCTCAGCCACAGTCATGCTTATTGATTACGGAGAGAGGGGAAGGAAGAAAGGGAGCAGGGAGAGAAACATTGATAAGTTGCTTCCCACAGGTTCCTGACCAAGGACCAAGCCTGCAACCTAGGCATGTGCCCTGACTGAGAATTGAACCTGTGACCTTTTGATTTATGAGATGACACTCCAACCAACTCAGCCACACAATTTAGGTTGAGGTTAATATTTTATCCATGGATTTACAAATGCTCCAACATCATTCATTCTATCTTTCCTCCACTGAAATGCTTTTGTACTTTTGTTGAAAATTCATACAGCATTTGTGCAGTTATAGCCACTAAATCCATGGTGTATACTTTGTTGAAACAGGATGAAGAACCCAGAAATATTTATGTCAATTTATGTTCATCCTTTTACTGATACCACATAGTCTTGATTATTGTTGCCATATAATGCTTTAAAATTGAGGAGACTGATTCCCACAACCATATTTCTCTTTTACAAGAATGTTTTAGATATTCCTAAATTGTGTCGCTTTCCATATAATTTTAGAATATTCTTTTCTATGTCTATATTAAAAAAATCTTGCAGTTTTTTTAAAGAAATTGTTTTAAACTACTTTTTATTTCTAGAGAAATGAGATTTTTACTATGTTGAGTCTTACAATCTATGAGAACAGTATGAACTTTTATTTTTTTATCTTTTTTATTGGTGTTTCATAGTTTTCAGCATATAGTTCTTTATATATTTTGTTAGATTTATACTTAGACATATCTTTTGGTGAGAGATGAAGGGAGGAAGAAAGGAGAAAATAAGAGAGGGAGGGAAAAAGGAAGGATGCGAGTAAGGGCAGAAGGGGGAGCAATTATAAATGGCATATATATTTTTTTAGTTGTAACAATCATGATTACTGCTAGTATGTAGAAATATAATTGATGGATTTTTTAAATGTTTCTTGCATCTTTTAACCTTGCTAACTTCTTAGCTTTTGGAAGGTTTTAATTGTTTGCTTGTAATCTTTGGGATTTTTTGCACAATCACATCATCCACAAATAGGGAAATATTTTATTATTTATTCCAATCTATATCTCCTTTTTGCTTTACTTCACTAGAACTTCAGCTCTATATTAAATAAGAATGGGGAAAGAGATGCCTTTCCCTGGTTCCCAGACTTAGGGAAAAGGTACTTAGTCTTTATCCATTAAGTATAGTGCTATATGTAGGCTTTTAGAAGATGCTTTTAATCAAGTTTAGGAAAGCATCAAGTTTAGGAAGTTCCCTATTTTTATCACTCTGAGCTGTTTAATTATAAATAGGCATTTAATTTTACAAAATATTTTTTTCTGTATCAACTTTTTCTCTTTAGTCTGTTAATATGATGGATGATACAGATTTTAAGTATTGAACAAGCCTCTCGTCTCTGAAATAAACCCCATTTTGTTATGGTGTATAATTCTTTTTATGTGTTGCTACACTGTATTTGCTAATATTTTGCTAAGAATTTTTCTGTCCATATTCATGGAGAATATTGTTCTATATAAGAGTTCTTTCTTCTTCTATTTTCTGGAAAAGATTGTCTAAAATTAGTGTGAATTCTTGAAGTTTCATATAATTATTCATGGAAAACATCTGGGTCTGTAGATTTCTTATTCTGAAAGTTATTCAAATTCCTTAATAGTTACAGGATATTTAAATTATCAATTTCATACAGGATCAGTTGTTATAGAGGTTTTTTAGGAAAGATTTGTTTCATTTAAGTTGTCAAATTTATGAGTATAATGGTGTTCCTCATATCCTCTAATTATCATTTGGGTATCTGCAAAGTGATATAACTTAAAAACTAAAGAAAAGAAGAAAACTTTATTGCATTTACCCATATTTTTACTCTTTCCATTTTATTTCTTTCTCAATGATATTTCATTATTTCTTTTTTTAATAATCTCCTTTCTGTTTAGAGAATTTCCCTTAGCTCTTCTAAGATAGGTATGCTGGCCACAAATTCTCTTAGTTTTCTTTCATCTGAGATTGTCTTAATTTGTCCTTTACTCCTGAAAGGTATTTTCACTGGTTTCTAGTCAATAACCTTGTAATAAATATCTTTATGCACAAAATATTTGTATAATATTTAGCAAGGTATAGCCTTAGATAAAGTGCCTTAAACGGAATAACTCAATGATCATTTTATAGCATTTTTAATATACGTACCAAACAAACTGTTTTCTAAAAGGATTGCAGAGAAGTACATGCCATGTAAAATAGTGGATATAAGTGGGCCATACTCCTAGAAAGAGGATGTATTAGCTGACTTCACAAGACCCTTCCTACTCCATAGTCCATGATTCTAAATAATATCATTGAAGAAGATAAATTACCATGTTAATTTTTTGGACATGACTCTATTATTAATAGTTTAGGGTTCTTCAGAAAAACAGAACCAATAGAGGAAGAAATGTTCCATATCTGCCTTCTGCAAGCTGGAGAACCAGGAAAGCCAGTGGTGTAATTCAATCCAAGGGGATCCAATAACGTAACTTGATCTGAGGCCTAAGGCCTGAGAACCACTGGATGTGAGCCCATGAATCCAAAGGCCCAAGAGCCAGAAACTCTGATGTCCGAGGGTGGAAAAGATGGATGTTTCAGCTCAAAAAGAGAAAAGAAAGAATTTACCGCTCCTTCACTTTTTTGTTGTGTTAGAGTCCTCAATGGATTTGCTGATGCTCACCTGCATTGGTAAGGGCAGAATTCATTACTTAACCTATTGAAATAAATGATAATCTCTTCCATCAAAACTCTCAGAGACAACCAGAAATAATGTTTTTCCAACTATCTGGACATCCCTTAGCTTGTCAAGTTGACACAAAAAATTAATCATCACAATGACAAAGAATAAACTAAATGGTATTGAGAAGTTTCTTTTGCCTTTGATGTTGTCGTCAATCAATACCTATTTTCTCCCTTTCCAGTTCTCATTGGTGATATTGCTTCACTTTTTTTCCCACCGCTCAGGAATTTTATTGGTGGTATATATCCTACACTGAATTTTCCTTTGCATAAAGGGCTTAGAAATGAGTGTAGATCAAGCCACACTTAAACTGTAGAATAAGTCCGTGTGATAGTAAAATTACTTATATACTTAATAGAAAAGTTACAACTAGTGACGGAGAAATTGGTATTCCAGAACTGATCTTTAGTAAACCTTTTAGTTAAATCTACTCATCAGGCACTTTCCGGATTTAAAAAAAAAACTGGTACATTCCCAGAAAGAAACACCTTACGTAATATACTCTTGGAAATCTCTGAACTTGTCTGTGCAATGATTTTCAAAACATGACCCTTTAAGTTATGTTAAAATGATGAAAATATGTAGAAAATTATTATATTTATCATTTTGTCATATATTGCAAGGAAACATAATTTTTATTCATTTTATTTTCAAAAAAGATTTCTTAAGGGTGAAACTATTAATATTGATACTTATGCATTGGTCTCTGTCTTATAAAAATAAGAATGCACATGTTCAGCACCATGACAGAATTTTACCTGTAATATTCATTCTATAGAAAATATATCTTTTATATTATCCACATTTATATAAAATTAAATTGATCTTGCAAATGTATCTATACATATATTAAGAAAATCTATATTTCCACTTAAATTTAGAATAAACAAAATTATTTCAGACTTCTGCTAAATCTACCCATGTAGAAATCAGAATAAAGAGAAATAAACCTGTATGTGACAGATTTTAAATGCACAATTAAAAGATTTCTATTAATTAAGGCTGACAATTGTATTTAAGTGCATTTATCTGTATTTATATTTACAGTTGTTTATAAATGTAAGTAAGCATGACAGTTAATTATATGCTATAATAGAGACCTGACAGACAATGAGATGGCAGATTGGAATGTGAATTGTTCCAACATTTCATAGATGGTTGGTAAGATAAGTACTTCATATAATAATGACTTTATGTGGAGTGGAGAAAAACTATAAAGCAAATAACTGTATACATAATTGTTTGAAACATATCCTCTAGGTTAGAGGCATTCACATTTAAAAATTCTTTAGGGACTTAATTAAAATAGAGTCATTACTTCTCAAAAATATGATCAAGAGATTTAATTTTAGATCCACATGTTTATTTTGACCTTTTTAAATTCACTTTAATGTGGGGAAACAAAATATTTTTATTTTAAACAAAGTTTTCTTTTTACTTTATTTTATTAGGTTTCTTAGAGTAAGACCTTTGCATCATGGGTAAAAGGCATAAAATTAAAATGGCATTACCATTAAGAAAGACAAATTTATAAACAAAATTATTATTATACTTAGGAAAAACTGGACTTCCTACATCAGTTAATATATTAGAATACACACACACACACACATTTGACCACCAAGCTTTTCCAGAGATAGCTGCAAACTGGAAAATACTCTTGTGTTGCCTACTGCTGCTACTTGGAATTCTAAGCACCTAGCGATGTCATTTTTTGTGCTCAAAACCCTTCAGGATACAGAAGAATTCCACCTTCAGTCAGTGGACTAGAAACAGAATACTGTCTGAGAACTGTTTGGGACCTTTGTTTGGTATGGCGTAACTGGCACGTGAAACCCTGTTTCTGGGTTTGGGTCCCATATTTCTGTCTCATATGCTCAAGAAAGTATCAAGCTCTGACATAGTCTGTAAGAGGGAGGCAGCTTCAAGTGCGACAGACTCTACAAAGGACATTCGATCTCCATTTTCACCAGAGATATTAGCATTGCTCTTTTTAGAAAACAACTGTTATAGGCTATGGTTCACCACTGGGTGATTTACATTTGTATGTCACACACCAAATCTGCATTTGTGTAAGCTTACTCCAGCAATACCATGACGAACCTATTTGGTGATAAGCTGATTAAAGAGCAGTCTCCACTTTATCTTCAGGGATATGTCCCAAGACCCTCAGTGAATGCCTGAAACTACAGATGGTACTGAACTGTATGTACACACACACACACACACACACACGAGCAAAAGTAGGTTACAGTTGTGAGTGCATGAAACAGTTTATTCTTATATTATTATTTATTAATTATTGCATTATTTTCCATATGAACAATAGCAAACCTACTTTTGCCCCATCCTGTACAAATACCTCTTAACTTAAAGGAAGTTCCCATGACTTCTCTGGCATATATGAATTGCCAGCAGCACTACTCTTGCACTTCAGGGCCTTTATTAAGTAAAAGAAGAATGACTTGAAAATAAGCACCGCAGTACCACAACAGTCAATCTGATAACCAAGCCAGCTACTAAGTGACTAACACACACGAGTGTACATGGTGCGGCCGCTCTGGACAAAGGGACACTTCACATTCCAGCAGGACTGAGTGGACTATGCAGATTTCATCGTGCTACTCAGAACGACCCACCATTTAAAATGTTATTTCTGGAATTTTCCATGTAATATTTGGGACCACAGTTGACTGTGAGTAACTGAAACCACAGAAAGTGAAACCACAGATAAGGGGGAACTACTGTATGTTCAGAGTGTGCATGATGCATACATTTGAGCTGTACAATCAAGTGTGGATATGGAACAAACCATGAAAGTTATCAGAAACGAAAATTAATTCTTATTATGTTTGCTCCAGGAGCTGTTCTAAAACTTTTACATATTTTTACGTTTTAAATCTCACAACAGCTCCACAAGTTAGATTCCTTTTTAATCACCATTTCAGAGATGAATGTAGGTACTAGAGTATTCAAAATTACATACGTAGCTTGCATTATATATTTTTTGCATAAGCGTTCTATATCTTCCTCAGCAGGGCTGTTGGGTCTCTATTTCACACACTTATTTTATGTGCACTTCACCTGTAATTTCACATCTTCCCCAGTGATCCTACCAGCCACCAGCCCAGAAGCACCAGTGTCCAGAAAGGACCAAGTGTCCAGGAGGGACCACAAGCACCAAGTATCTTACTCACCATCCCTATGACCTGAACATGTCTGCTGTGTTCATCCACTTCATTTTATCACTCAGCTCCCTGCATTTTCTTCTTGCACGGGAGACATTAGATACCTTACTTCTGGAAAAGGACTGGGAAAGGTAACGAGATGGGTAATATTTGATAGCCTTTCAGATGTAACCACATAAGCTAGTAGGTGAGCTCATGATGAGACAATAACAAACTAGAAAAATTTCCCCACAAAACTGAGACAAATAGTTAAACAAACTATTTGCCAGAACAGATGAGCAATTAACAGCCAGTTAATAAATCACAAGACCCTATACTCCCTAACTAAAGATACCAAAGAATAGATGGTTTAAATCAACAGTCAGATAACAAAAATCACCTAGATCCAGACTGATCCAGGATGGAGGAAAAACTGACCAGAGAACCAACCCCAAAGCTCAATACCCCATCATTATAATGAAAATTGACACCACAAGTAGAAGGTGGGATGAGGGGGACAAACACCATGACACCTTCAGAATAAACCATATTCAGAATAAGACCTCCTTCCCAACCAGAAGGTGGAGTCAGAATCTGGTTCCACTGTGGAGAGCAGGACTGTGCACAGTGGCATCAGTCCTGTCAAACAAGACGGGTGCCAGGTAGGCCATGTGTAGAGCATTCGAGCTAGAGTCTGTTTCAAGAAGGAAACTACCTAAGTCATGCCAGACATGGCAAGGTGGAGTGTTCAAAATATCTGCACACGTGACGTGAAGAGATGTATCTGTTCAGGTAGAGTACCCCAGGAAGCCCACCAGAAATTCCCTAATGACTTATCAAGGATCTTAAGACATTTATCTAGAGACTCAGAAGGGTGGAGAACACCACCCTCAAGGGTATATAAGAAGTGGGGACCTCAAACCACTGCTGAGGCAGCTGAGCTCCACACACCAAGATGCTGTTCCACACCCTGCCAATCTCCTGACTCCTGTGCTGCCGGAGGCTCTGCCTCACTGGACTGAGAACTTCGTTTGCTCATCTGCTGACCATGTTCTGTGAGATTCTGCTTTGTGAGATGCTATGTATCCCCCAATTCTCTTGTGTGATGTTATCACTGATTTTTTCTGAGTGATTATTGTTATTAGGTTAGTATGGATTTGGATTGAATCTGCATTAATAAAAGCCAAGTAAATAGCATAGCCACCTATGTCTGCTCCCTGCTACTTCTTGGTGCCAGTGTCACTTACAGCAGGTGTCCCCAACCCCTGGACTGTGGACTGGTACTAGTCTGTGGCCTGTTAGGAACCGGCTGCACAGCTGGAAGCGAGCAAGCAAAGCTTCACTTGCATCACCTCCTGAGCTCTGCCTCCTGTGCTCCCCATCCATGGAAAAATTGCCCTCCACAAAACAGGTCCCTGGTGCCAAAAAGCTTGGGGACCACTGACTCACAGACTGGTGGTCTTATAGGTGTCTGGGTGCTTTCAGTTCTTAGGACCCAGATCAGACAATCTGAGCAGGAATCCAAGGCTGGTTTATAGGGAAGACTATATCGCTAAACATACACTTGCAACAGCCACAAAGCTTGGAGATACCCCAACCCTTGGAAACACGTAAAATCCCCAAAACTAACTGACCACAAGTGCAATTCACTTCTGAGTATGCATTCCACTTGGACACATACTTTTTGCTTCTTTCATAGTGGCACCTGTGCCCTGTCTTTTCCTTTTCACTACTTGAATAAACTTGCTTTGTTCTCACTCCAACTCATCCTTGACATTTTTCCTGGGCAAGTCGACCTAGAGGTCACCTGACACTCAAAAGGTCCCTGACTGTTGCAGGGGCTGCAGAAATGGTCTAGTAACAATGGCAGAAGCTAGAAGGACAAACTGCAGGTCAAGCAAACCCATGCTAGGTTATTATAAGGCAACAATTAATATAACACTTTGTCCAAAAAAACAAATTAAATCCAGGGCAAATGCTATACCAACAAGCGTAAAGGTATGATCTCCCTACTCATAAGCATTGACAACATCAATGGACACACAAAACAGAAAGAAAAGAAGACTATAAAAACTAAGTCTGTCCTTCCCACTGGAGTTAAGCCAGGTACTATTTTTAAAAATTTGTCGCCTGACTCCATTATTGGGAAAGACTGAATAATTTGATTTAGAATAAACATCCTGAGATAAAAACCTATTTCCCCCTCAGAAGAGAGCACTATTAAACATTTTTCTAAGAAATATATCAAATGGTCCCTGATTTAAAAATGCAAAATGAGCAGAATAGTTAATTCAATAACTATTTAATGAAATGCCTTTCACATGGGAAGATTTTAAAAATAATAAATACAAGGATGCTCCACTTATTCCACAATGGAGGGAAACAAAGTAATCCACAGAAATAAAACCTTTCTAGTAAAACTCATTAAAAAATAGTTGACATAACTTTTAGTTCCTAAAACATTTAAAATTTTAACACTTTTAATGGAAATACTTTGAAATTACATTGCACATTTTCCTAGAATCTTGCAAAGAAATTTTTGAACATGACAAAAGTTTTTCTAAGGACTCATGTTCATTATGATCAATTATTATACTATACTGCAGTCTAATGATGCCCAGAGGGACAATTACAGTGTGTGGAACTGTGTGCTGCTGCACTTCAGTGGCCTTACATTGCTGTGCTTTCACTTCTGGTTTCTGACCTTGATGGGTTTTCTCTCTCCACCACTGCTCTCAGCTCTGACTTCTCGGTACTTTTAGATTTTGATATGATCTGTCAGTTCCACAACTGTTCCTAATTTTCTGCTTGCACCAAGAAAAGAGCTTAACGTGCTTTTTAAAAATAGTGTGAGACCACAATGAAGAGAGATCCATAGCCATTATGGGATGTATTTTGGCTCATGAAAAAAATGCTATTACAGGCTGACTAGTTAATCTGCCTACAAGATGACGGTTACAATGATATGGCAATGATGTTGACAATGGCAATTATCATGACTATATGACACTGTAAAAAGTGTGTCACTGAATCTTCACAATCAAAGGAGAGAGGGACAATTAGAATCTTATTTTACAGACAGGGAAATTAAACTTAGAAAGATTAACTAATGTGGGTACAGTTACATGAAAAGTAACCTCAAATTAGTATTTGAGTCCAGATTGATAACCTGAAAACTACAGCTAACTCTCCTACTCATTCTCTACATTACCTCCAAAGTCAGTAACTACATTTATAGTTTTTTAAAGATATTACTTACAATGTAGATACAAGGTTTTAAAAGAAATGAAGGTTACTGAATTTTAACAATGTCAACTTCTTCAGTATACTCACATTTTGCTTTACTGAGCCTGCTCCGAACAGGTGTTCATTTTGTTGATTTGTCTGCTACTTAAAATCAAGGTGTTAACAGAATTCTGGTGATTGACAATATTATACTATCATCACTTTAAGTTGATAAAATTCCCATTGCTATCCCTCTCCCAAATGCATTACAATATGTTGTATTTAAGTTATAAAAGTATCATTGCCCTTATCAGATTTGATTCATTACTTGATTTACTACTTAATTTTGGAAATTCAATAGAGTCTCCTATTCTCACACCCCAAGGCACATCCTGGAGTTCAGAGACAGCCCCAAAATCTCAGGGATTACATTTATCCCACATGCATGTTCCTTTGGTCTGCACAGTGAGTTCAAAATTTCTAATTAGTTACAGATACTTAAAAATGAGGAGATTTTATATAGAATGTGGATTTCTGATTGCTATCCTTTTGGGTAGAATTATCTTTTGTTGCTTTCTTCACTGAACTCAGTTCTAAAGAACAGGCAACTCCACCAAATCAATACTGCAGTGTCATTTTCCTGGCAAGTAAATTTGATACTGACAAGTTTATGAGACAAAGGGAAAAAGAGAGACAGAGTTTGCTTTAAATGAAATGTTTTCTTATAGTAAAAATAATTAACTTTACTTCCACAATTGATACATTCCATCCCATACATTACTTATATATTTGTTATATGTAAATAACAAATAAAACACCGAACAACAAATACAAACAAATATCGATAAAAATATCAATTAAAAATAAATATCTATTTAGAAAGTCACATCGTGATAAATGTAATGAAGAAATATTAGGCAAGGACAGTAGATAGGGAACTGCAGGGCATTACAGTTACTTTATATAGGTAGTAAGAGAAGTAAGTTTAATAATGTATGTAAACTAAAGCACCTATATGCCTCCAAATTGAATGGCCTTTAATAAAAGTTGTCACTTCAATCACCATGATCATCATCTCTTCACAGAGACCAGATGGACACAACTGGACAGACTGCTAGTCAGCCTCATTTGTTATTCTTAACGCAGTACCAAGAACAGAGATTCAGTCTTGGAAAAGTTGGTTGGTATGCTATTTTGTTTCCTAAAGCACTGTGAGAAAATGTTAATTGTAATTGACCCCGAGTTTTACTGATGCTTTCAGCACACAGAATTTGAAAGGCTACAGATACTTTAACCTGAAAGAAGATTAAAATAAATCCTGAGGCTGATAGGTGCCCTTAAAATCAGTGAAGAAAAAAAAAGACTGAAGACTAGGGGTAAAACGAAATAGACATATCTCACCATCACAAACTGCGGGTGGGAAATTATTAGAGAAAAATACGCCTGCCCCTAATTTAATGAATGGGGAAAATGACACTAAAAATGAGTAATTTTTGTATCACTTATTAATAGGCACCCTTCCGAAATTATTTCCTGAAAATAATTGTCCCAATATAATGTGGATTATTTATCTGCAGCATAATGCTAAGGAAATCACTCAGCTAGGAAAGCATGAAATATCTCTTTAACTTCAAAACTGCTAGTCCATATGCTAGAAAACAGACATGCTTAAATAAGTTGTTTTGTTATATACGGATTAAAAAAAGAAAAAAAAACACCTTTTTTTCCATGCTTTACCTGCTTGTTTAAAAAGGTAATAAATAAAGTCCAAATATTATTATAGACTCTAGAAATTTCCACACTTAAATGAATAATCACTGAATAAAAACTTTCAGATCATTGTCACAAGCATTTACCATTGTCATAAGCTAAAGAAGCTGCGTTTACACCAATGCATAACATTTTTAAATGTAAGGTAAATTACCAAGTAGAACTATTCTCTTTACAGTGAGTTTTGATTTGAGAAGGTGAATGTTATAGGTAAATAAGACCTATAGACTGAAGATAATACCAGGAATAAAGTCTGTACAAAGATTGTAAATCCTTACCCCAGTGCCGTGCTCTGCATCAATAGAAACCTTTCAGCTAGGCTGAATAATCCCATAAACCCTGTGAGAGAAGTTATATTTCTGCTATTCAAACTCAAATCCAGACCGATCAGATTGATATATCAACTTTCTTAATCTCTTTTACAAAAGAGAATTAGTCTGTCTGAATTTTGAATCAAACTCTACTTTCTTTAAAGTAGATTTAACCATTTTCTTTAATCAAGCTGAAATTAGGTTCTGGTTTAGACAAGGAAAAAATACTAAAAGGAAAGGAAAAAATACTATAAAAGAAGAAAACAGTAAGACATTTTATGGGACATTACCATTTATTAACAATCTTACTGTCAAAAATTAACATACTAGTGAATAGTCTGTAAGTTATTGTTTGTTTCTAATTATCTGACTACCTTTGGAATAGTCAGCCATTTACTAAATTCATGTTCAAAATTGTCTGTTAATTATCCATAACTTGCTTTTTTAATAAGGAAAATGCTTTATTTTTTAAAAAGGATCACTTGCTTTTTATAAAGCAAGTAGGAGAGATATCAGCCTAAAATAATAATGTATTAATTCAATTAAATAAATTAAATGTTCTGAAATCAATCTAAAGAAATTAAAACATGTTTTCTTTTAGGGTTTTGTGCTACATTTAAATATATTTAAAATATCATCTCCCTAAAGATATGAAATATATAAGATGGTGGCAGAGTAGGTAGAAGCTATACTCAGCCCCTTCCAGGACCAAAATGGAATTACAAGTGAATTATAGAACAATTAGCTTGAATAACCAACTGAAGACTAACTGAAGAGAAGCCTTATAACCAAGGATTTACAAAAGAAGCCACATTGAGACTGGTAGTAACAGCAGAGATGGTAAAAGTACTGGTCCTGCTACCCTGGACAGTGATTGAGGTTCCAGAGGGATATCTCAGCTACAGGCAGGGGGTAGTTCCCCTGAGAAGGGTGGGGTCTAAATGCGATACTGTGCTCCCCAACCCACAGCACCAGAGCCAGGAAAGGGTGCCCACATAACATCTGGCTGTAACAAAAGCACCATTGTTTCTGTACACCAGAGAGAGGCAGGAGTCTGTTAGAGATATAGGCACTCTCTTATAAAACTAACACATAAAATTTAGTTGGTAGCCACTCACCCGGGCCTTCAGCAAAGGGAAGGTAGAGCAAACTAGAGGCATGTGAAGAAAGTGTGGGTTTGTGGCTCTGTGGAGATGGCTGAAGGGAGAGATGGCAGGATTCCTGTGCTGAGTCCCTCTCTCATACCTCAGGAGCCATCTTTCCTGGGTGGAGCACACACCCCTCCTTACGGCATCAGCTGGGGGGGAAGCAATTAGCCCCACTCTCTGGACTCCCTCTTGCCCCATTCTGTGTACACCCTGCTGAGGAGTACACAGAGGCCTCTTTAGTGACTGAGCCTAAAAGGTTGCCGGCATGCACAGGAAAGTGGAGGCATATCTATGGGTGCCTTGGGACTTTTGCTGACCTTCCCCTGGACCCAGTGTTAGTAAAAGCCAGACCTTGGGCACAAGGTCTTGGTGCACACCCTGTCTTTCTAGCACACACCCAGGCCCAGCAGAGGAAGCCATGAACACAACCCTGTAGCTCCAAATAAGATGCAAGGGCCAGTCACAGGTGGTGTGTTATACTGGCTTGCACAAGAGTCTCTCTCAAGAGGCCCAGAATCAGAACACCCAGTGGCCAGTTCAGGCCTCATTGAAGAAGGATGCAAGTAGCTTTAAAGCAGCACATCCAAAGGGAGATCTCGGAAGGCATGAAGCCCTGCTGAGGTGAATTCCGTTTTGTGTGGTCAGCATCTGCACAGCAACTTGCATGACTTAGTAAGCATTGAACCTTACAGTCAGCCAGCCTGAGAGTTGATCCCATGCAGAAATGGGCCAACAGCAATCAATACTCAACTACTGCTCCAACTGGCATGGCTCAGTTGGTTGAACATAGCCCCATGGAGCAAAAGGTCGATAGTTTGATTCCTGGTCAGGACACATGCCTGGTTTGGCCAATTCAGGTAGATGCACGTGTGAGAGGCAACTAATTGATGATATTTCTCCCACATTGATGTTTCTCTTCCTCCTTCCCCCCTTTCTAAAAATAAATTAAATAAAATATTTTTTTTAAAAAAGACTCAATTACAAAAGAAGGGGCCACATAACCCACACAAGGGACATTCCCGAAGCACCCAGTTCAGGTAGTCAAGGAGACTGTACCACTGGACCCCACAAGACATCTACTACATAAGGCCCACCCCACCAACACTTGGAGTCATAGCAGATCTAACTAATACATACTAACAAACCCAAAAAAGGCAGCCAAAATGGGGAAACACAAGGGAATTTATCTGAAGAAACCAAACTAATTCAGAAAGAATATAAGCACCCCTATGTTCACTGTAGCATTATTTACAATAGCCAAAATTTGGAAGCAGCCCAAGTGTCCATCACTAGATGAGTGGATAAAAAAGCTGTGGTGCAATAAACTAGTATTTGGCCACAAAATAGAAGGAAATCTTATCCTTTGTAACAGCATAGATGGAGCTGAAAAGCATTATGCTAAGTGAAATAAGCCAGGCAACAAAAGACAAATGCCATATGACTTCACCTATAAGTGGAACCTAATCAAGAAAACAAACAAATGAGCAAAACAGAACCAGAAAAATGAAAATATGGAACAACTGATAGGGATCAGAGAGGAGGGAAGAGAGGGGGACATCAAGGGAAAGAAGAGGAAGGGTGGTCAAGGAACATGTACAAAGGACACATTAGGGTGGGAATTGACTGTGGGAGCGGGGAGGAGGGAGGGGGATAGCAACAAGGGAAAATGTGTGAAAACTGTAATGGAACAACAAAAAAATAAAATAAATAAAATTAGAGCAAAACAGAGATAGACTCATAGACAAAGAGCAGGCCGAGAGCTGTTGGGGTAGGTGACTGGGTGGGAGTAGATGGAGGGATTGAGGAAAAAAAGAGAAAAAAAAACTCATGGACATGTACAACACTGTGATGAGTGCTGGGGGGAGGAAGGGTTGAGGAGGTAGGGGAGGGTACAGAGGGGATAAATGCTGATGGACAGAGATTTAACTCAAGTTAGTGAACACACAATACAGTGTACAGATAATATACTGTAGAATTGTATACCTGAAACATGTATAATTTTGTTAACCGGTGTTACCCAAATAAATTCAATGAAAAGGAAAAATTAAAAAAATGTAAAAAGACATGACAAACAGTAGATGCTTAATATCTTTATCAAAAAGCAAATCAGTAAATTTATAAATTAATCAGAAAAAAGTTTTTCTTCTTTTAAAAAATCTGTGATGTTAACTTTAATTCAACTAAGCAATTCTAACTCAATGAACTGTAAGCTTTTTTGACTATGTGCCCTATCAGTAAAAACTTTTTAGCACAGTCCTCCATATATGTACTTATTTTAAAATTTTATATACTTATCATTTTAGTCATATATTAATCATACTATAAACTTATACATTCAAATAAACCAGTTTTAAAATAAAGATAAAATAATCAAGATCTGGTTAAAGTTGGATTTATTTTGATAGGTATTTTTAATGTTTGTCCTGGTTGTAGTAGCTCACTAAAATACATCAATATAAATGAATGTCAAGGATCAATGCTGTGACTATCCAATTATAAAACTCTTTTTTCCCCCAACTCCTTCACCATCTATTGTCTTTCATGAAGTTTAGTTTGTATATTTTCATTTTCCCTGAAGCTAGATGATCTTGCCAAGTGACCACAAGATGATTCATTTACATTTATACTAACATTTATATTTATAACCAACGGGCTTAGGATAAACTATAACTGGAACTATTTTTAAAGGTTTGCAAAAACTGCTGCAAGATTCACTGCATGCAAATAAAAGAACTTTTAAGACTGAAATCATTTGTGGAAATAAAATCACAATGATGAACACTTTTTCTTGATATTTTGTCCCAAAAGGTTTCTCCAAACCAAATTTTCTTTCAAAGCAGTTATTTCAAACTTAGTGTTAAAATGTCACTTTAATCCTGAGGGATTAATTTTTTTCAATTTTTATTTCTCCCCAAACTTCCAAGAAGCATATAATCAGAAGTTTCCCAAACATATATATCTAGTCCCGCATCCTAGAACATATGAATCTACTTTTCCACATAATACCAAATTGTTTACAGAGGCAGTTGTCCACATTTACCTATCCTATGCTAATGTCTCTGTGTTACTTTGGTTATTTTTACTGTAGCCAAAAGAGCAATTATTTCACCAGATGGCATACGGCTTTTCATTTTTGCTTCGATGAAAGCACAGAGTAGCATAGGACTTTAAAGTTCTTTGGAAGGATTGAGTAAAAAGGAAAAAGGACTCATGGACAGGGACAAGACTGTGATGATTGCTGAGGGGGAGGTGTATACGGGAACTAAATGGTAATGGGAAAAATACAATAAATATTAAAAATAATAAAATAAAATAATAATTTTAGAGGCTTCTATTCATGTCCAGATTGCTTAGTGTTTAAATATCTTGCTGATCATGAAGGTGTCATACCCTCAGTAACTAATATATCGAGTGTATACTAAGCCTTAGGTTAAAATTCATCATTAAGAACTGATTCTGTCACAGTGTAGTATCATATATAGTATGCTAAAAATTTGTTTAGAATATTAGCACTTATATTCTTGAGAGTTTATCCCAGGAATGCAAGATTGGCTTAATATTCAAATCTGACAAAAGTAATTCACTATATTAACAAACTAAAAAAAGACACACCATACAATAAGAATACCTTAAGATCCAAATTATTCACTCTGAGCAGAAAAAGCTCCCATGAATTTCCTTCTACAGTCTAACTTGTAGAAAAAAGGATGATCAAGAAGCTCCAAACATTACAGTGTCTATACTAGGGGTATTTTATTGGATTTGGTTATGACACTAAAGAAGCAAACTGGACTCACTTCTGTTTCTGAAAGGAGCTCTAATAACTCAAGATAAGATTAGAGTATCTTCCTGCCTAATAGTTGTCATATTATACACACATGGTATCTGATTATACTACTTTTGTACACAAATGTGAAGTTCAAGGAAAAAATGAACATTAGCTCTATTATGTCCTTTGAGATTCAATATCTTATCTTTGAAAGAAATACTCAACAAAGAAAAGGTACTCATTTGAAGCTGTAGTAACAGTTAAGGTAAAATAATTTTTTAAGCTCACCAACTCGGCAGTTGTCATTTTATCAAGTGCACTTACGTAGTGCCCGGTACATATGCAAACCGAATTTAAAACTGAGACCTCTAAATTATATCCATTATTTCTTACTCTAGAAACTTCTGAAACTTAAGGGTGACAGATTTGTCAGAAAGTTCTCTTTACCAAGTAAAGGAAGGACAACCCAATCTCGGTTATGAACTGTCATTAGTAATTTAGCAGAGCTAGAAGGCAGTTCAGCCAAGTAGACAGAAAATTAAAACATGGGCAGCTCCTGATTGAAAATTTATTCATAGCAGGTAATGATATAGCACAATCAGGATCCCTGGTATTACTCAGAATGAGATTTAATTCAGATAACTTTGATGATGGCATTTGAATCAGAGATTATAAATGGTGACAGGTTGTGACATATAGATAGGATGAAGTGAGCACCAGCAACATATCTCTACAGAAGATGATTTCACATAAGATTATTTTTTTCAAATAGGAAATATAATAATTTCAAAAATTATTAGAAGTTTTCATAAAAGAGGCTTAGGTCTTAGGTACACCACGTACCATTTTCATATATACTTTTTAGTGACTATAACATTAATCAACATATCAGAGGTAAGGGTTGGAAAATAACTCATATTTCAAAATATAATATATGCATTGTAGTTTTGGAACTCATCTGGATAAGGAACAAACCTAAAATTATAGGCAGAGTAGGTCTTCTATGGGAAGGGTCACAGTGAAGGCTTGGTTTTCATGCATGAAAGGGGTGTTCATTAGAGGCACTTACATACAATAAATGTTATTTACAAAGAATAATAAGTTTATATTGGATTTCGTGTACCTTTATAGGTTTTCTAATTAACAATTAGTATTACTTTTAAAAGAAAAAAAATTATTTTTTAAAAATGCCTATTTAGGACATAATACTCTACAACAGATGCACAGGTGAGAAAAATAGTATTTCCACATAGACAGGTATTCCAACACATCTCTTTAGAATTTGTGAAGTGGCATATTCAGTGTGTGTGGTCAACTCGTTAGACATGGAGACTTTAAAACATAACCCTAAAATTCTTTCCTGTTCCTTCCATTGAAAGGAGTCCATGTTCCCAATCCCTTGAATCTGTAACAGTTTGACCGACACTTTTTAACAGAAATCATGTGTCAGTTTTCAGATCCAAACCATAAGAAATGGCAGCCTCCATGTCTGTCATTTGAAACCCTCACTTTTGTGAGATACCCAGGTAAGCAGTAGAGTAGGCTACAATAGGAGGAAATGAAGCCTTTTAACCCACAGCCAGTGCTGAGCTTCTAGCTGAGAACCAGCACCAAATGTCAGTCATGTGAGGAAACCATCTTTAAAGTAGATGCTCCACCCCCAAAGAAGTCACTCCAGCTGACACAACATGGAAAAGAGAGCTGTTCTGCCTGAACTATGGCTAAACTATAGATAGAGAAACAAAATAAACAACTGCTATTGTCTGAACTCACTAAATTTTGGTCTGATGTGTTAAGCAGCAATAAATAACCAAAATAGCAGAGTAGGATTTGAATCATGAATGTTGATTATGAAATGACTCCAGCATTATATATGTGTTATAAACAATGAGAACAGAAGAGAATGTAAAAAGCCTGATAAATGTCATCAGGCTAATAATACAAATTTTGTGAATAAAGTTTTCAATAAATTGCATGTAGTATTGAGAAAATAATTCAAAGAACATGAGAAACTTTAGTATTTTATATACTGTAGAATTTAAGTATGTAAGAATTTGTTTAACTTTGGGATATACATTGGCTTTGTAGGATTTTTATCTATAGTATTTAATGATGTTATAACCAATATTATAAACCTATGTAAAAAATACTAATTTTTTAAAAACTGGAAAATTTAGATAGAACATGTAAAATGATAGAAATTCATTTTAAGTGGAACTATAGTTACAGAGGACTAAGTCTATAGGCTATAGCAAAGTCAAAAATAGTAACAATAAAAATAGTAATAAGCTAAAATGATAATATGTGGTGGGATTCCACTCACAGAGCCCCATCCATCTGCCATGGATGAGAATAAGACTACCAAGACATGATCTGCTTGGGGAGTAGAGGTAGACAATCTCTCAAAGGAGAAGGGCCAAGAACCCCTTCCTCAATGGCTTTTATTAGGTTCGTAACACACAGGAATATAGGTAAAACTCATCAATCAATGTCAGGCGGCAAGGATCAAACAATAGATAAAATTTCAAAGAAATCTGGGGGCTTAATCTGAGACAGGGTCTGTCAGCTAAGGGGTTACAAAACTTTGAGAGACAAACTCATTTCCTTCTTGGACCCTTATCATTTAAATGAGAGCACTCTTAGCAAAGCAGATTTCACAGGACTTTAAGAATTCTTTCTTATGACCGATCACCCAGGAAGCCTGACCTAGCCAGCAAAGGGCTGCATTGCCCTCTGTCATAGTTTCAGGCTTAAATGGATTAGGACCAAGAAGCCAAGAGATAAGAAAAACTTCTCCCAGATGGATTGAGGACTCAGGCTATGTCAGGATAGCCAGGGTGCAAGGGTCCATCACCCACTTTTTGCTGCAGTCCCCCGAGTCCTTCCTTGAGGGCCTTCCAAGTAGTTGTGCCTGTCTTAAGTGACCCCTCCCCTGAGGGAATCTTACCCGTCATTGGCTAACCGACTAAGCATTGGGGGCCAGTTATGGATGAAGCAGAAGCAGCACTCCTGCCAGGGAGATAAGCTTTGTCTCCTTAGTGGCTTACAGTCTGAAGGTCATTCACTCAGCCTTAGACATGGTGGGGTTACAACTCCTGAAACCAGGCAGAATGGTTCCCAAAAGTAACATATGTTATTTACCAAAAGTAAGCACCTGAGAAAGATTAATAGTCAATTCAATAACAGAAGAAACCATGGATTAAACAAAAATTATAACTATGTCTTGATTTCTGTAATGAAAATTTTTAAACAATTATGTATAATCCCTTTTCTTTAGAAAATTGACTACTTTAGACTTCAAGAGCTTATGGTACAGAAAATACATTATAATGAATATTTTAATAAAATAAAGAATTTGATACATAAAATTTACTCATTTAATGTATTTCTTTTTAAGATACAGTTCTATAAAAGAATTGTTTTGTAATCAAATTTAAACATTTAATCTATTTCATAAAGCACAGTTCTAGAGGATTGAGTTAACTCATTCATCCAATATAAACTGGAGAGTTCAATTAGTTGCACTTCCTGTTCACAATCAACATATATAAGATTTACTTAATAATGTAATTAGTGGGGTTATATCACAAAATTAGCACAGTTGTGTTCAGTCCTTTTTACTTGTTATAAATGCATACTATAAAAGGCAGTGTTCAAAAAAGTGATCAAAATACAAAATACCTTTACAGAAGGAACGGTTATTAGCTCCCAAACTCTCCTTCTTTTTTAAAATGAAAAACCTGAGAAACAATGATTAATTGATTCATACTAGAGTGAAGCTAGGCCTGGAACCCTGCCACCAGCTTTTGCCTCTTACGTCTTTTCTCATGCATTTATGCTGCTTCATCTGGTGTGAGTGATTCCTGTATGGCTATGAAATACACAGTTGTATGCTATTAAGAAAAGAGTATAGTGAAACAATTTCATCTATATAAAAGTCATCTAATTTGTACTAAAAAATTAGAATTCTTCATTTTATCAAATTATTTGCTTAACCATTTTTCTACACTACTCATTTTCCAGATATGTGAATGTTTTATATTATATAAAATTCATTAAACTCACAAAAATTCACAAATTCATTAAATTCTTTTCAAAATACTTATTATTTTAAAAATCAGTTATACATTACTTTATGCTCTGCTACTTTTAATATGCCTGATAACAATTTTCTTTACATTTCCACTTATGATAAATAACAGGCACAAGTTGAGAGTATTGTGGCTTTTTAATTTTTTTCCCATATCATGCTATTTAGATTTAATCACCTAAAATATACTTCTACTCAGATGGTAAAAGAAATCAGAGATATGTTTAATCTCACCAAACTGTTTTAACACTATTCCTTAGCTTACTATCTGTAAAATAGCTATAAAAATAGTACTTAGCTTACAAGCAAGCAAAATATAACCAGAGAAGAAAGAAAAACATAATACTTACCATGTATAAGTAAAGCTGTCATTCAAAAGAAATAAAATATGTAGTAATATAGCTAAAACATTTGGCGCCATATTTAACACATTGTTTACATACTTATAAATGTTAGTTGTTATTATAGTTATAATTATTTAGCTATAGTCTAAAACATGGTGTTATTATTAAGATGGCAAAACATGAAGTATGATTTTTAAAAATAACCTACTTAAAACAATATGCATTTCTTTATTAAAGGGAGACTTGCTAAGGTTAATGCAACCTGAAAGTCTGTATTTTAAATGGAATATTTTAAACCAAATCGCATATTAAAACCATATTTTAAATGACAAAATATTTATAAAACTAAAATTTAATGCAACTTACCATGAGTACGTGTTATACAAAATAAATTAAATTCTATATGTATGTCAAACATTCTTTATAAAAGTATAAAAACTCATTTTAAGAAATTAAATACCAGTGAGAAGGTACAGATAGAACAAATTTAGTGAAATTCCTAAAAATCAATTTTGAATAAAGAAAACACTTCAACATTTTATGTACCTACCTAGAGTAGGCAAACAATCGACTATCCCAAAGATCATGATTCCCTCTAGGTCCAGAATGAAAATAACAAGAATCCGTCCCATCAAACATATTCAATCCATCCTCTGAATTTTTTGAGGCATGGCTGTGTACCACATCCAAGAGCACAATAATACCCATGGAGTGAGCTGTGTCAACCAGTTCTTTTAGCTCTTCAGGAGTTCCATAACGACTGAAGATAAAGAAAACAGCAAAAACAAGATTACATCATCTTCTCAGGATGGATATCAGTGTCTTAATCATGACCTACTGCACTGCTTAATGTGGCTTTTTCCAATAACTTCAGACTTATGACACTACCACTTGCTCTCCTTATCCTAGCCATCAAGCCTTTTTTCCACTCATTGAACAACATATTCATTGAATGAACACTACTAAAGTTTCATTCATTCGTTTGTTTAACAGATACTTATTAGGCTATCTACCATGCCATAAAATTTTCTATGCTCTGGGGATTCAGCAGTGAACAAAGTAAGTATCACTAGATTTATAAATGTTGCATTCTATTTGGGAAAAACAAATAAATAAGCAAGATATGTGGACTCTCGGCAGTAACTTATCTTTAAAAAATGAAGCAAAACCAATGGTAAGAAGGGCAGGTTTTCTAATTTGAATAAGAGCAGCTAAAAAAGTTTCATGAGGCAATATTTGAGCAAAGGCCTTAAAGAAGTAGGGAGCAAGGCATGTGAATAGTTAATGAGAAGCATGCTCAGAGAGAATGAGCACTGGAGACAGAAATGAGCTTAGGGGCATCTGGACAGTATACAGCAGCTATACTACTGTAGCTGGAGTGGAATGAACAAGAGTTAAGACCACAGGGCCTGCCAAGACCTGTGGTATGGGGTATTATGGACCGATATAAAACCTTTGGCTTTTATTTTGAGAGTCACTAGAAGGTTCTTTGCAAAAGAGTGACATGATTTAACTTTTATTTTTAAATGTTTACTGGGGCCACTGTGCAGAAAGTAGTTCATGTTTATGGAGGCAGAAAAGACTAGGGAAAACATAGGAGGATAAGAGAAAATAGAGTGACCAGTTAAAGAGCTACTGAAATAATGGAGGTAAGATATAACAGCAACTTGGAACGGAGTGGTAGCAGTTGAAGCAGCCAGATGTGGGGCACATTTTGAAGTTACAGATGGCTAAATTTTATGATAGCTAGAGTTAGAGAGAAAGAAAAGAAGAGTCATGTATACCACAAAGGCTTGAACAACTGGAAAATGAGGTTCGCCTTTACAGAACTAGGAGAGATAACTGGAGGAGGAGGATGGAAGATAAAAATCAAGAATTTAATTTGGGATGCGTTAAGTATTACGTAAGATTAGATATCCCAATGTCGAACAGATACCATTTGAAGTTCAGAACAGAGGTCAGAACTAGAGAGTTAAATTTGGGAGTTGGCATAAAAAGTGTATTTAAGCCATAGGAATGTGTGAGACTTAATGAGACCCGAGGTGCTTCGTATGAACAGAGAAGAGAATGAAACCAAGGGCTGAGCACTGGAACACACAATCTTTACTGGTCAGAAAGAGAATAGGAAATAAGAAAGGAATCACAAGAAAGGTGGGAAAAACAACAGGGGGTAAAATATTCTAAAAGACAAGGGAAAAACAAGTTCCAAGGAGGTGGGAGTAACCAATTGTGCCAAATGCTGTTGACAGTACAAGTAAGAGCTTATCTTTGGACTTGAGGATATGGAGGCTATCAGTACCACTGAAAAGAGCACTTTCAGTGAAGAGGTGAAAAGACTCCTTGGAATAAGTTTAAGAAAGAAGAATGTGCAGGAATTAGAGAGAGTAAATAAAGGTAATTTATTCAAGAAGAACTACAATAAAGGAAAGCAGGTAAATGAATGTAGTTTTTTTTTTTTGTCTTGAATTCTATCTACCTAGTCCCACTTCACTCCTCCCCAAGTTAACTTTTAATCATGCTTTAGATCTCAGTGCTAACACCAATTCACATCTAGTCTAATCTAATCTGATCAGAATTCTGATTTTATGCTATTATAGTACCCTGACATTTGCTTCTATTGCTCGTGGGAATCATGATATGCAGGATTATTGGATTAAAATCTCTACGCCTCCTCTGTGTATTTGCTGTGAGGCAAAAACAGATCAGCACTTCTTCAACTGTGTAGAAGGCCTTGTGTCTTTCTGCACAGAAGGCACCATTCCTTAGACTTCAGCCTGGGAAGGACAGTCCTTCTGTGCATAGTAGACCCATATCCTACCAATGGACTCTTCAGTCACCTTCCTGCATGAGTCAATCATTTTCTATAAAAAGATGTGAGTTCTGGCAATAATGACTTCTGTAAGACATGATTTTCTAACTAAAGCTTGGGCCTTCCAATCATGAAGATTTCAGCAAGCAACTGAATATTCTTGATCAGAAATCATTTCATGAAAAGCAACACTAATCAAGGTCAACCTCTAAGACTAGATGGGATGAAACTCCATGATCTTAAAAACACTAACCTTATGTTAACTCCGTTAACCCTAAAACAGGTTACAAAATGACATCGTATAAAATACAAAACTACATCTTTTAACTTTTTGCTCAGAAAAGTATGAATGTAGTGAGCCTTTCCTTTTACCTTGAAGCTGCAAAGAAGCTTGTGATTTGGTAACCAAAACTGGCATAATAAGCATGTTCCATGATCGCCATCAATTGAATGCAGTTGTACCCTATATAAGCAAAGGTCACATAGAGATTAAAACCACATTTTTAAAAAGAAAAAATATATAAACATAGGATCCTTGTTCTGAAGACATTACATTTTACACATAATCATTTACATATAAATGACTTGATCATTTTGAAAAGTTCTGCTACTTTAATATCTTTTGCTTGTCTGACCTTCTAACAAAATCGGACAGTTAGTTCTTGAGAGTTACACTCTAACTAGCTATTTCAAATGTCTTCATTTTAACAAGTAATAAATTATATGCAAATAGACTCTTAATTTGGATTTAGAATATTAAAGATGAAAATCTCCATATGCTAAACTTCAGCTGTACTTGTAATATTCATATTGAAGATTATGAACACTAAATAAAAGTAACCAATTGCATGCCATATGCTTTTTATTTTACCTTTTTGTTTATATTTCAGTTATTCTGCTATATAACATAAGACATAGCAACAAATCCATTTTCCCACAAAGTAGTTGTTACAGAGTTAGCAATTAATTCTTCTCTTTCCACTATATCTTGCACCTATTAAATGACTCTAAAGTTGCCTGTGTGCATATGGGAGGACATGCACAGATACACACACAGCCTTCTTTCCTCTATTTGAAAATGTTCTGCTCTAACACTAAATGAAGTGACTCAAAAAGGTAGGCACTGCCTTTTCTAAAAATCCACAACATTTAAATGTATCTATTAATGTGTTTTTAATGTAAGCAAATAATCAGAGAAAAAATTATTCTTAAAAAAAACCCTAAAAAGTCAGGTTTTTCTTCTTCCAAGTACAATTTGGTATAATTTTCAAATATGATTTCATTGCTTTGTAAGTTATATTGCTGTAAAATGTATAGGAAATAGTCTTATCCTATTCTCAAAGTCCAATTCAGGTCAACACAGCTTCTTCTGAAAATAATTCAGTACATAATTAATATTGGAACAATTACAAATTCACATTCAGAATTAGGGATTGACAAATTTTTTAAAAATAACAAACTCCATGGTTCATAATCTGCTGAAAAGTTTACAACTGTTTGCCTTTTTACTGCAAAAAAATTCAAATTAATTACACTTGGCTTGATAGAAATATATATATACTGCTCAGATAACATAAATTATACATTTTATAACAAAATATAAAGTTTGTAGTTTATTTCTCTATTATACAATTAATATTATTCTCATAATTGAGCAATAATTTATAGTTTTATTGTTAATTTTATGGCATTAATCATTCCTAGATTTATGTTCAGAATACTAGCCTAAGTAATTCAACACAAAGATAAATGAGAGAATCCTTACTCTGATGAACCTTCTACAAGAACAAAGTCATAAATCATTTATTATATTATAAAATAGCAGATCATCTAAAGTACAACAATTTTAATAAAACATCTATTAAATATAATCAGTGTTAAATTCTCCACATATTATTTAATTTTGGTTTCTGGAAATTAACCTCATTATCACAGACAACTACAATCTGTATATAACTGAAAACTTTAACGATGAATTACAAAACTTTCTTGCAGTCAAAATCTGGACTGCCTAGCAAAAACACAGTAATTAAATGTACTTTATCTTCCTGCTTAGCCATTGGAGCAGGTGCTAATATGCTGTGAAATGATTAAAAAAAAAAAAACATAGCTATAAAAAGAAAAAGAATAGGTGTAAAGCACACTGAATCAATAATTCAGCAGTACACTATTCACCCTCCCGGTTATTCCCGTGAAGACAGGGTTTGTGTCATCATGGTCCCAAACATCTACAACAATGTGTTTCACAGAAGATTTACCACAAATATTTGTCAAAAATGTCATCCAAACAAGAGCCATATGTACAATGACTTGGATATAAAAATGAGTTCCAGTCATCTTTCATCTTACAAATGTACAATTTTTTCCCTAAGAAATTGAAAGGGACAGGCTTTACTCAATGACCACTTAAATGATAAAAGTTCTCTCCTATAAAGAAGTAATTATGCTCATGTATTTATCTACAATTTTGTATGCTACTAGTGTATGTTACTTAAAATTGTAATTGGAATAATATATTGAATTCTTATTTTTATACCATTTCTCTTTTCTATGCTATCACTATTACAGGGCAATTTAAGAAGCCTAAAATAAAATTCATTTGTATTACATATTTAATCTCTTAACACAAAAAGAGACACTTGTAATTAGCTTTTCTAGTAAGAAAATAAATTCATTAAAATTTTATCTGAGCAAATATCACAGTTATTACTTACCAAGGTCTCTGATTCTTGGTAGTACATTACATGTAAAATGTTTATAAGAAGCTACTTTTCCTTCATAAGAAGAAATCCCCACATGAGATTCATAAATTCGTAGACCTCTTGGCTTCTGTGGTCTGGAATGCTTAAACTACAGAGTATAAAGTTAAGGATACAGTTAGAACAGGAATGCAAGTATGGCTCTAGCTAATTAAGCATGTTGAATGAAAACGTGAATCAACTCAGACAAAACTCTGGACTGTTTTCACATTAAAAAAAAAAAAAGGCTGATTACATCTATTAAATTTTCTTTTGAGAAAAACAAAATCCTTTTTAGAATCATGTTAATGAACCTATTTTAAAAGGGCAATTGTGTAATGGTTTATGCCTCACCATTAAGTGAAGACATGTTTTGAGCCTAAGCCTTAGAGAAAACATAACAGCTGTGAAATGCATGCATAATTTTTAAATGCCAAGCATTTATCAACAAGCCCCAGTAACTTAAAGGACAGAAAAAGGAGTACGAAGATACCTAACTCTTTTTTTTTTAAAGATTTTATTTTATTTATTTTTAGAGAAAAGGGAAGGAAGAAAGAGAGGGAGAGAAACATCAACGTGTGGTTGCCTCTTGCATGTCCCCAACTAGGGACCTGGTCACAATCCAGGCATATGCCCTGACTGGGAATTGAAGTGGCGGTGCTTTGGTTCACAGGCCAGTACTCAATCCACTGAGCCACATCAGCCAGCACAGATAACTATAACTCTTGTGAATAAGACAGCCTTAAAAATTACCCTAATAGATTCATGAAATGTCTTCACGATTCCTTGTCCTTAAGGACACTGATCCTGCTTCAAATTCATGACAATGGAAATATCACATCATTGAAGAGTCTTTGATGAGTAAGAAAACTTGGTTAAGATTTTAAAAAAATAATCAGTATTTCTTATAGGTCACTATATAGGGATTTAATTTTATTTTTCTCCTTAACCTCAGAAACACATGATTGGAAAAAAAAATCACTTTTATACTTTATTGGCTATAGATAGTAGAATCTGCTATATGTATAGCAAACAGATGCAGTATGACATAAAATATTAAAGCAGCACTGAAAAGTTAAACACTGCTATAAAAGTTATAAAAGTAAAAATTAATTTTCCTAAAAATATTGGAACAAGCATTTATTTAAAAATTTGTTATTCTCACTTTATATGTGCGTTCAGGATCCCAGTGTATCCAATCATAAATCACATTATCACCTTCCTGAGTCACATACTTCGCCCACGGTGAAATACGATACAAAATCTCTCCACTTTTGCTCTTAATAACTACCTAAAAAGAGAACAAAATGTTATTGTTTTAAAAAACTTCAAAACTAAGATAATGCATAATAGTTTATGAGCACTGCTACAAGTCAGAAAAGGAGGAATAATCATTAAGAATCTAAACTACCATCCAGATGTGTGACCTTAAAGATGTTTTAATTCTATGGATCTTGCTTTCTTCATCTGCTATAGTATATGACCCTTAAAGTAACTTGTATCTAGAATATTTTATGATTCTCTCGCAATTTCCATCATTGCAAACCAACCATTAGAGTGGTTAATTAAACTCAGCATACAGTAGATAATAAAAGACATGAATATTATTTGGGAACTGCAGTCAATAAATCAATCACCAGGAGGAAATAATCCTACCCCATTATAAAAAAGTGACAGGTGAGTTATATCATCATCTCTTTCTTTTCCTCCCATAGCAATTAATTACAACATTTTCAAGGAGCTAAAGGAGAAAAATGGTTTTGATTAATACCTGTATTGTGCACACACAAACATACACAACACTGAAAATATTTTCTATCCCTTTCAAATTCTTCTATACCCTATTCCAAGTATGCTTTCCCATATAAAGCCAAACATTTTATCTTTTGGCCATCCACTCCTTTATTTGCCAACAGTATCACTATTGTTATCAATAATAAAAAAGTAAGAATAAAATGCAAATACAATTTTTACTGAATTCACCATTTTAGATTTAATATAGAATCTATTAGAAGACTGAACTGATCAATATGTTTATATAAAAAGTAAGCTACATGAATTGTTCAAGTGACTGATATTAAAGCTTTTTTAAAAGTTCTTTTTAAATTAAACCTTCTAAAAGTAGGTAGGATCTGACCAAAAAATGTTCAGATTAGGAGCTGTAACATATCCTCAGTATTGAGGGAGGACATATTCTTCAGTTGCCTTTAACAGAGAAAAGATCAAGTTTGCATAATTCTTAGTAATTAAATATTTGCATGATGTATTACAATTTAGAAAAGACTTTCATAGTCATATCTCACTTGATTCCAGAGAATCTTTATGGCAAAAATATTAAGTGAGATTATGTAAACTGCCAAAAATCCCAAAGTCACTAAGTGGCAGGGCCAAAAGCTGAACACAGAACTTCTGGTATTCACTTCCTTATTTTTAACAGACTTCCATAGCACTTCCCTCAGAAAAAAAAAAAAATCATAATTTAAACCAATATACGAGGCAAGTCCATGGTGAAAAAGAATGTCTAACTTACATGAAATCAGTTATTTCTCCTTTATTAGACCTACCACTTACTGAAGCAAATCATAGCCAAGGGTTGCTGTCACAAGTAATTATTACACACACACACACACACACACACAACAAATTCAACCCACTTCTGGAGTATTTTAACCCCCAAAACATCCCAAAAATGTCCCTTTGGCCACATGAATTTCTAGTATAATATTCAGGAGTGATAAGTTTGAGAAAAGGACCTTTTGCTCACTCATCAATCCAGAATAGGTTATGGGGAAATAAAATACTAAAAATCAGTTTTCATTGAATAACATTCTACCTAATCCACCCATCTATTTTTCCTCTCTTTTGCAAATGGCTCTACAACTCCTCTAATAAGCATAAATGAATAAACATAAACATACATGAATAACTATTTTTAAGACATTTGTTGGTAGAGAAATATTAGAAATTTAAGAACATGAAGACTATCTTCATGCTAACTATAATTTCCTCATTCTTTGGAATGTTTACCTTGCTGTACACATGAAATATCTTCAGAGGCTACTGAGTGATGGAGGTTGGAAGAAATAGTCCTTCTAAGAATCTCCTACACTTCTACTTATTTTGCTTAACATACATGGCCCTGACTATTCTTGACAGGGCCTGGTTATACGTAGCAAACAGCCCTGAGAAATGAGATGCCTTCCTTGAAGACAAAGAACAAGTTTGATTACTATTTGCTATAGAACAATGGATCCCCCAAGGTGATTCTTCAGCTATAAGGCAAATCAACCATGTGAGCAGCATCCATCTGGATCCTACAGTTTCAACCATATGGGACTTGGAAGACAAGGGGGACCAATGCAAATATTGCTCATATTGCTTTCTGTACCATGAGTAATAAAACCATTTGTCTCAGACTCGGGAGTCCTGTGTTTTCTGCCACAATCTATGAAACAGTAACAGGTTAACATAAGCTGTGTGTAGAATAAAATCAAATCCTACCCCTGACAACAGATTATTTACTCATTCACTGGAAGGCTTCAATATATTTGGTTTCAAAAGTTGTATTTCTTCATTTCTATTAGTGTTTTCTTCTTTTTTTAATTTTATTTTTTCAATTACAGTTTATATTGAGTATTATAGATTAGTTTCAGGAGTAAAACATACTGCTTAGACAATCATATACTTTATAAAGTGGTCTTCCCAATATTTTCAGTACCTACCTGGCACCATGCACAGTTATTACAATATTATCAACTACATTCCCTGTGTTGTACTTTACATTCCCATGACTATTCTGTAACTATCAATTTGTAAATCTTAATCCCTTCACCTTTTTCACCCAGTCCTCCAACACCCCCTCTCCTCTGGGAACCATCAGTCTATTAGTGTTTTTTATTAGACACATCTATTAGTTAACTTTATTAGTGTTGCTTTTTGGGGTGGGCACCTTCAATTATCCAATTTCCTCTGTCTTCCTTAGTAATAAAATTATAGCTTAGGTCCCTAAATATGTAAAACAAAGCTACTCACAAAATCTAGAATACTTATCTGAGATTATTACATAAAAGGTAAATTAATCTTTCTGCTCTTTAGACCCCTGAACTTTGGAGGTACCTTTGTGACAGTAGTTTACACTTTCCTAATACACTTGCTTAGAATAGATACCTCCCCTTGCTTTTGATTTACTATTCCTAGATGGTTGTGATAACCAACTAAGAGTATTATAATAAATCTAAATAAATCCAGCATGAGAGACATCCCAATGAATAAAGAATATAATTTTTTTAGACTAAACTTTACCCACAAATTTGTTTATGGGGGGAGTGAGAAGAGGGTACTTCACAGATTTTTGCTCTCTTGAGTTCAAATTCAAATGAAAGATTTTTACATGATAAGGCTTTATGTTGTTTAGTTTACAACCTCAAAATAGCACATGCTATATAGCAAATTGAAAAGAAAGAGCTAGGGTATTTACCTGAAGAAACTCAGAACACTAAATAAAAAAGACATATATGTCCATATGTCAAAAGGACATATGCATTCATATATTCATTGCAGCATTATTTATGATAGCTAAGATATGGAAGCAACCTAAGTGTCCATCAACAGATGAAAGGATAAAGATGTTGTGTATACACACAACAGATATGACTCAGTCATTAAAGACAAAGAAATCTTGCCATCTGCAACAACATGTAGGGATCTAGAAGGTACTGTGCTTGAGTAAAGTAAGTCAGACAGAGAAGATAAATGCCATGTGATTTCACTTATATGTGGAAATCTAAAAAAACAAAGGAAACAAACAAACAGAACAGAAGCAGATTCACAGACAAAAAGAACATTTTGATGGTTGCCAGATGGGGGAAGGGTTACAGGGAGGTTGAAATCATAAAGGGATTTAGAAGTACAAATTGGTAGTTATGGAACAGTCACATGGATGTCAAGTGCAGAACATAAAATATAATCAATAATATCTTAATAACTATGCATGGTGTCATATGGGTACTGGATTTATCTGAGTGATCACTTACTAAATTATATAATGTCTAATCACTGAGTTGTACACCTGAAAAATGTAATATTGCATGTCAACCAACTGTAATTGAAAAATAAAATAAAATATTTAAAGTTAAAAAAAGAGCTAGCTTGATTAATCAACAATAATAAGTCTCATATCTGATGGGTAGAAGAGTTCACATGATAACACCAAATTGCAAGTCTTATATAAGGCTGATATGAGTAGAAAATAGCATAATAGTTGTGAATAGCAATTTGGCAATATGCATCAAATATTAAAACAATAATTCTCAATAACTCAGCAATTTGAATGATAGAAGTTTGCCAGGTGGAAATAATCAGAAATGTGTGCAAAAAAACTTTGTCTATTAATTTTAGTGTTACTTTCATTAGCAAAAAGTGGCTGAATAATGTATAGTTGTTAAAAATTAAACTATTGATTTATGCAAGGTGGGGAAAAGTATATTTTCTGTTGTGTGTACATAAAATGCAGAGTTTATTCTGGTATAATTATTTATTAATTACGGTGTATTATTTTCTATATGAACAACTGTAAACCTACCTTTGTCTCACCCTGTACTGAAGGTTGCAATTTTTTTTCATTATAAAAAATAATGTCCTGGCTGGTGAAGCTCAGTGGATTGAGCATGAGATGCAAACCAAAGGGTCGCTAGTTTGATTCCCAGTCAGGGCACATGCCTGGGTTACAGCCCAGGTCCCCAGGAAGAGGCCATCTGAGAGGCAACCACATGTTGACAATTTTCTCCCTCTCTTTCTCCCTCCCTTCTCCTCTCTCTAAAAATAAATAAATACAATCTTTTAAAAAAAGTTTTAAAAAATATGCTGCATCTTCTTAATGTAAATGTGCACAAACTCATAAACTAAAATATTTAAAAAGATAGAAAAAATATTCAGCTGGTTGACTATGGATAGAGACATTTTAATAGCTTCTATTTTCCAGCTGTATGCTTCTATATTGTTATCACTTCATTTCCCTTGTAGAGCTTACATAATTAGAAAAAATAGGTATTTCAGTGAGGATTGCAAACAGATGGATTAAATAACTGCATACACACTGGGTAGGTGTGCTAAACATGTTACATATATTGTGTACCTTAAACATATTGATAGTGCTGAAAATAAAACTTTAAAAATATATTAAATCACATTAAAGGAATATACTAATAAAATTAATACCACGATGAAAATTTTTTATAGGGCGAATAGATATTTTGTAAAATTGTAACATTTTGGATATGAACTGTAAAAATGTTAATAGGCTCTCTTTTAATGAGCCAAACGATATCTCTGACTTATAGGAGGTTATTATCAAAAGACATTATTAAAGTAAACAAAGAAGTAAATGAAACCTCTACTCACTGATTGAGTGACATGTATGAAGTCAAATTTTATTAACAAAATATCATTTAGAACTCAAACATACACCCTGACTGGTGTGGCTCAGTGGACTGAGTGCCAGTCTGTGAACCAAAGGGTCACTGGTTTGATTCCCAGTCAGGGCACATGCCTGGGTTGCAGGCCAGGTACCCAGTGGAGGGCATGCACAAGTGCAACCACACATTGATGTTTCTCTCCCTCCCTCCCCCACCATCTAAAAATAAATAAATAAATACTTAAAAAAAACAAAAACTCAAACATACACTATAAGAAATGGTTTGGCAAAATAGTGAAAACAGAAAAAAGAATTATGTGTGTGTATATGAACTCATTCTGGGAATATATTTTGAAATGATTCTTGCCAAAAATATTGCTCCTATGGACTAGAAAATTACTGAGATAAGATGCTCCTTAGATGGCCTACAGTTTTGCATGAAAAGAATGAATGTATTCAGCTGATTAGATGTGTTAGTATACTCTGGAAAATGCCATTGAATGGAACTCTGGGTTTCATGAGTGAACATACAGAATACCAAGAGAGAAGACACAGATATTGAATAATACTATTCAATTTTCCCAGATTATACTACCCAAATCACAACTATATGCTTTGAGGATATAACCTTTTCTCAAAAAAAAATTGCTTGAAGATGGCTTAAAATATATATTAATAAAGATAAATACTTAATGAGATATAGGTTAAACCAAGCAAAGTCATCTGTAGTTTATAAAACAACATAAATCTTTTAAATTACCTCTAGGTTATATTATATAATCGATATATATATATATATATATAAAATATTCAATATAACTGACAGTATATATAAATATATAACATACACAACAATGGGTATAGCCATACCAATGTGCAATGTGAATAAAATATTCTGTCTGTATGTATAAAATGTGACTGAAATATATCTATATCTACATAAATATATTTAAAGAGAGAAGAAATGTACACACATATATATAGAACATATTGCAATTTATCTTACATGATACTTAGAAAAGTGTGGAACAAAAATAAAGAGAAAGTGTTAGAAGAAATAAATGTGCTTTTAATATTTACAAATATTAATGTGGTATTTGTAAATACCACAGAGCAAAATTATTTAAAATGCATAGATATAACAAAAACTAACATAATACTATAATTTTTAAAAAGCTTTTAAATCTAATTTTAATTAAACTAAAATTACTACTACTACACTATGTAAAAACAACAGACCTATACATTTGTTCATAGTTTTGTTTGTTACCCTTGCTTGAACCTATCTTAAGATTAGGTAAGGTTATCAAAGAAAGAAATCTCTGTTTTGGCGAGAAAGAAAACTGGCCCCTCAGATGTCTATATCCTGTTCCCTAAAATCTGTGAATGATATTTTACATGAAAAAAAAAAAAAAAGGATCTTTGCAGATGTTTATAAAAGTAAGGACCTTAAAATGGAGAGATTTTACATATTATCCAGGGGAGCAATTACATATCTCCTTATGGTGGAAGGAAGACGGGTATTTTAAACAGAGAGAGGACAAGGCAATGCGGCCAAGTAAGGATGTGACAGCCAAGGAATGCCAACAACCAAGAAAAGCTGGAAGGGGTAAGGAACAGATTCTCCCTTACAGAGATATAGCACGCCCCTGCCAGCACCTTAACCTCAACCCAGTTACACTGATTTTTAACTTCTGGCCTCCAAAACTGTGAGAGAACAAACTTCTGTTGTTCAAAGCCACCAAATTTGTGCAGCACCCATTGGAAACTAATACAACCATACAGGAAAAAATTGGAGGCAATCACTTTCTAAGATTAAACAAAATGTACTAAAATTTAAAATTTAAATTTAAATTTTAAACTTAAATTTAGTTCATGTTTGTCAGTGCCAGAAAGAGTTAAAAAATAAAGTTACCTTAATGAGTAGTTTAAATTCATATTTTAATCTCTTATTAACTTCCTACTCCCCAAAAGTAGACAAACCTACACCAGGGTACTTCAGTAACCTTCACTAAATAAGATGTCTCCTTGATGATTCTAAGGAAAAGCAAACTCCTTCAGAATAACTGTGTTGCTGAAATTTAGTATTGATAGGAGAAGTCTTCAAAAAAGTACATTTGTAATATGAGTTTTTATTGCTAGCCCACTCTTATGAAATTATTTTTAGAGATTGAACAAAAACAATCACTCTTCATAGGATGTAAATAAAAGCTCTAAATTTACCATAGGGGAAAAAGCTAAGGGATTATTTTTTATACTCAGTACCTGATATACTTGCTTTATTATACAGAGATGAAACTATTTCAATAAATCAACGATCAGTTGGCAAAACAATTAGTTATACTAATGCTTACTGAAGAAATTACATTCTAAATTTTCAAATTATAAATATCAGGAACACTATCTGACATTAAAAGGTTATTTCATTGTGAACTTTGAATTACTGGTAGTTTTTAGAATAATGAGGGAAGAAAACTAAGACACCAACAAAAGTACCAAGGGAGTTTTCTAATAATAATAAGGCCAATATGCAAATGACCATTGTGTGGATTAACTTGGATAGAATTCTACATAATTAATTAGTAAAATTAGATAAATTAGGATTATATATGAGCTATACTTGATATTACCATTGTTTTTATTAAGTATCAACTTCTATTAAGTTTTCAAAATTTTCTATAAGTTTTATATGGATATCCAAATCCACACATTTTTGGGATCCCCATCTTTGTTTCATAATTTTCCATTAATCAAACAACTTTACACAAGCCAGGTGCATATAGAGTCATCACTGAAAACCATCATGTCTTTGTGACACCATCTAGGATACTCAGGGATTGAGGTGGGTGGAAAACAGATTAAACGTTAGATTAAGTCATTTGAACTCTTATGTTACACAGCGCTGACCACTATACAAAGAAAAGAAAAGGTGATATCCTTCCTAGTAGCTTAAATAAGAAAAAGATAGAAATCAGCTGAACTTCAAAAGCAATAATCTATTAATAAATTTTCATTGGCTCCTATTATTTTAGCTTTGCATAGGATTTCTTATTTTGAAACATGCTATCATGATGGCGTTCTAACCAACTGATCTACATGGCCAGAACATCATATCAATGTGTGAGAGAAACATCTACTGGTTGCCTTTCACACATCCCCAACCAGGGACCTGGTCCACAACCCAGGCATGTGCCCTGACTGGGAATCGAAATGGCCACCCTTTGATTCATAGGCTGATGTTCAATCCACTGAGCCACACCAGCCAGGGCCAAAGAATTTATATGTACAACCCATGGACATGAACTAAGGGATGGGGGATGCAGGTGGGAGGCGGGTACAGGGCAGAGGTGAATAAAGGGGAGGGGGGGAATGGGACAATTGTAATAGCATAATCAATAAAATATGTATTTTTAAAAAGGAAAAAGAAAACCTAGACAAGCAAAACTACATTTCAGGGTAGCAGAACCAAGCTATAGAGAAGCAATGTGCCAGACTTACCGGGATCAAATCCCAATTCTCCCAGTCCTACTGTATACTAGCTGGATGACCTTGGACAAGCTACTTACCACTCTATGCTTCAGTTTTAATAGGGCAAAGCCCCTTTCTCAGGTCCTCTTTGCCAGAGCTAGCTGGACCCCACAGAGCATGAATGACCCTAATTTTTTTATGAGCCTTATCCTCAAGACTAGAATATTACTAGAAGTGCCCTGAAGGACAGGAGGCTCCAGGAACTTACAAGTTGCAGCCCAACTAAAACACCCTGCTCTACAACCACACCACTACCTCATAAAAGCCTAAAGCCCTAATCCCTCCAGACGCATCTCTGACACTAGTCCTTTCCTTCCCTTGGGAAAGTAAAAATAAAACCTTTAGTTTCTGCAAAACAAAACAAAAGAGAACAAAACAATAACAACAAAAAAAATGCAATCACAATTCAGTTTTTAAAAATATGAAACAAAAAATTTTTCCTAGGTTACATCCAATAGCAGCTTGAGTAGGAACAGTTAAAGGATTTCTCTAATAGAAATGAAGCCACTAGCAAAAAAAAAAAAAAAAAAAAAAAAAAAAAAAATCTTTCACTGAAAGAAAAGATTAAGCATATCTGCTATGAAAAATAAGTTTGTAATGTGACAAAAAATAATATCAGATTTTATTATACTAAACTTTGGAATAAAGAACACCAATGTAAAGAAATAGAGATGATTTTTGAAGTATAATATCCATAGCTACTTTGCTCCTGATTTAACACCAATTATAGAATTACAGAGATAGAAACATCTCTTTTTGTAATACACATGGGACAGGAGAAACTGCAGAATATTGTTAAAAAAGAAACAAATGAAAAGTCGTTCATTTGTTCAGTGGTTGCTTCTTATTCTAAAAGTAAGTTTTTATTTAGAATAATTTAGAAATTTATAGGTTCTCCTATACGTATAAAAATGAACTTTACTTCCAAAGCCTTTTACCATTTTCCACAATCTTCTAGTCTAAGCAATATAACTATAATATTTTCCTGTTACTATCTTTTGACTGAGACAAATCTTTAAAGAAATAAAAAAAAAAACCAACTAAGTAGAACTGATAAAGTGTTTGCTTCATTTCAAGTACATTACCTGAACAAAAACCTTATAAAGAGAGGTCACCACAAAAAGACAAAATTCAAAGGGATTATGTGAGGTTTTAGCTAGCAGGCATTGAAAACAATATCCCTGAGCAAGTGAGAAAATTAGTCCAAAGTAAAAAGAATAGGAACAATGCTGAAATGTTGTAATTGAGTAAAGATTGATTAGGTGTCTTAGACAAGAAAACAAATGAATTACACATGATATAAAAATATAGGATTTAAACTTCCAAGATACTGAAAGATCAATATAGTAATAAAAGAGAAAGCTATGAAAGGGAGGGGGGGCCAGTTGAGTTTTCATTACTGAAAAAGTGTGCTTCAAAGAGATCCATCCATGTGCAGTGAAGGCTGGAATTCTATTAAGTAAACAGAGTTATAATCTGGTATAATGTCAATAAAAAATGTATGATGTATTTTCAGAAGTGGTAGGATGGAGGTGGTACTATATAGTAAAATGACTTAAAACTCTTCAAAATATTTCACTAAGTATAATTACAAAAGCCTATTTGGTGAGAAATCAAATCATTTGAAGAAAAGAACATAATTCCTAAGCAATCACTCTAAGTGCTATTGCAATGAAGTAAATTATAAAATGTGGGGGAAGAAATAATTTAGTTCTTAGATGAAATCTAGAGACATTCCAAAATCTAGATACAGAATACATAATTCTAAAAATCATCTTTTGTGAAAACATACAATTACACATTTAACACACATCAAGACTGATATCTCTCAGAATATAACTAATGACTATAAGGAAAACAGTTAATGATGAAAAGAATTCTTCCTAATAGTTAAATATTAAGGGAAGGAAAACTACAAATAGGTATGTATAAATATTGATAGGGAGTAAGTACAACCATCAAGAAATGAGAAAGTAATAAAACAGAAACTAGAACAAGCAGGTAATGACTACATATGACATGTAACTCAAAATATGTATTTGGGTAATTTCTTGTCAACTGATTTTTATAGCATAAACAGTGGTCAAGAGTTAAAATGGTCCTTTTGATAAGTACTCAGGCACTGGAGGTGGAGACAGTGATGATGGGAAGAGGTAGGTGGTATAGAACAAGAGTCTTCACAATAGAGCTATTTACTTTAAGCCTCCCTAGTTCAGATGTATTTAAATTATTAAATATAGATAGTTCCATCTCACATAGACAACACAGGCACAAGACAGCTGACGAGTGTTGATCTCCAAGTTTGACAAGTTTGAGAAGTAAGGAAATTTCGACAATGTACTTTACAAAGCACAAGTCAGAGAATTACCCACCTGACTTTCATGTGAGACTCAGAGAATATCCATGTGGTGAGATGCAGTGACACATGGCTAACTGAGTCACTTAGGGAACTTTATGGCTATTGGCATATTAGGATGGGTGAAAATAAACAGACTAAAGAGTAATAAAAAAAAAAACCCTTTAAATTGAAGGGGGTTAAACATTAAAGATGGCATTTAACATATATTTAACGGTGCTACTCAATAAAAGAACTCAGGTTAAATGTAAATATTTAAGTCATAAAAAGCTTATATAGTATTATATGTACTTTACCACAAAGGTTATGTCCTGTAGGCATACCTTTATTCATTATTATTTGAAGGCACACTTGGTCAAAGGGCAAATACTTCTATTAAGCATATCTAAAAAGATACTCAACTAAACAGACATAAAGTATAATTTTCTTTCTTCTCCTGGCAGAATATTAAAGATCAAATACTAAATAAAACCTGCCTAAAAAAAAAAAAAAAAAAAAAAAAAAAAACCTGATGCCTACAAAATTTAGAAGAAAAAGCATGCAATACTGTTATTACAAAAAAAAAAAAAAAAAAAAAACACTTCTAAGGAAAAATGGAAGTGCTCAATTTTCCAGACTTTATAATTATATTTAAAATCTACTATGCCCGCATTGAAGGACAAAAGAATAAACATTATAAAATAAATGCAAGATATTTCACAGTACATGGATATAAGAAAAGAAAATCTGCTAACACATTTAAAGTATTTCTAGAATCAATGTTCAAATAATGGGATCAATCAGGAAACAGATATTTACAGGCAGTCTAATTTTCTAGACACCTGTGATTTACTTCTATAAGCACTAAAACATAAAGAGGAAAAGAATTTTTATAGTCATCTTTCTAAAATGTATTATACTGTCCCCTTGGCCTTAACAGAGGGCATTAAACACTTGAAATTGATTTGTATATGCTGAACTGTGACATGTCTGGAATATAAATATTTTCTTCCTGAATTTGGTAAAGATAATAGTAGATATTTACACATTTGTGTTTTTGGCAGCAGTTTTCAACCCTGGATGTGCAATGCGAACTAGATGAGGAACGTTTTAAAGTAAAGATTCCTGAGCTCCATTTCTGTTCTCTAACACAACCCTGCCTGTTGCCCTTGATTGTGATTCTGTAGCTTGCAGTCTAGTGCCTTAGGAGATAAAAGCTAGACCTGAGAAAGCAAAAGACAAAGTAGCTACAGGGACCAGTGTTCCAATAATAAAATGACAGATTTTTATTTTTTATTTTTAATTATAATGGAGGAAAGAAAACACCAGAATTATAGGATATGCATTTTCTAAACTTTGATAATAATAAATACCTGTACAAATGATAAAAATATTTTGCAATGAAATTTGATTTAATCTCTACTTTGAAATTTTAACTTATTTCTTATTCAGTAATAACTTACACTTATTCTTATTTCTTCATAGTCTAATCCCCCTACCAATTTATTATTCTTACTTAGTAAACTTCATGTCACTTCAATCACTAAAGACAATGTTGGCTCAAAATTTATTTATTTGTGGTCCCAAGTATGCCCATGACCATTCTCACAAAATTTACTTATGAGAAGCTTTCCACTGTGCTTAGGAATGCCTTTCTAAAAGGGTATGATCAATCTATTCAAGTTTTTTATCTTACCCTGTAGTTCTAACCCGTCAGTTAAAATATATTTCACAATTTCTGTATTATAAATCATTTTGCAAAACAATATTTATCATTGCTACTTTAAATGTCATTACTAAAAGTGGATGATTTTCTTTTCAATATTGCTTTTAGGAATTCCATTTATAATTTTAATTAAAAGCTATAGTTGATATTGGCTCTTTAATCAGTCAAACAATTTTATGGCAATCTTTCCTATAACAGAGAGGATACAAAGCTTAAAATCACAATTTTCACATCCTTTGCACCCAGGTTTCTGCACCTAGTAGATGAACACATATAAGATACAAAAGGAGGAAACTGCTACATGTGTTAAATCATATGGAGATCAGTATTTTTTGCATAAGAACCTTAAATAATGTTTAATCAAATAAAATGTAATTATCTCCATAAGCATAAACAATGCAAAACTCAAAGATAATAAATGACATGTCACAATTAATTAGCTCACACACTTGTAATTTCCATTTGTATTTCCTTATACACAATTGCATATACATTCAGGATCAACTTTTTCATGAGAGCTAAGGACACACACAAAAAAAAGGGTTTTCCATTAGGAAAATTCTTTTCTCCCTGAACATGGTTTCAAAGTTGAAATTTCAAACTTAAGTTTTATATGCAGATTTGATATGATTATCACACAAAAAGAAATGGATGCTGGCAATACATAGTAATCCTCAGGGAGCAGGAAGATTAGAGGGACAGGAATAATCTGTACCTAAACTGGTATTTGAAGATGTTTTGACCTTCATGGGACATGATTTGAAGAGAACACATGAAAATGAGAATGTGAGAGACTGCAGAGTCCTAGTAATCTTGGGAAAAAAAAAAAAAAGAAGTGAAATAAACAGACTCAGACAAAAAAATTGTAGGTGGAACCTGGAAACTGGAGGCCTAAAGAATTGGAGGAGAATAGACCAGATTGGGCAGCCCTGGCCAGCTGAGTTGGTCTCTGATCTGCCAAGGTTGGAGGTTTGATCCATGGTCAGGGCACATGCAAGAAACAACCAATGAATGCATGAATAAATCAATAAATGGAACAACAAAGAAAGCAGTCTCTCTCTCTCTCAATCTCTTCCCCCCTCCAAAATCAATAAAAAAATAAATTAATTTAAAAAATTAACGAATAAATGCATAAATAAGTGGAACAACAAATAGATGTTTCTCTTTCTCTTCCACTCTCTCTGTGTATCTAAAATCAACAAATCAAAAGAAAAAACAGTTGGGCAAAAATAGAACACTCCTAAAAAGTGTCAACAAAGTGCCAGCACTGTGAAGGCACAGTATGGGTATAAACTGGGGCCTAAAATGACCAAAAAGCCTTGGAAAGAAAAAGAAAACACCTACAGGATTAATTTCTTCAGATTTTAGAGTTACTTTTGATATAATTATTAATTTAAAAGTGAGTTCATGTCTTAGGAACAAATGGCAAAGGTTGCTGCTTAGCTGAGAAACAACTATTTATGAAATAGCTTATGTAGTTATTTTTCCAAGAAAGGAGTAGGCTATAGTATAGCTTACATGTGTCTCAACCATCAACCAAATATTTATTATAAGTACCCACAGTAAAATTACCTATTTGCCAGAAATAATGTTTCAAGATTTATAGGTGAAGTGTTACCTTCATCTTTATTTTTTAAATATATTTTATTGATTATGTTATTACAGTTGTCCCATTTCTCCCCCATCATTCCCCCCACCCTGAACACCCTCTCCCACCCACATTCTTCCCTTTAGTTCATGTCCATGTGTCATAAGTTCTTTAGCTTATACATTTCCCATACTATTCTTGCCCTCCCCCTGTCTATTTTCTACCCACTATCTATGCTACTCATTCTCTGTACCTTCATTTGAAAGAATGGTGAAAATATTCACATGGACAGGGATTTTCAAAAATCATCCATAGTACAAGACATTATAGATTCTTCCCTCAGTATTATCACTTCAGACTTCTCAAAATGACTGTAAATGTGACTTTTTAAGTAAATGACATAGAATTAATTCGCCATCTTAAACTAACAATATGAAGTATAATGATAGAGTAAATCCAGTTTAATATAAATAAGCCAATGTCAGTGACATAGGCAACAAACAAAAGGTATTACTTGTATATTCTTCAAATTATTTTATCTCATTACATTTTAATTTGTATATCGAATAAGGCCTTTCCTGAGAGTTGTTTTTCCCTTAAGTTCAGAGGCAGTTCACAACGACGTTTCATAATAACCATATGCATACACGAGGGCATGTTGTTGTACGAACCATTTAGATTTTGCAGGCTGAAGTAGTGTTTTCAGCCCCTTAGAAACACTATTTAAGTAATTGAGTTCTGAAAGTAATTTATAAAAATTAAACAAATGAAACTACTACATTGATGTTCGATGTGACTTTATAAAGCAAAAGAACCAATTGACTCTTGTACACATTTTCCTTTTATATTATATTTCAGTAGTCTTCTTGCAACGTGGTAATGTTAACTGAAAAATCTTTATATCTGAAGTATTTCTTCATATTCTGTAGGCTTAGTCACAAAAGAGTACACTATACATTCTAGCAAGACACTCAACATTGTCGAACAACTTATAGGTAAATTCAGAGCACTTTCACACCCAGATGCAGGCAGCAGGACAATAGAAATAGAAAATGTTCTTTAAGCAATAATAATGAAGGTGGGATCCTAATTTTAATACTCAACAAATCACAAAATTTTTATAAAATTACTTTAGCTATTAAAAGAAAAATATTTATGTGATGAACATTAATTATATTAATAAACTTTCATTTCTTTTAATAATAGTTATGCCAAAGTAGAATACTTAGAAGGAATATATATATGTTATATACATAACAATATATAATATATATCTATATATTAAATATGTTTATATATTAACATATATAAATATATGTTAGATATTTACATATAACTATATATTGATATATAATACATAACAACAATATATTATGTGTATGTACATATGTTATATATTATACATATATTATCATGTTATATACTGGCATAATATATGTCAATGTATTATATGATATACAATATATTTTTAGCTTATATCACTCTATTAACATGAGTATGCAGTTGATTCAAATAAATTATTGATGTACTTTAGAGCTTTGTATGATATATTGAGTGGGGCTAAAAAGTGATTGAAAACAAATATAGAGACAGAAAGACAAGGAGAAAGACAGTTTATAAATGCCTAGCAACATATCGGGAAGGATACTCACAAAATATAAAACAGTAAATGGTAGGAGGGCAGCTCAGGCTGTTGATAATTATGAAGAAAACTACTTTGCCATTTTCTTTCTATATTTCTTATTGTTGTAAGTTCTGCTTTTTAACAGATATTATAAATCACATTTAATAATTACAAAATACATGAAACTAACTTTCTTTAAGTAAAAAGAAAAGCCTTTCAAGTATCAAAATAAAACTTTCCTGGGCTGAAACATATCAAATGGCCTGTAGTTCTCAAGACTAAATAAATACATATGTGTATATATATATACAAATTTGACTTTTTAATGATGTTATAAAATTCCGAAGCAAAACCATTCCAAAAACACAAACATTACATTTATGCCTGTATGCTCAGGAAATTATGTAAACTGAAAATCTATAAAAAATAATTTAATTTCAATCACAATGCCATGCTTTGGCTTTCCAAAAGAGGGAGATATAACTCCACTGCCATGAAAGTTTTGATTTGATACAGAAATGCTATCTTCAAATAGAATTTATTGAGGTACTGAACTAAAATAATTTTAAGAAAAAACTTTAAATTATGTATTTATTTTAGCATTATGATTTTAATTGCCTGAAGAGCACAGTTAAATCCATAAAAAAATCATGATCCACAATAATGAAATGAAAGCCACTCTACCTCTTTTGTGGAGCTCTCAATTGTACAATAAAAATATGACAGAAGTCTTATTGTGTTTAGATTTTGAAAATAAAGCACAGATTCAGACACCACAGATGCTAATGGTAACTACATTTATTGGTTCTTATTACTATTTGAAAATAAGACTTAGTATGGTTCAGAAGAACTAGAGACAGGATGCTATCCATTTCCTGCAGTGATTATTAAAAATATGAATATTAAATGCTGTTACCTGAGGGCTTCCCATTGAAAATGTTCACAAACTTACTTAACAAGTTAAATTAAAACTTTAAAAATACACTGCATCTTGGGGGGTGGCGAAAGTAAAAGAATATAATCCAGTTTCTAAATTAAGAAAATCAATCCATGAATGTAAAAGCTCAAAGAAAAATTTGAGCTATGTTATGACTAAATTAGACACATCAATGATTAAACAAGATGTATCAGCTTCAAATCCTAGATATTTATTCAACTTGATAAAAGCAATGGTATTATTCTTTGGGAAAGTATATTCTAAAATCAATGTGAAACTGTCCTTATTAAATACACACACACACGTATATTAAATATAAAACCGAAGCAAGCATAAAACAGTCAAAAACAAGACACCTATTTATTCAGAATGCTATTTATCATATTTATTTATTTTATCCACTTTCTATATAATTACAGTTAAAAATAGATAGTTGGTTGTTTCTCTTAATCAGCATGTGGCCAAATCACCAAGTTTCCACACAATTAAAATAAGGTTTGAGGTAGATGATTACTACAGTTCTACCAACTTCAACACTAAACAGCTCAGTTTGATTATTGCTTCAGCCACTTAGAACATGAGACAAAATACTTAATCTATCCAATATCCACTTTCTTCAGTTAAAACTGAAAATAATATAGTATCTATACTTTGTAGGACTGTTAAGCAATGATTAAACCAGAACAAGCTATTAAGCAAATGAAATGCATAATATAGCATTTTCATATACTAAACAAAATAATATTTTTAATTCAAACTAAAATGTCTAACAATTTAAACTCATGAAAGAAGAATAGTACCTATGGAAAAATATTTGCGGTCATGAACATATTGCAAACAAAAACATCTTTTCTGATTTTTTTTTAATATATTAAGCAAGTACAGATCATCTATTTTGCAAGGAGTATAAACATATTTAGTAGGCTCAGACATTATTATCATGAAGAGATACATGATCTTGGACAAGTTTTAACTTCCTTGAAATTCAATTTTCTTAACTAAAACAAGAATATTGGACAAAGATAATCCTGAAAGTTCTTTCTTATTTGAAAGCTCTAGAGGATGCTCACCATGAAGAGAAAACAATGTTGTGTGTGTGTTCTGTACATACACATATACCTATGTACAGAAATATAGAGAGAGTACAGGATAATGAGAGAACAATAAAAACAGCATATGTAAGTTCTGAGGTGATGTGAAATAGACATTTAATCATGATGCTATTTCAATAAGGAAGGAACTTTTAAGATATTTTGAAGAGATAGATTTGGAAAGGGAGAACACAGAAAATGGGCTATTCTAGGAAGTGAATAAAGTAGAGATTTGGAAGTGGAAACGAATGTAATGAGAGGAACAAAACCTGATTCTAGAAGACTACAGACACCTCCCAATGAGAAACTGGCACTTCCCTATATAGTAAGTTGAGCCTTTTTTCATATATGTGTTGGCCTTTTGTATGTCTTCCTAGTGTCTGATTATGTCCTCTACCTATTTTTAAGAGGATTTTTTCTATTATTGAGTTGCATGACTTTTTAATATATTTTGGATATTAAACTAATATTTGAGATATTATTTGCAAATAACTTATCTCATTCACTTGGTTGCCTTTCCATTTTGTTGATGGTTTCTTTTGCTATACCGAAGCTTTTTAGTTTGATGCAGTTCCATTCTTTTGTGTTTTGTTTTTACTTCCCTTGCCTTTAGGTCAAATTCATAAAATTCTAAGACTAAGGTCCTTAAGTTTAGAACTTACGTTTTCTTCTACATATTTTATTGTTTCAGTTCTTATATTTAGGCCTTTGGATGTATTTTTGGAGTTAATTTTCGTGTGTTCTGACTCAATACTCCCTCTTCTGGGTATCTACCCCCAAAATCTGAAAACATTTATTTATGAAGATGTACTGTTACCCCTATGTTCATTGCAGCATTATTCACAGTGGCCAAGACATGGAAACAACCAAAGTCCTTTCATCAAAAACTGGATAAAGAAGGTATAACAAATAATACACACAATGCAATATTACTCAGCCATAAGAAAAGATGAAATACAATGACCAGGGATGGATCTTGAGAATGTTACACTAAGAGAAATGAGTCAGATGGAAAAAATCAAGACCCATATGATTTTTACTCATATGTGGTACACAAAACACAAAGCAACAAACAAACAAGACAAACAAAAACTCATAGACACAGACAACACTACAGTGGTTACCATAGGGAAGAGGTTAGGGGGGAGGAGGTAGAAGAGGGTAAAGGGGATCAAATATGTGCTGACAAAAGAAGACTTGATTTTGGATGGTAAATAAATAATGCTATATACAGATGATGTATTACAGAATTATATACTTGAAACCTATATAATCCTATTAATCAGTGTCACCCCAATAAACTTAGTAAAATTTAAAAACTGGCAAGTTGAACAGAAGAATGTTTAAAACAGCAACAACAATTAAGCACAATACATGAGGAAAATGAAAATGCCACACTGAATTTAGCATTACGTAGCAACTAAAAAACTTGTCAAGACCTTAAGCAACTAACAGTACAAGATAAAATAATAATGACTTATAGCACTAGATCATTATCATCTTTTAAAAGCATCTTCACAAACTAATTGGGTTGGACATGTACTAATATAAATATATTCACTAAATAAACGAAAGAACCAAGATATAAAATTGAACAGCAAACAATAACCCAAAGTACCTGAGCACTTGCCCAATGATTATTTCTATAGGGCCAGTAATTTCAAACTTGCTACCCACTAAAATCATTAGGAGCTACTTGAAAATATAAAGACCTCTTCCTTTGTGATGGTGACATAAAGTTATCTTTGAAAACTACTGGTCAGAAAGGGGAAGCTACTGGAGTAATTCAGATGAAAGTAAATTAAAGGCCTGAGCTACAAATGAAAAGAAAAATATTCAAAGAACCCTACAGATTTAGAATTAGCTATACTTGACTGAATATGACAGTAATAGAAAGACAAAAGGAAAAAATATATAAGCTCACAATTTTTGGAAAACAAGAGGATAACAAATCTTTTGAGAATGAAAAGTAAGTTGGAAGGTTATGCTGGGTTACAAGTAAAAAAATTAGCTTATTTCCTCATAATTAAATGTCAACTGTACATTTTAACCTCATCAAATTTACCTCATCTACAAAGTTCTGATTCATACGTATAAACGCAACACAAACATATTTTTGCAAAATGTCCAGAGATTATTTTTCTGTTAAAATTAAGCAAATTAGAAACTATATATGAGTGTATTTTCATAAATATACATTGTGTTTATGTGTAGGTTTACCTTCCCTCATCTCCCAAAAAACCAATACATGAACTACTGAAACCCAGACCTAAAATATTAAGCTATATTGATTTCGTCACTCTTATAGAAAAATATCTAATTTTAATTTGCATCTCCTATAGTGATGCTAAGCATCTTTTCATACATCTCCAGGCCCTCTGTATGTCCTCCTCGGAGAAGTGTCTGTTTAGGTCCTTTGCCCATTTTTTTAATTGGATTTTTTTATCTTCCTGGAGGGGAGTCATGTGAATTCTTTATATATTTTAGAGATCAAACCCTTGTCTGAGATATCATCGGCAAACATATTTTCCCACATGGTTGATTCCCTCTTCATTTTGCTGATGTTTTCTTTAGCAATGCAGAAGCTTTTTACTTGGATGAAGTCCTATTTGTTTATTCTTTCCTTTACATTCCTTGCTCTAGGGGACATATTGGTGAAAATATTGCTCTGTGGAATATCTGAGATTTTTCTGCCTATGTTCTTCTCCAGAACTTTTATGGTGTTGCAATTTATATTTAAGTCTTTTATCCATCTTGAGTTTATTTTTGTGTATGGTATAAGTTGGTTGTTGGATTTCATTTTTTTTTTGCATGTAGCTATCCAGATTTCCCAACACTATTTGTTGAAGAGGCTATTTTTACTCCCTTTTATGCTCCTGCCCCCTTTATTGAATATTAATTGGCCACAGAAACATGGGCTTATTTCTGGGCTCTTTATTCTTTTCCATTGATCTATGTGCCTGCTCTTATGCCAGTACCATACTGATTTGATTATTGTGGCCTTGTAATATAGTTTGATATCAGGCATTGTGATCCATACTACTTTGTTCTTCTTTCTTCAAATTTCCGAAGCTATCCAAGTCCATTTATGATTCAATATAAATTTTTGAAGTGTTTTTTCTATATCTGTGAAATATGTCATTGGTATTTTAAGGGAACCCTAGTACAGTGATGGTAGGAAAGCAGACTGGTGCAACCACTGTGGAAAACAGTATGGAATTTCCTCAGAAAACTAAAAATGGAACTGTCTTTTGACCCAGCAAATCCACAGCTGGTATCATACTGTAAGAAAGAACCTATGCACCCCAGTGTTCATAGCCACACAATTTACAATACCCAAGTGCTGGGAGCAACCTAATTGCCCAACAGTAAATGAGTGAATCAAAAAACTATGGTAAATTTACACAAAGGAATACTATGCAGCAGAAAGAAAGAAGGAAATCCTACCCTTCACAACAGCATGGATGGAACTAGAGAGCATTACGCTAAGTGTAATAAGCTAGGCAGTGAAAGACAAATACCATATGATCTCACCTATACGTGGAACTTAATCAACAAAACAAACAAGCAAGTAAAATATAACAGAGACACTGAAATAAAGAACAAACTGACAGTAACCAGAAGGGAAGATGCAGGGCAATAATGAGGGAAAGAAAGGGAAGGGTCATTAAGGAACATGTGTAAAGGACCCATGGACAAAGTCAAAGGTGGGGTAGGATTGAGGGTGCGGGGGGTGGGCATGGGGGGACAGAGAAAAGTAGTACTGGGAAATGGAGATAACTGTATTTGAACAACAATAAACAAAAAAGAAAAAAAAATCACCAGTAGCTCAAACCTGTAGACAATAAAAAAAAAATCTAATTTTAAACTGATTAGGCCAGCAAAATACAATTGTCTAGTAAGTCTAAACTATAAATGTCCTTATTTTCAAATATTTGTTACTTTTGAAGTATAGACTAATTTAAATCATCTTTCAACTATATCTAGTAGAATCCTTTCTTCACAAACAAGGAAGGACTATTTATAAACGTATGAATCACTTGATCTAAGTAAAGCAAATATTTTCATGGTAGTGTACAATTTACATGTGTGAACTGCTATATAATTAGGCTGAAAAATATTAAAGGTATGTATTTTTTTGCAAAGGTATCTCTCTTACAGAATGCATTTCCATTACCCATCCTCTATGGTTTCTTTTTCTACTTATTCCTTAACAAATATGATAAATTAAAATGTATTTTATATTTTTAGACATTTTGTATTGTCAGTGTATTGTGTTGAAGCAACTACATAAACACAAAATGATTGTACTAAATGGTATGCTAATAAACATTTGCAGGCTTCAGGAGTTACAAGCAGAAACAGCCAAATGTGTTCTGTGACTTGGTAGAGGTCACTGAAAAGACTACAGGAGGTGTCTGCACTGACAGATAAAGGGCTCACTTGGTTACTGAATGGACAAAAACAAGTGTAATGCAAGAACAGTATCAACTTCATCCCTGTGCTCACAGTTTAATACATTTTCCACATTGATTAGATCTTATTGATTATTCACATCCAGTACTTGTATTTGATTAGTCTCAAAACAACCAATTTTTCTCATTTCCAATAGTTCCTTTCTTCATTAAGTATTCTCTATCCATTTTCACTATGGTAGTTTTATTCTCATAGTCTCCTTGATCTCTCCTATAACATTTCATTAAGATTTCTTTCAAAGTTGTACAGAGATTTTATACATAGTTCCAAGAGTCTTAAAATGTAAATGTTAAATTAAGAAAATGAATGTTCAAAACCACATAAAGGTCGTTGCATGAATAAGTGCTAGACAAAGCATACCACTTCTACAGACACTCGTGAATTTTCAGTCATTGGTGGGACTGATCCCATAAACACACCAGCTGAATTTCAGGAAACTGAGATTTTATAGAGTGTGAGATATTGCTGATTACACAATCATTGCATGCCGTCCCATACACAAATTTATAAAATATTTGGCCTGTACTCACACAGTCTATAAAGATGTGAACTTTATAGGCATAGTACACATGAGCTCTGAGGATACCCATGGAGAAGAAAACAGAGTTGAGATAATGAAGCATTAACTAAGCACTAGGCATTGTTGTAAATGCTTTTATGCTCTCATCAATTCTATGGGGAAGTACTATTTTTATTCTCACATTAGATAGGAAGCAACTGAGGTAAGTGACTGATTTGCTGAAGGTCACACAATGAGCAGGTACTGGAAATGGCAAGTGAACAAGGAATTCTCACTGTAGCCCACAATCATATACATTTTGCTGTTACCCTGTATTCAATAGAACATGAAGACATGTGTCCTCTCAAATTTAGGTAGGACTGGCACTGACATAAAGTCAAAGCAGGGTGCACAGGAGAAATGTCACATAGTATCAAGTGCATCTTAGATATTCAGGTGAAACATGGCAATGCATTGAAGAATCTTACTGGGAAGTAAACTGAAAAATAATTTGTTCTATTACATAAACTATGAGAGGACAGAAATTCAAATTTGTTTACCATGAGAAAAAAGCAATCACTGTATTTCTTATCTATATGGATATGAGAAAACAATCAATACATTTCTTATTTATTATGGATAAAAAAAACATTGAAAGCTGTTTGAATACAATTTCTTTGAAAAACATTTGAAACATATTCATTACATTTTTAAAAATGTAACCTGGAGACTAGCCAAAAGGCTCAGATATGTAAATTGTTCAAGGCCAGACAATTTATAAGTGGTAAATGATGAACTGACATATTCCAAAGCCTGTTTTATCCAATTCACTATGCATAATAATTTGTTACGACACTCAGCTAACAAGATAGTAGGTGGACTCTAATAGTAAACACTAAATTTAGAATATTCCAATTCAGAATATTTTCTAAAGCTTTGTCAAAAAAAATGCTTCTAGCACTGGCTTCATATACAGTGACTACATGAATTCACATATCCTAATCTTGTTTTGAAGGAGAAGGGATGTTGAAGGTATCCATGACATTAAGGATCTCTGTAACTGTGATTGTAGAAGTTTCACTGATTAGGGGTATCTGATGTGGGGAAACAAAAATAGCAAATTTGGTGGGGCGGTGAGAAAAGAAAAAAAAAAACCCACGGCATTCAGCAGAGACATTTCCAGGCCTAAGTTTATCTCTCTGTTCAAAAACATACAATATAATCAACAAAACAAACAAGCATAATATAACCAAAGACATTGAAATTGAGAACAGGCTGATAGTCACCAGAGGGGAGAGGGGAGGGAATTTCAGGGGAAAAGGGGAAGGGTTTACAGGAACAAGTATAAAGGACACATGGATAAAAACTATGGGGGTGGAAATGGGAGGGAGGTGGGGAGGGCTGGGGTGGTGGGCTGGGGTGGGAGTAAAAGACAGAAAACTGTACAAAGTCAACAATTAAAATAAAAATTTAAAAAAATATCATTGAGCTCAAAGTATTCCTTTCCTTAAAATATTTTTGTATAATATCTTCCAATAAATAAATAAATAAATAAGTATACGTGTGTGTGTGTGTGTGTGTGTGTGTGTGTATTTCTGTATTTATTTTCTCTGGTTGTTATCTACAATGGACTTAATATAGAGCCAAAAGAAAAAATAAAATTTACAATAATATAACAAAAAAAACATACAATATAAAATCATATGCAAGCACACCTTTACTGCATCTGAGCCATATTAGAACTAAAAGAGTTGTATATAACTAATCAAAATAAAGCCATCACATTTTTGCAAGGGACTTTGAGGTGTATATATATATATATATATATATATATATATATATATTTAAAAAAGAAAGAAAGAGAAATAAACAAGATTTGAGGACATAATTCTGTTTGTTAAAGTATCATTATCTAATGGCATCATGCTAAAGAACGTGCGTTTGAGCAATTCTCACAGTGCGGTCCCTGTGTCAGTAGCCCTGGCATCACCTAGATACTTTTGGAAATGCAAATTCTCAGGCCCGCCCAGATCTACTGAATCAGACATGTTATAGTGTGTCTTTAACAAGTTGGACAGGTTATTCTGACACAGTGAAGTTTGAGAACCAACATTTTAAAGTACTGTTAATGTTTTAGAGTACAAGTTTTGTGGACATGCATGTGGATGGTATGGATGTGGGGAGAGGAGTTTATGAGTAAAGACAATGTCTACAGTATGATCACCACGGGGGCAGGCTAAGGGCCTCATGCTTTAGCAGAACCGAGCTGGGAAGGAGGCGAGATTACTGGAGCGGAGACGAAGGTCCACATGGTGAAGGATCTTCTGTGAGGTCACTGCAATCACAACTGCTTTTGTTCAAAACAGTCCGTAACGGACACAACCGAAACACTCTGTGTAAAAGGTGCTTTTGTTCTCCCCATATTTTATGATTTTACTCTAAAATAATTTTTTAAGAAGAGATAAACTTTGAAAATATCATTCTTATTTTAGTAAGATTCAGTTTATTAATGATTGGCTTAAAAATGTTTAACCAATTTACTAGCTTCAAAATAGTCTTCATTCTAAAGCCCTTCTAATGTTATGTAAAATATTTATTAATTCCTTTAAATAAGTATTATTATAACTTTACAGACAAATGTTGGCTCACATCTCTTCCTTTTAATCTGATATTCCTACAAAATGCACTAAAAATGAAAAATTATAGGTTTATTAAAAATGCTCACCATCAATACTAAATTTAAATGATTAGAGCCAATACCTATTTAATATTACTAAGAAGGGAAGGAAATCACACTTCTCAAACCCTAATTTAAATTTTAGGTATCTCAAATGCAGCCATGCAGCTGTCCTATGAATTCTTTGTTACAGCGTGGCCGTTTGCATGCTCCGTTTTGACACTCAAGAAAACCGGGTTAGAGCCTGATCATTGTCAGCTGCAGACTCTGCTCAGTGCGCTTTTACATCCCACATTACTATATTTACATGCAGTGCTTTCATTCAAATCCAACTCTTACTTTATACAAAATTGTTATCCAAGTAAAATAGCATTACAAGTGAGACTGGCATTTCATGATAAGTTGTACAACCTTCAAAAAGTGCCAAAATTTAAGGCTCGAATAATAGTATCTAATTAATTCCAGACTGCGTTAGGATTTTACTTTCACTTTATTTAATGTTGGAGTTTGCAGTGATCATTATGATTGCACCTTATTTATACTAGCTAGTATATCCTTGAGTGTATATTACTATCAGCCATATCTTTTAAATTTCCTTTTTTATTAACAACACTACATTTTTTCTAAGTTACAATGAACTAATGCATGAGAGTTTTAAAACAATGTGTTTCCAATATGTTAACAGCCAGTGGGGGGAAGCAGAAGAGGGTAAAGTGGGAATAAATGGTGATAGAAGGAGGTGGGTTGGTGAGCACACAATACAATACACAGACAATTTATTATAGAATTGTATATCTAAAACCTATATAATTTTATTAAGCAATGTTGCCTCAATAAATGCTAGTTGTGTTTTGAACCAATCCCCCATCTTTTTTCTTTAAGACAGGAATTTTAGCAGGACAAATGGCCCCAAGCTAAAAACCACATTCCCCAGCATTCCTTGCAGCTAGGATGGCAAATGTGACTAAGATCCGGCCATAAGGATGTATATAGAACTTATGTGTTCACATCCTTAAAAAGGGACTGATTTAATTTCATTTTTGTCTTCTTCTCTTTCTGCAAGATAAGAGAGAGAGAGATGATGAACACTATTGATTTTGGAGATAATGCCCTCGATGATATAAGACCAACAGGATGTAAAGAAAATGGACTGAATATATACATACAGCTGACACCACCTATCCACAGAGCACCTTTGTTTACCTGAACTTTTACTTCACGGACAAACCAACCATCTTTCTTCTTTAGAACACTTATTTTGCCCTTGCCAAAAGCAACATAACCAATATCTTACCTAATACCATGACTAAGAAAGATGTTTGTCTCCCACTGAAACAACCTTAATAAAGAGTAATAAATTTGTAGAATCAGTCAAGTGTGGTCCTGGGACAGCAAAACACATTAAAATCCAAATGTGAGTAATAGCATGGTGGAGCCCCAGCATTCACCTTACCAGACTCACCTCACACCTCATCTTGATCTATTTATTAGTATTTATTAATGAATTTGTTAATGATTTCTCCACCCATCCTCAGTCTAGCCATACCAGCTTAATAAATAATTTCTTTTCTATCCTCAGCCTTTACTTCTTGGACTGTATAATGATACTGATGATCTTCCTGGGACCATGTATGGTCTCACCTAGCCACTTAACACATTGCTTTGTGAACTGTGCCCCGTCAGCAGCCCCCAATCTGACAGGTCTGGCTACAGGGGTAGGACATGAATGTATTCTCACAGTAGACATAGGGACTAGTCTAGATGTAAAAAGTAAAATCTAGCTTGCCTTGTAATATTCTGCAATACACACACATGCATGCATACGTATATACACACAGTGATTAGCAGCATCACGAGATCGAACTGTGTCAGTATGCGTAGACAGACTCCTCACACTGTCATGATGCATGATGTCATCTATTAGTCAGAATTCTATCAAATACAAAACTTGAAATGTTATGTATGTATATGTGTGTGTGTGTATGTATTTGTGTATACTTACACACATACATATAATATGTAAATACTTTTTGTATTTATTCTATTGAATATTGCTAACAATTAAACAATATCAGATTGCTTCACGTTCCCCAAGTTTATTACTGTCATTGCCACTTGCTCATAGGAACACATGTATTCTAAAACCATATTAGGATTTGTGAAGGTTTATTATTTTAGCCAAGGGCAGTGTTTGGTAATGTTTTTAAATATAGTTATCAAGAAGTCATGGGAATTGAAATTAAACTAATAAATTATAGTAACATAGCATAATAGTTAAGAATGCAACCTCTACAGCCCAACATTCTGAGTTTGAATTCCAGCTCAACCAACTATCAGCTGGTAAACAAGTTATACAATTGCTGTGCCTCTGTTTTCTCATCTGGAAAATTGGAGATGATAATAATAGGACCTTCCTGATAGAGTGTTTGAGGACCAAATCAGTTAATACTCATAAAGTGTTTAAAACAGCATGTAACACATAGTATATGCTATAAAATAAATTTAAAAGGGAAGCATTTACAAGAAACAAATCTGATATTTATAAAATGATTTATGCTATAAATTCTGGGGAGTTGACCACTGCATACTTTAAATTATAAAATAATTATTTTACAAACTGCATTTTTAAACAGAAGGAGAACAAAGAGAAAGAAAACCAGGAAAAATGAAAAGATCAAATAAGGTCGTAGGATTTTTTTTCTTGTGCTTATCTCTGAAGGTGACCTTTTAGGGAAAACGTATGTTATTTGTTCTCTGAGCTGTGTATGATTAGTTTCTTCATCATACACAGACAAATTAGGAAGGCTGCTGTGGTGCCAGAAATCATCCGTTAAACAAAGTCAAAATTAATGATAATATTGAGTTCCCTTTGTGTTTGATTTTCATCTATCTGCACTCAATTATAAACGAGCTATCAAAGAAAGCTACCCACTAGCTATTAATTCATAATGACTTCAGAAAGCAATTCCTATACTGCCATTGATATCTCACCAACAACCCCCTACTCTCTGCAGTGCTTTAGCTGAAAATGAAAAGGGAAAACAAAACTACATAATCCAAGCCTTTCCTCATCCTGAGCCTTGCCGTGAAAAATGCCAATGTGCAGAAATTAACACTAACAAGCTGTAATAAGATTTTATCTATATATTTAAAGGAGGCAATTAAACAATGTCTTCTTCATCGTAGTTTATTTTACCTTGAGTAAAATAGACATAGATATAGCAACAGTACATCCCAGATTTCTATTTCATTGTGTCAAAAGTGAATATTCTTCGAAGTTAGAGAAAGTTTTTGATGAGGAAAATTTCTAAAACAGAGATATGTGCTTTACTCAGAGAGAAAGAACCTCTAATTATTAACTTGGGGTAAGAGTAACATCACCCCGTAATTGGACTTTTCTTTCTTCACAGTACTCACCTAAATATCTAAACATTCTAATCTCTAGCACATTTCACAGGAAATCCATTTTATAGTCTCCTAACCAACTGATTCAAAACTATAAGGGAAAAGAATTAGGCACTGTCCATTTACATACAGGTGATTTAAAGTAATATTAAAACAAATTTCAGACTTGATTTAAAATAATTACAAGTACTTATTTGCAGATTTGCATAGACTTGATTTATATTCTTCTTACTTCCAAAAAAATAGCTTACAATTTTTTAATGTTTTGTAATTATTTAAAAATAAAATGAGAAAGAAAAACCATCAGTTACAATGCAAATGGTTGGAAAAAGAGAAGGGCTGGAGGGCAAGGAAGGAAGATAATGACACAGGACTCTAGGGTAGGATGGCTACTGCAAACATACAGCTCACTTAATTTTAGGTTTTCTGACAGACAAGAGAAAAGGAGAGACTATCAGATAAAAATAAGCATTTCAAACCTTCAGGAGAAAAGCAAATTTTTTTCTTCTTTTAAGTTCTCTAAACAGTGACTCACAAGGATCTTTTTATTAAAAGTAAAACAGAAAATGCTAAAGACTCATTAAAATGAGCTGAAATTTCCAGACCAATATTTCCTGTTTTTTTCCACCTTGACATCAGCAGTATTCCCCTTATAAATAGCAATTCTGTTGGTGCCTAAACTCAAAGAATATAATTTAAAATTATGGACACACAATTTTATAATTTTCTTTCACTTTGTGTATAATATGCATATGCAAAAGTATTTCCAACGGTGGTAAATGCATTTACTTGATGGTCCCTATCAATTTCATCCACACAGTAAATAAATAATTATTGAGTTGATTCTACAAATCAAAAGCACTAGGTCCCAGGGACACAAAGATTACTGAGACACTGTCCCTACCCTCAAAAAGTCAACCTAAAGTACAATAGCATCACAGTGAGTGAAGAGGGAACAGACTCTAGAGAGGTTTGTGCACAAGGGATAGGTGGTAAGTGGAAAGCAGAGTTTGAAATTATGGAAAACTTCCCCAGAAATAAATAAAAATGTAAGCTCTTTTTATTTATTTATATCAAAGCTTGGGAGTTTGCCAGACGACAAAAACCATGGAAAGGCATTCCATGTAAGATGCATGTTGCCTTTGCATTTGCTGAGACATGACCAGGTAGTATTTGAGAGAAACTGCAAGTAACTCGATATGAACAGTATACCAAATTGTTATGTAATGAATGTTTGTGTGCCCTCCCCCCCAATTTATTTGTTGAACCCCCGCATTGTGATGGTATTAGGAGGTGAGGCCTGTGGGAAATAATTAGGATTAGATGAGGTCATGCGGTGGAGTGCTCTGAATTCCATTAGTAACCTTATAAGAGTCAGGAGAGAGTTTGCTTCCTCTCTCTGCTCTCAGCCATGTGAGAATCCCATGAGAAGCTGGCAGTTTGTAATCCAGATGAAAGCCCTCACTAGAACTCTATCAAGCTGGCTCCCATGTCTCAGACTTCCAGCCTTCAGAACTGTGAGAATAAATTTCTGCTGTTTATAAACCACGTAGTCTATTGCACTTTGCTATAGCAGCCTGAAGTGAGTGAGACAAGGATAAAGACAAAGCTAGAAGGGAGTCCAGAGGTCAGGGCATGGAAGGCTTTGTATGGTAATCTAAAGAGTAATGGAACTCAGCCTAGATGCCAAAGTTGTTCAATTCTTTTAAAATGGAGAGATCATTATTTAGACATAATCATACACAGGAGTCCAACGATGAAACAGAAAAAAGGACCTCCTTATTTCAAGAGAATGCTCAGGAATTTGAAACTGACCAGGTCAGCTTCTTAACACAGTTTAAAAACCCTGACTGTGTAATCAAATCAGGGGTGGGGACAGCTCATCACAAAGGATTAAAAGCAGAAAAATAACATGAGCAGATTTCAAATCTTAAAATGATGACTGTAGCTATAATATGAAAATGAACTGGGGGAAAATATGAGAACCAGCTTTGAGAATAAGACCATTTCAGAAAAATAGAAAAAAAAAAAAAAAAACCTTTTTAGGACAGGTGGTAATAAAACATTTAGAACATCAAGATAAAGAAGACATATAAGTGACTACCTAGAAAAAGGCTGATTACATGCAAATAATTGGGAATTTTATCAGCAACACTAGATATAAAGACAAAACTGCAGCAATGACTTCAACATAATGAGAATAAACAAATTTGAATCTAGCTATCGATAATAAGTAAAATTTAATCCTAGATAAACTGTGAACTACATAAGATCTCAAGTCATTGCTAAAGAATTTATATAGGATATGCCACAGGAAAATGAAGTGCTAACAAGTAAGCTGCAAAAAACAGTGATTTTTGACAACTCTGAATTGCCAGGTGGTACATAGCAAAAGAATATACTTTTCCCCCTGGCATAACTAGATATGATCACTCAGGAACTGTAGAGTATTGAAACCCTATCATAGGCCATGCCATTTTGGAACTCACATAGGTATTTATATGAAATACTGATATGAATATATTGTTCAGATGATTCATAATGGTAAATGAGATTTCTATTGTTCCATTCATGGATCTTGAACTAAATTACTATCATCCAGTTATTTGTACTAATTTACTTACTAAATCAGAGTAGGGAAGGATAGAAACCAGTGAGTAGAAAGTGAGGATAGAGAAAAAAATACTTTTATCTGACAATAGTTCCTTATTCCTAAAAATCTTTACTAAATAAGAAAAAGAGCACTGTTAGTTAACAGTGGGTGATCTTTGTTGATTAAAAGTAGATTACTTTAGCACTTTTATAATAAAAGGTTCTGAGACCCAATTCCAATGTGTGCAGCAGCAGGGGAACCCCTACACAAACAAGTAATTCTGGGACACTGTCTGGGTGTCCTACAATTCAACTCAATACTGACACTATCTACCGTTTCCCATAGAAGTGCTAGGGATTGGTGGGCCCAACAACTTCCCTGTCCTTAGATTCCATCAATTTGATAGAACGGCTCACAGAACTCAGAAAAACATTTTACTTACTAGATCACTAGTTTATTATAAAAGGATATAACTTTTTATGGTATAGATGGTAAAAAATGCATAAAAAAAGGTGTATGGGAAGGGCAGAGAGCTTCTACACATAACCTCTCTGAGCATGCCATTCTCCATCTCCTCATGTTCACCTCCCAGCTCTTCAAACTTTTGATTTTTATGGAGGCTTCATTATATAGGCATTCATGAATAAATCATTAGATTTTGGAAACTGGCTCAATCTTCAGCTCCTGAAGTCAGGGGGTTGAAAGAAAACTTCCAGCTCACTCATCACCTGGCTGGTTCTGCCTTGCATCCAGACTTAGGTGATTTCCAAAGACCACCTCATTGGCATAAAAAAGACACCTTTGTTGCTCTCATCAAGTTGGAAATTCTAAGGGTTTTAGTAGCTCTTTGCCAGGAATGGGGTAGAAGACCAAATATACCTTTTTTTAAAATAAATCACAATATCACATATATGTTCTAGAAGAGACAGTATGAGTATTTTTCTGGGGGGCGGGGGAAGAGTTCATTAAAGGTCAAAGTCCTGCCAAAAACAAAGAATGAACGAACAAGTTAAAGAATACATTAGTCATTATTTTTAGAAGATTTTATTTATTTATGTATTTTTAAAGAGACTGGAAGGGAAGGGGAAAAAGAGGGAGAGGAACATTAGTGTGTGATTGCCTCTTATGTGCCTCTTACCAGGGACCTGGCCCACAGACCAGGCATGTGCCCTGACTGGGAATGGAACCAGTGACCCTTTGGTTTGCAGGCCAGTGCTCAATCCACTGAGTCACACCAACCAGGGCCATTAGTCATTATTAAAATTTACTGTTTTTTAAAGTAATGCAGGATTTAAGAAAAAGCAAAACATTTCTGTCAAATTTAGCAATTGTGTTGGCCTACAACGTTTTCAGAGTAAAATTTCCTTAAATAGATTCAAAATTTTGTTTAATTTCCTCATACTGTAAGTGTAGGTAGTTTGCTATTAATGAAGTAAGAGAGAGCAAAGTGAATTAGATGCTAAGAAGTCTAATCACATGCGGAGCTGAATCCAACACTGAGCCTGCTTCACTAGCAAGTTGCAGAATTTACAGGTTCCCCAGGGGACTGTTGCATTGGAACTTACTCCCTCAAATAAGATGGAGGGAACATTATCAGTGATTAGCCAAAATTACCTAGAGAAAAGTAAACAGCAGGAGAACTTCTACTCTGCCTGTGTACAAGAGAACCCAATCAAGGTGCAGGGGGAGGTGCTTCTGTTGTAAGGCTTGTGCAGTAAGAGCCAAGATAGTAATGATAAGAGGGAGGAGTCTAGCCTGGGAAAAGAATCAGACTGGGTGAGTGACACAGAATCCCAGAAGATCTAGGAAATTGATTGATTAGGGGGAGGATCCAATACCAGCCCCCCCCAAAATTATAAAATCACTTTGTCAGTTTTGAAGAGTCTAGTCCTTCCCAAGCCTGAGATAATAATAATCAGCCGTTAATGGAGGCTCACGCTCTGTCTCTCTGTCTCTCTCTCTCTCACTCTCCCCACCCTCTCTTTCAGCACAGACTAAGTGGCCAGAATGGGGCAGGGACTGAACTGAACTGAATCAATAACATAGAATTTATGGACACTGTCCTTTGCTCTGGGCTTTCACAGCAGGATGGAGCTGGATCCGGGAGAGTCCTTTGCGTTTGCTCCAGCTTCTTCAACGCCCTTACCACAACTCACATCCCCACAAATGCTTTCCTCAGTATTCCATTGGTGGAATCCCATTTCCACCAATAAAAATACATTTGATATCTTCATAAATCAATCAATATAAGTCAATCTGACCACTGAAAGGAACCGATGTTTTGCCAGCCCAAAAGAGTGCCTTTTGGGACATTTATTTTAAGCTGTTTTTTAAGAAACAAAAGACTCAGAAAAAACCGTTGGCCCTCCCCCTTTCCTGTTGAAGAGATTCAGATGGAAAGGCCTGCTCCAGGAAGGAAATCTTAGATAGGAAGTCTCCAGGCACCGACCTAGATCCTCCAGTATCCTACTGGAGGGTTGTCTAGGAAGAATTTGTTTGCCCTATGTGTTTCTCTCTTCCTGAACTACCTATAAATTGTCTATTTCCTTCAAAATCTCAGACCCCTACCTCCTTTCTCCTTTGTCCATAAATGGTATATAAACCCACCTGCCCAATATGTTCTGGGTCTCATATCTTATGACACCCCTGGCAGGGACATCAACAATAAACTTTGCACATTTTCCTCCTGTTAACCTGTCTCTGATATTTTGACTATTAGCCCAGCTGGAACTTACAAGGTGGAAGAAAAAGTGCCTTTTAGCCACCACATCTCTATACTAGAGAATTGATACCTGTACAATCTCACTTTGCTTTGTTCTTTTATTTCCTAATTGAGCCCTTACAACCTATTCATTGACCTACATCCATTAACTCCTTCAAGACCAATTGTAAAATGCTTCTCCTGTCATAATCATTCCCCAACTATTAAAACTGTGACCTTTATAGTCTTCCCCATCTCTATACTTTTCCAATAATCTATCTCTAATCCTTTTCCTCTGTCATCTTCTCTTTTGGTTTCCTTCTTAGCCCCACCAATATTTAGCCAAAAATAAAGATAACTAAACATTAACAAATAAAAAGAAATAACTACATATTACATTTGCTTATTCCTGTTTTTCTCTCATAAACTTCGCGAAATATATATGCTTCTTCCTCTACTCCCTTACCAGCCACAGAATGCTAAAGCAATTCCTTTGTTGATGGAGAGTTTTCTCCAAGTAGACAATAAATTCAAAGTCCAGGCATTTTATCTTCTTTTTTTTTTTCCCCACATAAATCCAGGGATGACACAGCAATGCTTCACATGCAGGAAACATACAGTTAAATGTGGGTTAACTAAGATATTAAGAAAAGGAGCAAAATTTGATTAAGAAATAAATGTAGGGCAAATTCAAAACACAAGGCAACTCTCCAGCACTTTCTATCTCATCCATTCTCCAGGCAAACAGAGTTAGTTACTCCACCTACTGGCAAATAAGACTGCTTTTGAAATTTACCCATGTATGTTGTGTTTCCTATCAACAGTATAGAGAGCTTCAGGGAAAAAGAAAAAGAAAAATGAATCAGTTAACAAACCTTTATTCTCATCTACAGAGGAAGACCATTTCCTAGTATGTTATTTAGGTTCATTAACATTCATATTGTATTTTGCAAACACAAAGAATTATAATCTCTGTGGTAAGGAAAAGTGCATCTAATTCTAACTATGAATTTTCTCACAAATTAGATGTTTCGGGGTCTTAAAGGCTGATTAAGCTGAACCAGGTAACAAATGAAGTGAATAAAGGATTTTCTGTGGGTCATAATGAAGAAAATCTTTATCACATATAATAATACATAAAGATATGACAAGCTAGAAATAATCAGTTGTACCAAAATCTTTTAATCATGGAATATGATGAGAATGTAATGGTCCACATGAGGCATTAGAATTACAAAATATTCTTCTATACGGTAAATATATTTTTTCTTCTTCTATTTAAAGAAGGGTGTTTAGAAGAATAAATTAAAAATAACAAAACTCTATTGAAATAAATAAAGTAAAGGAATATGAAAGGTATTAACAGAGAAGCACAGAAAAGGAGACAAGAGACCAGAAATTTCAATGAATTTTTGCAAGAAAGACAGTAACTAGAGGGATAAGAAATATGTAGACAGAAAAATTGCAACCTGATATAGTGAAGGAAGAACCTAAAGAGAGCTGGTCAAATTACTTCTCAGAATGCCTAGGAGTCTCAGCATCTGGAGGCTCCCAGTACAATGGAAGATGGTAAGACACAGTGCAGTGTTCCACTAGGTGACTGTAGGCTCTGGAGCAGAGACTTTTCCCTACCCTGCACTGACAAACAGGTATCTGTCTAAAGCAACAGCTTCCACTTCTCAAACAGGAGATCATAGGTTCATTTTCTGAAAACCGCTGAAGTAAGAAGGTTCCAAATCCAGAGACAATGAGAACAGCAGATGGCAGAGACGAATCAACTGTTCTGCTGAAACATGGGACACTCATCCACTTCCCTTGCCCTTATCCATGGATGCCATTAGCTAAGTATAAAGCCCATCATTCCATACCCTTCTGCCCATGCCTTGTAGGAAACTGAAAGATCCATCTCTGGAAAAAAAAAATAAACGATCCCAGAAAGAAACCTTCACTTACTGCCATCAATCTAAAGCCTGGCTCACTTTCTGACTACCTAACACTGAAACTCACCAGGAACGAAGCCCTGTCCACATGCACAGCATGTTCAATTGCCTTTTCTCCATCGTTCTAAAATATTACTGTCTAACATTGGATTACAGGCATTTGAAGAAAGCCTGCAACATGAAAGACAGAGACTAAAATAAACACAGGCAAAGAATATCTGAATAAAACAGAATACAGGGTACAGAAGTAAGGGGAAAACTTGAAAAAATAAGAAAACACCTATAATTAATAGTCTCAAAAAGTTATTTTCTCATAAAATTTATATGCTCATAAAATTTATCTTGGGCACGTAACAAGGGCAGAATCTATGAAAAAGGGAGAGAACAAAAAGCATTTCATTAGAAATTTAAAAAATATTATTACTGAGATAAAAGCAGTTGGAAGATAAAATAACTTCTCCAAGTGGAAAAGAAGGGACCCAGCTGGTATGGCTCAGTGAATTGAGCACAAAGAGATGCCAATTTGATTCCCAGTCAAAGCACATGCCTGGGTTGCAGGCCAGGACCCCAGTAGGGGGCACACAAGAGGCAACTGATGTTTCCCCCCCTCTCTTTCTCCTTCCCTTCCCCTCTCTCTAAAATAAATAAATGAAATTAAAAAAAAAAAAAAGAAAAGTAGGGGAAAATGATGGGCAACTTGAGGAAGATAAAAAAATCCAGGAGATCCAGTATCCATACATTAGAAATTCCTGAAATAGTGAACAAAGAACGTGGAGAGAAGTAGGCAAAAAACAAACAAACAAACAAACAACAACAACAACAAATTCCATAAATGAAGAATAGAGTGTTTATAAGATTAGCATTCTTAAGCAATAATTAAATACTAATTATTCAATATGCCACATTCCTTCCCAAAACTCTCAATAGCATCTTTCTGCCTAGCAATCTCATTCCAGCTCTTAATACTTTAATTTACTTAAGCAATCTGATCTTTACTCTCTAAAACCCAAACTCTTTCCACAAATTATCTTCTTTCTATTCTCGGGGAAAGTAACTTCAATACTTTGTTTTGCAGCACCTAAAAAAAAATGGATGATGGTGTCTGTACAAAAAAAAAAAAAAAAAAAAAAAAGCAAATATGATTATGGCATATCAGTACTCAACCAATAAATGCATAAATAAATGGAACAACAAATCCATGTCTCACTTTCCCCCATCTCCTTCCCTCCCTCCCTTCCTTTCTCTCTCTAAAATGAATAAATAAAATAAAAACAAATGTTTAAAAAATAAAAGAAAGTAGCCTTTTACAAGCTATGAAAAGAGCTCTCACCAGAACCAAACTATGCTGGCTGATTTCAGATTTCCAGTCTACAGAACTGTGGAAAAAATAAATTTCTATTGTTTAAGCCATCCAGTGTATGATAGTTTTTATGGTAGCTCAAGCAAACTAATACATGACCCTTTGAAAATGTTAAATGTCTGGTATCAAGAAAACTCTGTTCTAGTCCATTTTGTTACCGCTTGGCAAGGCAAAGTTAAAGCATACAGACCTCCTAAACACTAAAAGAAGATAATTCTAATTGCCATTACTAGTCATCTAAGTGTTGTTGAAATAACTTTCCACCCCCAAAATGGAGCTTAGAAAAGCAATCTGATATACTCTGAACTGAATTATGTCCCCCATCTTCCAAATTCATGTATTGAAGCCATAACTCTTAATGTCATGGTATTTGGAGATGGGACCTTTGTGAGATAACTAGGTTTAAATGAGGCCATGAGGAGAGGGCTCTGATTATGAGATTAGTGCTTGTGAGGACACACAAGAAGGCAGAGTTTTCCCTGGCCAGGGTGTCACATCAGCAAACCAATAACTTAGGTAACATTCCTGGCCTAAAAAATGTTCCCCTTGTCAAGAAATACAGTATATCCAGTCAGGCAAGCCAAATCTGGCCCTTCTCACCCCCAACGAGGCTGACTGTGTCGCCCTAGCCAGTCAGATGTTTTCTATGAGTCTCTTCCTTGTTCTTCATTCTTTATCCCATAAAACCTTCCTGCCTTCTGCCCCAATCTGTAGTTCTCCAAATGAAGACTTTCCGAGTTCATCAAGTGTTCAAGTTTGTTTGTATAACCTAAACTGTCTTCTTTAATCGTTTTTTAACATAACAGCATTAATTGGAATGATAAAAGAGAAAATGTCTGGAAAAAAGACAAGGCCCTCTTCACAGTCTGCCTCTCACCCCCCAGTCGGGTTTACTTTCCCGGACCTCCTGGGCTATATTTCACCGGCTAGGGCAGACTCTGCTCTCACCCAGCTCTCTGCCCCGGAAAGCTGACCTACGTGGAGCATATTCCCCAGAACTCTGGCTTCTCATTGAGATTGAACAAATCTGAGAGGGAGCAGGCAGAGATCATAGTATTTGTTTCTTCTATTCCTCTGACTCCTTCCCAGCAAAGTTACCATGAATTAACTGTGTCTCTCACCAAAGCTCACAGCTCCTCTCAAGATGGCTGACTCTCCCTCTGGGTTCTAGCCAACGTTCCCTTGCTCCTGTTGCCTAGGCAAGGTAACAATTTGAGAACTGCTAAGCCCCCTTGCCCAACCCTCCTTTGAACTTTCTTGTGGATCACTGAGTGCTCAACTTTGAAAACAGCCTTTTGGAAAAACAGAGGAAAACAGAAAACAAACCGATTCAAACTGTCCTTTCTTCAGTGTGCCATTTGCTTCCTGTTGTGACTTCAATCAATACCTACACTTTTTTTTTATTCATTCAGTGCCCTCAGGTTAAAATCTCCTTCCTCGTAACCTCTCTGGTCAACTTCTAAACATGTCTCCAAGCATGCTTAAATGTCGCAGTCCCTCTGTTATTTCCCATTGCCATCACAAAATGAATAAACTCTTCAGTCATGTTTCACTCCAACAGCACTTTACTTTTAAAAACAAGTACATCCACCTACATATATATTACAATTTAGTTCAAGCATCACACATCAAGGATAGCACCTGACATAAAGCACACACTCAATAATTGTGTCAAATTACTATGAAGGAACTTCAAAAGTTTTTTTTCTAATATATGTTATTTAAGGTGTATATTTTTAAGCAGTGAACAAGAAATGAGTTCACATAAATTAGTTTGGCTGTGCATCTAGAAGAAAAAGTGTTAAAGACATGACTAACATATGCCTCATTATCCTTCAGAAATATAGTCCTCTATTCTTTCCTTATATCTTTAAAGCTTTGAGTGTTTAATTTACCTTATGATATTACTTTATTTTAAAAATATTTTCTGATTGGTAAGCTCACTTAAACACGTAACAAAGGTCATCATTTAGATGACCATATAAGCAGTCAGGCATCATCTTTCAAAGTGTTCAATTAAGAAAACCAGTTGTTTTGCAGTGAAACCTAAGCTATTATTTCAATGATGTTAACAGGTCTTTATTTTTGTTTTTTGGGTTTTTTTTGTTTGTTTGTTTGTTTTTTGGGGTTTTTTTTTGTTTTATTAATGGTTACCAGATAATTCTTATGAGAAACATCCTTAAGTGAATTACAAAGGTCAATCCCTAGTGGACTGACATAAATTGTCAAGTTCAATTTAAAACAAGATTTTTAATTACAAGATAGTCTACCTGGGGACAACTTCATATTGAAAAGGCAAAAACCTCAAGTTAGTAGAATTTTATAAAGAATTTAACCTCTACCCCAAAGAAAATATGATGCATCATTTCCCATAAATGAAAAATATTACCTTATTAACATTATAATAGCAGCTAAATGTTTCATCAACATTTGAAACATCTAAATGCTGCAAATAATATTTTGGGCCTAAATTTCCACTTAATTATTTTCACTGAAATTTTCAGAGAATACTAATGAAGATAGATTATACAACAGTTCTTCATACTTGTTTAACATTTATTAGTCATTAAACATAGATTTTTAAAGCCAAGAGTAAATTTAAAAGCCACATTTATTTATTATCAAATTATTTCATTTCATAAAGTAAAATTTTTGACATAGTACATAGCATAGTATAGGAAACATATTAGTCTGAGCTGCAAACAAAACAGCACAAACTGGGTGCTTATGAAAGCAGAAATTGATTTCTCAGAGTTCTGGGGGACAGAAGTCTGAGACTGGGGTGCCAGTATGGCTGGGTTTGGGCCCTCTCCTGGGTCACAGACTTCTTAGTGAATCTTCACAAGGTGGAAAGGGTTACAGATCTCTCTGAAGGCTCTTTTGTGAGGTACTGAAAACCCATTCACGAGGGCTTCATTCTCAGGGTCCCAGTTAACTAGCACTATCACATTGGACTTTAGGATTTGAACAAAAACAACAACAAAAAACCATAAAACAAAAAAAATCTGGGGAAGTGGGACACAAACATTCAAACCATAAGAGAAAATATAAAAGATCTGTAGTCAGATGGGAGAGGCAAATGCCTACCATTATTCCCAATGTATTCATATACCAATAATCATTCCTTCCTAGTAATTATTATTCCTCATGTATAAAAAGATACCAAAATTAACTCAGTCACTATTTAATGCAAAAAGTAGTAACGGTGTCAAAGTTCATTAAATTCTGTAATTTAAAGAAGGTAGACAAACATTCTCAGCACTTAAAAAAAATTAGTTGAGTTCTTAATAAAAAAAAAAAAAAAGGCCTTGAGACCTAAAATGACAATGAGATCAGTAGTACTACGAGTTACCTTGCCTTACAGTTTCCATACAATCAGGCTTAATAAACCATAGAAAAAGCAAGCTATTTGGTTTATTCCTGAATAGATTGGCCTAAAAATGCTTTAACATTTAATAAACATTTCTTGTGTGCCTACTCTGCGCCAGGTACTGCTCTAAGAATTGAGAATATATAGTATTAGCAAACAAAACTGCAAAGGCCCCTGCTCTTGTGGAGTTTATCCAAACTAGGAAAGGGGATTATTTATATAAATTTAAATCCCTCTTATTGTAAACTGTAGCTACTTTTTCTCCTTTTCACTACAGATTTAAAAAGAACTTCAGTTGCCATCCCATGTTAAAATGTCTCTTCATTCTAGACAATGCGCTCCTCTGGTAACTATATTATATATAGCAATATTTTAGTAATTTTCAGATACACTTATAATTTTATTATTGGGGGGAAGCCCCTGAAAAACAAACATGCAATCCATGTTGATTTTAAATATGCTTTAATTAATTCTGAGATAATGTTGTTAAAATAAATTACCCATAAAAATAGTAATTCAGTCACAGGACTTATCATGATAAACGCTACAAATGCTACTAAATATCTAAGGAAGGGAAAGAGGAAACAAGGGACATGGGAATATTATATAATTATATGAGCAAAATCAAGTAAGTGTTAAAGGATTTAGATAGCTTGTTATATAATCAAACACCTTAAATCTGTAATCCAGACTTTGGGACCCATCATCCCTTGAGCCTCCTTTGGATGAGGAGACAAGAGAGGTCTTGCAGGCTCAGCAAACCATGAACACAGACCCTATGGCCAGCTAAGGCAGAGGGAGTGCGGGGGATGATCAGCCTGCCACTGACAAGCCAATCCTGGTGCCCTCCCACAGAAGGACAGGAGAAACAAGAACCCCTGTGTCAAAGACCAGAAAGGAGAGAAAACAAAAAAAAGCATGCCCCAAATGTATGCATTTCCAAAACCATGTCACCTCCCACATTCGTGTGGCTCATCACAAAGTCAATTTTATCAAAAATTTCCTTACAGGTAAAAATGTCTCTATGGCGGATTTAAAGAGTTTTTATTTTTCTATTAAACTTTCTGTTTTCTAAACTACGATTCTTACAATTTCAGTAACTCTTTATATAAAATTTCCAAAGTTGATAAAACAACTAAGTTTGGTATTTTCCCAACAAAATAGTTCTAATCTAACACATTCCAATGTGTGGATGCCCTCTCCTAAATTTCCTCATTTGAACATTTAAACTGTTTTGTCCACAACTGTAATGCATCAATAATTTACATTCTCATATTTTTGTTCACAATTATAATGCATCAATTTATTCTCATATTTTAAATCATACTTTGCATACCAGATTAAAAATAAATACATTCAAATAAAAACAGGAGGGGGAAAAAAGTACCTTTAATTTGGATCCATGAGGTATTAGTACAGATTTATTCCTCTTTGGTGGTATATACAACTCCCATTTTCCATAATCCAGTTTCTTGTATGGGTATGAAAATGGATTCCAATCATCTAAAAAATTAAAGAATAACAGCTAACAATAACATGATTGAACTAATATTTAACGAACTTCAAGCAAAGCATAATATGATTCCTACTTGTACTGAATCAAACTGACTAAAAATTATTAAGTCTTACAAGGTGTTAATCAAAAAACTCTACAGACATTCAGAAAAAGTAGGTCATTCTTATTTTATTTTTAAGACATGTATTTGAAAATTTGCCTTCTGCATCTTAATATTAAGAACCACATTTTCAATTGTACTTTCAACTTTAATACTTAATAACAGAAGGTAAAAAAAAATGGGGGCATATTTTTAACAAACACCATGGAGATAACATGAAAAAAATAGAAATGAATTCTAAGCAATGAGCTAACATACGTGTCATGGTAGAAAAAAAGATGCAAAATAATTAAAATTCTATTACATTTACCCAAATTCACAAGCAGGTGACAGAACTGAGTTAAAATCTAAAAAAATGCCTCAAGCAAGAAAGGTAGATGATAAACTATAGGGGTCACAGGGAAGGTAGCTTGAAGATCTTGGAAGAAAGCCAAGAGGCGTAACAGACTTATGTACAAATGGAAACATATAATAGCGGTGGCATAAAAATCAGTGAGTGAAGGGCACACATTTATTAAGCAGTGCTGGTTAATGCTTAGAGATACACAAATAACTCTCTACCTAATCACATGCAAAAGAGTCAATGGAACTTAAAAAATATTTAAATATGATAGGCAAAAGTATAAAATACAATACTTAAAAGAAAATATTGGGAAATATATTTGTAATCTTAGGTTTAAGAGTCTTTTTTTAAATAAGATTTTTAAAAACCCACAGAACATTAAGGAAAGGCCTAATACATTTCACCGCTATAATTATAAACTTTACTTCATAGAGATGAATGAATATATAAACAGAATCACAAGATAAGCTACCATCTCGGAAAATAAATTTGTAATGAATAAACCAAGGAAGAGAAAGAATCCAAAATGTACGAAGAATATCTATAAGTCAATGAGAAAATAAAACAATAGAAAAATGAGCAAAGCTATTCAGAGGAGCTTAAATGAATGGCCAATAAACATTTGCAATGATTCTCAAGCTCAGCGGTAATTAAGGAAACACAAATCACAACAATGCGATGCCATTTCCCACCCATTGTATTAGCAAACTTAAAAGTTTGAAAGTATCAAGTAGTCAGCAAGGATATAAAATAACATTGCAGCTGAGGGTATAAACTGGTAAAGCAACTTGGCATCATGTAGTAAAGTTGAAAATACATTAATTCAAGGGCACAACAAATCCTACTTCTAGGTAACAGCCAAGAGAAATTCTCACAAATGTAAATAAGGAACCATTCACAAGTGTACACTCAATAAATTTTTACAACAAAAAAAGTAGGCTATCAAAATTTAAATCAGCCACAAAATGGGTAAAAACACTGCAAATAACTGAACAGAAAGCTATACAACAGTATAAACTGAATGGATCAAAAACAATACATAGTCCTGGCTGGTGTGGCTGTGGATTGATCACCAGCCTGTGAACCAAAACGTCACCAGTTGGATTCCCAGTCAGGGTACAAGCCTGGGTCGTTATGCAGGTCCCCAGGACGGGGTGCATGAGAAGCAACCACACACTGATGTTTCCCTCTCTTTTTCTCCCTCCCTTCCCCTGTGTCTAAAAATAAATAAAATCTTAAAAAAAATAATATATCAAAATATACAAATAACCAAAATATAAAAGTTCATTTTAAAGGATTATGGAATACCATATATTTATAAAGTTAAAAAAGATGCACTTTAGCATATACAACACTACAGATGCATATGTATTTATAAAAATATTAAAAGAAATGAGAATATTAAACATCAAATTCTATAGTGAGCTCTACAGAATAAAGGAAAGGGAACACAGTATGTTTCAATAATATATGTAACATTTTATTTCTTAAGGGAGATGATGTACACAGACACACCTATTATATTTTTCCCAGTTCATTTATTTTTTTATTTTGGGGGAAGTTATGAATTTTTAATTTAATTTTATTGTATCTTTTTTCTATTACCATTTAGTTCCCTTGTACTCCTCTTCCCCCAGCAATCACCACACTGTTGTCCATTCCCAGGAGTTATTTTTCCTTTTTGCTTGATCTCTCTACCCCCTCACCTCTACCGTCCCACTAACTGTCATCTTGCTCTTCATCTATGAGTCTGTCCCATTTTCCTTGTTAGTTCAGTTTGTTCATTGGATTTCATGTATGAGTGAAATCACATGACATTTGTTTTCTTCTGACTGGCTTACTTCTCTTAGTATAAGGTCCTCCAGATCCATCCATACTGCCCCAAAGGATATTTTTTTTATTTTATGGCAGAGTGGAATTCCATTGTGTAAATGTCTTACAATTGTCTTACCCACTCATCTACTGATGGACACTTGGGCTGCTTCCACATCTTGGTGATTGTATATAATGCTGCAATGAATATAGGGGTGCTTATGTTCTTATGAATCAGTGTTTTGGGTTCCTTTGTATATATTCCCAGAAGTGGGATCACTGGGTCAAAAGGTAGATCAATCTCTATTTTTTTTTTTTTTTTTTTTTGAGGAAACTCCATACCAGTTTCCACAGTAGGTACAACAATCTGCGTTCCCAGCAAAAGCACAAAAAGATTCCCTTTTCTTGCCAACACTTAGTGGTTTTTGATTTTTTGATGATGGTCATTCTGATAGGTGTGAGATATCTCACTGTGGTTTTAGTTTGCATTTCTCTTATGATTAGTGACCTTGAGCATCTTTTCATATGTCTATTGGACATCTGTATGTCCTCTTTGGAGAAGTGTCTATTCAGGTCCAAAGCCCATTATTTAATTGGGTAGTTTTTCTGGTGTTCAGTTTTATAAGTTCTTCATAAATTTTGGGTATTAACACCTTATTGGATGTATCAGCAAATATGTTCTCCCATCCTGTGGGTTGTCTTTTTATTTTGTTGATGATTTCCTTTACTGTGAAAAAACTTTTAGTTTGATGTAGTCCCATTTGTTTACTTTTTTCTTTGTTTCCTTCATCTGGGGAGATATATCCAATAAAATATTGCTATGAGCAATGTATGAGATTTTGCTGCCTATGTTTTCTTCTATTATTTTTATGGTTTGGGGTCTAGCAAGTTTTGATCTATTTTAAATTTATTATTCTCTGTGTTGTAAGAAGGTAGTCTAGTTTCATTTGTATGCATATATCTATCCAATTTTACCAACACCAACTATCTTTAGCCCATTGTATGTGCTTTCTTCCTTTGTTGAATATTAATTGACTATAAAGGGGGGAGGTTATTTCTGGGCCTTCTATTCTGTCCCATTTGATCTATGTGTCTGTTTTTATGCCAGTAGTTTATACTGTTTTGTTTACTATGGCCTTATAATATAGTTCGATATTAGGCAGCAAGATTCCTCCAACTTTGTTCTTATTTCTCAGGATCACTGCTGCTATGCAGGACTTTTCATAATTCAATATAAATTTTTGAAATATGTGTTCTACTTCTGTAAAATTGATAAGAATTGTGTTGAACCTATAGATTGCTTTAGGTAGTATGGAAATTTTAATAATGTTAATTTTTCCTATCCATGAAGGTATGTGCTTCCAATTATTTGTATCTGCTTCAATTTCTCTCTTCAGTGTCTTATAATTTTTGGAGACAGGTCTTTTACATCCTTGGTAGGTTTATTCCTAGGTATTTTATTCCTTTTGTAGCAATTATGAATGGGATTGTTTCTTAACTTTCCTTTCTGTTAGTTCATTAGTGGCATATAAAAATGCAACTGATTTCTAGATATTAATTTTGTATCCTGCTACTTTGCTCAATTCATTTATCAATTCCAGTAGTTTCTTGATGGAATCTTTTGGGTTCTCTACATATAGTGTCATGTCTTTGGCAAATAATAACAATTTTACTTCTTCCTTTACAATCTGGACGCCTTTTATTTCTTCTTCGTGTCTGATTGCTGTGGCTAGGACTTCCACTACTGTGCTGAATAAGAGAGGTGAGAGCGGACATCTCTATCTTGTTCCAGGTCTTAAGGGGGACATTTGTATTTTTTACCTATTGAGTAGGTTGCCAGCAGTGGGTTAGTCATATATGGCCTTTATTATGTTTAGGCATGTTCCCTCTAATCCCACTTCGCTGACAGTTTTTATCATAAATGGATGCTGGATTTTTTCAAATGCTTTTTCTGCATCTATTGTAATATCATGTGATTTTTATCCTTCATTTTGTTTATGTGGTATATCACATTTATTGATTTGCAAATGTTGTACCAACCTTATATTCCTGGAATAAATCCCACTTGATCATGGTGTATGATCTTTTTGCTGCATTGCTGTGTTCAGTTTGCTAATATTTTATAGAGGATTTTAGTGTCGATTTTCATCAGGTATATGAGTCTATAATTTTCTTTCTAGGAGCGTCTTTAACTGGTTTTGGAATTAGGATAATGTTGGCCTCATAAAATGAGTTTGGGAGCCTTCCTTCCTCTTCAGTTTGAGGACAGTCGTTAGTCTTCTTGGTATGTTTGATAAAATTCACCCTTTTCCTTATTTGTTTATGCCTAATACACCTCATAGTTTTAAAATAAATTAAGCAGCTCTGTGATATTATACATTGTAGTAGTATAACTTTAAATTTTTAATGGAATAGATAATAAAAATATCAAAAAGCTTGTTTAGTGGCATGATTTCCTCCTCTACACACCAGCTCTTTCACATCATGGGCTCTAATGATCTTCACTCTCCACCAGTGCAAACACTGTGGCTGGAGATGTGGGTAAGAAACAACTTTTAAATAAAGGTCCTTCTAAATATTTATCCAGCTCTGATCACTGTGGCCCAGTTGGCTGGGTGACATCCTGTAAAGCAAAAGGTCACCTGTTTGATTCCTAGTCTCCTAGTCAGGACACACACCTGGGTTGTATGCTCTGGCTCAGCATAGGGTATATACGGGAGAAAACCTATCAGTGTTTGTCTCCCTCTCTTTCTCCTTGCCTTCCCCTCTCTATAAAAGTAAATAAATAAAATCTTTAAACATTTCTCTACATCCCACACAAATACAACAGGAAAATGTCTAAAGGCAATCTATCTTCAAGAGCAGCTCACCAGGCTATGTGTTACTATACTCTCCAGCCCCTAAGACCTTAAATATATCTTAACTATTCGTTGTGTAACACTCCTTTGCCAAAGCAAAAAAAAAATTAGGACATAATTAGAGAGAACAAAACCTTTTACCATGAATATCTGAGTCCTGACACACTTTACAAATGTACTGAATTTCTTTTTAAGCTAATCACTTAAGACAACAAGATAAATAGCAGATCATTTCCTGGTTAGTTAGATATGAAAATAAAGGATACAGTTCATTTGTTCATTCATTCACTCATTAAATATGTACTGAGTGCTTAACGTAGGCCCTGCTCAAAGCTAAACTCATACTTAGTGTTCAGAAAAATAGTCATAGCTCAAAAAAGTTAAATTAAGGAACATTACATCAAATTAATAGTAAAATTTATAATATGGGAAACAGTAAAAATGCAATAGTAAATAAGATCTTACTTTGAAAGTGAAACTTCAATTATATGTGAAGTTTATATATGCAGATTTATTTAAAAGCTGTTTTCAGCAATGTAAAAATAAATGCATTCTGAATAATTTTTTGAATATCAGTTGAACTAGTTTTTCAGTTTGCAGTCACTTGAGTTTTAAAATCTATTTAAACAAGTATTAGTATTCGTATAAAAAATACTTTTACTGAATCCATTTTATTTTTATAATATCTTAGAAATCTAAATTTCCTAATGTATATGTTGAATATTTAATTCTACATAGTGAAAAAAAATTTCTATCATCTTTAAGAGTTCATTTGATTATCATCCCTCCTCCTCATGGAAACTCAGCTGTTGACTTTCACTATGAGCACATTTTTCTTGCCAAACGCCAACCTTAAAAGCAAAATTTAGAATATTTTCACATGCAAGAGTATGTCCCAAAAGAAAATCCATTTTACCAGCCATCTAGAGTAATATGAAATATGCTAAAGATTTCATATGGAGAAAGAGAGGAAGGTTTTCAAGGCATATGTGCATGAAACAAATTCAGATTTTTATACTGGACAATTCTCTCTCCATGTAAATCTCCCTTCAGCCATATCACCACCAAGGCCTTTCATCTCCTGACTCTTTCTCCAGCCCTTTTCATCCCTAAATTTTCCTCACTCTCCTTCATTTATTGTTGTTAGTTTTTTCCATTCGAAATGTGTACCTCAGCCCATCTCTCCCATGCTGCAGGCATATGATTTTTCCAATAAAAAGTTTCCCCCTAAAATGTTTTTTCCAAAATTGCTAATAAGAAGATGAGTTTTTCTCCATTGGATAAAAGGCCCAGAAATAAAATTACCAGGGGAAAAAAAAAAAGCATAGGATTTGGTCCTGTTTTATAAAATTAACATTAAACGGTTAAGAAAGAAGGATCTATATCATTAAAGTGTATATAGGTATAATTTTAGAAGTCAATTGTGGAAGTAAATAAGCACACAATTAAAAATAAACAAAAATTAAACATTAAATGATTGGTATAAAAATAGTAAAGTTGAAGTTTTGTTTTTAAATAAAATTTGATTTAGGAAATACAGAGGCAAATAATAACATCTGAAAGAAAATTTTAAGGAAACTTATGTCCTACAAAGTAAGTCATAAGACTTTATTCCTAAATATAACTGAAAATGAAGTAATTATAATATTCCTAAATATGACTGAAAATGAGGTAATAATTATAATAACAACATTAATAATATGATTCTGAACTATATCAGAACATATCTAAAGAACATAATTCCAGAACCAAATTACTCAAATTCTTTCACTTTACTTTTGTATGATTTATATCCTAACTATACAAGATAGAAATAATTTTAATTAAATAGTTAATGCAAATGATGTGTATGCCTATGCAGGCCTCAAGAGATGACCAAAAATCTCATCACTATATGTGACAATTATTTGTTTCTCGATCAAGCACAGAACTACATACTGAGAGTCTTGTAATTCAGTGGTTCTCAAACTTTAGCTCACACCAGAATCATCTGAGCTAATTAAAAGATTGATCGCTATAGTCCACCCTAAGAATTTTTGATACAGTAGATCTGTGGTGTGGCATAATAACTTGCATCTAACAAACTCCCAAGTATGTTAATGCTACTGGCTTAGGGACCACACTTGAGAAATAACTGCCTGGTTCAATCATTGTACTCAGATATTCTCAGCTCATAGATTTGAGTATAATTTTCTAGGTTAAATTGGACTTACGGACTAGTAAATAATATTTTAAATCAATGAGTCAAGGAAATTCTGAAGTAGAAAATATCATGAATAATTCTTCAAGGTAAATAATATTCACATAAAATTTAAAATTTAGGATTTATGAATGAATAGTGTTGTAAAGCCCAGAAGATTACCATTGTGATAAAGATTATAGAAAAGATATGAGATATTAAGAAATCTAAATGTATTAATGTGAAGGAAGGTATTAACAAAATGTATTAATGTATTAACAAAAATTGATAATTTGAACATAAAAAGAAAACACATAGGGGTGAGAAAAAGTAGGTTTACAGTTGCATTTTGACATTCTTTTGAGTTAATAAAGCTACTATAATAATCATAACCTGCATGTCTTTCCATATGAACAACTGTAAATCTACATTTGCTCACCCCGTATTAAGAACATTACTAAATATACTGTTATTAATGTCTGTAGACACTACTTTCTAGAACATTCTCATCAAGAGATTATTTGGTTAAAATTCATGGGTCACTGATCAAAAAAAGAATAAAAATCTGAAGGTTTTTTATCTAAAAAGAAGTAATTAAGTAAAGCTTTAAAATGTTAACATATTAATTTATCTTCCTATCTATGCCTCATTTCATAAAACAGGCATTTCTAAGTTCAAGAGTTAGGTATCCCTCAAAAACAATGTGTGTTTATTATTCCAGCTTGAACTTTAAGAACATATTTCCTGCTTATAAAAATCATTTTATTATAACATATTCTAAGACATTTGATGTTTATGAAGTTAGGATAACCTAACACATTTGTATGGCAAAAAATGTGTAGGCATTTTACTATGAACAGTTTGAACTTCATCATCACATCTGATAATGCAAAAGTTTCTATTTAGACATAGACTTAAAATCAGCACCCAAAATTTAAGTCAAAATATGGAAAACAAACAATATATGATGCATAGTTTAATATGAACTGCAAAAATACATTCGGCACAGGAGGTCAAATACTAACTAAGGTCACTGCTGACTCCTGATGGCCCACAAACTCTGCATTTATCTGAAACCCAGCAACCTTTCTTTTCTAATGTAATAATTCTCACATAAAATTCTTAAATGTCAACTTCCTCCAAATATTCCCAAATATTCCCAAATAAACTCCTTAGCTTAGTGATGCACTAGCAGGGCCTACACTAAGCACTCAGTAAAGTTATTTTCTTCATCAGCGCCTAGCAATCTCATTCCTGTAGAGTTTTTAAGTTTAATATACATTTTCCATATACATGATTAAAATGGTTCCAACTTACTATGCAAAGCCTTACACCTTTGATCCATATACCAATATGCTGGAGAACATGGTTTACACTTGGGGCAATCCCTGCCTCTGACAGGCTTCACCCAGCAGTGAGGTAAGATCCTTGGTGAATGCAGCAGGCAGGGCTAATAAGACCAGTCACTAACCCATATTGCAGATTCCACTTACTTTCCATCTGAGGGGATGCCCTTCATGTCATAACACTGTTAAATACCTGGTATATCACCTCCTAAAAGCAAGCAAACACCCTTCCTTATCACACAATATTATTTAATCATTTCAAGCTTCATATCATTCAGAGTTTATATAAATTTATAATACAAAGTTGTCTTGTCAAGATAGAAGTTTGGGGACTTCTCTCATCTCAAGAAACCATTTATTCTATTACCAAGAAGTTATGAGGTCCAGGATTAGAAAACTTCCTGTGGCATCACCCTGACCCAGAATTATGTGAGGACCACACAGCATTTGGGGGTATAAAACAGTAATCCTTCTGAACACAGTATACACCCCAGTGTTTTTTTGCCTCCCAATAAATCTTCTCCTCAGTGGAGTACTTGTACTTGAGAATCACCCTTCCTTAACTTCTAATAGCAGCTGGTACACTGGAAATGATCATAAGACCACCAGTATAATTTCTTAGGGAAAACTGCTTCCAACATACATTAGTTTAGGTTGGCTGTGCTTTTCAAGAACAATCTATAGTACATCGGAGTGCCACTAAGTTCACAACCAATGGGATACTAATATCTCGTTATGTTAACTAACAACAGTGCTCAGTTTTGTGGTATGTGGCTTTCTGGAAATTAGGGCACAAATCAAATAATGTAGAGCTTCACTTACTAAAATGTTCTTAAAGCTATGCATAGGGGAAAAGGGCTCCATGGTCAAAAAAAAAGTGTGGCAAATGTAACTATAATTAACCATATTTATTATAGGGTTAGTACTTATATTATGATACTTTTATGAAAAAAGGAAATAATGAATTAATATGTGCAATTGCTTGTGTTTCAAAAAGCATAAAAATATAGCCAGGAATAAAAAAAAATTATTATGTACATAGGGAGAAAGAATACAGATTTATAATTCTCTAGGATTGTAACTTGTTTTATTTCACCAAGAACCAGGTAAATTTCATAAAATTATAAAATTTAGTAAGTCAAAAAGGGGCAAAAATAATAAAAAAAATTCTTTAAGACAAAAACAAATTGAAATGAACCTATGTGATGATATTTGCAGGCGGGGCCTTTGGGTGTAATTAGGTAATAAGGGTAGAACCTTCATGAATGGCACTAGTGCTCTGATAAGAGAGACCCCAAAGAAATCCCTGTTCCCTTCCACCAGGTGAGGACACAGAAAAGAATGCCATCTATGAACCAGGAAGAGGGTTCTCATCAGACACCAGATCTGCTGGCACCTAGATTTTAGACTTCTCAGCCTCTAGAGCTGTGAGAAATATACTTCTGTTGTTTGTAAGCCACCCAGTGCACAGTATTCTGTTGTAGAAACCCAGATAGACAAAACAAAGCTTTTCTCTATTTGACCATATACTAAGATATTTCCACAATAAAAACTGAAAAACTGTTATGAGTTTCTGTGCACAAATACTTGTGTAAATCTCTGTCCCTATTATCATTTTTTAAAGTGATCTTGTCAGGTAAAGAGTACAAGATTTTAATTAACTTACAGTTCTAAATAACGGTTAACAAACTACTCTCTGTATAGCTAGTTTGAGTTCATACCCCCATCAGCAGCATGTAAGAACACTCAACTACCCATATCCTCATTAACACTGGGGATTACTATTTTAATAACAAGGCATGCCTGCCTTGCTCAACCAGAGTTCACTAACAGAATTATGAACAACAATAAAAAATGTGAAATAAAAAGAGAATTAAGTCCTAATGCCTTAAGGATCCATGGTATACAATAAATTAACTTCTGTTCAATGAATCTAGCATAGTACCCGTATGTACAACACATGGGAGAATTAACAAAATATGCATTCAAATCACTTTCTGTGTTGTGTAGATCAGATGAAGAATGGCATGAGAAAAGTTGTCTGTATTTTCCTAGAAGTAACAGATACTTTTTGATACAGTGTTTTCATTTCTTTTCAAAATAGGTTATAATTTTAACTTTTCATTATTCTATTTAATCATATTTGTTATTTGGGAAAGATGTGGTGGTAGGTATTATATTTTCTTTTAAACTTTTTTCATTTATTTCTAGTTTTATTGAAATGCATTTAATAATATGGTATACTTGAAGGCCTAAAATAGTGGTAATTGATCCAGTTATTTATTTAGCAATGTACTTATTTTTAACAATATAAACCTTTCAATTATTTCAAAATAGATTTCATGGAAAAATCCAACACAGAAATGATATAAAACATGCAAAAGTAGAGCTGCTCTACTTGAGCTGCCCCTCCCCAGCTGGACCCCCTCCTCACCTCTTACCTCCCGTGTCAGAGCCCATCACTCAAAATTCAGTTCTGTGAAGTCCTGCAACACATGACCTATCTTTTTCAATAGCCCACAAGTCCTTGAAAATATGTAATTTCATTTGTTTCAAATTCTCCATTTATTTTAAGTTTACCTGATCCATTACAGGAGTATACTAAATTCTATCACAACAATTGGATCTAAAATTTATCCAGTTTCTAGCAATTCTTGCAATCTATACTTAGCCCCAAAATAAGCATTATTGGAGATCTAGGAATAATAGTATTTATCTTTTCCATGACTTATATTATTGATCTCTAAGCAATTTTACCTGAGTTTCTTGTTGGTTGGGATTTAACCATTCTTTTATTTTATAATTTTTCAGTTATTAGAAAGCAGAGGAAAATTAATGGGTATAGCTGAAAAGAGGTATATCATTTGCTTAGAAAGAACACAGAGTACGACATAACAGGATGGGGGGAAGAATGGGAGAAAGGTACTAATGCAATATGGTCAATAATCAGAGGAAGCAATGTATCCCGTGGGCCAAGAAATGGCCCTCAATTGTGTGCTAACTGCATGTACACTGAACTATAGCCCTTGATGTCAGCAAACATGCAGAGCTAAGTAGAGGGCTCTCTTAGAGTACAAATTCCAGTTCACTGTTTTACGCTGCATCACTATTGATTGCAAAAATCCTGCTGCATTTATTGCTTTGACTACCTGACTTTAGGAACTCTTCTCTCTATCCTAAAACACAATCTTTAACCTTAAAATGTTCCACCTGAACCAGTCCCTGGTGTGAGGGCATGGGAGATACCTACAGTAATCAGAAAAACAATTACATAGTCTCCCTAACTTTATAGCCCCTTATGGAAGTAAAATAGTATTTTCTAACATGGTTAGCAATGCAACAGAAATAAACCCTGGACAACTGATTTTCAACAAGGGCGACCAAGAACTCAAATGGGGGAAATATATCTTTTTAATGATTAGCACTAAGACAACTGGATCTCCACAAACAAAAGAATAAATATGGACCCTTACCTCAGGGCCTATACGGATGCTCCTCAACTTACAATTGGGTTGCATCCTGATAAGTTCATTGTAAGTTGAAAACACTGCATTTAATTATTGCAGGTCAAAAATGCATTTAATACCCCTAACCTATTTGATTATCATAGCTTAGCCTTTGCCTACCTGAAACATGCTCAGAACAGATATATGAGCCTACTGTTGGGCAAAATTACCTAATACACAGTCATTTTATAATAATGTATTGAATATCCGATGTAATGTATTGAATACAAAACACAATATTCAAAAATGCTGGCAACACAGTACACTTACAGCAGCAACCGTTAACCCTCATATTGCTGGCTGACTGGCAGCTGTGGCTCACCGCTGCCAATGTCCAGGGTCATAGGAGAGTATCTTACCACCCATTGCTGCTTGGGAGAAGATCAAAATTCAGATTCTACTCAATGTATATTGCTTTCACAGCATCACAAAGTTGAAAAACCTTAAGTTGAACCATCATTAAGTCAGATACTGTCTGTAAAAATCTAACTCAAAATGGAATAAAGATTTAATTGTAAGAACTAAAACTATAAAAGCCTTAGGAAAAAAAGGATAAATCATTGTGACCTCAGTTCTTAAATATGGCACCACAAGTACAAGTAACAAAATAAAGAGATACACTGAACTTCTTCAAAATTTTTTAGCAAATTAGGCGTCAAAGGACACTACCAAGACAGTCAAAAAACAACCCACAGAACAAGAGGAAATGTTTGAAATCCATTTATCTGATAGCAGACTTAAGTCTAGAATACATAAAAAACCATTTATAAATCAATAATAAAAGATAACCAAATTTTTTAAATGAGCAAAGGATTTGATCCGCAAAAATGTAGAAACAGTCGATAATCACATGAAAAGAAGCTCAACTTCATTAGTTATTAGGAAAACACAAATCAAAACCACAATAAGATACTACTTCATTCACTAGGAAGGTAACAGTCAAAAAGATAGATAATAATTGTTGGAGAGGATATAAAGAAATTGGAAAGCTCATATACTGCTGTGGGAATGGAACAGTCTAGAATTGCCTCAAAAGCTAAAGACAAAATTACCATTTGATACACCTATTCCCCTCCTTTGTATATACCCAAGAGAAATGAACACATATGTACACACACAAAAAAATTTGTATATGAATGTTCATAGCAGCCCTCTCCATAATACTCAAAAGAGTAAAACAATGTAAATGTCCATCAACTAATATATGAATAAACAAAATGTTGCATATCCATACAATGGAATATTATCTGACCACAAAAAGGAATAGGAATGAAATACCTATTGAAATAGGTATTGAAATGCCATAGGTATTGAGTAGGAATTGAATAGGAATTGAAATACCATAAAAATGAAATACCGATACATGCTACAAAATAGAACTGTGAAAACACTATGCTAAATTAAAGAAGTCAATCACAAAAGACCATGTATATGAGATCCCGTTCATATAACATATCAAGGATAGGCAAATTATTGAAACAGAAAGTAGGCAAGTGCTTAACTAGGGTTAGGGGTTGGGATGGAAAAATTGTAGGATGATAGTGCTAAAGGGCACAAAGGTATTTTTGGGGTAATGAAAATGTTCTAAAACTGACTGCAGTTATGGCTGTACAATTCTGTTTTTAATATACTAATATACTAAACACTATGGAATTTATACTTCAAATAGGTAAGTTGAATGGTATGTAAATTATATCTTAATAAAGCTGTTTAAAAAATAACATTTTAAAGGTCAAGTAGCATTTACCCATTCATTCTACTGAGCTTTTGCCTAGACCAGCAATTTTCAGCCTTTTTCATCTCATGGCACACATGAGCGTGTAAAGTAATTACTAAAATTCTGTAGCACATCAAAAGTATGTATTTTTTGTCAAATAGGTATAATTTTGATTCATTTACATCAGACAGCTATTGTGCTGGCTGTTGTCATTTTTTTATTTGACAAACTAAGGGAAAACAGGTCAGTGCCCCCAACTAAATAGTCAGGTAGTGCATGTTTTTATTAAAAATTTTAGTGGCACAATGGTTGAAAGTCACTGGCCCCAACTAAAATCAGGTTCCAGCAGAGTTATTGTAAAGGAAAAGACCACATAGGGAAACATATATAAAAATTTAATGCTGAGAATATAGCTTGGTCAATAAGTAGAATAAAGGGCCCAGTTGGATGGCTGAAGACTTCTCTGAAGAGAAAATGATTAAATATTTCAAGGATTTGCAAAGGAAGAACAACGTAACCATATTAGTACCTGGGGAAAAATAGACTTAAGCAGAGAAAAAATGTCTATCACCTCCTTCTGGAACCCAGATTAGCCAGATTAGCAGTAAATTTATGAGTGATGACCAGCATAAACATATCGAGCTGTTGTTCATAATGTCAGAATTTATCTTGGACTTTGCAAGAGTTCTATAAAGAAATCTCAAACTATCATACAATCCACTCCCTTAAGAAAAAAAGAAAGTGGTTTAAACAGAGGCTGTCTCGAAACTAATGACACAGAAATAGAAAATTTTATACTGATATAGGTAATAAAAGGTATTACAACAAAAAAATGGTGACATTGGTGGCAGCAACAGCAGTTATGGATTGTCCTTAGAGCTTGACATTCAGTATGTACTTCAATACCTCAAAAGTCCTTAAAGTAGCACAAATTTCATCTGATGAATGAGGAAACAGACTTGAAGAGGGAAAGCAATCAAGCCAAAGTCCCACAGTTATTCACTGACAGAGCCAAGATTTGAATCCATGTTAGTCTGACTCCTGCTTCTGCCTGTGTGCTTTTACCTACAGAATATAAATAATGCAGACCCAATGCAGCATCTATCTACATTAGAAATGTGCGTAGCACATATTGGGCTCCTAACTAAATGTATTTTTGCATTATCAATTATAGCTATTATTTTGGAATCTTATGCTTTAGGAAACAAATTTTGCATGTGGATTTTTTTTTTTTTTTAATAGAAAAGGTCAACAGTATGTTAGCAAGCCTTGAAACTGTTAGGTCTGTGGTTGTTACATCAGAGAAAGAGCTACATAAGTCTGTCAAACGAAGGACACCCTGGACCACAATTTCCAGAAAAGTCACAATTCCTAGCCAAACAAGTGATAGAGCAGGTACTTTGGGCTAACTTCAGACACTCAACCTATACTGCCAACAAGTGTTCTGTTACTGTTCAGTGTCTAGCATTAGCCTTAGTGTATGGAGCCTTGTTGAAGATAACCACAAAAGTAAAAGAGAGACAGAGAGGGGGGAGTGAGGAGAGAGAGAGAACAGATAGTAAAAATGACTCCTGCTGAGTAGCTTCTAGATGTGCACAGAGAGGTAAACGTACATACTCCTTTCCTTGAAGAAAAAAAAGTCTTATAATTCACAGAGAAAACTGGAGACAAACATGAAAGAAATTGCATATATGTATATTCATATTATCTTTCAAGTCAGTCCACTTCTTTGAATTTTCCTATCTCACAACTCAAAAGAATGTAAACCATTTAATTACTTATGTATCTATTTTATTACACATACATAGTGTTAAACACACACACACTCAACACTGATGTCTTATACTTTAGATATAAAATTATCTCAAAACTACAGTCAGCTTTCAGAGACATAAACATGCATTCCAGATGTACATAACAGGGGTTACATGTAATTCATGGGTATGAAATTGGGATGACATTGATAAGCAGAGTCTTGATGGAATAAACATCTAGAATACCTGTAGCTAAATCTTTCAATTTCTGCTTAGTAGTCATATGACTTTTAGTAAGTTACATAACTTCTTGAATTTAAATTCCCATGTCGGTAAAATATAGAACCAACTCTCTGTTAAGGAACACTTGCTACCACTGCAAAGAAAACCTGCAACTGGAACTCACTTTCCTTAAAGTTCATAGCTCTCTACCCTTCTCCGTCCAGTTCAGTGTTTATAGCACAGAACCAGAATGCCTCAATAAATGCAATCCTGGCTCTGGCACAGTTCGCAAGTATGAGTCCCAAAGTCTAAGTCTCAATTTGTTCATCTGGAAATTGCAGACAATAATAGCATCTACCCAACTGGACCACTGGGAAGATATAGTGAAATAGTGCGCAGCAAACTCTTATTGCACAGTAAAAAATGTTCACTACATTTTAGACATTAAATATATAATAACATTGTACTATATATATCAATCACTCCTTGAAAAGCCCTTTCCTCTTTTTGTGTCATGATAAGACACTTCTTATTTCCCTAACGTGGTTTCTTCTCCTAAGCTTTCATCACTTCTTTCCCATCTGACATCACAAAATGTGAGCTATTCATGGCTTTATCTTGTACTTTGTGCAAATATTGTTCCAGTGGCTTGTAAATAAAATACTGAAATATTTGGTAAAGAGATGAATCCACATTTCAAAAGAAAGAAATATTTTATCCTTAGAGAAACTTAACGACTGGCATCACCAGGTACACCTATTTATTCCATAGAAAAAAAAATTGTAGTATTTTCAATTTTGGACAATACCACCAATGATCAATCCTAGCAAGACAGTCCAAGAGTCCACACCTTCAAAAGGTAGCCTAGAAAGGGTATATTTTGACAAACTAGACAATAATATTCATATTCTTTATTTAGATTTGGGAAAATGCTGGACAAAGGCAAAAAGGAGCTTGTTAAGGAATATCTATTGAGAATGTGCAAGATGTCAGGCTGTGCTAAAAGCTCTCACATGCGCAGTTTCCCCTGATCTCGCCAGCTGAGTACTACTGTGGATAGCAGGCCCTTCCCACATGGCTGATGATGGAGAAACAAAATAGAGCCCCAATGAAGAGAATCCATCTGTTGTAATAACAACAAATTGCCACTTTCTGTACACCTAACATGACCATGCTAAGATTTTGAGAATGAATGAATCTTGATCTCCACTGAGAAAAGATTTACACTCTATAATGTTGCAATTACCTTCTGAGTAATGATGGTATATTTATGAGAGATTCAGTACGTAATTAACTCCCCCTGTGGAGAGGAGGAAAAACAAATTGGAACGTTTTCTATAGATGCTTTTCATTTAAGAAGGAAATGAAAGTTATGATAAATAGATTTTTGACAGTTTATTTTGACTTAATATGTACAATTAGTGTAAGATATTTCTGTGCTAGTCGATACAACTTAGACATAAAAAAAAGTTTTAATTCCTAAAATGTATACAGCTATAAAGCATATATTGTAATATCACTATTCAAGGCAGCTGGTCTTAGGAGAAAATAAGCCAGTAAAAAATAAGACCCCTCTTCTGTTTTAGTTGCTCTTTGAAAAAGTATGAGTGACAACTTGATGGACGGAAGCCACAGGCCTGATCATAGACTAGAGTTGCAGCAACTGGTATCAATCCCGTGCCCTGTGTCTACTCCTCTGGCTTTTCTCAAGCAGGAGAACTGGCCCAAGCACAGCTCAAACAAACCTCAGCATCTGTTCTGGACTAGGGACCTCCCCCACGGCCTGAGAGTAGGGAATGCAGTTCCATGGCTAGGGGATGTGATAGAGATTATTAGTTAACCATACATCCTTCTGTATTCAACTTACCTTTTTAAAATGCCTTGGGCTAAGAGTACACAATTAAATAAAATCACAGAATGAGCTCAGAGCACTTTGGTTTCCTCAAATTAACCTGAAACTGGTTGTATAATAGTAGAGTTTGCAAATTTGGGCAACACATGCACATACAATATATTCTCATCTAAGTTTGTTTTTCTACTTTGATAATTTAATTCTTCGCATACTTTAATTTTTAGAAAAGTACTATCCACAGGACACTATTACAAATTAGAAACAAACCCATCAGGTGATAACCTAAAACACCAGAAAATATAATTTATAATGACCAAGGAGTTGTGTTGATGAGGTATTAAGAGAGCTAAGAAGGCAGATTTCCCCTGTTCTTAGTTTTTAGTCTGGTTTATAAGTTTGGCTATGTTCTCCATAGAGAAAAGTAAACCCTACTTCAATCCAATATACTAAGTTACAAAATTATTTCAGAAACTTTCTTCATATGTCCACTGTAATAGTTCAATTAAAATATACCTTTTTAGAGCTAAACTTTTTAAAGAATCCCTATTAAAGGCAAGTCCTGAATACAAGTTAAATACAAACTAACTATAAATTTAAGATTTTTAAACCAATTTCTAACTTAAAGAAAGGTTAAGCAATCTATTTTTAATTAAATATATCTATAGCAACTTAATTCCAAATCCTAAGGTTCTGCAACCAATTTCTCATGATAAGAATATTACTAAAACTCATCTGCATTGAATGACAATCTTCCATTCCTCTCGGCTCTCTGAATCCATTATCTGTCTCATGGGAATGAATGCTTTGCTATGACTGATGATGAGTAAGATATATGGGACAAATGATGCATTTTTTCATTTAAAAGACTAAAAAGGAAATTCACTTTAGTCTCCTTTCTGCCTAGTTTCATTAAAATCTAAATACAGCTATTCTAAGAGATTTTTTCTAGCTCACTTCACTTTGACAAAAAGTCTCATGTATCATTCAAATCAATTATAGATTCTCTGAAAATATACTTCAAAAATTTTATTTTAACACTTTTGGTTTAGAAAGAAACATACAAAATATCACCAAAGTTAATAAGCAAGAAAAAAAATCCTCAAAAAGTGTTAAGAAATATTATATTGTTTTGAAATTATTACTAAATTGTATTCTAAGTGTTGTTTTGATTCTAGAAAGTACTTGGACAAATATCATCATATAATTCTTTACTTCCCAAAATATCATTGTAAAATAGTATCTTTAATCATTTATTTTTTTATTTGAAAAGTACACAGAAATGGCCATAAATACTTAGAATAACATTAGAATTTTAATTTAAGTTTATTACTAGATGAGCTTAGGCAGATCACCTAAGCTTATATGAGCTTAGAAATCACCCCTTTTCACTGCCAGATGAGAAGTTACTATCCTCCTTTTGCATCTCAGAATTTCTGTGACTTCACCCATCCCAAGAGAGATAAAGCTAAAAAGCACCTAAGGCATTATCACCACTCACCTGAGTTAAGTCTTAGGAGAAAGTAAGCCAGTAAAAGATAAAACCCCTTTGCTGACTTAGTAATCCTTCAAAAATAAAAGGATGAGTGACAAAATGATTGACATGAGCCACAGGCCTGATCACAGACTGGAGCTGCAGCAAATGGCAACTTGTCCCCCATCTGTACTTGTCTGGGACAGTGTCTGGCACATAGAAAGTGCTCAATAAATAGTGCTACCTAAGGGAAGGAAAGTAGGGTGAGATAAAAGAGAAGCTACTGAATTTAAACTTCAGGTCTTCCACATACTCTTCTAACTTACAGGGCCCCAACAGAGCATTGAAATAAACCTACTTAAAAAAAAAAAAAAAAAAAACTCCTCACATACCCACACACAACTGTATATTTAGTGAATTAAAACATTATTTGAGGGATATTGCAACATTAACAAAGTAAGCCCCTTATTTCAAGATTGCATTCTATAACTCCAGGAAAAATAAAAAGCAAGAAAAAACATGATTTTACTTGCCCAGAGTTTTTAGATGTATTGGTAATCATATATGTATTGTTTAATATTATTTTCAAACTCTGAGAAATTGCTACAAATTTAAACGCTTGCTTCAAGTGAATTAAGATATTTAGCACCGCTTCAATTCCTGCTTGCTTCTGGCAGTAGCTGCCTTTTTCTCTTAAACACAGAGCCTGTAACTGGAGCCTCTTTTAGGACCCGAGCCCTAACTATGCTCCAGTAACCAACCATTCCCTCCTTTTTTATATCTACACTCGCAGGGGCAACAGCTCCTAGTTGTCGTCCTTCCCTTAACTCTCACCAGCCTTCTATAAGAGCCCCTCATTAAACCCTCCCCAGTGAAACCCCTGGGTGTGCTGTCTGTGTCCTGCTGCCTCCTGCCTAACACAAAGGTGAAAATTCTGTGACATTCAAGAAAAACTCTTCAACAGAGGCAAGTCTGTAAGTTACTACCCACTGAAGGTGACACACTCTCATTCATTAGAGACGAGCACACCTGTCATTGAGCAGAGACAACAAGAATAAAGTAACTTGAACAGCCCAGGTCAAAACCAAACAAACAAGTTCCTATGAAGTACAGGGAGTTGTCAATCTACACATGCATGGTTCATTCACCTTGGTCCTTGGAGCTCTCTTGTCACCTATTTTCCCCATATTGGAATAAACATGTGTGAACAGACACATTTCCATCCATAAAGCAATGTCTAAATTACATCTGCCCAGTATATCTATTTTATCAAGTGTCAAGTATATCAGATACATGTATCACAATAAAGACATAATTCACCTATATTTTAATAAGTAATTTTTAATTACATGATTATAGTTATGAGGTATCTTCCAAAATCTTTCTTTATTATTTTTTGAAAATATTGTAAGCACTAAGCATTTAGCGATGTTTCCATACATTATAGAAATATTGGCCCTGGCTGGAGTGGTTCAGTGGATTGAATGCCGGCCTGGGAAGCAAGGGGTCACTGGTTGGATTCCCAGTCAGGGCACACACCTGGATTTCAGGCCAGGTCCCCAGTAGGGGTCGTGTGAGAGGTAGCAACACAATGATGTTTCTCTCCCTCTCTTTCTCCCTCCTTCCCCTCTAAAAATAAATAAAAATCTTAAAAAAAAGAAATACTGTTCATTATAGTTCTTACATCAGAGTAAATACTGTTGATCATAGAGCCCAGCAGGATTACAGATACTTGTCAACAGTCCAACAGCATGACCCTGTGCCACTATATTAGACTACCAAGGTACCATAACAAAATACCACAGACTGGGTGACCTAAACAGCAGACATTTATTACTCATAGTTCTGGAGGCTGGGAGATCCAGGATTAAAGTGCCAGAAAATGCAGCTCCTGACTTGCAGGCTGACTTTCTTGCTATATCCGTGGGAGAAGTGGAGGCCGAAAGCACAGGCAGAGACAAAGCCCAGCACTCTTGTCTTTCTTCCCCTTCATTAAAGACATTAATCATATCACAACTTCCCTATGTCTTTAACTAAGCCTAATTACCTCCCATAGACCTCACCTCCAAATAGAATCCCATTTGGGGGGGTAGGGTTTCAACATATGAACTTGGGGGGGGGCACGGCATGAGCATTCAGTCTTTAACAGCCACCTAAAGGAGACTCCAGCATTATGTTTAAATTGAACCTTACTATTTCCTTCTACAAAAAACCTTTATACTCATACACTAAAATTTTCTAAGCTCCTCAATGCCTTCCGCATTCCACCATTTCCTCCCAGTGAAACTCTTCACAGAGAACTTCTTCGCGGCATCTTCTCTAACTTCCTAATTGTTTCGTCTCTTCCTAATTACTTATTCTCTCTGCCTGTTGCAGAACCTGACTATTTCTTTCCATTCTACTCTCTCCTCTGCTTGAGCTACTAGTTCCTGTATCCCATGTCTTCTCTTTTGATTCACTCCTCATTTTGCTGGCATCCATACATAACCTCCAAAGAAAGGATGCTTTCAAGATAAACTTTCCACATCCTCTGAAAATGTCTCAACCTGGACTAGACACCTGGAAAGATAAACTGGCCAGGGAGTAAGAACCAAATGTCTACCACCTCAGAAATCTGGCATAATTAAATTAGTCATTGTTCTCTACTTTCCACTGTAAGTGCTGAGCCCATCTGATTCTTTCCTAGGAGACATATGATTTTTTTTTCCTTCTAGAAGATTCTGCTAAAAAAAAGAAAATACAGGTCACTGGTTGAAATTGAACACTCTGTACTCCGTGCTAAGAAAGGAAACTATGACTATGACTTCCCCCAGGAAGATGAGGTGGAAGAGATGAAAATGAAATATATATATATATATATATATATATATATATATATATATATATATATACACACATACTACAGCAGCCACTAGCACATAGACGATACTGTTCAGAAAAGAGGAAGATGCATCATTAAACTCCACTCCTAAAGACTGTGATGCAGGAGGACCTGAGGATATGTTTACTGATTTTAAAGAGACAGGAAAGGGGAGAAAGGGATGGAGGAGGGAGAGAAAGAGGGAAAGAGAAAGAGAGAGAAAGAAAGAAACATTGATGTGAGAGAGAAACATCGATTGGTTGCCTCTGTTTATGCCCTGACTGGGGATGGAAACTGCAGCCTAGGTTTTTCCCAACCAGGATCAAACCCTCAACCTTTTGTTGTCTGGGACAACATTCCAAACACCTGAGCTACCTGACCAGGGCAGGTGACTTTTTCTCATTTACCCCGCAATCTTCCTTTTACTAACACCCGGTTACTCTGCTTCGAGAGTGGGAAATATTGTTTTAGACTTAATAAAATATGATGAATATGAAATTGTTCTTAAGTAGAGAGAACACCAAAAACCCTGTTTAAAGTAAAGCATAATGAATTTGCTCTAATGTAGGAAAAGAATATAGCAGTGTCTCTCACTGCTGAGTTTTCTAGAATTTTGAATAAAGTCTATAATACATATCTCTTTACGATTAAAAACAGTTAAAAACCCACAAAAATACTTAACTTTAAAAAAATACTGGCCCTGGCTGGTGTAGCTCAGTGGATTGAGTGCGGGCCTGCGAACCAAAGGATCACGGTTCGATTCCCAGTCAGGGCACATGCCTGGGTTGCAGGCCAGTTCCCAGCAGGGGACACACAAGAGGCAACCATACATTGATATTTCCCTCCCTCTCTCTCTTTCCTACCCTTCTCCTCTAAAGATAAATAAATAAAAAGAAAAATAAATAAAATATTAAAAAAAAATACTGAAAATACTTTAACAGGAGCAGAACCACCGAGGCAAACTATCCCAGTAGTGCTTTTAAAATGCAATATGAAAGGTGATTCGGCGGGCCTAATGAAAGGGAAATACTACTTCAGTGATGAGAGATCAGAGTAGAAACCACTCTAACAATGTCAGATAGATGGGCTTAATACAGGAAACTGGTCACACAGGTAACAGAAGAACTGAGAATTCAAATAGAGGACAATTAAGTAACCCAAGAATTAGCAATGACAGAAATCAAGTAATACCCCTAAGGCAGATACAGTGTTACTGGAAACCAGAAGACAGCTATCTAGCAGAAGCCGGAAACAAGTCAAGCATTCTTAGAAGATAACTCACAAAGATAAAAGCTACAAGAACTACAAGACATGCCTGCTGTGAGAATCATATCAACCTCATTTTAGACAGAATGATTCACAAGAGAGTCAGGGAGAATCACTGGCTTCTCCCTCCTCCCACCCTCAAGTCTTCCATGAGTGACTCCCACTAAACCAACTCAACAAAAGCAGAGGCCAAGGGAGCTTGGGAACCATGGCGTAAAGAAAAGCAGAAAATGGTGGGTGAAAGATCTTAGAGCAAATAAGCAAACGACCAACACAGCAAAATATTTGAAGTTGGTAATAATGTCAATAAGCAAGTCAACCCAAGAGAATTAAAAGCACATGTTCACATAAAATTCTGCACAAAAAAATTTCACAGAAGCATTATTCATAATAGGGAAAAGTGGAAACAATCCAAATGTCCACCTGCTGAGGAATGAATAAATAAAATGTCATATAGCTATACAACAAAACATTACTTAGTCCTAACAATGGATTCTTACATGCAATAAAATGAATGAACCTTGAAAACACTGTAAGTAAAAGAAGCTTGAGACAAAAGCCTACATATTATATGATTCCATTTATATAAAATATCCAGAATAGAGAAATCTATGGAGACAGACAATAGATAGTGGTAGCCAAGGAATAAATACTTAAAAAAACTGAAGTGTATAATTTGAAATAGTGAATTTTATGTTATGTTAATTATATATCAACTTTTAAAATGTTAAAATAAAAAATAAAGGAAATAGGAAGTGGGTGTATATAGTAAGCCTTCAAGATTTAAGACAAAAGTCACTTAGCATCCACGGTTCTTGGCCAGTGCCACTGCCCACTGGTATCACTACTGAAGGTCACTGGTACTTGCTGAAAAAATGTGGCATTATTTTCAGGTCTCTACTCTCTAAAGACATTTGAGGTACTTCTGACAATGATTTATAAGCAGGTAAGTCATTTTTTCAGTAACCCATTACAAGAGATGGGTGTCTGGCAGTCAAAATCGAAATTAATCCTTTCATAGTTTCACATAAGGAATTTCTAAGCAACAACAAAGCAAAATTTTCCTATTTTTTTCAAAATTTATTCAAGCTTGAACATATATTCAAATTCTTCTAGTAACAAAAGAGTTAGACAAGGAAATGAAAATGTAAAGAATACAAGCTGATAATAAGGAAAAGAAGGAAAGGATGTGAGGAGAGAGCTACAGATTCAAAGCTTGACAATAATCCAGACAAACCTCAAAACTAATCAATGAATTCCCATTGACATACTTGAAACACTGTCTGGATAAGCAAAACAGTGTTATACACCTCATAAGAATTTACTACATTTTTGTAACCTCCACAGTGCAAAATAATATTCAATTGTATTATCTGTGGCATAAGAAAGAAAATACCAACAAATTAAATTGGAGTTGCTTTAAGCGTCTATCACAAGTGACAGCTTCTTAAAATAATATAATTTGAACATAAAATGAATAGTTTAGTTGTGATCAGGAGACAGAAAATGTTGATATATGCTATAATCAGTTACACTTGGGACCAGATGTGACTATTACAAAATAGAACACTTCTCTAAGAAAACACCTAACTTAATAAGAGAATAATATGAATAATGTACTGTCTTTGTGTAAGTAAATGGTGAGCTTAATAAAGTCACTTTAATGAATAAAATTATAAAAATTTCACAACACAACTGCTGAAGAACCATAAACAAAATAACTTTACATACATTAACTACAAGTGAAACACAAAAATTGAAACCTAACGAAAGGTCTTTCATTATCCAAACAGCAAAAAATTTTAACAGGATATTTATAAAAAAGTAGCACAAGGCTAGAAAATTATTATTTATGTCACACAGTTCAAAATCTACTTTCTAGCATTAAGGTCTGTGATAGAAATCTCCTAAAATCCCAGGAGGTAAGAATGCTTTCCTGTAAAAATAATCCCATTAGGGATTATAACAAAGCTCTCTGATCCAGCAAAACTGGGGCCACAAGTTGGTACATATATTGAAAATATTGGTTAAAGCAGAGAATAATAAAATAAACATAACTATATATACATATAAGCAGTAAAATTGTTGTTTTAACTTAAAACACAAGTATATTCACCAATCACCTAATTTAAAGTCAAAACCATTTGTTTTTTTCCCTCTGATTAAGATTTTTATCATCCTTCTGTATGAACTTACACTGACAAATATTTATAATTTCTTTTGAATTAAAATAGAATTAAAACTAAAAGGTACATGCAAAATAATCTGCATGTGAAATTGTTAGATTCATACCATTTTTGTAGTTCACTTGTGCATACTTAATTCAAAATAATTTTTCCAACTTACCCATACTGAAATTTCCCCAATATCTAATAATTTTCTTTGCTGTCCCACTCATAGCTTACTGCTTTATATAACATTATTTCACAAACTTATAACAAAGAGAGTCGGCATTCACAGGGCTGGAGGAGGCAGGAAACTAGCTCACTATAAACACATGGGGTAGCAGGCAGGGGCAGCACTGCACACGTGCATGCAGCGCACGCTCAGTCTCCTGCGGAAGCTGTCACTGTCCTTCCCAGTGCTTCTGGAAAGCAGAAGTAAATTCAGGAAGTCTAGTAAGTAGCTGTTGGTTATGTAAGCCTCCACTGTACATCTACTACATTGAAAAATGAAAAAAACAGTCAACAAAAACAGATGAAAGGGGTGAGAGAATCAACATCAGGTTGGAAAGTAGAGAAAGTTCTGACAACTATTGGCTGATCAGTTATTTTAAGTTGACATACATCAGAGTCCATTCCTCAGCATCAGTGCTGGTTCGGTTAACAGTCCTAAAGCCTTCTAATACATCTACCTTGTAGTCTGTAACCCCTTTGCCAAAATAAACAACAGCAAGAATCAACAACTATCCCAGAAATTTGCTTTCTAAAAACATCATAATCACCAATAAGGCAAAATGAAGGAAAGCCATATAACAAAAATGCACTCAGATGTCCCAGATAGTGATGAAAATGTCAAAGGCTCCTTCAAGTCCCACTTAAATGCAGGGGCAGTGGAAATCCTTCTCAACAATCTAAGTAGGAAGCACCAGGCTACCTAACCAACTCCCCTCTGCTCCTCCCAACAACAACAACAACAACAACAACAACAAAAGATTATAAGATATCTAGAATATGAAAAAATCTGGAAATTTTACATATTACGTTATAAAAATGTGTTATCCACCAGAAGAGTGGTTTATATTATTATTCCCAGTTTTCCATGAGTCTCCATAAAGGGGATTCTGCTTCCATACCTCATTGACATAAGGCTTGACCAAGTTACTTGGTCAATGAAATGGAAGTCCACATAATATTTGCCACTTCTAAGCTGAAACTTTTAGAGCCACAACAAACCTGCCATTGCTGTTTCTCTCCATCACACAATCTGTTGTGACACACAGGGGTTTAATCCCAGAAAGAATTTGACACTGGGGACAGAGCCACAGCTGATGACATATGCAACACGAGTAAAGACTAAGCTTTCGTTATTCTAGGCCATTAAACTATTGGAGTTTTCTGTAACAGGCTAACAAACTGACTAACTCAGTCACAACAGATTTAGTTGAAGAGATTATGAAGAAGGTTGCTATCAGAACTATACCCTTCAAACCACAAAGGACTTCTAAACCAGTGAATAATAATCACTAATTTTCAGATCACTGTTTCTCAAACTGCCTATGATGATGGATATCTTATCTTCTTAAAAAAATTTCCAGTCTATCATAAACCCATACTTATGTAAATAATAAAAAAATAAATTACTAAAAAAAGCAAAATAAAACAAGACTTTCGAAATTTGAGCCCCAGTTTTTGTATTATCATTCAACAAAAATAAAATTACTCTGGCAAAATCCTTGCTCCCAATTTTGACAGGATATCATTGCAAACTGACTACAGTGCATAGAACCACAGTGGCCCACAGAGCGTGCTCTGAGTTACACTGTTTCAGAGCACACGGAAGTAAGAAAAATAAAAGCTTTTGTGATGACATAAACTTTTTAGCAGTTGTAGTAACTGAAAACTAAATTACTGACAAATTTCATCAGAACAAAAGTAAAATTCTCCTTAGTGTCTTTCTGATTCTATAAAAATACCTGTAGTGACTTTTTTCTGTAAGGGCATAAAAATTAGGGCTTCCTTCCCCCTTCCTTTTTCTTTCCCAGTCTATCAATGATAGACATTTAGGTTATTGGAAACATTCCTAGCTCCTGGACCTGGTAATTTTAAATGAAATGTTTTCAGTTATAGCAAAATAGGAACCCAATTATTCTGTACTGATATATGTAGTTTACTGCCTTTCACTCTATCATCATGTAGCTACTGGAAAGCAGCTAGTTTTCAGGAATTATTTAGCAACCTGCAATAAACATGATTTCGTTCTAAAATTCTAAGTATATTTTAAATCACATTTAACCTTCTAAAGAATGGTTCTTTGCTATATTAAAGATAATTCAAAGTTTTAGACATTCATCTTGAACCTTTAATGTTCTTTCTGTCTTGCCCAGAAGTACTTTTTGGCTAGTGTGGTCCCAATCTTGATGAATGGCACTGCGTTTACACTGTCCTCTTCAGTCGCTATGGCAACTGATGGCTGCTTAAAAAGCTAGTTGTTGCCATTGCTGTTTTTTAATGACTAAAAAAGAAATGACTGTTTCATATTCTATTTGTCAAATGAAGAAAAAAATCTGTGTAATATATTTAAAGTAAAGCTGCTTTCCAAGTTTTAACAATGCATATGGCAAAAGCTAGATCCATCTCAGTTTGGCATTTTCAGAGAGAGACAAAATCATTTGACTTTTGCAAAGCTCAGCTGCCTTTTGAAATTAATATTAATTTTTAAAATAAGAAATAAAAAGACCTTTGAAAATTTGAGTATTTTTAAAGTTTTATGATAAACATTTCAGTAGCACTGAATTTTCACATTCACAACCTAGTTAGTATCTAGAGCAACTCAGTTAGGCAGGTAATACCACATTTTCCTGCACTGAGCCAGATGAAGCGCCAAGTTTGGAGAGCTCAACAATGGTTTCAAACTCTGAAGCCCATTCTTTTTTTTTTAACATACCAATACATGCATTTTCATTCTTGAAGATGATACATATTGTACTTCTCTAAGTAGGTGTACCTAAGATATATTTGGGAAAGTTGGCAGAAAAAAAAAAAAAAAAAAAAACACTAGAACAACAAACCAGCAATATTATGCGTAGGTCCCAAGAAAAAATGTTTAATGAAGTCAATTTCTAAAATAATTAGAAAAGGAAAGTCATCACAACAATATACTAAATTACTTTCATTACAGGCATAAGTTTCCATAATACAAAATGAGTGTCTAGACATTCTTTAATTTGAGTTTCTTCTGAAAAGTTATTGCAAATAAATGACTAATCATTTAGATAAAAACTAAATTAATAAAATTTCCTTTGTCAGTCACATATAAGTGCAACAGTCAGTTTATCAATTGGCAGAAAAAGGTTTTTGTTGCTGGTATTGGAAGATTTGATTTATATTATTTGAAGAAGAGATGTTGAAGAAGAGATAGGTACAAAAGCAATGTTTTAAACTGTATACACATGGTCATGATAAAAAAAACAAGTAAAATTATGTTGCTTTTTAAATTTCTGCCAATAGATAAAGAAACAATAGTTTTTTAAGGTAATATTTAAACTATAAATACTGATGTTAAGCTTACTGTTATATAAGATGACAAAGCAGGAAATCAAATTCTAAAAAATGATCAGTGTTATACAGATTAATTCTATAGAATCTTTTTTTTATCAACTGATAAATGAGGTCATGTGAATAGTTAAACACTTTTTAAAACATTTTATCATACCCTGGCTGGTGTGGGTTCAGTGGATTGAGTGTCAGTCTGCAAACCAGAAGGTCATCATTTTGATTCCCAGTCAGGGTACATGCCTGGGTTGCAGGCTGAGTCCCTAGTTGGGGGCATGTGAGAGGCAGGCAACCTGATCAATGTATCTCTTACACATGGATGTTTCTCCCTCTCTCTTTCTCCCTCCTTTCCCATATCTCTAAAAATAAATAAATAGCCCTGGCTGGTGTAGTTCAGTGGACTGAGCGCGGGCCTGTGAACCAAAGGGTCACCCATTCAATTTCCAGTCAGGGCACATGCCTGTGTTGCTGGCCAGGTGCCCAATTAGGGAAATGAAAGAGGCAAACGCACATTGATGTTTCTCTCCCTCTCTTTCTTCTTCCCTTCCCTTCTTTCTAAAAACAAATTAATAAAATCTTTAAAATAAAAATAAATAAATAAAATCTTTAAAATAAAAACCATTTATCTCATTAGCAAAACCAGTAAAAAAACATCTTAATTCTCATTTGCATTTTCTAAAAAAATACTGCAATTTATAAGCCAATTAACATGCATTTTGTTTTCATTTGGTTTAGCACAAATTTACACATTATAACATTATAAGACAATAAAATTATAAAATACATTTTTGATAATGAGAAAAGACTAAGCAAAAAATAAAAAGTTTTTTTTTTGCTAGTTTAAATTTATTTATTTATTTTTCTTTATTTTTCTTGTTGATACTTTTGCAAATGTCCCCATTTCTCACCTCTGCCTGCCTTTACCCAACCCCACCCCCCCGACGGCTGTCCCCACACTTTCGTCCCTGTCTATGGGTTATGCATATATGTTGTCTGGCTAATACCTTCACCTACCTTCAGCCAGTCCTTCCCTCCCATCTCCCTTCTGACAGCTGTCAGTCTGTTCCATGCCTCGGTTTTGATTTTGTTACTCAGTTTAGTTTGTTTATTAGATTCCACATATAAGTGAGATTATATGGTATTTCTCTTTCTCTGACTGAAGAGAGAACCAAAACAAAAGATTTTATGTAAATAAGAGAAAAACATAATACGGAGCCCATTAATTGTGGTTTTAAAAAAGGAATGGTTACTTCAGTTATATAAGGAAGGGCATGTTATCATCATCAAAGTTCTATGTTCTACATGGTCATTAAATAAATATTCTGGTGTATAGCAAAAGAAATATTCTTTTTAAATGTATAATTAACATAAAATTTGGGTCCCATTATCAGTTTTCGAGCTTTTTTTCAAAATGTCAAAGCTTTTAGTGAGAAAAAGTTGAGATTCCATCTGTAAAGAGATCCTGAGACCCTTTAGGTGGATAAAAAGATATCCCTTTATCTCGATTAGAAAATAGACATTTAAATTTACCCAGCATACTGCCTGTTCTTAACTATTTTCACAATTTTAGTCTTTCCAATCTCTTCAGTAAAAATAAAGGACTACTGATTAAACCATAAATGATTGAAAATAAATGACTGAATGCTATCTCAAGGATATGGAGAGATTTTAAATTATGTGCTACACCTTTACAAACTGTAGGGTTTTAAAAAATCAAATTAAATTTTAGAAAAAAATGTTAAGAAGATATTTTTACATTAAAATGGGGACTAAGTAATTTTTAGTTTCTTTTTAAAAGGGATCTTTTAAACTATTATCTTTTACCATTTAAGCATTAAATCCTAAGCAATTTTTAAATGCAATTCTCCAAGTGTACCTATGGCCCTACTAAATTTACAAGGTGTAACTTTTCATAAATGAGTATTAGATATTATGATAATAAATCTAAGTTTCATATAGTTCCTTTCTCATATCTTTAGCTTTTAAAACCTACTTAGTGAGTTTAAACATAAAGTTAGGGGTAACTAGTGCAATTACCAAACTTTAACTGAGGTTCTTACAGTACTTTGGTATCTTTATGTAAAAATTTAACTTGAACATTCTTAATTAATACCTTTCAATTTTATAAATAATCATAAAAATAATAAAATAGAATGTCAAAATGTGCCTTGACTCTAGGTTGATGTTTAAATTGTCTATTAACAACAACCAAAAAAAAAAGTAATCAAGGCAGCTGCATAGAAAAGATGGGTAATTAACAATGTTGTACATAAGAAAAAATATTAATATCAATTTTAATAATAATTTAAGTGAAAAGTCTCCTATTCTTAAAATACATTTCATACTTATCACCAGGTCAAGCTAATCTGAATCAGCAGCTCACATGATCTTTCACAAATCTCTCAATGAACTTTCCAATATCTCTCAAGAAACACAGGAAGTAAGCTGCCCTGCCTGGTGTAGCTCAGTTGGTTGGAGTGTCATCCCATTAACCAAAACGTCATGGGTTCAATCCCTGATCAGGGTACATGCTTGGGTTGCAGGTTCAGTCCCCAGTCTGGGTGCATGCAAGAGGCAACCAATTGATGTTTCTTTTTCACATCAATGTTTCTCTCCCTCTCTTTCTCACCCTCCATTCCCTTCTCTCTAAAATCAATTTTTTAAAAAAGAAAAAGAAACATTGGAAGCTGAAATCATCTAATTTGGGAAACTGCACAGAGAATTACTTTAAGTCAGATCTGCGCTTTTCAATAAGGGAGCCACAAGACACTGGTGGCTAGTGAACACTTGAAATAAGATTAGTGCAACTGGGAAACTAAATTTTTTATTTTGCTTAATTATTAAATTTAAATTTTAAGACTATCGCTCAGTTTAGTAACTAAAACTTTTCATTACGTTTGCAAAAAACTTGGGTATGTACTTATAAACCACAAATCTAGTTAAATCTAAATATAGATCAAGGATTCCCAATGAAAAAATACCAGATTTACAATTACAGTATGACAGAATAAAAATATTGCTAACAAATTTTATATACATGTTAAAATATTTGATATACTAGATCAAATAGAATGCATCATTATTAAAATTTATTCAACTATTCTCCTTTGACTTTTTTAACAATATCTACAAAATCGAAATTTTTAAAAATTAGGATCCTTAGGGTATAATTGGCATGCAATGAAACTCACTCTTTTACATATATAGCTCTATAAATGATGACAGATGTGTACAGTCACGTAACCGCCACCATAATCAGGACATAATACATTTTCATCACCCCCTCTGCAATCAATTCACACCTCCTACCTGCATACCATGACACCTCTGTTTTCTGTCCCTACAGTTTTGCTGTTTTCAGAATGTCATATAAATGGAATAATACAGTATGTAGACTTTTGAGTCTGGTAAAATCAAAATTTAAATACTACATCATTCTATGCTGCTAATGGACTTTTACCATTCTGGTATTTCCTTTCCTTGTATTATGAGCATTTTGCCAAGGCCTATTTTTTGTTATTCCATTTTCAAAACTGAGCTTTCTTCCTTGTCACTATTATAGTCACATATTCATACTTCTAGAATAAAACTAAGCAGATTGCCTTATAGTTATTTATATACAGGTCCTTCCTCCCTCTAGACTGCAAGCCAGAAGCTCAGCCTCTAGAACTACTATGCTTTCCACCAGGTTAACTGTCTAGTACAATTAACAGTGCAGATAACAAAACTGAGAAATTTCCCTTTATGTTATAAAAAAGAAGAAAGGAAAAATAAATGAAGTGATGAAAAAGTTTATCCTCTAGATTAGATATCTAATTATATTGAGGTCTCATAAAAAGATATTAGACTATACAGGATCCAAGAACTACAATGACAGATAATCAGGTGCTAATGTCAGTGCCAACATTTTCACCCAGATTGTTATTGGTTTTTTCAGAGCTTGCTAATAAAGTGGAGTAAATTTGGAATAGTCTGTCTAACACTATTTTTCTCACAAACACTTATTTCTGGTGCATGATTCTACAGAACAAAGTTTTTCAGGAACACACATACGACAGCAGAAATACCTGCACCACATGGAGGTAAAGATAATAACTACTATGGCTCTATCTGAAAGTGGGATTTTTGTAACCATTTATCTTCCCATTAGCAACTATATGAAATATAGTAAGTCTATGTTTCAAATAGATTAACAAAATATTAATACTTACTGAAGTCTCCAGTAAGAAAAACTCCTTCTGCTCCAGGAGCCCATTCTTTGCAGTATAAACCACCATCAGCTTTTCTGTGGACCCCAAATGATTCATAACCTCTGGAAAATTCATCGATGCCACCTTCATTCTCTCCAATATCATTCAAAGTCTGGGTAAACCGATTATACCTTTGAAAAGTACAAAAGAAGGAAGTTACAAAATTAACTTATCTTCCAGAAAGCTACTGTAATTAAGTAACTGCTTTACTCTTATTCAGAATAGAATAAAGAAAAAACGATATCTTAAAAAGGACTAACGTGAATAATTTCATTTATTGGTAGAGTTTACCTGGTAGCCTATTAGGTAAAATCATTCTTCTTTTTTTCTTTCTTTCTTTCTTTCTTTTTTTTTTTTTTTTTGAGAGAAAGAGAGGGGAAAGGAGGGAAAAGAGAGGGAGAGAAACACCAATGTGTGGTTGCCTCTCACATGCCCCCAACCCAGGACCTAGCCACAACCCAGGCCTGTGTCCTGACTGGGAATCAAATGGAACCTGCAACCTTTCGGTTGGCAGGCCAGCATTTAATCCACTGAGCCACACCAGCCAGGGCCATTCATATCTTTAGTATTAACTAATTCCACTAACATTTCTTTGACAATTTCAACCACTTCAGTATGAAAGAAAATATGATGTTTATTTTATTACATGAAATTTTAAAATCAGCATCAATGCAACTTCTATGTCAAGATAGTATAATAAAGAATATCTATCACCTCTAACCCCTAATAAAATGAAAGAAAAATAAAATTGCCCTACCGCACAGTTTGGCACACTTTTCCTGTTAAGGAGCAGACAGTAAATATTTTAGGCTTCTGAAGTCACAAGGTGGTTTCTGTTAACTGTGTAGCTGAAGCAGGAAAGTGGTCAAAGGCAATATGTAAACGAAGGGTGTGGCTGTGTTCTAATGAAGCTTTATTTACAAAACCAGGTGGCAAGGCAGAATTTGGCCGGTGAGCTATAGTTTGCTTAGCCCTGTCTTTAGCAACTAAGCATGAAAAGAAGATAAATCAGGTCAAACTACCAAACAAAGGCTAGAGGTATGTCTATATTCAGAACTGGTAAAAAGGAAAAAAAAAAAGAAAGAAAAAGAGAAAGAGAAAGAAAGAGACAGAGAAAAAGAAAAAGAAGAAGAAGAAGAAGAAAAAAAGAAACTATTGACAGCTGTTTTCACTAATACCCCCCCCCCAACTCTGGGAGAAGAAAACTAGAAGAAAATTTGTAATTTGTGAAACAAGAGAAGTGAAGCATGTGGCAGTTGCTGTGTCAGAAGTGAAGGTTCCAGAACAACACAATTGAGCAATGCCAATAAGCTTTTTAAGGTACTCCTCATACCCTGATGATGATGAGTAAGGAATAAAAGTCCCAGAAAGATGAAATTAATCTACATAGGGTATATATAGGGAATATATAAAATTTGAGAAGCTGACTAATGAAGAACACCTAAACTGGGCTGATGAGTAAAATAAGCTATCTTCAAATCTTTCACACTATACCTCAAATTAACTAAAAATAAATTCCACCCTGGTTGGTGCCAAGAAACCACACATTGACGTTTCTCTCTCTCCCTTCCCTACTCTCTAAAAATTAATTAATTAATAATTAATTAATTAATTATTGGGAAAAATCTCCACTGAAGATTTAACAATGTGAGCATGAGCAATGTCTGTGTAACACAGCAAAAATATTTGCGGGTCCATGAACACACAAAACAAAAATAAAAAAAATCCGTAAAAATAAGAGTAGAGAGATTAAATGACAAAACAATAGAATGAGAAGTAAAACTGGACTGCATACCTAAGGAAACAAAAGGAGAAATAAAATATATCATTGGGAAATAATAAATGAATTAGAATTGGCAAAGAACGAGGTATACATACAACAAAGCTAGCATGTCATTAGTTAAGTGAATAAATTGAAAATTGGTATAATTAAATGAAGAAGAAAAAAGACAAAGAAATTGAACATATTAAAAAGAATCTAAGAGAAATGCAAAAATTGACCAAAAAAATCCAAATAAGGACAGCTGGTGATTCTTAAGATGAAAACTAAATAAAATGGATATAAAAGATATAAAACTAGAAAATTTTTTCTTAAGTAAAGAATTAAATCTGCATATTAAAAAGAGAACACTGTGTTACAAAAAAATGGAAAACAAACACACAAACATACATGTGAACATCTCTAGGTTTAAGCTACTGAAATTCTATGGATAAAGAAATAACTCTGTAGGCAACCAGCTACAAAAAAGTGAGTAGAAGGAGATATTTTTTCCCCAAAGGAACATGATAGTAAAAACTAAAAATCAACACAACTCTAAGAAGGAAAAATAGTAATCTAAAGTTATACGAGACAAATTCCTATTCAGAATATAAAAAATATTTAAATATTGAATATTTAGAATAATTTTAAGTCTATGACACTAATGAACCATTCTTGAAGGGGGTAAAAATCCTACTTTCCATTAAAAAAACTCTCCCACTGCCTCCCTTTCTCTCTCTCTTTCCACATACACACTTACTTGCCTTTCCTAACCCTTCCTCAAGGAGGATACCTTTGCTTTCTTTCTCCTACGCTCCAAGGGCCCTTATTTCACCTCTTCCTAAACCCACATAACCCAACTGGCTCACTTTTTCTACCTTTGTGATTTTCTAAATAAATTTTCTATTTCAATTTGAGTTCCTTCGCTCTGAATTCTTTCAAGCTGAAATCAAGTCCAAGGCTGCTGAACTGAGTTTCAATACCTGGTGCCATTTCTCTACTGACCATATCACTTCAGTTTGTTTTTAAAACGTTTATTTAAAGTTAAATTTAACATACACAGTTATTTTGTTCATATTTCATTATATTATTTCTATTATGCTATTTTTCTATCCTTTTCCTACATAAAAGTGTACAACAATATCAAGAAGGATGTTTCTAAATATTACTGAGGACTTTTTTGGTGGTCTTTTTTTTTTTTTTACTTTCTCTCTTGCATTGTTCTAGTTACTTATAACAAATAAGTAATATATAAACAAAAACTAAGAAATGTTTTTCTGAAACTATCTTTCTTAACCATTAAAACATCTACATAATCCTATACAATATTCTATAGAAAGTTCACTGGGTATATAAAACTATGTTTATAAAATCAGCAATTGAAATAGACTTATGGAACAAAACTGAGTTCCTGAAATAGTCTTAATAAAGCATATATAGAAATTAAATACATCATAAAAGAGTATTTCATATCAGTAAAGGATGGCTTATCTAAATAAATACTAAAGCTTGTAAGTTAATTATAAACTATAAATCTCTAAAAATAAAAATAACTTCTAGAGATAAAAGTTATAAAATTTAAATTAAAAATAAATATAACCAAATGTTCCCCCCAAAATAAATATAAATGTCCAGTAAATATTTGGAAAAAAAATGCTCAAATCCATACATAACTAAATAAGTAGAAACCTAGACTTCAAAATTCTACTTTCTACCTAAAACACTAATAAACACATGATAATCTGTGAGGAAAAAGTGCACTGCAGGAAAAAAGTTTCAAATACTCTTTAATGGAATAAAGGTTAGAAAATAATTTGGTATAAGCTATGAAAATTTCAAAATCACACTCTTCAACCAAATAACTCCATTTTTAGAAATTTACCCTTTGCATATATTTCATAAGAAAGCAAAGACATCCATATGTATAAAAATAATCATTACGGCATTATTCATAACACCAAACCATAGAAAATAATCTATCCATTCCACAAAGGAGACTGGTTAAACTGTGGAACACCTGAACAACAAATTACACAAGAGCCATTAAGAAGACAAAGTATAGAGATACGTGTTTAATAGGAAAATATGTCCAATAGAAACTATTTAAGAAAAGAAACTGCAGAGCAACTTTCCACAAAGCATATATTTATATAAATAAAATACAGGCATAATTATGATTGGCATGTAAATCCATTTTCACAGGACTTCATGCTGGGCACCTAGATTCTCAATGGCCTGGGGCAGGCAGTGGCCTTAAGCCTCCCTAAAATCACCACATTCACCACATTTGCAGGGTGAATTTGTTGTATCCTCAGGGAAGAATAAACCACAGAATCTGATAGAGCCCAGAGGCCTATGGGAGTGGTAGGTTTGAACAGAATATTTCACATATGACTCCTTTTTGTTTATGTATGTAACAAATACACACAAACACACACATGCATTCACACCCATGGTTTTTAAAAATGCAAATTATGTTCAATCTATTATTTGAAACAAATTAACTTTAATTGAAATGACATAATCCCAGTCTCACTGACAGCAAATTCCAAGGGACACATGAGCCAGGCAGGTAACAAAAATACGAGAAGATGGCCCAACATACGAAACAAAAAAGTGAGAGCCTGAAAACAAAAACACAAGACCAACGGGGCTGGTCTTAGAGTATGGAAAGCAGTACAGAAAGGGACTCTGGTGAGTTGGAGAGCAAAACCCCAAGGAAAAGCAACAGGTTCTATTTAACAGCTACAGCCTATTGCTACTAAGCATGCAGTGCTGAATCAGATAATTATTCAAGAACCAAAGAAATTTCAGCCTTTTCTTTGAGCTCTCTCTAATTTAACAGTGGCAGTTGTTTCAAAATACTTAAAATACTGAATTGGACCAAAAAACTTGATGTACAGATGTCATGAAATACTAGGAGACAAACTCTCATACTCTCTGAAGTCCTATAAGAAAAAAGTTTTATTTTGCTCCCTATAGATATCACTCAGCTATAACTCTTGGTATGTGGAGGAAACTCTCATCTGTATTGAACCACATAAGTAATAACATTCAAAATAATTTAGACCTAGGGTAAAAATAAATACATATACACATATATATCATTGTAATATAAGAAAAATAACTGACTAAAAAGATATACACTTTGGAAGGTTAAATAAATGTAATAATAATTTTATTGTCAATGTGGTTTTAATAGCTTAAAAACACATATTTTACATTTATTTGAGGTTTAAATTTTTTAAATACTAATTTTAAAAAAGTTTCACAAGATATATACAAATAACCCATCAATAATTCAAAAGAAACAGTATTACAGCATTATATTACTTCAACAAAATATCCTGACTTCCCTGAAGGTCAGCCCTGTAGCTTCTCATACAGAAATACACATTCCACTTTGAAATCACTCTGGTTCAAAAAAAAAAAAAAAAAAAATGCCTGAGGACACAGCCAGCTCATCATGCCTGTGCCCTCTGCTACCACAGTCATCTCTTTTAATATTTTGCTGTGAATTTATAGGATATTTAAAAAGTAGGTCAAGTTCTTAGTAACCAAGAACATAAAATGAAGTTAGTATAGCAACTAGCATTTTGTTTAGATATAAAATGTTATAAATATTATAGGATTTGATCTCTACATTGATGTTTTTAATCCTCTTTTTATAGAGAAATAGAGGAACAGAAATACATTAAATTGCCCAAGGTAAAGAATGTAATAAGCAATAAAGATTTAGCATCATTCATCACAAGACATATACTTTCAGTAATTCAAAAGATATCTCAAATTAAAAGTTACATTTTCCTTTTCAAAAAAAATCCCGTTAAGTTTTCTCATAAGGCTACTAATCTTATAACTAAGAAAATCATCATAGTCTGATGAGCAGTGTAGGTTCCAATCCTAACTCTGTAACACATGTATGTGGCCTTGAATCAGTCATCCTCCCTTTTCCTTAATTTCTTCCCCTGTTAAGTGCAGAAAACCTCAGGTTATAAGGAATCAACAAAATCACATCCAGAGCCATCCACACAGTAGCCAGCAAGTGCTCACTTGTCAGCTACAACTTTATCCACCTCAGTGCGGGGCAATGCTATAATATAGTTTCCAATTTATCAATTTTTTTTATTTACAGCACATATTTAGATACTAATATGCAGGTTAATTACTAGTAAACATTAAGGATTTTCCCCCCAAAATCCATAGGTGTTTGAGAATTGTTCCCACTTTTTTCTCCTGCTATGAAAAATTACAAATATAGGAATCCTGCTGATTTAGGGACCCAAGATAGTGGAGAAGTAAATAGAAGCTACATTAACCTTCCCCCCTAGAACCAATCTGTAATTACAACTAAATTGTAGAGAAATCATCCGGAATAACCAACAGAACAATAGCTGGAGAGGACCCTTACAACCATGAACAGATGGAAGAAATTGTTTCAACAAAACGACCAGTACGGAGTGTGAAGGAGATGCGAGAAGGCTGGCTGAGATCCCACAGGAGGGAGCTTAAGTTCTGGAGGGGAATTCAGAGGCAGCAGCTGGGAGGGGGTGTTCTCTCTGAGAATTAAGTGATCTAAACCCCAACCTGGCCTCCCCAGCCTACAACACCAGAGCCAGGAAAGGAACTCAGATAATATCCAGCTGTGAAAAGCAGCAGGGTGTCTGTCTTCCAGAGAGAGACAGCTGGAGTCACAGAGAGCCTTTAAAAGGGCCAAGGCACATAATTTCATTTGCAGTCCCTTATCTTGGGCTCCAGCAAAGTGGGGGCAGAGTGGACTAGAGACACTGAAAAAGAGTCTGGGGACAGAGGCTCTGGGGAGAGAACTGAGAGAGCAGCTGCCAGGATCTCTATGCTGAGTCATCCCCATACTACAGGAGCCATCTTGCTCAGACAGAGCAAATTGCTCCAAGTGGCATTGTGGTGGGGGAGGGGGAGCAATAGTCCTGCCCTCAGGAATTACTCCACCCAACCCTGTGGTGCTTAAACCTGATTGATGATTACAGCTCTACTAGATTAACAATTGAAGGAGAGGCCTCAGGCCAGACTGGGACACCCTCTGACATCACAAGGGGTGGATTCAGAAAAAGAAAACAGGGAGATGATCCTGCCATGGCATTTCTTCATGGTTTGCTTTATTTTCTCTCCTACGTAGCCTGTTAGCATTCATTTTTTGTTCCTCAAGTTTGTACATATTAAGTCACTAGATTTTATATTATGGTTTATTTCAATTCATATTTTGCTCCTCCCTTCTCTTACTCCATTTACCTTCTTCCTTCCTATTCTTATTTACATTTTAAATAGTATTTTCTCTCTTATTACAACTTTTTCCATTTCACACTCTTACAATTTTGCACTCCTCCAGACTCTCAAAAAACCATTTTTCTTTTCATGAGTCATCTCATATTCTTTCTCCCATTCTTAAAATACCCTTACTCTCTCTCCAGATTTATCAGTCTTTGCTCATCCACTATGGATATGGTCTTTGTTGATGCATTTCTCCAATTTTATTTTTAGATCTTCACTGTTCCTGTATTTCAAATCTCATATTTCATGATTCCCCTCTCCTACTCCATTTTCCTTCAACCTGCCCTTTCTTTTATTCGTTTTAAAGTTTAACTTTTCCCTGTCTTAGCCTGGTTTTCATTCCTCACTCTTACTATTCCTTCTTTCTCTGTTATCTCAAAATCACTTCTTTTTTCCTGTAGACATCTCTTAAGCTTTCCCTTCTTTCTTTTTCCCGTCGTATTCCCCTCCCTACTATATTAAGCTTTGCTCATTATTGTCGATAGTGCTGTAGAGGATCTTTTTCTCCAATTTGGTTTCTATTTTTTTTTCTTTTCTCTATCACTACTTTTTAAAAATTTTCTGTTTAAACCTAATACTATATGCTTCTCTTATCTTATTCCACTCCACCTTCTTCACTCCTTTTTTTACTTACAATATCAATTTTTCTTTCTTTCTTCTCTCTTTGCCTTGTCCCTATTCCATATTCTTATTATTGTTTTTCCCTCTACCCTCTAAAAATCATTTTGTTTTCAGTTAGTCATCTCATATTCATTTTTCCTTTCTTATAATAGTTTTAATCTCTTCATACCTTCATTAATACCTGCTCATTTGCTGTTGATATTGTGATTGTGGGTGCTGGTTAATTTTGTGGATGTAGGTTTTTTCCCCAAGCTGTTTAGTTTTTGTTCTTGCAGCACATGTACAATAGCATACAAGATATGGTGGGCAGAATCACTCTCAGTCATCCCGCCAGAGGGGAGGACGCACCAAAGAAAAACAGCAACCCAACAACAACCAAAAACCAGTTACAAACAGTCCACATAAATAGCATAAAGGGCATTCCAAGAGCACCAAGTTCAGGAGATCGAGAAGACTGCACCACTGAATCCCACAGGTCTGCTACCACAGAAAGTCAAACTATGAAGAGAGGAAGTCAAAGAAGATCAATCTAAGAAGCAGAAACAAGCAAGAAGAATCACCTAAAATGGAGAGACACAAAAACAACCCCCAATAGAAAGGAAAGGAGGAAACCCAAGAAAGAGTGCTAAATGAAAGTGACGCAAACTACCAGACAATGAGTTCAAACTAATGGTTCTAAGGATACTAAATAAGCTCAGTGAAAACTACAAAGAACTCCAGTGAAGCTACAAAGAACTTACTGGGGAATACACCAGCACAATAAAGGACATAGAATCTATCAAGAAGAGCCAGCAGGAAATAAGGAATAAAATATCTGAAATGAAGAACACAATAAAATGAATTATGAGCAGGCTAGAAGAAGCAAAGGATCAAAATAAGTGAGCTGAAGGATAAGGTAGAAAAAATTCCCAGACAAAGCAACAACAAAAGACTCAAAAAGAACAAAGGGCGGTTAAGAGAACTGCAGGAAAACATGAAATATAATAATATCCATATCAGAGTGACAACAGAAGGAGAAGAGGAGGAACTAGGGATAGAAAACCCATTTGAAAAAGTAATGATGGAAAACTTTCCTGATTTGATGAGAGAAATAACCACAGAAGTCCAGGAAACACAGATGGTTTCAGTCAATAGGAACCCAAAGAGGACCACTCCAAGACACATCATAATTAAAATGGCAAAATTCAAAGACAAAGAGAATCTTAAGGCAGCAAGGAATAAACAGGAAGTAACATACAAGGGAGCTCCAGTAAGGATATCACCTGATGCTCAACAGAAACAGTACAGGCCAGAAGGGAATGGCAAGAAATATTCCAAGTAGTGGAAATAAAATGCCAGCAACTAAAACTACTCTAGCAGCAGGGCTCTCATTTAAAAATGGAAGGCAAAATAAGGAGTTTCCCAGACAAAAAAAAAAAAAAAAGGCTAAAAGAATGTATCTCAACAAAATCAGCATTTCAAGTGATGTTAAAGGGACTGCTTTAAGAAGATGAAGAAAAAGAGAGAGAATGAGAAGAACACCAGTACAAGGGGAGAAAATGGCAATGAATAAGAACCTATCGATAATAACCTTAAATATAATAGATGAAATGCCCCAATCAAAAGACTAGGATAAATGAATGATTAAGAAAATAGGATCTACATATATGCTGTCTACAAGAGACCTACCTTAGACAAAAGATTTATACAGACTGAAAGTAAATGGATGAAAAAATATTCCAAGCAAACGAACCTAGGGGGGAAAAAGTGGGATAGCGATCTTTATATCAGACTAAATAAATCTCGAAACAAAGGCCATAACAAGAGACAAAGGACACTTCATAACACTTAAGGGAATAATCAATCAAGAAGATATAACCCTTGTAAACATATATACAGCCAAAATAGGAGTGCCCAAGTATATGAGGAAACTCTTGAAAGACTTCAAGAAAGGTATCCATAGCACTACAGTCATAGTAGGGGATTTTAACACCCACTGTCAACAATGGATAGATCTTCCAAGCAAAGAATCAATAAAGATATTGTGGCATTGAACAACACTCTAGATCAAATGGACTTAATTGATATATACAGAATATTCCATCCCAAAGTAACAAAATATACATTATTTTCAAAACATTTTCATGGAACATTTTCAAAGACAGTCTGCATGGTAGGACATAAAACAAGCCTCAACAAATTCAAGAAAACTGAAATCATATCAAGCATCTTCTTAGATCACAATGGCTTGAAACTAGAAACCAGCCTCAAGGAAAAAACTCACATTCAAATTCATGAAGACTGAATAACATGCTATTAAATAATGAATTGGTTAAGAATGAGATCAAGGAAGAAATCAAAAAGTTTCAGGAAACAAATGAAAATGAACATACAACAACCTGAAACCTATGGGACACAGTGAAGTCAGTCCTGAGAGGGAAGATCATAGCAATATAGGCCTGCCTAAAAAAGACAGAAAATTTTCAGATAAACAACCTAACCCTACATCTGCAAAAACTGGAGGAGCAACGACAAACAAAGCCCCGAGTGAGTAGATGAAAGGAAATGATCAAGATCAGAGCAGAATTAAATGACATAGAGACTAAAAGAACAATCCAAAGGATCAATAAATCCAGGAGCTGGTTCACTGAAGAGACCAACAAAATCAACAAGATAACCAGACTCATCAACAAAAAAAGAGAGGATCCAAATAAATAAAATCAGAAATGAAAGAGGAGAAATTATAACTGAGACCACAAGAATACAAACAATTTTAGGAAATTACTACAAACAACTGTATGCCAAGAAATTTGAAAACCTGGGTAAAATGGGCAAATTTATAGAAACATATAATCTTCCAAAACTAAATCAAGAAGCAGAAAGCCTAAACAGACCAATAAGGGCAAGTGAAATTGAAGCAGTAATCAAAAAAACTCCCAGCACACAAAAGCCCTAAGCCAGATGGCTTCACAGGCGAATTTTACCAAACATTTAGGGAAACGCTAACTCCTATCCTTTTCAAACCACTCCAAAAATTCAAGATGAGGGAATACTCCTGAACTTATTTTATGAGGCAAGAATTACCTTAATTCCAAAACCAGGTAAAGACACAACAAAGAAAAACTAGAGGCCAATATTACTGATGAACATAGATTCTAAAATCTTCAACAAAATATTGGCTAACCAGATCCAGCAATCCATTAAAAAGATCATACACTAAGATCATATGGGATTCATCCCAGAGATGTAAGGATGGTATACCATTCACAAATCAATAAATGTAATACACCACATAAACAAAATGAAAGATAAAAACAACATGATCATATTACTAGATGCTGAAAAGGCATTTGATAAAGTACAGCACCCATTTATGATTTAAAAAACTCTCAGCAAAGTGGGCATAGAGCGAGCATACCTCAACATAATAAAGGCCATATACAAGAAACCTACAACCAACATCAGACTCAATGGGCAAAAACTAAAAACCTTCCCCTTAAGATCAGGAAGAAGACAAGGGTGTCCACTTTCACCACTTTTATTCAACTTAGTCATGGAAATTCTAACCATAATGATCAGATAAGAAAAAGAAATAAAGGCATCCGAATTGGAAAACAGGAAGTAAAACTGTCACTATTTGCAGATGACATGATAGTATACATAGAAAACCCTATAGACTCCACACACACACAAAAAAAAATTATTCAACCTAATAAGTGAGTTTGGCAAAACAGCGCGGGATACAAAGTTAATATTCAGAAATCAAATGCATTTTGTTTACCAACAATGAAACATCTGAATGGGAAAATAGGAGAATAATCCTATTTACTATATCAACAATAAAAATGAAGTACCTAGGAATAAACTTAACCACGGAAGTGAAAGACCTGTGCTCAGAAAACTACAGAACACTGAAGAAAGAAATTATGGAAGATACAAATAAATGGAACCATATACTGTGTTCATGGATTGGAAGAATCAACATTGTTACAATGTCTGCACTACCCATAGATTCAACACAATCTATAGATTCAACACAATCCCTATTAAAATACCAATGATATACTTCATAGATTTAGAACAAATATTTCAAAACTTTATAACAAAATGTAAGAAGCAAAATGTACCCCAAATAGTCTCAGCAATGTTGAGAAAGAGGAATAATATAGGAGGGACAATACTACCTTTTATGGAACAATATTACAAGTCCATTGTAATCAAAACAGGCTAGAACTGGAATAGGAACAGACTCATAGAGCAATGGAACAGAATAGAGAGCCCAGACAGAAACCCATGTCTCTATAGTCAATATTTAACAAACAGGGCAGAAGTATAAAATGGAGTAAAAATAGCCCCTTCGACAAATGATGTTGGAGTAAAAATAGCCCCTTATAGTTGGGAGAGCTATAATGGTACATGGACAGAAAATGAACTATACTACAAACTTACACCATACACCAGCATAAAATCAAAATGGATAAAAGACTCAAACATAAGCCATGACACCATAAAAGTCCTAGAGGAAAACATCAGCAGTAAAATTTCAGATATCCCAGAGAGCAATATCTCCAACAATATTCTTCTATGGCAAGGGAAATAAAGGAAAGTCTAAACAAATGGGACTACATCAAATTAAAAAGCTTCTGCACAGCTAAAGAAAACATCACCAAAATAAAAAGGGAACCAACCATATGGGCAAACATACTTGCTAATGATACCTCGGACAAGGGTTTGATCTCCAATATATATAAAGAACTCATATGACTCAATACCAGAAAGACAAACAATCCAATTAAAAAGTGGGCAAAGGACCTGAACAGACACTTCTCCAAAAAGGACATACAGAGAACGCACAGACATATGAAAAGATGCTCACCATCACTAGCATTCAGAGAGATGCAAATTAAAACCATAATGAGATACCACTTCACACCAAGCAGCAAGGATGTGGAGACAAGGGAATACTAGTGCACAGTTGGTAGGAATGCAGACTGGTGTGACCACTGTGGAAAAAATATGGAATTTCCTCAAAAAACTAGAAGTGGAACTGCCTTTTGACCCAGTGATTCTACTGCTAGAATTAAACCCTAGAATCCTGAAACACCAATTCTAAAGAACGTATATACCCCTATTTTCATAGCAGCGTTACAATAGCCTAAATGCCCATCAGTAAATGAGTGGGTCAAAAAACTGTGGTACATTTATGCAATGGGATACTACACAGCAGAAAGAAGGAACTTCTACCCTTTGTGACAGCATGGATGGAACTTGGAGAATATTATGCTAAGTAAAATAAGGCAATCAGTGAAAGATAAACACCATATGATCTCACCTACAAGAGGAATCTAATGACAAAATAGAACCAGAGGCATGGAAAGACAGACAGACTGACAGCAACTAAATGGGAGGTGGGAGGAGGGAAAGGAGGGAAAGAAGAGGAAGGGTCAAATGAACAGGTATAAATGACCTATAGACATGGACAGCAGAGTGTGGATTGACTGTAGGAACAGAAGGTGGGTGGGGCAGGGGAGAGCAATGGGGAAAAATTGGGACAATTCTAATAAAACAACAATAAAAAATATATATAGACATACTAATATTGGGTTGGCCAAAAGTCTGTTATGTTTTTTCTGTATGATGGCTCTAGTAGTGCTTAGTCTTCTTTAACTTCATTCAAAACAATTTTTGTTAGATTGTACTGTAACAGCTGTCATATCCACGTGCATTAAAGAAATTATAATTGGTGAGTTTTTATGCAGTTTTAACATTTAAGATGGAAGAAAATATACAATATTTTTGGTTTAATATGCTTTGTTATTTTAAAAAAGGTAAAAATGCAATTGAAACACAAAAAAAAGATTTGTGCAGTGTATGCAGAAGTTGCTGTGACTGAGTGGGTCAAAAGTGGTTTGAGGAGTTTCTTGGTACTATTGCCATTTTGGCCAAATAATTCTTTGCTGTGGGGCTGTCTTATGCAGTGGAAGATATTTAGCAGCACCTCTGTCCTCTACCTACTAGAAGCCAATAGTGGGACGTAGCCAACACACTGAAAATATCCGAATCAATAAAGTTCTTGGTGAAAATGAAAATTGTGTCATTTATTTTATGGAAAAAACATAATGGACTTACCGGCCAACCCAATACACACTCTGACGTATTCAATATTGACTTAAATGTATGGATTATGAAAGTTTGGAAGAAATGTTGACTGGATTGACCATTAAAAAAGAAAAAAGTGACTTTAGGGAAGTAGCAAGAGATGTTTGGGGAAAAAAATGAAACAGGCTAAAATCTTTCCTCTCCTGGAAGACAGTTCATAATAGATCTGTACTAAAGTTCTAATTTCAGGCAGAGTTGTGAACACAGGAGATATGTCAGTGGAAATGAGTCATACCTTATGTGAAAATGTCTAGGATGTGGAACTCTTTTTCAAGTGCTTCTGAGTGGGCCTGAATCCCAACAAACCCATGGGGAGAATTCTTTTTTTGCTAGCTTAATTTTCGAGTTTTATATTGTCAACTGCTTCCTAGGGGCAACTTGGATTCAAGGCAAGAAAAAACTCAGAACTAAATGCTTTAAAGAATTTTTAATATCTAAGAAAGGGGGAAATAAGGTCAAAGAGAGGAAATAAAAAAATTTTTGGAGGAAAAAAATAAATTTTTTAATTGGCCTTTAAAAAGACTTGATGATGACTGACAGAAACTTTCTTCTTTAAGCAAAAACCATCCAGAATATACAAAATTATCTGAATATTAAGGATGTCACATGATAATTAGGCATTTGAGACTTAAGTGAATAGTTTATTGTCCCTCAGTCTAGGATAAGTATAAAGGAGCAACAACAACAACAACAACAACAACAACAAAAAACCCAATATAATTAATACAGGATAGAATAATATTGCTTTAGTAATTCAGTTACATAAAACAAGATCCTTTCCTTAAGAAATTGATCAGTCCAAAGGAAGACTGTTCAACTCATGACAGGATAAGGCTGAGATAAGCAAGTGTTAAAGTAATAAGCAAGACAACAAAAGAAATTAGTGGGGGAAGAATTTAGAGGAGGCCTTAGGTGGTAGATGGCATTTGTACTGTATCTTGAAGGATGAGTAGTGTATTTTGACAGCTGGAGAAACAGAGAAGGGCAATACATGTAAAAATTAGGTGGTTCTTGTCCACATGACAACTATCTATGTTTAGCCAGAGCAGGAGGATGGGTGGAAATCCAGTGGTCAATCAGGATGGAAAAATTGGTTTTCATCTAGATAATAAATTAAATCAAAAATAAAAATCCTTAAAGACAGAGGAGATAATTGATATGATCAGAGATAGCTTTCAAAGGGAGCAGTTTAAAAGATAAATTTTAGTAGACAGAGTCCATATGTTAAAGAAATCTTTATTAAAAATAAAAAACATTAAAAGTACAAAAAATTGTAGACTTGTTTGTATTGGAGACCACTTTGTGTGATATCGGAGACTGTAAACTTGGAATTAAAAGTACAAAAAATTGTAGACTTGTTTGTATTGGGGACCACTTTGTGTGATATCGGAGACTGTAAGCCTGCAAGTGCAAGACCTTGAAAGGGGCCTGTAAGTCTGGACCGGAATGCTGGGAATGCTAGAGGAAGGCATGACCCCATACTAGCACAGAAGGTTCCCATGGGAGATCAAGCCTAAAGAATGCATTACACCCCTTGAGGCTTGCTTTGTTTTGTATTGTCCTGTTACCATGAATCAGATATCTAAGTCCAAAAGCAGAAGGGGTGAACTCCTTATCTCATGAAACATGCCTTAAAAATCATCTGGCATTGGTGTGTATAATAGACCCTCACCTGAGGCAAATCTCTGTGTTTCCTTTGACTGTTGTTACCTATAAACAATATCTGTTTTCTATCACTATCACCTTTAGACATTAATTGAGGAGCTTTGCATGCATGTACACCCCTGCTCAATAAAGCCTTTTCGGAGAAGGGCTCCGGGCATTCTCCACTAGAGGGAATTACCACCCCCTTTCCTGCATGAACAACAGCTTGTGTCCAGGACAACTCATTCTCATCTAAGACTGGGAGGACTCCACAGGACAGAATTCCCCACACGTTTGTTATACAGATAATCAATGAAAAGAATTTAAAATTAGATATCATAGTTTATGCACTTTCTTATCTTTGTTTTTTTATACTTCATTAATTATGCTATTATGGTTATCCAAATTTTTCTTTTTTTAATCAGTATTTTTTAATTGTTGATATTATACAGTTTTCTGTCTTTTACCCCACCCCCAGCTCACCACCCCAGCCCTCCTCACCCTCCTCCCACCTCCACCCCCCCATAGTTTTGTCCATGAGACCTTTATACTTGTTGCTCTAAACCGTTCCCGTTTTCCCCTGAACTTCCCTCCCCTCCCCCTCTGGTCACCGTCAGACTGTTCTCAATTTCAGTGTCTTTGTTTATACTATGCTTGTTTGTTTGTTTTGTTGATTAGGTTCCTGTTAAAGGTGAGATCATATGGTATTTGTCTTTCACTGCCTGGCTTATTTTGCTTAGCATAATGCTCTCCAGTTCCATCCATGCTGTCGCAAAAGGTAGGAGCTCCTTCTTTCTTTCTGCTGCATAGAATTCCATTGTGTAAATGTACCACAGTTTTTTGATCCATTCATTAACTGATGGGCACCTAGGGTGCTTCCAGCACTTGGCTATTGTAAATTGTGCTGCTATGAACATAGGGGTGCATAGGTTCTTTTGGATTGGTGTTTCAGGGTTCTTAGGATATAATCCAAGCAGTGGAATTGCTGGGTCAAAAGGTATGTCCATTTTTAGTTTTCTTAGAAAATTCCATACTGTTTTCCATAGTGGTTGTACTAATCTACAATCCCACCAACAGTGAACTAGGGTCCCCTTTTCTCCACAACCTCTCCAACACTTGTGTTTGTTGCTTTGTTTATGATGGCCATTCTGACTGGTGTCAAGTGGTATCTCATTGTAGTTTTAATTTGCATCTCTCTGATAGCTAGAGATATCGAGCATCTTTTCATGTGTCTCTGGATCCTCTGTATGTCCTCCTTGGAGAAGTGTCTGTTCAAATGCTTTGTCCATTTTTTAATTGGGTTGCTTGTCTTCTTAGAGTAGAGTCTTGTAAGTTCTTTATGTATTTATTCAGAGAAGGGCTCGGGGCATTCTCCACTAGAGGGAATTACCACCCCCTTTCCTGCATGAACAACAGCTTGTGTCCAAGACAACTCATTCTCATCTAAGACTGGGAGGACTCCACAGGACAGAATTCCCCACACGTTTGTTATACAGATAATCAATGAAAAGAATTTAAAATTAGATATCATAGTTTATGCACTTTCTTATCTTTGTTTTTTATACTTCATTAATTATGCTATTATAGTTATCCAAATTTTTCTTTTTGCCCCCTACTCAGCAACCCCACTTCCTCAGACAATCTCCAAGCCACTGTTCATGTCCATGGGTCATGTGTATGGGTTCACTGACTAGTCCATTTCCTACACTGTAGTTTACATCCCCATGGCTATTCTGTAACTACCAATTTGTGCATCTTTATCCCCTCACCTCTTCACCCATTACCCACAACCTCTTCCCATCTGGCAACCATCAAAAGACATTCCAAATCCATGCTACTGTCTCTGATCTTCCTGTTTGCTTAGTTTGTTTTTTAGATTCAATTGTTGATAGATATGTATTTATTGCCACTTTATTGTTCAGAGTTTTGACCTTCTTATTTAAAAGTCCCTTTAACATTTCATATAATAATGGTTTCATGAAGATAAACTCCTTTAGGTTTTTCTTGTCTGGGAAGCTCTTTATCTGTCCTTTGATTCTAAATAACAGCTTTCCTGGGTACAACAATCTTGGCTGTAGGTCCACACTTTTCATGACTTTGAATATTTCTTGCCAATCCCTTCTAGGCTGCAATGTTTCTTCTGAGAAATCAGCTGACAGCCTTATGGAAACTCCCCATGTAGGCAACTAACTGCTTTCCTCTTACTGCTTTTAAGGTTCTCTCTTTATCTTTAACGTTTAGCATTTTAATTATGGTGTATCTTAGAGTGGGCGTCTTTGCATCCATTTGTGTAGGGCTCTCTGTGCTTCGTGGGACTTGAATGTCTATTCCCTTCACCAAATTAGGGAAGTTTTCTTTCATAATTTTTTTTCAAATAGATTTCCAATTTCTTGCTTTTCCTCTATTTCCAGCAACCTTATGGTATGAATACTTGAAGTTGTCCCAGAGGCTGCTTACATTATCCTCGTTTTTGTGGATTCTTTTTTCTTCTTCTTGTTCTGATTGGTTGTTTTTTGCTTCTAAAAACCAAATCAATGTTCCAAATCATTGATTTGGTTCTCGGCTTCATTCACTTTACTGTTGATTCCCTGTAAATTGATCTTTATTTCAAACAGTATATCTTTCATCTCTGACCAAATCTTTTCTATGGTGTTGAGGTCCTCACTAAGTTCCTTGAGCATCCTTATAACCCATGTTTTGAACTCTGCCTCTGAGAGATTGCTTATCTCCATTTTGTTAAGCTCTTTTTCTGAAATTTTGATCTGTTCTTTCATTGGGGCCACGCTTCTTTGCTCCTCATTTTGTCAGCCTTCCTGTGTTTGTTTACATGTATTAGGTAGAGCTGCTTTGACTCTGTGTCTTGGTAGTGGGCTCTAATATAGTAGGTGTCCTCTAGGGTCTAGTGGCACAGTCTCCACTATCCCTCAAGCTGGATACTCAGGTTGTGCCCTTCAAGTGATCTGAGTACACGCCCCTCTTGTCATTGAGCCTGAGTTGCTGTTGGCAGATCAATGGGAGGTATTTACCCAGGCCAGTCAGCTGCAAGGACTGGCTGTGACCACTTACCACCTACCTCTGCCTTCTGTGGAGGATCAGCTATGCAGGGGAAGACTGGTGATGCTTAGAAGTGCTCTCGTGCTGTCCATTATGTGTGCTGGTCCTGGGGTTTCCTGGGTGGTACAGGCCAAGGTCAGCCCCCATGGGTGTTTTTCTTGGGGAAGCCCTTTTTGAGCTATAAAGCAATCTGAGAAGACTTCTACTTGTGATGGGCTTGAAGATTCCTAGGTGAAGACCACCTGTGAGTCTAGGCTGGCTGCTGCTAGAGCTGGGCCTGGGGCTTACTGAGACCAGATGCTGCTTCTTTGAGAGGATTTAGGAAGTTGTGAAACATGAGCCAAGACCAGCCATTCATATGGAAAAGCCATAGTTAACAGCTTCAGTGGGCCCATAGTTGGGGGCACAGAGCCTCAAGGAATCACTAGGGTGAAGTAAACAGTGTTAGCCAGGTTGACAGAGTCTCATATATGGCACCCACCTGCTGGCTCTATGGATCTCTGCAGGGAGGGCTCAGAAAAGGAACACTGGCCTCTGTCTGCCATTCTGTGTGGGAGAAAGTTGCCCTCTAACTCTCCCCTTGATGCCAGTCACTTCAGTTCCTTCCCATATGCCAATGATGCCTTAGAAACCACTACCCCAGTGCTGGAGCTCAGAAAAAGTGAGTTTGAGTAAGTCCATATGTGGGCTCTTTAAGAGGAACTGCTTGGGACCCCAGAAGTTTCTTCTACTGACTCAATCCCTGCTGGGCTTTTGCAACCAGAATTTATGGGAACTCTTCTTTCTGGCACTGGAACCCTGGGCTGGGGGACCTGGTGTGGGGCTGGGACCCCTCACTCCTGAGATATCTCTCCTGAATTTTATCTACCACACAAGGGTGTTGTACCAGCCCATTCCATGTCTCCATGTCTCCATATCTCCGCTCCTCCTACCAGTCTTGATAGATGTGATTCTTTAATTCCATAGGGGTCGGACTTCCATTGAACTCAATTTCTCTCAGTTGTGAGTGGTAGTTGTTCTATAGTTTAGTTGTAACTTTGATGTGGTTTTGTGAAGAGGCAAGCCATGTTTACCTACGTCTTCATCTTAATGGGAAGTTGCCAGCATCTTATTTTTGAATGCTGTTCCTTATTTTTAAATGTTTACATGTCACTGATTAACAAATAAATGTATAAATTTTGAAAATTCTATTTAAAATCTCAGTGCCATTTCCAATCTGTATCTAACTCAGCATACACTCTTCACTTCATCTATCATGAAACAATAAATAGGACCATTTAAGTGAAGGTAATAAGCAAGTAGCAAGAAACTCCATCCATTTATTCCATAAATATTACTGAGCATCCACTATATATCCAGTGGTACACTAGTCACTATGAACACAGATATTACAAAGCCCATGCCTTCAAAACATTTTTCTGCGTGGGAGATAGTAGAACAGAAAGTAGCGAGGGGAAAGCATTGCATAAGGCATTGTTAACACACATAAACAGAAACCAGAGTGGCTAGCATGTAAATTATACAAAGACAAGGGAAATATCTGTATGCATAATGATGTACCCAAACACTTAAAATACTGGCACAGAATAAGTATTTGGCAAACAGATATTTAGCGAGCACCTATTACTTGCTAGATTGTGGCTAAGGAAAGGTGATATAATGGTTAGATTTAGGTTTAAGATTACAATTATTTTGCCTGAATTTGAATCCCAATCCTACTTCTTACCAGATATAACCAAGACTAAATTTTTTAATCTGAAATGAGAATAATTGTGGAGCCTAGTTCATAAAGTTGTTTTAATAATGAAATAAGATAATATACTTAAAATGCATAGCACAATATCTTTCACATGAAATGAATGATGAATAAACACACTATTCAGACAATAAATGTACTTAACATGATTGCTGGATTTAAGAGCAACATAGAAAAATCAATAACCTCTTAAAATATAAGAAAGTTACAATCTACTATAACTATGCTAGACTCCTAATCACTTAGTCCCACTGGCCCTCCAGGCTTTGTGCACTAGTCTGACTAAAAGTATGGAGGTTGTGGCTATCAAGGAGCTACATACAGGAAGAGGCCAGACTCCACAATATACATGCATGGAGGAATAAAAGCCCCATAAGACAAACTTTGACCAATTGGAGATAGAAAATGGGAAGGGGTCCTAAGATGAATTGCTCACCCTTCCTCCTGAAGGTCCTATGTGACCCAACAACCAGCTTTGCAAGAAAATAGATTATCGCACATAGGAAACTGATTCATCGACTCAGGTGCTATATCAACGTCAAACATATGGAGTCACAAAAGTGAATAGCAAGCCAGGGGCTGTGATGACCCAGTCAAGACACCAACTGCTGCTGGGAGCCAAAACACATCTGTCTCAGCAGTCAGTGCTGTTGAAGATGAATGCAAACTACTCTGTAATTTAGGTCTACTCGGAAGAACTGATAAAAATTGATGGAAGACAATTAATACCCAACATCTCATTTCTACTCAAACTGATAGCAACCGGCATGTCCATGGTTTTTACTTAAGTAATTTTTCTCACTATTATAGTCCTTACTGATGCCTCTGGGTTCATGATATTTGGGACTAGATGTTAATTAAATGAGTTATTTCATGTATGGACTTAAATGGTATGAACCACCTATCATGTGTCAAGCATGATGATACATTAGAAATGACAGATGTTAGAAATAAAGGTTGGGTTTGCTAATGGATTGCTAGGCCTATTAGCAAACTGACTTAGATTTTTCACTTAAGGCTGTCAGAGTTTCAGCTCTTTTTCAGCTCTTCATTTATAAAACAAAAAGAAAATACCATTGATATAAAGGCTGCTGTACCTATATATATAATTATCACACCAAAAATAAATTATTTTTATGTTTCATCTTTCTTCTTAAACAAAAAATTAAAAGATTTCTAAGTCAAAAAAAAAACTTTGAAAAATTAGAATAATCCTATCATGCTAATTATAGTACAATAAAATCTAAATATTAATGCAATTACAAGCAAACATTAAGTGTGTTAATAATTTTAACCCTTTTTAAAAAATCTTATTCATTTTGTACTATCTCTAAAACACAGTCAAATGCACTGTGGCCAATCTGATAAATTCATCTTCAGATCATATCTAAGAACAAACAGTTGATCTCCTATTTTCTGATGTTATGTAATAAGAGCTATTTAAATAGTTTTTGACTTGGCCTAAAGTCAAATGCAATTTGACTACTTTGAGTTTCAAATTAATGACATATATGTAGAAATTATATAAAAATCACTGAATCTTTTTGAGGAGGGGGAGAATGATGTTAATTCAAAAGTGCTGAAAGCTAACTTTTAAAAATTAGAGTTGCCACTATTTAAAATAGTGTCCTGAAGGTAAATAATGGCTGTTACCTATTAAATGTTCTTTCTTAATTCTGGTACTAGGTAGTAAAGGTGAGGAGGTTGTGGGAGATTATTGCTGAGATCCTTCCAGACCTAAATCCTATAAAAATAGAAACATGAAATTTGTATTCAATTAATAAAAAAGTAGAAATATTCCACTTAGTAATATTACTCAGAAAGCCTTATTCAACCCCTTATTTATTTAATTATAAAGTATTTATTTCCAGAATTCTATATTTAGGATAATGGCAATGACATTTAATGACGCAACTTAAAGAACCTACTATATAGCCATTAATATAAACATATCTTGACTTGTTAACAGATTAATTAATTAGAATATGTTAACAAATGTAGCTAGAAATTAATTTTAATCACTGTGTCTTGTCTCTTGGTTGCAAACAAATTAATAATATATTGCCCTTACAGTTTACCAAGGTATGATTAATGGTGAATATTAAAATTTCGGGGTCTTCTGGCAATGTGAAACCCTGATTGCCTAACTACAAAAAAAAAAAATCATCTGAATGTAATAAATCAGAATTACTGAAGGTAAGTCCTATGAGATGGCCCATCTGGTTAGGTCTGGAAGTGTCAGGTATTGTCCCAAGCACTTTAAGCAGCCGGCCTCTTTAACAGCCACTCTCTTTTCAGTCATGCTCCTGTTCACGTCTTCACTACATGCTCTGCTGATTACCCTGGAAAAGGGTAATGCTGTAAAACTGTTCCACTGACCTTTGAGTTTATTTTCTCTTGTGTAATATGAAACATGAGCTAACATAGTGTTAGTCTACTGATTTCCAGGAAGAAATCTAACTTAATGTTTCAACAGCTCTTGGCTCAAATAACAATCTGTTCTGTGGTCATGTTTCTCTTTTTGGAAAAATTACAGGACAAAGACCTGAGGTTTGGGCTACAGACAGGGGCATTTTAGGTCTTCCGTGATATAGACAACAATGTGCACAATGGTTATGCACCTGAATGTATAGCCAACTAACCTACTGAGAAGCAATCCAATCTTTTAAATCACCACTAGAATCTTGTTCTTAATGTGTCTCAGGGTATCAATAAATAGATTAAAAGCAATGATACTTATATCTTTTACTCTATTTATATGAAAGTCACTGTTACTCAAACACGGCCAAAATTTCTATATTCACCAAAATAGTGAGGGAGGTTAACATAGCAAAAGATAAAAGATTTAGACCAACTCTAAGGTACTAGTCATGTTACCTTGAGGAAGATAACCATTCAAAGCTTTGGCTTCCTCTTTTATAAAATGGAGAAAGTGAATTCAAAAGTCCCCTCGAGGTCTGAGAGAGAACCTATTATTCATACTCTAATTTTCTTTGATTCAAAGTTCAGTTCTAATTGTTCCAATTAAGCAAGGGAAAAAATGCACACCAACAGAAATGTTATTTTGTACATTTCTCACACACACCAAAGAATGTGTGTTTTACCATGCACAAATAGCACAATTTTAAATGTCTTTTTTCTTAAAATAAAATGCAGCATATAAGCCACCTATGAAATATAAAATTCATAGCAAATAAAACAATAAAATAGTTTCTCAACAGAACCATTATAAATGGTAAATATCACATCATAAATAATGACTAACAGCTAATGGTATGTTTATGGTGTTTCAGGCACTGTTAAATATCATTATTTAAGCCCTCACAATAACCCAATGTAGAGGGTACTATTATCATTCTTATAGTTCAGATGAAGAAACTAGAGATTAAACAATTTTGCCCCAAATCACCAATATTAAGTGAGTAAAGCTGGAAAGTAAATCCAAGACTTTGTTTCCAGAGTATTCATCTTAACCACTATACATAATACCACCCAAAACATTGTGTGGTTTGCTGTTTTCCACTTGATCTAGACTTCTATATTAAATTTAAATTATTTGTTACTTATCATTTGTTAAATAATTTCAATAAGCTAAACTTTTGAAGAAAAATATTTGCTATACATAAGAGTGATACAAATAGAGGAAAATAAAATGACTAGAAAACTCCCTTGAAAAAAATTGAAACTTGTCATATTTACACTAGCTAAACAAATCCACAAGCCATTATTTTTTCTATTGTACTTTTTAAGGCAGAGAGCAGAAATCACAATGGCACTGATTCTAACTGCCTGGAGAATTTTATTTGGAAAGCAAATGCACTTGTCACAATGAACCTGAATTACCCTACGAAGCAAAATATCCAAACGCATACTATTTATAACCCTGATACATATTTTCAAGCTGGATGTCTATTATATCAATTGTAAGATAAAAACTAATGAACACAGATTTTTTTTCACCTGAAAAGATCACCAAAGATCAGAAAGCTTATACTCTGGCTCTTGACAAATTTTATCCTTGTGAATATTTTTATATTAGAAACAGTATAAATGAATCAATTTTCACTTTGACAATGGCATAGGACACACTATACTAACACATATCAAAGAATATATATATTATTATTATATTATATATAATATTGTGTGTGTGTGTGTGTGTATACATATATCTCCAACAAAAAAATCCACATCTTTTGGACTAAATAGCCATGAAATATCAAAGGTCTATCAAACACATTGACAGTTCTTTGCCTTTACTGAGGGATATAAAGGTTTCAAAATTCTGTCAGCTATAAAACCAAAAGATCAGAGTTTTCATGGTGACTCCCAACACATTGTCAAGATCTCTTTTAACTTATAAAAATCCAAGTTTCATACCTATATCTATCTATGCATATACATACATATTGATATATTATGTATCATATATGGTTATATATAACATATTTATTATATCTAATGACCTAACACAGACCAAACAGAATAGGTCTAAAAGTACAGCACGGTTTGGTAAATATTTATATATAAATATATTATATATAACCATATATATATACATATATATTTATATATATCACGCACATACAAACAAATACTTTTTTATATCTAATGACCTAACATGGACCAAACAGAATAGGTCTAAAGCACAGCACAGTTTGGTAAATAGAGTAGCCAGCTATATCGCTTGCATTCCAATTTATTATTTCTCCTGATTGACACATTTTATTCTTTTAAATACCCAAATTGAGTAAATACTCACTCAAACTGAGATTGGTATAAAGTATGTAAATATTAGTTAGCAACATTACTCTGTAGGTTTTGCAATGAAGTATGGAGGCAAAAAAACCTTTATAAATTTCATTTACCATAATATCAATAGTCCCTCTGCCAAATTAAACTACAGTAACCAAAACCATAATGCTATAAACAGATCTGAAAGAAAACCCAAGGTTAAATTCCATTCAAGTACAATTAAATCTGTTTGCTCATAATGCCACCCTGATGCTGAATTTAGTAGTCTATTCAACATCAGTAAAAGGTAAAATTTAAATCCATCTAGGATTGCTTATGGCCACAGTTTTCCAGATCAGTGTTCCAAAAATGCTCCAACCAGATCACATAGTGGTACTGATAACTAATGCGGTGGCCTATTCATAATCAAGACTACTGGGACTGTGAACTCACATAGGCTCACAGGCCAATGTTTCCCAAGGCTGGGATCACAAAGAGTTTGGCCAAATTGTGCCAATGATATAATCACACAGCATTATAAATTTATCTGCTGACATTTCCCCCCACCGAATTATGGGTGCCATAAAGCCAAAAACCATCTGTTGTTTAATTTTACATCCTCAACATCTAGTACAATATCCATTAAAGAACAGAAACTGAAAAAATAGTTCCCCCAACATGTTTCACCACGGAGCATTTATAATACTAGAAAATGTCTTAAGCTGGGATGATTTCAATAATTGTTACCTATTACTGAGTACCTTCCATGTACCTAGCATTGTGCTAAGTGCTCTATAAATAATATCTCATTTAATTCTCTCAGTTGTATGTGTTGAGAATTCTGTACCTACTACACAAATAAGGAACCCAAGGATCAAAGACGTTAAGTACCTTAACCAAGATCACTTGGCAAGTTATTGCCAGAACCAGAACTTTTAAAGACCTCTTAATTCTATGTCAAGGTACCTTAAAAATAGTCATCATAATACTAAGTCAGCCCGACCCTACACTAAGCTCATGTGGAATATTTTAGGTCTTAGAATTAATAGTCATACACAGTATCATACAGCCCCGTGCACATAACAGATATTTTATTGACTATGTATACTATGTACATACATGAAATATTAGGAAGTGTTAAATGTCTATCGGCATTAAACGTTCATAACACAATGTTAAGTAAAAAAGAATCAAATTTAAATGGTTTGTTGTTTAATTATGAATGTATACTAATATTTAGGAAAGATTACACAGTAAAATGTTAACCATGATCTCAGAATAATGAAGTTATGAGTGATTTTTCAGCATTTTGTCTTTTCTTTAATTTTTGCATTATAAACATGCAAGACAATAGAATATGAAGTAAATTAAGAGAGGTTCAACAATACAATTATTATTGTTTTAAAGTTTATTATTTAAAAATAATATAAAAGTTCTAAGGTTGAGCATATTTAATCCAATTACCTACTTTAACAAATGCTTTGCCCTGGCTGGTGTAGCTCAGTGGATTGAGTGCGGGCCTGCGAACCAAAGGATCGCGGTTCGATTCCCAGTCAGGGCACATGCCTGGGTTGCAGGCCAGTTCCCAGCAGGGGACACATGAGAGGCAACCATACATTGATATTTCTCTCCCTCTCCCTCTCTCCTACCCTTCCCCTCTAAAGATAAATAAATAAAAATCTTTAAAAAAAAATGCTTGAAAGAATATTTGTTTAAAAGCCAACAAGTAAGAGACAGGGAGGACAAGCAAATAATGAAAACATATCTAATTAACAATTCTACTATTCAAATAACTACAATAGAAGGCATAAGTCTCCTAAGTCAACAGTATGATCTACCACTGAGCACTCTGATGAAGTGGAATGTATAAGGCCTTTTATAGCACACAATGCAATACACAGGAAATGTATCATAAAACTTAAAATCTATATAATCTTATTAACCAAAGCCATCCCAATAAATTTATTTAAAAAATAAAATTTTAAATTTAATAAAAGCCTTAAAGCTGACTGATTCTGTCTATACACATTTCCCCTATCCCCTAATAAATGAATTCATTTATTAATTCATTTTTTAAATGTTCATATAAATACATATATATATATATAATTATCTCACACATGTATATATATATAATAATCTCCTACTTTAAATCTCCAATACTTAATCATGTAACTAACAGCAGCAGGCACTCTTAAATAAAATATCTCTTTAACTAAAAAAAAAAATTATAGTAATAAAAGTCAGTGCCTGTTTTCAAGAAATTCGAGTTTCTTAAGGCTCCCCAGCATTGCTTGCTTAGAGCATCATTTCCTCAGGGATATAACTCACTGAAATCTTCCTGACACTTCCTTACTCTCAAAAAGTCAGCCCCACCCTACACCAGAAACTGACACATATCCTCAATATTAAATAAAAGAAGTTTGTTTACAAAGAATAAGGCAATATCAAAGGTGCCATATTTAAATAAAAACTACCACCTACAGGACAATAATCCATTCCAATTTTTTCACCTTATATTTTTTCTTGAAAATACAGTGCAATACATCTTAAATTACTTTGCTGCCTGTTGCAGAGAGAGTCCCAGTGATAGATCTATTTTATTATTGTTTGCTTCAATACCTATTTCCCTCCTTTCCTCTTACTTCCAGCAACATTCTCAAAACCATGCTTACAAACAATAAATACTAAAGGCAGTAGCACTGAAGCATGACATACTCATTTTCTTCTAAGACTGGTTACCACCAGAGCACAAAAGTCCAGCTCTGCACACTCAAAAGTAACATTATTTCTATTTTAAAACTCCCAGAGAAGACAGAAGCAACCATGTAATTTCCTATCTGCAGCTACTCTCTCAGCCCTGCCTCCTGCTTATTGACACTGGGCAGCAGTATGAAAGGCATTAGTCATTTGGTCTCACAAATCAACTCCAAAATCAAAGCCTGAGCTTTGGTAGCATGTTTCCTTGTTTTACTTTCTTTGTTTTATTTCTCATACCTAGAAAACACCATATTTCAAATTCCCTCTCTTTAACTCACTAGTAGAATGAACACCTAAACAATAATTGTACCCCATCAATGACTGGGCAGTTCAACAACTGCTGAGAAAAGTATGTTTGACATTTTTCTCCAGAAGACTCCCTTTTCATTTCCTGGCCTGGTTCACCCAACATGGCTATAATTGAGAGAATTCCAAATGTAAGGAAAGATTCCTCCTACAGGAAATATACATGTATATATTTAAAATATTTTATACAATTCTAAATGAAACTAGATTTGTTTCCAAATTCATATTAAAAAATAGTATTCACCAGCACTTTCTTACTAAATTCAAATTTTAAAGGATAAAAATGTTTCCAAGTATGATGGTAAGAAAATTATGATACTGTGTATGAATTACTTCCGATACTTCTGTGGTATCAAGATGTAATTTAAAATTACAGTCTTCACCCAAAATTTCCTCTCCAAGATCTTCCTAGTCAATTAAAAATAAATCACAGATTTTTTTTTAAGACAGAGAAAATCTTTTCTCTTGTTCAAAGGAATATGAAACTTAAGAATCAACCAATTACAAAATAGGCATTTCAAAATTGTACAGTTTCTACAGTGCCTCACACAGTTCCAACTCCCCTTTGCAGTCATATCACCTAGGTTAGAAAATAGCATCTTGCCCTAGCTAGTGTGGCTCAGTGGACTGAGTGCCGGCCTGCAAACCAAGAGGTTGTTGGTTCAATTCCCAGTTGGGGCACATGCCTGAGTTGCAGGCCAGGTCCCTAGTAGGGGGTGTGAGAGAAGCAAACAGTGTTTCCCTCCCTCTCTTTCTCCTTCCCTTCCTCTCTCTCTAAAAATAAATAAATATTTTTCTTTAAAAAAATAGTATCTTAATGATTCCATATGTACATGTGAAAACATGCTTTCTTCCACTAGAAGAATTCTCAGTCAAGAAGTAAAAATTAGTTTTCCTGAAATTAAAAAATAAAAATCTAAAATAAATGCATTTATACCCAAAACTGTAAAAACAAATACTAATACTACTTTTACATACTTGGGTCACATAAAATCTTTAAAGCCAATATGCATTTTAACTTACAAATTCCCAAAAAGTGTGTTTCTGGGGTGCTTATCACAGTCAAGATTTTGAAATGTTTGCTGGAATGCCTGTTACTGGGCCCAATTTCTAGAGATAAGACCCAGAAATAACCATATAAACAAAATGTTTTTGAAACACTATTATGCACATCAAACTGTTTTAATTGTCTACTAGTGGGTATACTGCTTCTTAATAAACTGATAATTAAGAGTACTTTCTCTCACCTCTTTATCAAGAGAATGAAATGAACCACATTAAGAACTCTATTTTACTTGATGTTCCAATTTTGGTAAAATTCAAATACATTTATTTTTCATTAGATCATATTTATCCTTTTAGGAAATAATACATCCCCCTTCATGGGTTTTGTTTTTGTTGTTTTTGGTTTTGGTATTAAAAGTAACCAAGGGACTACCTTGAGACACATCAGTGTTGAGAACATATGTGAGAAATGCCCCTCTCCAAAGTCGGCCTTTGGTTTCTTTTTAAGAACAATGAAATGTTCATTTCAGGACATGAAGAGGCACATATCACTCAAAGGGTTATATACAGAAGCAGCTAAGCACATTCAGACTTTAAATGAGTTATTTTTCAAGCCTGTAGTGGCAAATATCTCAGGGGTATTCCCAGGAGCTGATGACTGATGCTCAATTAGCTTTGGGCACCAAATAAAGTGATGCTGCCCCACTAGGATATATGGCTATGCCCTGTTGACCTCACTGAGCAGTGGCAAGGGACGAAAAGGGATACGGGTGGGGGTTTCTGCTCCCTTTGCTCTCTTCCCTCAGGCAGAATTGATGCCCATGGTAATATACAGATCAACCAAATTACCAAACTGAGGACAGTTCAATGGGCAGGGCACTCGATAGTCTTTTAACAAAAATACAAAAATGCAAACATGCTTAAGTCCTAGGCAAAATTCCCTTCAAAGAGGAATTCTGCACATTTTCCTCCCCTGAAGCAATAGTGTGACATCTTCCACAGATCTCATCATTATTTGAGAACAAACAAAAGTCACAGATTGCTAACCTATCATGAGAATTTAAAGAAAATTAATTCATCATGTGGTTAATGTTAGAAAATCTTTAAGCGATAAATGGAAATTTGACCAAGGCATTCCCAAAACAATAAATTACTTTTAATGAAGTTGACAATCCAGACATGTTAACTTTGTATACTTAAATGTTTAGAGATAAGTAATTTTTAATCACCTGCCACTGATCAATCATTGCACAATATAAAGCCAGATATCTCCAATGCAATTCTTCATATGATGAGAAACCTTAACAATAATTTTCAAGCTAAATTACAAAAGAGAATATGAATGTCAATATAAAATGAGGCTCTCAGCAAAAATAGGAGAAAAAGTAGGTAGTATAATTTTAAGTTTCTTTTGTAAGATAAATTTGTGCTGAATAAATTGAAGTGACATTTGGTTTCTCATAATCCCAGCCTGTCCTGATGGCCTCCAAGGGAACAGATCCTTAAATGTAGCCTTTTTTTTTTTTTTACTGAAACTGACACCTAGCCAGAATTGTCAAGACAAAAGAGTACTTTTTAAAGATGTTCATATAATGATTTAAAATAATATTAGCTAATTTTAAAGTAGAATTAGCAATCCCCCACCACCACAATTAGCACGGAATTAACAATAAGAAGTTAGTTTCCTGGCGATACTTATTTTAAGTGTATAGATTAATTATTACATTATAAATATTATAAAACATTGTAAATGAACCAAGAGATATAACAGTACTGTGGGGGAAAATAAAGGCTGGTACCAAAGCTTTCTGAATTTAAAGTGTTTCACAAAGCAAAAATATATCAGAAACAATAACATCTGTCATCCTAAAGCTAGCTAAATGTATTCAAAAATTAAAGATTCTTTTAAAAATACAAAAATATAGTAATTTCTGAAGTAGGAACTCTATATATAAGGACAAACTAAAATAGTCCAAGAGAAGTTGATTCATTCCAATTATATTCATTTGCTTTCTAATTACTTGGCCACAGACCTATCTCAACATAAATAATACAGATAATATGAAATCGCCTCATCCAATGTTTCTCTTAAAGAACAGAAACAAGCAGGTATTAGCAGAAAAACTAGAAAGTAAATCTGGCTAGAAGTGAATTACCAGTCTAGCCTGGAACAGACCTCTTTAGTTTAGCCACATATTGCAACGAAATATACAACAGAACTATATTCTAACTACTACTTGGGACATCTAAAGGAAGGGAAGGGAAATGAAAGGGAGAAGGAAGAGGGAGAAGGGAAAGGAAGGGGAGGGGAGGGGAAGGGAGGAGAGGGGAGGGGAGGAGATCAAAAGAGAGGAAAGAAAATGAAAGGAAAGCAAACAAAAGGAAAGGGAAAGGAAATAAATGCCACTGAATAAAAAAAAGGCACAATGAGAAAATCACTATTATAAAATTAATTCTAAATTTTAATCTCAAATCAAATCATTACTGATGCCTTGTTATAAGAAAAGACGTATAGTAACAGATAAGCTGATTAAATGCTTATCATTAAAAATTTGAGGAAATCTTTAAAGTGTTCAAAGCATGTCAAATACTTTCCACTTGCCTCTCTAAATTCAGGGTCCAACCTTTTCCATCCTGCTTTCTTCCTCAAGAAGCTGACATGTGTGACCTGCATCCAAGAGAACCCATACCTTTGTCTGCAGACAACTGCTCCCCATTTCAAAGGCAGCTTCTAGCTTAGTATTAGGTACTAGTAGAGATAATCACCTGCCCATCAACATCAAGTCACTATGAGATTTGAACTGCCCATGTTGAACTGGATATTACCTGATCTACCAAACCTTCAAAATGGACATGGAGAATGGAATTCCATTACAAAAAGAAGTGGTATATACAAGCCTAAACCCAAACAGATCCAGAAGACACCAGTAAAATAAATTACACAAACAAGTGGCTCAGACTTCCAAGACACTCGTTCCTACCAGGTTGTTGCCTCTCTCTCAATCCACTTTGGACCTTAGAGGAAGGCCCCAAAAGCCAGGAAACAGAGAAGGAGAAATCATGAGCCTAGATAATGGATGCATCTGCATAGTATGCCTATATAAGTTAGGAAGATGCTCCAGCTCTGCTCAGTTTAGCCTTCCCAGTGAGCAGAACTGGGCTGTTCATGCGGTTTTCCACATGGAATGAAATGAGAAGTACAGTTCCACACCAACTTAGGGGCTAATGATTAGAGGGTCTGGACAGCAAAGCATAAACCAGGAAACAAAAATGTCAAAATCAGTGACATAAAGCTATGTTGATTAACTCTTAGGGATTACAGAGTATGATGATATCTGTGCCCAACATAAATACCCATCATAGAACATGCACAAAGATAGGCTCTTAAAGATCAGATAACAAGATAACCCATTCAATGAATGTCAGGCAGCCATTTCCCCCAGCTTATACAGCTCATGTGTGCGTACAAAGTTGTCAAAGTGGCAAGGATAGAGGCCTGCATTCAACACCATGATGTTCCCCTCACCAAGGTTCATCTGGCTACCACCTATGCTTAGTATGCAGACAGCCAAGAGTGGGCTTCCCTCATGAACCCCCAGAATGTTACCATTCCTGTGGCTTATCAACTAACTACAGCTACCTGGACCCCTCACGTCAAGAAGGTACAGTACGTTGTCCTGACAAGGATAAACATATGTTCTAGATGTGGATTTGCCTTTGATGTTTCCACCAGTATCACCATTCATAGACTTAGCTTATACTTTATCAATTATCATGCTGGATGACACGATAGTGCCTCTGACCAAAGGACAGATTGTATAAATAATGAGTTTACTTACACTTAGGTAATACACTGGTAATCATAAATGCTTCAGTACCCAGAAATAGCTGGCCTTATAAAATGATAGAAGGGCCTGCTGAAGGTTCTGTTATGATGGAATTCGGTAGGCAACAGTCTAAGAAGTGGAGGTACTGTCCTATAGCATATACTAATGCTTCAAACTAGCAATGCATGGTGTTATCTCCCCACTGGCAAAACAAGGGTCCCGGAATAGAGTGGAGGAGGTGGGTGTAGCCCCTCTAACTATCATATCTGATAATGTACTAGAAGAATTTTACTCCACACAACCTTTAAGCTTAGTGGGTTTAGAGGTCCCAGTTCCTAAGGCGAGAATTCTTCAATTAATTAAAAGCTAACATTACCCACTGGTCATTTTGCGCTCCTAATGCCACTGAACTATAGGAAGAGGAAGAAGAAACTGAGATGTAGTTTTATAATGGAAGCCAAGAGGACTATGTTTAGAATGAGGGAATATACCAGGAAATCTCCCTGTCCCAGTGAGGGGAAACATAGTAAAAATAAAGAAACCTCCCTGTCCCAGTGAGGGAAAACAGTAAAAATAAAACCACCAAGGACCTCCAGATCCTCCAGGAATAAATCTTGTAAATGTTCCCGATAAAGATTCACCTTGCATATAGCCGCACCCAGCCAAAGTAGAGGGTGAGGAATAGAAGAAAGAGCCTGTAGCAGCTGTGTTTTATATTTCCTAATCATTTATTTAATTTTTTCTCTATGCTATCTTATATGAAGAGTACTAGTGGTAGCCAATGTTTTTATCATTTCAGTGAGGGTATGACCAGTTTGATATCACCTGATTATGATAGAGTAGTTGATGACACTCTGTGTACTGCCGTCTCTGGAATCACAAACTTTTTACATAGAGAGGAAGGGATGAATATAGGCCAAGAGGCAAAAGGGGCAGACTGGGCCAGACATCACTCAGTTGCTCCTCCAGGCACATTCCCCACCACTCAGCACACTATGTTCTCTGCCCCATAAATAAGACCCACATGGACTATATCAACAGACCTCTGGTCTACAGTATAGTTGGCCAATAAAGAGATCCAGGAAGAATTAGAAAAAGGAAGAAGAGTACATCAGAATACTTACTCTCCAGGCTCCCTCTCTAGAACTGATATAATTATGTCCCCCCACCCAAGACCACTGATCTTTGATGGCTCTGCATCATATTCTCCTCCCAAATTATATGAACTGTTCATTCCCTTATTTCTTCAGGCTACAGGTGTTAGCAACTCAGAAGTTAAGCCTCTGGTCACTGAATTACACTGAGGTTCCTCTATGACCATGTCTTTAAAAATAAATCATCTTTAAATTATACTATTTTGATTGACATCTACTTCCTGTGGGAACTTGATAGATATAAAGTCTAAAGTTCATATTTATTTCCAGATAAAGACTAATTTGTTTGCAATTATTCCACAGAAACTAATGAAAACAAAGACAAAACAATTACAAACATACGAACAAAACATCTTTGGACATATTGATTACAGGACCATGAAGACAATTATTAGTTTACTGCTGTAATCCTAATTCAATACCTGATATAACCTGATATCAGTGGATATACCTGATACCAGTGCCTAACCCAATACCTGATATATAGAAGGCATTAAAATATAGCTGTTAAATCAATAAACATACATCAATACTCTGACAAATACATTAATCCAGGTCAATGGGTAAAATGAAATCAAAATTTTGATTCATGAAGATAATTATCATTCAGAAATAAAACTTTAGACTACAATATAGCAATTTATATTAGGCAAACATACACAGCAAGCCCCTTTCCATTCAAAATAAAATCCCAGATACAGCTATATAAAAACAAATTCCAAACAAATGTGGTTATTCCTACCATCTATGATATTTAAGCACTTAAATCTGTAAACTAAAAATACTGCAAACCAAGTCCAAGAACTGTTTCTGTAACTAACTACATGACAACTCTGTCCAGGTCACAAAGTTTCCCTATTATTTATGCCCCAAACCTTGAAGACATCCTTGATTCCTCCCTTTCTCTTATCAAATCCATCAGATCTTTTTGACTCAATTTTCAAAGTAGGTCCAACATCTCATCACTTTTTACCATCTCCACTGCTAAGATACTGGTCACTTCACCATTATCTCAATAGCCATAACTAGTCTTCCTGCTTTACATCTATTTTCAATACAGCCACTCAGAGTAATTGTGATGGTTAATTTTATACATCAACTTGACAGAACAATGGAGTAACCAGATATTTGACTAAACATTATTTCTGATTTTGTCTGTGAGGATGTTTCCAGATGAGATTAAATGGTAGACTGAATAAAGTGGATTGCCCTACCCATTGTTGGTGGGCATCATCCAATTCTTTGAGGGCCTGAATAGAACAAAAATGTGGAAGAAGGAATGAACTCTCTCTGCCTAACTACTAAACTAGAATATTGGTCTTCTCCTGCCCTCAGTCTAGGACTTTAAATAAATCTGCACTCCTGGTTCTCAGGCCTTCAGAGTTGGACTAAAACTTAAACCATCAGTTCTCCTGGTACTTCTACTTGTACTAGAAGAAAACCACCAGCTTTCCTGAGCTTCCAAGCTTCCAGACAGCATATTATGGGTCTTCTCAGCATCTACAGTCATGTAAGAAAATCACTCACAATAAATGTGTGTGTGTGTGTGTGTGTGTGTGTGTGTGTGTGTGTTGGATAGTGGATGTTTCTCTGCAGAACCCAAAATGCAGTAATCATTTGAAATCATAAGTAAAACTATGTCATTTTTACGCTAAAAACTGATTAATGGCTTCTGATGTTGCAATAAAAACCAAGAAGTCTTTATGGTAATGTACAATTACTTGTATAATCTGAGCCTTACCCTTTATTCTTCTCATGTCAGTTCTTACTGTTCTCTCCTGACTATATCTCATACTATTCTACTTCCAGTTACCTGAACTCTCCAGACACACCCCTGCCTAAAGGCTTTTACACTGGCCATTTCCTCTGACTGGAACACTCCCAACAGGTACCTACAAAACAAACCCCTTCGAGTTTTTTAATAAATGTCATATTTTCAATAGTTACTTTTTTATTTTTATTTTTTCCATTACCATTTAACCCCTTCACACCCTCTTCCACCTCCACCCATCCCCTCTTTCCCAAAATCACCACACTGTTGTTGGAGTCCATGAGTCCTTTTTGTTTTTGCTCTATCCCTCCACCCTCCAACCCCCCTCACCCAGAACTTTTCAGACTCATCTCTTCTGGATGAGTCTGTTTCTATTTTGCCTGTGAGTTCAGTGTATTCATTAGATTCCACAGATGTGTGAAATCATATGGTATTTGTCTTTCTATGACTGGCTTATTTCACTTAGCATAATGCTCTCCTGGTCTACCCATGCTAAAATTTTATTCTTTTTCACAGCTGAGTAGTATTCCACTGTGTAAATGTACCATAGTTGTTTTATCCACTCATCTACTGATTGTCACCAGGGCTGCTTTCAAATCTTGGCTATTGTAAATAATGCTGCAATGTGCATAGGTGTGCTTATACTCTTTCGAATTAGCGTTCCAGATTTCTTTGGATAAATTCCCATAATTGGAATTTCTGGGTCATCAGGCAGTTTCAGTTTTAATTTTTTGAGGTAACTCTATACTGCTTTCCACAGTGGCTCCACCAATCTGGATTCCTACCAACAGTGCAAAAGGGTACCCTTTTCTCCACATCCTCACCAGCACTCGTTGTTTGTTGATTTATTGATGATAGACATTCTGACAGGTGTGAGGTGATATCTCATTGTGGTTTTAATGTGTTTCTCTGACAATTAGTGATGTTGGGCATCTTTTCATATGTCTATTGGCCATCTGTATGTCCTCTTTGGAGAAATGTCTCTTCAGGACTTTTGTCCTTTTTTTAACTGGGATGTTTCTGTTGTTGTTTATTTGTTTGTTTTTGGTGTAGAGTTTCATAAATTCTTTATAAATTTTAGAGATTAAGCCCTGTCCTAAAAAAAATGTCACCTATTTGAAATAGCCCCTCCATAACTGTGTCCCCTATATTTTTCTATGTTTTATTTTTGTCAGAGCACTTACCATCCAGTTTTATTATGTTATATTGTGTACTGTCTGTCTCCTGCTGCTGGAAAGCAAGCTCTTCTACAGATTTTTACCTGTTTTGTTCATCTTATATTCCCAGTTCCTATCACAGTGTCTGGACCATAATAAATAGGACATAAATCACTGAAATAAATTTTATTTCTTTACTTGAACAAAACATGAGACTTGAACAAATTTGTTTCTCTTATTTTTTGTAGTAATCTATTATACTAAATATAATCAAGATTTCACTTGTTTAAGAGCATTAGGTATAATCAATTATATAAATTTGAGGACAGAATGACTTCTGGGAAAAATGGTAGCATAGGCAGACATGGCTCACCTCTTCGCACAACCACATCAAAATTACAAGTAAAATATAGAACAACCTTCACTCAGAACCTTCAGAAATCAAACTGAATGGATGTCTGACAACTACAGAATTAAAGAAACCACATCCACCCAAACTGGTAGGAGGACTGCAGACATAGAATGGGCTGGTCCCTCATGCACATGTAGAGAATAAAAATTCAGGAGAGATATCTTGGTAGTGAGGAGTCCCAGGTCCACACCAGGACCCCCCAGCCCACAGTTCCATTGCCAGGAATATAAGTCCCCACAACTTCTGGCTGCAAAAACCAGCAAGGATTGAGTCAGTGGAAGAAACTGCTGGATTCCCAAGCAGTTCCTCGTAAAGAACCCACACATGGACTCATCTACTCAGACCCACCCACTCCCTCTGAGTTCCAGCACTGGGGTAGGTACCAAGAGCATAGAGGGAGAAACTGAAGTATCTGGAATCAAGGTGAGCAGACCCCATTGTCCCTTTTCTAAACCGTCCCCCTACAAAGCCAATAAGCTGATGCCTCAGATATCAATAAGCTGATATCTGAGACTCCATCAACCTGGCTAACACTGTTTGTCCATCTTGGAGATCCCCAGAGACTCTGCCCCACTGAACTCATAGACCCACCCAAGCTGCTTTTCCATATGAATGTTTAGTTTTGGCTTATGCTTCACAACATCCTAAATCACAGGTAGCAAGCACAAGGCCCGCAGGCCAAATCTGGCCCTCCACCTTGTTTTATCTGGCCTGGAACCTTGTTTCTACACAGCAATGCCAAGCTCCTGCTTAACTGTTAAGGATTAGTTACATTTATACAGTCCTAAAATTACATTCGGCCCTTTGAAGGCACGAGGCTGATGTGGTTTCCCAGTGAAAATGAGTTTGACATCCCTGTCTTAAATCCTCTCAAAGAAGCAGCAGCCAGCCTCAATGGGCCCCAGGCCCAGCACTAGCAGCAGCGAGCCTGGACTCACAGGTGGGCTTCACCTGGGAATTTCCAAGCCCATCACAAGTAGAAGTCTTCTCAGATTGCTTTATAGCTCAAAAAGGATGGGTCCCCAGAAAAACACAGTTAGGGGCTGACCTTGGCCTGCACCACCCAGGAAACCCCAGGGCCAGCACACACAGTGGACAGCAAGAGAGCACTTCTAAGCATCACCACTCTTCCCCTACATAGCCGATCCCCCACAGAGGGCAGAGGTAGGTGGTAAGTGGTCACAGCCAGTCCTTGCAGCTGACTGGCCTGGGTAAATCCCTCCCATTGATCTGCCAACAGCAACCCAGGCTCAATGACAAGAGGGGAGTGTACTCAGACCACTTGAAGGGCACAACCTGAGTATCCAGCTTGAGGGATAGTAGAGACTGTGCCACTGGAACCTACAGGACACCTACTATATTAGGGCCCACTACCAAGACACAGAGTCAAAGCAGCTCTACCTAGTACATGTAAACAAACACAGGAGGCTGACAAAATAAGGAGCAAAGAAGCGTGGCCCCAATGAAAGAACAGATCAAAATTCTAGAAAAAGAGCTTAACGAAATGGAGATAAGCAATCTCTCAGAGGCAGAGTTCAAAACACTGGTTATAAGTATGCTCAAGGAACTTAGTGAGGACCTCAAGAGCATAAAAAAAATCCAGTCATAAATGAAGGATATACACTAATTGAAATAAAGATCAATTTACAGGGAATCGACAGTGAAGTGAATGAAGCTGAGAACCAAATCAATGATTTGAAACATAAGGAAGCAAAAACAACCAATCAGAACAACAAGAAGAAAAAGAATCCAAAAAACAAAAATAATAAGGATAGTATAAACAGCCTCTGGGACAACTCCAAGAGGTCCAATATTCCCAATCATAGGGGTGCCGAAAGGAGAAGAGAAAGAGCAAGAAATGGGAAATCTATTTGAAAAAATTATGAAGGAAAACTTCCTTAATTTGTGAAGGAAATAAACATGCAAGTCCAGGAAGCACAGAGTCCCACACAAGATAGATGCAAAGAGGCCCACTGCAAGACACATCATAATTAAAATACCAAAGGTTAAAGGTAAAGAGAGAACCTTAAAAGCAGTTGGTTACCTACAGGGGAGTTCCCATAGACTGTCAGCTGATTTCTCAAAAGAAACTTTGCAGATTAGAAGGGATTGACAAGAAATATGCAAAGTCATGGAAAGCAGGGACCTAAAGCCAAGATTACTGTACCTACCAAAAATATCACTTATAGTCAGTGCAGATAAAGACAGATAAAGAGCTTCCCAGACAAGAAAAAACTAAAGGAGTTCATCATCATGAAACCATTATTATATGAAATATTAAACAGACTTATTTAAGAAAAAGATCAAAACTGTAAACAATAAAATTGCAAAAAAATACCTATCTTTCATCAACTGAATCTAAAAAAACAAACTAAACAAACAAGAACAGAGAATCACGGATATTGAGAGCATTTTTATGGTTGCTAGATGGGAGGAGGTTGTGAGGGAATGTATGAAGAGGTGAGGGGATTAAGAAATACAACCAGGTAGTTACAGAATAGCCATAAGAATATAAAGTACAGTACAGAAAATAGAGTAGCCAAAGATCTTATACGCATGGTCCATGGACATGAACAATGGTGAGGGGATTGCCTCAGCAAAGGGGGGAGCTGGGTGAAGGGTGGCAAAGAGGGACAAATCAGGACAACTGTAATAGCATAATCAATAAAATATAATTTAAAAAAAACTTGATGACAGAAACTCACTTATTTCTAAAGCTTCCAAACTAACTTTTATTCTAATTTTTACTTATAAATCATTAAACTATAGTTGTATTTTAAAATGTCACATTATTTTACACATAAGTATGTATGTGTAAAATAAATATACTAAAATCCATAAATCTAAAATATTTTATTTTATTTGATCAGAGAGAGATGAAGGGAGAAGAAAGAGAGGGAGAGAAACACGGATGCGAGAGGGAAACACCGACGGGTTGCTTCTCCCATGTGCCCCAGCTGGGGACTGGGCCTGCAACTGAGGCATATGCCCTGACCTGGTATCAAACTGGCAACATTTTGCTTTGTGGGCTGATGCTGTACCAACTGAGCCATGCCCGTCAGGGGAAAAATCCATAAATTTATTCCCTGGTGAACAAACAACAATAAAAATAATCACTATTAAAGATAAAGCTCAAGTCAAAAAGCTATGGAGAAATTTGTTTCAGAGGTTTGATACTGTGTAAGTTATTCAAAGTTAGTAGCCTCCTTTCAAGTTAATATGGAGAAGTTTTTTCCTTTAATTAAACAACAGTCATCTGGTGAAAGAAAAAGCCATATAGACTCAGAAGTGCTGAACCAATATTCAAACACTATAATGAGTTAAATTTTAGATGATTATCAGAATAAAGCACAGAGTTTAACATCAGCCATCTGGCATGTATGAGTCCTACTAAATCATCTAGGTTGCTTGTTACTCTCCACTCCTCAGATTCAAAAAGTATGATGGCTTTGGTGTACTGGCCCAGGATGATGTTCTCTAGATAACCAGATGATTGAAGTCTATAGTAGTCTGGATTCTCTAGAGATACAGAACTGGCCCAGGATGATGTTCTCTAGATAACCAGATGATTGAAGTCTATAGTAGTCTGGATTCTCTAGAGATACAGAACTAATAAGAGATATAGAAGTATTTATTAAAGATACTTATTATAAAGAATTGGCTCACATGGTTAGGGAGACTAAGAAATTTCAAGATCTACAGTGGACAAGCTGGAGACCGAGAAGAGTCAATGGCTTAGGTCCAGTTTGAGCCTCTAATGCTGAGAACCAAAAGAGCTGATGATGTAATTCCCAGTCAGAGTACAAAGTTCTGAGAACCAGAAGAGCTGACAGTATAAATTTCAGTCCAAGGCCAAAGGCAGGAGAACACCCATGTCCTATCTCCAGAACAGCAAGCAGAAAGAAAGGGAATTCTCCCTTGCTCCAAGTCTTTTTGTTCTAGTCAGGCCTTCAGTGGATTGAAACAGGCCCACCCACACTGGGGAGTGCAATCAGCCTTATTCAGTCTGAAAATTCAAATGTTAATTTCACCCAAAAATTCCCTCACAGACACTCTCAAAGTAATATTTAGTCAAATATGTGGGCACCCTGTGACCTAGACAAGTTGACACAAAAGTGTAGTATCATAAGGTTCCTATGGGCCATACTATGACAGCTATCAAGAAAATTATCATTGCCCTGCCCTAAAAATATGGAGGTATTTAGCTCTATGAGTTAAAGGCCTATCTGCCTCTGACTGTCCTTACTAATTTGTAGAGAGAAGAAAATAGAATTGCCAGGTCAACTGCTGCATACCAGTTGCCAGGGACTATACTGACACTGCATTTTAGAAAGCAAAGCAATTGTAGTCACTCCGATTATGTTTATTTTAGTCCACAGCTGTTCCCCAAGATCTATCTATCTAATCAGCAAATCAGAAGGGAATGTATACTGCAGCATTGTTTAAGACAGAAAAATAACCTAAATATTAAAAAGGGGGTGAGATGTATAGGAATCTCAAGACTTCGGAAGTGCCCCTATTCATGCAATGTTTCTCGGGATGTAGTGCTGCTTAGGATTTTATCTTTTGTTAGTGAGGACCAATTCCACAAGCTTCTACCTGGTCCTTCCAAAATAGTACTCACTCCACAAGAAGTTGGTGTGCAAATTCCCAAGCGTGACACGGTTAGGTGCTCAGGGAACTGGAAAGTAACTATAGGATTAGTCTGGCAAGAACTGGGCCCACAGTGATCAAGAGATCTCCATAAACCTCAACTTTGACTAACATGCTACTGAGGCATTTATGGCCCCGAGTTTAATCCAGAACCCATTTTTATTAATTCTCAAAAGGCTAGGCTCTTTCCTGTTAAACAGTAGATCCCTTTGGGAAAGACCTGAAAGTTTTAAAGTATATATTTACAGTAGTATCTTATGTCCTTTCTCAAAGGAAATCAGCCCCTCCTTTAATCAAAAGAAAATGTTTTCCCTATTTCAGTAACTCAAGTCAAGTTTATATTCAACATATCTAGGGTTGCCCCAGTTGTATAGATAAAGTAAAAATTTAGTAATTGGCCAAGGTATAATCCTAAGGACACTATGATTAGCCACCCTACAGACTCCTGCATTTAAAAACATTAACTGTCACTCCACACTTGAAGCCTTATTCTGGCAATTACAGTGACTTTATCAACTAACTCTAAGCACAGCCAAAGCGCTTTGCTGCCACTGCAGAATCCCATGATCCCCACTAAAGACAATGAGTCTAGTTCAATGGCGGCATATTCCAGTGATATTTCCCAGCTTAGAGCGACCACAGAGGTCTATTCCTCTCACCAATAAATTCCTCATCAAAGGTGTGTCCTCTGAATCTCATCAAGGGCAGAGTGATAAGGGGGATGAGAAGTCTACACTTTATAAACTACTCTACCATTCATATCTTCCTATGCCTTCCCCTTTCCTCCACAGCCTGGGAATGTTCAGGCATCTCTGCCTCATTAAATGTTAGCCACTGCTGAGCCCAAGTACCAGTCAAGTAATCAAGCTTCCAGATGCTCAAGCTAACATATTAAATCCAGATTCTTGATAAGAACACTGATATCAATAAATTTAGCTCAGTTTGAATTAAGTGTACTCATACCAGTATGTCCTATCCTCCTTAGTCTACTTTTCTTAGAATTCAACCCAGTATATTACTTCTAGGTTGCTGCTGAAAAATTAGCTTGCTCTGTGATACCCCAATCATCCCTGTGAAAGGACAAGCTCTAATTCACTTATTGGCCTAAAAGACTTGAGAGGCATACTGTTAGAGATCAAGAGGAAAATAATGTTTCTTTTCCTATAGAACCCTGCATGCTGTAGTTGCCTCATGAACCTTTGAAAATGTAAATGTTACGTACCATTCAGCCAAGGAATCTGTAATTAAAACGTGAAGACCTTGATGGCGATAAACAGACTTACTTCTTTAGAGAAACCATACTTACAGATATATGGGGAAAAAAAGAGGGGTTAGTGGAGAGGAGCAGCAGGAAAGGTCAGTTCCAAGTTGGATGAGACATGACAGTGGCTTGGACTAGTGTCAGCAACAGAGATGTAAAACAACAGTCTGTAAGGGGAGAGGGGATGGATGATGATAGCATACTTCTACTGAGTAGATATATAGTGCCATTACCTGAAAAGGAGAGATGCTCATATCCAAGTGTGAATCTAAAGGTCAGTGGAAGGATCTGGGTATACATGTGAATTTTGAATTAAATGAGTATGCACATGATATTAGAGCAGTACTACTCAAATGTGTGCTACATGGACAAATGCCGAGCTGCCAACATTTCGTCACTGCTCCATGACAGGATTGGAGCTGAAATTGAGAAATTGAGAGTAAGAGTTTAGAAACTTTTACAGCAATTGTACAGAGTATTTTTATATATTTTGAATATAATTTTAAAACTAGGGTTTTTATTTTGTATGTCTTTTTAAATTAATTCTTATAATCACTCTTTTCTGTTAAATTTTATACATGTATCAGTCTCTGGTAGATTATAAATTTAAAAAGAAATTGGAAAAAAAATTTACCCTTCACCATAGGTTACATTTACCTGTAAATCATAGCTGTAAAACACCGATTTACAGCTATGATTATGGATACAGTCACTTGAAGAGAAAAACTAAGAGAAAAATTCTAAATTTAGGAATTGGGCATGATTTAAGAGCTTTTTCCATTTTGCCCTTATCAGCTTATAGTATCATAAAAATTATATACATTGGAATGAAATTCCAAAGATCACTTTATAATCCATATCTCCTTTATCATCAATATTTACTAAAAACTTACTTCTTGCCTGGCAGTTTTTACATGGATTATCTCAATCTTTTAAAAATCTCAATAAAGACGGTATTATTATCTCTGTTATAGATTTTAAAATTAAGGCTTAGGGAGAAAGTTAAATAACATCCATGTCATTTAACTAGAAAGTCAGGGAACTAGGATTTGAACATAGGTCAACTGACTTAAGTCTCTACTTCTGATTAATATAACATACATATATTGTCAACCTTATTAATCAGCCAGTTTGTATATTTTAAGTAAAATATTTCATGGGAAGCTCATCAAAAACATCTGGGTAGATAGACACCTTCCAGAACTACAAATGTGCTTATGTCTTGATTATCAGATAAGTTTTATACACAGTCGTCCCCTCTTATCCATGGAGGAAACCACATATAGTACAAAATCATGTATATACTATGCTTTTTCCTATATACACATACATAACAGTGACTAATATTTAATGAGGTTGAGATGCTGAACATTCTTAGGCTATGGAGGAAGGAGGAAGGCACAGGAAGATAGGAATGGTAGCATAGGTTTATCATGTACAGTCTTCTCATTCCCTTTATAGGTCTGCCCTCAATACACACGTAATAGAACAATTATAACAATATACTATAAAATATTGTGACTGTGGTCTTTCCCTCTCAAAATATCTTATTGTACTGTACTCATCTTATTTCTTCTTGTGATAATATGAGATGATAAAATGTCAAAACTACTCATGAATCTGTAACAACCCCTTACTTGCAGTAAAAGATTTGGTGTGACTTGTTTCAGGGGATCTCATGCTGACGTCTTCATGTCGGCTCAATGCTTTTTGGCACAACGCATTGCTGTCAATCAAAACATGTTTTCTGTTCATGTCTTCCATCACAAATGTAATACCTTTTCTATCTTAACCAAGCACTTATCACATACTGTGGCCATAGCTTTTACAGCCTGAGGTGTGACAGCAAAACTAGCAAAAATTTATTTTTCCTTCTTCATGGATAGAAGATTCATTCTTACTGTAGATCTTAGCAAACTCAGCATACAGTTTTTTTTTTCTTTCCTTATTAATTCAAGAATTTTTACTTCTTCACTTAAAGGAAGCATTTTATGGCCACTCTGCAGCATATCTGAATTGCCAGCATAACTACTCTTGCACCCAAGGGTCATTATTAAGTAAAATAAGATTACTGGATGGTCACTAAGGGACTAAGGGCAGGGAATGGATACAGCATACAGATGCTGGGCAAAGGGGTGACTCACAACCTGAGCTCCCGTGAGCAGGACTGTGTGGGATTTATCGCACTACTCTAAAGGACAATCAATCTAAACGTAGGAATTGTCTATTTCTGGAATTTTCCATTTAATATTTTCAGATCTAAACTGACAGAAGGTAAATGAAACCATGGAAAGTAAAACCACAGATAAGGGAGGACCACAAGGCTAGGATTTATCATTGTATTATTCTTATTACCTCCAACTATGCAATAATTGCCCAAGAACCACACAAAAATATATATAGAGAGAGGCATACCTGGATCCTAACATATTGCCTGGTAAATAGTAGGTTAAGGCCTGTTACAGGAGGGGTTGGATCTAAGAATCTAACTTTCCTTAATAAAAAAAATTAAAGCAGTTTACTCTGTCCATCAGCTTAGGCAACATAATAATGTAGTCACACTGATTCTCCAGCAAAATTGTTTTTATTGAAAGTGTTTTATTATTGACTTGGGTCTTTTCCATGATGCTTCCCAAACAAGTTAAGCCTATTTTACCTCACCTGTCATCTTTGGAGGACTAACGTATATATTCTACTCCCTTAGAAAATATTTCTGCTAATTTTCTTATTTTTGTCTATAACTATAAACACATATCCGAACATTATATAAATTGGCATGGCTTTTACTTTATTTTCTGTAATTCATTTATATAGCCCATTATATAAATTAAAATAAAAATTGACCATTATATATTATAGTGCTTTTATTTAACCTATACTTTTCCATTTTTGTCTCACCCTGGATATTGTCTTAGCTCACCCTGAATATTTCTTAGAAAGAAAATGATATTAAATAATATTAACAATGAATGCTACTTATTTCAATGTTTAATATCTGCCAGACAACATGCTGAATGCCTTAAATACATCTTCCTGCTAAAGTTAATCCTTGGAACAACTCTAGCACATATGTATTTTTTGGCTCATTTTCACATATGAAGAAACTCTGGCCCAGTGAAATAAATTCCCAAGGCACAGCCAAAATTCAAACCTAATCTTACCCCAAAATCCATGACACTTCCTCCCCTTGGTAAAATGTATCAAACTACTTTTGTAATGACCATTGCTATAGAGCAGTTTGCTGACATTTTTTCTTACATTAATTTTCTGCAGCAGATTACAAGAAAATCATTTATTTGTATTTGTGAACATGTAAGTATTAGATGCTGGGTTATTTTTTTTTTAAGTCAGGTGGCAAAATAGATGATTTTCCAATTGAAAATCTAAATCATGATTCACTTGTGGTAAAGTCCTGACATGTTAATTCTATTTCACAGCCAAGAAATCTCAGAGAGCTATAAGGAATGTGCTTTGAAGCTAGCAGTGCAACTTCTGAAATGATCACATGCTCATTGCAATCTCTAATTTTATTTTTTAAAACTTTTTTACTTATTGATTTTAGAGAGAGAGAGGAATAGAGAGAAAGAGAGAAATATGAATTTGTTGTTCCACTTATGCATGCATTGTTTGACTCTTGTACGTGCCCTGATGAGGGATCAAACCCACAACCTTTGCACACTGAGACAATGCTCCAATGGAGCTACCTAGCCAGGGCTATGCCTGTTTTAACATGGGACATTTTAGCACCACGTGAAGATCACTAGACTGAGATAATCCCTTATTACAGAGAAAGTCTAACATCTAAGGTGAGTCACTTAAAGTAATAACAGCATAGCTTCCTTTATTGAAAAATAGAGACACAGACAAAAAATTAACCTTACCTTTAAGATTTGAAAGACTGACTGGCAACGATGCATTTTTATGCATTACTAGCACCCCAAAATATGGATTCTTATAGTTAATTAAAAAGCCAATTTTATTGGTAACATAGGTAAATATGTTTTGGCAATTAAGCCTCCCTTTCCCCCACACACACACATAAAAGAAAGAAAAATGAATAAAGTGATAATATTGGGGTAAAAAGGTAGACAGTCAATATAACCAACAACTTCATGTATTTTTTGATTTTGCTACTCAAATTGTGGTCTAGCAGCATCACCTGGAAACTTGTCCAAAATGCAAATTCACAGGCCCCACCCCAGACCTACTTACTGCATCTGCATTCTAAAAAGACCCCCAGGTAATCCAGAGGCACAATTTTTGATTATTTGCATTGTTAGAAAGAAAAATCTCTCAATGACTTTAACTATGTCACACTCCCCATTTTCAATTCTAGGTACTTCAGCAATTTTCCTCAATCACAGTTCTCTTCTGCCTAGTGGATTTGCTAGGAAAAGAGTAGTTAGAAGTGAGACAGTCTCCATTCACGTGACCAGCTAGTTTGTGATTGTATGTTTTGGGTTTTTTGGTGTTTCCCCCGCCCCCCCCAGGGGAGGTGGACCTTTTCTTAAGAACCAGCATTCTAAATGGGTAGGCACAAGTTTTAAAAAATCCTTTTACTCAGAGCAGAAACTTTCATAAACTCTCAAATGGAAGGTCTTGAATTACACTGCAAACACCATCATTTAAATATATGTAATATATAAGAGTATAACACTAAGTTATTATCGGCTATATCACTTTCTAATTGGCTAACTGGACTGAAAAATTAAAGTTCTTAGCCAGAAATGAAACCAGGGGAGAGCAAACAGGACAAAAGGAGACAGGATAAAAGGTTCAGTCACCACAAAAACATGGCTAATATCTAATGAATGTACATTTGTCTCTGGAATTACCAGTTACCTTTTATTAAGATTATACAGATATTATGCTGTAGTGTCTCCACTCTTAATGAATACATTCACTCAAGAAACAAATACATCCTTATCTAATAAACACACTAACATCTACTACATCCCTAGCTCACTAATTGCACTACATCACACTACAAAGAAACATCACAATACAACACAAAGAAATCTAGTATAAATTATTTGTATCCTTTCATTCCTTGTAAGTTATGTATGTCTGCAGATTTCTGATGACTAAGCATGGAGGAAGATGAAAACATAACATAGAGTCTTATCAAAAACATTATTAAAATGAATGCTTAACTGTTGGTATGACAACCACTTACATCTGCTCAGTCCTGAGGTAGCACTGTATTTATTGTTACTTTTAGTAAGAAAATCTAAAGTGAAATAAATGCTCTTAAAATATTTTTTTTCTTCTCAGATCTTACAAAGCCTCACATGCCATGTTATTCTTCTCCAAAGGAATTTCATTATAATTATTTTGACTTAAGAAAATAAATAGTTTATCCATTCCTTTCTGTACTGTGCACTGAATGAATTATATCTGCCTATAAGCAGGCCTCTGCTTTGCTTCCCAGGAATCTTGGAACATTTAATGCTCCTAGTTTTTTCCAACGTGAAGGTAACAAATATTGGGAGACATACTATTTCATTTTTGCCTTTCACAGTACTGAAATTTAATGGTCCCCAAATCTGCTACTCCCTAATTTCAATCATGTAGCTCTCATTATTAAAACGATCACTAGTCTCTTGGCTAGATTAAGAAATTACAATGAGTTTCTGCTCTATCACCTGAGTACAGGCACATACACACAATCTGTTTAAAATCTAAAAACTAATTTTATGTAAAAGAAGCCATCACAAACACTAAAATCTAGAAAGATCTTCAGGAAACTGTTATTGACTGAATATTTGTGTATCTCCAAAATTTCTATGTTAAAATCCTAACCTTTACAGGATGATTAAAGTATAAGAGAGGGGCACTCATGCATAGATCAGTGCCCTTGTAAGAAGAGACTGGAGAAAGCTTGCTTCCTCTCTCTCTCCTTCCTCTCCGCTAGGCAAGGACTTAAGGACATGACGGACATCTGCAAACCAGAAAATGTGCTCTCACCGGACACTGGATCTGTCAGTGCTTTGATCCTGGACTTCTCAGCCTCCAGAACCGTGAGAAATAAATTTCTGTTGTTTAAGCCAACCAATCTGTATTATCCTGTTACAGTTAAAATTGAACAAAGCTAAAATCAATGGGCCAAACCTGTTAATCACTGGACAGAGGTCCAGGCCACTAATGATTCAGCCAAGATATCATTCACATACACACACAGATTGAGACAGAGAGAGAGAGAGAGCGCACGCACGTGCGCGCACATGCCAGATGTATGGGATTTAGAAAGTTAAAAAAATAAAATAAAATTGAGCATAGAGCCAAAAAAAGTCATATAACACCTAATCTGGCTATTTGTGGCTTATCCACATTTTTGCTATTTCTTAGATTATAACTAAATCTTAATTTAAAAGTAAAGTAAAATAAAATAAAACTGCACTAACAATGCATCTATATGAAAACATCTCTTTGATGTCATAAAATATTGTGTTGAAAATTAAAATACTTATTGTATTTTAAGCCTGAATTTCCATTAGTGCAAAAAATGATTGAGAATAATGTATAATAATCAGTAACATTATAAGCTTGAGAAATATGTCATTCAACAACGTGTTTGACTCTTTGTTTAAGCCACACACACACACACAAAATATAGTCAGCCTGGGAGTGAATCATGATGCAACAGAGCCTCGATTGTATTTAAAAGTGTAAATTCTGTTTTAAGCTTTTACACTCCACTTGAGAAAGAGCAACAGCAAAATTCCCAAATGTCAACACAGATGGAAGTTGAGAGGAACAGCAATGAAATTTAAAATGCAAACTATAACCCAAAAAAGTACTTTTTTCTTTTTTAACACTATGATCACTACTCTCAAAGAAAGTAAAATCCCCATTTTCTCCAACATTTATACAGATACAAGCACAATGAATGGGAAAACATTTATTCCAACTTAAAGAAGACATGAAATAAAAGACATTTACATCCACACAAACACACACACATAACATGTATGATATGTACAAATGTATGACACATATTTATAGCATAGCCAGAATTCTAAATTTAGTTCAGTGCTGCTCTCTCTATATATATTTAGTCCCTAGAATCTCTTGAAAATCTTCATATTATACAAAATATTTCAAAATCTGCCCTGGTGTGTAAGTCAGAAGTGGTTAATAATAAAGAAAAAACAAAGGCTTTCTCTTGTATGTCTCTGATAATCAGACTTTCCCCATTAAAAACATACATCCCTATAAAGTAGGTTATTATTACCAAATTCAGACCCAAGAGCAGATTCAAAAGCCTTGACTTAGAATGCTATATTATCTCAAGCCACAATCTAACTGAATTCATGATCATTTAGGATGGCAATCTAGATTATTTGTTTCACTCAGTTTTAAGATACCACCTTAAAAAGGAAATGTGCTACCTATTAAATGGACTTGAACACTTTCTTTTATCAGTAATGCAGTAGTTATTCCAGTGTGAACACCATTGTTCAAGAAAATTTTGTGGATGACTTAAAAGTTCAAGTGGAAAATTAAAATTCTATTCATTAAGAAAACAAAGTCTGGCTTACAATCTAGAAAACTAACAGAGATTTGAAGCAAAGTGATATCAACAAATAGAAGGCACAGGCATCTCAGCATCTGCTATGCTATTAACACACATAGACACACAAAGACATTCCTAGGAAACCCATACAGAATTTTAACAGTGAAGGTGAATGAAGCCAGCAAAGACAGAAATTACTACTGGCCAGGCTGGAAAAACATGTTGGGCCTGAGGCAAAAGAAGTTTTTTTTAAATAGAAGAATGTTCTGAAATAGAAAGCATTGTTAAACAGAATTGCCTGAGGACTGTTATGAAATGAAAAATTACACTAACTGCATTGGGAACAGCAACCTGATAAAAGCACAATGCACAAATTACAATCTTCTTCATGAGTAGTATTAGACACGAGAAAGGTTAAGCTGTGTTTGAGAGAGGTTTGACCCACCACAGACCACTACATGATCGAATTACTTTCACGTGTTTCTAGGGACCCTCCAACAACTATGGTAATAAATACTTCTCTATATTTCTAATATTACAGAACAAGCTGGACCAAACTCCCAGTCAATATTAACTTGCAAAACACCCTTTGAGTGCAAACCTCTATTCTAAGCTCTGGAAAACACCTAGAAGACACTATGTGTTCTATAAATATACTCTTCTTAAACTCAAAACACACAACCAGCATCCCAGAGATGCTTAGTGAGTCAGCATGTACTGGGCAGCTACAGTGTGGAAAACAGTTCTTCCATAAGGAGAATCTAACTGACATAGCTCATGAGGGCAAATACCTTCACTTTCATAAATGGTAATGTTTTTAATTAATAGTACAAGGGTAACTATTATGTATGCAAAGTGAGTAGGTACAAAATAAAAGAGATAAACACTGAAGAAACTACCATATAGAGGAAATAAGAAAAGCAAGTCATAAAGAAAAGGGCACAGAACAACTGTTGGAATTTTGAAGAACGATTGCAGAGCAATCTTTCGAAACCTCCTCTCTTACAAGCAGAGACCAACTCAGGAATAATGCAAGTCATAATGAGTCACTGCACTTAAGTAAAACTCTTGGGAGAACAGTTAGGAACAGCTGTTACTTGGCCTGTGTCAAAGTGAGGTTGGCACATTCCGAAAGGTCTAGGACTATCAGAGCAGCATGTTGCCAACTGATGTCAGCCACTTTATCTAGAAAGACCAGATTTACTTTGGCTGTCCTATGCGTTTTGTTTTGTTTGTTTTTGTTTTTGCTTTATGGGATACATGAAATTCATTTTGCCTGTGAAAATATGACATAAATAAGAATCACCTAAATGAAAAGAACAATGTGAACAAAGTCATTCCACAGAACTTGGGGAAAGTGTGGCTACCTTTTTAGCCCCAGTTCCTTTAAGATATGACATATCTCCATGTTTACATTCAAGTCCCATCCATTTATTTTTCTTCAAGTATTAAAAAAAGTCACAGGTCAATAATTGCTGACTCCCTTTGTAAGGCAAAAATCAAAACCTCTATGGGTCTACTTTCCTCTGATATCATGAACACATAGCTGAGTGAAACTTTCTCCTTAATCTTCCCTTTCAATGTCTTTACAGGTCATACCAACTCTTTCTGTAAAAGCTCCTCTTCCAGATACATAATCTAAACCTGCACTCTCTAATATGGGAGCTACTAGCCACATGATGATATATCACTGCATACTTATCAGAACAATAAATATTAAAAAATTGACAATACCAACTGCTAGCAAGAATGCAGATAAACTGGGCCCCCTCATACCTCTCTGGTCAGAATGCAAATGGTATAGACACTCTGAGAAATAGTTTGACAATTTCTTATAAAACTAAACACACACTTGCCCTATAGCCTAGCACTCATACTCCTAGGCATTTCTCCCAGAGAAATAAAACCCAGACATGACTATTCATATTGTAGCTTTATGGCAATGCTTTTAAAAGCCAAAAACTAGCACCAATAAAAATGTCCTTCAACAGATGAATAGATAAATAAACTGTGGTGCATCCATACAATGAAATACTATTTAGCAACAAAAAGGAACAAACTACTGATATATGAAACTTGGACTGATTTCAAGGGCATTAGGCCGAGTTGAAAAAAAAAAGGCCAATCTCCAAAGACTATGTATTCTATGATTCAATCTATGTAACATTCTAAAATGAAAGGATAAATAAATAAAAGACAAAAAACAGATCAGCAATTGCCAAAGGTTAGGGGTGGAAGAAGAAGGGATAGTATCAAAATAAAGAATGAGGGAGTTCCCTCTTGGTGATGGGACAATTAGGTATCTTCATTTCGATAGCGGTTAATAACATATATCAGTGATAAAACTGCAGAGAAGTATACACACAAATAAGATCATGTAAAAACTGGTGAAATCTGAATGAGGCCTGTCAATTTCCTGGTTTTGATATCGTAATATATTTAGTTAAGCAAGATATTACCACTGGGGCAAGACTGCCAAATGGTACAGAAGCCTCCTCTGTGCTGCTTTCGCAACATCCTGTAAGTCTATAATTATTTCAAAATAATGTTTTTAATCCAGTCTAAAATAATTTTTAATTCTCCTAATTTACAATATTTTTGAATGCCCTCTAACTTTAAAGGTAATTTGAACCTGCTACAACAAAATTTAGGTTTTTATAACACTCTTGTTTCTAAGCACTTCCTGCTTATATGTTGTACTTATGAGTAGAGGTTTACCTAATATGCAGGGACAGCATGCAGTTTTCAATAAAAAGTACTTTATGGAAGTGAAGCAAAAAGAAACCACTTAGTTTCACTAGAGTCCTATAACTAGCAAGTACAATTTAAAACAACAAAATAGCACTGCCAATTGAAATGGACAAGAGAATAGAAGACCTGCATTTGTGGCAGGGGGTAGAACACAAATAAGCAAACAAAATTTTGAGAGGTTTTTAATGCAGAAAGATAACAGTTGGAAAAAAAGCATAGAGATGACAAACATGAACTAGGGTTTGAACCTCCAAAATCCTAGGATAATCAGTCCTCTTGAGAGAAGACTATAAAACAATTAAAAAGCAAAAGTAACTCAGACATTAGTTATTCATGATTTCCAAATAGTATTATGATATGATCATGAATAATAGACCAATAACATCTTAGAAAAGGGAAAAAACATATGAACCCAGATCACATATCTTCTATTTTGACATCAAACAGGAATTGCATTCTTCCACAAATTGCTTTTTAGTCCTATTGAGGAAAACAAAAACAAAACATGCCAAACTTGCCTGTAATGACAAAATCCTACATTTGCATGGAAAGTCTGTGGTAGGTATACTGTAAAGAACAACTGTTACACATCTTAAGCTTTAAAAAGAAAAGCACAGAAAGGTATAATGTTAAAACCCTCATAAGCTTTTATGTCATTAGGTAACAGAAGACAAAGTGTTTTAAAGATTGGGCACATGTTAACTGACATCTTTAATTTAGTTTTTTTGGTAAATAATATATTCTCCAAATAACTCAATAAATCAGACTGCTTTTTAATGAACCCAGAGTACATAAAATGTTATTAGTAAATAACTCATATTTTTTAAGATTAAAACACTACTAAATTAAAAAGAGAAGAAGGGGCACTCCTAAAGTTGTGGGGTCAGGTGGCTAGCAGAAAGGCCAGCTCATTTTGGACTAGAGCAACTGAAAGTCCCTATATTTCCCCCAAGAAAAGAGTCCAAAAAATACATTCAGGTCTGGTAATGTGAGAGCCATGACCTAGGAGTTGGTGAAATTAAGAGATGTGGCTGTAAGCTTACTTCCCTTGGGGTGTTGAGGAACAACAATATGGTCTCACTAGGACTTCTCATCTTTAGCCAGATGTACAGTCTCTTCTTTGAAGAAAGTGAAAGAGCCCTGGGAAGCTGCGATGAATGAGGCAAAAGGACATTTCTTAGGAAGATGTGTGTGCAGCTAAACTAAATGCCTTGATTATTCAGGTTCACTTTCAGCTGAGGATGGCCATGGAACAGTCCTGGCCAATAATTTGTAAATTAAAAAAACTGGATGGAGTTTACAGGAAAAGTAACATATGCTCAGCTAAAACGGACATGGTAGCTGGCACATGCTCCTGGACGTGCCATGCCATCTTCTAAGCACAAGAATCAAGACCATAAGCTAAGGACAGAGATAAAGAACGATTAGTCCATACAAGAACTAAATAATGCATCTTCACTTTCTTTGCGAAAATATAAACCTCTATTTTCAATAACTTAGTTGGGTTTGTCTGATAAATGAAGATGTATTGGATTTTCTGTTACACAGACCTAAATGCGTAACAGATTTTATTATATTTCTATAACAGATAGAGGACATTCCTATATTATGCAGTTATTCATAATTAAACATAACCTGTGGCTAGCTGCTTATTATTTATGAAAATAAAAATAAATTAGATTGATAATATTAACATATGATTTCATTGGTAAAACAAATACTTAATTCACACTTGCTAAATACTTGCAAGGTTACCTACACAAGAAGTATATTTGTAGACTTGGTTTCTGATTATCATATTTTACATTACACACCTAGAGTACATACCCAAATACTGTGCCTCATAATTTATGGTTCAATGGATCTACTAAAACACACATGAATATTCCATTCCTTTGTATTATGCATCTCATTGCAAAATCAAACATATTGAAAATAACTATACTTGTCAAGTGAAAACCAGATAAGGCAAGATATAGGCTTTAACATTTTTATTAACAGATTATATGTTCAGACTCCACTTGATAATTCTTTCATTTTTCCAACTTTTAAGTAATTATTATATTTTGTCTTCTTATTTTTAAAGTTGTTACTGCTATTAGTAAACTCAATAGGACCATTACTCTAACCATCTAGAGTTCAAGGGGAAGGAAATCACTGTCACCGTTTGATGCCCTAGAATGTGAACGCTTAGTACGTAGATGTAAGAAAAGACAGATGGGGAAGATCAAGAGAAGAGTTATGTGCCATTTCTGCAGGCTGGCATTTACCTCTCTCAATAAAAGGAGCTTTGTGCTTATTATATCCCAGATTCATCTGTCCTTGAACTTACTATAAACGGGCAATTGCCTTATCATTTCCTCTACAAATTAAGGATCAAGTTTTAAACATATTATTTTCCTTCTCTATTAGATTATGATTAAAATTATCACCTCCTCACCTCACTCACACAATCACCCTACTGGAAAAAGAAAGGAAAAGCACCCTAAAGTAAAGATGCCATTAACCAGAAAAATGAAGAGTTGATAGAAATTTTTGGTCACATTATTTATCTGATGGTCCACTTCAGGATACAACATTAAAGATGCTAACAATAAGAATATTTTCTGAAAATAATAATCTAGTAAACATTTAAGATACTAAGTCAGTTTGCTAATATTATCATCATCAAATGACTGTTACTTATTTACTAAGCATCTTTACATATATTCCTAGTCCTCGAGACACTGCTACAAGGTGGGTCCCATCTGTATTTCACAGAGGAAGAAACTGAGATTCACAGAGGTTGAATAATTTTCCTTTAAACTCAAAACTATTTAGCACTTATGAGAATTGAAATTCATGCCTTATCTTGTTATTGTACTTGGGACATAGTCACTCAGCAATAATTTTACGTATTTTTTCATTGTACATGTGAAGAAACTAAAATTAGAATATAAATTATTCTGATCAAACACCAAAAATCAATGAAGTTTTACAAGTTAGTCTCCATAACTGAAACAATGTCAAATAAACTCCAATAGAATTATATAATAAATTACTGAATGTAGATTTTATAGTAACATGTTTAATGTGGAGTTTTACCTTATGTCAATGTACTGGATTCCTGTTATCCAAAACACAAAAAGAACAGGGCTGCTTTTGGATATTAAACACAAAAGAACCCTGGATTCAAAGTAATGGTGAGCATTTATTGAAGAGCAGACATCAGCACAAGAAAAGAATCTGCCTGCTCTTCAGTACAAAATAAACTTACTTTAGAGTGAAAGGCACTTGGTCACAGATATCCTCCCCAATTAAAATACTTGTATGTTTTGATATCTATAAATGTATAACTGAAGTTTAACACATGCTTTCAAATAGTAGCAGCACGATGTACTAATCAGTCTAAAGCTATATTTCACAAGAACTCTTATTATTTCACTGACGAGCTAGGGCCAGCTTGGTGAGAGTTGAACTGAATTCTCTAAGAAGTTACCACATAAAGCAGTGATTTTCAATTGTTTTCATCCCATGGCACACATAAACTAATTTTTCAAATTCTGTAGCACACCAAAAATATATTTTTTTTGCTAAACCGACCAAAAATAGGTACAATTTTGATTGATGTACAAAAAACACTAATAATAATCACCTACCCTTTTTGCTCCAAAGTGACTTTTTTAAAAAATCAGATGCCTATGCTTGAATATAAGGATTTCTGGTATCCATCAGATGCAACCAGATTATGCAATGTGACCAATAAGATGCAACTCTATTATATGACCTATATATTTATGGTTTAAGACAGGGCATTCACACTGGATGGCCATTGTTGTATTGGCTGTGGTCATTTTTTTTTTTTTAATTTGACAATTAAAGGGAAAGGGGGTCAGGTATTACACATTTTAAAAATTCTTGTAGCACAATGATTAAAAATCGCTGACATAAAGTGTCACTTCTCAGGAGGTAGTACAGCAGGTGCCAGAACCTAAACAAAACCAAAATGCTCCATCAAGCCATTTTAAGGCACTTTCAAAATGGGAAGAGGTCACAGACCCTTGGCCATCACTGTACAAAATTGAGGAGCTGCTCCAGAATCAGTGCAGATCTCAGCTGCAAATATAAAAGAGAAGGCCAGGTGCATCCTGCAATCTTCGTATTTTTCTCTGCCTTCTAGAATCATTGACATTTGACTTTCTTCACAGCCCACAACTTAGCCAGGCATGGAGGAAAAAAAAAGTGCACCATTCAGCTATGATATAAAACTTCTGTGCTGTGAGAATCAATTTTTGGTGTGGTAACTCACAACACTGAATCCAAACTATTTTTCAAATTCTGATTAGATACCAATGTAAAAGCTATTTTTATTTCTAACAAAATAGAGATATTCACTGTAATTGTAATATTTAACCACTTGAGCTCACCAAAACCTCTCCTCCCATTCTTGGGCACTCAATTTGACCTGAGGCTCTCTCAAACTGTGTATTCCTTCAGTGATTAAACCTCTAGTCTCTGTGGAGTATGAAAGGCTCTAATTAATAATGATTTTCTTGATTTTCCCTGGTTATCTTTAGCTCTTTATTTGAATATCTATTCCCTTTCCCCAGATTGTCACACATAACCTCCAGGTAACTGCTGCTGCTTCTCTTTCCACCCATTCTAGCATTTCCAACATTTTTAGCTTCAGATGAGTTGACCTAAGACTCCATAGTATGGAAAACAGAAAGGGTCAGAAGACATTCATTCAGTCATTTGCTCATTCAAATACTACACTGTTTTCTCTAAGCCATGTGTGGTTCTACAGACTGAGAACACAACAGTGAGAAAAAAATAAAGATCCCACCAATGAGACCAAACAATCTAGTGGAGGACACAAACCAGCAGAAAGACAACCATATTACAGGGGATGGCGTCCTTAGAATGGGAGTATTCAAGTTGGAAGACAAGTGGTGGAAAGAGGTTTAAGAATGGGGAGAAGTTAGGGAAGGCATATAATAAATCATCAAGCTGTGTCCTGCAACATGTACAGAGATTTATAAGATAGAGGAAGGAGAAGAAACAGCATGCACAAAAATGTAGCTGCAGCTATGGCTAGAACAAAACTCGTGGCATCCAAGACAGATAACTGTCTGGCACACTTCAAATTGACATTCTTTAAACATTCTTTAAAGATCTATTTTATGGGATAGAGAAAAATTATTTTCTATTAATAAAAATTAAGCAAATGGTCCACTTATTAATTCATTTCCTACTGAACTAAAAGAATCACTCTTCTGATAAAGGGCAGAAAATGCTCAGTTTCTTGATGTCTCTTTCACCTTTTATTTAGTGATATTTCTGGACTCCTAACTGCTTGTGAGCCTATACAAAGTAAAAAGTGAAAATCTTCAGTTTATAGCCATACCACCCTGAACGCATCCGATCTTGTCTGATCTCAGAAGAAATGAAAATCTTCAATATTTAAGAAACACACCTATAAAACAAATATCATGCTTCACAGGTATTCTAGTGATACTTTAGTGTCCCTTACAGAAGCTCCTATACATCCCATCTGCCTCAGGCTTAGGATTTCTTACCCTTAGGCTCCCTCTGATTAGATGACAAGTGAAAGGAGAGTCCAAAGAAGAGACTAAAAATGTAGACAGGGACCACATACTACAATCATGAGAAGGTATCTGCACCATGCCTTAAGAGCCATGGTGAACTGCTGAGATTTGAAATGGGGGAACTATTATGAGGCTGTTTTGTAATTTAGGCTAGAAACGTTGGCAATTTATGATGAAAACAGTAGAAATTTAGGGGCACATGCTTGAAACACAGGAAATATAATTGACTAGACTTGGAGATAAAAGAAGAGAAAAAGAGTAATTAAGGATAATTCTTAAGTTTTGGACAAGTAGTTGAAAAATGAAGATGCCATACACTGAAATAAAGGGACAAACAGGTTTGGTATAAAAAACCATAAATTCAATTTTATACATGTTGAATGTTGTTCTCATAGGGCATCAAAATAAAGATATTTATAAATATGTCTGAGATCAGGAGAAAGATTTGGGGTAAAGATAGATGTGGGCAGCCTCCGTACATAGATAAAACCCATGGGATGAATGGGAATGCTAGGAAAAGTACATAAAGTAGAAATACATAGAAAAGGTCCTAGGGAAAGCCCAGAGAAACTCCTATGTCAAATGGTCAGAAAGAGCCTGAGAAGAAACCACCAGAGATAATGGAAGAAAAACAAGAGCTGCAGTATCTTGGTTTTGAGGATCCAAGAAGTGGTCCCAAATGTCCAATGCTGGAGGCATCCATTGCATTACCAAGAAACCATTGTTTGTGAACTTGTTGAAAACAGTTTTAGTAAAGAAAGACGAATTTTAGCTGCAGCACTTACTAGCCAGGTCAATTTAAGTCAGTCACCAAATCTCAGGTTTCTCATCTATAAAACAGGAAAAGCAAAAATGCCCACACTTCCTACCCTGTGGTTTTGTCATGAGGACTAAATTCAATGCCATAATGTATGTAAAAGTATTACATAAATTTTAAACACAGGGTGTAGACAAGTGTTATTGCAACTGTGTTGTTTTTCAGGCTATCCAGGAATATCAATTCTCTCTTCCACTCACTTGGCTCCGAAGTAACATTTGACTTGCATTGGCCAATATAATGTACTAGCAGAAGTGACTCAGGCAAAAGTGGTGAGAAACAGTGCATAGTGTATGTTCTCTGTTTTTCGAAACTGACACTGTAAAAAATGTTTCAAAACAAAGCCTTCATCAGCCTACACTGCTATGAGGAGAATCCTATAGCTAGATACCTCAAGTTGGCATGTTATATGGGGACAATTAAATGTTGTGGTTTTAAAACAGAAAGATATTGGAATTATGATCATAGCAAATAACTGCAGTGTAAATAATAGGTAAAAAAAGAGAGAGAGAGAGATGCAAGGATAATTCCATCTTAGGAAGTAATCAATGAGACATTATAAAGTCTATCACTCACTCTAATGTACTAATTTTTTATTATGGCACAGAGTTATTCATTAATCCTCACACTTGATTCAACATTGTTATAGTTACAGAAAAGTAAACAAGAATAACAGAATTTCTAATGAGGGTATGTTGAGGGAAGGATGAGATGGTCCCCCAATGAGAAGAAACTGCCTCCCTCCCCTCACCATTCTTATGTATTGTTTGTACTCCAAATTTTCTTCAATTCTTGGTAATCATACTTTGCACCCAAATGTTTGGTTGTATGTTTGCGTTATGCCAAAGGCATACTGCCCAGGTGAGTTATTAGAAATAAACAGAAAATAGAATAAGTAACCAGAACCAAATTTTATGAAGGAGGAATTGTTTATTCTTCAAATGTTAACAATAAAAGTTACTGCTGCCAAATGCCAAATTACTATTTGAAATGCCTAAATGGAACATGTGTGCTGAAAAATGGCAATGACTGAGAACCAAGGCCAGAAATAGAATCCAGGTCAGGGTGAGGCGCAAGGACCCAGTGAACCAGCCTTCTCATCAAGAACACTAAATTGCCCCCACTTCTTTATTCTGATCTTCACCCTGCTGATTAGCTTTGACAAACCATGAAAGAGGATCATAACTGTCAGGATCCTAATGGATTTGAAGTGAGTTACATGAGAGAAACATTTAACTAGGGATGCTTGTCTGCTTGTAATCATTTTTTAAAAGGGGAGGGTGGGAAACATACATAACATTTTCACAACTCTTAGAAATGTCTTATTTTACAAAGCATAGTGGCATCATTAATAAGCACATCAACAGAAGTCTGAGCGTCATCTTTGCTCTAAAATTTTTGGCTATTTCTAAATCAAATCCAATTTTGAACTATGAAGACTGAACTGTTTCTTTGAAAGCTAGATTGTAAATATTGAAAGCAAGGTTGCTGCTCCCCATATGGCTTACATAAGGGCCCTATCATCTGAATAACTGAGCAAAAGCTCAAGGTTACTAGTACTCTGAGGAAGGCTCATTCATTAGGACATATAAACTCTGGAATGAAATGTTGTATTCAACTTTGTGTGCCTTAAGGATTCTTTAATGAACAGTTGCTGAATTGAATATAGGTAATATCACAATGTTAGGTCATGAACCTAAGATTAAAAAAAAAAAAAAAAAACACCTTATCAACCTTGTTCCATTAAACCCCATTGCTGCTGCTTCTTTCCAATAACTAGCTATTTTCTGTTTCTTGATTATTTGACTATATATATATATATATATTCTGTTGCAACAATTGTTTTCATTCTCAAGTGGCTCTGCTAAAAGGGCAAGAACTCAAGGGCAGCACATTAAATCCAAATGTGCTTATCTCATAAATGTGACTACTGTAACTACTAGTACAGCAACTATTATAATCTTAAAAACTATACTTTTAAAGTTGAGCTGACTATCAGCACTACTATCCCAGCAACTTAAATTTTGTAGTAAACCGATTTACTATAGCATAACAGACAAGCTAAAACGAAAGCATCCTAAATCGCCCTCTAGAAGTTTGACTTTCTTGCCTTTCTCCCTCTCCAGCCCGGCAATGGCAAACCGATGCGTGCTGCTGAACAGCTTACTCATCAACGTTCGGGAGCCAGAGGTTGACCAAGATTGGCCTAACCTTCTCTAAGAGTGGGGTGATGACAAAACAAAAGCTGCCAGAAAGAATCCTGTTAGATATAAAAATCACAATATTTGCTATGGAATAAACTAGAAAAAAATTAGAGTGCAATTTTACACGCCGGTGTTAAGCACACGATGATTCATAGAATCACCTGGGTAGAGCGGCGTTGACTCTCTTCACTCCAACAACGGAGGAAAGGAGTACTAGGAGCCAAAGCACGTACTCAATGGCGCAAAACCACTGACTCCGAGGGAGGGGAGAGACAAAGAGAAAAGTTAATTCGGCTCTTCTTAGTCCAGCCGGGGGGGCCTGAGTCGTCAACCCAACTACTCCGGAAACCACAGGACCTAATTACCAAAATGAGTCTCACGCTGACCCTCGGAAGGTGCCAACTTCCAAGACCCGAGGCCGGAACGCGAGGGGTGGGGCGGAAGCCGGAGAGGGGCGGGGCCACGGGCCCTGGAGCCTTGGGGAAAGGCCCGAACTCTGAGCATGCGCGTGGGAGGAGGCCTGCCCGCTCTGAGGAGTGGGGGGTCGGGGAGAGGGGGAGAGTACTGACGGAGTCAGGTGGTACCTGCGCTGGAAGTCCAGGGCGAAGGGCTTTAGGTACGGGTCAATCTCTAGTAGTCTGGCTAGTTCGGGCACGTCCTCCAGGGCAGCAGCCAGCGCCTCCTCAAAGCAGTCGGCTGGGGCCGCCATCTTCCACCGCAGCCGGAGTAGCAGAGGCCGGAGAGGGTCGAGTGCACCGTGAGCTGCAAGGGGTGCTGGAGGCGGCAGGAGAGCGGCGAGGGCGGAGCCGCAGGACGCTGAGGGCAGCGGCGGCGACCCAAGGCCCTTTATAGCCTGAGAGAACACCCGCTTGCCCCCCTTCTCCCCCTGCTGGGGGGAGGAGCGGGATTCACGGTTATTCCGGAGCGCACGTCCCGAGAGGGAGGGAGTTGCCTGGGCCACTGAGTCCAGCCACGCGACTCACCTGGAGGCCGTGCAGAGACCTGCCTTATCCTCCCCCAACCTCCTGGCCCCGCCAGGCTGATACCACCCGAGGAGACCGGTCTGAGTCGACTTCCTTCAGCTCTGACCCAGTCTTGGCTCTAGGGCAAACCCTCTGCTTTTCTTTAAACAGTTCCCACAGGCGCTGCACCCCACAAATGCTTATATGGTTTTATTGGAAGGGAACTTTCTTCTCAAAGTTCTTAGAATTTACTTTCCTTAAGGCAGTGTTTCAGACAGATCAAGTAAATTTACAGTACGAGAAACAGCTATAAAGTAATACCTTTGAAAAAGTATCACTTCCTAGCGGGAAATTTGCCAGATTTTCCCTGTCATGTGAATTTAAGCAGAAGAGGCAGGATCCTGGAACCGTCCTGCTGTCGTAACTCTGAGTTACAAATGGCTGAGAATTGAAACCATGGCAAGTTTTCTCGTTCTCCATACCTTTAAAAAAAAAAGGGGGGGGGGTCTTTTGCTTGTGTTTGTAAGTTGTAACTGTTAAAATCAAAAGTTGAAGACGAGCTTTGATATTCCATGAGCAGACAAAACCAGTTTAGGCATACAAAACTCAAATTAGCTTATATTGAAAGAGCAACTTGACTTGGGTGTCAATATTAGCTGTGCCTTTGGTAATCATAAGCAAAACTTGAACTGTTTCCTAAGGTTGATATTCATTAATTTTACTTAGGTTATTTCTGAACTTTTGACCAAACTATCCTAGGTGAGAGAAATAATAGAGAGAAGAGCATTAAATTAGATTTTAGCTGTGCCACTTACTACAAAAGTTATGCCAAAAATTACTCTTCAGCTTAAAAATGGTGACTGTCGAGTCTCTCCCACTTACTTTATGCCCTTTCATTTCCATTAACTGACTTGCTTCTAGCTCATTGATCATTTTTTAAGAATACAGAATTAGCCCTGGCTGCCATGGCTCAGTGGATTGTGTGCAGGCCTCGAACCAAAGGATGGAAGGTTCAATTTCCAGTCCGCACGTGCTATGGCCAGGTTCCCAGTACAGAGAGTACAAGAGGCAACCACACATTGATGTTTCTCTCCCTCTTTCTCTTTCCCTTCTCTCTATAAATAAATAAGTAAAATATTTTTTAAAAAAAATACAGAATTGTGCACCAAGAGAATGGGACCCACCAACTCGGGAGTTTCCAATCTGATTTGTACCTAGAAACTGGACAGGCTTGAGGATGTCTGCCTCAGTTAAGACCTGGGTGTAGAAAATCCTAGGACCTATGGACAAGGAAGAAAATTGGTAAGCCATGGGCCTTGAATTTTAAAACATCGGTAACATTTTGTGTGTATGTGTGTGTGTGTGTGTGTGTGTGTGTGTGTGTGTGTGTGTGAAGGGGTTAAAAAGGACTGAAAAGTATCTAGTAACAGAGAACTTCAAAGTGAAAGTCTGGAAGGCTTGGACAGCCATCAGCAAGGCATGCCTCATTTTCCATAAAAATGACAATGTGCAAACATTTGTCAATATAAAACTGTAAAACAACACTCAAAACTCAGAAGCAGGATATCCAATAGACCAAGATACCTATCTTCAATCCCAAACTTTTCTCAGAAACCCAGGTTCATATTGATACCTGCTTATTGTAATCTCCACTTAGCTGGCTAAGAAACCAAAACCAGTTACCTCCAAAATGTACCCTAGATCAGTGCTTTCATCCTATATGCTATCACCCTTATACAGGCAGCTTTCATTTGTCACTTGGACTAGCATACCTAACTTGTTTCCCATCTTCTTTCTCACTCCTAATTCATTCTCTAGTTTTTCCCAAGATTTAATGTACAGATGAATCACTTGGGGATCTTGTTAAAGGTAGACACTTCATCAATTCTAGGGCAGTTTTAAAAAGTCAGAGGTGATGCTGCTGCTGCTGACTGGGGGCACTGTTTGAATAGTAAGGCTCTACACAAGGAATAAATCATACAACTCAAATGACATGCAAGTTCACTTGGAGTTAAATATAAACTTCTTTCTATCTCCTACCAAAGCTTGTATGATCTGGTCCTTAACTACCTTTCCATGACTTTTTTCATCATCCTTTGCCTTTACTGTTCTGTAGTCACACTGACTTTGCTGGAATTTACTAGGTTCTTTGTAGCCCCTAAAACTTGACTTGCCCTTTTCTGTGCTGGGGATTCTCTTCCTTGGGCTCTTTGTTGCTGGTTCCTTCCTAGCTTTAATTGAGGTCTCAGCATATATGTCAGCACATTTCTGAGAAGCTTCTGATTTTGCTATCTAAATAGATTCCTTACTATCCTCTATTATAGTGCATTCTCTGCTGTGCAACAGTTAGCAAAATTTAGGTGTTTCTTTTTCTCTAATCATCTTTTTTAGAATATAAATTCCAAGAAAGCAAGGACTTATTCTATCTTGTTCACTGTTGGACAGGTACTAAAGACCCATGGGCCAACCAGTTTCCTAGATACTGGGGATTAGTGATGAACAATACAAATTTTAATTGTCACAAAGCTCACAGAATAGGTAAATCTGTGAGAAAGGAGAGTATTGGTTTCCCGGGGCAGAAGGGAATGGAAAGCAACTGCTCCTAAATACAGGGTTTCATTTAGGGGTGATGAAAATTTTCTAAAATTGATTATGCCTGTAATTGTATGGCTCTGTGCATAGGCTAAAAACTTGAATTGTGTACTTTCAGTACGTATATGATATGTGAATAATAAGCTCAGTAAAAGTGTTTTTAAAATACCGAAAAAGGATTTTTGAGTATAAGTGATATTAAATATATTCTTTAAAACTATAAATACCCAGCCTGTTGAAAATATTTTTTAAATGACTAAAACCAATGAACTGTGACCAACCTCTAGCAGGGGTGTCCAACACGCAGCCCTCAGGTCACCTGCAGCCCAGGATGGCTATGAATGTGACCCAACACAAAATCATAAATGCACTTAAAACATTTGAGGTTTTTTTTGTGATTATGTGTCACAATGTATTTAACATGTGGCCCAAGGCAACTCTTCTTCCAACGTGGCCCTGCCACACCAAAAGGTTGGATGCCCATGCCTAGAGAAAGAAGTAAAAACAAACTAAGATTTAAGTAAAACCCATAGTGGTAATAAAGGAAAAAGTGCCTTTTAAGAAGAAAAAGGAGAAATTTCAGAAAGAAGGGAGTGATGATAACCTTTCTATCTTTAATAATGTCATTGAGGACCCAGGTTTTTTGTTTCTTTTGTTTCCTCATGTAGTATTTGAACTCAATTTTGCCCTATCATGGTCATAAAATGACTACCACAGCTCTAAGTATCACTGCCTCATAAGGTCACATGTAAAGGAAAGTAAAATGAGTGTTTATCCTGGGCATCTTTGCCTAAGGGAAAACTTTTCCTTATATTTCTTAGGCTAAACTCAGTCACATACCTACCCCTAAATTGACACAGAGGAATGTGATTACCATGGTTGGTTTCAAATGTGATTCACTGCTTGAATTTAGTTCACCTTGTCTTACTGCATTGCTGCCCAGCTTCTGGATAAAATGTTGATTCAATTCACATGGAAAAAGAACAATGGATAATCATAGTCTGCCACATCTTCCTTTGCTATCCATCCTAGATCCACTACCCATAAAACTTGTCAGTGTTTTCAGCTATCTTGTCCCTTTGTGATTGATTTACTGTGCTTACGTGGCAAAACCTCAACCTGGAATCAGTTAATTTGCCTTCTACATTTTGGCATCCAGACTGCTGGGAAATTTAAAAAAAAAAATCAAAACTCTAGGAACTAGTTCCACTAAAACCCCTTGCTTATGCAAGGCAATCACAGTTTTATAGGCTGCACACTTCATGAGGTATGCCCAACCAAGAGGGCAAATGAGGCCATTCGCTTCTAGGAAGGAGAACGTTTTCCTTTGTACAAAGGTTCCTGTCCCTCATCAAGCTATGAATCTTTAGGAAAGTGTCCACCACAGGAATATACTTCTTTCTGAAGAAGGGCACAGTATAGTCATGTGATGCTTAATAATGGAGATACAATCAGAGAAATGAGTCATTAGGTGAATATCACAGTGTGTTTTCACCTAGATGGTATAATTTACTTCAGTAATTGTATGTACTATATTTTTCTATGACTGGCAGTGAAGTAGTTTTGCTTACACCAGTATCACCACAAACATGTGAGTAATATATTGTCCTATGACTTTTAAGACAGCTATGAACAGCAATAGGAATTTTTGGCTCCATTATATTATTATGGAACCACTGTCATATATGTGGCTCATCGTTGACCAACATATCTTTATGCAGCATATGACTATATAGGCATTACCTCATTTTACTGTGCTTTGTCGCTATTGCATGTATTACAAATCGAAGATTTGTGGCAACCCTGCATCAAGCAAGTCAATTAGCACCATTTTTCCAAAAGCATTCCTTCACTTCATATCTCTGTATCACATTTTGGTAATTCTCAGAATATTTCAAAACTTTTTATTATTATTGTATTTGTTATGGTGATCAGTGATCTTTGATGTCACTCTTGTCATTGTTTTGGGGTAGCACAACCCACACACATAAAAGACAGCAAACTTAATCAGTACATGTTGTGTGTGTTCTGGGTGCTCCATCGACAGGACATTTCCCAATTTCTCTCCCTGTCCTTAGGCCTCCCTTTTTTCTAATATACAACAATATTGAAATTAGGATGATTGATAACCCTACAATGGCCTGTAAGTGTTCAAGTGAAAGGAAGGGTCTCAATCCTCTCACTAAATCAAAAGCTAGAAATAAGGAGAGCATGAGATCAAAGACTGGATCTGTTATGCCAAGTGATGAATGCAAAGGAAGAGTTCTTGAAGGAAATTAAAAGAGCTACTCCACTGAATGCATGAATGATAAGAAAGCAAACAGCCTTACTAATATTATGGAGAACATTTTAGTGGTCTGGACAGAAGGTGTAACCAGTCATGATAATTCCTTAAGCCAAAGCCCAATGGAGAACAAGGCCCTAACTTTTCAATTGTGTGAAGGCTGAGGAAGGTGAAGCTGCAGAAGGAAAATGTGAAGCTAGTGGAGGTTGGTTAATGAAATCTGAGAAAACAAGCTGTCTCGGTAATATAAATGTGCAAAGGGAAGCAGCAAGTTATCCAGAAGACCTAGCTAAGATAACTAATAAAATTGGCTACACTAAAAACAACAGACTTTCAATGTAGATGAAATAACCTTACATTGGAAGAAAATACCCTCCAGGACTTTCAGAGCTATAGAAAAGTCAATGCCTAGCTTCAAAACTTCAAAAGATAGGCTAACTCTCTTGAAGGTGCTAATGTAGCTAGTGACTTCTTATTGAAGCCAATACTCATTTATCATTCTGAAAATCCTGGGCCCTTTAAAATTACACTAAATCTATTCTGCCTGTGCTCTGTAAATGGGAGAACAAAGCTTGGATGATAACAGATATGTTTACAAAATGGTTTACTGGATATTTTAAGCTCATGTTGAGATCTACTACTTAGAAAAAAGATTCCTTTCAAAATATTACAGTTCACTGACAATGCCCCTGATCACCCAAATCTTATTCTTTAAAAAAAAAAAAAATGCATTTCGTAAGGCTATATAACTGCCATAAATAGTGATTTTTCTTTTTCTGATGGACATGGCCAAAGTAAATTGAAAACCTTCTGGAAAGAATTCTAGATGTCCTTAAGAACATTTGTGATTCATGAGAAGCAATCAAAATATCAACATGAACAGGAGTTTGGAAGAAGTTGATTCCAACTTTCCTGGATGACTTTGAGGGGTTTAAGACTTCAGTGGAGGAGGTAACTGCAGATGTGTTAGAAATAGCAAGAAAACTAGGTTTAGATTTGGAGCCCAAAGATGTAATTGAATTACTGCAAACTCATGATAAAATTTTAATTAATGAGGAGTTTCTTTTTATGATGAACAAAGAAAGCAGCTTCTTGAGAGGGGATCTACTCCTGATGAAGATGTAAAGATTGCTAAAATGATAACAAAGTATTTTTTAAATTTTACGTATTTATTTTAGAGGACAAGGGAGGGAGAAAGAGAGGGAGAAAAGCATCGATGTGTGAGAAACATCCATCAGTTATGTATCACACACTCTCAGCTCAGGACCTGGCCTGCAACCCAGGCAAGTGCCCTGGCAGGGAATCAAACTGGTTACCTTTCAGTTTTCAGGAAGACACCCAATCCACTGAGCCACACCAATCAGGGTGACAACAAGTATTTAGAATATTACATAAACTTAGTTGACAGAGCAGCAGCAGGGTTTGAGAGAACTCCTATTTTGAAAGAAGTTCTATGCCTAAAATGCTATCAAACAGGATGGTATATTACAGAGAAATCATTTGTGACAGGAAGAGTCAATGTTGCGAACTTCATTGTCTCATTTTAAGAAACTGTCACAGCCACACCAGTCTTGAGCAACAATATCCTAATTAGTCAGCAGTCATTAACATTGAGGTAGACTTCCACCAGCAAAAAGAGTATTACTAGCTGAGGGTTAAATTTTAGCAATAAAGTTTTTTTTTTATTATTATTATTAAGGCATGCACATTGTTCTTTAAATGCAATGTTATTGCACAATTAATAGCCTGGAGTACACTGTAAACTTTTTTTCCCAGTACATAACTTTTTTATGTACTGGGAAACCCCCCCAAAATTTATGTTACTCACTTTATTGCTATGTTTGCTTTATTTTGGAGTCTGGAACCCAAAATATCTTCAAGGTATGCTTGTATAGGTTAATAGTGTCCCTGCCTTCATTCTCTCTCTCTATCGAACATAATACTCCTCTTTCTTCATAGTTAAGTTTTTGAAAAATTATCCCATTCACTGCTTAATGCACTGTAGTCTGGTTTATGTTCCTACTATAGTTGACTCTTGAACAACAAGGAGGTTGGGACACCCTCCACATAGCTGAAATCTGCATATAACTTTTGACTCCTCCAAAACTTAAATACTAATAGCCTACTTTTGGCCAAAAGCCTTACCGATAACATAAATAGACAACACATTTTGCATGCTACACCTACTATGTACTTTATCCTTACAATAAAATAAGCTAGAGAAAAGTAAATGTTAAGAAAATCATAAGGAAAATGCATTTATAATATTTATTGGAAAAAAGTCCACATATAAGTGGCCTTGCACAATTGAAACCCATGTTTCTCAAGGGCCAACTGCATATCGAAACTCTTTTTTTTTTCCAAAACATCCAAAACCACCTATTTATTAAACTCAGTGAACAGCTTAGAGTTCTTGTTCTATCTAGCCTCTGAAGATTTGGAACTGTTAATCATTTCTCATCTATCAGAACAGAAAATGATAGAAGATTGTGACACAATTTGAAGTAATAAGCAAAGGTGTGTAGCCACTCTGAGATATAAGAAAGAAAACAAATTAAGGACAAGAAGATTTCTGAACAATGGTGAGAGCACAGCTAAGGCTGGATAGCAAATACCTGAAATAGTGCCACATTGCCCAACCATTAGTTGTTTGATGTTGCTTAATATGCTGAGTATGTGAGTTCAAAAAATAAATATTTGAGTGAAGCTAGAGTTGAAGATTTACATAATGAGTTGAAGGTCAGTAGGGCTGAGACACTTGAGCTGGTGGCATGTCACAAATGCTTAGCCATGGAATTCAGTTAGTGTGGGTAATTAAAACAATAAAAAATTAGATCTTTCTTAGTGCTGGATATTGATATAACAAAGAAAAGAAAAATGATTGTCAAAAATAAGCAATTATTTTCATTTATGTAAAAACAATTACTCTGGATCCAGATTGCCTGAGTTCTAATTAGAGCTCCTCCATGTATAACCCTGGCAAGATACTTCACCTCCCTTATACCTGTACTTTCTTAGCTTCAAAGAGTAGTGAGGATTAGATGAGAATATTTAATTATTTAATAAGTTCTTAGGATAATGCCTATCATAAATTAAACACTATATAATTAGTTATTATTATTAATAAATAATGCACCTACTTTAAAAGAAAAGGTGCAGCTTTTCTATGCCTATATTCAGAACACACTCAAATTTGCCCTGATTAGAATTTAAATTCATTCAGTGATTCTGAATATGAAATAGTTAAGTATGGAAAAAACATAAGGATGGGTAATTTTATTTATTTTTCAAATTAAATATTTGAGTGTCTGGCTTCTATAAGGCATTATGTTAAAGCATTATTATGGTAAAAAGACCTTTATATGATTCATTAAGGTATTTACTACATTACATAATTCATAAATAAAAATTCAAGCACAAATCAATACTACATAGCTGCATTAATTGTATTTGGAAGTTTAATAAAATTTTAAAATACTATTTCTCTCTTGCACCTTTTAACCTCTTTTTCAGTACTTTAGGTATCATCTTCTTTTAAATAAGAATGTACATATATATTTTTTCCTTTAAATTCCCCATTAAAATGTTCTAAAAACACATGAAGCAAACATTTACAAACTTCTATCAATTTACATAAATTATTAAATTTTACATTAAAAAACTGAAATTTATGTTGTGTAAATTACAACATAAAGCTAGTTTACATTTTTTCTTAGATTGTAACTTAGACTTTATTAAAAAGGTAAATCTAATGGCTGACAAGTATTGGTATTCCATTCTCCAAACTGTCATCTACTTATTTCTGGATTAAATTAGTAGAAATGGTCAGCTAAACTTTCCCTGTACCAACTGCCAAGTCTCTCAGAGGTCCCTAAAGGAAGAGACTATCAGTCTATCTTTAGATTCATTAGAATCTTTAGATTCACCCCCTAACCTCTCTACTTAAATGGTCAAGTGGTAAGTGTTCAATGTGATGACAATTGTCACCACCTGGAAACCAGAGTGAGGCAAACAACTTTTTTCAGAGATGGTATTTAACAGTTTTTAGACAATAATGATTTTCAATTACTTTTGTCATAAGTTGGATAAGAATCAGTGACCTAAAGGTGACAGGCTCTAACCTTTTTGACAAATCCTCTGGACATCTGGTCTTTTTTTTTTTTTTTTTTTTTTATCAGAACTTAGATAAATTCCCTTTGTCTCAGGCCTCCCTAAACACAATGGTAATTTTTATTTTACTCAAAGTTACAGGTTTCCTTTATGCTTTTATGTTATCTCTAGTGATTATTTTATGTCTGAAAGTTTCAGTACTCCTCAATTTGTCTTATTTGAAAATTTTGCAGGTGTTTTAGGCACAAAATCTTGTAAAAAATAAAGCATTACATAGCTGAGCTTACCATAATGGAATTATGCTGAAAGAAGACTGTAGCTGTTCTTCAGAGTAATAGCTAGTAATAACAACTCACTGTTTTTTCACAGTCTAGGCACTGTTTTAACCGTTGTGTAGTAGTATATGTGTCTCTGTGTCTAATATCCTATGATAAAGGCACAAAGAGATAAAGAAAATTGCTTAAGGTAATGTAGCTAGTCGGTCAGGATTTGAATCCAGGCAAAACTTTTACAGTCTATGCTTTTAAGTACTATTTTATACTGCCTCTTGGAAAGATGACATGGAGGATAATGTAAAAGGTTTCTTTATAAGACTTTAAGACAAAATATAGACAAACAAAATTTGAAATGCCATACATCTATCAATTTTACCTGAATGAAAACCAAGTCCCTGGTAAACTTAACCATTCCAGAACAAAGCAAAGAGCCAGGAAATGGGCAAAACATAAAAGACTTTTTACATATGAGTTTTAATTCACAAAGTACATGTATTAAAGTCTAATGCAGTGAGTGTACTTACAGAAAGACCACCTCTGACTACCAATATCTCTTATAGTAGCTTAAATGGTGGTCACCAAAAAGATCCCCAGAACCTATGAATGTTACCTTATTTGAGAAAAGGGTCTTTGCAGATATAATCAAGGATCTTGAGATGAAATCATCCTGGGATTAGCCCTAAATTCAAGGACTGCATCCTTGAAAGAGATATGCAGAGAAGACAGGCACAGAGAAGAGGAGGCAATGAGATCATGAAGGCAGAGATTGGAATGGTAGCCTCAAGTTAAGAACATCATCAAGCACCAGAAGCTGAAAGAAGCAAAGAATGGGTTTTCCTCTAGCACTTCCAGAGGAAATGTGAACCTGCCCACACCTCGATTGCAGACTGCTGGCCTCCAGAACTGCAAGAGAATGAACTTTCATTTATTTAGCAACCAGTTAGTGGTAATTCTTTTCAGCAGCCTTAGAATACTAATATATCTCTTCAGTCTTTTTACAATGATTCTCGATGATTGTAGATTGGAAGCTGCAAATCTCATGACAAAAGAACTACTGAAGAACATTAATTGGCTTACTTATTCACCATCTTTCAAGCAAAAGGGATTTGAAGTGGCTAATAAAAATACTTGTCATAAGTAAAACAATACTTGACAAAAGTTAAAAACCAAAAAGTCATATGCTAGAGAAAATCCATGATATTTGAGCCCAGACCTTAGTTCCCAGCTGTCTAGTAGCAAGAGCAAAGAAAGAAAAATATAAAGTGTTTATAATTCTATGAACTTTGAATCATCCCTTCTGTTAAAAATGGCTCTATAAAATAGATATTGAGTAACATTTTAAATCATGTACTTGAAAGTCAACTTTAGATAAATTACAAAGGCCTTTCCAGATAGTTTTATATTTATTTTATTTTATTTTATATTTTATGGATACTGGTATGATGTTGTGGATAAGGACACAAACTTAGAGCTAGGTTGCTGGGTTTGAATCTCAACTTACTACTCACTTCCTATGTGATCATAGCAAGTCAATCTTTGTACTTTAGTTTTCATTTCTGTTAAAGTAGGAATGATAATAGTGCTTGTTTCATATTGAGAAGATTAAATGACTTTAATGTAAGGTACTTAGAACTGTACTTGCATATAATAAGCACTCAGTATGCCACTAGCATTTATATTTCTGCAAAGGCAATAGCAAAGAAGAGTGTTGTGTTTCATATATAATACTTTTCAATAATCTAGATTGGTATAAAAGTAAGTAGGTACTACATTGTGAAGGATAGCCCTGGTTGGGTGGCTCAGTTGGTTGGAGCATAGTCCAGTACACCAAAAGGTTAAGGGTTCAATTCCCGGTGAGGCCACACACCTAGGCTGCAGGACCAGTCCCCCAGTGGGTGTATATGGGAGGCGATCAATGTTTCTCTCTCCTGGCAATGTTTCTCTCTCTCTCTCTCTCTCTCTCTCTCCCTCGCTCCCTCTCTCCCTCTCTCCCTCTCTCCCTCTCTCCCTCTCTCCCCCTCTCTCCCCCTTTCTTCCCCTTCTAATATGCCAGTGAAATATGACTTGGATTCTGGTGGACACTAACACTCATCTGAGGTTCCCTAGAGGAATCTCTAATCAGGAAACAAAATCTTCAATAGATCAATGCTAGTAAACAAATGTTTGTTATCGATTCACAAACAGAAAAATACAGAAATTGAGAAAAAGCATTTAGAAACTTTAACGTCAATTTGAGTGATTTTATACTTGAAAAGTATAATCATAAAATATTTGGGCTTGTATTAGTATTCTTAAATTTTTATTTCTCTAGAAAATTTTTGTATTTTATAAAGCTATCGAAATCCATGGCTGATTGTAGAGGAAGAAAAAAATTCTTTCCCTTTATATCACTAATAGTTTGATAAACTTTGTACTAGATAGAACCAGAACTCTTCTCAGAAAATTCTTTATGTGTGAAAGTGCCCCAATGAACACATACTAGATATTCTCAAATTCTTTTTTTTTTTTTAGATTTTATTTATTTATTTTTAGAGAGGGGAAAGGAGGGAGAGAAACATCAATGTATGGTTGCCTCTCACGTGGCCCCCACTAGGGGCCTGGCCTGCAACCCAGGCATTTGCCCTGACTGGGAATCGAACCTGCGACCCTTTGGTTCACAGCCCGAGCTCAATCCACTGAGCTACGCCAGCCAGGGCTCAAATTCTTATTAAAGAAATAGAATAGTGACTTACAATATTTTAGTAATAAAATTACAATTTATACTTTACATGTTCAAAGTTATAGCAAAATTATCCAAGTAGATGCAATCCATTCAAATCGCATGGTGAGATGGCCTTACCATATTATTTAAGACAAAATTTAAAGTACTGGGAACTTGGCTGGATATGACCCTGTTACATATTCTTTAGTTCTAAATTGGTTAATCCCACTGACAATAAGTAAATAGGCAAAAGATGACACAAACGACTGTTATAAATGCTCATTGATGAAAGCAAAATAACCTAGGTACTTTAACCATAAACCCAGCCACACTGTATTCCTCTGTGGGGCATTATGTTCTGACCTTAATATAAAATTTTATAATTTGATTGTCAAACAGAGCTGAATTTTAGACTCAACTCTGTTACTTATGAGACATATGACCTTGGGAAAGTCACTCTCAACACCTCAGTTTCATCTTTTATGATACAGTTATAGTAAACCAAGTATTGGGAATTTATGACATTAAAATATGACAATATCAAAACCACTACAAGAAGGGTACCAGTCCAAGACAACTCAAGGGAGGGGGAAACAGAGTTGTGCTATAATGCCCGAATCAAATAAAAGTTACGGCAGGCAATTTTCCCCAACTCTGCCTGCACCCCAGAAAAACTTAGTCAAGTTCTCTAATTGCTTCACTCTGAGGCTGCTCTGTTTGTGTACTACTGTTGGTTGAACAAATAAGAATATAAATTGTAGATAATGGGAACCAGGTTTCTCCGTATCGGTGATAAAAGTTAAATATGAGTGTGGAAGAAAGATAGAATAAATCCTAGGGTGTTGAATTAGAGTCAGAGATAGTAATATGAACTGAGGTACACACACATAATTTTAAATGTGTACACATGGTTTATATAATGAATCTATTTCTTATCTCTGTCTGCTGAGGGAAGAAAGAAGCAGTGATAACAGGATATCCAGCACCCAGACCTTAATTTCTAAACACCATTCTTCCATGAAAGGAACCAAGGTTCCTTGAAGAATTGGTTGTTTCTAGGGCTGAGTAGGAAACATTCAAGACAAGCCTGGAACATTAGATAGTGACCGAAAGTAAGAGAGTGTTTAACATTTAAGACAATCCATTTTGAATTTATTCTTGTGTGTGGCTTAAGAAGGTGGTTTGGTTTCATTTTTCTTCAAGTATCTGTCCAATTTTCTCAACACCACTTATTGAATAAACCATCTTTAGCCCATTGTATATTTTGTCTTCTCTGTCATGTATTAATTGACTGTAAAGGTGTGGGTTTATTTCTGGGCCTCATATTTTGTTCCATTGATCTCTATGTCTATTTTTATGTCAGTACCATGAATATATAAATCACTATGTTCATTGCAGCATTATTTACAACAGCCAAGATTTAGAAGCAGCCCACCAAGATTTGGAAGTAGTCCAAGTGTCCATTAGTAGATGAGCAGATAAAACAGCTATGGTACATTTACACAATGGAATACTACTTGGCTGTAAAAAAAAAAAAAAAAAAAAAAAAAAAAAATTTACTCTTAGCAACAGCATGGATGGACCTGGAAAACACTATGCTAAATGAAATAAGCCAGTCAGAGAAAGACAAGTACCATATGATTTCACTCATATGTAGAATCTAATGAACTGAACTAACAAGCAAAAGAGTGACGGACTCACAGATAGAGAGCAGTCTCACAGCTCTGGTTGAGGAGCAGAGGTTTGGAGGGTGGAGGGATCTAACAAAAAAGAAAAAAAGGACTTGTTACAGATGGGGAAAGAGACAACAAGGGGGCCCTCTTCCCTTGCCTCGGTTCTTGTCTTGCTCAAAACACGCAAATTCAAGCAAGAAACAAACACATATAGTAGAAATGAAATAGCAAGTTTATTTATGAAATACATACGAGCATAACGCTGAAAGCAAGCTCCCAGCTAATCTAAATGTCCCATATATAAAGGAAATAAAGTTGTTAGTAAATTAGTGAGTTTGTTCTATACACTTGAGCTGAGGCTATCAGCGGGTACCTAGCTAATCTAAACACGCCGACGGTTGGGGTTCAGAGATTATATACCTCAGCAAGCTTCCAGGTACCCCTCCTTCTCCCACTTGGGAATAATGTACAGCTACAAAGGCTTCCTTAGTAAAGGCTCTTTGTCTTAGTGAAATTGTTGCAGAGGTCCCCTTTCCCAGCAAAGACACCCATTTTCCTACTGTGTAATTTCCATTTGTGATGTTCAGAACACCTACAATCTTAGCAACATTTTTACAGAAGCTTATACAAGCCTCTTTTCTCAGCACAGTCTCAAGGAATCTTACCTCCTTCTGTGCTATTTTGCTTGCAGTGCTCGGGACACCTGGCAATCTTATCAAACTGAGCTCAGGACTGCTCAGTTAATTGGTGAGGCATCTTCCTTTTGCTTCTAGTCTCCTGTATTAAGTTCTTTGTTAGATTGTAATGGGGAAGGCCTGCCTTTATTTCCCCTCTGGCTGCTCATTCCTAGCTGCTAACTAACAGATTCATGGACAGGGACAACAGTGCAGTGATTGCAGTGTAGAGGTGGAGGTAGAAGAGTGTATGGAGGGACAAATGGTAATGAAAAAAATCTAATTAAAAATGAACTATTTAAAATAAATAAATAGAAATTTTAAAAAGAGAGTGTTAAAAAATAATATGGAGATATCTCAAAAGGACACAGAAGCCTACCAGAAAATGTCCCAAATGGTCAAAGCAGGAATCATTTAAGCAATAAAATAAATAGCAGTAGTATTGGACTCTTAGTAGTAATAGTATTTATAATGCCAAAAAACAAAGTAAATATCTACGAGTACATCCCAATATACATAATTGTTTGAACAAATAAATAAATTGGGGAGAAAGAAGTAATATTCCTTCAGAAAAAATTTAAATAATTTATGTAGAATTTCCTTCGTACAAGAGGTGGAGCTTAATTTTCCTCAACCAGGATGTGGGCTAGATTTTAGTTACTTGCTTCCAAATAATAGAATATGAAAAGAGAAAAACAGGCACTTTACAGTGAAGAAGCCTATCAGATTCCACCGTAACCAAATGATCAAAGTTGACACCACCTGTGACAAGACAGGTTGATATGATATGCCCTTTGATATGATGCGATGAGAAGCACACTTTGCTTCTGAAATATTTTTCCCAAAATCCATTTAGAATTCCTAATTGTGAATAAATATCAAACAAAACCAAATCAAAAAATGTTCTACAAAATACCTAATCAATACTCTAAAAAATTCTCAAGGTTGTAACCAACAAAGAAAGACTGGGAAGCCCACAGACTGAAGGAGGCTAGGACACATGATGACTAAAACTGAAGTGGTGTCCTGGAATGAATTCTGGAATAGAAAAAGATAAAATGTTAGTAAAATCTGCTGTCTAGTTGATAGTATTATGCCAACGTTAACTCTTTAGTGTTTTTTTTTTTTAAATTAACTGGAGAGCATTTTGATAAGTGAAATAAACCAAGTGGTGAAAGACAAATACCATATGATCTCACCTATAAGTGGAAACTAATCAACAAAACAAACAAAGGAGCAAAATAGAACCAGAGACACAGAAACAAGGGACAAACTGACAGTGACCAGAGCAGAGGTGTGAGGAGGATAATGAGGGAAAATAGAGGAAGGGCCATCAAGGAGCATGTATAAAGGACACATGGACAAAGCCAAAGGAGGTAGGATCGAGGGTGGGAGGCGGGGTGGGTGGGGCATGGTGGGGTGTGGTGGGGGTGAAAATGGAGACAGTTGTACTTGAACAACAATTAAAAATAAATAAATAGATAAGTAAGTAAGTAAATTGTTGACACTATTATAGATATCTCTATTGCCCCCATTTTACCCACATCCGCTCATCCCCTAGCCCTTTTTTCCTCTGGCCATCACCACACCGTTTTCCGTGTCTGTGGGTTATGCATGTATGTTGTTTGGCTAATCCCTTCATCTTCTTTCATCCATTCCCATCTCTCCCCTTAGTTTTGATAAGTGACTGTATATAAGATGTTAGCATTAGAGGAAGTTGGATCAAACTATATGGGAACTCTTTGTACTGTCTCTGCAACTTTTCTATAAATCTAAAATTATTCCAAAATTTTAAAATTTATAATACAAATTATTATAAAATCTTAGTATTTGTTGATTTTGGATAGAAGATAACTTTCAGCCTTCAAAAATTTTTTTGTAATTTTAATTTTTTCTAAAAGAAAAAATATTATAATATTTAATTTGCATTTTTCCCAATGGTGCTTACATAAACCTTAGTTAATGTAAATGAAAATATATGATAATATTTTAATAATGTCATAGTCAATACAATAATTCTAATTCTTCTAGTCGAATTCAGTGTAATAGGGTTTCTTAGCTTCTATTAACTCTTTGAATTTATAAAGCTGCCACTTAGTTATCTTAGTTATCTGGTGGCATAGTGTTCTGAGAAATTTAAAGGAATTGCTTTGCTACAAGTACCTAATTAATCCTCACAAAGTTGAGATAATCTGATTCATTAAAAGAACAATGTGTGCCTGGCACTGAACTAGAAATTTTTAATTACCATGTTGTACTTTGCTTATAACTTGATCTTCTGTGAAAAAAAAAAAAGTGTCTAGGTGATGTACAAAACATTTTAAAGTAGAAAATTGCAGGAAATATGGGAAATCAGTTAAATGACCTAGATTTTAAAATTTTGTTTTTCTCATTTTGTTATAATTTTCTCTAGACTATTTGAATTTTAAAACAATTTTAATAAGAACTTCTCATTCTACCTCTAACCAGTTATATGATTTCATTTTAGTAATTAATACTTATCTTCATAACATTGGGTCACTTAAGTCATTGAACACTTTGAAATTGCTTTCTCATTTGAGTTACTTCTTATTTGCTTCCATCTACTTCTATTCAAATGCTTCCATCTACTTCTATTCAAATGCTTCCATCTTTTCTAGAAAAGTTTCCTGTTTTTCAATATTTTGTTCTCTTTCCTTTTTACTAGCACTTGTAATAATGCCCTTTAAACTTGAAAAGACTTCCAGTGTTCATACATAATGCAATGAAACCTCAGTTATTTCCTTGATCTTGGTACTAAAGAATTAAAAAAAATTCTGTCCTTACAAAAAATTAGCAATTTAGGTGCAAACTATATCAAACCTACTTTTAAGAACTTTTTCAGAAATAATGGATCTAGCAGATATCCTTGAAGGCCCCACATTCATGAATATCTCCTAAATTAACTCTCATATTGGAAGGTTGCATTTTTTTGGCCAACAATATTAATTATTTTATGAAAAGGTTTATTTTTTCACCCAACTCAATATTCTATTAATTACACTGTATTATTGGTCTAAAATGTTTAATAGAGAAAAGTTGAAACTTTTCTTTAGTAGGATGAGTTCAGAAAATTATTTTAGATCTAAGAATTGCTCCAATATACTAAAACGATTCATAGAGGCCGAACCCGAGGTAAACATTTATGTAACATTATCACCACTTATTAAATTACAGATGCTCTTGAAGTGCCCAAATTTGTTATTTTTTTATTTTTTTCTATTTTTTAAGTGAACTTATGTGGAATAAATTTCTTGCTCATTAAAATGTTTCTCCAGAAAAGGAGAATGTAGTTTAACTTACATATGTGTGTGTGTGTGTGTGTGTGTGTGTGTGTGTAAAGAAACTTTGATTTAATATTTTACCATAAGCTAAATTTTTTACAAAAGTATTATGTATACAGTTTCTTAATCTTCTTCTGCCCCAATTAATTATTGAAATCAGCTGGCACTTAAACTTCAGGCACTTAAACTTCATGGAATAACGAGGACTGGATTTACCCTCCTGCATGAAACGACAACAATAAAAATATCAAGTCATGGTCCTAGGCATCAGGCAACCAGAGAGTGATCCCTCAGAGATGGGAAAAAGAGTGAGGTGAGCCTTATAAATGTCTTAGCTTACTTCTATGAGAAAATTTCCCAGCTACAGTTAAGGGAAGAGGAACACAGGAAGAACATGGTCTGAGGAAGTACAAGCTGAGGTCCAAAGAGAAAAAACAAGCTAGCATTCACACAACATGATAAAGGAGAGAACTGCACAGAGAAATATTCTAGATTCATGCAGAAGTTTCATGCTAAGTATTCCAGAGTACTGACCTATGTTTGCATTTGCAAAAGCTTCTAAAGACTGTGAAAGAACAACCCAAAAGGATTAAAGGGAACACTGCTTAATAGTCACACAGGGCCGGGAAAAGTACCTGTTCCCTAACACCAGATTTTAAACATTTATAATTCTTATAGCATTAGGTAGAGCACTCAGGAAGGTCTTGTCTTAGTAGTGAAGGATAATTAGCTCTATGCTGGATACTTTTATGAAACCACAAATTGTAAAAGAAAAGACCCAAAATGATCTGTTTCCATGTAACTTAACAGTATGCAGTTAATCCTTAAGAATATTTATAGGACTAAGAAAACATCCTCCCAGCAAGTAAAACCCACAAGTTCTGGCATCCAATCAAAGCTTCGCAGTCATGTATGCAACAAAGCAGGAGAACATTACCCATATCGAGAACAACAATCAATCAGTCAAACTGACAACACTGGTACACATGTTCGAATTAGCAAACCCAAGGACAATAAATACAGTTATTATGCTTTTAATACATATGTCTAAAAAGTTAAGTAGAAATATTGAAGATATGAAAAATACCGACATTCATCTCAGCTGCTAGAGATGAAAAGTAAAATATCTGAAATGAAATTTAGGATATTGAAGAAATAGCAGTAGAAACTATCTAAAATTTAAAACAGAAGAAATAATTAAAAAAGATTTTATTTGTCCATTTAGAGAGAGTGGAAGGGAGGGAGAAAGAGAGGGTGAGAAACATCAACATGTGGTTGCCCCTCACATGGCCCCCCAATGGGGCCCTGGCCTGCAACCCAGGAATGTGCCCTGACTGGGAATCAAACTGGCGACCTTTTGGTTCACAGCCCAAGCTCAATTCACTGAGCTACACCAGCCAGGGCTAGAAGAAGAAGAAATAATTTTTAAAAATGCAAAGAACACCAGTGAGCCATGGAAAAACTTTAAGCAACTTTTATACTGAAATTGGCCCCCTGAAATAGTGAAAAGATAGGAGACGAACAAATACAAGGGTGGGCAAAAATAGGTTTACAGTTACTTATATGTGTGTGTGTGTTTAATAAATTTATATATATATATATATATAAATTTGTAATCAGCAGTTGTCCACCAGTACAAGATTATTACTTTGTCTTCTTTTTAATCAAAATTCTTTAATCCATAATAACTCAATATACATATTTACCTTCCCTCATCTCTATCAATGAGATAATAGCAAACAAGAAGTTTTTAAATGCCCTGGACAGGTGGAAAATTTTAATTTCAAATGTTACCATCAATAAAGAGATTAAATATTGTAATCAACTTTGTAGTTTCATATTTTTATTCTAACAAAAACAGTAGAAATGTTGAACATAAATTATTCAATGTATAGCTATTTTTTATTAGAAAAAAGCAAGATCACTCATACTTTCAGATTTTTTAAAAAATTACTTTATTGTTGTTCAATTGCAGTTGTCTGCATTTTCTCCTCAACACTCTCCCCCACCCCAGCCAAACCCACCTTCCTCCCCTGCTTCCACCCTCTCCCTTGGTTTTGTCCATGCGTCCTTTATAGTAGTTCCCGAAAACCCTTCCCCACACTGTGCCCTGCCCACCTCCCCTCTGGCTATTGTTAGCTTGTTCTTAATTTCAATGTCTCTGGTTATATTTTGTTTGCTTTTTTCTTTTGTTGATTATGTTCCAGTTAAAGGTGAGATCATATGGTATTCGTCTTTCACCGCCAGGCTCATTTCACTTAGCATGATGCTCTCCAGTTCCATCCATGCTGTTGCAAAGGGTGGGAGCTCCTTTTTCCTCTCTGCTGCATAGAATTCCATTGAGTAAATGTACCATGGTTTTTTGATCCACTCATTTACTGATGGACACTTAGGTTGCTTCCAGTACTTGGCTATTATAAATTGTGCTGCTATGAACATAGGGGTGCATAGGTTCTTTTGGATTGGTGTTTCAAGGCTCTTAGGGTATAATCCCAGCAGTGGAATTGCTGGGTCAAAAGGCAGTTCCATTTTTAGTTTTTTGAGGAAATTCCATACTGTTTTCTACAGTGGCTGCACCCATACTTTCAGATTTTTTAAAAAATTAATTTTAATGACTATGATTAGTAAAGACTATACTTTGAAATATGCTTATTTAGAACAGAATTCTTGTGATATTACTGTTTAACTTGCTATGTTAACATAACAGGGCCAAGTTTATCTTCAAACAACTTCGGAACATTTACCTTGGAATTCTAAGCCAAACTAGAACTTTTTGTGCAGTATCCCTTCCACATTATACTCCTGAATTTGTTGAGCTTATGTGTGAACAGAGCTATTTCTTAAGCTGCTGCTTTTCCATTTTTGAAGAGTAATGTTCCTGGCCAGCTCTTTATAATACAGACTAACGATTAAACTCTTCATCTTCAAACTGCTCTATCTGTAAACACAGCCCTTAATCGGTGAAGTCTCCTTTTGGCAATTGAAAACATAAACATAACAGGATAATGACACACACAAATCAATTAGATTGATTTGAGCTTGCAATGTTGATGCATCATTTAGTTTTGCAGACAGGTATCCTTAATCAGACAGTACAGATGCTACCTTTGGTTCCTAGAGAACTTTTCCTTAGAGCACTGAATTTCAAATCCACTTTAGCACTACATTCATTTTAATAATCAGTGTTGATGCTTGGATTTGAAAAGTGCTAACATTCAGTTATAATTTTCTCAATAATTATAAAGTGCTTTGTGATTTTTGCTTTTGAAGGAGGAAAGAAATATATCAGAGCTCTCACAAATCTTTTACACCCTGATACCCTCCCTAATCCTCTTCCAATACGGATTTTTAAAATAATTTTTATGTTATTCTGTTATGGTTGTCCCAAGTTTTACTTCTTTGTCCTCCTCTGCCCATCCCACCCACTGCTCCCACAGTCAATTCCCACACTGTTGTACATGTCTGTGGGTCATTCATAAATTCCCTTTGTCTAGTCCTATCCTCCTCTTTCCACCATTATCCCCCTACCCCTCCTCTGTGGTCACTTTCAGTCCGTTTAATGTTTTCATGTCTGTGGCTCTATTTTGTTCATTAGTTTATTAATGGAGTACTACATAGGAGAAAGAAAAAAGGAATTCCTACCTTTTGCAACAGCATGGGTGTAACTGGAGAATATTATGCTAAGTGAATTAAGCCAGTCAGTGAAAGACAAATATCATATGATCTCACTTATAAGAGGAATCTAATGAACAATCCACAGATCTTTTATTAAATTCCACTATGTCTCTGTAGGAAATGTGAATAGTCATTGAAACTGGTTCTGTGCCAGGATTTGAAAACCAATACTCTATAAAAAATGTATCCAGTGTGTATTAAATGAACACCAAACACCCTTGCAATGACAGAACAAATATGAGTCTATGACACAGTTAAATTTAGAAACAGGATTAAAAATAATCCCTGGTTTTATTACAAGGTCATTTATAGATACATTCTCTTAGTCCTGTGGGATTCCATCCCAGGTGGATTCCATTTCTGGGATCTATGACTTACTATACAAAATCAGCATGTTGCAGATAAGGATGTTTCAAAAACAACACCCACTAAAAGTTTATTATTTTATTTTCTACACATTAGTTTGTTTTCAAATGTTTGTCAGCCCATGCAAGATGACAAATTGAATATAAGGCATTGTGTAAAACTAACGGTGCTGTTAGTTGTTCCCACCATGTAGGTAATGTTCAGAGTTTCAGACACTGCTATAATTTTTAAACCATCCCCCAAATCCTTTTCTTAATGGACTGGGAAAAATGTTCCTGTATTTGATTCTTTAGTCTGTTTCTCAATTTATTAGTTACACATTATCTGGTAGAAGCCAATCAAAGGCATTTTGGTAGGACACCTGATTTTAAAATAGCTGAGTTTTCAACAAAGCCTTGATGAATCAACTTTTAAGGCTGAGATCATTCTCAATTGAAGACAGTGATGACAATATGTATTCAATACTTGTTATTTGCTTCTCCAGATCTTTGTTTTCCAGTGGGGCAGATTTCTTGCCAAGAATGACCAGTTTTACTGAAGTGTTTTGTAACTGACATCACTCAAGCTCTCAAAATAGCAGTTTTATCCAAGCATACAATTAGTGAAAGGCTATTGAAGTGTACTGAAACCTTCAGAAGACATCCCAGCAGGAGTTGGCTCTTAAGAAGGTTTCTTTTACTCTCTTAGGCCAGAAAGAGTGGCCTAATAATATCACTTTTTAGCCATGATTGTGTTTCAGAAAGGTCAAGACTTAAATGAGTTATTCAGTCAGTTATAGTTGCCTTTAAAACAGTGAGGTTGGTGCAATAAGTACAGTGTGGAAATCATTAGTGCTGTTCGCCAACTATTTCTGATTTTTGGTTACCTGGTGGGATTTTCTTTCTTGATTTTCTTTTTATTTGGCTTCCTCAGGTGAGTCCATTAGTTTAGTTATGGTCAAAGGAGTCATGAACAGAGAGAAATGGTGTGGATCACTTTGGGGCTAGAGCGTTTAATTGTCAGAGTGAGACCCTCATGACTTGTCTTTCCTGCAGCCCCTGTGATAGACAGTATACCAGATAGCCGATCCAACATCCATCAGCTTGGTCTCTGAAAGACCAGGAAAGGCAAACCCTCCACTGGTCTATATTGGCTGTCAAAAGTGAGCAAAATGATAAACTATGATGTGTTAGCCACTGAAACGTTTAGAGTTTCTATCCTGAGAGATACACACAGTAAGAATTACAGATGAAAAATTGTGCCCATTCAAAGAGCAAACTGGAAAAGGCAAGCTGGTATTTTTGGAAATTTGCTCTTATAGTCTTTAATGACATACTTACACTTATTGCAATAATTTTGTTTCATTGGAACCTAGATCCTAAAATTGGATCTGTGATTTATGAAGTCAATACCTAATACCTGAATGGTCACTATAAAGCAAGCACTCACAATAAATTTCTGCAATATTTTAAATATTTTGGGGGATAGCCTATATTATAAAATCTATTATATTAAAAAATGAGACAATAATTAGAAACAAATTGCTGTTCAGCTATGCAATATTCTATTTCACAGAGGCACCAAGCTATGGTTGCTCTCTTTGCTTTGTTCAGAAGTACTTTTCTTAAACTTTATTTCCTCTAATAAACCAATTGTGCACCATCATCCATCACATATAAAAATCTTTCAGGAATTGTTTCTATTTTTACTATATGCTACCTCATAAGGTTGATGAATCATCTTTGTTCAAAACCACTATGAGATGCAATGCTTAAAAACATTTCTTAATTTCATTTTCTAAATGTCTTCCACATTGGAGCTAGTAGAAAAGTCAAAGTTCAATCTATTAATCCCTACCCTATTTTAATGCATTTCAATCTTATTTCCTCTTTATTTTAGCTCTTTCGGGTATAACAGCACCAATAATTTTAGCCCATTCTATTATGGCATCACTCTTAACCCCCCACCATGCTTTTAATCATTCATCTTAGGTACTTCTCCAGTATTGTACTATCACACATTCAAAAAGTAAGCAATAACCAAGTTTCAGGAACTACAATTTATAGAGATGCATGATTGTGTAATGTTTAGGAAAGAACCTAAGATTATTAATTAAAAAAGAACTCATGGTCATTAATTTTTATAGTTTTATAAGGACTATTAATTTAGGTGCTATTTTTATAATAACCTAAACTAATAGTTTTCTTCAGAAAATATTTTAAAAACCTTTAATTGTTCTTTATCATTCTTACAATAACATGCTATTTTTTTCCTGCAAACTGGTATAAAAATCAAATTTCCTGTATTAATGGGTTTCAATAATTACTATGCCACATAAAATGGTACGCACCATGAAACAAACAATCTTTTGGTTGTTAAGAAATGAAATCACTCCATCTTGAATGACTCAACATAAGACATGTGAAATTAATTTGTTGAATAACTAAAATCTGAAGTAAGGTAATGGAATTTAGTTCTTTCATGGAAGGGCAGATGATGATTTCCTTCAGAATACGTGTCTAACTCTGATTAAAATTCATCTGTTATGCTGCACAAATGAAAGAACAAAGCATTTTTGTTTTAATGATAGCACTGGATTCTGAGACTGAGTCCTGAAAATTGGATGCAGAATTCAAAGGACAGTACACATCTGCACACTGATACAGGTTCTTAAAACTTCACACTGCAAGGTTGTATGAAAACACCAGAGACGATTTGCTTTTCATTGTTGTGTGACAAAACAGATTGGCAATAGCTAATATTTCTATAATTTGTTCCTATACAAATTTGAAAGCATATGTTAGTTATAGCACAAAAGTTATATTGAAACATTAACTCATTTCTACTTTTGCTTGCTGATTAAAACAATAACCCATATCTATATATTTCTCAGTACACTATACTTAAATAATCCATGTATATAAGAAGTGATATCTAATGTATATGCAGTATCAACTCTCTAGGATTTTGGAAAGTTGAAACACTGTAATCCAAAATTATATAAAATAAAAACTTTATCATATGTTTCTAGTAGAATTAATTTGTATTTTCTTTACATAGCATATCCCAAATGTACCAAAAAGAAACAACTCAGAAAGGTCCAAGGTCTACAAAACAGGGAATCTATGTTCTAATAGTCAGGAGTGGTAACTTTAATTCATCTATTTTGAAGCAATTTTGAGATAGCTTATAACAGAAACATACGTATCAGAAATGTAAAGCTATTATTCCAAAATTAAAATAAAAAGGTCAAATTGTAAAAGGTGAGGATGGGGGATATTAAACAAAAAACCTCTATTAACTAACTTCCACTTATTTCTTTACTTGAATTAAAAAAGCTTTGGATATGAATCAAAAGAATGACAAATAAATTAATATTCAAATCTTTTAAGTTTAAAGAATATGTTTAAGTTTAAAGAAAATAGTAACAGTTTGGCATAAAACTAAGCTCCAAGCAAAAGTGGATTTGCCATGTAGCTAACAGAGCTTAAAATTCAAAGCCCTGAACTTAGGCAAGGCTTTGAACTTAGGCAAGGCTCCTCCACAACTCTGCACCTAATTTTGTAGTCACAATTTTGAACTCATTTTTCTGAAACAGGAATCTGAAAATTATATAGACCTAAGGTCCCATAAAAAGCTTGGATTGGTTTCTATCTCCATGTTTCTTGGCAGTCAAGGAAAACTGTAATTGATCACACAATGTTCAGGGTTTAATAATAGGAAAATTTCTGGTTCATCAAGAATATATACACTTTTTCCAGTTGATATGCTCATAGAAAAATTTGCTATTAAATACTATGTGTGAGGACATTAAAAATATAATATAGTTCCCTGGAAATGATGTCACAATATGGCAATATAGTATAGAAAAATGAAACATTATTCCACCTACAGAGTTTCTTTATATGTGCAGCGAAGGCATGCTATTAAAGCATATTTCACATACCATTCTATTTTCAAAATGGCACAAAGGGACCCTGGAGTCTAGTTTGGTGGGAAAGTTTGTTATGGGGTGTGGGGTAGTGAAGAATAACAGCAAACTCAAGGGGAAGGAGAGAGAATAAAATAGAAAAAGATGAGCTAAAAGAACAAGCACATTATGTACAGAAAGGATATTATTCAGCCCCAGTAAAGTAGAAAGATGAAATGTTTTGTGGAACTGCAAGATTCAACAACTTGTGAAGAATTTTTCATTGCCATCATGCATAAAATGAGAGCAATAAAATTAAAGCATTACTAGTAATGAGAAAACTGGATTTTCAATGCGACTAACTGACAGGATGATATAAATGTAATTGGTCATGAGAATGTTTAGCATTATTAGGGGATTGTCTATTTTAAAAATTGCTTTACCATAATTAAATTACAAAAAAAGCCTCTGTGTTTTATTGCAGCACATTTCTATATACTATATTACAGAAATTATATTTCAGCCCTGGCCAATGTGGCTCAGTTCATGGGAACGTTGTTCATAAACAGAAAGGTTGTGGGTTTGATTCCCAGTCAGGGTACACAGATAGATTGTGGGTTCCCTCCCTCCCTGGTCAGGGCACGAGTGGGAGGAAATCATTCACTCTTTCTCTCACAGTTATGTTTATCTCCCTGTCTCTCTCCCTCCCTTCCCTTCTCTCAGAAATCAAAAGCTTATCTTTGGGTGAGAATGAAAAAGGGAAATAATATTTTAAACACAGTCTGGAGCCCTGGCTGATGTAGCTCAGTGGATTGAATGCAGGCCTGTGAACCAAGGAGTTGTGAGCTCAATTCCCAGTCAGGGCACATGCCTGGGTTGCAGACCAGGTCCCCAGTGGGAGCACGTAAGAGGCAACCACATACTGATGCTTCTCTCCCTCTCTTTCTCCCTCCCTTCCCCTCTCTCTAAAAATAAATAAAATCTTAAAAAAAAAAACAAAAAACACCACAGTATGGATATTATTTCCTAACAGTAAGTATTCAAAACAGGATTTGTTCAATGCTATATTACCGGCACAGTGAAAGTGTCTGACATATACCAGATTCTCGATAAAAACTTTTAGTAAATTCAAAATGCACAAAAGCCCCTCATGGAACGCTATAGAAATTTAAAATATAATTTTGTTACAAAGAACATAGCATGAATAGAAATATACTTACTGTACATAGTATTTATTTAAAAAGGACTCTGTGCAATTAACGATATATAATACAAATTACAACTCTACATATAAATTTAATATATTGCAAACTATTAACTAATCATTGTAATATAAATTACACTATGCAACTCAGACTTTGCTTAAAAGATGCTGGGAGTGGAAGATGATTTCGATTATTTTTATATTACTTTAAAAAGTAAAAAGCTATCCAGGAAAGTTTATAATCTGTCTTTATTTTCTTATATAATAAATGGTAATATTTAGAATTATTCACTATAATATAGAAAAACACAAATCTGGGATAATTTTTATAACATTAACAATTGATGTATGCAATATTTAAGAGAGTCATCAAAGAAAGACTTTAGCTAAGAGACTCTGGAGAAGTCTTTCTTGATGATGTTAAATTTATTTTCCTTCATTCCTCTATATTCCCACAGAATAGCCTTGAGGGTTATGACACTAAAAACAAAACAAAACAAAACACTAAAAAAAAACACTATTTCTTCAGAACGTGTATTCAAAGCAGAAATATAATGGCACAGACTCAGTTTCCTTCCTTTCTTTTTTTTTTTTTTTTTTTTTTTTTCAGACTCAGTTTCTTTTCTTCTATTTTCTACTTGGGTACTTGTTTAGTACCAGAATCTTGGGACTCTGCCTTAGACATTATGGAATAAATTAAAGGTAGTTTTTTTCTTTTTAAATCATTTTATTTTATTTTATTTTATTTTATTTGCTGTTTAAAAATTATTTTATTGTTGTTCAAGTACAGTTGTCTGCATTTACCCTCCACCACTACCCCCCAACCATCCCCACCTCCCTCCCCTGCTTCCCCCCACTTGGTTTTGTCCATGAGTCCTTTATAGAGTACCTGAAAACCCTTCTCCCCTTTCCCCCCATTATCCCCTCCGGTTCCCCTCTGGTTATTGTCAGATTGTTGTTAATTTCAATGTCTCGGTTTATATTTTGCTTGCTTGTTTGTTTTGTTGATTAGGTTCTACTTAAAGGTGAGATCATATGGCATTTGTCCCTTACCACCTGGCTTATTTCACTTAGCATAATGCTCTCCAGTTCCATCCATGCTGTCGCAAAGGGTAAGAGCTCTTTCTTTCCTTCTGCTGTATAGAATTCCATTGTGTAAATGTACCACAGTTTTTTTGATCCATTCATTTACTGATGGGCACTTAGGTTGTTTCCAGTACTTGGCTATTATAAATTGTGCTGCTATGAACATTGGGGTGCATAGGGTCTTTTGGAGTGGTGTTTCAGGGTTCTTAGGATATAATCCCAGCAGTGGAATTGCTGGGTCAAAAGGCAGTTCCATTTTTAGTTTTCTAAGGAATTCCATACTGTTGTCCACAGTGGCTGCACCAGTCTGCATTCCCACCAACAGTGCACTAGGGTTCCCTTTTCTCTACATCCTCTCCAACATTTGTTTGTTGCTTTGTTTATGATGGCCATTCTCACCAGTGTGAAGTGGTATCTCACTGTGATTTTAATTTGCATCTCTCTGATGGCTAGTGAAACTGAGCATATGAATCACTGCAGAAATTCAGAGACTACTGCTTAGTATAATTATTTCTTATTTAAGTTTTTATTTTATTTTTTAAAAGATTTTATTTATTTTTAAAGAGGAGAGAGGAGGGAGAAAGAGGGAGGGAAACATCAATATGTCATTGCCTCTCATGCGCCCCACACCCAGGACCTGGCCCACAACTCAGGCATGTGCCCTGACTGGGAATAGAATCAGCAACCCTTTGGTTTTCAGGCTGACACTCAATCCACTGAGCCACACCAGCCAGGGCATGTTTTTATATAATAAAGATTTACCATTCCATCCACCTTTTTTTTTTCCTTTCAGCCTAGAGACAACTTCAAGCCACAAAAGAAAAAAGGTTACAAGAATTCCTTCTCAATTGTATATCCCTTTTACTACTTATAGCAATTCATATACCGGTGTGTTTGAGTGGTAAAAAAAACATTAATAAATTACTACCTGAGTCAGCCATTTGAAACTTTGAATTTAATTACTTCATTACTGAATTTACAGTTTGCTTAAATGACTCATATGTGCATACTAGTTAATTTTTTATACTTTTCTAATTTTGAGTTATGAGAGATAATATAATCTTTAAGTCATGTAAGTGGAACATGCCTAGTTTGCCTATCCAATAATTAAAATTCTAGAATGTATTTTATGCTGGACATTCTAATCTCTATTATTTTAAGGAAAATTAAAGCAGTGTTTTGGAACAAGAATATGCAATAACAAGAGGCTCTATTATATTTTACATAAAATGTTTCTCATTTAAAACATACAGAAAGAGCTGGAAGTGCATCATTCTGTATATTATTGGGAAAGAACTGTGGAATCTTAAAGGAGAAAGTTGAGCTCTTAAAGAGAATTATCAGCTAAAGTAAAAGTGCTACTTAAGTGCAAGGAAAAGGACATAAAAACTTAAGACCAAGTATAGATAGGGCAGGAAGCACACATGTTAGAAATGATCTAGGGGCTAAAAGTAGGCATTTTCCTGAAGCAAATAAAAAATTAATCAAAGACTGACATCTAATTAAAGGGAAGTCCTGAACTAACAAATATAGAGGTCTGAAAAAAATAAGGAAGTTAACATTTAATCTGAAAGGGTTAAACCTGGCCATGATTATAAAGAAATGGAAATGGAAATGTTCCTTCCTGGCTGTAATGAATCAGCCTTAAACTCTGAAGCTGTTCAGGACCAAGGACAAAGGCAATTCAATACAGTCACATAGATTTTCTCACCCAACTTACCTCAGAATCATATATAATCATAACGGAAAATGACATTAGAAATCATCCATCCCACATCCTGTCCTTTACAGATAAAATAAAACAAAACTGAGGCACAGGGTTACTACTAACTTCTCCCATCACCCTGTTCTTAAGGGGTGAAATTCATCCTAGAATCAAGTTGTTCATACCTGGTACAGTATTCTCTGAGTCATACAAATATATGGAATCACTAACAAAAAGATCTTGAGTGGTTGTTTTCATATTTACATGGTAATTTATTCTTGAATTTTGTGTATGCCTTTTTAAGTGTGTGTATGTGTAGCATTTAATAGTTTGAATCAGCAATTTTCAAACATTTTCATGTCATGGTACACAAAAACTAATTACTCAAATTCTATGACACACCTAAAATATAATTTTTGGTGATCTGACAAAAATAGATATAATTTTGATCCATTCACACTGAACAACTATTGCTCAGCTATTGCTGTGTTGCTGTCGTCATTTTTTAATTTAACAATCTAAGGGGGAAAGGTCAGTGTCCCTTACTCAATAGTCAGGTATTGCATGTTTTAAAAGCTCTTATAGTGCACCAGTTGACAATTGCTGGTCTAAATGAATAAAAGGATGTTTTTCTAAATAGACTACACAAGTCACAAGTGATTTGATTTTTTCAAACCAATTGTGCCCTTCCTAATTTTGGTGTGTATATTTAAATGGTCATAAGAAAGCTGCACAAAATTAAAATATGCTCTTATGACTCATTTGTTTAGCAATATTTAAAGCAATTACTTGCTATTTGAATTTCATTACTGTGCAATTTTCTTGTCTGATATCTGAGAACTCTTCTACATTTGTTATTTTTGTGTTTTTTGTGTGTGTCATTAACTTCAAAATATAAACAGTTTTGCTGAGTTGTTTTTTTTATTTGGAGGTTTATCAAGAATTGGAATCTATAAAAGTTAAACTATTGTTTAGATTTTATGAGAAAGGATTGATCAGGGAAAAGTATTATTAGAGAACATTTTGTCTACATTTAAGCAGAAATATCTAGAAGAACTAAAGCAAAGGTTAATTAAGTTCAAGTGATAGTATAAGATCCAATACTTATTTTATGACCTCCAATAGTAAACTAAAACATTAGACCAAACTAGAGATTGAAAGATGAATCCTAATTTGGATACAATGTTTTTTTGTGTCTGTTAGTTTGGAAAAATTTTGACAACATTTTGGTGTGGTGGAAAGACTGTAGTCTGGAGTCTGAATGCAAATATTGGCTTGACTCACTCTACATAATGTTGGGAAAGTTTATTATACTGTCTCAGTCTCAGTTTCTCTCTCTGAAAGATAATGTGCTTTTTGGATAGCATTAGATTACATATGTAGATATATCAGTCTTCTCTGAGGCTAAGTCCTAAATAGTTGAAATGATAAATTTCTGAATTGGCCTCAACACCCAATTCAATCTTTTAAGGGAGCTGGCCTTTGTCCCAGATATTATAAAGATGTAGGATCTTTAGTTTCCTCTCACCAGTCTGCCCAGCTTCAGCTGTTGTGATAAATTCCAAGAACAAGGTAATTGAGTCTCATTCTAGCTATGGGTTTCCCCAAAAATGTATCTGCTAGAATCTTGGTTTGTGTTTGGGGTTGGGTTGGGGAGGGAGAAGGTTGGATCTGCTGCTGGACTAAATATTGACCGAAACCTTCTGCCTATTTCTCTGTGGATCTCTAAATATTTTCATCCTTGAACACTTTTTACAAGTTATGTCCTTTTCCAATTTATTTTATAGACTCCAGTTGGTTTAATCTTCCTAAGCAGAGCTCTGTTCAAGGAACTGCCTTACTCAGCCCTGCCTGGCATGGCTCAGTAGACTGAATGCCAGCTTGTGAACCAGCAGGTTGTGGGTTTGATTCCTGGTTGTGGGTTTGATTCCTGGTTGAGGTACATGCCTGGGATGAAGGCTGAGTCCATGTTGGATGTATGCAGTTGAAGGTCTGCAAGAGGCAACCAATCAATATTTCTCTCTTTCTTTCTCCTTTCCTCTCTCTCTGAAAATGAAGTCTTTTTGAAAGAAAGTGACTTGCTTAAACAGTCTCAAAAATTCCATATTTTTTGGAAAAGGAAGTTCAAGTGCCCTTTCCTTGGAAAATAATATTGTCTGTGACCAAGCTACACTGTAACTTACTCCTGCATTGCTCCTCATGGCCCTGCCAAATTTTATACTTGGGGCTTCCCTTCTACACTTTCCAACTCTTGTCTTTAAGCACAGCTTAACTTTAGTTTTCAATTGTCCGTTTCCCTTTTCTAGATTATTTTACCATCATTGAATGCTTTGACTGGATATTTCCTATACCTCTCTCTTTTGTGTTCCTACAGCTCATTGTTGCCATTTTAAAACACTCACAATCTTTTGCTCTCTTTATGTGAACATGTTAAATCTTCCTAATTGTATTACAAACTGCTTGAGAGCTTTTTTTTTTTTTTTTTTTTTTTTTTTTTTTTTTTTTTTTACATGGAGCCAGAGTGATTACATAGCTAGCAGAGTTTCAGACATTTAGATACAGAATGCTTCTTTTGAAAACTCAGATCACTGCGAATTAGAACAGCAGTTTGTTTCATAAAGGAGGACTGTTTTAAGTTTGGGCAGAAAAATTTTAAGAAAAGACTGTGACAAAAGTATGTATGGTAGAAGGAAATCACCCTGAATAAAGATTTATGTTGAGGGTAGAGATGAAACTAAGTTCAAGTAATTATAAGGAAATCTCATCATAGAGATCTTGTAAAACAGGAGCTTTAAAAATTACAGGATGGTAAAGTTACAGAATGGAAAAGTAGAAAAAAACATTACATCAGGAGCCAGGAGACTCGTCACAGTTGACTTCTGACAGGTTATGAGACTTCAGTAATGATTTTTATGGGTCTCTATTGCTGTTCTGTAAAATTAACAGATCAGATTCAATAGTTTCTTGCCTCTTCTAGCTTTAAAATTGTGTGCCTATAAAGAAATAATGGGCTACTCTATGTTTTTGAGCAATCAGTGGCATGTAAATGCTGTGCTTAAGGAAGATAGGGAAAAGATCAAAGAGGATAAAAAATATTATAAATATTAAATTTTATCTACTTTGTTGTTTTATATAAGTGAAAATATTTAATCCTTTATGTAGCAATCTGTAATTATATACAATTTCATAGGTTACTGTGTATGTATATATATTCATTTTTGTAAATTTATTATTTACTATTTGAATATTGAAAATCTTGCCCTGGCTGGTGTAGCTCAGTGGATTGAGCGCGGGCCTGCGAACCAAAGGATCGCGGTTCGATTCCCAGTCAGGGCACATGCCTGGGTTGCCAGGCCAGTTCCCGTCAGGGGACATACAAGAGGCAACCGCACATTGATGTTTCTCTCCCTCTCTCCTTCCCTTCCCCTCTAAAGATAAAGAAATAAAATCTAAAAGGAAAAAAAAAATCTAAAAAAAAAAATGAATATTGAAAATCTTTAGAATAGATCCATAATAGTCTAGAAGGGTCACAACTGTTACACAGCCCCATGCTGAAACCATTCCAGACAAATGAGGTCCTATCTTTGAGTTTAAATAGCTCAAGGCAAACAGTATAGTATTTCCCTAGCTCAAATAGATCCAATTACCTCTAATGACCCTATTATAGTTTATTGTGTGTCTGTGATCCAGGTGCTTTTGCTGAAGCCTAAAGTAAAATTTTACATCATTTCACAAAAACTCCTGGACAAAGTGAATAAAAATTACTGAGACCTTTTCTCACAAAACTATTTTTCATTTGAATATTTATTGAGCACCTTCTGTGTGAAAGAGAATGTGATAGGCCCCACAGAGAGGAGAAAAATGAATAAGACATCCTTAGCTCTCAGGCAGTTTACAATTTACTACAAATACAACAAACATACAAAATAGACTGAGCTTCTGAAGGGCTGACACATAGTGGGATTCGATAAATAAATGTTAATAAATTAAATAATGCAGAAGTTAGGCTGTGATAGATACTACCCAGAGAAACACAAAAAGCAATGGTAACTCAATGTTTTAGGAGTAGCAGAAAAGGTTTGTTAGGAAAGTTGTATTTGGGCCTTCAAGTTAAATTCTTAATAGGAGTAAATGTTATGGATTATAGGAGAGAATAATCCCGCCCCCCCCCCCCCCGCAAAAAAAAAAAAAAAAAAAAAATGAAAGGTAGAAGAGCCTAAAGTAAATTTTGGAAATAGAGAATGGCCTAATTTGGCTATAGGATGAGGGAGTACTGAAGAATGAAGTTAGAAAGGTATATAGCTATGCAGTTCTTCAGTCTGTAGGAAACTTTGGATTTATCAAAGAGTTTAAAGAAGCTATTATATAAGATCTTTGCTTTCTCTTTTAGCAGCTACACTATACCCTGACTTAGGGTGACTCTTAAATAGCACCTTTAATGCCCAGAAATGTATGCTTTGAAAACACAAACTAAAACCAAAAGCAAAAACAAATATGTATTAACCTTTTCATTTTTCAACACTCTGGGCAGCAATATCAAGAATGAAACTAAGTGCCTATCACTAAATGAGTGGATCAAAAACATATAATACATTTACACAATGGAACACTATGCAGCAGAAAACAAGGAGCTCCTATGCTTCTAGACAGCACAGATGGATCTGCAGAGCATTATGCTAAGTGAAATAAGACAGGCAGTGAAAGGCAAATATCATATGATCTCACCTTTATGTGGAACCTAATCAACGAAACAAACAAACAAGCAAAATATAACCAGAGACATTGAAATTAAGAACACTCTGATGGTAACCAGAGGGGAAGGGGGAGGGTATAATGGCAGGAGGGGAGAGTAGAAGGGTTTTCAGGAATATCTATAAAGGATTCCTGGGCAAAACCAACTGGGGGGTGGAAGCAGGGGAGGGAGGTGGGGTTGGGTGAGGTGGGGTGGGGAGTTGTTTGGAGAAAATGGAGACAACTGTACTTGAACAACAATAAAAAAAGTAAAATAATAAAATACATTTTAAAAAGAAAAAAAAAGAACAAACTGACAGTAAAAAGAGGGGAGAAAGGAGGGGAAAACAAGGAGGGGTAGGGGGAAGGGTCATCAAGGAATATAAAAAAGGATTTATGGACAAAGCCAAAGGTGGGTAGGATTTAGGGTGGGAGGTGGGGATGGCTGGGGTGGGTGGTAGTAGTGGGAGGGAATGGAGATAATGGTATTGAAAAACAGTAAAAAAAGAGAAAAAAGGATCAAACGTATTGTTTGTTAAAGTTCTTATTCAACTCTTGAACAGGGTATTCAAGGAAGTAGCTGCACATGGTGATGGTTTGGGATTTCATTTTCTGTGTATTTGAGGTTCTATTGACATTAGATTGACTATCATTAAAAAATAAGGACTATGTAACATATTTACAATAGAACATCATGTAAACCATATTAGAAAAGTATTTTTCCCTTATCCCATAAGAGAGATATTAAATTTCTATTACTGGCTGCTTCTTGCCCTAAAGTTATTATACTAGGAAAACGTTATTTCCAATCACTGAGAGGGAAAGGTATCTACTTTAAACAATATCCGTAAAAATTTAATTTTTAATTGATGCTGGATGTTATCATAGAACTGACTCATTTAGTTCTGAGAGATATAATCTAAATGCATTAATGTTAATAATTTAATTACATGTTAAATGTATGTTTAAACTAAACTCCTCTATAAATTGACATAAATACTGCCTAAATGTTCAATTCTTATTGCAAGGTAGATCATTTTACCTTACAGATTAAGATTTTAGTCTCAAGAAATATGTAAATATATTTATGAAATTTAAAGTAATATGTTATAAAATATTATGAAAATATTATGGAACGTTATAGTTCCCAATTCTTCATTCCTTTCCTGTTGGAAATTATACACTCAAAAACTTTGCTGAGTAAATTTTTATCATCTCCTACTGTGGTAGCTAAAGTATGTTTTCCCACCACGTTGATGTTGGGCTTTGCCGTGTGACCTGCTTTAGTCAATGAGACATGAGCAGTTATTAAATGAACAGTGGCTTTGAATGCACCAGTGTGGTGAAGTTCGAGCTCTTAGGCTGCTGCTCTTCACCACAAGGAGAAAATATCCTGAGTAGCCTCTGGTCCCAGAGTAAAGAAGACAGGTGGAGCAAACTTGAACCTGACTCGACATGTGGTGTCCAATCAAGCCATGGAGAGCCCAGCTGAGATCAGCAGATGTGTAGCCAAACTATAGATTGAAGAGTGAGGGAAAGATTAATGTTTGTTTTGTAGGTCCCTAAGATTTTGGGCTTGCTTATTATCCAGCATAATTGTAGCTGTCACTATTACATGTAATATTTTGTATTTTGATAGCTATGTTTCCCAAACTATGTAAAAAATAAATGGAGTGATAAGACAGTTAAATTTATTGTAATAAATTAAATAGTAATTGAATGTGCCAATATAAATATGTCTTGGTAATGGTGATAGGATTTTGGCAACTAAAAATACAGTCTTCTTTGGAAACAGTTTTTAGTCTCATGAGGGCCACAGGAAAGTTCAAACTGAAAATTAGGCTACATAGTTTTCACAGAACACTTATAAATTATTTTAAAGTTTCCACTTGTTAAACTAACATTTTATAAATTTTGCCTTCTTATCTTACACCACAGCATTAAAAATTGCTTATCTGAATACATCGTTTATAACCTGCACATTATAATTTCTTTATAATTTATTTGTTAGGGACCATGATACAGGGCATAAATTACCTTTCTTCTTCAAGTGGGGACTTGCTTAGAATAAATGGCAAAAAGATGTTAACTACATACAAAAGTTTTGTAACTTTAAAACTATATATAAATGTTTGGGAGGAAAAGTTTCAATGTCATATGAGGATATGCATGTGAATCATAGACCCAATTGAATAAATTTCTCAATTTTAATGAATAGCCTACACTATTCAAATAAGCTCATCTAAAAAATTTAGCATGAATATATATATGAAAAAAATATATACAGATTTGTGTAATTATGGAGCGAATATTTCCGTTTCGAATGTCAGAGACATCTTGTTAAAAGCCAAGAACTATGAGTAAGTGGATGAAAATACTTTGCTTCATAAACAAGTTGGCCTATTTTATTTGGCCTACTTTTTTAAAAAGACAATTTTCTTTTACAGGTAAGATACAATTGTTGAACAATTATAATATGATTTCACAGTAACATGGGAAGAAATAAAGGATATTAGGATCATTTCCTTTCAGTGAGACTAAAATAATTTTCTACTATTGAAAATTTATCCATTAATTTGTAATAGACTCATTAGATATTTTATTATGTGTCTTTAATTCAAAGTTATCAGTTTCAGGGGAGAAAAATTTTTTGATAATATTTTAATAGCTTCTTAGTGAAATATTTTTGTTGGATAAACTTTCCACCTTAAAGTTGAGGAATGATGTAGAACTGATTTAATAAAGCCTATGTTTAGTTAGTCGGTTAATTATTGGATGAGAAAGGAAATAATTATGACTAGATATTTCACTTTGTTAAACATTTATAGTATTCTTGAATTTTGAACATTGAGATACTTTGGGTTTTCTTTTTGCAGGATCACAATAAGCTACCTTTTGCCAATCATCCAAGTACAAATATTTATTTAATATTGTAATTACTTAATTATGTGTATTTTTTAAAAGTATAGCTTTCAGCTCCTCAAAAAAACATAATTAGGGACAAAAAAAAGATAAACTTTAATGAACATAGAATTGGTAACTAGAATTCCAAAACACTAAATGAACTCTTGCTTTGCATGTCATTGAAAACCTTTTGTTATTTGCTGGCAGGTATCTGGATAGACAGAAGCCTTCCTATGTATTGACAGAACTGTGCAAAGCCCAATTAGTTCTTCAGCTTTACCAACGTCTGTTCTTTCTGAGAAGCAATTCCAAACAATTCTTAAGCAGGCAGAAAGTTATTCACATTATAAAAAGTTTAGGAATATTTTAGCTTAGTTTTATTTTGGGCTTGGTTGAAGCAGGCAGAGAATGTCACACACCCTAGCTTCAGACAAAATCTACAGTACATCAGGCAAGGGCTTCATCCACGTTAAAAAGATCAATGGCCAAGGCAATGGAGAGGAACCGCACATATAGAAAGTCCAAAGAGGAAAGCAGATGAGAAATAAAACATTAGAAATGTATGCATGTGTGTACATTTTAGATCACAAGTAAATTTAGCATTTAATTTATATGAGGTCCCTTCAGAAAAGTATTCAGCCATGTACTATGAAAAATAGAGATATTTATAGAAGAAGATAAAGGATATAAGAAACATTGTTCAAGGAGGAATGTTCAAGCTTAATGCAAAATTAATGCAGATTGCTTGCAATACTCAGTCATTTTGAATTCAACAGCCACACAGTACACATGTTCACTCAACTGTGTCTACGACCCCGACAGACTAGTACAGTGAAGTCCTCATTGTTCACACACATGTATTCCAGTCCACTCTCCTTTGCTGCTGGTTATATCAATGTGTGAAAACTGTTCTCATTATATTAACAATGACTAGACATTTTCAGGACAGACTTCGTATAGTACCTGCATTGTGCATTATTGATTCAAGTATAATAGTTATCTCCTCAACTATGGTATAAACTCTTTTAATCAGGCTTTGTATTTTGCAGTCCCACTATGTTCCTAAATACAGAGCCAAGCCTAGTGCTCAACATTCAATTAATATTTATTGATATACTGATTAAGATCATAATTCAAATTCAACAGGACAATGAAGTATTTGAGTAATTATTGTAAAGAATACAAACATTAGGGATTCCAACTGAAGTGACATAGATAGCTTTAGATCACCTCAACATTGTTTATTTCTAATTACAAGATTGTTTTACTTGCCATTGACTGAAATATGTAAGACAATTTCACTATAGTTAAAACTGTATGTATCTGTCCAGTTTTCCCAACACCATTTATTGAATAAACAATCTTTAGTCTATTGTATATTTTTGCTTTCTCTGTCAAATATTAATTGACAATAACAATGTGGGATTATTTCTGGGATTTCTATTCTGTGCCATTGATCTATGTGTCTATTTTTATGTCAGTACCATGCTGTTTTAATTATTATGGATTTATAGTATAGCTTGATATTATGTAGCGTGATTCCTCCAACTCTGTTCTTCTTTCTCAATATCTCTGTTGATATACAGGGTATTTTATGATTTCATATAAATTTTTGAAATATTTGTTCTAGTTCTGAGAAATAGATCATTGGTATCTTAATAGAAATTGCATTGAATCTATAGACCACTTTGGGTAGTATGGACATTATAATGATGTTAATTCTTTCTATCCATGAACATGGTATATGCTTCCAGTTATTTGTATCTTCTTCAGTTACTTTCTTCAGTGTCTTACAATTTTCTGAGGATAGTTCATTTACATTCTTGGTTAAATTTATCCCTAGGTATTTTGTTCTTTGGGAAGCAATTGTGAATACAATTGTTTTCTTAATTTCCCTTTCTGATAGTTCATTATGGGCATATAAAAATGCAATTGATTTCTAGATATTAATTTTGTATCCTGTTACTTTACTGAATTAATTTATCAGTTCTAGTAGCTTCTTGGTGGTGTCTTTAGAGTTCTCTATGTACAGTATCATGTCATCTACAAATAATGAGAGTTCTTTCTTTCCAATTTGGTTGCCTTTTATTTCTTCTTCTTGTCTGAGTGCTGTGGCTAGGACTTCTAATACTACGTTGAATAAGAGAGGTGAAAGCAGACATCCTTGTCTTGTTCTGCACCTTCAAAAGAAAGAAAACCCAAAGAATGGATAAACATATCTGTTGATACATCTGATAAGGGGTCTATATTCAAAATTTATAAAGAACTTATAAAACTCAACACCAAAAAACAAACAATCCAGTTAAAAAGTAGGCAAAGGACCTGAATGGACACTTCTCCAAAAAGGCCAATAGACATATGAAAAGATGCTTAATGTCACTAATCATCAAAGAAATGCAAATTAAAACCACAATGAGATATCACTTCACATCTGTAAGAATGGCTATCATCAATAAATCAATAAACATTAAGTACTGGTGAGGATGTGGAGAAAAGGGAACCCTTTTGTGCTATTGCTGGGAATGTACATTGATTGGTGCAGCCACTATGGAAAGCATTACAGAGTTACTTCAAAAATTAAATGAGTTACTTCCTTATGACCCAGGGATTCGACCTCTGGAAATTTATCTGAAGAAACCCAAAACACTAATTTGAAAGAATATTAGCATCCTTATGTTCATTGTAGCATTATTTACAATAGCCAAGAGATGGAAGCAGCCCCAGTGTTCATTAGTAGATGAGTGGATAAAATTACTGTGGGACATTTACACAATGGAATACTACTCAGCCATAAAAAGGAAGAAAATTTTACCCTTTGTGACAACAGAGAGGGACCTGAAGAACATAAGCCAGACAATGAAAGACAAATACCATAGAATTTCACTCACATGTGGAATCTAATGAACAAACTGAACTAACAAGAAAAATAGAGACAGACTCATAGATAGAGTGTAGGCTGATAGCTTGGGGTGGGAGTTGTGTGGTAAATCATGCAAAAAATAATAAGAACTCATGGACAGGGACAATAGGGAGGTGATTCTAGGGTGAAGTGAGGGTTCAGTTGGAGGAAGATATAATGGGATAGTTGGCGATGGTAAGAAATACAATAAAATAAATAAATAAAATAGTAATGATAAAAAAATTGCTTTCTTCACCATCACAAAGACATTAAAATAGAGTGAAGTGAGAAGACAACATTTTTTTTTTTAGTCTTCACTCTCCAACTGAAGTTTTGGAAGAAACAACTATTTAAATTCAATAAAGAATTATGGGAACCCCAGCCTTCACTCTCTCTCATCTCATACAGAAAGAGAGGCAAGTCAAAGAAAGTCATAATAGCACACATTTTTCATTAATACATGATATTTCAAAGTTAAGGGAGAGAGGTGATGATATATACAAAGAGTAAACAGTCTCTCAGACCTTGGTCTTTTCACAAAGACCAACTGGGATATGGTTTAGGGGAGGACTGTCCTTTCTTGAGTAGACCACATTGTATTTGTAGGAAAATTCCTAGTAGAACACTGTGCAGTTCTGAATATTTAAGTGTCACAGTTTTACTTTAGACATAGTCTGGCTGTAACTCAGATTACTTCACTTGTATTGAGTTGCTATTGGAACCCAGCTCTCTTCTACTTGAGGCCTATGGTTGGAGTTATAGTTCCCTGTTGAGTGAAAGAAGGTGACTTAAGCTATGTTATCTATGTTGTGAATTACTTTTACATACCCTTGTGATAGAAAGTGTGATCCCTGCAAGAAGACTAATAATGATCTTTACCAAACAGGATATCGGGGGTATTACTAGAGAAGGGTGCCTTTGGTGATTGTATTGTTGGTTATATATTTACTCTAATTTGGGGGATATAGCTTTCAGAAAAGCATTGCTAATAGTCCCTAAGCAAAGATTTTTGAGTCACTAATCTTTGAAAAGCTGCCACAATTTCAATGTATAGTAAGTCACATATTAATTAACATTTTTGTTTGTATGTGAGTTTCACATGGCGTTATCTTTTGACTCATTTGACATAGGTCAGTGAAAGTGAGGATAGTTAGCACTAGGGAGCTTAACACACTTTTAAGCTCAATGAATTACTCTAACATCCAAAATGGCATTGTGTTATATATACTGTCTAATTAGGAATATGACTTCACAACATTGAGTTTGCAGCACAGCCATAGTACTGCAATTTAGCATGCATTTTGTTAATGTGTTTTGAATCCCATCAAAGGCTCATGTTTGTTTCCCAGTGCCATATGTTACCAGTCTAGAGTAAACCTCTTAAGCAAGAGGAAATAAAAAGAAGTAACATCACAGTGTGACATATGCTAATTATTACCTGCCTATCTTTTTTCCTGCTCAAACCCTAATTTTGTTCAACTTTGGGGGAAATGCACTCAGGGAAAAGGAGCTCCACTCCTAGTGCAGGGCACGAAAACATGAAGGATGTGGATCATAATTTCAGTCCCCCTTCACCGGACTTCACCAGGAGTTTGTATGTAACGAAATTCTGGCCAACAGGACTTAAAGAAAGTCTGTTGTTGCAAGGCTTCTGGGAAAGGTTTCTTCCTGGTAAAAATAAATACGCATGAGGAGAAAACACCTCAATCCCCTTTCCTTTCAGGCCTTTGGATGTTGTTATGAGGATTTGATGCATAGATTTGCTGCTGCCTAGAGGCTGGGGATGAGGGAGATTGATGACATGCAGAGTATGGCAAAGGCAAAGGTTAGAAAGAGCTTAGGTACTTTAAGGCATTGTTAGGTTGCTCAGCCAATTCTTAGATGTGTTTCTCTCTGGACTTCTTGCTGAATGTCATAATAAATGTCCTTATTGTTTAAGCTGCAGTTAGCAGGATCTTCTGTTACTTACAGACAAAAGCATTCCAACTGATAAAAGAATTTAGTTAAAAGAATGCAGTTCACACCAGTGTGGTTGCTTCTCTCATGGGCAAAGAAAAGAAAAGGCATTACTGGTTTACTAATGAGCTTTTTGTAGATCTAGTAATTTAGAGCTTGAAATGTGTTTTCCCCATAGAAATGTTATAAATGATGTCCAGGTTCCCAAGGTAAACCCATAAGGCCTATTTAATCCAATAATGCCACAAAATCTGTACAGTCTAGTAGAATTGAATCACCTTGAAAAATAATGTTTCCTTTGGGACAAAAATGAATTTAGGAAAAAAAAATGAATTCAGAGATCCAGCTTGGCAAAACAAAAAATCATCACCCCAATAGCAATAAAACGGAGGACTTCCCTCCCCTCAAGAACAGGGCAATGGAACTGTTACTGACTCACATCCCAAAAAGGCAATGGTGATACCTATTGCCTGGGAGTTGGTTTGAGAGAGGTCAGAGGCTAGGCAGGGATCCGGAAGCAGGACAGAAGCTTGGCAAGGGGGAGAGTTAAATGTATTTTCCCCCTCTTTACTACCTAGTTTCAGGAGTTTACCTGCCTGTTTCTATTTTTGTACTACTACCTACTGTTTCTAATAAAACAATTCTCTTCCTTTCTTTTCCCAAAGCATTCATAATTTATGCTACTTTCAGGCAGAACCACCAGTGTCTTGGTAATATCTCTGCACATCAGGCTTTGTTCACTCTGAACACCAGGTTCTTTGCTGCTAACAGTGAAACATTGGCCACCACTTAAGATATCTATATATAAAAACATGGAAGGGGTATTTAATTTGGGATGAGCTGGTAAGACATTCTACTGATACTAAATTAATTTGTGCTTTATTGTCACCAGTGCATTTGGAAGATATGAGAAGTCTTGCTGCTTGTTTCTTGCTGAAACTCAATGAGGTTGCCAGATTTGTCTTCTGAGACGTGAACTCCTTGGCTTGTGGAGTTCTTGGCCACCTGTGTGTTTCAGGACCCAGTGCTGAAGTGGTTATGACCCCAAAGAAAAGTCCTACTCCTACTCTACTCTCTCTTGGTTCATTTTCTCTTTAAGCCTAAACTTGTGAGGGGGGAGGCAGACAAACTGGGGAGGAGAGACACTTTCCAGAATTTTTCTCAGAAACTTATGAAGGAAATGAGGATATAGGGGGCTTTCATGGAATGATAGATATCTGAAGCCTGTTCCAACCATGAACACTTGAGATATGTCAAAATCTCTGATGGGGTGATACTGGGATATTGGGGGTAGGGATTACTTTTTGTGATAGGCAATGTAAATTATTAAAATGATTATAATGATAATACATGCACATACAGTGGACTGCACATAAATTACACATAAAGGGTATGTATCTGATAATGTCTGAGGATTTTTCTGATTTCTCCAATTAATTAGTGAGTCCTTGTGAATATGAACATGGTTTCTATAATACCATGCTTAAAGTCTCCTTCATGCATAACCTAATGTCATGTGGGTTTCTTACGTACACTACTTCTTTAAGGATTGTGTGGAATTTTTAGTGGATGATGACCACAAGGAGAAGGAAGTGAGGCTTAGGTAAAATTTCCTCCTTAGCTATTTCACCATTTTTTTCCCTTTACATAGACCTTTATTTCTTTTCTTTTTTTTTTTTTTTAAGATTTTATTTATTTATCTTTAGAGGGGAAAGGAAGGAGAGAGGGAGAGAAACATCAATGTGCGGTTGCCTCTTGTATGTCCCCTGCCGGGAACTGGCCTGGCAACCCAGGCATGTGCCCTGACTGGGAATTGAACCTCGATCCTTTGGTTCGCAGGCCCGCGCTCAATCCACTGAGCTACACCAGCCAGGGCCATAGACCTTTATTTCTATCTCCTCTTTCTCACTGTATTTAGGCTGCTATAACAAAAATACCATAGACTAGGTGGCTTATAAACAACAGAAATGTGTTTCATGCAGTTCTGGAGGCTAGAAGTCCAAGATTAGGGTGCCAGTATGGTCAAGTTCTAGCAAGAGCCCTCTTCCATTTCATAGGCCACCAACTTCTCATTTTATCCTTACATGATAGAGAACAGCAGAGGAAGGAACCTCTCTCTCTGACTCTTATAAGAGCACTTCTCCCATTCATGAGGGCTCCACCCTCATGTCCTCACCAAATCCTAATTACTTTCCAAAGGATCCACCTCCTAATCCCATAACATTGGAAGGCACAGTTTCAACGTATGAATTTTGAGGAAACACAGATATTCAGTATATATGAGACAGTAGCTCCAGGAGTTATGTGTCCTCTGCCACTTAAAGAAAGAGGCATGAATTAGTTACTTGGAGTTGTGAAAACTGATTTTAAAAAGAGCACTCTATTATAGATTTATAGTTTATGCAGTAAGTGCAAGATATACATTCTCACCAACATTTATGAGAAAATATTAGGCTGGAGGAAGTTTCTCAGTGATGCTTCTTTAAGGATCCCAGTTTTCTCACAACACATTTGAATGGCAGCAAGGGTCATCTGCCGGTTCAAGATGAAGTCTGCCAGGTCAGGGAAGTCCTCAGCGGAGGTTTACCAAGTGTAGTAGCGTACTAGCTTTCTATTGCTGTGTAACACATTCTTTCAAGCTTTGTGCCTTAAAAGAACACATATTTCTTATTTCACAGTTTCTGTGGGTAAAATGTCTGGGAAAGTTTTAATGGGTTCTCTGCTTAAAGCTCCATAAGGCTGCAGTTTAGGTGTCCACTACGCTGCATTCTTATTTGGGGAAGAATCCGCTATGAAATTCATTTAGCTTGTTGACAGAATTCATTTCCTTATATAATGGCCACTTGAGGCTGGGTTTGCTGGCTGTCATTTGAAGGCTACCCTCAGGTCTTAGAAGACACATGCAGTCACTAGAGGCCTCCCCCAGTTCCTAGCTATGTAGACTTCCTTAACATGACTGCCTCACTTCATCAAGCCAGAAAGGAGACTCTCCACTCTGCTAACACTGAGTCTTGTGTGATGTAATATAATCATGAGACTGACACCCTATTACCATTGTCATATTCTATTGGTTAGAAGCAAGTCACAGGTCGTACACACACACTCAAGTAAGGGAAGTTACATGAAAGTTGGACGTAAGGAGACATTAGGAGGTGGAATTTATTAGAGGTCATCCTAGGGTCTGTTCACTACACCAAGTTTCTTAAACCCTAGTCTTACCCTAAAACTCAGAAATAGTTGCCTTATATAATTGTAAAACCTGCCTTTAGAAAGTTTTAGATCTGGGTTTTGGGTTCAGTTTCTTACTATGTAATTAGCATCATCTTGTACTGTCATATTTCAATGATATACCCAGAACAGTCTGTATACATGTATACACTACGCCAGGAAGAAATTAAACCTGAAAGGTGTTGTCAGGGCCCCCAAGCAGCCCTGGTTCTGAAGCCAGGTGGAGAGGGGAACACCAGAAGGATCCAATCAGTTTATTACATCTTTACTACCACAGAGTAGTAATTGAATGTTATTGATTCTCTAGTGATGGCTTGTTAGATGGTTCAGATCTTTGTACAAATTATGCTTGTGCTCCATAGCTGAGCCCCATGTTTATAACTTTCTGTCACTCTTTCTACAGTCACAAACTAGGACAGTTGTAGTCTTTCCTTCTTAAGGAATCTTATTGTGCTTGGGTCAATCATATAGCCTTTCTCTTCCCTCTCAGTGAATTCTCCTTAGGCGCCTGGGTGTCAGCACAGCTCTAATCAGCTTTCCTCAATTTCTAATCTCAGAGAAAAGTGGTTCAGCATTTGCCTCCTTCATTCATGAAGGGTTTCTTGTGCAAATTGGTACACCCACTTCTAAGGCTCTGATTACCAAGAGTTAGGTGCAGCCTTGCTAAATCTGCAGAAGATTTGTTCAGTTAGGAATGACTTTATGCCTTTACATTTGCATAACTGCGTAACTGCATGGAGTAGAGAAGAATGGCTTTAAGATGACTTTTTTACCTCTGCCCAAACAGAGAAGCAGCTGGTACTCTGCTCAGTAAAACAAATTAAAGCCCTGCCTCCCCAGGCATTACAGGAACCCCATTACACTGGTATTTTATTATACATGTCTTCAAAGCAGTCTTTAAGTACTGAGTCTTTATCAGTTGAGTTCTATGGGAGGTTTTACTCTTCTCCGTTATGCTCTGCCAAATACTGACTGGAGCTGTGTGATGCTACAGTTCTCTGTCATTCCATCCCTGAGAATCTTTGTCTGCTTTCTTTATGAATGTCGTGGCTACAGGAGCAGTGTTTTAAGGTCTCTTTGTTGCAAAAAGCCCAAACTGAAAACAGTTGCCCCACTGGGTGGAAACAAGGAGGCCATGGCATTTCCTATGGAGCACATTGTAATAGTTATTCCAGCCGTTACTGTTTAATTCTTTAACATAGTCCCAATTATATGTGGGTTACACAAACACGTGGGACTTGAGGTTTCTCTAGGGTCTTTTATAGCTAATAAGTACAAAAAAGTTGGAAGTGGAAATCATGTAAAAATTTTTGCTGTTTACATTATTCTTTTTACTTACACCTCTCCCTGAAAACCACAGATTCCTAAATTTTAGGTCTACATTTTTCTATTTAAATATATCTTTGAACATGTGAATGCTAATGATAACTTTTGAGTACTGAAGTTAGACGAGTTTATATTTCAGAACAAGACTGATACCTTTCTGGAAATCTTATTGCATCAGAGAAAAAAATTCAGTACCTTGGGGTGAGAAAAAAGGAAAGTAGGACAAGTGTCTGAGCTTGAGATGTCATCCCTTTCTAGATAAAAACTGTGCACTAGAACTTAGGGAATGGGCTGTTAAATGGGCACAGTTGTTAAACATTGTGTCCCTTGCTACCATTAACTCTCCTATTATTGGGTTAATTTAGGCATGCGAGAGAGGGACAGGAATTATTAGTTGAGTGGAGCACAAAAAAGAAAACAAGAAAATTGGGCATAACAGACAGTCACGGGAAGTATTAGTTGAATGGGATAGAAAAGAGAATCAAGACAGAAATGTCAAAGCCACAACAGAGAGAAAAGGAGGGGATGAAAGTTCCTGTAGGTACTGCTCTTTACAGATGAGATAGGTGTTATGATATAGCCATTTTTATGCAAGACGTGCACACAAACACACATCTGGGACTGCCTAGGTAGTATTTTGGCTGACACAGCTAATGCAACTCAAGGTGGTCAGGGTTTTTAGTTATAGACAAACAGAACTTCAGCTAATGAAAGCAGAAAGTGATGTATTGAAAGATAATGGTAGCTCCTAAATCATTGGGAAAGCTGAAAAAGAGACTCGATGTAAATGCTATGACAACTCCCAAACTGCACTGTGGAAAAGGAGCACAGAGAGAGCTGTTGTTTCTGCTATAACCAGAAATTTGCTGAATCAGGAAGCTGCTGTTATAACTACTTGCTTTGCAAGAACCATGTCTGTCAGAAACTATGACAGTAATATGGTGATCAGTAATATTGATCTTATCTGCCTGTTTTTACTTGTGACTAGATTCTAAATTAGGAATTCATATCAGTATACCTGCATGGGTAAACCTAAATCATATCTTGAAACTTAGCCAGAAGAGAATCTGGGAAATACTGATTTTTCTTATTCTCCCAGCCTCTGCATGCTATGAATTGGAACAAGTGTTAATCAAGACATACCACTATATTCTGTCACTACTGAGCTTAGTAGACTACCAAAGAATCCTTGTTCTAATGGAGAAAAGGTGACAAAATTTAAGTAAAAAGACAACAACAAAACAAAGCACACTCCAAAGTGACCAGTATTCACATCCTTGTATACATCTTTCCCATATTTAATTACGGCTAGTTAATAAGACCAATAGAAAATGGTGTAATTTCTGAGGCCATGTCTTTGAAAGCATTGCAATTTCAGCCTTGATCTCCTGGACTGCTTGCTCTGAGGAAGACCACACTCTGTATTATGAAGACACACAGTTTCCTGGAGAAATCCACCTGGAGAGGAACAACCTGCTCACATCGACTTGCTAGTCCTGTGAGTGAGCCACCGTAGCAGAGGACCACGAGCCTCAGTGAGGCCTGCAGATGACTATAGCCCCAGATGACATGTGACTGCAACTTCAATATCCTGAGCTAGAACAGCCAATCCAGTCTTTTCTAAATTGATGACAGAAATGGTAAGAGAAAAGAATGGTATTGATAAATATCATTGATATTTTAAACCACTACATTTTGGGGTGATTTGTTATATAACTATAGATGATTAGTACAAGCCACTCATAGAGTGAGGTCAGGGCAGGCAAAGGTCCTAAAGAGATGATATTTTATATGACCTGAACAAGGAGTAACTAGCTATTTGACAGTGTGTTAAGTGTTCCATGAAAAACAGAAGCAGGTATTGGCCCTAATGTAGTGGAGAACTTGGCTCTTGAAGGGAAAGAGGGAAGTGAATGTGTAGAGCATAGTGAGTGGGACTTGGTGAGGAGGACATGGGGAGAGGTAAGTAGGAGCCAGGTTCTTTAAAATATTGTAGATTGTGGTAAGGAATTTGAACTATTTTTCCAAGTGCAATAGGAGTTCTAAAAAGTTTTAATCTTGTTAAACATATTACCGATGTGAGAGATGAGAGATGAAAGAGTTGAGATTTCTTGATGTACTCAATCATGAAGTTTTGTGGCAGAGGAGTAGATATAGGGTCAAGTGAAGTTTTTTTTGTCTTTTTTAAAATGGGTACAGTTAAGGTTTCTTTGTATACTAGTGGAAATGATTTTAGAGTGAGAGGGGAGTTAATGCTACAAGAGATCAAAGTGATAATTTCAAGACAATTGTCTTTAAATAGGCAAGAGGAATGAAGTCAATTAGCAAGAGGCTCTTCCTCAGCAGGGGGAAAGACAGGTAGAAGGCCAGATACATGGGGACACTGGCAGTTAGACTGGTGAAGCTGTAAAAATGGGGTTATGTTGTCCGATGGCATCTTTTTTCTCAATAAAATGGTTTGATTATGAATTAAAAATGGGGATGTGGGAGAATTAAAGAAAGATGAAATAGATATTTTTGTTACATGTCTGAATAAATGGAACACTTGGGATTTTTATTGCTTTCCACTTCTAGGGAAAAACAACAACAACAAAAAGAGAAAAACAAACTGATATGAGTTATTTAGTCCCAAAAAGCATGGCTGGTGTCAAGGGAAGAAAAAAGAGAGAGGAGAGAGTAAACTGAGAGAAAAGTCGATCTTATTTTATCCCCCATAGAATTTTAGAATTTTAGACCCAGAGGGAAGCTTTGATCAGCATATTGAGGCACAAGTGTACCCTTTGCAATTTTTCATTGTCTTTTCTGTTCTTTTTTATTTAGTTAGCCTAGGTATTTATATTTATAAAATGAACTGATAATTTCTGTTTTTATCACCAGTGGACCCAGCATGGCTATAACTAAAAACTTGGGACTTTCACTCCAACAAGAGGCACCAATGATTATTTTGTGGAACTTACTGATTCACCTACATTGGCTAAATGCCTCTTTAGTCACTGTAGTCTTCTAGATGGAGGTGATAGGAAAAAAAAAAGTGAATAAGACAGATGATAACCTTTCAGCCTCCCTGAGTCCTACTCTGCCCTTCATCTACCATGTGGATAATCAGGTATCCTCAGTCTTTCAACTACATGAAACACTTCTGCCATAAAACATGCCTTTAAGGCATACCTAGAGACAGGATGCATTGGGTAGTGTGCAGGGTATGGTCTCTGAACCTGACAAGGTTTGAGTCCCTGAAACTCTCTGGGCCTTGGATTTTCATCTCTACAGTGAGCACAATGATAGAGCACACTTCATTCATTTCTTGAGATAATTAAATGAACTTTTAAATATAAAATCCTTAGTGTAGTTCCTGGCACACAATAAGTGTTAAATAAGTGATTTCTATTAAGTAATATGAACATATCTTCTTTATAGAAATTGAGAAGACTCGGGATTTACAAATGAATTTTAATTTTAGTCTAAACCAGACATAATTTAGAAACAAAATTGTTTGACTTACCCCCTTCTCCACTTGCAAAATTACATAAGGACTTCTAAAGTAGGTGTGTGTGTGTATGTATGTGTATGTCTCTGTGTGTATATTTGTACATTTTCCCACACTTTTGTGGAAATTGTATGTTCACTAGAGAAATCAGACACTGGTCATAACATTATTTTTATTTCATAAAGTTAATTTTCAAGTTAAAATTTAGAACTCTATTTTTATAACTTAATACTAAAATTTGACTTTGTGTTAGAACTGAAAATGTCAAGTCAAACTCAATCAACCTTCACAATAAAAAATTGAATAACTTAATGTATATATCGTTCTACAAAAGCAAACTGCAGGAACATCAGAAAGTCTGTCCATCAACATCATCCTTCCTGGTATAACAGTTGCTTCATGTTTACAACCCCCCCATCATGATGAAGAAGTATAAGTTGTTTTTATTTAAGCCTATATGGATCAATTACTTAGCTTTTTGCAAGTTTCTTTTACTTGAGTAAGAAAAATTAGTTTATGAAAGCCTCTACAAAATTTATGCAAAACAAGAAAAAAGATGGCCAAGTTCCTTTTAATTTTTAGAGTGTTTTTTCCTTTCGATATTTAAAGACTGTATTATACAGTTACTCGCTCAGTAAATTAAACCTTTTGATTACTAGTAGCTTATACAGAGCTAGCTTATTGTACCTATTTGCAAGTATATTCAATGAATGCTTTGTTTTTCTTTGCCTGAGTTGCCAAAATGTGTCGACATACAATGGACATCTAAAAAGATACCGAAATAGAAAGGTTTGCATAAGTTATAAGCACAAAATACAGTATAGTCACTCCAGGTGCCCAAAGAGAAGTGAAATCAGGAGATGAGAAAAAAAGTGAAAGCACTCTGAAAAAGTTAAAAGTACAGTAATTTTATCATGGAAAAGTCACCTAGGGACACCTAATCTCTGAGACACCACTGCTGAACATGAAGAATGTTTGATGAAACTAGGCTTTGGGAAATTTTTCCCAATCCCACCCTTTTCTTGCTCCCAAATTAGCTGTCAGCATTTCAGATTCCCTTGGGTCCTTTAAGGTGGGCAGGAAATCTGATGGAACACATTCCTAGAAACTGAGCAGAGGAAATGGGGTAAAGCTGAGTTGCTTAGTTATTCCAGACTATTTTGTGGCTATGTTTTATACTGCAGCTGACCTCTTAACCCTTACTCCTGTGTTCCTTTCATTCTATTAATTGGATTTAAATAATTGTATTTACATGGGATGGCTCAAAAACCCAGTGATAGGACAAGACCTGAGGAGAAAAGATGAAATTTATAAAACTAAGATGTTTCTGTATCTTTTTTTTTCTAGTCTTTAACCACTATCTTTAGAAAATAGGAAATGAAAATAATAATAATAATAATAATAAAAAGACTTGGGAAGGCCTTTATGTTATTTATGGATAGGGACTGGAGGTTTTCAAGGGGCAAAAGGATCAGAAAAGGAAATTGAGAAAGGAGCTGAGTGTAGAAAAGAAAAGACTGCTCTTTCCTAAGAATTTTGAAAGAAAATGGACTTAGATTGATAGCCATTCTAAAGCATTTTATGTTTGAAGGTATATTAGCAGAGTGAATATCTTCTCAAATATGCACATATCAGATATGCCCACACTATACCCAGCAATATTTACGAGAAAACACTTAAGAAGCAATATCAGACAGCTATTATTACAATAAAAATGCACTTTCAGCTAAATAATTATTGATGGTAATATGTTTATGTTTAATATTACAAATTAACTATTAAAAGAAAAGACAGGAGAAACTTGAATTAATTATCCACGAAGGTAAGGAGACTGAGGAGCAATCTAATATTCAGTATTATTTTCCATGTTCATATATGAAAATATATCTTCCTGAGTGGTTTGTTCATTTGCTCTACAGTACTAACAGCTCTATACTGTCCTGAAGTTCTCCCAGTACCTCTGCTCGCTACCTCACCTCCTTCAACTCTCAGAGACATTGATGAGGTCCTCTTCTGAGAAGAATGTGAGATTTAGAATATTAGACTTACATTACTCTTGGGGATAGTGTGATAGTAAAACATATAAATTCATTAAAAAGTTATAAATTTTTTTGGATCTTCAGAATTTTTTTCTTTTTACAGACTATGTGTGTATGTGTAATTTCAGTATAGTTTACCAATGATGTTATACATTTTCAAATCTAATTTGGCCTTAAATTGTTTTTGTGCGCAGAGAAATAAAATGTTTCGCGATGAATATTGACAGACACAGGCGTCCCTGGGCTTCTACAAGTGAGCCTAAGGTCCTTCATACTGATGCACTTGTTCATTGCTAACTTGAGGGAGAAATACAAATAAATTTACAGCAAAAAAGTTGCTTTCAATTAAAGGATAGAACCTAAATGAAAGAGGAGTTTAGTTTCTCTGACACAGCTTGCAGAGATTTGGATCCCCTCAAGCCTGGGCGTGGCCTCCCCAGCCGGCAGTGGCCAGAGGAAACCCCACCAATCACCAGTCTTCTTTGGTCTGAGCGGTGTCTGTTTACCTTACAGTGCAGTGTGCAGTTCAAACATTACCATTGTAAGATATGAGAACACTGCCCTCGGCAGCTATGGCTTCGCTAGTCTGAGAATTGCTTTGCATTACCTTCCTTAATGAAATACTCTTTGGTCGTACTCCTTATTGTATGTAATTCCTTTGTCTCTATCTTATTTGTATCGATATTTATTTTACAAATATTTCTTGAACACATGCGATATGCTATACACAGTACAAAATTTGATTTTGATGAAGCTATGGGGACTCAAATATGAAGTAAGAACATAATTCACAACGAATAATGACTAGAAACTTTGTCTAATTTACATGATAATTCTTTGTTATAAATTGACTCCTTTTATTAGTTTTTCAAAAAATGCATTTCTTTCTTGAGCTTTGTTAATTGAGATTAAATAGCCTAAATAAATTTAATCTCCTTGCTCTTCTTCTAAATATGAAAATTTCTTTCTTGTTTGTGTCTATTAAAGTGGAGAACAGGAACTGGATTATATGTTACTTTCAATGTTATTGATTTAAGAGATCCTCATCTTGGTATTTATTTCTAAGGAAAGAGCCAAAGAGATCCTGGTATTTTTTTGTCTAAAGATTCAAAAGCAATGAAGCAAACTATTTTCCCTGAATGCTGTTATACATGACAAAGGAGCTAACTGCTTAATTCCATGGGTCTGGAGTTATTTGTAAACTGGTTCTTAAATAAGGGTACTTACAGACGCCTTTTGCTCCAGATGGTACCATTTAACTGCCTGTGTTACTCATGAGTGGTTTTCTGCTTTAGCTTTAAACAAATACTTAACACAGCAATTCTGTTATCAAGAATTCTCTCTTAAAATTGGAACAGAATCCTAAAGTGCTGCATGAAGTGGCAGCACAAGCAATTTCCTTCAGCATGGGACACTTGGGTTAAAAATAAATGGAGCACGAAGGTACTGTAGCCTAGTGAAAGAAAAAAAGAGAAAGAGAGATCTCTGGACCTAGTTTGAAGATTTCAGTGCAAAGTCTTGCTCTGCTACTTATTAGCCAGGTGCCCTTAATAGGTCTCTAAAAAGTGGAGATGTGGTGGTCCCTTTCTCAGGATTTGTTTGAAAACTAAGCAAGATAATATTTTCCAACACTATTTCGGGTGGATGTCAATAGATGTTACTAGAGGAAAAAAAGATTCCTTTGCTGCTTCCATTTGAGAAATGTGAAGTTAAAGAAGGAAATAAGTTTCTTCATTGAAAGACCTCTTGATCTATAAAATGTCTGAATGTTTTGTGACTGCCCGGGAAGACACACGTTACTGTGTTTCCTGAACTTATTTGATTCCCCTCACCCTAGCACTCTTGTTGCAAAGATATTCTGTGGAACAAATGCATTTTGAAAATACTACTGTATTCTCTAAAGTGCTATTTAAATGTAAGCTGCTAAAGTTTAGATGTAACACTAGACATAATCTGGGACCTGTATTTAACTAATTTGAGTTTAAAAAAACTTTCCTGTCTGATTCTCAGAATGAATCTAGTATAAAAACAGTTTAAAATAAGTTAGACATTATGATACTTAGTGTATAAGATATTTAAAAAGAAACTAAGAGCAAAACAAATAAAAATATCTTTGTGTCCGTAGGTCTAGAGAACAATAGTTGTACATCTTAGCTTCACATTTAAAATATAACCATACATATTTTTCCTCCTTCCTGGAATGTTTTTCTCTATAATTTTATTAGTACAGCTTAAATTGAAGCTGTGTAAAAAACTTAATGTTAGTTTTGCATTCCTTTTACTAATCCTGAAAAATATGAGAGTATTAGAGAAATAGCTTGAGTGCTAGATAAATCTTGGATTCAAATTCTAAATACCACTTAATCTTTAGCTCTATGGTCTCTACAATCTACAATCTCTCTAGCTTCAGCTTTCTCTTCTATAAAGTGGACATCACAATGTGAGAGGAGGAAAGAGATCCTTCTGTGATGTCATGGGAAAAGAATTTCAGGAGACTCACACAGAAGTTTTAAGCGTTAATGCAAGATTTATCAGAGAGAAAAGCAATAGTGCACCCTCAAAGAGGCAGATACAGGGCAGGCTAGAGGGTAGTGGTCTACCTTGTAGAGGTCTTTGTTAAACTTCCATATATTTTCTTGGGTTTCTGGAAAGAGCAGGTTTTCTCTCAAACTATCCAATCTCTTTCTTGAATTTTCTGGGGCCTATGCCCTTCCCCTACTAGATCTTTTTCTCAGATTTTCACACACCAGTGCTCCTCCCCTTTTTATGGTCATCATTTTGCCCCTTACTTCCCTGGCCTCGTTGTCCTGCTTCATCATGTGGCTTCAGCTGAACATGCACTTAGTAAAAGGGATTTCCTCAGGTTTTTGTTTTCTCCCTCCCCTTCCCCCTTGTTAGTTGGAGGGACTCCCCTGGATGATAAAAAAGCAGCCCTTCTTGCCTAGTCAGATGTTTTGCTCTGTTTGGTGAACAATGTTGGTTACTCCCCCAGGTGGCTGTAAAGCTGGTTTTTTTTTTTTTTCCTACTTCACCAGGCTTAATCAGATAACTGGTTCCATTCCCTTCCTACTCTTTGTTAGTATCTAACTAACTTTCTACTCTAACAAAATATTTGTGAAGCACAAAGAAGGAAATCATTACATGAAAGCTACAGATGGACAATTGTTATCTGTGGATGGTAATAGGAAGTCTTATATTTGCCCATTTAAAGACATTCTTAGGAATGGGGATTAGTATAGGATGGCAAATTCTGTTTTTAAAAATTAGAGACACATTTATCTTTATTTAAACAACAGTAATCTAAATGGCATGCAGTTAAATTTCAAGTTATATTGCAAAGAATAGAACAAAATATCTATCTGTGCTTCATATCTGTATCTATGGGAATCTTTCCTTAAATATTTCTTTCATAGTTTTTCTCTGTGCCTTTTGTATGCCAATGCTTACTTAGCTCTTACATTGGGATTTAAATTTTGGTAGCTGTGCTTTTAAAATTCTGAACTATCTTTTTGCCTCTTTTATTTTATGTTTGTGATGGTCTCAGGAATAATGCTAATATACCAATTATTCTCATTTTAAAATTATTGTCTGCATCTTGAATTAACACTTTCTTCTACTCTCATGTTTCCTCAGTCTGTTGATCACTGGCACGTATGAAAATCACTGTAAGCATCACTTATTCATTGGTTGAATATTTGCACTTTTTAGATACTATGTAATAAAGAAGTATAGACATAGTCTTGCCAGCCCAGAGCTGACACTCCATTTTTGCAAAGGGAGCAGATTTTCTTTACTTTTTCCTATAAGAAGAGTAGATTGGTCTTTACCTTCCTGTTTATTTGATCTACTAACATAGCATAATTTTAGTTTAGTTTTGTAAAATAAACCTTCATTCTAATTTGGCAACTGAAAAGAAGAATATTTAAGGTTAAATATTAAACTTCAAACACAACAGAAATTTAAACCGATATTTTAATTTCACTCTTAATTGCATGTATATTCTAGAGACAGTCTAATAAAATTATTGCCATCATGTAGGATATATCTATGGTTCTTAGTTCAAGTGCCTTTATAAAAATTAAATGATTTTTTTTTTTTTTTTTTTTTGGTCTCCCAAGACATGGAGAGTTAAAATGCAGTTTGCCTATATTGAATAAGGAAATTCCTGATATTAAAATAGGGTGAGTTCCCAACATCGTTTATGGAATTCTTTTATTGAAGAGCTTTTGGAACAACTGTGTTCTCATAACTGTTAATTTAAATGTGGTTATCTCTGTAGGTCAGAGACTAAAACAAGGTCCTTTTCAATCTTATGACCTCCAGGTAGTTTAGCCTAGTCATTTTCAATAAGTGAAGTGTTTATGAAAATGCCAAATACACATGAACCTGCACTGTGAGTATGCAAATGAATATACAGGAAAAAAGATGGCACATCAGTCTCAGAGGTCTGTGTCTTAAACTGGAGCATGCATAACCCCAGGGATACAGTGTTATGCCAGCCAGAGTACATCTGAAACTGTGGGATACACATAATCCATCTTCTTCTATTGACAGTAACACTAAAAATATTGGAGAAAAAATTTTAAAAATTATTATAAGTATGGATAGATTATAAAGTAAAAATCACATTTTTTGCACTGATTAAAAATATAAGATATAATAACCCTTAGGAACCTCAATTTCTTTAAAAAAATATAAGCCATAAGTCTTCAAAATAATTTGGGCTGTCCCTTTAGTGCCTCCCCAGGGTGCTCATGCACTCTCCTCTGTTGTATTTCATGGCAATCATCTGAAGACTTTTCTGTAGTGAAAATGTATGGCCTAAAATACTGGTTTAATTATTCTAATTATTATCTCAGCTTGAGTAACAATATATTTTTAATCCTAGTGTTAATTTGTCTAACAAAAATTTGCTTTGAGACTAGCAGATTGGAACTTAATCTTTTAAAAATTTTGATAAAAGGGAGATATAAGCCAGTGTCATAAATATATATGTATATATATAACTTGTTTTGACAAATTAAAGCATTGACATCTGATTGACAGTTAAATGTCAAAATGCATCAAGCATACAAAACTGTCCTTAGGACCTTTATAGGTTATGCTTTCTGTGGTTGGTTACGAGCCTACCACCCAGAGCTCCGCTTCTCCATTTTGATTGTACTCATTCTTTTTTTTTTTTTTTTTGTTAATCTTTATTATCTCAAGTCTTTCAAAGCTGAATCTCTAAATAGGACTGAAATACTCTGGAAATCACAAAGAAGTTTGATATAAAGTGCATGCATATTCAAATTACTCAAGTGACAACTTTATTTTTAGTTAAATTTCATTTATGGATGCCTCTCAATTTTCTATCAAAACCTAGATACATGAAGCCCTGAAATCTGGCATTTTCCCCCATTTCTGGTGTCTATTTTAGAGCTCTCTGTCAAAAAAAAAAAAAAAAAAAAACCAACAACAAAAAAACGACCTGCAAATATGGCTCCCCACCCCCAGCATACTTGATTTGAAATCATGAATCAAGAACCTATAAAAGCAGATATCTGATAAAACAAAAACAAAACTCATTTAAACCTCAGTGTTGGAAGGCACCATGTAGGTCTAACCACAGAAGTTCTGGATGCCTTCCACAAAATAGCTATGTAAGGTTATTCAGCCTCTTCTTGGACATTTTCAGTAAAAAGTATCTCCTACTTACTTTCAGTGAACATTTATTGCCCTGAATAGCCAACTTGTAATAAAATACTAATGTCTTATCCTTTTCCGTGTGTCTCTTCTTATACTTAAAGGAATCATATCTTCTATTATTCTAGTGGCTTGCAGGAGCTGGCTTATATCAGATAACAATAGCTCATTTTTAAATTTTCAGGAGGTTTGCAAACAGGTTGTTGAACCAGCTATTATTAAAAATTAAATTATACAAACTTAAATTATTTTTAAAAAGATAAAAGCTAATAACTTCCTAATTATTTTGCATAATCTATGATTAAGGTTAATTGCTCTTAGAGCTGCATGATAGAAATACTATATTTTGTTGTAGTACTGCATATTTCTTCCCAACCCTGCATTTAGTATTCCCAACCCTGGTAGCTTGCAAATGGCCATGGGTGGAAGCATTTACATGTTAGAAATTAATGAATACTAAAAATTGAGATATTTTTCTCATTTTTTTGGAGCGCTGGCCATAAAACATTTACACTACATTATTGCCTTATCTCTGATCAAGCTCGAAAATTTTGTATATTTCCTTGTATCATTTTATGACCTTTCAAAATTTATTTCTCTATGATTTTTTGAGCACCCTATTCTCCCTCATACCTTTCTTCAGATGCCCATTAGTTTCTATTAGTACCCAGAACCTAACACAAAATTCTAAATGCTCAGTAGAGAAACCCTTCCAATAATTTGAATATTATTTTTAACATGGCCCAAAAAGCATAGTAGTTATTTTTTAAACAACATTCAGCATTATTTACATAAAAAAGGCCAAAAATACAAATTGTCCCATCTACAACACAGGGTTTTTGTGTAGGACTTCAATAATATAAGTAAAAAAAAGCACATAGAAACATAATATGTCCCAGAAGTATTAACAATTATAATGACAGTGTACAGGTAACAGGAAGTAATATTTTCATGTTTCCTGATAACAACAAATGTTGCATATTATTTTCAGTCTTAGTGACTCATTTTAATCACAACATAGATAAATTAGTGTAAGTCCTTAAAAGGTGTCCAGAATGGTAAGGACTCTAATTTGATTTTGTGATTCTATCACAGGCTTAGTTTTTTAAGTACTTTTTTAAAAATTAATACTAGCATTTGTTTACATTTGCAAGTAAGTCACTAAAATTATCATAGGATATCTTATAGTTAGGTAATATACACATTGAAATTTATAGTGAGTTCTGTAATAATCCAACTTTCTATCAATTTAAAAATTTAGATACTATAGCACAACATTTTAAAATTTAGGGTAATTTCCAGCATTATAGTGTTAAGACAATCCTCAAGACTTCAGGAAAAAAAGAAAGCTCCAATCTTTTATAAACATGGAAAGCCAACATTTTTTAGCAGAATAGGAAGCATGAAACCCTGTTCTTTAAAGTGTCATTGTATTTATTGCATTTGACCAAAAGTATATATAATGAATCAATAGCAACAGAATGGATTGTGTTATGTAAAACAACCGAGAGTAATATATTATATACAGAAAGATGGAGACATGGGACCAAGGGCAGAAATAAAATGAAGAAGGCAGGGAAAAAGGTATTGGGTATTGAGGGATTAGGTCACAAAGGTAGATAGGACAGAGAGTAGTGGAGATATTATACATGTTGTGGTAGGTTAGAGAACTTAGAGCATGGACACATGGAACAAATGGACAGCTATCAGAAGGGAGGAGGCAGGGGGAACAGGATGAAAAATGGTGAAGGCATTAGTGAAAGAACGTATATACATAACCCATAGACACACACAACAGTGGAGTGATGGCCAGTGGGATGGGGGAGGTCAGGGGCTGTGTGGAGGTGGGCAAGGGGGTAAAAAAATGGGGACATCAATAATAGTGTCAACAATGAAAATAAAGAAACAAAAATTAGAGAACATGTATTCATAATGTCACTGAAGATGTTTTTTAAAACTGAATAATCTAAAACAATTATTTATATTTTTTTATTTATTTTTTTTTAATTTTTATTTTAATTGTTGATCTTGTACAGTTTTCTGTCTTTTATTCTCACCCCAACCCACCACCCCAGCCCTTCCCTCCCATTTCCACCCCCCCATAGTTTTTATCCATGTGTCCTTTTTACTTGTTTCTGTAAATCCTTCCCCTTTTCCCCTGAAATTCCCTCCCCTCTCCCCTCTGGTGACTTTCAGCCTGTTCCCAATTTCTATGTCTTTGGTTATATTATGCTTGTTTCTTTGTTTTGTTGATTAGGTTCCTGTTAAAGGTGAGATCATATGGTATTTGTCTTTCACTGCCTGGCTTATATTTTTTTATTTTTTTGATTTAATATTCATTATATGTTTTCATTACCATTTAGTCCCCTTATATCCTCTGTCCCTCAGCAATCATCACAGTGTTGTCCATGCCCATGAGTCCTTTATCCTTTTTGCTCAATCTCCCCATCCCCTAAACTCCCCACCTTCTCAGCTGTCATCTTGCTCTCCATCTATAAGTCTGTCCCCATTTTCCTTGTTAGTTCAATTTGTTCATTAGATTCATGTGTGAGTGAAATTATATGGTATTTGTCTTTATCTGACTGGCTTATTTCACTTAGCAAAATGTTCTCCAGGTCCATCCACACTACTGCAAAGGGTAAAATTTTCTTCTCTTTCATGGATGAGCAGTATTCCATTGTGTAAATGCCCCATAGTTGTTTTATCCTCTCATCTACTGACGGACACAGGCTGCTTCCATACGTTGGCTATTGTCAATAATGCTGCAATGAACATAGGGATGCTTATGCTCTTTCAAATTAGTGTTTTGAGTTCCTTCATATACATTCCTAGAAGTGGGATTGCTGGGTCAAAAGGCAGATCCATCTTTAATTTTTTCAGGTATCTCCATACTATTTTCCACAGTGGTTGCATCAGTCTGCATTCCCAGCAACAGTGTAAAATGGTTCCCTTTTTTTCCACATGCTCACCAGCACTTGGCAGTTATTGATTTATTGATGATAGCTGTTCTTACAGGTGTGAGATGATATCTCACTGTGGTTTTAATTTGCATTTCTCTAGTGATTTAGTGACCTTGAACATCTTTTCATATGTTTGTTGGCCACCTCTAAATCCTTTCTGGAGAAGTATCTATTCAGGTCCAAAGTTGATTATTTAATTAGGTTGTTTAATTGGGTTGTTTTTCTGGTATTGAGGTCTGTAAGTTCTTTTTCAATTACAGATATTAATGCCTTATCAGATGTATTGACAAATATGTTCTCACATTCTTTGGGTTGTCTTTTTGTCTTGTTGATTTTTTTTTTTTTCTGTTGAAAAACTTTTTAGTTTGATGCAGTCCTGTTTGTTTATTCTTTTTCTTTTGTTTCCCTTGTCTGGGGAGATATATCTAATAAAATATTGTGATATTTGGCTGCCTATGTTTTCTTTTATGATTTTTATGGTTTAGTGTCTATCATTTAAGTCTTTGATCTACTTCACATTTATTCTTGTGCATGATGTAAGAATTTGGTCTAGTTTCATTTTTCTGCATGTATGTGTCCAATTTTCCCAACACCATTTATTGAATAAACTTTCTTTAGCTCATTGTATATAATTGCTTCCTCTGTTCAATATTAACTGACTATTAAGGGATGGGCTTATCTGGGCTTTCTATTCTGTTCTATTAATCAATTATTTATATTTTACAAGATAACACTGGCAGTGTTGTGAGCTGCATTGAAGAAGAGAAAAACTCATACTATGGTCTCTCTTCACATCCTATAAATCTTTTGTCTTTTACTGGAGAAGAGAAAGACTGAATGCAACATGGTCAGTAATGAACACATTACAATGTAATAGCCAGATCAAACTATATAAAATTTTAAATGGTGCCGGTTGAGTTGGAAGAGGACAATGCCCATTTGACAACCTATATAATAATAATAACTAAAACCATAAAACATAAACAAATAAGCATAAATAAAAAACAAAATCTCTAAGAGAGTAAGTATAAAGAAAATATACTTTGGTAGGAATCTTAGGAAGAAGAGAAAAAAATATAAGAAAAGGGTCTATACTACCAAATGTCAAAAAGTAAGAAGCCAAGTAGTATGCGTATATATCTATATCTATATCTATATATTTTATTTATATCATCTATACATTATATCTATTGATATTATATATCTATATATCTATATCTGTGGGGGGCTCCACCCACAGGGCACCCCCAGCCATCATAGATGAGAATAAGGAGAATAAGTCTACCAAGACATGATCTGCTTGGGGAAGAAAGATGGCCGATCTCTCAAAGGAGAAGGACCAAGAGCCTTTTCCTCAATGGGCTTTTATTGGGTTCATTTTGCACAGGAGTACAGGTAAAGCTCATTAAACATTGTCAGGCAGTAAGGATCAAACAATAGATAGCATACAGAGAATTATGAGGGCCTATTCTGAGTCAGGGTCTGTTAGCTAAAGAGCTACAAAATTTTGGGAAACAAACTCATTTCCTGCTCGGACCCTTATCATTTAATTGAGATCATTCTTAGCAAAGCAGGTTTCCCGGGATTTTGTGTATTCTTTCTTAGGCCTGATCACCTGGGGAACCCTCCCTTTCCAGCACAGAGCTGCACTGCCCTCTGTCATTGTTTCAGGCTTAAGTCAGGCAGGGGAAGTAAGGCAGCTAAGAGATTAGGAGACTTCTAGCAGACAGAATGAGGACTCAGGCTATGTCAAAGCTAAGAAGTGAGAGTCTATCACCCCCTTTTGCTATAGCCCCCAAGTCCTTCCCTGAGGCCTCCCCATGATCATGCCTGTCTTAGGTCATTGCACCCTTGGGGAATCTTACCTGTCATTGGCTAACCCATCAAGCACTGGGGTCCAGTCATGGATGAAGTAAGAGGAGCAGAAGCAGCACCCCTGCCAGGGAGGTAAGCTTTGTCTCCCCAGTGGCTTATGGACTGAAGGTCGCTCACTCAGCCTTAGTCATGGGGAGTTACAGCTTCTGAAATCAGTCAGGGTGCTTCCCAACGTGTATCTATAGATCTCTCTCTATATATATCTCTATCTATATTAGTATTCTTCATAAACTTCTTCATAAATGTGCATATTATTTTAATTAATATTTTGAGTTTAATTATTTATTTATACTTATTTTAAAAAATTTATGTATTCCTGCCCTGGCTGGTGTGGCTCAGTGGATTGAGTGCTGTCCTGTGAACCAAAGGGTCACCAGTTCGATTACCAATCTAGGGCACATGCCTGGGTTTTGGGCCAGGTCCCCAGCAGGGACACGCAAGAGGCAACCACACACTGATGTTTCCCTCTCTTTCTCCCTCCTTTGCCCTCTCTAAAAATAAATAAATAAAATCTTTTAAAAAATTATGTATTCCTATTGTAAATAGAAAAATCATAAATAGAAGCTAAGTATTAAATAAATAGAAAACTACTAATGCCAAATAAGAGAATACTACATATCACTGAAAATTCACCTTTTTTTTTTTTTTTTTTTTTTTTTTTGAAATCAGTGATTCATACATTACAGTTTAGGAAAATCAGAACTAGGAAAAACCACTCTGTATACATAATGACTTAAAGGAGTTCAGTTTGGGTGAAGACAATTAGATCAGGAAGATAACTGATATCTGTGAACTGACTGGCTATCCTGCCTTGCCCTTGAAGTGAACTGTAAAACTGAAGATGGAGAATATAACTAAGTTACAGAAACTGAGTACTTACTGATACTTAAACTGGAACTTGGATATTTCCCTAAGAACATCTGAGAGATGGTAACTTTCTCATATGAAACTTGTTTCTGAATTTTGCATTTTATGTAGTCAGTTTTCTAATAACAATTTCTCATCACCATTGGATGAGATTTGTCTTCCTGGTAAGTCTCTTTCTTGAAACAATAAAAGACTAAATGAGAAAATCTACACCGTAAAGCAATAGTTCTAGATTGAATATAACTATTGAAAGAAATTGGTTTCGTTTACTTAGTGTTGGAGGAAGTAATTAGAGGAAGAGAAATTTTTGCAAATCACTTTTACCTTCTTTTTCAACCCAAATTGCTCTTCATGGGAAAATAACATATCTTTTTATGGCTGTTTGTAAAGTTGAAGGAAGAAGGGATCTTCTATGGCAAAAGGATATGCTAGAATATACATGCCCTTCTAAATGTTAAAAACTTACTTAGATTTGCAAAGAAATTGTCTTTATACAATGAAAACCTCTCAGGAAGTCCAACTGCTTATTTGTTTGTTCTTTCAAGTGAAACAAATCATCATTAAAAAGGTTCAGCTTCAAATTTAGACCTTTTAGAAGCTTAGAGAGACTTGCTCACAGAAGTTCAAATCCCACAGAAAATAGCTTATTGCTGCCTTGGAGAAAGAGAATAATAGCTACTGATGAGATTCATATCATTCTCTATCTTCTCTTTCATTAATTTTAAACACAATTCATAGGCCATTATGCTCTGGAAATCAAAAGAATTATTCCTTATTGTAGCCCACCATTTTTCATCATTATGCCCACACAATGTCCAATTTCACCCCACTCATTCAAAATGGCGCTTAAAGCAGGCTGAAAAGATTAACTCCAATACGTACATTTGGCTTTAATTCATAGCTTTCTAAAGAGTTTTACTAGTATAAATATGTATTTACACAATAGAATATGATGAGTCATTTCTAAAATGTAAACATACTAGTTTAAAAAATTGCTTAAATATGTATTTCTGCCTGAGCTTCTCTCAGGATATTTCTACGAGATTCACAGCAATAACTACCAAATATTTGAATCACAGCACTTCTAAATTTGTTACAAATAATAAAAAAAAGAGCAAGGTTTAGAGATACTTCTAAAGTAGTCAAAATATTTTAATCTTTAATCTTTCTTGATGTTGTAATAGACATAGAGCTACTGCTCCTTATTTCAAATGTAATCACCTTCAATCTATTTTTACTAAGCTTTTCATGGTGTTAGCAGGTTGCTGTTTAAAACCTCTAATAATCAAGCACCATGGCAGTTGTTTCAGAGAATAATGTTTGCTTTCTATAAAGCAAAATATAGTTCAGCACATCAACCTTTGTTCTTGGCTAGACACATGTCACCACATCATCTTTCTCTCTTTACTTTCAAACAGTATGCTGCACATTAAAAAACAACAACAACAACAACAACAACAACAATAACAATAACAACACTTCCAATCTTCTTTTCTGTTGCTAGTAAGGGTCATGATGGTTACCTCCCGGGGGCCATGTCAATGTCATCCTGTGTCTGAGACTGGCATCTCTGCCTCAACATGCCACTGCCCAGTTCCAATTTTGGTCCAGATGAAAAAGAAATTAATTAGGGTGGCAATGTGTAGAGGTATGGACGTAGAAAGAAAGGGAGCAGAATAATAAGACTTATCTGGTCTTCAATTTCTATGTTATTAATACCACCTGTTGCTACCATCGGGCACTATAATACAAACATTGTTCCAAGCAAACTATTTTGTAGGAGCTGTGTGATGTATTTCTGTCTCAAGTATACTGTGAAAAGTTCTATAGATACCTATTTAACTCATTTGACCTTGGAAGACTTTCCAACTCCCACTCTCACCTCCTCCCTTGTCCCCACTTCCTCACTTTGTAAAGTCACATCAGACCCAGGTGGGTTTTTCTGGGAAATAGACTTTGAGATGCAGAACTTCATGGATGAAGTTTACTGGGGAGTATTCTCTACATAAATAGCTATTGAGGAGAGAATAAAGCAAAACTGATCAGAAGGAGAAGTTGAACAGAGAGACAATTACAACAAAGGTTTCAGTGAGTCCCATGGATGTTGTGGAACTGAGATGTCCCTTTAGACTTGTCTTGTGTTGAGGCAGGGAGGACCAACTTGTGCCTTGGTTAGAAGCCCGAGAATTCAGTATTTAGGATTCTACAATCATTAGAGCACACCTGGTGACAGATGTCAATTTTGGGCATAAAATATATCAGGAAATATTTTTGCAAGAATATTTATGTTCATGTTTTTAGGAACTCAGTCCTCAGCTACCTTATTGGTAGGGTGGTGGAATTTTAATAATTTTGAAAAACACTTCTTGAGATCTTATGAATGAGATATATGGTATAAATATCTTCTAAATTAATCCTGAAAGCCAGGCATACTATTTTTCTTATTTTATATATAAGGAAATTTATCCTAAGTATGATTAAGTGAATTACCAATGTTCACACAGATGTTCACACAGGCTTGCATGCAAACATTTCTTTGCCTGCTCAGTTGTTGGGGAGACACTTTGGTTGGGAGGCAGGTGCAAAGTCTAGAAGTTATCTGATTGTGTAACAAGTTTCAAATATCAAGGGAACTCCAGAGACACAGAAACAATAAGGGGAGAGGGGGAAACAGGAGGCAAGGAAGAGAGAGGAGAGAAGGAGAGAGAGATATTAAACAATTATGGAGACTGGTAAGTTTCACAGTTTTTAAGCTAGATGCTCAGGAAAGCCTGTAGTGTAATTTAGTATGAGTTTGAAACCATAGGAGCTGATGGTATAAGTTTTAATCCAGGATCAGGAGAAGATGGAGATATCATGTTCCAGCTCAGACAGTGAGGCAGAAAAAGAGAGACAAATTTCTCCTGCCTTTTGTTCTCTTCAGGCCTTAAATAGTTTGGATGATACAGTGGGAAGGACAGTCTACTGAATCCACTGGTTTACATGCTAATCTCATCTAAAAATACCCTCAAAGACACTGACAGAAATAATGTTTAATATGGGTGTTCCATAGCAAGTCAAATTAACACGTAAAATTAACCATCACAAATGGCAAAGCCATTCATATCTTGGAAATATACACTCTTTCAAATCTCTAGGTACTATGGTAATTGATGCTAACTACTTGAAAATTTAATATGCTTTAAGAAGATTAAGATATTTTATGGTATCAAGGATAACAATGCTAACTAATAAGCATCAAGTACCCAGCATCTGTCTTGTGTTAATTACTTTAGACAGACTGTTTCACAACATGGATACCATTACTGTTATGCCCATGTTTAAGGTGAGAAACTTAAATAACTTTCCCAAGGTCATATTACCAGTAAGTAACAGATCCAAAATTAAAATCCAGACTACTTTACTCTAAAATCTAAGCTTTGATCCACTACTTCACATGGTTCTGATGATGTTTCTGAAATATAGAGATGTCAAGATATAAAATTGTTCGCATATGGTTTTATCACGGAAAGTTCAATTAGCTTCTTCTGTATTCACTGAAATTCACTGTAATTTTTGGAAACAATGCTTATTCTTTCTGCCTGTGCTGAATGGTTCTTTTGCCAACCTGCTTAAGTTGGAAATGCCATTTTTAGAAACTCTTCACTGTATGAAGTTAGTGTTGGCCAAGAAAGAAACTTGTGTGAAATTTGGGAGGTGCAAGTGAAGCAGCAGCTGTTGTTCTCCAGGGGTTGTCATGGTTGGTTGTTATGACAGTCACAGAGGTGTTAGTAGGTCCCAGCTTGTCCTCTCTTTCCTCTACGTTGAATGGAGCTCTTTTTCCTAACTGTGGACCCTGCGGACCAACAGCAACTCCAGTGCTATCACCATTTTCTTGGGTGGGTTCAGAAAAACAAGTTTCCCATAGTCTTCTCTGCTAGCTCCATTTTCATGATCTCTTTTCAGCACCTGGATATGCCTGGTCTTTCAGATCAGTAAGTTGGTTATTCTTTTGATCCACCGACTTCCTCTTTTGGGTCTTTGTTACCCTAGCCCTTTCTACAATTATATGAGGTCTACTTCCTATAATAAATCTTTTATCCCATGTCTATAATTGTTCTGCTTTCCTTGCTAAATGCTGAGTAATACAGGAATTTGTTCCTGTGAGTAGGTGCTTTTATGACAAAAACCTAAATCATGAGGCTGTGAGAGCACTGAGTGACATCTAAAAATATGTATTAAAAACTCGCAAAGTTTTAAAAATAATTTTATTAGAAAATATACCACGAAGTCAGACCCCCAAAACAGACAATTCAAATTGAAAAAGGATTTGTGTGTTCCAAATTTCTGTAGGCAGGAATCAGGCTGAGAGAGCTTTTTATATGAAAATACAGACAATTTTTTTTAAGGAAAAGGAAAGATGTCTCAAAGGCAGGTGCTAAGATAACAGAGAATGGACACAGCTGAGGACAATGAATTGGAAAACCATTGCCAGAAAGCAGAATTGAGGACTAAGCAAGAAACATTCTCTGCTCCTGGTGAAACTGGGGGTCCTGAAAACATGTTCCCAGTGTATTATATTTTATTCAGTTCTCTTTTCCCTTCCCTTCATCTCCACTTCTATCCCCTTTATTCCCCTTCCCTCTCTCAGTCCCTCCTTCCCTCCATCCCTCACTCCCTCCCTGCCTCCTTATCTCCATCTTTTTGTTTCCTTCTTTCTTTTCTTCCTTCCTATGTTGGCCCAGTGCACTTTTAGAATTGCTATGGACTCATCACCGTAATTACCATTCCCCTTCTTTGTGAACAGAAGTGGTTTTTGTAGTTGTTTTGTCCTTGCCTCACTGTTGAACGTTGGTTATGCAAGGGTCAGATAACTTGAATTTTTTAAGTTCAAAGGTTTTTAGGTTAAAAGGAGTTACATCTGATGAACCTCATTCATATCTGAGCCTAATTAAAATGATGAGATCTTGCACTTTAAGTCAGAACTTAAGATCTGGTATGAGTGGATAAAACTTTGGGGGTCTTATTTTTCATATAAGAAGAATGTGAATTTTGGTCAAAAAACAAATTTTCCAAGCCTAGACATGTTACTTTTCTTATAAAGAAGTAGAGAACACTCTTGAATCTGGCTGGCCTTGTGATCTCCTTTAATCAATGGAATGAAGAAGAAATGATGCTGTGACTCTTTTGGACCTAGCTCTTAATTGGCCTGACGGCTTCTGTTTTGCCTTCTTAGAGTCTTGAACCACTGGGTAAGATGTCTGTTCACTCTGCTGGAGAGAGAAGCTCAGCACTTCCCAGCCATTCCAATCAGCCCAACATATATGGGAATGAAGTCATTTTTGGAAATTTCCAGCTCCAGCAAAGCCACAGGCAGAATGCAGCTTCCTAAATTACCCCGATCTGGTAAACAAAAAGACAGTCTAGCTGATCCCAATCCACAGAACTGAGAGAAATAATAAATTGTTACTGTTTCTCACCACCAACTGTGGGGTAGTTCATTATGTAGTAGTTGATAACTGAAAGGCAAATAAATGAATGAAAGAATGAAGGAATAAATGAATGGTTAGAACAATAGCCTCTGTGAATGGAAAGAGACTGTACTTTCTAAATTACTAGGTGTGTATTATCACAAAGGTGTGTTTCCTTTTCCTCCCAGTTATTAACTTTTGTAAAGCTTTACAACTGTAATTGCCTATGGGAACTAAGGGTCTATGAAAAGGTTCTGCATCTTTGTGTGTGTTAGATAATAGTGAGAAAGAAAAAAAAAAAAAAGGTTGTTATTGGCCTCCCTAAAAAGTTTAGATTAAACAGCTTTCTCCTTTTCTATCTTTTTTCAGGGCAATATCATGCTCATTACTTTTGTTAAAACCTTTATTTCTACCAAATATTGAAGTTATTTAAAAAATGAGATAGGGAAAACTAAAGCAATAAAGGAAAAGACATGGAAAATAAAACTTCTATGTTGTGTCAGAAAAGTGGTTCTAAGATAATAGCTAAAACAAATTCAAAGGATCTAATGCACTATCAACATGCATTGAAAGACTTCATTATCAGCATGCTGTGAATAAACTAAATAAAAAGCATGAAATAGAGGCAAAGTGATGGAGAAAGTATAAGATAGAGGATCTGCTGTGGTTTGGCTAGGATTTTGCATTTGAAACTGTTTGGTGTCTTAGAAGCTCAGTGACTTGAGTATGTAAATGATAGAGGTAAAGAAATAGTGAAGAGGGAAATAGATAGACTTTATAGATACTACTAAAAGAGCAATAATGAGGAACGATTTAACAAAATTCAAAGGTTTCAGATCATTTGGGAGCCTGAAACAGCAGATGGTAAATATAGTTCAATTCAGACAAACATAAAAAAAAAAAAAAAAAGATGAAGAGCAATAAAGAACTATAAAAGAAGGCTGTGGAAACATTTCAATAAACTAATCACCTAGTCTGCCAACCAGAAAATATTAAAAAACTTAACTGTTAGCTTAGTGTAAAGAAACCATCTTCTAAGATGGGGCCAGAACAAAAAAGTGCTTCAGGTTTTCAATCTTTACTGTTGACAAAGTGGTGATGAGAAAAAAATACTTAGAAATGGAGAAAGATAAAGCCAATTTATGAAACATGAGATTTTAATCACAAACTCCAGGCAATTTAATTATCTCCATTGAAATAAAAAGAATTTTGGTAAGTGTGTTAACTTATTCAATAGAGTACATTTTAATACCCAATGTAAGAGGGTGCCTAAGTGTTGCGGACCGTTCAGCCTGGTTTCAGGAGTTGCGTAAGAGCCCAGGGACCCGTTTCATGTCTCATCTGGTCTGTTCTGTCAGGAGGACCTGAGCCACTAAGGAGACAAAGCTTATCTCCCTGCCAGGAGCACTGCTTCTGCTTCATCCATATCTGGCCTCCAATGCTTGGTCAGTTAGCCAATGACAGGTAAGACTCCCTCAAGGGAGGGGTCGCCTAAGATAGGCCTGACCACTTGGAAGGCCCTCATGGAAGTGCTAGTGGGGCTGCAGCAAAGAGGGGGTGATGACCCTCACCCCCCTGCTATTCTGACAGAGCCCGAGTCCCCATTTCCATCTGGGAGATGTCTTCCTTGATCTCTTGCTTCCTGGCTCTAATCAGGCTTAAGCCTGAAACTATGACTGCGGGTGGTGCAGCCCTGTGCTGGCCAGAGCGATTCCCAGGTGATCAGGCATAAGAAAGAATCCGTAAAGTCCTGTGAAACCTGCTTTGTGTGCTAAGAGTGCTCTCATTTAAACGATAAGGATCCGAGGAAGAAATGGGTATGTCTCCCAAAGTTTTAGCAACCCCTTTCCTGACAGACATTGACTCAGATTAAGCCCTCAGATTTCTTTGAAATGTTAACCATTGTTTGATCCTTGAGGCCTGACATACCTGTATTCCTGTGTGTTTGAAACCAATAAAAGCCCAGTGAGGAAGGGGCTCTGGGTCATTCTCCTTTGAGAGACTGACCACCTCTCCTCCCCAAGCAGATCATGTCTTGGTAGTTTTATTTTCATCCATGGTGGAGGGATGGGGCTCTGTGGCTGGAGCTCCCCCACACCTAAGTATAGCTAAGAGAGCTTTCCTCCAAGTGGAAATAGATTTTACAAATAGATTATAGATTACAAATAGATTATATTTGTAAACTAGTTGTTTACACTGATGGTTTTAGTAAAAGAAGAGGATCCATATATGTATATATGGCCACATTGGCTGGAACATTTCAAGGCTCTCTTTCCACATGGCTTCTGTGTTTAGACAGGCACTTCTCATAGAGGAAGTTTAAGTGGAAATTTAAGGTCTTCATTCCCACCCTGTTAATAACAAAAAATGTCTCACTAGGCTATCCTCCTAGGTTCCAGAGTTTACTCAAGGACAACAGAATTGGTACATCTAACAATAGCATTTTCAGTATTTTATTAGAGTGACAATTACATTTTTTCTTTTTGCTAACAACAAATATTTTGGAACAAAATGGAGCAAGCTCATGCTATTATATTTTTCTTTAAAGACTGTTTCGACACTAGCAGATATACTAGGTATATGTTCCTGAATTAACCTGTAATATCATGGTGTGTGTGGCAGCTTTGGGCTAACCTTAGAAGTATCCTACCAGGAGTATCTAGAATGAAGACACTGAAAGGGAAGATAGATAAAGATAGGAATATGGAAAATTTTAAGTCAGAAAAACCTTTAATGTATGGATGTCTACAGGGATATCTCTACAGATATTTAAAAATACAGTAGTTGCCAAAATACGGTATAGATGTTTAAAACGTACTCCTGTCTAAAATCTAGAGACGAAAGCTGATGGTCTGTAAAGAAATCTTCCACACTTCTTTTTAAAAAAAATTCTTTTGGTAAGTGTTCAACTGCCACTAGAATTACTTCCAAGTTAAGAAGATAAGAGAATTGACTTTTTAAACTTCATAATGAACTTCCCTGCTATGACTGACTATATTTTCCAACATGAAGAACTATAAGTTTTCACAAATGGAATCATAAACTTTTAGTGTACTTTGACTCTGCTTTATCCCTCATCCATCTGCCACAAAGGTGTTCTCTGGTTAGCATGCTGATAATAGCTGGCATGCATAGTGTGTGTGGTTTTAAAGTCACTACTTATAATGCAAAACTGAAATAATATAGGTATGTTTTAAAATTTATTCTCCTCTACTAAAAGTAGAAATGGTTTATAACCAAAAACCCAATTTTAGAATCTTTAAATAAAATACAGGGTAGGGCAAAACTAGGTTTACAGTTTGGATGATAATACAATAATTAGTAAGTAATAATACAAGAATCTACTTTGTGTTTTGTGTACTCCTAATTGTAAACCCACTTTTGCCCCACCTTGATTATTTGGAAGTACTAAATAGATATTATTTACTTAATTATAAAAAATAGCGTTAGCCTCATTTTCTTTTTTGGTGACTTTTTCTTTCCTCCAGTTGGCATGCTAACCAAGGTGAAACTTGCTTTCCCCACTAAAAACACTGTGATGATGAATTAACTAAAGGAAAGATTCCTGTCATTTGCTTTTTAATTCTCTGTGCCCAGAGCAGTGCTTACAGATGATGGGCTAACAAATATTTATGAGAGAAATAAATACACCATAACTTAGTACTTCCTAATAGTTTTAAATAGGACTGCAGAATTTAAAAACATCAAAATTAAATTCACTAACATTTTATTTCACTTAAAGTTTTATGTATCTTCCACTTTTGTGAGAACAGAGTGAAAGTCACAAAAAAATCAAAAGATGTTAGGCAGATACATTTTTTTAAAGAGCAAGAGTCATTAAATTCAGAGAGTAACAGAAAGTTATATTTAGAAGTAGACTTAAAATATGACAGTTCATGACATGGTATTTATTAAGGAACACACTTCACATGTGAGAGTTGACTTTTGGCTCTAGCATGACTTGCTTGAACCTCCTTTTATATAGAACAAACAAAACTGCTTTCGTACATGACATTGTAGCAAGGTGTCTTAATTCTATTCTCTGATGTAGTTATAAAAAAGCATTTAGCAGTTTTCTACTGCATGAGTTTCTGTTTCAATATTGATATAAGCTAAATTGGCATCATTAGTGCATTATGTTTCTGAAAACTTTTTCTTGAGTTTTGGTTTGTTTATTTCTTATTTAAACATATCCCAGTAACAATCTAATATTTTTCTCATGGACCACCATCCTCATGCTCTCCTTGTCTGATTGTAGAAATAGCTAGCTATCCAACAAATATTTTCTCTCATTGTTTCATAGCAAGTTTATTTTATTGCTGGGTATGTGGCCCGTCAGATAGAGACCATATTTCTCAGACTCCCTTAGAGCTAGATGTGGACTTTTGGTTACATTATCACTAATGGAATGTGTAAAGTGATGTTTCCAGTCATGGGCTTTAAAAATTTGGGCTCATGAATTTTGTATAGTTTTCCCTTTCTGTGGACTGCAGCACAGTCATGTCTGGGGTCAAACTGTGGCCATACAGATGAGAACTACTTAGGCCATGTTGGAATCACAATGTAAAACACTTGAGTCTCTGAATGACCCCATAGGGCACAGCTATTTGCCTACCTGAGCTGCTTACTTGGCTCTATCTGCTACAAAAGAGAAAATTAACTTTTTGTAAGCCTCTATATTTTGGAGCAGCTTAGTCTTTATCCTAATTAATGCACTTAGACACCAAAACAATTTTAACTTGCTCTAGTACAGAAGGAAACAAATTATAGCTCATTAATTTAAATGTTGCCACTTCTCCTTTAAAAATAAAAATTATCAGATGATTTTATCTACTGATAGAAATATTATATTATAGGTAATATGTTTATTTAAGCTGCGGTAATGTAAAAACAATATTCCAGTTTACATGACTATTGGGTGGAATCTCAGGGTAAGCAGAAGTGAAAATATTTAGGCTAGTTAACAATCATCAGGTGCTGTGTATAAACAAAGTTCATTTTTTAGGACACTAAGAGTTCCAGTTTTACACAACACTGCTCTCTAACAGTGATACTAAAAGCCAAAAGCCAAAAGGAGACTTGGTGATTTTTATGGCCTTAATGCATTTTACCCTAGAAGATGTAGATGACCACCAAGTCACACAATCCTGACATTATCTGTCAACTTCACTTTGCTTAAGAAAGCTGTGTAGGTTATCTTCTTCCTGACTTCGAATAGACAGGTATGAAATTAATTTAATAATGTTTGCATTCATTCAGCAGATGTGTGTTAAATGAATGAATGCATATATATTTACTGAGCATTTACCATGAATCCGGCATTACTCTGTTACCCAGGGATTCAATGATGAATAAAAATGATAAGGTTGCTATCCTCGTGGAACTTGTGTTTCAATCTGTAGAGACAGAAAATATACAAATTTCTGTCCGTAGAGACTCTGTAGAAAGGAAGACTCTTTAGATAGGGTGGCCCTCAGCAAAAGAAACTGACAACAAAATAAAAAGGCAACAGACTGAATGGGAGATGATATTTGCAAACAACAGCCATGATGAAGGTTTAATATCCAAAATATATAGAGAACTCATAAAATTCTACACCAAACAAAAAATCCAATTAAAAAATGAGCAGAGGACCTCAACAGACACCTCTTCCAAGAAGACATACAATCAACCAACAGATATGTGAAAAGATGCTCAACTTCACTAGCCATTAGAGAAACCGAATCAAAACTACAATGAGATACTACCTCCCACCTGTTAGAATGGCGGTTGTCAACAAGACAGGTAGTGACAAATGTTGGAGAGGTTGTGGAGAAAATGGGATCTTTGTTCACTGCTGGTGGGAATGTAAACTGGTACAGCCACTATGGAAAACAGTCTGGTGATTCCTCAAAAAATTAAGAATAGAGTTATCATATGTCCCAGCAATCCCTCTTCTGGGCATTTCCCAGAAAAACTCAAAAATGTATTCGCAAAGATACATGCATCTCCTATGTTCTCTCCAACATTGTTAATGGTGGCCAACACATGAAGACAACTGAAGTGTCCTAATCATTGTATACTAAAAATAGCATGCTAGTAATATAAAAATAAAAATCAGGGAAAGTGATAGTTTTGTTTTTAAAACACTTAGACCTTTGTCTTCACTTAGCTTAGTACTATATGACTTGACTTAGTACATGAGCAAAAGATTATCATCTAAAATGGATGCAGACTACAAATCTTGTTTAAAGCATACTATTTTATTTTATTTATATGATTTAATGCAAATTCGAGTGCTGTTATATGCAGTTTGGCCATTACCAGTAAGATGGAATTGCCTTTAATAAAATCTTATTAATTGTCACGACTTTCTAACTGAAAGTAAAAAAAAAAAAACAGCAGGGATAATTGAATACAAAAAGTTAAAGGTCTGATATTTAGTTGAATAATCTGAGAGACATAAATATAATTGAGTAACATAGAAAGTAACTTAGCAAAAGGAAGAAAATCTGGTATCCCTTCATTTCAATGTGTTGGAAGTACAGAAAATGTTTTTCTGTAAAAATCTCCAGAATTCTGACCCGCAGCATTTCTGAGTATAAATTTATTAAAACATCATAAGAAATATATTCAGTGTCTTGTAGACCCAGTAAGGACAATTTCACTGCTGAGTAGGGTATATGTGACCTGGAAAACAATTTAAGGATTTTAAAAAATGACTCTCAACAGTTCTTTTAATAAAAGTTCAGGTAAATTGGAAATCAAGTATGAATATGATTCTTACTTTACCTCTACATCTTGTCTGCAATGCATGTAAAGTAAAAATGATATTTGCAGTAATAGAACATGAGCCAGGCTATGAAATTTAATGTCCCAAAGAAGATACAGCATGCCAGAACAAGAACACCATGAAGAAAGAATTACTATAATTATGAAACTTATGACCATTAAGTTATTTATATTTTATATACTTGCTTCATCTTTTTGTAAACTTTAAATAAGCAATCTAAAAAATAATTTTCTTGGAAATGACTGAGATAACCACAGATAATAAAAATTAAAATAAATTATTGGGCAGCCACTGTGTAATAACATTAAATGCAATTCTACTATTGAAATTGTCTCTGTATTGTAAGCAGTTAGAAAACACTTTCTCAAATGATAAACATTTATTTCCAAAAGTGTAGTTATGGATAATATGCATAGTTACAAAACTTCATGGATTTCCTTCAAGAATCAATTCAAGAAGCAGTATTCAGACAAATAGATACCTTTTAATAAGTAAAATTCCAGCTGTGAATTTTAAGTCAATCATATAAGATAAACATAAAAAGTCCAGGCATAATACACAATAAATAAGTCCTGTAAAACTGGATATTTGCAGAGTTCTAAATCATCAGGAATCCACAGGATGCCCACAAATGCATTTAGAAGGCAAAACTTTCAGAGTAAACATAAAAATATAACTCATTACCTTTTGCATTTTAGTATTTTCTCTTACAAGATTCTAAGTAGAAGGTAGCTAGAACTGCTAAATTAAACTTTTTTTATAAAGTTCATCACAAACACCCTTAGCTCTGTTCTCATCGCCTTTATCCCTGCACATCTCCCTTGCATAACTTCAAAGAGAACTCTCCACACAGGAGATAGGAAACTGAGGTGAGCAGATGAGAACAGGGCCACGTCTGTTAAAAAAGAGGCTTAATTAAGTACATATTTGAAGAGTGCCTTTGACATGAAAAAGCAGTAAGGAAATTCAGTACTATTAACACTGAATGAGAATTGCTTAGTCTTGTGAGCAAAGCCTTACAGAGATTAAGAAAAAAGTTTATATTCTCCTCCAGGCAAGCATTTTTCAATAGTGTTCTTTATTGATCTGTCATCCTAAGAGAGTCTGTAAATCTAGCATCTGCATATTGATTTCCTGGTTTGTATGGAGAAAAAGGAGGCAGAGAGTAAAAGATGCATCTTTCTTCAGTCAGAATAAAATTACAGCACAGTACTTTAAATGTGTGCTCATTTCCTTGCCAAAGTGCTTATAATACGTGTGAAATTTAGAAGAAATAAATGTTTTGTCTGTATAACTAGAGGAGGATCTTTAGTTTTATTTGTTACTTAACATAAATTAACTTGCATTTTTTATTATCAAAGTGACCAATATTAACATCATAGAGTGAAAATTGGGAATTTTGACCGAAGCATCGTGATTCCACAGACACAAAATTCTAATGTAAGATGCCAGAACAAAAGGAAATCATCTGAGAGAAATAACTGGTTAGAAAGTTCCAGTACCCATAATGAAAGGATTGAATAGAGAGAAATAAAAGAATTCACTTGTGAAATAACTTCATTCTTACCAATGGATGGGCAAAAAGTTCCTAAGAGCAGGTGTAGATGACAAGAGTGGAAATGCTGTCCTGAAGCTAGCTGTTATAAAATCTGTTCAGCAGGATTTCCAAGATAGACAGCAGGACTCCAACTGCTGCTATGTATAAAGTGGCCACCTGAAGAATTAGAGGTTGGGGAAAGCAAGCATTTGAAGAGAAGGTACTGAAAGAGTAATCACAGATGGCCCCCAGAGGAGGCCAGCCTCCAAAAGCCCTGAAAATCCCGTCTCGTGATAACATTTGTCCAAGGAAGCATCCACCTGCCCCCCTTTAACCTCCACTTCGTTTTATTTAGGAGTGGTATTTACAGAAACAGGTGAGTACGGGAGGAGATGAGTGAGACAGAAAGACCCATTTCCTCTGTCCCTGAAATGGCCCATGTTTAGTCAGGCTCTGACAAAGAGGAGAGAAAATAGATTGGTAAATAAAAATTGGGTTATTGGGGACTGAATTGTATAATTTATGAAACAAGACTGCATTTGTGACATGAAAAGTCCTGTAGCACCTTCAGTCACCTAAACTGGCAAAAGGACCATGAGATCTTCACATGTTGTCATCACGTGAAAAGAAAAAAAGTTAATTAAAATAGGGGGCAAAAACTGAGTTTTGTTTTCAGTTCGCCTGTGAGTTGTTCTTGCCAAATAGCAACTATATGCCTAAAATAAATCATTTCCCACAGAAACTACAGCTAAGAAGCAACTGATTAAAAATGGGACATATCGGCATTCTTTAAAGTCATAATATAAATTGAAAACTCAAAGAAATAGTTAAATAAAAAATTCACCTTATCTTAAAAGATATTGTGTGAAAGAAAAAGAACTCCTGGCCAGGGATAACAGTGCGGTGACTGACAGAGTGTGGGGTTGGGGAGGTGGGTGGGTGTGGAAGAGGGGATAAGAAGCATAAATGGTAACAGGAAAAATGGAACAAAAATGAACTATTAAAAGAAAAGAACCTATGAGTTAACTAAATGACCTAATCTAGCTTCAAATTAACCATATTAAAATAAATTAAGTGTTGTTTCTTCTTTGTGCTGCAAAACATAAAATTGCAGGCATTTTCTATAATTTGAGAATGACTGTTCTTAACTGATTCATGAGATGGTGTGGTGTTTTTAATTCCTTTAGCAATATTTTCTTAGACCAACAGATGAAAGATGAACCAATACAGGAGAAAGTAACATGTGGAAAAAAGATATTATGCTAACAATGCACCTATTTATTATTATACACAGAAGACCAAACAGTTATTTGGTATCATACAACAATTTAAAGACAAATCATAGTATATATATAGCAACTATTTTAAGATTTACTCAATTTGTTAGAAACAAATTGGAATGTATTTTAGACTAAGGGTCCCCAACATCCAGGCTACAGACTGGTATCAGTCTGAGGTCTGGGCCTGTTAGGATCTGGGCTGCACAGCAGGAGGTGAGCTTGAATGTAATGTGCTTGAATCATCCAGAAACCATCCTTTCCAAACCTGGTCCATGGAAAAATTGTCTTACACAAAAACAATCCCTCGTGCCAAAAAGGTTGGGTACCTCTATGTTAGACAATAGGAATGGAGACTAGGCAGCCATACTCTAATGGTTCAGGTAGAAGGTATACAACCATTGACTGGAGAGTTGGCTAGATGGCCCTTTAAATATTTTATCTGAGTCTTTAATGCAGACTTTAGTAAGGAAGAGGCATCTATTCAAGAGAACTTAAATATTTACTAGTTCAAACATGTTACTTTGGTTGTAAATTCCTAAGTCAACTAGAATTTCTCTGCCATGATTTATCAAAAATCAATATTTTTTGTGACATTAATAGATTTAATTTATCAGAATCAATTTGGTAAATAGCATTTTGTTTCAACTTAGTTAGCTGCCTTGCCCTAGTAGTAAACAGTTTCTATCCTTTGCTTTAGAGAGCAAAGCATAGGACAAAGGACAAAGGAGGATACTATTGCAATAGTAATAAAGAGACGGATAAAGCTTTACCTACAAAGAATGGTATTAAAAAAAAAAAGTGATTCTGAACAATCTTCGGTTTGTAAATAAAGTCATGAAAATACTTATGAAATTTATATCATTTTCTTCCTTTTTGAAATTATTTTCAGGATTGATCTAGAGCTTACAAAAATGACTGACAGTTGAATCAGGTTTCAATCAGTTTTTGTCTACACTGTCTAGATCAGATATTCATTTTTGAATTGGATTTTGACAATACTTTCTTTTTACCTTACTTCCTTTACTTCATTGTTGCTCTCCTCTCATGGACCATCCACTATATCTACAGAGTATTTATTTATTTATTTTAAAGATTTTATTTATTTATTTTTAGACAGAGGAGAAGGGTGAGAGAAAGGGAGGGAGAGAAACATTAATGTGTGGTTGCCTCTCCAGTGTCCCCTACTGGGGACGTGGCCTGTAACCCAGGCATGTGCCCTGACTGGGAATCAAAGCAACGACCCTTTGGTTTGCATGCCTGTGCTAAATCCACTGAGCCACATCAGCCAGGGATTATTTTTTTAATACAATTCTGTTAATATTTCTTCTTTATTTAAATAAATTATTGGTCTCCCATTTTTAAAGGAGTATTTCTCAGAAACTTTTTTTCTGCCTTAACCCACAGGACATAGGCATTTATGTGAGGAACAATCCAGTTGGGGACACTCAACTTCAGTCTTATTAACTATTCTGTTTTTTGCTTCCTACTCACTCAAGAAAGCTTACTGAAATTCAAGGATCTGAAAGAGGTGGTAGAAGAATAAATCTTTTTTATTAAAAAGAATAATTTATTTTTTTAATTTATTGCTACTATTAACCTATTACTGAGATGATAGCATGTATACATACCACAATTAGAAATTCATTGGGCTATAGAATAAATTTAAACTACTGATTTTGGTATCCATAGCTTTCATCAAACTCATTTTCTGCTTCTTCCTCAGTCATATATGCCTCGAATAGTGAAGTAAAACAAATTACACTGGGAGGAGGGTTATCTGGCAGGGAGAAGCATGTAAAGAAGAGGCTAGAGAACAACGATTTTGAATTTCACAGTTTACTTAAGACTAGTTCTGAAAAAAGAATTAAAAAAATAAAAAAGACTGGTCCTGTATCTGTGAATCTTCTCATGCATTTTCATATCTATCTTAAACAGTATTATTACGTTATTGGCAGTCCTTCAGTTTACAAGGGCAAATCCCCCAAATCCAGACATTTGCCCTGACTGGAAATCGAACCAGCGACCCTTTGGTTCACAGCCCGCACTCAATCCACTAAGCCACACTAGCCAGGGCAAATAATAATGGTTTTATTAGATAAAGAAATATGCATTCTATCTCTTTGTTTTGTAAATATATAGCACAGTACTTTGGGGATACTAAGGAAAATTTAGTTTAGGAGAAACTAATTTTGAGAGGATAATTTATGACATTTTTTTTTCAAAGTGACCCAGCATCCTTATCAACAAATGTTAGGATGCAAGAAATATCCTAAACATGGAATATGGTTTGTGGCATTTGCCTTCAATGTATTTATAGTCTATTTACAGAGACAGACTATATACCCAGGCTCATTCATAAAAGAGGTAGATGAGTAGTATAGATGTTAAGTGTTAGAGGAATTCTGAAAAGAATGTGAATACTGTAGGTAATGTTATCAGGAAAATTTTTAGGTGTCTGGTAGAATTAAATAATACTCTATAGCATTTGAACATATAAGTTAACATTTTTAAACATAATTTTATAATAATAATAGCACTACACTTGTGCATGAGATACAGGAACATTTTGAATTTATTTAATCCCCTGATGGAAGGCTTCTCTTGATACATGTATATGTGAACATATCATTAATATTATTTTAAACTCTCTTTTTTATTGTACAGCCATTTTCTCTAATAACAAATTATGCACATTTTGTGATGCAAAGTTTTATATTTTCAAATAACTCTAATTAAGAACTTGTAGTACTGCAGTCAAATTTACTGCTATATTTGATTTGGTAATGAAAAAATTAAAAGACCAGCAATTGAAAAAATAGTTCTGAGGCCACTATTTATGAAAATTAATGAATAATACATTATTTCAAAGACAATGTGTAATATTTCAATAATCTTTCACTGTCATGGCTGAGTCTTGTTAGTGAGATGACAACAAAAGACTTTGGTTTCTGTTTTCATTTTTAAATCCCAAGGGGAAACAAAAGTCCTGAGAACTCCCACTCAAGATATATATAATTTGGACTCCAGCGTCAGTTTATCTGACTTCAAAGTTTATATTCTTTTCACTTCACCATATTACAATTAACCTGGCCATTTATACATGTAGGTACATTTATACACAATCACACATGCAGACACACAGGCTTTTTTATTTTGTTTTCCAGGTTTGGGGACATTTTAGGCATCAGAGATTTCTCTTTGTCCATCAATACTATGTTGACAATTACAAATTGAATATTGCTGTCTTAATTGTTCCTGTTGCATCTTTGGATTTCTACATCCGTAAATAATTTTTATTCATTTGTTCATTCACTCGTACAGTCTGCTAGGTGCCAAGAATGAATAATAAAGTCCCTGTATTCTAGGGACTTACTAGCCAATTGGGAAAAATAAATAAATATATAAATAAATATATATTATGGGTAAATAAAATTAAAATGATTTCTAGGTTCAATAAAGAAATAATTGGGAGAATAGACAGTCATTATATGTGAATTATAGTAAACTGGAGCTTCAGCTTTCTCAAACCTATTTTGTGTGTTTTGCTGTAGAGATAAGACAGTCTTATTACATGGTCTTTTTCAGAACCACAGTTGACAAAGGTCTTGGATGATGTCCAGAATGGACCTTTCAAAGGACGAATTTAGGTTTTTCTCTTGTTCCTTCCCTTAGTCTATGTACAATTCTATGGTAGACCTTGAAACAGTTCTGTCTTTATTCTCTGTATAGCTAAAGCCTAACACAGAATCAAACTTACATAGAAATTAGAAGAATATTTCTGGACTAAATGAAATAAATATGCAGCACTCAAGAGTTTATAAATGTCTTGATAAAACACACAGATATATACATAGACACACATATATATTTATATATATATGTGAGTATTTGTATATATGTAATATAAAATTATTAGTATTGTAAGGGAGAAAACATAATATTTAATCTAAATGAATAAAATTTTTTTTGTCCTAAAATTGATCATTTTAAGGTAGATCAGGGACTAATAAATTTACTTCATATATTAAGAAACTGATGCTCAGAGAGATTGTTATTAGAGCAATTTCAGGTGTAAAGCCTGAAGTAGGACACAGGTTTACTGATTCCCAAATCAATGCTCTTCCATTTTACTACACTAGTATATACAATAACACAGGAAATAAAGATAATAGCACCTATTTATTTCTTTCACCCAAGGTTCTCAGCATTTCTTGCTAATTATACCTATGGTAAGAGAAAAAAAGGCTTTATATTGTCAAGATTTTGTTTAATTCACTCTGCAGCTAGCAGCTGAGCTCAAAACACAGCTTTTCCTTCATTTTGATCAAAAGATCATATTGGCTTTGCCAACCTATTAGTGCCAAGAGAAGCTGTGAGTTAAGTTTCTGTGCTTCAAAGGGTAAAAAATATTATTTCTGTTTTGAGATGGTATATAAAAAAGAGACTCTGCATGTAGGAGGTTCATCCAGCACACACTTCTAACATACTTTTAAATCTATCTTAAAATAGAAGTCTGTCTATTTCCTCTGGATCTCTTATAAATTGCTAATGTCAGTGGTAAGAATATGTTATTTAGTTAGAACTTTTAAAAGCAGTAGAACGACAATAAAATATTTTTAAAAAGCAGTACAGTTCAAGTTAAGAATTATTATTAAACAAGACCTCACTTAGATTAATGCCAAGTTAATGTTTGAGCACTTATATTTTTCATCCTTATATTAGCCTTGGAATGTCATATATATAAAAGATGCTTGATATACTATAGCCATTCTTTAATTTTGTTCTTTAGAGTGGATCAGTGAAGTCAAGGATTTAGAGATAATATTTCTTGAATAAAAATATGTGATAAGGTTAATTAATAATTAATAAAATTAGAAATAGCAGTGACAACTCTAAAATTATGGGAAAAGTTTTATATAGTTGAAAACTTGGGTTGAACATGTTATGAAACTTAATACTTAAACAAAATAAAAATTGTGCACTTTGAGTCTTTTTTCTTTTTATCTACTTAATTTTTTATTATTTATTCTATTATAGTTGCATGGCTACAGAAACCATCCTCAAAATTAAAAGGGAAGCAACTGCATGGGTGGACATATTTGCCAATGATACATCAGACAAGGGTTTAATCTCCAGAATATATAAAGAACTCATATGACTCAACACCAGTAAGACAAACAACCCTTTGAGTCTTTTACTCAAATACTCTGTGACACCCATATTTATTCAATTATCGCTTCCTTATCATGTAGATTCTTTGGAATAGGCAGATTTAAGATAGATTTTCTTTAGTTTTCGGATATTTTAAGATAGATTTTCTTTAGTTTTCGGATATTATTGTTAATGATCAGGAACATAATTGGATACCCAAGTAGACTAATTTGGTTATAATGGCAAAAGTAATGAAGTGATTTTCTGGTTCTCCACAATTAAATTATAGTCCTCTTTGGGAATCTCTTGTTGGGAAGTTGGTATTTACTGATCGATCTTAAATAGTACATAGTAACTTTCAGAGCTGATTGCTCCCCTGATACCTTCTTTCTACCAAGAACATCCATCTAAAACACCAGCTCTTACCTTGTAGATTTATTCAAGGTGAGCACAATTGATAAATCAGTTCAAAAAAATAATTTGCTGTGGCTGGGTGGCTTAGTTGGTTGGAGCATCATCCCATACATCAAAAGGTTGTGGGTTCAATTCCCAGTCAGGTCTCATGCCCAGGTTGAAGGTTCAGTCCATGGGGTTCACGTGAGAGGCAACCATTCAATGTTTCTTTCTCACATCGATGTTTCTTTATCTCTCTCTACCCCTCACTTCCTCTCCCTCTAAAATCAATAAAACATATCCTCGAGTGAGGATAAAAACAAAAATAAATAAATAAATGGTTATTATCGAGTAATAAATGTAATAAAGGCATGGCATTAATTGTGAGATTACAAAAATAAATAGCTTGTGCCATTTTCTCAAGGAACTTATTATCAGTTAGAATAGAAAATATCTTTAATTCAATTATTATATATGAAAGTTATGGCAAATAAGTTAATGGGATATAAATAGAACAGGAATCCTAATGAATGTAGGATTGAGCATCAGTGTAAAGTATTGGTTTTAATATTGTCCTCTATACAGACTGCATCAGTTTAAATTCTAACTCAAGCAGCTAGATGTTGAGTGACTTTGGACAAGTTACTTGAATTTTCTATCAGTTATTTATTATATATTACTATATATATTTTTTCATAGTTACATAAATAATGATAATATTGTATATGTACTTCAAAGGCTTATTGTTTGAGTTAAATAAGTTAATAAGTGTAACAGTGTCTGGCACATATGTGAGTACCAGCTATTATTAGTAGTAGCATTATACTGAAGAATAAATAACATACGAGTGCTTAGCTGAGTGCCTGTTCCACAATAAACAATTGAATATTTTACCTTATCATCAGCATTATTATTGTATGTGCTGGGTTTCTGTGCTATGTTTTGAGGAAAGTAAAACCAAACCATATGAAACCAAGCAAAAAAAAATATATGCACAAGGTAAGTAATGACTAAGATATTCATACAACACTACATCTAATGGAAAGACAAATCGTATTATGTTATGATGTGCTTAATGGATAGGTATTCAAATTTATATGGAAAAGGGAATAATCTAGAATATTAATACTTGAGTAAATCACTGGGTGGTACATACAAAACAAGAATCAGTGGAAGACATCACACCTGATACTACTTCTGTGTTCTGACTGTGAAAAAGGCTGTATCCCAATACTAAATCTCGGTCACTTGTCAAATGCTGGCAGAATAACTACATTTATTCCCAGAAAAAATGGCATGAGGTTTATTATATTAGAATGAGTGCAAATATATTCCTTAGACCATAAAACTTCCTCTCAGTATCAAAAACAGCAAAATAATAGTAAGTAAAATAAAATAAAAATGATAAATAAATTCCATATTCCAAATAAGATTGTAGGTATTTGTGCCTCCGAAAGGGGGAAGGGTTTTCAGGAACATGTACAGAGGACACATGGACAAAACCAAAGGGGGCTAGGATCAAGGGTGGGGAGTGGGGGTGGCTGGGGTAGGGGGAGAGGTGGGGGGAAAATAGAGACAACTGTACTTGAAAACAATAAAAAAAGTAAAAAAAATAGATCTGAAAGAGGCATCTCTGTTAATTTTCCTATTTACCTTTCACAGAAGTTAAATAAATTTTGGAGAATAACAGTGGATTATCATAAACATAACCACTAGCAATTCTAATTTCATTTACTATTCTAGATGTGTTTTCTTTACTGGAGCAAATCAGTGCAGTATCTGGTAACTGGTATGCAACTGTGAACTTAGTGAATGCTTTGTTTTCTATACCTGATGGTGAAGAGTACCAGAAGTGGTTTAATTTTATGTGGCAGAAGAGCGGTACCACTATATTTTCTTTTTAAAAAATTATTGAATTTATTGGGGTGACACTGGTTAACAAAATTATACATGTTTCAGGTACACAATTCTACAACACATCATCTGTACACTGTACTGTGCGTTCATCACCCCAAATTAAGTCTCCCTCCCTCACCATTTACCTACCCTGTACCCTCCTCTACTCCCCACCCCCACCCCTTCCCCCAGCAATCATCACTCTGTCGTCCATGTCCCTGAATTTTTTATTTTTTGTTTTTGTTTTTTTGTTCTCTCTCTCTCTCTCTCTCTCTCTTTTTTTTTTTTTTGCTCAATCCCTCCACAATGCCCCCAGCCACTCAGTTCCTCCTAACAGCTGTCAGCCTGCTCTCTATCTATGAGTCTGTCTCTATTTTGCTTATTAGTTCATTTTGTTCATTAGATTCCACATATAAGTGAAATCATATGTGCATTTGTCTTTCTCTGAATGAATTATTTCACTTAGCATAATGCTCTCCCTGTCCATCCATGCTGTTGCAAAAGGAAAGATTTCTTTTTTTTCATGGCTGAGTAGTATTTCATTGTTCAAATGTACCACAGTGTTTTTATCCATTCATCTATTGACAGGCACCTGGGCTGTTTCCAAATCTTGGCTATTGTAAATAATGCTACAATGAACATAGGGGTGCATATATTCCTTAGAATTAGTGTCTCAGGTATTTTTCAGATAAATTCCCAGAAGTAGACTCACTGGGTCATAAGGAAGTTCCATTTTTAATTTTGTGAGGTATTTCCATACTGCTTTCCATAATGTCTGTAGCAATCTACATTTCCACCAACAGTTCCCTAGGGTTCTCCTTTCTCCACATCCTTGCCAGAATTTGTCATTTTTTTTTTTTTTTGATTTATTGATGAAAGCCATCTGACAGGTATGAGATGGTATCTCAATGCACTTTTTATTTGCATTTCTCTGATAACTAGTGATATTGAATATCTTTTTATATTTCTATTGGCCATCTGTATGTCCTCTTTGGAGAAGTGTCTATTCAGGTACTTTGGCCATTTTTTTTTTATTTGGAATTTTTTTGGGGGGTGTTTTGTTTTATAAATTCTTTATAAATTTTGGACATTAACCCCTTTATCAGATGTATCAATGAGTATGTTCCCTCATTTAGTGGGTTGTCTTTTCCTTTTGTTGATGGTTTCCTTTGCTCTGCAAAAATTTTTAGTTTGATATGGTCCCATTTGATTATTTTTTTCTTTTGTTTCCTGTTGGTTGAGGAGATATATCAGAAAAAATATTGGTGTGAGTAATGTCCGGGATTTTACTGACTATGTTTTCTTTTAGAGTTTTATGGTTCTGAGTGTAACATTTAAGTCTTTAATCCATTTGGATTTATTCTTGTGTATGATGTAAGAAGGTGGTCTGGTTTCATATTTTCTAATTTCAAGACTATATGAGATTTCCAGATTTTCTGTCATAAAATAATCTGCAGAAATTTTGTTTATCCTACTATTTCATACAACATTTTGCTGATCTGCATTTGTGATACTATGATTTTTGGATTTGGTGAGCAAGATCGAATGAAAAATCAATATACATGTTATATGCATACCAGAGGGCAGAAAAAATCCATTGAAAATTTAGGGAATTCAGTTATCAGGGGAAGGACTTCATATTGGGGTGGCAAGGAGAGAAGTAAGTCAGGGCAGAAATTATGCAACATGTGCATGTGACCTAGGCCTTAAAGAGTAGATGAAACTTTTGTAGTTAGAGCAAGGGAAAGGAAAACCTTTTAACTGGAGAGAAAAATGTAGAGCAGAAATATGGAAATTAGGAAGAGGAAGCAGCAGAACTCTTTTGGAAATGGAGAGAAATAACTAAAGAAAATGTAACCAGAAATGAAGCTGGAAAGGCAAGTTGAGACTTGAATTGCCAATTGAATGATTTTTAATAATAAGGCTTGCATCTGAATTAGAGAAATGTTTCAATAGACCTATTAGTAATCTACAGGAGGATGCAAGGACAGATGGTAGGGAGTCTGTTTTTTTCTTTTCTCCAATTCATTGACCTTAAGAGTCAGATAGTTTGAATATTATTGATCCTAATGTATGTGCTTTGCTTTTAATTGGCATGTACAAAAACATGGTAGATTTCTTTAACTAGACTTTTAAACTCCTAAATAGCAGAAAAAAAGACAAAATTTAAAATCACACACTTACATAAATAGTAATGTCCACTGTTAAGACAGTTGATTTGCCCTTTAGTTTTTAACTCTCTAAGTATCCAATTTCTTAGCCAAAGAATAGATTGTAAATTATTGATTGGCTATCTTATTTTAAAATCATGTAAAAATATTGATATTTGCACTTTATACAGAACTGTTTCAATTAGTGGGCTAAAGAGGAAGATGTTACTGGTCCACTCTCAGAAATACTCAGTGTGATACACATACGTTTGTAGCAGTGGGAGGAGGAGTAATACCATAAGTCATATTTACTATGAACTTACATGTTGGCAACAGTTCTAGCAATCCTCCTAACTCCCACCTATGAAGTAGGTACCATTATCATCCTTATTTTACAGATTAAGAATCTGTGACATAGAAAGGTCACTGACTGTGATCAAGGTCACACAGCCAGAACATTTCAGATGAGGCAACCCAGCCAGTGGCAACCCACCCTTATGTACTATAAAGTTTGAGGATACTTGTGGTATGACTCCTCACTTACAAAAAACTAATAAACCTTGGGTGTAATTTCTGGAAACATATTACAGTTTTTGTTTGTTTATTTTTAATAGATAAAACAATTAGCTTATATTTAAACATGTGATCTTCGCTTTAGCTTATTTCTTTAACTTCAGAAATAATGAATAGTGAAATTAAATATGAAGTATTATCATTCCTTCTTTTTCAATTGTAACAATAGTTGCTACTCTTTTAAAAAATTTTAAATAAGTTTTTGTGAGGCATAAATTACATAAGATAATGTTTATTTTTTTTTAAAGATTTTTATTTATTTATCTTTAGAGGGGAAGGGTAGGAGAGAGAGAGAGGGAGAGAAATATCAATGTATGGTTGCCTCTGGTGTGTGCCCTGCTGGGAACTGGCCTGCAACCCAGGCATGTGCCCTGACTGGGAATCGAACCGCGATCCTTCGGTTCGCAGGCCCGTGCTCAATCCACTGAGCTACACCAGCCAGGGCAATGTTTATTTTTTTTAAATGTCCAATTTGATGAGTTTTAAAATACATGTATTGAAAAATACATCCAGCCATCTACCATTTGTAGAATATTTCTACGTTAAATATTTAACTCAAGTCCCTTAGCACTCAATCATCTCCTAATCTCTTTCCTCTGACAACCACTGATATGTTTGTCTCTATAGTTTTTCCTTCTTTAGAAATTTACATAAATGGAATTATAGAATGTATTCCTTATTTTTTTGTGTCTGGCTTCTGTTACTAGCATAATCGTTTGGATATTTTATCTGTGCTGCTGTGTATACATCACTAGTTTGTTTCTTTTTATGGCTGAGTAGGATTCCATCATAAAAGCCTACCAAAATATATCCATTTGTAAGTTAATGGATACTTGAGTTCTTTTCAACATTAGATTATTATGAATAAAGCTTTGAAACTTTGAATACAAGGTTAACCTTTTTATATTTTTAAAGTTCACTATTTATTTTGAAAAGCATAATGAATTTAAAATTTCTGAAGTTGTGATTGGGTTGACTTACTCTACTGTTGCCTTCTTCAGATTGTACTAAGACTTTATTTGGTTCAAGTGTTTGGCTTCATGAACAATAATGCTAATTTTTTTTCTTTACTTCATATTGATGCTACTGTAGTTGTTATGGTCATGTGATCATTGTGTTTTGTTTTTAATTTTTACATGTTCAAATATTCAAGCCTCATTTGTAAATCCTGTGTTTAGCTCCATCTTATAAGGTAACTGAGCCTGGGGCCAATCTCTCTATACCCAAATGATAATAATTCAGATCTTGTTTGATAAATGTATAAGCTCTGTTTAAAGGCCCATGGTCCCTTGACAAAACAGAGACGACCAATTAGAAAACGAATGAATTATCCTTCTGTTTATAATTGAATTCCAAAACCTAATTTAGTTTAAACAAAGCGGTGTGCCCTAATTTTGAGCATAGTGTATTAAAGTGATTGCTGACTTTTGGCTCTTCCAATGAACTATAAGATGTGAGTTTCTAATATATTTCAAAACTTCTATACAGTTTCATTTATTGCTCACCATAATGGCCAATAACCAAAGCACAGCCTTTTAAATAAGCAATTCATTTCAGAATTAAAACAGACACTGAAGAATAATTTTTAAATTTTCTAATTGTTGTTGTTTCCTGAAGATAATGATAAACATGTTGTCAGGTATAATTTGTAGACACAGTATTTATTATATTTTTATCCTATATACTTACTATATATTCATTCACCTTTCTCAAATAAGACATTTCCTGAATATTAATAATTATTCTTATTTAAAAAACCAGTAAGACTTAGAAAATTACTCTGTATTTTATTACTAAGAAAATGTTTACCAGATGGTGATTTTCTTAAACATTTAACACTCCAGTAAAAATTAAAGATTTTCTGTTTCAGTCCAATCACATCTCTTAGAATTTATTTCTGCATAAATGTGTTTGGTATTTTGAAGCTAACAATACAACCTAGTTCTACCATATCATATCATATTTGTTATTAAGTATTTTAAATTTTAATTGCACTTTTACATTGGAAATCAAGCATATATTGCAAAAATCTGAGGTCGTCTTTAAAGTTTAAGAGGCTTTTCAGAATGGTAAAATGGATATAAACTTTAAGGGAAACATCAATTTCATTCTAAGCAATTAAAAAAAATTGAAATCATTAAGGATTTTGAAAATTGAAAAAAAGAAGAAAAAGAAAATACTGCTTTTTTGGTGTAATTTTGACATTGGTAAAGCCCTACAAAGTTCATTATGTTATTTTTTCCTTCTTCCTTATTTTCTTTTCATTAAAGTAAAATATAGTATTTGTGATATTCAAAACCAGTTACTTCATCATTAAATCATTTATTTACCATGGCTAGGCACTAGGTAGTTTTTTGGGTTTTTTTTTTTTTTTTTTTCAGTGAGACAAAATCTGAGTTAGTACGATAAAGCGAAAACAAAGCAGTCTGAGAGAGTGACAAGTGCTTTGGGTAGATCTCTATACTAAAATACTTAAATTGATGAAAATTTAGGTCCCAAGGTCATTAAAGAAAATCTCATTATGATTTTCATGGGCATTTAATGCTTTCTGGGATAATTATTTAAAGCATGTATAACACACATAGTTTGGTGTCTCATTAAAGAATGACAAATTGAATATTCTTTGTCAGAGAGTCAATAAATTTGTCATTTTAATAGGAAAAGGTTCCTAGCACTTACAAGGTTTTCATGGTATCTGGCTTGCCTCAACTATACAGATTCTTTTGTTTGCTTGTTTGTTTTTTGTCCTCATCAGCCCCTGGAATAAAGTGATTGCCTTCCCGTATAATGAGGTTATTCAGCATGTACCTTTGAGTAGTTGTTATAGGTCTATGGTGTGCAGAGGTAGGTGTGGAGAAGGCAATGGAGGTAATGGAAGGTAATGAAGGTAATGGAAAAATTGGAGATGAGAGGATAAGTGGTATTGCGGGAGTAATGCTGGAATTAAAGTCAGAGTTCCCAGTTTAAATTTATTTGATGCCCATATGAGCAACTGTGAATAATCCATTTAACCTCTTTCAAGGTTTACTTTCTTCATCAGCCTACAAGAGGAGAATTCGGGGCCTGACAAAACATGCTTGAGAGGCTGACCTCATGGGCTCATTATGAAAATTATATCTGAGGTGTGATGGTGCCTTGTAAATTGGGATATACTATCTAGGTATTAGTAGGTGTCTGAAAGCCAGTTCTGCAAAATTAGGAATTCCTAAAAAACATTCCAAGATGTCTAATGGCTTCTCTGCAGCATAAACATTTATGGCAATGTAAACTTGAAACCTATGCGATCCTATTAACCAATGTCACCCCAATAGATTTAATTAAAAAATTCTTATAAAATTCTAGGCACTGTTTAGATAGCTCAGTTTTAACAAAACATCAATTATTTTCTTTATACTTTCCCCAATATAAGAGTTGACTCCAAGATAAAGAAAGTGGCCCTCCCCTTAGATTTTTATAAGCAACCCTCAATGTTATCAATTCTTTTATTGACTGATTGCATATATCTTCATTTTCATTTCATAAAGCACGTGTGAGGAAAAAAAAAACAATCTGGATGAAAACTTGTGCCTTCTGTAACTTTCATAGAGCAGGCTATACAGGCAAGGCTGGGTCCAGGTTTTATGGGGCCTGAAGTGTAATCAACTCAGAGGACTGTCTTTCAGGAAAAGTGCAAATACAAAAATGGGTATGAAAATGAAATTTTATTTAAAGTGAGAGAACAAATGAAAACCAACCAGATCCATTTCTTTGCAGATCTTTTTAGGCTGTTGATTGGAAATGCTTATGTAGAAATGCTTCATGATTGCACCTTGACTTCTCCACCTCACCTGGACCTTTATAATTCCCAGCATCTACTAGCAGCTGCAGAGGCCTGTGCTGAGAGGACTTGCAGGTCTTTCTGACCCTGAATATGGGGAAACTTTTTTAAGTGTTTTTGTTCTGTTTCTTTTCATTAGGGCTAACAGGGTAACCTATGAACCCTTTAAGAAGCAAAAGAAGACTCTTTACCAAGGAGTATAGCCTTTTCATTCAACTTCCCCTCCAGTGTAACTCCCAAGTTGGTATGAGTCAAGGGTATTCAAAGGGTTCTTCTTCTTCTTTTTTTTTAATATATTTTATTGATTATGCTATTACGGTTGTCCCATTTCTCCCCCATCATTCCCCTCCACCCTGTACACCCCCTCCCACCCACATTCCCCCCTTTAGTTCATGTCCATGTGTCATAAGTTTTTTAGCTTCTACATTTCCCATACTATTCTTGCCCTCCCCCTGTCTATTTTCTTCCCACTCTCTATCTATGCTACTCATTCTCTGTACCTTTTCCCCCTCTCTCCTCCTCCCATGCCCCTGTTGCTAACCCTCCATATGATCTCCATTTCTGTGGTTCTGTTCCTGTTCTAGCTGTTTGCTTAGTTTGCTTTTGTTTTAGGTGTGGTTCTTAATAGCTGTGAGTTTGCTCTATCCAGCAAAGCTGTCATTTAGAATGGAAGGGAAGATAAAGTGCTTCTCAGATAAGGTCAAGTTGAAGGAGTTCATCATCACCAAGCCTTTATTATATGAAATGTTAAAGGGACTTATCTAAGAAAAAGAATATAAAAATATGACAGTCAAAGGGTTCTTCTTATAGGTAGTTTCCTGTGTCTAGGAATTTAAATAAAAAATTTCCCAGGGACTTGGCTTAGAGACTACTTTGAATGATCGACCACCTGCTTTCTACTTCAGGGTAATTTTTATTTTGTTTTATTTCCCTGATGCTCATCTCCTCCTCTTCTCCCTCAATACTGGGACATCTTGTCGTCTTCTTCTTCTTCTTCTTCTTCTTCTTCTTCTTCTTCTTCTTCTTCTTTCTCCTCCTCCTCCTCCCCCTCCTCCTCCCCCTCCTCCTCCCCTCCCCCTCCTCCCCCCCCCTCCTCCCCCCTCCCCCTCCTCCCCCTCCTCCTCCCCCCTCCCCCTCCTCCCCCTCCTCCTCCCCCCTCCCCCTCCTCCCCCTCCTCCTCCCCCCTCCCCCTCCTCCCCCTCCTCCTCCTCCTCCCCCCTCCTCCCCCTCCTCCTCCCCCCTCCTCCTCCCCCTCCTCCTCCTCCTTCTCCTCCTTCTCCTCCCCCTCCTCCTCCCCCTCCTCCTCCCCCTCCTCCTTCTCCTCCTTCTCCTCCTCCTCCTCCTCCTCCTCCTCCTCCTCCTTCTTCTTCTTCTGTCTCTTTGGTATTATTGTGTAAAGCAGTGGTTGTCAAACATAGTTGCATATTACCTGGGGAGCTTTTAAAACTTCTCAAGTAGGGTTTCACTCCTAAGCATTATTATTTAGTTAGCCTTGGTGATTTTCTTGTGTAACCAGTTGAGAACCATTGTCTGAGATCTCAATGGTCTACATAGTTTTTATAGATTCACCTGCATTTTTTTTAAAAGACGACAGAGATGGCTGAAGACCCAGAGGTGAAGAAGCACATGACTCCACTAATTTATGCACTTAAAAAAAAAAGCTGCTAGATTATGTCTGTATAGTTGAAGATAATTGATATCTTATTAAATGATTTTTAAAATCAGTTTAGACATTGTATATATCCTCTTAACCATTGGAAGGAGGCAGAATTTAAAGATTAACTTAACTCTGGTGCCAATATTTACTATCTTTTTAAATTTTACTCAAACTAGATGGCTGAATCGACCAAGCTAGTTTTTGTTGTTTTTTTCTCCAAAGATTTTATTTATTTTATTTTTGGAGGGAGGGGAAGAAAGCGAGAAAGAGAAGGAGAGTAAAACTGATGTGAGAGAGAAATATCAATAGATCGTGATATTCTCTGGAATGTGCCCAGACTGGGAACCAAACCAGCAACCCAGGCATGTGCCCTGATTGGGATTTGAACTGGTGACATTTTGCTTTGTGGGATGACACCCAGTCAACTGAGCCATGCTGGTCAGGGAAATTGTTTTTGTTTTTTAAGATTTTTTGAAACTCTATGTTATATAATTTTCTCATATGGGGAGAGTCAATAGCAGGTCACAGATGAATGTGAAATAGGGTAAACCTGGAAGTGAGGGCTAGAAGATGTGCTTTAAAGTGGAATGGCTAGGGAATGGAGCAGGCCAAATTGGAAAGTTGGTGTGTGCTGCTGAGCCCAAAATCCAAGGTAGACATTGAGCCTAACTGGAGAGTGGAAGCAGGGTTTTGCAGTCTATGGAGCAAATGACAGTATACCGTTACCTTCTGGAATAAATCCGGCATTACAATGATAGAACAAAGATAAAAAAATATCTTGGTAGGTATTTCCAACAGCTATAGAAGAACTTAACAAGTAATGCTGAACTCAGTTCAGTGTTTTAATCAGAATTACTGAAGTGAGTGTTTCTGTACAACCAGAGAGCATGATCTTCTCTAGAGTAAAGTAGAGTTCTATAGGGGCAGAAACCAAAGCAAAGAATCACACTCTTTTGTGAATCATGCAATCAATTTAGGATATTGTGACCAGCATTTAAGACAAATGAAATTGAATAGAATTGGTAGAAATTGTTGTGGGGCAATTGTTGTTTCACAGAACTTAAATAGATGAACATAGACTATTTATTTATGATTAATTGCCAAGTGAGCATAGTATAGAAGGAAATATAACAAAGGAAATTCTGATAATGTTTTGTACTTTTGGTTCTAGAATATCTCAACACAACTTAAAAATTGTGGGTAGTAAAAGTCTTGGAAATTATTTCACATGTCTTATCTGAGGATGAGGAAAAAATAGGAGAAACATAGTTTTAAGAACTGTCATATTGTTACCAGACAGGGATTGGCCTGGAGCAGGTCTTCTTTGAAGTCAAGAAGCCTACGGTATATGGGTTCTTGACTTCAAAAATATTAAAAGCCACTGCTTTAAGCTATATAATTTTAATCAAAGAGTTACCCACTTAGTTACTTGATTTATTTATTTATTTATTTATTTACTCTTTCCTTTGCTCAACAAATATTTATTAAATCCTTAACATTCTCCAAGTATTGTAAGACATGTTTGAGTTAACAAGGAGAATAAGAAAAATACGGTTCCTGATTTCACAGCACTTGCATTTTAATCAGGGAGATAAACAATAAAGAAGTTTAGCAAACCCCAAATAATTTCATGTTACAGTATAACGTATGTGGGAAAGAATCAGGATGCTTGCTGTAGAATAACAGGAGATAACATGATATTGGAAGTGTGGTTACAGACAGTGACTGAGAAAGTGACATTTAGTTGAGTTCACTTCAATTTGTTAATATAAGGGTCAGACTTCTTAACATCTGATATTTTATAGCCTGTTTCTTATTTATCAGTCACAAGCCTCTCATAAAATTTTTAAAGAAAGTTACTTCATGTTCTTCTATAAAATAAAGATCCAACTTTTACAGACTTATAATGGGCTCATCCCCTTAATTATAATACTTTGAATCAAATCAAACTTATTTTATTTGCCTTTAAGTTTAAAAAAAATACATCTGAAAGTATATGGAAGAAAAGGAACCTCTAAAAAAATTCTCTAAAGGAATCTTCTAAAAATAACATTAAAAACCAAGTAATTAGATAAATAGGCTTCATATTCAAAGAGAAATTACCAATTAACCTTCCCTGGGCCCCCTATAAGGAAAGACTGCTAGAGAGTTTAAAAGTGAAGAATTCCTACAGAGGGAATCTGATCCATTTCCAGGGATGCCCTTGCTGGAGGCAAAACTTACTTGAAAGAGAATCCCGTGTTTACACTTAAGTTCAGGAACCTCTGAAGGGCTGGGTGGGAGCTGTTTGCTGAAAGAAAAACAATGAAGACAGTCGGGGCTGGATGACAAAGCCTGCTCAGAGCTGTCAGTGGCTTTAGGCTGGGCGTTGAATATGGCCAAGAAGATTGTTTCATTTTGAGCTCAACACTAATGAGATGCAATATGGAAAAACTGCCTAAACTGTACAACTTTAATTTTTGTAAGGAGAGTGTATACTGTTTGTATTAGAGTCAGAAGCCCTCTGACTTTGGATACTACGTGCAGTGTCTATGGCTTCTTACAGGTTACAATGTTTGACCTGCTTAGGAAATGGTGAATATAAAAAACAGTGTGGTGACTGCTGCAGGGAGGGACATATAAAGGGATTAAATGTTAATAGAAAAAAAAAATAAAATAAAGATTAAAAAAAGAGAAAAGAAAATGTTGAATTTAAAACACTGGGAATTGCCCCCACCTCTCTGACAAAATTGCTCATCATGTTCTCTAGTGACTTCCAAGAGGCTAGTGCAGTGGTCAGTACTTTACCTGTCAGCTGCTTTTGGCACCATGAGCTATTTATTCCCTTTTCCTGAAAATGCTTTCTCTGCTTGGCTTCTGAGAGAGCTCATGTCTTTGTTTCTCTTTCTTGCTTAACCACCAGAGCAATTTAGGGCTTAGTCCTTGGATCCATTCCCTATCACCACTCCCAAGAAGATCTCCTCTGGTGCTGTACAATGAAGCATTTGTGTCTATGCCCTGGGGCCTCTACCTTGAATACCTGCATCATTTAGCCAGTAGCTGTTACTTAATAATTTAGTATCTCAATTTAACCTTTCTAACATGGAATCCTAATTTCAATCCCTCAAGTCTCTTTCTTTGCAAGTCTTTCAATTTTAGTGAATGGTAACTCTTTCCTTCCAGGTGCTCAGAACAAAAATTTTGGAGGGGACCTTTACTCCTTTGTATACTATACCACATATCTGATGTACTAAAACATTCTGTTGTCTGCACCTTCAACATATATTTAGAAACTAACCACTTTTTTTTTAACCACTTCCATTACTACTGTCCAAGGGAATGTAATTTCTCACTTGGATTATCACTAACACTTTGGAACTGATTTCCCTGCTTCCGTTCTTGGCTTCCTGTAATTTACTCTTCATACAGCAGCAGACATGATTCTGTTAGCTTGTCCAGATCATATCACTTCTCTGACCAAACTCTCGTATGGCTTCCCATTTCAGAGTAGAGAAGCCTTATTCTTAAAACAACTCCAAAAACAGGCTCATGGTTTATTTCTCATTTCCCTCTGGTACTTCCTTAGATGTCACTTTACCATTGAGGATTTCCTTGCATGTCCTGTTAAAAAAAAAAAAAAATAGCAACCACCACCATGCCTGCTTCTTTCCAGCTTTCCCCTTCTCCACTTTAATTTCCTTAGTAGTGATTGTTACATTCTTTAAATTTTACATGTTTTATTATCTGTATGCCTGTACTAAAGCAGTGATTTTCAACCTTTTCCATCTCATGGTGCATATAAACTCATTACTAAAATTCTGCAGCACACCAAAAAATATATTTTTGCTGATCTGATAAAAATAGGGATAATTTTGAGTCCTTTACCAAATAAATAAATAAATAAATAAATAAATAAAATGTTTACCTCCTCTTTTTGGTCCAAAGTGGCTTTGTAAAAATTTGGGTGCCTATATTTGTATATAATCTGGTACCAAGAATTAACCAATCAGGCACAACCTTATTATGCAATGTGACCAATAAGATGCCACAACTCTATTATATGACCTATATATTTATGGTTCAAGGCAGGGGATTCACAACTGATGGTTATCATTCTGTTGGCTGTTGTCATTTTTTAATTTTACAATCTGAAGGAAAAGTGGTAACTGCCCCTGACTAAATAGTTAAGTATTTCATGTTTTAAATATTTTTGCAGCACACAGGTGTGCTGCCTGCAACACACTGGTTGAAAATTACTGTATTAGAGTATGGGTTCCATAAGGGGTAGGACATTTGGGTTTGTTTTCTTCATCATTGTATCCTCAGCATATAAAAGAATTTTTGTCATATAATAGGCATTGGATGAATAGTTGTTAAATGAATGACAATGAAAAAAATGAAGTTTATCAGAAAGTTTGGAACATTTTGTTTTTTTTATTTAAATGACTGAAAATTTTTGTTTTCTTCATCAATATACTATACAGTTTCAGCCTATAAAACACTCAACTTCACCATTTATTGATGAATAGGGCAATTGATATCTTTAACTGAGATGCTGGAAGCCCAGTAATGACCCAGAGTGACAGTCAGATTTAGACACTCTCTATAGGGTCTGGCAGGGGCTAGTACAACTAGCTCGAGCAGGCCCAGCAGGCTACCATAAGCCCTGTAAGGCACAGGTTCTAGTGAGTGCAACATTTCAAGTTTCAATCCCCAAAGTTATTGATACTGGCAGTTGATGGAGGGAGGCAAAAAAGAACATAGGAGAAGTAAATCATGAGCTAAGTGGAACATTGCTGAATGACCTTACCAGTAGCCCACAGTGACACAAGAGGTATAGAGCCTTCCTGAGAATAGATACCGGCAAGAGCTAGGAATGGTTCTATGGGTTGAGCTTTAGACTGGTGTTCTAAAGTACCAGAAAGGGAGACAAGTTAGACCAAAAGATAGAGGGCTTAGTACTTTCCTGTTCTGGAGTCTGGGACCACAAAGGATGGAGTGAATAGAGTGGGTGGAAGTCCGAGAAAACCCCAAAACATGAGGGTCCTCATTTGTACTCTGGAATTAAGGGCATACTTGATGAAGAAAAGATACAGAAAATAAAATATAGAATTCCTGATACCCTATCAAGGCCATTAGCCTTGGTAAGGGAATGAGGCCTTATTCCAAGTCTCACCAGACAAAAGTGGGTGGTGAGGGGAGGGCATAGCCCAGATAAATATGACCTGTTTCCCTCCCTTCCTTCCTTCCTTCCTTCCTTCCTTCCTTCCTTCCTTCCTTCCTTCCTTCCTTCCTTTTTTTCATTCCAGACAAGAAGAAGAGAAAGAGAGATAGAGATCTGAGAGAGAGAGAGAGAAACACACTGATGCACTGATGTGAGAGAAACATCGATAAGTTCTGATAGGTTGCCTCTCATACTCACCCTGACTGAGGACCAAACCTGCAACCTAGACATGTGCCCCGACTGGGAATGGAATCTGTAACCCTTCAGTTTATGGGATGACACTCTAACCGACTGAGACACACTGGCCAGGGCTGGCCTGTTTCTTTTGCCATGAATTTAGGAGTATCAAACATATTTATCAAGCACTTCCTGCATACCAGACACTGTACATTTAGTTTCATTTGATCTTTGCAATGCTATTAAGAGTTAGTTGGCATCCAGATTTAGCAGAAAATAAAACTGAGTGTTAATATTGTCCCCAGGGTCACATGGTTTGGAAGTGCACAGGATTTAAATTTTAACCTAGAGTAGTTAAATGATAAAGTTTCCGCTTGTTTCACTATTTCTTGTTTCACTTGTTTTACTATTTCACTATTTCTGGGTTTTCAGTCTTAGCTCTCCATTGGAATCCTCTGGGTAGCTTTTAAAAATAACTTGTATCCAGATGCCCCCTCCAGATATCCTGATGTAATTTGTTTTGTAGGAGGCCAGGTATGTTATTTTTCTTATTTGATAATTTTCCCCAGCTGATTCAAAGTTACAGTTGATATTGAAAACTGTTGCTATGCAATGCTTCAGGAGTGGGGTAAGGACTAGGGAGGTGGAGTTGAATGGTGGTTGGTGAGAAGGAATAGAATTTAGTGTACTATAAAATTTTTGAAGTTGGTCCAGGATCAACAGAAGCAGTCATATCTGAGAACTGGTTAGAAATGCAGAACCTTGAATTAGAAACTAAAGGGGTAGGGCTCAACAATCTGCATTTTAACATGCCTAATTCAAGCTAAAATTTGAGAATCCTTGGCATCGCGATTAAAGGCTTTGGATTTGCGCTCAAGAAAAACCTAGGTTTTAACTGACATTCAACATTTAATAGCTATGCACACCACACTAAATTAACGAAGTCAGCATCTCTAGGTCTCAATTTCCCTACATGTCAAAAAAAGAGGTTAATGTTATTTACTGCTCTGACAAATAATGGGACAATTTATGTAAACCACTTGGCACATACCAAGTGTTCAATAAATAGTAACTAATTTTAAGGGGTAAGTATTTCAGAGAGAGTAATGAGTCAGCAACTGTGCTATAAGTGTAAGCCTCGATAAGCCCGTCTTTAAAGATCTAGGGAAGATAGTTATGAAAATATAAAGTAGGTAATCAAGAGTTGCATGAGATTATGTCATAGAAGAAACCCAACAGGTAATATTGAAAAATGGACAAAAATATTCAGCCTACTAAATACTTAAAGAGTTATCTTTCTGAATAGAATTTAAATACCTCATGTATAATATTGGATATGTACTAGTTATATAGTGAACACTAACATTTCCTACTTTTTCATTTGGTTAAGGTAAAGACATTGCTGAGCTTTTTTTCAGTTTTACCTGTTTACCCTTTGTATGTTCAGATAATAGATTTGGTCATGCAAGGTACTGATGACAGATGGGTTGGATTTGGACTTTGGGTTTAAGTGCTCTCCCTTCTGGGGTCAAACCTCCATTCCTTCCTATTCTTCCTTAGAGGTCCAGATGGAAAAGTAAGTGCTGAGGGTCACCATGAAAGGCATGTGCTGAAAGAATAAAAGGATTTCTGAGATCTTAAATTAGATCCACTTGTTTACTCCTGGATTTTTTTTTTTCTTTTCTCATTAAGAGTGTGTGTGTGTGTGTGTGTGTGTGTGTGTGAGAGAGAGAGAGATATCCTTAAAAGGTTACTAAAGATTAAGATTATTATCCACCCTAACCTACTTGGAATGATTGTGTGTTTTATAGATAGTAATTGCAAAATTGTAATACCAGTAAATAATCTCACAGGCTATTGAATTTAGTGTTACCACTAAAATTGACATACGTTTGAGGAGGGTGAGCTGTAGTAGAAAGAAAATTGACACAGGCTTGTTTTCTTTGCTCCAGAAGATGAAGCAAGTAGATAAATAAAATCCCGGAGACGTCTGAAAACTTTTGAGAAAAAATGAGAACCCAAACTTACTTGGAGATGGATAGGTAGAAAGAGAAGCAATCAATCAATAAGGAACTATTGACTTGAGAACACTTTTGGGGAAAAATGAGTGAAGGAGACATTTCAAACTCACACATACACATGAAGAGAGTTCAAAAAAACCCATCACAGTACTTGAGGAAAAAAAACAAAAAAACAAAACAAAAACGAGAGCAATTTACCTATTGACCTAATGGTTCAAGTCTTTGTTTTAAGAGTACCCGTGGATGTGGGATAAAATGATTGACCTCTCTGAGTGGCTTTTGTTTAAATATGATTCTCATTAACATTCTGATGGAATGTATGTTTTCTATAGAGAGTCTAGAATAGGATCATGGCACTTGTGTTAAGAAAGTGACAATTGTTGCATCAAAAGATACACTGTAATGTAGTAATTTGTGAATTGGAATTCTTTTATCTATCTTATTAAAAATTTATTTTTTGGAATGAAAAAATAACAGGGGCAGGTATGCATTTGGGTGATCAAAAAGAGAATCTCAATTATGCATTTAAGCAGTTTTCAATAATACATTACTGTGAAATTTATAATACCTTAAGTTCCTAATCAGTACTCTAAAAGAGGTAGTTAAACCTCCAGGTAAATACTTATGTCTTTATTTAGAAAAATACTGGTCAGTAATTTTATCTTTTATATTTTTCAAAAAGAGATTTATAGCTTAACTGTACTATGGTTAATCTTAATTTGTCAACAGATTATTTGATATTTGTAAGGCTACTTACTAATTAAAAAGTGAGGTTATCATAGTAACTAGTATATCCTCAATACTCTGCTCATGTAACCCCTGAGATTCACAGTGGTGTTTCATCTGAATTTTTATATCAGCTACACTGATTTAAGATGCTCTCTTGCACTTTAGACTGCACAGGAAAGTGCTTTCTTTATTGATTATATAAGTTTGAGTATTTTTAGACAATTTGTTTATAATATAGACCAAATGCCTCTGACATTTGGGATATTTTAAAGGTGGAAATAATTTAAAAGCACCTTCACAAGACTTTGGGAATAGTACAGAGGAGGTGGTGGAATATTTGTTTACATAACTGAGGACTTAGAGTTTTAATTTCAGGAATTGCATTGAAGTAAAAAGGATCAGTCATCTGATGAATATGTTGTTCCAAGGAATTCTTCTACAGGAGAGATTACATTTTATTATTGGGAGACTATCTTATTAACTCAGAACACGTAAAGAAAAAGAAATCACATTTAGCTCCTGATAAGGTTTGCTACAAGTTTATATATATATATGGTTTTTACAGTGAATGAGTGGACTTGGAGTTCTGGAAATTTAATATACTTTCATATGACTTGTTTTCTTGTTAAGCTTTTCCATATGCTCTTGCCTCTGCTTGGAATGATTTCATCATTTCTTCCCACTTTCATCCTTATCTTGCCCTAATATTTCTTGTATTACTTTATTTGTTGTTTAGATCTTAGCTGAGAGGCCATATGTTCTAGAAATATTGTTCTGATTCCCCAAAGCTACTCTAAGGCTCCTCCTACATGCTCATATAACACCTGTTGAAGATAGATTTATGCCTAGTTGTAATGATTAGTTCATTATCTGAGGTGTCCTGGAGGGAATGACCAGGATTTTTTTTGCATGCTGTGGGCTCAAACACCCACCTAGTGCCTGGCCTATCATAGATTTTCAAAAAAGATTATATTAAATGAACTGTTTGGGTTTCCTAGGGCTGCTATAACAAAATGCTGTAAACTGGATGACTTACAAAATCAGGTATGCATTTTTTCCAGTTCTGGAAGCTAAAATTCCAAAAATGAAATGTTGGCAGAGTTGATTGCTACTGGAAGTTCTGAGGGTGAATCTGTTCCATCATCTCTCTAGCATTTAGCAGTTAATGGTATCCTTATAGGAACATCATTTCAATCTCTGCCTCTATCTTCATACGGTGTATGCCCCTGTCTATGTATCCAAGTGTCTTCTCCTCACTGGTAAGGTCACAGTTGAGATTGGTTTAGAGCCTGCCCTAATTCAGTATGATCTTATCTTAACTTGTTTGCATTGGAAAAGACCCTAGTAACTTCAAATAAGATTACCAAGTCACAGGTACCAGAAGTTAGGATTTCAACATATCTTTTTTAAAATTATATTTTAATCTTTATGCTGTTACAGTTGTTCCATTTTTTCCCTTTTGTCCCCCTTTATCCAGCTGCCCCTCACTCCCTCAGACAATCTCCACATGATTTTCCATGTACATGGCTTATGCATATGTGTTCTTTGGCTACTCTTTTCTCTATGCTGTACTTTATAAGCCCATTGCTATTCTGTAACTACCTATTTGTACTTCTCACTTCCTCCATCTTTTTGTCCATCCCCCTAACCCCTTCCTGTCTGGAAATCATCAAAACATTCTCTGTGTCTATGATTCTGTTTCTGTTCTGCTTATTTGTTTATTTTTTTTAGAATCAGTTTTTGATACATATTTATTGCCATTTTATTGTTTGCATTTTATTGTATCATAGAAGTGCCAGAAGGAGAAGAGAGAGCACAAGGAATTCGAAACCTACTTGAAAAAGATAATGACAGAAAACTTCCCTAACTTGGTGGAGGAAAGGGACATACAAGTCCAGGAAGCACAGATAGTCCCAGACAAGATGAACTCAAAGAAGCCCACACCAAGACACATCATAATTAAAATACCAAAGGTTAAAAACAAAAAGAAAATCTTAAAAGCAGCAAAAGTAAAGCAGTTAGTTACCTAAAAGGGAGATCTCATGACTGTCAGTTGATTTCTCAACAAAAACTTTGCATCCAGAAGAGACTGGAAATATTCAAAGTAATGAAAAGCAAGGACTTCCAACCAAGATTACTCTACCCAGAAAAGCTATCTAGAATTGCGGGACAAGAAAGAGCTTCCAAGACAAGAAAAAGAAAAAGCTATTCCTCATTCCAGCTAACCAATATTATATGAAATGTTAAAGGGTCTTCTTTAGAAGAAGATCAAAAATATGAACAATAAAATGTCAACATAACTTTTAGGGGACACAATTCAACCTGCAGCAGTAACCATTTAGTACATTTTTACTTTAGGGTCGGGTTGATATAAAATGCTGTCTTAATCATGGGCAGACCAGCCACTAAACTGCTAACTAGCTAATTATAATCACTTAACAGGGCAACATTTACAGAATGAAAAAATACTTGGTTTGCTTATTTTAACAGTTTCAATATCTAGACTTGACGATTTCTTAGAGAATTTAATTATTGATAATAAATATTTTGATTCAGTTGCCAAATATATGAAATAGTTTGCCTATGGCTACCATTTAAACAATTCTAGAAAGACAAATTTACATGCAGCAACTTCAGAAATAGCTGTGCTGAAATAACTGTGCTATATTCAGGGCTGTTAATTCTCATGTGTACCTCAAAGTCTTACATTTCTAATTTGGGTCATCTTTATTTTAGATACACTGAAAGGCAGGGAGAGAAGAGGCAATACTAAAAGTTATTTTTTGGCATTTAGCAATTAGTTGATTAACATGCAAATTATATTCAAATTAATATAAAATATGCATCTATTATTTTTGGTCCAACAGATTAGGTTATTTTTAAATTTAATAAGATGCAAAAATAATTAAGTGATTTAAAATATATCATTTAATGCTAAACTAGTTTCTCAGTAGATTGCCAGGATACGCATGAGGTTCCAGGGGCATGCTCAACTGTTGAATATGTCCAGCAGTCAGCAGGCAGAAGATGGGACCTGGACACCAGTCCTTGTGGGCAAAGGATTGCAGATTTCCAGAGAGAGGAAAACAAAGACTCCCACACTAGCACTAGGGAAAAAAGGGATTTTGATATGTGCCTGCATGCATGTGTATGTTGTGTGCCTGTATGCATGTTGTATACGGTTAAGGGGTTAATATGTTTTGGGATTTAATTGGAATTGAATGTGGGCAACTGGAAATGTGTACGGATGCTAATAAGTCTGTGCTTTTAGTATGTAAACAAATGTTGTTATGATTGGTAGATGTTTTATAATCTCCAAAAGATGTCTCATAGATTCTTTACATTAATAGGCTTTACTGTCTTAGAATTTATGAAATCCTCATAGGGTTTTCCTTATTTTTATTATTCTGCTAAGCCAGCAGGGGGAAATCATACATTATTTTTTTGGTAGGCTTCAGAAACATTTTTTTCAGACTTTAAAAAAAAGGTCTACCTTCTTTCTAAAAATTTTAAATAATTTAATATAGAGTGCTTATAGTGTTATTCTCATAAGCACATTAATATCAATTCCTAAAGAGTGGAATTAAACTTTAAGTTCCTTGTTTTTTCAAGTTAAATAAAAACATACAACACCCCAATATTCCTGGTAAAAGTAATTGTCTGGTTGTTGATTATATTCATAATGCTTTCAAAATGCTAACTCCATTTGTGATGTAAGAAACTTAATTCCTGAATTTAAATGACACTGAAAAAAGTAAAGGAAAATCTATAGGTCAGTGCTTAGTGCTAAAAGTGAATTATTTTAATATTTGCTACTACATTTTTCATCTACTTTTTTAAGTTTAAACATGTCTGGAAAAGAAAATAAACATTTTAAATTTCCAGTTACAAATAAGAATAGCTCTTTGCTAACACAACACATAATATAAGGACTTTATGGCTATGTTTCTGAGAATATAAAAGATGATTGCATCATATTGTCTGTATTATGTATTGAAAACACTGTAATGCTTAAATGGTTAGTAATGAGAAGATGAAAGTCAATACATTGTGCACTTTTGAGCAACATGGAAGGATAACACCATTATTGTTTTTTTTTTTTTTTTTTTTTTGTATATTAGCCTCTGTACTAAGTTAATCATGTTCACTCTTCCATCATCAGTTGTCATTCACTCATTTTGTGAAATTTGAGCATCTGCATTTAATGTTATTGTATTGTTTCTGTTTACTGCAGCTGGTTGCAATAGACACAAATGACAATTTCACAGCTACACATAAAAGGTAACAAAAAAACCCATTCAAAATAGAAACATCTTACTTTGCAACAAGTATACAATCTAAGTATGAAGAAGATGTCTAAATTTATGTGAATTAGAATGAGTTTATCTTATGGTACGTAAACTCATCTACTTGAAAGGAACTATACATTTTTTAAAGTAAATGGCTGGGTAACACTTATTTATGAAATCATAAATACTCAACTATGATTTTTATATACTGTTAAGTACATATAAGTGTTTAAAAATTAGAGAAAATAATGCAAATGATTACATATTTAACAAACAGAAAAATATTAAAAAGATAATTATGAAACAAGAATCAGATAAAATAATAGAACAAAAACATTTAAAATAGCACTTAATAGAAAAACAAAACTGTATAATTTGCATATTACATGATTTGGAAACTGCAATTATTCTGCACACATGCACACACATACACTGAACACACACTTGCTAAAGTGCAGAGGAAAAACTTTGCCAGGGGAGAACAAGAAGAACAAAAAGGTAACAAGATAGCTACAACCCCAAATCTGTACCTGTCGTCACCAGGGTGTCTGTAAAAGTGTTAAAGCTAGAGTGTGCCTAGCAAATAGTTCTCAGAAGAATATTCAAAAGTGCTATTGAACAGAAATCAAAAATGGCTAGTGAAAGAGGAATTAATCATTTTCTTTTGTTGTTAGAGATAAAACTGAGTTATTAGTCTTTCTTTTCACTTCTTGGGTTAAAACTTTAGCCATTCTCTTTTACAAGTGGTGTTTTATTTTCCAAAAGATTTCAGTTACAGCAGCATAGCAATTATATGTCAAGTGTAGTGCAAACCAAATCTAAATTAGTTATTTTCATTGACTAAAAATAACTCAAAAGTATCAATAATATTTAGATATTGGCAAAAGATATATAGAATAAATGGTAACTTTAAGCACCAAATAAGACATCTAAAAATATTGACAAATTTGGGACAGGATCATTCTTGGGAAGTTAGTCTTTTAGTTAGAGTGTATGTTCTATAACAGTAAGGTTTATGAATATTGTATCTATTTCCTTACCTGCTTTTCCAAGATTAACTAACATATGATAGGTACCAAATAACTGTTTTTAAAAATAAACAGTTTTCCTTTCTTTTATATTAAAGTTATTTAGGTGACACTGGTTAATAAGATCACATAGGTTCCAAGTATACATTTCTATGATACATGATCCATACATTGCATTGTTTGCCTACCACCCAAAGTCAAATCATCTTCCATCACCATATATTTGTTCCCATCTACCCCCATCAACCATCTACCTCCTTCCCTCTGGTGACCGCCATACTGTTGTCTGTGTCTATGAGTTTCAGTTTTATATCCCACATATGAGGGAAATCATACGGTTCCTAACTTCATCAGTCTGAATTATTTCACTTAATACAATATTCTCAAGGTCCATCCATGTTGTCACAAATGGCACTATGCCATTTGTTCTTATGAATGAGTAGTATTTCGTAATATATGTGCCACATCTTTATCTGATCCTCTGTTAAAGGACACTTTGTCTCTATGTCGTAGCCACCATGAATAGTGCTATAATGAACATAAGGGTTTCTATGTCTTTACGAATAAATATTTTTGAGTTTTTTGGGTGGATACTCAAAAGAGGGACTCCTGGGTCATATGGTAACTCTATTCTGAATTTTTTGAGCAACCTCCATTCTGTTTTCCATAGTGACTATACCAATTAACCTTCCTATCAACAGTGACGAGAGTTCCATTTTCTCTACAACTTCTCCAACACTTGTTATTACCTGTCTTGGTGATAATGGCCATCCTAACACTCATGAGGTAGTATCTCATTGCAGTTTTGATTTGAATTTCCTTACTAGCTAGTGAAGTTGAACATCTTTTTATATATTTGTCAGCCATTTGTACGCTTTCTTGGGAGAGGTGTCTGTTCAGGTCCTGGCTATTTTTAATTAAATTGTTTATTGGTTTAGTGTTGAGTTATATGAGTTCTTTATGTATTTTGGATATCCATCCCATGTTGGAGCTGTTGTTTACCAATCATCTTCCATTCTGTTGGTTGCCTTTTTGTTTTGTTGGCAGTTTCTTTTGCTGTGTAAAAGCTTTTTATTTTGACATAGTCCCATACATTTATTTTTGGCTTACCTCCCTTGCCTTTGAGGTCAAATTCAGAAAATGTTTCCTAAGACCAAGATTCATAGGTTTATTACTCATGTTTACTTATATGTTCATTCTTCTGCGTGTTCCTTTCAATTTCTCCAGCACCGCTTATTGAAGATGTTTTGTTTCTCCATTGTATATTTTTGACTTCTTTGTCAAAAATTATTTGTTCATATACATGTGGTTTTATTTCTGAACTCTCAGTTCTGTACCATTGGTCTGTGTGTCTGTTTTTCTGCCAATACCATGCTGTTTGATTATTGTAAATCTGTCTTATAATTTGGAGTCGGGTAGATACTTCTGGCTTTGTTTGTTTGTTTTTTTCCCCTCAGAATTGCTTTGGCTTTTCAGGTTCTTTTGTTTTCTGTTTCCATCAGTGTTTAGCTTGATATTGATAAAGGAAAGAAAGCAAAGGTAACTAGACATTGAGTTTAATAAACTGAGCCTGTTTGCTCAGCCAGGAAGCTGTAGCTTCATATACCTGGGGATAAGAGCATTTCTCTGTCAAGGGGATTAACATCCATGCCCCACCCCCACCTCTGGTACTGGATTGTTGGCAGGATGCAGGGATAGATGCTGGACCATAGAGGTCTGTCAGTGTAACTAGAGGGTGTGGACACATTTAAAGACTGTGAAAATTTGGGGAGCTGATTGGTTCTTTTGAGATAGCATCTGGTTCGTCCCAAACCAAAACTCCTGGTTATAACTCCAGGGAAACAAATAACTCTCTCTCTCTTGCTTGTGACCTGCACTTACACAGTGCATTTGCCTGTTCTCTCCACATGACCATCACAGCCATGTAGCCCAGGGCCATGCAACTCCACGCGTAGGCTCCCAAGGGAGCCTAAAATGGATTGCAACTGGAAACACAGGCTAAGCTAGCCAGGTTGTGGACAGGACTGTACTTTAATATAGAGCATAAACTCTGGGCAATGACCTTCATCCTGGCTTTACTGAAGACAATTTTGGACTTTATCTATGGTGAGAGAGATGAATATGGCACATTTAGAAGTCAGGTGGGGAACCCCCTTAATTGTATACCTTCAATAAACCACCCTACAGAGCCATATCCCTTCATGCAGGTCTCAGAAAATTCTTTTCGTTTAGATACCATAAGATACCCACATCCCCCAATAACAGATTCATACTAACCTAATGATGTTTTTTGTTCTATTTCTTTAAAAATGACATTGAGATTTTGATGGGGACTTAATGCATTCATTAATCTTCATGTTGCTTTGGGTAATATGGCCATTTCAACTATGTTGATTCTTCCAATCCATGAACAGGAATATCTTTTGATTTCATTGTGTCTTTTTTCAGTCTTTTTAAATAATACTTGGTAGTTTTCAGTTTTCACATCCTTTGTATATTTATTTCTAGGTATTTTATTCTTTTTTTTCAGTTGCAAAGGAATTTTTAAAATTTATTTCTGAAGTTTAATTGTTAGTATATAGCAAAGCAGTGGATTTATGTACCTTGATTTTTGTATCCTGTAACTTTACTGTATTTGTTTATTGTTTCTAATGTTTTTTTTTTCTTTTTTTTTGGTGGAGTCCTTAGAATTTTCTATATACAGAATCATGTCATCTCGAAAGTGAGCCTTTTACTGGTTCATTTATAATTTGGATGCCTTTGGTTTCTTTCTCTTGCCGATTGCTCTGGCTAGGAACTTCAGCACTATGTTGACTAAGAGTGGTGAGAGTGGGCATCCTTGTCTTGCTCTTGATTTTACAGGAAAAGCTTTCAGTTTTTCACCATTGAATATAATATTGACTGAAGGTTTGTCATATGTGGGCTTGATTATGTTGAGGTACTTTCCTTCTATACCCATTTTACTGAGTATTTCAATTGTAAATTGATGTATCTTATGAAATGCTTTTTCTGCATCTATAATAAGATCATATAATTTTATCCTTTATTTTGTTAATGTGGTATATTACATTGGTCAATTTGCATATGTTAAACCATTCTTGTGCCTTGGAATGAACCCCACTTGATCATAATGTAGTATTTTTTAATGTATTGTATTTGATTTCCTACTATTTTGTTGATGATTTTTGCATCTATACTCTTCAGATATATTGATCTGTAGGTTTTGTGTGTGAGTGTGAGAGTGTGTGTGTGTGTGTGTGTGTGTGTGTGTTATCCTTGCCAGGTTTTGGTATCAGTGCTATGTTGACCTTATATAATTTGTTAGGAAGTATGGCCCTTCCTCTTTTTTTTTTTTTTTTTTTTGAAAAGCTTAAGAAGTATGGGTATCAGGTCATTTTTGAATGTTTGGTAGAATGACTAGTGAAGTCGTCTGGTCCTGGACATTTAGTTTTGGGGGAAGTTTTTGTTAGTTGTTTCAATTTACTCACTGTTGATTGGTTTATTTAGATTTTCCAATTCTTCATAATTCAGTCTAAGAAGGTAATGTATTTTTAGACACTTACGCATTTCATCCAAGTTATTAATTTGGTGGCATATAGTTTTTCAAAGTATTCTAGTATGATTTTTGTATATCTATGCTGTCTGTGGTACATTCTTTCATTTCTGATTTTGTTTATATGAGTATTTGTTTTTATTCCTTAGTAGTATTATTGATCTTTACAAAGAACCAGCTCTTTTATTAATTTTTGTGAATTCTTTTTGTTCTCTATTTCATTTAATTCTGCTCTAAATTTCATACTTTCTTTCTTCATCTGAGTTTGGGTTGTTCTTGTTCTTATTTTTCTAGTTCTTTAAGATGTAACGTTAGGTTGTTTACTAGGGATTTCCCTTTTTTGAGCAATGATATACACTGCCCTCATATTACTGCTTGTGCTGCATGACAGAAGTTTTGATATGTCGTTCTCATTTGTCTCTATATATCTTTTGATCTCACCTTTTATTTCTTCTTTGACCCATTATTTATTAGTAGTGTGTTGTTTAATTTCCACATATTTCTCAGTTTCTTTGCTTCCCTTTTGCGGTTGATTTTAGTTTTGAAGCATTGTGGTCAGAGGGTATGCTTGGTATGATTTCATTTTTTTTTTTAATTTATTGAGGCTAGTTTTGAGACCCAGCATATAGTCTATCCTTGAGAATGGTCCATATATACTGGAGAAAAATGCATATTCTGATGTTCTGGGATGAATGGCTTTGTAAATGTTGAGTATGTCCATTTGTTCTAATGTTTCATTTAACCCTGCAAGGGTCACAGTCAAAAAAATGACAGCATAGGTGCGTGTATCCAAGTGATACATTCATTACTAGTATGTGCTGAAATGAGATAGAAAAATTAAAAATACTGCCAATGTGCATTTATTATAATTATATAATAAAATATATTATTTTTAATTTATTTTGTTACAATCTAGAAAATATTTAACAAAGAGATATTGAAACAAAAAATAAAAACTTTTCTTTTCAAGTAATGGAAACATAGATATTGCTAAGAAATACAGCCAAAAATATCTTTAACATTAATTAATCAGAATCTTCAATAGTTGGCTTTGCAAAATGTTTGTAACAGTCATTGAAAACAATATTTCTATGCTCAAGGTATAAATGCCTTTCACAATATTGCAAAAATATTTTGATAGGTGACTTATTTTGGATGCATAGCAACTAACACACCTTTTCCTTTTGCTGCTCGTTGAGGGAGCCATAGCTATGTTGTTGTTAGAATCCTTCAATTTGTGTTTGAAATTGATGAAGTTTCATGTGTAAAGGCTTATGCACACCTGAAAAGAATTCTGAACACCTTTTTATTTGTTCTGACACTGAGTTATGAGATTTCTAATAAATATACTGTGCCTAATTTTCATATTGTTGTTCAGCATATGAATAGTCTGAGCATTTACTCCTGCAATATTCAAAATTGTGTGGAATATAACCATAGGCCATCTTCTGGTGTTCCTGGCTCTATTATATGTAACTATCATTTGGTCCACAGTGCCAACTCCTGACTTTGTTTGGTTGTAATATTCTATTATGTCAGGCTTTTGCAAATCTAAATTTATGGTGTCATTGAAATGTATACTTGAAACTAAAATTATGTTTTTACCTTTCTTGGTGTATGAGATACCAATGCACAACCTGCACCACAAGCAACGAACTGGATTCTTCAGGCCTGTTTTCAGAAGACATGAATTCAGGGGGTAGCTGGCATTTATTTTTATGAACAGTACCTACATATGAAAGTCACTTATTTTTTAAGTCAGAGATTTATATCAGTGAACCAGTTATCTGCTGTAATATTATATCCTGATGAGTAAATAGGTTCTGCAAGTCTCGATTATGTCTGCTGGCTTATTACTAATCAAATAAAGACCTTTGGGCTGCTTACTGGCATATATTTCAAGATTTCCTGTGTAAAATACTTTTGAATTGACCAAAGCAGAAATTTTTATACCATATTTACTAAGCTTGGGTGGACTATATTGTCTAAACCCACGTTTGCCTCTAAACCCAGGTAACATTTTGTCTATTACATTCTGTCCCATAAAGTAACATAATTTACAATTTTCTACAAATGCTGAGAAAATATCTTTCATAGCCACTAATTTGTGCACTTTCAGGAGTTCTAAGTGGGTAAGTTTGTCATCAAACATGATATAATTTTGAATATATCTATATCTCTGTAAAGATATCGTAAAGATATCATAAATCTAAAAGACTCAATCCCACTACCATCTGTAGCCCATAAATCCTGCAAATTTAGCCGATTGCTGCTATGTAAACCAGCTAGATTAAGAGATCTAAAAGTGCTTTAAATTTTGTTTTGTCTATTTGTTTAGCATCTCTTTTTCATGAAAACCAGCTCAAGACAGAAGCGATGTATTTATTTGTATATAATAAGATTAGATCTAAAATATTATATGTGATAAAGCAGTTCCAAGTTTCTTCTGTCTTGGCATTTTTTGCATTTGGCCAAACTAACGATAGTTGACACAGAATATTTGGCAGCTGTTTTCCAATTCATCTTTTTATTGGATTCCCCCTCTATTTTGATTATCCTTTCCTTCATTCATGTCTAATTATCTTCACTTACTTCACTGTAAATATCTCGCTCAGTATCCAAAACTTCTGAACTAACTTCTACATAATCTTCATCTTCTTTTATTGTTTCTTAAACCAACTCTTTTATTATTAACCTTATTAAGATTATTCTTTTTTAATATATTTTATTGATTATGCTATTACAGTTGTCCCATTTTTTCTCCCCTTTATTCCCCTCTGTCCTGCATCCCCCTCCCACCAGCATCCCCCCCTCTTAGTTCATGTCCATGGCTCATACACAAATTCTTTGGCTTCTCCATTTCCCATACAATTCTTAACCTCCCCTTGCTTATTTTGTATCTACAATTTATGCTTATTATTCCCTGTACCTTCTCCCCAATCTCCCCGCTTGCCCTCCCCACTGATAACCCTTCAATTGCTCTCCATTTCTGTGATTCTGTTCCTGTTCCAGTTGTTCACTTAGTTTTCTTGGTTGTTTGTTTTAGGTTCAGTTGATAGTTGTGAGTTTGTTGTCATTTTACAGTTCACATTTTTGATCATCTTCTTTTTGTTAGATAAGTCGCTTTAACATTTCATATAATAAGGGCTTGGTGATGATGAACTTCTTTAACTTGACCTTATCTGGGAAGCACTTTATCTGCCCTCCCATTCTAAATGAAAGCTTTGCTGGATAGAGTAATCTTGGATGTAGGTCCTTGCCTTTCATGACTTTGAATACTTCTTTCCAGCCTCTTCTTGCTTGCAAGATTTCTTTTGAGAAATCAGTTGATAGTCTTATGGGAACTCCTTATAGGTAATTGTCTTCTTTTCTCTTGCTGCTTTTAAGATTTTCTCCTTATCTTTAATCTTTGGTAATGTAATTATGATGTGCTTTGGTGTATGCTTCCTTAGGTACAATTTCTTTGGGACTCTGAGCTTCCTGGACTTCCTGGAAGTCTATTTCCTTTGCCAGATTGGGGAAGTTCTCCTTCATTCTGTTTTCGAATAAGTTTTCAATTTCTTGCTCTTCCTCTTCCTCTTCTTTTGGCACCACTATGATTCAGCGGTTGGAATGTTTAAAGTTCCTAAGCCCCTTCTCATTTTTTTGAATTCTTGATTCTTCATTCTGTTCTGATTGAATGTTTATTTCTTCCTTCTGTTCCAAATCATTGATTCAAGTCCTGGTTTCCTTCCTTTCACTGTTGGTTCCCTTTGTATTTCCCTTTAATTCACTTTGCATAGCCTTCACTCTTTCCTTTATTTTGTGACCATACTCAACCAATTTTGTGAGCATCCTGATTACCAGTGTTTTGAACTATGCATCTGATAGGTTGGCTTTCTCTTCAGTGCTTAGTTCTATTTTTGGAGCCTTGATCTGTTCTTTCATTTGGGAGATATATATATCTTCCATATATATCTCCCATATTTTATATATATATATATGATCATATATATATACATATGGTCTCAGCATGCTTGTTATGTAGTAAGGGGCAGAACCTTACTATTTGCCCTACTATTTGCCAGGGTAGGGCAACCCACTTTGCTGTGTTGTGGCACTGTAGGTGGGGGAGGGATCCAAGAGGGAACAATGTGGCTTGCTCGGCTCTCAGCTGGCTTTCAGTCACTTCTTCCACTACTGACAAGCAAATTGGGCCCATCTGGTGCTGATTTCCAGGTGGCTGGTTTTGTGTATGTTCTAGGACCCTGTGAGTCTCTTCATTGAACTCTACTGTGAGGCTGGGAATTTCTCCAGCCACTGCAACCCCCACAGATTTTTACAGCCACAGGTTTTGAGGCTTTATTTCCCTGCATGGGATCCCTGGGTTGCATGGTCTCTCTTGCTCCCCAGTTGTTCCTCCTGGTTTATCCACATGCAAATGTGATACTGCCTGGTTCACCAGCTGCCACTTTGCCTACCTTGGTCCTCCAGTTACTGTCTTGCACCCTGGCTGCCCATCACTACCCCTCTTACCTGTCTGGATGAAGGTTTCTTCTTTAACTCCTTGGTTGTCAGACTTCCATACAGTTTGATTTTTCTCACAGTTCTGGTTATTTTTTGTTTTTAAATTTGTTTTTGTCCTTCTTTTGTTACTGTGAGGAGGGAAAATGTATCTACACACACCTATAATCTTCATCTTCCAAATCCCCTTTTTTAACATTTTATTTATTTTTAGAGAGGGGAAGAGAGGGAGAAAGAGGGAGGGAAACTTCAATGTCTGGTTATCTCTCAATTGCCCTATATTGGGGACCTGGCCCACAACCCAGGCATATGCTCTGACTGGGAATGGAACCAGTGACCCTTTGGTTCACAGACTGGCATTTAATCATTTGGCCCACACCAGCCAGAAACTAAATCTCTTTCATTTTCACATTTGACTCTATCATTCTCATCATCGGATTCAAGAAGCATTTGCTGAAGCTCCTTGGCATCTCTTGGATTATTGAATCAATATACTTTTATAGCCATTTTCAATGATGAGTGAAAAAAAACAACACTGACTTCCAAGTTTATACTCACATATACAAACAACTACACCAACACTGACTTTGGTTGTTGCAGTATCTCTACGATAAAATTTGCTATTGAATTCCAGAGACCCGTTTGAAACACACATTAGAACCAAACAGATGGCTTATACATTATGGTTTAACATTAGTCATGCACAAACATGCAACTAGTCATGACCTTGAACCTATACACCATGTAAGTAACAAAATTTAAGAGAAGACTTTGTATCTCTCAGATCAGCTGTAACCTCTGCAGGGTTAAGGCAGATATTTCTTTATTGATTTTCCGTTTGGATGATAAATGAAGTATTAAGATCCCCAGCTATGATTGTGGGTTTGTCTGTTTCTTCCTTTAGTTCTATCAGTAGTTGCTTTATATTTTGGTGCTCCCTGATTGGGTGCTTATATGTTAAGAAGTGTTATGTCTTATTGCTGTAGTATCCCCTTTATCGTTATAAAATGTCCATCTTTACCTCGTGTTACATTTGTTATCTTGAAATCTATTTTGTCAGGTATTAATATGTCTACACCTGCTTTTCTATAGATGTTATTTGATTGGAGAATCATTTTCCACCCTTGCCCATTGAGTCTAACTTGTCTTTGCAGCTTAGATGTGTCCCCTGAAGGCAGCTTATGGTTGCGTTTTATTTTTTGATCTAATTGGCTACTTTGTACAGTTTTATTGGTGAAGTCGGTCCATTTGTGTTTATGATAATTATTGGTGCATGAGGATTTTCTATAGCCATTTTATCTTTTGTTTTCTAGTACCTCTGTGCTTCTGTTGGTTCTTTCCCTTTGTGTCTCTGTCTGTTGTTTTCATTTGGTCATATACCATTGTTTTTTCCTCTTTTTTTTTTTTTTTTAGCTATGTGTCTCAGTTTGTTCTTTTTAAAAAAGTTTTTTTTTGTGTGTGTGTGGTTACCATTAAGTTTATGAGAAGGAAAGTTGTGTGTGTGTGTGTGTATCTATATCTATATCTATATCTAATCTATATCTATATCTATATCATCTATATCTATATCATCTATCTAATCATCTATCTATATCTATCTATATATCCTTTTTCTTTTTAATGCATCTGATCTCCATCCTCCTTTGCAAATTCAGGCTTTTACCTCCTTCCCTTATTGTTTTTGTTGTCATAAATTATTCCTGCTTATGCTGTAAATTTGTTGGCGATCTTACTTGTAGTTCTGTGACTTTTTGTTCTATGTTACAGGTAGTATAAAGTATTTCCTAAAATGAAGGTCTTTCAGTGATCAATCCCCTCACCTTTTGTGTGTCTGAAAAAGTCTTTACTTCTCCTTCATACCTAAAGGAAAACTTTACTGGATGTATTATTCTTGGCTAGTAACTTTCCCACTCTCTTTGATTTTGTAGAAATTCTGCTCAGAAGTCCAATGATAATATAATGGTCTTTCCTCTACAGATTATTTTCTTCTTTCCTCTGGCTGCCTTGAAAATTCTATGTTTGTCATTAATTTCTGACAGTCAATGCAATATGCCTTGGAGAAGGCCTTTTAGGATTGAGGTAATTAGGTGTTCTGTTTGCTCCTTGGTTTCAAGGATCTATCTCTTTCCATAGGTTTGGGAAGTTCTCATCAACTTTTTGTTCGAATAGGCTCTTGGTTCCCTTCTGATTCTCTCTTCTCCTTCTGGTATGCCTACTATTCTTATATTAATCTTTCTGGTGGAGTCAGATAATTCTCATAGAGTTTCTTTTATTTTTTTATGATCATCTTTCTCTCTTCTTCCATTTGCGTCATTTCTAGGTGTTTATTTCAATATTACTAATTCTTTTCTCCATTTCTTAGCTCTATTTTTATGCTTGCTAGTTCAGTCTTGACCTTTTTTATTGAGCTCTTCATCTCCAGAATTTTTTTTCAAGTTTCAATCTATTTGGTAAATTATGTATTTAGTTTGTTGTTTGGTTTTCTAAGTTCATTGCACTGCTTGTATTTTCTTATATCTCACTGAGTTTGTTTTCAGAACTGCAGTCTTGAATTTTCTGTTATTTATGTCACATATTTCCATGTCTGTAAGTTTATTTTCTTGAGGTTTTTCATTTCCTCTCTAAGCTCCCTCACTTTCTTGGTTATTCATGGTATTTGACAGATTGTTTCTCTGTCTAGGCATCTATGTATAAGTGGCACTTTCCCAGCAGATTGATTCGAAGAGTTCTTTATATTCTTTTCCAGTAGTGGCACTGAATCACAACTTTTTTGGCTCTCTTGTACTTCTCTGGCTCTTCTGATCTCTCTAGGGTAGTGTTCCCTGGGTAGGTGGTTTCCTTTTCTGTGATCTAGTTGCCTGAGTCCTAGAGGACAAACTCTGCAGGGGAATGCAGTAGGCTCCAAATTCTTGAAATCCCAGTGCTGTCTCCTGTAGCCTGATGCCGCTGTCAGTATAGCAATGATATGGGGGGAAGGGGGCGGTGACCTGGAGGAACCCAGCCAGCTTTGTGATGGTGACCTCAAAATTTGTGGGGTCCCCCTGCAATCTGACCCCAGGATCAGTCACAGAGTGCATCATTTGCTCAGAGAAAAAAGTGATTCTGTAGGACCAGTTCTCGGGCTTGCAGATAATGTGATCTGCAACTTGACACAAAGGGAGAAGGGAAGTGAGCTCTGGAGGTTACAGGGTGGCCAGGCTCTGTGGCTTTGTTTCTCTGTCTTACATACCAACTACACAACAACCACAGCTGCACCTTTGTGCTGTGTCCTTGACCAGGTTTCTGTGCTCAGCCGTAGCTTGTACACCCCACTCCTACTGGAATGCCCACTGAATCTTTTTGCTCCTCTTGGCTGAAGGGAATGCCAGGCACAACCTGATTCTTCTCCTCTCTAGGCTGAGTTCCAGTTTAAGCTCCTGGTTGTAGGACTGAATCACTGGCTTGTCTCAGCTTTTTTCCTTCCTCTCCTCTTCAGTTCACTCTCACTTGTCCATCTTTAGATGTTTCAATGTGCAGATCTCTCAGACATGTTTGTACATTGGACAGGGACTGTTTTCTTGAGTTGTAGCTGTTCAAATTGTTGAAACTTCAAGGGGAGAGACCAAGGGAATCTCACACGCCATTACCCTTCTGGCATCACTCCCTCCTTTCAATTTATTTAACTTAATTTGGAAATGTAATCATAGAAAATCACACCATTTTTCAGCTTTACCAATTGGAGATCAGAATTGATTTTATAATAAACATAATATGATAAATGGCAGACTCAAATACATGGGTTATATATTATTCAAGATCCATTTATATTTCCTGTTATTTGTGTTGTCATTTGTAATATGCCTCATGGTATTTTAGGAGCCACTATATAGTCTAGCAAAAAAATGCTAGGGCTCTTAGCTTAAAATGTTCACTTGCATTTAATATTACAAAAATTTACATGGTGAGATTAAATGACCTGAAGTTCAAGTATGTTAAGATAAAATGGAAATAATGCAACCAACTGCAATCATATTGTGCCAACGTTTAGGCAGTGCATAGAGGAAAGACACAATAGGTTTTGAAATCAATCAAATTAATCATAGCTTAGGCTGGGAACTAGAGAGGAAAAGTTTGCTACTTATGAGGTCATGCTGTGATGATAAAGGGAAGAAATCTGGTCATTTGGTTACAGAGCAACAGATATAGAGTTGTGGAAGTGCTTCCCAAGTGACTAGTTTCTGGTAATGTGCTATTTTTCCACCTTGGGTGCATGAGTAGAATATCTCTTGTAACTCTTGATATGTTTTAAGTTTAGGGCCCCAAATACAACCAAAAATGTGTGAGTTTTAGATCAATCAATAATTTGTGATACACTGAAAACAATATAGGAAAAGGAGTAAACAGTGTGAAATTGAAAAACAATATCAGAGTAGAAGCTCTTGAAAAATATGAGACAGAGACATATAAATGTAATAGTAGGCTTATGTCTTTCATTTTAGTGTCATGTTGACCTCTTAAAACATTTTGTGTGTATGTGTGTGTCCAGTATTCATTCAACTCTACATTAGGGAGATAATTTGAGTGTCTGGAATGCTGGCTGAGGAAAAATAAGTGAGACTGGAACTATTCTCCTGTCTGCTCCTACCTGCTTTTTCCTTGAATCTAATGGTGCCATCTAAAGAAATCTCTGAATGACATGATGTATTTGTTAATAATAAGTATTTCCTTGTACCATGAAGTGATGGTTGGTGATAATGGCCTCTAAGAATTTTAAAACCTAGACTTTGTGAGATATATAAATGTTGAATTCTTGGGACGTAGTAAAAATAGAGTATATCTTTGAGATAAAAGCAAATTTGATTAAAATTCAGATAAGAGTCTCTGATTTAGGATACATTGCTTATTCTCTTTTCCTTCATTTCCTCATTTATAAAATGGGGATATTAACATCTATTTCATGTGGCTGCTGTGAAGATAATGATATATGTGAGCTACTTACTGGAGCACCTGACAGAAGATATTTAATTGACCAACAACTATTTCTACAGCCCACAAGATTATCTTTACTATTTAAAAATCTTCATCATTTGGAAATGATGATGTCTTCAAACTTAGGTGATATCAAATAAATTTTATATTTTTCTACCCTAAAAGTATGATTGAAAATAATTTACTGCTAAGGAAATACTAGTAGTTCATCAAGTTTTCAATACTCTTCAAAGTCTTAATATTTTTGGGCACCAAATTATATAAGTCAAGACAAGTACTTGTTCTGTATTTTAATGAGTGAAACTGATGTAACTTTTAATGTGATATGTTTTCATGGTTCCTGTCACTGTGAAAACCAGGTGTTCAAAGAAATATATTTAAAAAAGAAATGGATGCAGGGCAGACAAAGCAGGGAATAAAAGGGGAGCTCATTATTTTGAAGAAATGATACCTTAAATTAAAATGGCAGTGTTCTTTTTTTAAAATTTTCTTTGACAGTAAGAGCTAAACAACTGGTATGAGTCAAATTGTGTCCCCTCATACCCTTCAAACATTGAAGTCCTAACTCCCAGTGCTTTCTGTAACCTTATTTAGAAATATGATTATTACAGATGTATTTATATGACTTAATTAAAATGTAATTTTACTATAGTGGACCCCTAATCCAAGAGTCATTATATCAACCAAAAGGTGAAATTTGGAGTCAGACATGCACACGGGAAAAATATAATATTATGCTTCTAGAAGCCAAGGAATGCCAAAGATTACCAACAAACCACCAGAAGCTAGGCAAGGTGCAAGGAATAGATTGTCCCTAACAGCCCTGAAAAGGATGAACCCTGCTGACTCCCTAAACTCAGACTTCTACCTTCAAGAACTGTGAGACAACAAAATTTCATTGTTTAAGTCACCAAGTTTGTTGTACTTTGTTATGGTAGCACCAGCCAACCAATACAACACCAGGTTATTTATTAATATGAGTTCTGGGGAATCGTGTATAAACTTGTATTAGGCTTCTGTGCTGTGAAATAAATGGCCACAGCTCAATAGATTAAAATAATACACACGTATCATCTGACAATTTCTGTGAGTCAAGGGTCCAGGTGCAGTTGAGCTGGAGTCTCTACTTGGGTTCTCATAAAGCTGCAGCCAAGGTGTTAGCCAGGCTACATTATCATGTGAAGGCTTGACTAGGGATGAATACACTGCTATGTTCAATCAAGTTATTGGCAGAATTCATTTCTTTGTTCTTATACGATGGAAGTCTCCCCCTACCCCCAGTTTTTTTCTGCTAACTCTTGGCTGGGGGCTATTCTCAGTTCCTAGAGGCTATCTGCTACGTCTTGCTAGGTGCTTTCCTCCATAGTCAGTGCAAAACAGGACTTCTAAAAAAATGTGTAATCTTTATTATTTTTTCTCATTACCTTTTAGTTCCCTTATATACTCCCCCCATCCCAGCCATAAACACCCTGAGGACTGTTTTCTAAGGCTAGCAGGAGAACCTCAGGCCATTCTATTAAGTCAGAGTCTTATATAATGTAAGGTAATAATGGATTAATATCCCATTATGTTTGCCATATAGTGTCAGTAAGATAATTTTACAGTTTTGACCCTCTACTCAAGGGGATAATTTTACAGTTTTGACCCTCTACTTAATAATTGCACAAGGATGGGATTCATTAGGAGTCATCCTGGTGTGAGTTGACCACAATACCCAAACATAATATTGCAGAGCCTCCAACTCCAGTAATCAAATTCTGAAGATACAGATATGAAGTTGTATTTACCTAGTGCAAGCCTAGCCAAGAGATCCTGGGACATCCATTGTCATTCTTCAAAAGGCCCTCTGATTTTTTTTTTCCTCAAACTGTGATTTAATTTATTGTCATCTCTCTCTTTTTTTTTTTTAAGATTTTTATTTATTTATCTTTAGAGGGGAAGGGTAGGAGAAAGGGAGAGGGAGAGTAATATCAATGTAGGGTTGTCTCTCGTGTGTCCCCTGCTGGGAACTGGCCTGCAACCCAGGCATTTGCCCTGACTGGGAATCGAACCGCAATCCTCTGGTTCGCAGGCCCGCGCTCAATCCACTGAGCTACACCAGCCAGGGCAATATTGTCATCTCTTATACACAAAAAAGGATACATTCAAAAAATTCTGCAGTACATCTGAACTAAAGGTAAATTTTTATAATTACATAGGAAAGAAAAATAAAAAACATTTTACATTATAAGAATAAAGAAGAAAAATAAAATTGACAGAATTATTGATGTATTTTAATTAACTAGTTCTTTCAGTGAAAAATATGGCTAAATATAGTCCAGAAAGGTTAAGTGGTACTAATAATATAGATGAATTTACAAGTTTTAATTAAATACATTTAGGAAATATTTTTAAGATCTTAGATTTATTTTGAAAAATGTTAGCTATTGTGATAAGCTATATTTAAATTTATTGTAAGTTAAATTACATTCTAGTTAATACTATATTTTTCAATATACACATTCAATTGGTAAAAGGGAAATATTTCAAAATTTAACTCAAAGTTATATGTGATCTGATTCTATGATAAGATGATGGACTATGTTCCCTTACTTTGTATCTTTAAATTTTCAAAGCTCTCTCTGAAGTTATATATTGGTTAGATTAAATGGAAACCAAGTTAAATTAAAACATACATATTATATAAGAGGGTCATTTAGCAAGGATGGCTTTCTAAATTTTATGTCCCCTGACAGCCATCAGGCAGCCAGTAGAAAAATGCATTTTGAAACCATGGAGTCTTCAGTTTTTATTTCTGACATTGCATTGAGATTCGACAGATGGAGGCCCAGCAGCAGACATGCAAAGTGGATGCCAAATGAGGCACATATACATAACAGAGTGGTGCCCTACCCAGGTGGTCATCTTCTCCTTTCCAGAACCTTTAACATGGCTCACTCCAAACTTGACTATGCTGTAGCGATATTGACACGTTCTTCAGTCATTGGTGAATGTCAGTGGGCTGTTGGCTCTCTGTGTAAGGAACTTCAGCACTCTCTCTGCTCTGTACATATGTCCAAGTTGGCAGCCAGTTGGCATGGCTGCTGATGTGTCTCTATCTGTCAGATCTCCTGATCACCTTGGGGACAGAGATAGACGATATAAATATGTCAGCAAGAATGTTGCCATTGGCTGTAGAAAGATCTCCAGGGAAATAAAAATTAGATGATATTTTAGAAGCAGCCTGGCAAATTATCTTTATTATCTAAACCAAGGATATATTTATCTTTTGGAATACAGAAAAATCCCATTAAAATAGGAAAATTTTCACAAGAGTGCTAGCCAAGACTTCAAATAGTCTTCAGAGTTAATGAATAAAATATACCTTATGTAAGTGAGCCAAAGAGAGTATAGATCATGCTTATGGAGAACTAGAACACTTTTCTAGCTCAAAACACACACACACACACACACACACACACACCTTTAATAACCAATCCTTTCAATTGGTTAAAATTATAGTAACAGATTATTACATGAGATAGAATCATGCAGATCTTCTAAATGTTGACTGCAATCCATTTTCAGGCATTTTTAGAAAAATGTGTTTCCACAATTTTTGTGCCTATGTCTACATTTCTCATTTATATGGGAAATGTATATATGTCTACATATATATGTAGATATGCATATGTTTACATTTTCCATTTATCCTACACATTGTCTGACTAGTAAAAAGAATCCAAATAATTTTGCTTCAAATTTCTCAGTTAACTTTGGGATAATTTTGGTTAAACTCATTCTGTTCTAAATTAACCTCTCCATCATCTTTTCATTTCAGTGACTTCTCCTTTAATTCTTACAGTTATTTATTCATTCATTCATTCTTTCATGCCGATAAATACTTACTGAACTCATCACCACTTATCCAACCTTATAAGCAGTTTCTCTGTGTTCCCTAGCCCGATTTCATGAAATCACTATCCACCCACTCACTCACTCCCTTGCTTGCTTAAGACAAAACTTGAAAATCATCCTTGATTATTTCCTTTCACTGACCTCTTATAAGCAATCAGTTTTGGTTTTCTTAATTTTATTTCCTAAATATCACAGATCAGTTAACTCATTTCCATGCCATCAGCAGTATTCCTTCTTTATGTATTCAAGTGATTATGAATAGGAGTCTATATCCTAGACTTTGGAAAATAGACCAATGTCACAGTTTTATGATAGTAAAGATGCATTTTTTATAAAGGAGATACATATTATAACTTTTAATCATCCTGAGGAGATTCATGGGGAATAGTAAGAATAGAGACTGGAACAAGTGTGGGACGTTTTTCCTCTTGCATCATGGTTATGGTGGTAGACAACTGTTTCTCATATTTAAATGAGTAAAAGTTGTCAAAATGCTCTTCTTAAAAGTAAACTTGTCTTATTCTTCTGACACCTCTGCATTATGAATGGCAACCTTAAACCTAGGCTTTCCCGTGGTGGTTCTGACAGCATAGAAACAGTGGAAGAGCATCCTGAATCCAGGACGACTGATCTGTTGCAGGTCAAGAGGATTTATCTGAGTTCCAGTTAGATGGGTGAAAAAAGAGAAAAAAAAAGAGAAAGAAAGAAAAACATAATAATTCTTTGGGGGAATCTAGAGCACAAAAAGAAGAGAGGACTTGAAAGAAGACTAGACTTTATATTTACTTAGGCAGGGACTGGTTGGGGGTTCTGATATCAGTTCATTGGTTGAGTCCTGTGTAATCACAGTACAATTTAATGTTTAAAAACATGGGACCTGGTGGTATAATCTGTGGGTTTGAATTTGTATGTCCCTGATCTTTAGTACATACTTTAACTTCTCTAGGTTCTAGTTTTGTCATATGAAAAGAGATAATAATAGTGATAATACAATAAATAATAAATAGATGAAAGAGATATATTAGCTATGATTGTAATCCAGACCAAATAACTGAATGTGCAGCATATACTGACTTCCACACCCTACAAGTTGTCTGCAAGTTGCCCTCTCTGAGCCATCCTCCACCATTGTTAACAGAATTGCAAGAATGTGCTCTTTAAAACTGGAATTAGTCATGTCATACCCCAGGTTAGCTTTGTTTAAGCACTCTTTGTAGCTTTCTGTTTAGACCAAAATTTCTCACCACAGAAGGCATGTAGAGTGACCCTATAATTCAGTATCCAAGCCAAGTGAAAGTGTGAGATGTTCACAATTACTTTGGGACAACAGCCATGACTGAGGCTTATCCCAGGTAAACAGGGACGAATGGTTCCTGTGGATGTAAAGTCTCTCTGTGGTCTCGTCTCCAGCCTCACCAGTTACTTCCCTGGTTCTTTGCTGCAGTTGTCCAGACCCACCAGCAGTCCTAAACCATCATGTTTCTTGGTGTCTTTGAATATGCAGTTGTGACAACCCTCATTCTTTTCTCTCCATTCCTTTACCAGATTTATAACTGTCACTTTAAACCATTGCTGAGTTCTAGAAATGTCTCTGGATTTGTGAATTCTGAGTCACTTATGTGTCTATGTATAATATAATGTGGTCTTATCTTTATTATTATAATAATATAAAGAATGATAATAGTTGAGTATATAATGTCTTTTATGCCAGGCACATTAGTAGCAGTATACGTGTTTTATATGTGATTTCCCTAAATAACCTTTCAAAGTATACATGTAGTTTCTGAAGTTTTAAGACAAAGGCACTTAAGTCCACGGCAGTTAAGTGATATGCTAGGGCCCACTAATAAGTGGCAGAGGCAATGTTCAGGTCCCACCTCATCTGTATTTAAGCCCATCTTTTCATCAATTTTTCCCTCTTGTTTACAACAGCTATTACAAAGAGTTGTCATGAACATATGTATTGTCTCTCTAGCTATATTATAGATTTCTTGAAACATAATACTATTACTTATTCATTTAAAAAATAATTCCCTGTACCTAGTCCAGCATTTGGCACATGGTAAGCATATAATAAATGTTTTAGAAATGAATGGATTACTAAGTCTTGACCAATTCAATAACTTTGTAAACAGTAACCAGTTTGTTTGTTTGTTTGTTTGTTTGTTTTTTTAGTTTAAAGGCATCCTTCCCAAATTTTCTGCCTTTAGGCACATTCCCCTACCTTGGGTCTCTCAATCTCACATCTTGGTTGACCACCTCACAAGGTGTGTGGTAAGCCAAGAACCGGTACTGGATTGAAATATTTGCAAAAAGCCACATATGTGGCAAGGCACAATGGCTCCATGGGTGGTTGGTGGATCAGGAAAATGAGACTTTTACCACACAATGCAAGAGGGACTTTATGTAAAGATTGGCTCCATTGTTTTGTTTCAGAATTAATCAGAAATATCCTTTAATAACATCTTCCTGAGGTCACTGAGGGAACAGTAATTGAGATAAGAATAGGAAGAGGAAGAATGAAAAGTAAATTTGGAGCATACGGTTACCAAAGAAGAAGCCAAGTCATAATGGTTTTTCAAAGCAGGGCACTTTGAATAACTGAATGATAGTATGACAAGACTGACAGTATGGTGGTCTTGGGAGTCTGGTGACTTACAGGAGGAAGTCATCAGTCTATGAACAAGAAGAGGTAGTGACAAAGTAAAGAGTTTAGTAAGAAGCACCATAGATAACCCTCTCTTTTCAATTTTGTTTTGGACTAGTCCTTATCTTTCGTGAAAACCCTGGGACAAAGTGAATCTGCCACGTGACTTTTATTCCTGTCAACTTCTGGATGACTGCTGCAAACATAAATGGGACATCTCACAAATGTGAGTCCTTGCGCCAACAGGAAAATTGTATGAGGGTATTTTACAACGGGAGCAGCTGTGCATGCACACAACTTGGAAGGTTCTGTGAGATCAGTCACTTTAATGTTTTCTGTTTAAACTGTTAATCTCTTGTTGTGTTGTCACAACATAACACAGAAATCCTTTCAGTTTTCATTTCTACTTTGGTTTTACATATATACCTAGATCTAGAAAAGATATGCAAACATGAACAAGATACAGTTCAATACTGAGGGTGTCACAATTTGGATGTTTCAGAGGTGGCCTTCTATAGGTGAGTCCTGAAACCTGAATTCTGTTCTCAACTCTGCCATTATTAGTTGTTACTTTGAAGAGATTTCTTGGCCTTCTTGTGTCTCTAGTTTTTTGTTTGTTGTTTTAAATAAGGATATTATGCAGATAAGCCCCAAGCTATTTTACAGTTTAAAAATGTTTTATTTATAAAGTTAGAAATGCTAAAAAAACCCACAGAATTTTGTTGTCAGCCATATCTACATTAAAATCCTCAAACCACCACTGTGTGAACTTGAGAAAATTATGTAGCCTCTCTACAGCTCATTTTTAACCTGTAAAATGGGAATAATACTGCTGACCTTGCAGGCTCACAGTGACCATCAAATGAAATCAAATGCGAAGCTGGTAGTATATCACCTGGAGTGTAGAAGATATTGATACATTGGAGTTATTATTTTATAGGCAGAGGAAATTTCATTTCCTATGAGAGACATGCCAAACCGGATGCTGAGTTATTGTTCGCACTCCTCATCTGTGAAGGAGTCCATGAATTGAAATTAGCACTGTATGTGACCCTCATGGGATTCAAGTGTTGCTAAGGCAACCATTAATTTTGAAATCAGAGTAAATAGTTTCACAGAACGTACAGTTTCCTTTAACAAATTGGATTCCAGTGATGGGCACACCTTTTCTTCCCCTGCAGCTCTGTACCCAAGTTCATTTTGTGCACCTGCAGCTATGTGTGCCAGGGGCTGCTTTCATCTTCTGCCAAGGACACTTTGAAGGTAACAGCTAGTAACGGAAATCCCTGAGGTCTGTCAGCTTTACCCAGTCTTTGCCTTTTGTACTTTGTCAAGTTGGAGTCACATTTTTTGACTCACACAGTAGGCCACTGAAACAGCTCCTTGGCACATTCATGTAATAGACTTCTAGGCAAAGATGCCATGTGGTTTGCAGTCATCTTGTTCTGCTTTCTCTTGCCTACCCTGCAACTATCCTTATTTCCCCTACTCACTCATCAGAATTCCTGCAGAGAAGGAACCTATTATTGAGCCAGCATTGCCTCTCCTGCCACATTCTTGTGTTAAATTAGTCCTCTTCATTGTTGCAAATAACAGGCAACCACTTATGTATCCATGAAAATTCACTGCACTGCTGTGGGATTATTTCAGTCCTCAATAAAGTACACATTCCTGCCATTGTTTATAAGAAGTAATTTTAAATCTCTATTGCTTTATTTTAAATCATTTCTTTTGGAAGGGGTGGGCAATCTCTCTGATGTACTTAGCACATTTTTTTTTCTTGAGTCTCTTGGAACAATGGTACTTTAACAGTAGCATCTTTTTTCAAAAAATAATTCTTAGACTTGGTTTCTGCTTTTGAATATTGTAGTTGCAAAGTATGAATATAGCACTAAAATTCATGGAAGAATGTTAATTACCTTTCTGGAGAATATGGAAGAAAATCTGGGATTATTCATATTTTTCTGGATAAGTTCTGAAGTCAGTAAAAAGTTCACTAGATTTTTCACAGCTGCGTTAAGAAAAGCCCTTACCATGCTCTTCCACTGAGGGTCCACCTCATGCCAGGTCACAGCATTAGACCTCTCATCCATGCCATGACCTTAGAACATGAAGTAATTCACAAAATAGGTACTATCATGTTCATTTTCTTATTGTGGAAACTGAATGGAATTTAAAAAGATCTTATATTAAAAAGTATTCAATCTGGAACTTTTCATGTACCTGCAGTGTATCAAAATTACTGATACAATCCACTAAGCAAAACATTTCTTTCTATGCTAGGATTTAAAATATATATATTGCAATGTATATTGTACATAAAGTTTAAAGACTTACGATAAAATGGACATGCGCGTAACTTGCTACACCCTTAAGACAAAAGAACCTACTACCTTGTAGATTCAGATTTGTCAGATCGAATGCTCTGTATCAGAGGAGGTGTGGCCCTTGCATGTTGCATTGCCTCAGTTTCCTTCCATCTGTGTCAGGTCAGCGTGAAGCACAGCAGGAGACTGGAAGGTAGGAGCTCCAGCAATGGCTGTTTATTTTCCATGGCTCTCAGGCCTTTGTGGTTCAGTCTGGGTCCTGGTAATCCTACCTTCTCCTTTTATTTTCTTTTGGCTCAGAAATGATAGTAGATTCTTGCTACTGCTAATTCCTGGCTTACCTCACTCTCTCTTGTTTGGTCTCTCAGTTCTTCCATCACTTATGTCAGTAATTTCTGATTAATTGTCCTGTGATGCAAATACTTAAAGTGGCTTCATTCTTTTCCATATTTGATCCTAATTAATGGACTTTAAAAAGCCCTATGTAGTCCTCATTGATCATACTTCTTATCTAGCCCTAGAAGTAACCACTATCATGATTTTTTTTATTATTCCAGAGAGAGAGGAATAGTGAGAGAGAGAGAAAGAGACAGACAGACAGACAGACACAGAGAGAAACATCAGTGTGAGAGAAACGATTGTCTGCTTCCCATATGTGCCCTGATCAGGGACAGAACCCACAACCTGTGCATGTGATCTGACCAAGAATCGAACCTGTGACCTTTCCGTTTACAGGACGATGCTCCAACCAACTGAGCCACACCAGCCAAAGCATTTTCATGATTTTTAATTTTAGCATTCTTTGGATTATCTTTGTTGATGTTAACACTTCTGTATTCTTAAACACTGTATTTTTATTACTTTTTTCAGTTTTGCGATCTATATAAGGAGTCACACAGTGTGTTCTCTTATGTGACTTGCTTTTTTCCATAATATGTTTTTGAGATTCATGCATGTTGTATATGCAACAGTTGATTGATTTTCTCTGTAGTATAGTATTTTACATTGCTACATGAAAACACAATTTTAAGCCATTCTACTGCTGATAAATTTTTATCTATTTCCAGTTTTCACTCTTATAGACATGTTACTATGAACATGTTGATATGTGTTTCCTGGTGCATATGTGCAAGAGTTTACCTAGCACATATGCCTATGAGAGTGGAACTACAGGACTGAAAGCACATTAATGTTCAGGTTTACATGATGATACTGTACTGTATTTCAAAGTGACTGTGCTAATTTATAATCCTATCACCAGCAAACAAGTGTCTCTATTATTTCACATTCTAGCTAGTACTTGGTTTTATTGAGCATTAAAGAGTCAAACAAAGACAAAATCTACATAGTATATTTAAATAAGCTATTTTCTATGCTCTCTTACAGTGGGATATTCTTGTATTGATACTTTTTGCCTAGTGTGCAAGCAAATGTAATCATTTCTATAGTATCTGTATATAAAATTCTTCTTGATTTATAGATAAGAAGACTCCCAGAGATCATTATAGTCAACTTTTCATTTAATGGAGCTTAGGTGATTTGTTAAGGGTGACTAGCTGGAGAGTAACAGAATGTAAATATGGGGCTCTCTGTACCTCATGTTTGACTGAGGCACCAAGATAAAAAGGTAGAAAAAGTAGAGGACAAGCCCTTCCATAGTGACGTTCTAGACTTCTTTTTCATAATTGCTGAGGAAATGCCTCAAACAGGTTTTATAACTCTGAGCCCAATAGCCACTTGAGGGAATAAAGTACTGAGACTGAAGAGATTAAGAAAAACATTTCTTTGGAGGAATTTGTAGCATTCCAGCAGTATTGCCACCACCACGAGCAGAAGAGAATAAAGTGTTTTCCTCTAACCTATTGCTGAATCTGAGGAGCTTTAATTAATGCTTTAGGGAGCTCAAATTGGGTCACTTGCATCTTTAGACACAAAGGGTGGTGCCCGGTTTTTTCCTAGAAAATTGTAAAATCAGAGGCTGTGGCCGGGTGGTTGCTCATGATGGGACAGTGAAGAGACGTGCTGCCATAGAAGTCACCTGTGCTCCAACTGTCTGTCAAATAAAACAATCTAGGGACTGAAGGTGGGCTTGAGAGAAATAGCTTTGTACTAGCAGGTTTGACTGGCAGGACCGTGAGGCCTGGATTAGAGCATCTGAGTGGGGTGGAATGCCTGAGTGGGCAACACAACAGAGTCATTGCCACGTCAGATGAGCAACATTTGGAAGTCCCTAGGATATGTGGATAAGGAGTGGGGTTGTGTTTCCAAAAAAAAAAAAAAATCTGCAAAGGAAATACACAAAGGAAAGATTCATCTTTGAACACAAACCAAGGCTAGAGAGCATTCATTCCAGATCTCTGAAGTACCGCTAAATCAGGAGAGTAAGACCTTTTCTGCTCCTTTCCTGTCCCTTCCTCTTTCTATTCCCAATTCCCCCCAGGGTTGATTGTTGCATGTTGGGAAGAGGGGGAATACTAGATAAGAAAATAGAGAAAAAGTCAACCATTTGTCTTACTGTGAGGTCTAGCACAAACAATTCCAACCTGAAATTTAAATGAATTTCTCAATTTTGCTATTACATGTACTGGAAAAAAGGCATAGGCAGTTTGAATATAAACTGTGCTATTGGAAACTCCTACTGAAAGTTCCCTCTCTCTCTAGAACTATATGTGTGTGTATGTATATATATAATATATAAAATATGCACACATATGTGCACATGCATATACACATGCACACACACGTATATACACATACATGCATATATGTGTATGTTTATGTGTTTTATACGAATATATATATTTTAAGCACAAACCCATTGGGAAAAAGAAGATTGGAGAGGAAACAATAGCAGGTGTAACAGAAAAAGTTTTCAAAGCTGGAAACCAGCAGAACAAGTGATAACAGGTGAAGCAGAAACAAGAATGCTGTATCTTCCACAGTGGGAGGGCTGACAAAGAATTACTAGAAGGTTCGGGAGTTGGCTAGCACCAGAAACCTATAGAAGTGGAGGTAAAGTTCAATTGCTGAGTGTGTGTTTAAAAACCACAAGAGTCCATTGTGTAAATGTCTCATAGTTATTTTATTTACTCATCCTTTGATAGCCACTTGGGTGGCTTCCACATCTTCATGATTGTAAATAATGCTGCAGTGAACATAAGGGTGAACAATGGAATATTACTTGTCCATAAAAGGGAAAAATTACCCTTTTGCAACAGAATGGATAACCTGAAGAACATTATGCTAACTGAAAGAAGTCAGTCAGAGAAACATATACCATGTGATTTTACTCATATGTGGAATCTAATGAACAAACTGAACTAACAAGGAAAATAGAGACAGACTTATAGATGAAAAGCAAGATGACAGCTAGTGGGAAGGTCAAGGTGATGGGGTGGAAGGATTGAGCAAAAAGGAAAAAGGACTCATGGGCATGAATGACAGTTGCTGGGGTGTGGGGGGTATAAGGGCACTAAATGGTAATAGAAAACATTACAACAAAAATAAAAATAAAAAACTATTAGAATTCCTAGATTCCCTCCAGATTGTTTCACGTCCTTCCTCTGTTTCTCCTTGTAATTTCCAAATAATGTATGTATATTCTCCTTCTTACTTTTAGAAAGTATTTTTGACTTCCAGCTACTCACTGTCCCACACATTTTTTCTATCCCCGATAGTTTTATGTCACTTTGGATATATAATATATCATGTTTACATTATTGTGACTGTGTAAATGCTATTTACTGCTAAGCCATACAGTACACAATTACATTTCCTGAAAACATTTTTGTTTTCATGATGTTAGTAAATGTCTTACCTTTTTAAATTTTTGATAATTTTTGTATGCCTATATACAGAAGAATAAAATGATGAGCCACAGAGGATATTTAGTATAATACCCAAGGCTTTGAGGAAAAACTGAAGTTGGGGTTAGAGCAAGAGAGTTTAGAATTAGACCAAGCAAGTCATATTGATTGGAGAGGTTGGATGTCACTTCAGTTTAATTACTCTAATATACTATATACTTAGCGCTGTGTTAGGCACTCAGGACACAAACATGGTCTAAATAGAGCACCACATGGTCCATGTTTCACCTGTCACACTTTAGTGTTGACAGAGAGACAAATAACCAGAAAGCATTCATTATCAGGTAAATTGGGTTCTCAAGAAATTACATTTAGTTATTGAAAAATAAAGAAAATTTATTTATCGGATGTGGCAGACCCTTCTGCGTGGCGTGGGCCCAGCTCCCACTCGAAGATGCACAGGACCCATGCCCACAGATAGGTTCTCTTGTGGGTAATCAGATTTGCAATATACCTAAACTGCTTTTTGCTGAAAACCCCCTCACCCTACAAATGCTTACTGTGACTTCCTAAAATCCATGCTAAACTTTGCAGGGCCCAGTGCAACTGGATCAACCACTTCTGCCTTTTTATTTGCTAATATCCTTCTTCTGTGATGTGATTAGGGTCATTGGCTCCTTTTGTTGTAACTGGGGATAGTGAGTGAGGACCATCTTGTAATGTGAGGAGATATAGAATAAAAGCCTGTCATGGCAGAGGCCAAAGCTTTTGCTCCCCTTGAAAGAAAAGCCATGCTGTCGTCCTTTTTTCTCCACCGGACTTGGTAGTCCATGTGTATGTTTTATTTCATCCATAATTACGCAGACATTGCTAGCCGGTGTCAGCATCAATCGGATGTGTGGTTTTGTAGAGTGGGATCACACCTCCTATATATATATAGTAGGTAATTGAACACGCTCTCCTGAGATGCAATTGATAAAGCTCATCTGGAGATATTGACTTGGAAGACATCAGTGTTTCTGTGGTGATTGAAAGCCAGGCAAGAATCAGATACCTTCATATCTATCAGGTGAAGAAATAAAGAAAAAGGTTGAGGGCAAAATTGTCTGAAGAACACCAACATTCAAACAAGTAGAGGGCAGTCTCTTAAAGTATCCTGAAGAAGCATTTTTAGAGAAGCTTCTTTTTGAAAGAGTGGCCTGTGTCTGAAGGTCTAATGCTGCTGTCCTTGCATTTTTATTCAAAAGGGCTATCATCTAATGCATCTAGGTTTCATGGGATATATTATATATTGCTACAATAAAATGTCTTTCCCCTGCATTGTTCACATAATTAAGCTAAGTGCAATTCTTTATTTTATGTTAACTTTGACTTCAGAAAGAAAGGGAAATTTTACATATATGTGTGTGTGTGTGTGTGTGTGTAGTTTATATGTATATGTATAAACATTTCAATGAGCTTTTATTCAAAAGTAATCAGTGTTTACCATCAAAACAAGGAACAAACAAAATATAGCTTTCAAAAGCATGCATTAGATTATGGCCAGCTATGATTCATCATAACAGCTGTACTACAGACTGGCCTGAAAAATAAGATCTTAGTAGCTTGATAATTCTTGAATCATTACTAGTTTCAATTGTCTTCAAGTAACCCATAGTAATAAATTTCCTCTGGTGTGAACGCTGGTATTCTTAGTACTTTAGAGATATAGACCCTTATTTAGGATGAAGCTGAAGAGGCTGCCAACATTTCATGTCAGCCCTGGTAACAAGTGATGTTCATGTGTTTCTGTCAGTTGTCACCTGGGATGGATTTCAGTTGCCATTGTGAATATAAAAAGCTCACTATCCTATTACTAATTCCCATGAGTTATTTAGTCCTGTCTTTCTTTTTCTAAAGGTTAAACTCTTATCTTCCTGCTAAAAAGTTAGATAATTAACATTCTCACTTACAATGCTTCCATAACATCTGCAGATTATGCACCATTAATCAAGTTCCTCTGCAGGCATGATTGACTTTTGCAAAGAAACTTAGAGAATGAATCCTTTCTCTTTAGTACTAACTTTGTTGTTATTATGGTTTTAAAAAATCTCTTTCTGAGAAACTCAATTTAGAGTAACAGTCTCTAGCTACTTAAAATGGCTATTATAAAACCATATAACAGAAATATGAGTGAATGACGTATTTTGGAATATTTAGGAGTGCTGACATCTCTTCACATTAAAAACTTTAGAAATAGTGATCTCCAAAGCATTACATATTTATAAAATCATTAATATTGACATTTAAATTCTCCATTTTCAAATGACAGAAGCAAAAAAATTAAGGCTATACACTTTATTAGCATTTTAACTTGAGTTTAGAATTCACTTGTATGAGAAAGATACATAAAAATCAGATTTTTAACATTCTAGAATTTCTGTGCTTGAATTATTTGTAAGAGTGGCTACACAAGGCAAGTGCTGGACATTTATAGAAAATATGTCCTTCAATCGATTTTTTCATGGAAAAAAATCTGTTTTATATCTGTGATGTTACTTGACATTTTCTTCCTGCTATAGGTTTCTCTTGATGCCTCCATGATCTATCTGAGGGGATAGGTTGTGGAAATTTTTTGGAAGCTTTAGAGATCTATTAAACATAGAAATAAAACTTTTTTTTTTTTTGTCATAAGAACTTGTTTTCAATTCTCTCTCTTATATTCCCTTCTCCTTTCTTTTTACTTCCCCTGAGTAAGCAGTAGAAAATACCAAAGCACTTTGAAGAAAATAAATTAATATAAGATTAGTTTTTGGTTCGATGACAGAACAACACATGAATTGGGTTAATAAAACTAAATATCTGTGTTTCATGACAAAAATGTTAATAAAATATCTTCACCTGAATGGCTCTTGCTTTAAATTTTTAATATAATCATTTTTTTCCACAGAAAGAAACGGGCAACCTGATATAGAGGCATATATATATTATATATGCATATCTATATATGTATTAATCTCAGTAGTAGTCATAGAACTAATAGTTTAGACAAAGGATTCAGAGTTTTGGAAGAAAAGAGTCATAACAGAAAGAACACAGTGTGGTGCCAATAGATTAGGGGTACTGATGACATTATAGAGTCTAGATATCCTCTAAGGGTGATCAATTAATGAAGACCTCTGCATGAGACTAAGAACTCTAAAAGGCCATACCTAAAATAATTAGTCATCAAGTAATTTGCTTTTTTTTCATAACCATTTGCTTGTGAAAAATCATTACATTTGGTGTTGCTTAAGTTTAAAATCTACCATTATTGGACCATTCACAAGTATCTGTGCATTTTAAAAATCTTTATAAATGAGCATATATTTATGTATACTTCTTTCCTTCTTGGTGACTTTCTTCTCATCTTTAAAAATGCAAGGAAAATATATCTTCTCTGTGAGGGTTTAGAACCCCTTTACTCAAAAATATTTTTTTTGCTCTGATCCTATATTTGGAACAGAGTTTAATCATTTCACATTTTAGCTTTTTGCTTCTGTGTTTTGTTTCTCCATGTTAAATGTGATTATTGGCAAGAATAAGGGCCATATTTCAGCCATCATATCCCAAGAAATGAGCCCAGAGCCTGACACAGCAGTCATGGTTTTAAAATATATGTAAAAGCATAGATATTTATATTCTTAGAAACAAGAAGAGGCACAGTTAATATTTTGAGAATAGGAAATGTTTACTTCTTTCTTCAGCTACAAATGGCTTCCATGATTTATTTATTTTTCAAATTAGATAATTTTTTTCTTTTTTAATTACAGTTGACATACGATATGATATTAATTGCAGCTGTACAATCCAGTAATTAGAACTTTATATAACTTATGAAATGACCACCCCAATAAATCTGTACCCATCTGACATCAATAAATTGTTATTACAATATTATTGACTATATTCCCTATGCTGTACTTTACACCCCCATGACTATTCTGTAACTACCAATTAGTATTTCTTAGTCCCTTGACATTTTTACCCATCCTCCCAATACTCCTCCCATCTGGCAACCATCAAATTATTCTCTGTATCTGAGTCTGTCTCAGTTCTGCTTATTCTATATTTTGTTTTTTTAGGTTCTATATATCAGTGAAATCATATGGCATTTATCTTTCTCTGATTTATTTCATTCAGTACATGTTCATTCAGGAACCCTCTAGTTCCATTCATGTTATTGCAGATGACAAGATTTCAATCCATTTTATGGTTAGTCTAATTCCAATGTATATATGCACCACTTCCTTATCTGGTAATCTATTGATAGACACTTAAGTTGCTTCCATATCTTGGCTATTATCAATAATGCTGTAATGAACATATAGATTACATATGTCTTTTTGATTTAGTATTTTGGGTTTCTTTGTATCAGTATGCAGAAGTGGGTTTGCTGGATTCTTCTTTGTCTCTTGTTTGAACTTTTGTTTTAAAATCTATTTTGGTATAAGTATTGCTACCCTGGATTTTTTCTTTCTTTTCTTTAGTTTTTATCCTTTTATTTCATTCTGTGTATATCTTTTGATCTAAAGTACATGTCTTCTAGACAGCATGAGTAAAGGCCTTGTTCTGTTATCCATTCAGTCACTGGACATCATTTTATTGGAGCATTTAATCATTTTATGGGAGCATTTAAATTTGCATTTAAAGTAATTGTTGAAATACCTGTATTTGTTGCCATTTTATTTTTTATTTTTTTTAAAGATTTTTTTTTTCCTTTTAGATTTTATTTATTTATCTTTAGAGGGGAAGGGAAGGAGAGAGGGAGAGAAACATCAATGTGCGGTTGCCTCTTGTATGTCTCCTGACGGGAACTGGCCTGGCAACCCAGGCATGTGCCCTGACTGGGAATCGAACCGCGATCCTTCGGTTCGCAGGCCCGCGCTCAATCCACTGAGCTACACCAGCCAGGGCTTGTTGCCATTTTATTATTCATATTTTTATCTTTTTTCTTCTTCTTAGGGAAAACCCTTTCCCATTTCTTGTAATACTAGTTTACTGATGATGAATGAAGTCATTTAGTTTTTTCTTGTCTGAGAAGCTCTTAATCTATCCTTTGATTCTAAATTATAGAGATTTGCCAGGCAGAGTAATCTTGGTTGTAGGTCCTTGCTTTTCATCACTTTGAGTATTTCTTGCCAGTCTCTTCTGGATGCAAAGTTTTGTTGAGAAATCAGCTGACAGTCTTATGAGAGCTTCCTTTCAGGTAACTAATTGTTTTACTCTTGCTACTTTTAAGATTCGCTCTTTGCCTTTAACCTTTGGCATTTTAATTATGATGTGTCTTGGTGTGGGCTTCTTTAGGTTTATCTTGTTTGAGACACTGTGCTTCCTAGACCTGTTCATCTTTTTTCTTCACCAAGTTAGGGAGGTTTTCAGTTATTATTTCTTCAGATAGATTCTCAGTCCCTTGTGCTCTCTCTTCTCTTTCTGGTTACCACTATGATGCAGGTATTGTAATGCTTGATGTTTTCTCAGATGTCCCTTAAATTATCTTCATTTAAAAAAAAATCTGCTCCAATTAGGTGTTTTCTGCCTCTTATCCTCCAAATTGTTGATTTAAAAAAATTATTTATTGTTATTCTATTGCAGTTGTCCCAGTTTTTCCCCCTTTGCCCTCCTCCACACAGCCCACCTCTGCTCTCACAGTCAATCCCCGTACTGTCATCCATGTCTGTGGGTCATTCATATACCTTCTTTGTCTAGTCCATTCCCCTTCTTTTCACCATTATCCCTCTTCCTTCACTCTGGTTGCTGTCAACCTTTTCCATGTTTCTATGCCTCTGGTTCTATTTTGCTCATTAGTTATTTTTGTTCATTAGATACCTCTTATAGTGAGATCATACGGTATTTGTCTTTTACTGACTGGTTGATTTCACTTAGCATAACATTCTCCAGTTTCAACCATGTTCTCACAAAAGGTAGGAGTTTCTTTCTTTCTGCTATGCAGTATTCCATTGTGTAAATGTACCAGATTTTTGATCCACCCATTTACTGATGGGCTGTTTCTAGCTATTGTAAATAGTGCTGCTATGAACACTGGGGTGCTTAAGTTCTTTTGAACTGGTGTTTCAGGGTTGTTAAGGTATAATCTCACCACGGAATTGCCAAGTCAAAAGGCAGTTCCATTATTAGGGTTCTTTTTAAAGATTTTATTTATTTATATTTAGACAGAGGGGAAGGGAAGGAGGAAGAGAGGGAAGGAAACATCAATGTGTGGTTGTCTCTCATGCGCCCCCTACTGGGGACTTGGCCCACAACCCAGGCATGAGCCCTGACTGGGAATCAAACTGGTGACCCTTTGGTTCGTAGGCCAGTGCTCAATCTACTGAGCCACAGTAGATTGAGCCAGTGTTCATTTTTAGTTTTTTGAAGAGAAGCTAAATTTGATACTGTTTTCCACAGTGGTTGCACCAGTCTGCATTCCCAACAGTGCGTTAGGATTCCCTTCTCTCCACATCCTCACCAGCATTTCTTTTTTTGTTGTTGTTGATTTATTAATGATAATAATTCTGACCAGTGTGAGGTGATATCTCCCTGTGGTTTTAATTTGCATCTTACTGGTGGGTAGTGATGCTGAGCATCTTTTCATATTTCTCTGGGTCCTCTGTATGCCCTCCTCAGAGAAGTGTCTCAGGTCTTTTGCTCATTTTTTAAATTGGATTGTCTGCCTTCCTGGTATTGAGTCATATGAGTTCTTTATATATTGTGGAAATCTGATTTTCTTCTTCATCTAATCTGATGTTGATTCCTTCTAGTGTATTCCTTATTTTAGCTATTGTATTCTTCATTTCTGACTGGTTATTCTTTTATAGTTTCCATGTCCTTTTTTATGCTGTTGAATTCTTGCCAAGTTTCTCGAGCATTGTTATAACTATTGTTTTGAATTCTGTATGTGATAGATTGCTTGCTTCCATTTTATTTAGTTCTTTTTCTGGGGATTTCTCTTGTTCTTCACTTTGGGAAATATTTCTTTGTCTTCCCATTTTGGCTGTCTCTGTGTTTATTTCTATGTGTTAGGTATAGCTACTATGTCTTGGTAAGGTAGTAGGTGTCCTGGAGACCACAGTGACAGAGCCTCCCCAGTCACAAAAGCTGGTGCTCCAGGTGTACTTCCAGTGTGGGTTACATGCACACTCCTGGTACAGTGGAGCTCTAATTGATTTTGGCACATCAGTGGAAGGTATTGACCCTTAGGCTGATTGGCTAATTAGTCACTCCTGAGTTCACTCCTTCAGTGTATCACTCATAGAGGAGATTTGGTGGTACTCTGGCATGATCTGAAGCTGGTCACTGGCATGCTGGCTCTAGTGAATCCCTGGAGGTACAAACCAAGTTTAGTTGCCACCTGTGCCCTTCCCAGGGCCACCCTGAATGAGCTACAAAGTGATCTGTAGATGTTACTACTTGTGCTAGGCTTGGAGTTTTCTGAGAGAGGTTAAGCTGCAAAACAAGTCTGGCTGCTGCTAGTGCTTGGACTAAGACCACTTAGCAAGGGGTCTGAGATATATTGGAGTTAGATGCTGTTCTTTGGTATTTGTGAACTTTTAAGGGATTTTAGGAAAATCTAACATGGGCCAAGAAAGACTGTCTGTGTAAGCCACTAGAACTGGTTTGGGTGGGCTCACAAGTTAGGTGGGGGGTGGGGATCTTGGGAATCACCAGAACAAGGCAAGCAGTGTTAGCCAGGTTGATGGAGAACTGGGTATTATGCCAGCACCAGCCTGTGTAGGCAGGAGAAGAACTCAGCAAAAGAAAAATGGTCTCTTCCAGCACTTCTGTCTGGGGTAAAGCTACCCTTCTAGCTCTCACCCTAAAGGCAGGTAATTCAGTTCCTTTCCATATGTTCCTGGCACCTTTTGAACTTTTGTTCTAGCTCTGGACCTTAGAGCGAGTGAGTCTGAATAAGGTCATGTGGGCCCTTTAAGAAGAACACCTGCAACTCCAGAATTTCTTTGTCTTACCCAGCCACAGTCCCTGCTAAATTTCATGGCCAGAAGTTATGGGAACTTATCTTTCCAGCACTGGAACCCTGGGCTGAGGACCCTCAATAAGGCTGCTGAGACCCCCTCATTCCTCTGGGGGACCTCCACAGTGGAGATATCACTCCTGATTTTTCACCACCAGACATGGGTGTGGCACCAGCCCGTTCCACATCACTGCCTCTGCTACCATCTCAATATTGCTTCTTTATATCATTAGTTATAGGACTTCTGATCAGTTAGATTTCAGGCAGTTCTGAATTACAATTGTCCTGTAGTTACCTAAGTTGTAATTGTAGGAGGATGCCACTGACATGTTTACTAATTCTGCTATCTTGACTAAAATTCTTGTCCATAATTTATTATTCTTAATGGAAGATTCAACTAAGAGTAAAATGCTTAAGGACAAAATTGTAAGTGGCAGACTAATAAAAAATGTACAGTTCAAACATTTTGAGGGAAAACTCAGTGACATAAATATTTTGTAAACTTACACTTAAATACATCATTATTTAGAACAAACAGAGGGAAAAGATGATCAAAAATTAAGCATTGAGAAAAAAGGGAAAAGGACTCATGGATATGGACAAGAATGTGGTGATTGCTGGGGGGAGAAGGATGTAAGAGAACTAAATGGCAGTGGAAAAATGTAATAAAAGTAAAGTAAAATAAAATTAAGTTAAATCAAGCAATTGGAATATGAGAATGTATTACTATCTTATTTGATTTGTCTTTAACAAATAAACAAACACAATTATGTGAGAATACAGTGTTGAGGATATCATGTACCAATTTCTACCCAGAACTATTGAATGAGCACCCTTAAAAATATATTGTACCAAAAAATTAGCAGATATATACACAAGTAATTCTACTTGCGTATTTATTTTCACATCTTTGAATTTTAAATATAAGTATTCCTTTTTTCTTAAGTATATTGAGAGCAAAGTTGGTTAAAGAGATGAAACGAAACTGTTTTTCTAATAAGACTCTTAATAGAAGCACATACTACTCTCTTAGCTGTAATCTACATCCCCAACAATTAATTGTAATAGTGGCTGACATAGAGTAGGATCTCAATAAATGTTAGTTGATATATAATACCAGAGTGGGTTACACATAGAAACAGAAGACATGGTCTTTGTTTGGTAGCTAGTGACACCCAGTGACTAGAAAACCTCTAATACACCTATTCTAATCAGTTTCACTAAACACCTTTGCTGCTAAAATTATAAATATCTTCATTCTGTTCTCAGTCTAGTACTTAGTGGAGATAAACTAATTACAAGACCCTGTGAGTAAGACTGTGTTGATTTCTATCCTGAAAGTCCAAGGCCAAATTGACATAAAAATTGGCCTGTTTCCTCTAATAAATCAATTTGAACATTGGTTGTAGTATAAGAAAACATATTTTCTGGGAGTAATTATAAATATTGTCAACAAGAGAAAAATCATGTTTATTGAGCTGTCTCTTGAGCTTTCGGGGCAAAGAGAACTCTTCGCTTCAGCAGCAGTGTATAAGATTTATGCAAGTTCAATAATATTAACATTTTGGAATTGGAATATTTAGAGTTTAAAAAGTCATTTATGTGGCTGAGCAAGGACACATTATATGATAGTGAATCCTTAGACAAGAGAATCCATGACTCCTGACTCCCCTATTAATGCCCATTTTGGTACCCCATTATTGTTCAGCATACCCCATAATTTTATTAAATTATATCTATCCAAGTGTTAAACTAATTTAACTATTATTGTAAAGTAACACACTATGTCTTAATGTAAGTAACAATTATTCGAGCATATCTCATCAGGAAGCCTTTGTTTTCTTGATTGGTATAATGTGTATATGATCAATAGCCCCATTCTGTGGAAAGTTTGAGAACTTCCATATAGACTATTCCAGATTTCACAAGCTCTTGACATTATGACAAGACGTGATCTTCTCTGAGTTGCCCCAATTACTGTAACTCTTCAATTGGATTTTTGCTTATTTATTTGTTTTTGTTTGTTTTTAATTTAATGGACATTTCTGGAATTCTTTTTAGATTTGTTTCTGAAGGCTATGTTGTGCTGTGTTCGACTGACTAGAAGGCTGTGTTTAGGAGACTGATGTGAAATGTTTTCTTTGGATGCTTTGGATAATTATTTAAAGCACTTAAGTGTTTGAAAATGGCATGTGAATCAATAAATAATTAAAATAATGATGATGATAATGACAAAGGAAATCTTTTGGAGAAAGTATTTCAAACCAAATCACTGAATTAGTCTTTCAACATTTCAAGGTATCAACCAGATAGGCAGACAATGGAACATACACAAATTAGTATCTTGGCCAGGTGGAGAAGTTAAAAAAAATCTTTTAGTAGAAGTGAAAGTGTAGCTATTGATTTCTTAGGAGATAGGATTGCTAAAGGCCGAATTGCTTCAATGATTAAATCACAGTCTTCAGCTCTGGCATCAGTGTTTCCTTCAGTCAAAATCACAGAGGATATCTGCAGATCCCTAGAGCTGTTTCTCCGAGTAAACGAGTAAAACATAAATATTTCCCTGAGGGGTTTTGATCCAGTCCTAGATTAGCTGCCTGAAGTTGATCATTTCAGTTTTTCTTGGAGAGATCTGTAGAAGCTAGTTATCTACTTGACTTGCCCTTCTGTATCTGAGAATTAAAATTGATAACAGGTGAAACCTCTGCATTTTTTTAGTGCACTGTGGGGCCGGATGGAAATGCAGTTTCCTGATGTGTTAGACTTTTCTGTTCCTACCTTCTGAGTTAGATATTATTGCTTTTGGTGTTTGAAAATGTTGCACTCTAGAAAGGGAAGTTGGGTATTTAGAGCTCGTAATTCATCACCAATCACTCTAATCTCATGAGTGAATAAGCACCAATCTAAAAAATATTTTATGAAATGAGTTACACACATACCAAATCCCCAAACAAATGAAACGATTGAGGGGAGTGGGGTGGAAGAGCAGGTAAGGTTTTAGTCAAATGAGACTATTGTGCAATCTCAACATGATGATATACAAACCCAAGAGAGTTTTATTTTTCTCCAATCACTACTTTCAAGCATGCCACATTTATTATCTTTTCTTTGACCCCTAATGACATTTTAGGAGATCCCATAGATTTCCCCTCACTTCGTGTTATTAAAAAGTGCATTCTATTTGTTTATTCTGATGAGATCCCATTTGTTTTTGATGGGACCTCATCAAAATAAAAAGCTTCTGCATGGCCAAGGAAAACAATATTAAAATAAAAAGAGAACCGACTGTGTGGGAAAACATATTTGCCAATGATACCTCAGATAAGGGTTTAATCTCCAAAATATACAAAGAACTTACACGACTCCACTCTAAGAAGACAAGCAACCCAATTAAAAAATGGGCAGAGGACTTGGGCAGACACTTCTCCAAGGAGGACATACAGAGGATCCAGAGACACATGAAAAGATGCTCGATATCGCTAGCTATCAGAGAGATGCAAATTAAAACCACAATGAGATACCACTTGACACCAGTCAGAATGGCCCTCATAAACAAAGCAACAAACAGCAAGTGTTGGAGAGGTTGTGGAGAAAAGGGGACACTAATGCACTGCTGGTGGGAGTGCAGGCTGGTACAACCACTATGGAAAACAGTATGGAATTTTCTAAGAAAACTAAAAATGGATCTACCTTTTGACCCAGCAATTCCACTGCTAGGACTATATCCTAAGAACCCTGAAACACCAATCCAAAAGAACCTATGCACCCCTATGTTTATAGCATCACAATTTACAATAGCCAAGTGTTGGAAGCAACCTAGGTGCCCATCAGTTAATGAATGGATCAAAAAACTGTGGTACATTTACACAATGGAATTCTATGCAGCAGAAAGAAAGAAGGAGCTCATACCCTTTGCAACTGCATGGATGGAACTTGAGAGCATCATGTTAAGCGAAGTAAGCCAGGCAGTGAAAGACAAATACCATATGATATCACCTTTAACAGGAAGCTAATCAACAAAACAAACAAACAAGCATAATATAACCAAAGACACAGAAATTGAGAACAGGCTGAAAGTCACCAGAGGGGAGAGGGGAGGGAATTTCAGGGGAAAAGGGGAAGGATTTACAGGAACAAGTATAAAGGACACATGGACAAAAACTATGGGAGGGTGGAAATGGGAGGGAGGAGGGGAGGACTGGGGTGGTGGGTTCGGGTGAGAATAAAAGACAGAAAACTGTACAAGATCAACAATTAAAATAAAAATAAAAAAAAAGTGCATTCTAGTTTTGTCTAATTTAAAGCATCAATTTCATCACCTTTTCTCCTCCCAATGCTGACCAAGGAGTGTTGCATTCCCAAAGTTTGACCTTTTGTCCTTCTTTCTGGATCAAATTACTCCCTTGCTAGTGGTTGGCAGGAAAGTATTGCAGAAACAGGCAATAAACTTTTAACCTCATTGGGACACTTTCACCTCTGTGAATACTTCAGTGTGTATGTAACAATGACCAGCTGTGTATGCCCTCTCTGGCAAGCATGAAATGCTGCTCTAAGGAGACACGGTGTCATTCTTTGGGAGCCATGAGATGTTCCTTTCCATCTCACAATCCCAGAGACAGGAGATTCAATACCTCTAATTCTTCCAACCACCTTTCCTGTCTTCCCTCTATCTCCAAAAGCTCCAGCCCTGTTCATGCCTTAGAGCTCCCTACTCTCTGTAGCCAGGCTTCACTAGCTGGGGGGAACCAGGGAGATTAATCTAACCTGGACACCTTCTCTAATGTCTACTTGACTCACAGAAGTCTGCTTCAATCTCACCACTTTAAAACATGGAAATGCAGGCTGCTCCATTGTTTTGTCTCTTCACATTGTTTATTCTAGGCAGTTCTCTTTTCTGCCTGCTCATATAGTCCCCAGAAGATTAGTGAGCACATTTCTACCCCGGAAATGTGATGCTAATCTCCCCATCCAAAAAGAGTTACTTCTCACCTGGCTGTTGGATAGCATGACCATATGTTTCATTGTCCAAACTAGGTCACTTTTGAGAACCAAAAGTACTAGTGCCATAAACCAGGACTTTCCTGAAGAAACCTAGTAGGGCTTCCTTTGTTTAGTTTTTATTTTTGTAAACAAAATTTTTTCTATTTCTTTTATTGTTGTTTAAGTACAGTTTTCTGCCTTTCCCCCCCACCCCAGTCCAACACCCCAGCCTTCCTCACCTCCCTCCTGTTTCCACCCCGCCTTGTTATTGTCCATGTGTCCTTTATATTTGTTCCTGTAAACCCTTCCCACTTTCTCCCTGAAATTCCCTCCCCTCTCCCCTCATGGATAGAACTGGAAAGCATTATGCTAAGTGAAATAAGCCAGGTGGTGAAAGACAAATACCATAAGATCTCACCTTTAACAGGAACCTAATCAACAAAACAAACAAGGAAAATATAACCAAAGACACCGAAATTGAGAACAGGCTGACAGGGCTTACTTTTTTTGAGTGGAGTAAGCCACAGTGTTCTTTCCCTAAAATATGATCAAAACTAAGGACATCCTCCTTCTCTTCAGTTTGTTTGAGGGAAGGGGCTGGGCAGCGGAAGTTAGTGATGTGGGTAGCAAAATGAGTTTCACTGCAGTCAAGGTATCTGTCCCCTAGTTATTTGTGCTTCAGTTTAGAATGTTAATTATTTGCTGTCCATTTGTTCTTACCTTTCAATCTTTTGCATTAATTATAAGGTAAGGAAAAAAAAACTACTCAATATCAACTGAAATGTAGAAATTTAATTGTAAAAATCATATATTTCAGGAATTGTGATTCTCCTTCCTTACTGGATAATTCCCCTCAACCTATACATGTCATATAACACAGCATCTCTCTTTTATCGAAAACTCAGTCATTTTTGATTCTACATCTGTGTCTGCTGCTATAAAATTTGCTGCTCTTTTCATTTCAGAACTTTTCAAAATAAATGTCTATCTATGTTTTCAAACTTATTTTTGATTTTTTTCCCTCAACCCTCCAAGTTTTCTTCCCTCTTCTCTACTCACATTGTTCTTGTCATGACAACCAGTAACCAAATCCAATGGTCACATTTTTTTTAATTGTTGTTCAAGTACAGTGGTCTCCATTTTCCCACCACCACTTTCCCCTGCCCCACCATCCCTGCCTCCTACCCTCCATCCTTAACCCCCTTTGGCTTTGTCCATATGTCCTTCATACTTTTCACCTGATAACCCTTCCTCTATTTTCTCCCATTATTCCCCTCCCCTTCAGTTATTGTCGGTTTGTTCTTTATTTTAATGTCTGGTTGTATCTTGTTTGCTTGTTTCTTTTGTTGATTAGGCTTCATTTCTACATGAGATCATATGGTATTTGTCTTTCACCACCTGGCTTATTTCACTCAGCATGATGCTCTCCAGATCCATCCATGAGAAGGGTAGGAGCTCCTTCTTTCTTTCTGCTGCATAGTATTCCATTGTGTAAATGTACCATAGTCTTTTGATCCATTCATTTGCTGATGGGTACTTAGGTTGCTTTCAGCACTTGGCTATTGTAAATTTTGCTGCTATGAACATTGGGGTGCATAGATTCTTTGGAATTGGTGTTTCAGGATTCTTAGGGTATAAACCCTAAGTTTATACCAGCAGTGGAATTGCTGGGTCCAAAGGCAGTTCCATTTTTAGTTTTTTGAGGAAATTCCATACTGTTTTTCACAGTGGCTGCACCAGTCTGCATTCCTACTACCAACATACTAACGTTCCCTTATTTCCACAACCTCGCCAACACTTGTTGTTTGTTGATTTATTTATGATGGTCATTCTGACCAGTGTGAAGTGATATCTCATTGTGGTTTTAACTTGCATCTTTCTGGTAGGTAGTGATGCTGAGCACCCTTTATGTGTCTCCAGACCCTCTGTATGTCCTCCTTGGAGAAATGTCTGTTCAGGTCCTTTGCCCATTTTTTAATTGGATTGTTTGTCTTCCTGGAGTGGAGTCATGTGGGTTCTTTATATATTTTGGAGATCAACCCTTTGTCTGAGGTATCATTTGCAAATATATTTTCCCATATGTTTGGTTCTCTTTTCATGTTGTTGGTGTTTCCTTTAGCTGTGCAGAAGCTTTTTATTTAGATGAAGTCCCATTTGTTTATTCTTTCCTTTATGTCCCTTGCTCTAGGAGATATATCAGTGAAAATACTGCTTTGTGGAATATCTGAGATTTTTCTGCCTATGTTCCCTGTAGAACTTTTATGGTATCACAACTTTTATTGTCTTTTATTCATTTACAGTTTATTTTTGTGTGTGTTGTAAGTTGGTGGTTGAATTTCATTTTTTTGCATGCAGCTGTCCAGATCTCCTGAAGCCATTTGTTGAAGAGGCTATTTTTATGCCATTTTATGTTTCTGACCTCTTTGTCTAATATTAATTGACTATGGAGACTTGGGTTTATTTCTGGGCTCTCTATTGTGTTCTATTGATTTATGGGTCTGTTCCTATGGCAGTGCCAGACTGTTTCAATTATCGTGGCCTTGTAATATAGTTTGATATCAGGTATCGTGTCCCTCAACATAATAAAGGCCACATATGAGAAACCTACAGTCAACATCATATTCAATGGGCAAAAACTAAAAGCTTTCCCACTAAGATCAGGAACAAGACAATAGTATCTATGTCCTCATCTTGATGTCAGCAGAATTCCATAGTGATGGCCTTCCTTTTTCAATGCATTCTTTTATTTGTGGTCTGAGACATAAACACTAGTGGTTTTCTTCTTATTTTAATTGTGGTTCATTTCAAATTTATTTGAGAACTTCTTTTTCCCCTAAATCTTCAAATTAGAGAGTAATTCATGGCTCTTTCCTGAGTTGCCTACTTTCCTTTTATATATTGTGTTATTAAGTTGTATAGTTCTATAGCTTAAGATATAATCTTTATATAGTTGATTTTCAAATATGTGTTTCTGGACCTGGTCCCTCCAGACTTGAATAGTCAATGATATTTTCAAAGCCTTCACCTTCAATCAACTTAAACATTTTGTTCAAGACAGAGTTCTTGATCAATTTCTTCCCTCTCTATGTTCCTCAGATCAAGTAAATGAAATTGTAGTCATTCAAGCAAAAATCTTGATTCCAATAACTTTTATCCCTAAGTTTGTAATAAACCTATCCATTTACCTTGAATGCTAATACTGGAGTTTAGATACTAAAGGCTACCTTCAGTTGGGTTTATATCCTGATGTTTATAATCATTTTAACATAAACAGAGTTATTTTTATAAGTAAAAAAAAAAAAACTCTAAACCAGGGGTGTCCAAACTTTTGGCATCTCTGGGCCACATTGGAAGAAGAATTGTCTTGGGCCACACATTAAATAAATTGTAACACACAATCACAAAACAAATCCCGTAATATTTTGAGTAAATTTATGATTTTGTTTTAGGCTGCATTCATAGCCATCCTGAGCTGCATGTGGCCCATGGGCTGCAGTTTAGACATCACTGCAAGCAATTAATTTTCCTTGTTGTCACAATATGGATGACTTAATGTTCCTTGGGATGATTTTAACTTCTTATTTTCCACAAATTTCCAAAACATATTTTTGTTTTACTCTAGAGAAGAAAGCAAACAGATCCTATAAGAAAAACTCCAAAACTCCCTAGACCCAGGTTTGAGCTTGACATCCTTTGAAAAATAATAGTTAACTCTTATTTATGCTTTATTATAGTAGTCATGCTTTATCTTATTCATGCTTATAAGAATCTCTTGGATGCTAAAAATATTATGTGCTTACTTACCACTTTTATTAACGTGATTAAGTATTTTTACTCTTGCTCTGATTGAAATGGAAAGGAGTGGGGTAAGAGACAATGCTTTTGAAACCCAAATACATATAAGATGTAAACCAAAGGTGAATACGTATAATGCACATTGTGGTTCTTTCCCCAAACCCATCTTTTGCCTCTGGGTAAATCCTCATACAACTTCTGAGAAGTGTGTTTTGAAGGAAATTGACTTTACTCTGGATCTGGGGTTAGGTCAAGTGACTCAAACCTAAATTCATTAGTATAAATCTATCCTTTAGGCATAGATTTAGGAGTGCAAATATGATTTAATTTGAGCTAATGGCACATGCAAAAAGACTTGCTGAGAGACTTGTGGAACATAAACTGACTATACTCTTCTGAGAGAATTTCCAAAAGTAACCCTCTTTGTTTCTCTGTGCTTAACGAGAAGCAGGTAGCCCTGAGAGTTGATGGTGGCCATCTTTACGTTGGGTAAACCACTGAGGGTGGAGCAAAATTTCAGAGAGGCAAATCCTGTTACAGAAAGAACTGGGCCCTTGATGAGATTATCCTGCTGTAGAATTAAGTCTTTTCTGAGACACACCCACCTCTGGTGCTTTTGGACTTGCCCTGCAGGAAAACCGATGGGTATTATTTTATTGTTTAAGCCAGTTTCAGCTACATTTTCTGTTGTTTTAATGTGAATACCTCCTAAGAAGTATAGTGATTTAGAAGAAAGAGTGGACAGCTCTGTTTTGTTTAGCATTTTCAAAAACCTGAGAGATAAAATTTTTTGCTCTTAAAAAAAGTAGTAAATAAACAGAGAAAGTTGATTACTTTATAACTTCTTCAGGGTTGGAATGTTTTCACTATAGCCTCAATGCTGTGTGAAAAATAAGTGGCAGAAAATCTGTGTATGCTAATACTGACATTATTGTACAACATAGTAATAGTTTCCCCTTAGTTATTGTGATACCTTACTTTAAGTTTTGTTTGACCAATGAATGGGCTATCCAAAAAACTTACCATAAGGTGAAAGCAAAACATAATCAAAAGGATGCAGTTACCAAAAAACAAGTTGCACACAGATGTTTTTAACTTTACACAGATATTTTAACAATATGATAAAAAGAGTAAATTACTGGAAGCACATCACAATCAATTTCCGCACTTTATTGGATTTGTTTAGAGGTGAGAGTACTTCAGCTATATTAGCGGCGGATATTCCTACTGCCTTCTTCATTAACACTTTTCCTTTGGTCTGTTTGAACTTTATACCCTTTTGGGTAGGAAAACTAAATCATATTACTATTCATTTTCTCCACTATGGTATAAGTTTTAATTTTTGAGTTATTCAGAACTCAAAATTTTTTTTGCAGTAAGAAAACTGATTCTTCAATACAGTTTTGGGGCTTTCAAAACTATTATCTCTCTTCGACAGTCAGAAACCTGGGCTTAGTTTGGCTGTCCTCTAAATTAATAAATCTCAGCGTTAAGGTAAAGTAAAAGGCATTACTGAGAATAAACAAACACACAAAAACCACTTGGGTTATTACTTCAAAATGTTGGTCTGCTGTGGATATTAAATTGTTATAAATCAGAGGTTTCCCGAGCCATACCTTTTTTTCTCAGTGGGTGCTTCTCCTAATGTGTGAGGTATCTAGACTTTTAAGCTAAAATATATTTTCATACATACTCTGCAAAATGTTCCTCCATGGTCATGGTCTCCTGATGCTCTTCGGGGCTGAGTTTTTTTTATACAGCTAGTTATCACTGTAGTTGTAAAACACTCTCCACTCAGTGGACCAGTGGCTCCTCTTTCATCTGGTCATGGAGTGAATGGAGGGAGCAAAGCCTGTCTATGTTTTGCACCCTACCATTTAGCCTCCAGAGACTAACATATTAAAGTGCATGCATATACTGTCAGGGAAATTTCATATGGAAATTACAGTATAGGTGAAAAAAGTTCAAGTTCTAGCTAATTGGGCCATCACTTTGAACCTGCTCAAAGGGTCAAATATGTCTTAACAGATATATCTGAATCAGGAGGGGCACTGACATAGTTATTTATTCCCTCCTTTCATGACCTCAGGTTTGTTGTTTATGTTCTTTACCTTTTAAAATTTCTCTGCCTGAAATTTGACCTCATTTCCTTGAAAACGCTCACTTCTCTGACAGGTTGCACTTCTACTCTTGTGTCCTTTCTGTGCCCTGCAGTCTCAGTGGGCCTCCCCGCTTTGGGTAGGTGGGCATGCATATTTGCAGATTTCCACTCTCCTAGGCCCTGGTTGCTAGAAAGAAGGTTCGAGTAAATACTTCAATTTTATGTTTCTTTTCCCCCTTCACACTGGTGTGCTTACTGTTAGATGAACTGTTTAGAAAAGTCATCCTCGAACACAAACTTTTTTTTTAATAGAGCACAATTTAAGCCTCCATTGAGGAAAGAATATTCCTTCTATTTGCGAAGCTGTGTGCTGCCAGTGGGTCTGCGGTACTGTATAAGGGAGCACTTGGGGTTTGGCATCCACACAAAGAACCACAGTAGCTTTTGATGGTTGTTCTCTCCATCAGATGGAGAATGGCGGGAGTTCCAAATTAATTCCTGGGATTCAGATTCTCCTGTGATAGGAAGGGCTGGGGTTGCAAATTTTGTCACCACATCTATGTGGGGGTTCTTTAAAGTCAAGCCAAAAGTTCATTGAATTTTAAAAATTTCTTTTTTTCATTTCAACATAAAAAGGTTTTCAACCTTTGGTAAGTTATAGAACGATAAGTTTGGTTTTATAATTTAGCAAACGACAATCACATAAGCTTGTTCTTCAGATGTTGGGAAACTTTGAATATATCATATTTTTTGTGTCTCTACCTTAATTTTTACCACATTCTTCCTTGTATTATAATTACATAATTAGTCATATGTTAAGGATCCTCTTTAATACTGTGGTGTTCTGACAAGCACTGTATGGGAATAGAAGCATATGTATACATATGCATTTTTCTCTTTTCCATTAGGTGGTGATAGCCTTGAAAGAAGGGCCTTATCAACTATTGTATCTCCTATAACATGCAGCTCCTTCCTTTATGCAAAATAATTCAGAGATTAGCCACAAGTACAGAGGATGAGAAAACTATTTTCACAAAATTTGCAAGGCTATTACTGAAGTACATATCATAATATACTGACCTTTCTCTCAAAATGATCAGAGAATAGTTCACATCTTTGACTCCTGTAGTCTAATCATAGACCTTGACATTTTAACCAGGAACAGAGATTAGAGTGACTTTTTCATCTTGCCTTGTTGGCTATAATCAAGTTGCAGGGTCATTACTTCTGATCAATCATAATTATCTCCTCTCAGGACCTCCAGGTGAGGGTTATTTTCTTTAAAAGAAGTGCTTATAATTTTTTAGTGTGTTTGTCTCTTTTTCTTTGTCTGGTATGATATTTTCTGGACTGTGGATGCCTAATAAATGTTAAATGATAATTCCTTATTGACCTGACTGGATTCTGGGAGCTTTCAAAATTTTCAAGGAAGTGTTTTAAATGTTTTGTGGTCTTTAGGATTTTAAAACAGAACTATGATGCCCTTTTCAAAGGAAGAAAGCAGAAAGTTGCTCCAATCTGAAGGCCAAGCAGTTAAAACCGATATGATTGGTCTCTTGACTCATTAATTGCATCTAAGTAGATACAGAGAGCTGAGGCTGTGGTTAAATAATTCACACATTATTAATTCCAATTTGTAAATTTTCTAGAAATGATATTATAATAAAGCCCAAAATGGCCTCCGTGGCATACAGTGGTGTAGAGAGTCAAGGAAGTGCTGTAGAGAGAGCCAAACTAGATAACTCGGAGATTCCCCGCATCTTCAGTGTGAGTGGTGATGCCAATCATGATGTTTACAAACTCCTGGTGGCTTCATCTCTGCTAAGAGTGCATGAAAGTGGTCCTGTAAATAGCCTTATGCCACATATACTTCCTGTTGCTGCTGTAAAAAACTTACCAAAAATGTAATGACTAAAAACAACACAAATTTATGCTTTGATAGTCCTAGCGGCCAGAAATCTGAAATGGGTCCTCCTGGGCCAAAATCAAAGTATCAGCAAAGTTGTGTTCCTTTTTGAAGTATCTTAGTTAAGAAACTGTTTCCTTACTATTTCCAGTTCCTAGAGGCAGTCTACATTCCTTGGCTTATGATTCCATCTTTACAGCCAGCAGGGTAGCTGCTCTGACATTTTTACCTCTCTTCTAAAAGGCCCCCTCTGATTACATTGGGCCCACCTGGATAATTCCAGATGCTCTTCCCATCTCAAGGCCCTTAATTTAATCACACCTGCAGAGGCAAAGTTTCTTTTGCCATGGTAAAAATTCACAGCTTTCAGGGATTAGGATGTAGACATCTTCAGAGGGCCGGGGAGGGGGTGCATTATTTTATCTACCACAGGCTAAGAGTTAAATTTTAAATTATTTTAAAGGGTCATTTTATATTATGATGATATCTTTAAGGTATAAGAGCAGAATATTATTTCCATAGCAAAACAATAAATTAAAAAATTGAGCAAACACGATGATTTATGTGGTGGAAAGCTAGGGTTTCAACTCCCCAAGGTTTTAATCATCTCAATGTTAAGTATTTACTGAAGATTTTCTGACCTTCAATTTTATTACCTAGATAATGAACTTAAAATGCCTACCTCATAGAATTCTTTGGAAAGCTTTTCTTCCTTCTTCTTTTTTTTTTTGACTTCTAATTTATTGACTAGCAACTCAGGGAGAGATGAAATTTTACCCATTTGTTCTCAGTCAGCACATTGTTTGATAAGTACTTGGGTTGGTCATTAAATGCAACTCAAGATTGCCTATGGAATGTCCTTGATGTGACCCTGAGCATAAGGGTGCACAAATGTTCTATTGTGTGCTCTTATATACTAGGATAAGACAAAAAAAAAAAAAGGAAAAACTAACATTCTTTTTCCTTGTTGGAAAGTTCTAGCATCAAAGTCTTCATCAGGAAGAAATGCAAAGCAGAGCATTTAATATAAAGAGTATTAGATCTATGATCTAACGGAATGGGGACTGAACATTGTCAAATTAATGTATTCAATTAAATAGATTCTGTTGAAAAAGTTGAACAAATGAGAGCCAATAGATGTTTTAATCAGTTAATATATAGATTGTTGGTGTATCCAGAAAAATGGATGAAAATTTAATTCTACATGACAAAATATATTGTTTTAACCTTAAGACAGGTTTGCAAGTACTTGATGTCAAAAATTATTTTACACCTAAATTATCCATTCTTTTTAAAAAATACTCAACTGAGGATATGCTCATTGATTTTAGAGAGAGAGAAAAGGGGGGAGAGAGAGAAAAACATTGATGTGAGAGAGCAACATCCATCAGTTGTCTCCTGTACACAGGGAACAAACCAGAAACCTAGGTATGTGCCCTGATGGGGATTGAACCCACCACCTTTTGGTGTACAGAATGTGCTCCAACCAACAGAGCCACCCATCCAGGGCTCCCTTCTTCATTTTGCTAAGCAAATAAATTTATTCCATGCCCACTGCATTCAGCTGGCATTTATCTGAAGCCCTGGTCTAATACTGTACTTTTATTGTCATTTGATATCAATAGTTATTAAAATTTATTTGGAAATTTGTACTTTTCAGGTAGCTACCTTAAATAATCTTATTTAAAATATATTTTGGCTGGTTTTGATTTGTTAAGATAAAATAGGCTACAATTGGAGAAATTATATGTATTGCCATATTTCTAATTTTAATAATGCATAAAATCATATGTTTTAAGAGACTTGATTTAGTGCTTCTTGATGGAGTTAATATTAAATGATATATTTTGATTTTGTTACCCCATTGGTTATATAAAATTGCTAAATTTTTAACATTGAATACATTCATGTAAATGTTCCATCAGATAGCTAATAAGGGATAAAGAAATTATTACCTTTTCTTCTGAAAGATATCTAAACTAGTGAACTATAAAATTTGGAGTTCTTCTGAGTGTCATTTGAAGTTCTTGGGGATGCCTCTTTTGAATTCAGAAATCATGAATATCTTGATATACTTCAGTAATCGAGAAATGAGCACCACTTTTGCGATTGACTCATAGATGTGATCCTAAGCAGGAGGGCAAGGATGAAGAGGGCAAGAATGAATAATAAATGTATTTGAAAATGAGATTTAACATGTAGAGAGTATCAAAAATTCTTCAGTACTCTAAAGTATCACAGTTTACTTGTGTTATGATGCTTTCATAAAACATAAAATATTTACTTATTATTTTATCCCTATTAATTATTATTCTGTCTTAAAATAAAAAGGCTTTAGAAACATTTCTTGCTGTATGACTATGCCCAAATGGCTCTTTCTTTTACAGATCTCATGCAGAAATCATATTTTTCCCTAAAACTTGCCTCTTGTAATATTTGTAGTGAATATAATAACTTTTTTGCAGGAACTTGTTAACTTGACATTAGGGTTAAATCACTTCAATTGAAAATAACAAAAACAAATCAGAAGTATATTTTATGGGGAAAACAATTTCCTCTTAACTTTAGCTTTCTTTTTTAAACTTAAATTTTCCTTTAATTTTTTTCCTTTAAGAACTCTGAAGAATTCCACCCTCCTTGCTGTTGTTTCTTACATAGATTCACATTGAATATGTATTTCCCAGCATATAGAGATGCTGACTCAGTGTAGCTGGTGACAGGTGTCTCAATGACAAAGGCAGGAGGCCTTTAAAATCTTCAGTTTGGGAGTATAAGGATGGGTTTGACATAGGCCCATGCTGACAATCTAAAATGAAGGCTCTTGGCCTAATTGGTTTTCATTCAAAAGTTAAGAAATGCAGCTGCGTCCTCTTCACCTCCAATTCTTGCAATCTCTATGCATGGAATGGAGAATTGCCTCCTTTGTTTCTGAATTTACATTCTCTCCTTCTTTAAAGTAACTAAAGATCAATGAATTCAGTGCTATTCTGGTTCTTACTAAACTTAGCCTGGCCAAAATAATCCATTTAGCTGGAAAATAAATCTAATATAAATAGAAAGACTCCGTGTTCTTATTTATACAGGAGTGAATACCTCCTTTCCTTCCAATGACAGGCACAGAGGCACTGCAGCACAACCTCAGGAGAAACAGAAAAAGAAAGGAGAAAGCACTACTGTTCTCCAGAAATGACTCACAATGTTTATTCAGATGACAGGAAGAATAAATTAGCTGAAGATTTATAGGAACCCATTAACTCTTGTGCATGAGTAGTAGGTTAATTGAACTATAAGAATATGTTCGTCCATGAATTGCTCTTCACTGTGCATGGCAAATTGTTTGGATAAACACACATATGTTAATCATTTTTAGAAATAAACATGGTTTAAAAGAAAAAATGCAATGAGTTAAAAATCAAGGCATAATCAATATAATTTTATATTTCTTTACATAAATTAATTACTTATATGCTTTCTACCTGAATTTAGCTCTACATACATACAACTCTTCCTAATTTGATAAGGAAGCTTTTTTACAATGACTTTGTACACAGCACTTTGAATTGTTGAATAAAGATTCTCCATAAATGAACATCATTATAACCTTAGGGCTTCTAGATGAATTGAATCTGTTTTACAATCCATACTTGCAGAGTGTAAAAGGAGCCACTGATGGTCATAGGAGCAGCCTTGACAATTGTCAGCTTGCCATACATCCAGTGCAATACCTCTGAATTTGAATGCTGTTGAAAAGAAATCATTGGTAGATGGATATCAATTCTGATAATGAAGCAGATTGAAATGGCCCAAGACCTTCTTACTAAATTCAAAGGAAGGCATCACCAGAGCCAATTAGCTATTGCCCAACAAACATTTTTCTTTTTGATTACACTGTGGTTACGTGAAGGGACAGACAGGTTTAGGAATGTGTTGAAGCTACTGCTGAGGTTAGCATACAAATATACAACAAAGGAAAAAGTATTCCTATGTGGGCATTTGAAGAGTAAAATATTGGATAATCAAGGGATAATAACTGTTTAAATCAAATTACTAGCTTCTAATGACTGAAAAGCTCTTATCTTTTGAGTAGCATATTATGTTTTGTGGTATATAAAGCAAAAACCCCATTGTAATTCTTAAATAGTGTTTTCAGATGGTTCTTTTTCTTTCTTTACCTGCCTCCCTCCCTGTTTTCCTTCTTTTCTTTTCTTTTTATTGGTGGCTGCTAGATATGGTATCTTAAGTGTTAAGCATTGCAATTTTGAAAAACCTGCAGATGGGATTGTTTATTTAAGTAGCATATAGAGATTTTGATTTAGTAGATCCAGAAAAAGAACATTTTTGTGACTTCTGCAATTGTGAACAAAAAAGACCCTTGAAATGGCTCTTGAAGATTTAGTTTAAGCTTTCTTTTTGGCAAAACATTATCCTGTTTAAAGATAGTGAAACTCTTAAGTTGCTTTCATTAAAATGTAATATTATTCAAAATGAATTAAGATACCAGTTGCTTAGATAGTTCAGTCAGGGCTTCTGCATGTTTTAGAGGGCAAGTCTGCAGGTTCCCCTTTTCCCTGTTATACATACTCTTCAGAGTGTAGATTCCATTGGAATATGACATGTGAGGAATGCTTTTGTACCCGTTCTTGTTTGTTTGTTTGTTTTTAGTTTACCAGTGGCAGAGTGATTAGTGGGTTATTTTAGGACATTACATACTGATTGCTAAAATGATTAAGAGTTTTCTCTCCTATATGAAATCCTTAACCCATCATTTTCTGCTTTCATAATTTAAGCACAGATTAACCATACTTTGATTTACTACTGTGCTCATTTAGCTAAGATCAAATTTTGTTTATGAGAGATTTGCATCAGTTTCCTTGATCTGTTGCAACTAAAATGGCAAAATCTCATTTTTGGCCAAATGGATGGAAAGGGAGGGAGAAAAGAGAGGAGGAGGAAGGGAAAAGAGTAATTTGTTTAGTCTGGTACTGAATTGGGGCTAAACTGTTTAACTCAATAAGAATCACCATGGACACCTAAGGATATGAAGATGTTGGCTTTCTTCTCTCCCAAAGACAAACTTCATAGTTTTCCTGCACTAAGTAACATTCTGGACAGTAGGAGACAAGATAATTATGTATTTAAAAAAAAAAACAAAAAACTATTTGAGAGTCACCTTTTGTTGCAAACCATCTCCCCCACCCCCAAACATTCTCAGGATCTAAAAACAGTGTGTTTTTACAGCCCTGATAATATCATATTCATCTCCAGAGATAAGGAAATGCTGCTGCATTCTTGAGTGTAAAGAGAAAATTCTGACTGATAAAATGGTCAAACAGGGCTTGATAACAATTTATTTCTGACCTTTTAATGCCTTCTGTTCTTAATGATTTTCTGTCATTTCTATCTAGTCTAGACTTAAAACTCAGTCTCAGAGGTGCTTAGCTTTTTGTTGCCGCTTAACTTTCAACTTCCATTTTTCAGCACAGAAAGGTAAATCAGTAATTGTCACTTTGGCTTCTTAAGGTTTGCCAGGCACCCGAGGGGAATTATGGCATGGATCTGAAGGGTGTTTCATTTGACTTTGACTTTAATTTTGATATAATTATGGAAATGTCTTGTGACTTTAGGAACTTAATTATCCTATTAGCCTCATATTTTCTTTTGCTTGGGTTTTTGGTTAACTACTTTGGTCCTTTCTATCCCTTGAGCTGAAGAAAATGTTTAAAGAAAAAGAGATTCAGGGACATCTTCAGTGGTATGTCTCTTTGGCCAACAATTATCTATCTCAATGTCATCATTTTCTTTTACCTTCTTTTCTTTTCTTTTTTTTCCTATGTTTTATTTCTAAGGAGATAACATGTGCATTTCTCTAGTTTGGTGACTGTGGTGCAGCTGTAGTGCTGAAGGAGCCACCATCTAGAACTTAGTGTATTGTTCTTTGTTTCAACATAATTTTGAGTCTGAATTTTATTTTATCATTTGAAGCCCAGTGAGACAGCACAACCCTCCTAGAGGTCTTCCTTGTAAAAGTGAGAAAATAAAGAAAAAACCCTCAAAGAAATGATCTATGAAGAATTTCTGTCTGGAAAATATAAAAACTTATGTTTCTGGTAGGACATTTATCCGCACAGATTTGGGTACAGATTTGTAGATATAGACTGTGTGTGTGTTTCAGTCAACACTTCTTCACTTATATGTGAAAGAGACTGAACTCAAACTGGCTTAAACCAGGAAGTCTTTCAAGATATCCACTCAGGAACCCCAGCCATTTGCTAAGTATCTCTTGCTTGCTCCCCTTCACCCCTACTTCTTTGTTTTTCTTCTTGTTTGCCTCTGCATTTTTCTGTGTGTGGCCTTTATTCTCTCCTGCCAAAAATTATTTCTCTCCATGTGATGAAAAAAAGTGGCTACTAGAAGTCCCAGTCTAAAAAGAAAAGAGACTCTTTTCTACAGGCATGTATAAAGCATTTTCTGGGGAAGTACTTGAATTGGCCCTAAAAGGATTCCATAGCTACCTCTTGACTGAATTGTTGTGAATGGAGGTTGGGAGCCTGGGCCAAGTGTTCACTGTTACTGATTGGTAGTGCCCAAACCCTACTTATCCAAAGGGAGGCTCAGCAAAAGAAGACTGGTGTGCTGCTGTCAGAATTAGGGGTACCAGAAAGCAAGTTGGCAAGAACATATTTACTAAAATATAAATTTCTGTATATTGCTACACATATAGCAAACTAAACAACATATCTAGAGGGATACTTGATTTTGTTTTGTTATTCTTTTTAAATCTTTTTACAGTATACACATATGATATTATCTGTTTGTTTTTTGCCTGTAGTATATTTTGTGGTTATATTCTGTGGCACAGATGTCGGAAAACTGAACTAGTTCTTTTCAATTTTAAAAAATATTTTATTTATTTATTTTTAGAGAGCAGGGAGGGAGAAAGAAAGAGAGAGAAACATCAATGTGTGGTTGCCTCTCAAGCCCCCACTACTGGGAACCTGGCCTGCAACTCAGGCATGTGTTCTGACTGGGAGTTGAACCAGTGACCCTTTGGTTCACAGGCCAGCACTCAATCCACTGATCAACAGCAGCCAGGGCAGAAAACTGAACTAGTTCTTATTATCATCTTCATTCATATACACAAAACATCTATTAACTACCTACTATGGATTAAAAAAATGGTTCCAGGTGTTACTATTTACCTTTTTACCATAACAAGTAATAAGTGCACTTTGCATTTTCATTTTATTTGCATATGTGTTTTCTTAAGAATTCTTAAACAGATGTATTTATTCTGTTTTAAAATAAGCATGTAGGGGTTCGGAAACTTCTTTATAATCACCTGTGTTTTTATCATTTTCTTAAACACTGATTTATAAAAAATTCATATGATAGTTTAAAAGTATATATAAACTTCATATTAAGGATAATAGAAAAATACCTTAAAATCACTGTCCTGAGTAGTTATTGCCCTTGGATTTTATTTCTAGACTTCATCGATACATTGTTAACACATAAATCAATAAACAATTATTGTTCTTTGTGAGATGCTGAGAGTAGATTTGGAAACTTGATAAGCAAGAGGCGTACTTTACTAGACGCTGTCAAATGTTGAACTGACAATTAAAATACATTATCTGTCTGTCTGTCTATCTGTCTATCTATCTATCACCTACCTATCTTTCTATCTTTTATCTATCTATCTGTATCTGGGAGTCCAGAAAGATCTGTATGTATCTATCAACCAAAGTCATATAAAAGATATTTGATTTTTTTCTTTCTACAGATTTCCATGAGGCACAGAGCTGATATTACTGGCTCTGTGCCTCATGGTGAGTTACAGTTATAATGGGGACAGCAGGCTTCTATAACTCTGTTTAATAGAAAGCAGGGTACCAGCAGAGACTTTCTAACTCTGCATTTAAAATCTCCCCAATAGCTATTATTACTTCTTAAAACCATTTGGGCATTAGCGTCAAATCAAGTGGAATAGTTTCATTTAAGTAATTTAAGGGGCTGACTGATGTTCTCACATTGGCCATAATAAATATTATTAATTTTGAGAGAAAGAGAGAGGAGGATCAGAATATTGCGATTTTGGTTTTCTTTCAACTGAAAAGTATTTTGAAAAGGATTAAAGGAGCAGATTTTCCTCCTCCAGTTTTGACTCCCCACGTATCCCACCTCTGGTCCTTTCATAGAAACCCCACCCATTGTGTTTGGGCCTGCGTCTGCCCCTGCAGGGTGGCATCCTGTGGCGGAAAGTTTTAGTCTTCTGTGGGACAAGCTGATTGATCAGCAGGGTGTGCTCACTCAAGCGTAAGGACATTCGGATTCTTTTTCTTTGATTTTCTTTTCCTTCCTGAAACACTCCTTATGAAGAATTCTTTCACTTCTCTTATTGTGCTTCCAATCAATCTTTCACTTGATATGATATATATATTAAAAAAAAGAAAGAAAAAAAACACCATCTTAGGACTTATCTCCAAGGAGAACACTACATCCAGTAGCTACTCTGTTTACATTATCTGTATTTTCCCTGTGCATCATGAGGTAATCATCACTGTTCTATTTTTAAGAGTAAAAGTTTGAGGGTTTTTTTTTTTTTTTTTTTTTGGCTTTTCTGTGCTGCCAAGAAGCATTCAAATACCACTGTATTTCTCAAAATTCTTACCATAAAAGTTATTTGAAATTTCCAGTTTCTTCCTTGAAAGTTGGATTCAGTAAGTCTGGGGTGGGACATGGAATCTGTATTTTAAATAATATTTCTAGGTGACTGAAGTATGAGAAATATTGAATTATCTCCCATAATTTGATAAGCTAATGACAATTATATGATTTAATATTCCCAATAAATATCAGCACTTATTATTTTACATTTCTCTGTCTAGTTATTTTGAACTTCGCATTTCATAAAACTATCATTGTCAACTCTGTTGAAATATTTCATTTTAGAACTGAAGTTGCCTGTGCTCAGCTATGGTCTCTCTGAGGTGAAATTTAAGGGTTTTTGGTTATACCTGATGGCCTAGAAGACAGGTGAGGAAATCAGAACTCAAAGAGCAATTGCTACAAAGGGTGATCTAGTACCCAGGATAAAGGCCAACCAGGAAGTAACATGTTTTGGTAAATAATTAGTTGTAAAGGAAATGAGGCTGGAAATGTCTGAGAGCCAAGAACATCTGTATTTCTGGTGTCCCAAATGTGTAGAAGTATCAGATATAATAGAATATGTAATAGAAACCCTTGCACAGTTCTTAGTGATATGGAAGAGGCCTCTGGATGTATATAAAAAAGTCTCTCTGAAACCCAGAAAAATAAAAAATACTGGGAAACTCTCAAGCAATATCAGCTATGTGGAGGAGAGATATTATTAGAGTGGCTCAAGACAATGAAGGCAGCCTATTTGCATAAGAGGTAGGGAAGTTACCCATTGCATACAACTGATAAGACAACTTGGAGAAATATTTTGTGTATAAGTATAGCAATGCAATTACAAAGTATAAGATCCTCTTTTTTTATACTTGCTTCATATGCACCCTATAAAACTATAAGCTCTTTCAAAGCCATTATATAATCTTGGATTAACTAAGTAGTTCTTCATACTTTTTGTGGGCTCAGCAAATAGTTCTAAGAATGACTGGACAGAGATACAAATAAAATAGAATAAAATGTAAAATGCAGATTAGGAAGAGCCAGATGGTAGCAATTGCTGTTTTGCTTATTCCATTATAACAAGAAAACTTATTTTAAAGTTCCTATTAAATGAATATCTGGGTAGGCCAAACTAGTTGGCATAATTTTAATATTGCATATGTGGTTAGGATGGACATGCAATACTTCACTTTGGTTACATTCCAGCTACAATTGACCATGTGACATAATAATGATTAATGAGATATAAGTGGAATTTTGTAAGGTCATTTTTGTTTCTCTGATAAGAATGGATAGACCATGCTGGAATGCCTGTGGCCCTTTCTTCTTCTTGCCTGCAATGTGGACATGATACTGGGTATGCAACAGCCATGCTGTGATTACAAGATGAATCCATGAGCATGAAAACAGATGACTAAAGTGTGGGAGGATCTACTGATTTCCTGATGGCCATTGCACCAACATTGGACTGCTATCTCTGGACTTCCCATTATACATGAAATAAATTATTTATTTAAGCTACATTTGGTCAAAAGTTCAGCTATTTGCTGCTATGGATGTAGTAATAAATTATTAGTAACTCCAACTTTGTACAAAAATTTAAAGTAAGTTTTCAGTATCCTTAGGCTTGCTTTTCTGCATACTTTCCTCAGAGTCACTATTGTCAATATTACCTGTTCTCAATGATAATGTCAATTATTCAGGTGTCAAGTCTCATCATTTGCTATATCCACTTTTTTCCTTATTAAGGTTTACTCCAAAAATGAAGCTACCTTCCATTTAACATTAATGTGTATGTGTATATATATAATATATATGAATATATATTTATATTAATTGCATATGTAATATATTAAATATATAGCTTATAGTACTATATTAGTATGTTTTAATATGTTGATATTATACATAGTTTCTTTTAAACATAGCATAGGCTCATTCCAAATATCATACATGTACATTATATTAGGCATAAATCCTTTGTGAAAAGAGAAAGCATTAATTGTAGAATTTTAGCCATAAGCTAGCCACTGGAGAATTTCAGCAGTTGACGAACAGTTAATAAGAAAAACTTCCTATAGTAAGTCATATCAAATACAAATTTATATGCTTAAGACTAGCTCTGAATAAAAATTCTTGCCTGGTTTAGGTGAATTAGCTACAATAAATTTTTATTTTACATGCCTTCCTTGGTCACCACCCCTAAACTTTTTTTTACCATAACATTGGGACTCACAATTAAATTTGTTGAAAATAATTATGTTACTACAACATCCCCTTCATTCAAATGCTGAGAGGAGTTACTAATTTACCCAGATACATAACTGGATTCAGAATATCAGTTAAATTCATAAGGTTGGAAATCTGATTCTGAGTGAAGAAGAGAGAGAAGGAAGATTGGGTAGAAATGTCCCATATCACCATGATGTCTACGAAGAGTTCCACAAGGCTGTTGGAGAGTCATCCAGACAAAGTCAACTGTCAGAAGAGCCTGTCAGAAATAAGGCTGCCTTGCTATTTCTATCACTTATTCAATGTCTCAGAGAAGCCTATGGAAAACATTTGCTGTAGTGCAAATGTAGTGATGGATTTTAGAACTCAGCAGGTAGGGCCCTTGGTTAATTATACTCCCATAGTTGGATATCAACAAGGTTAATTTTTATGGCTACTAAAGTATTAATAAGTTCTAAACCAACAACTTATAAGAAACCCATTTAAGAAAAATTTTCTTAGAATTTTAAAAAACATAGTGCTATAAAATAATCTTTCTTTCAAAGAAAATATTCATAATGTATTTGTTTTCTAGGATACAACTATGATGTTCACTGCAGCTTTATTGAGATATTATTGTCACACAACATATGTAAGTTTAAGGTGTACAATGCAATAATTTGATACATACATATGTATGTATTATAAAATGATTATCAGAATATTTTGGAAAAGATTGGTATTAATTCTTTAAGTGTTTGGTAAAATTTACCAGTGACACCATTTGGTCCTGGGCTTTTCTTTGTTGGGAAATTTTTAATTACAGACTCAATTTCCTTACTTGTTAATGGTCTGTTCCAATTTTCTATTTCTTCATTATTCAATCTGGATAGGTTGCATATTTCTAGGAATTCATCTGTTTCTTCTAGGTTATCTCATTTTCAGTGTATAATTGTTTATAGTAATCTCATATGATGCCTTTGCATTTCTGTGGTATCAGTTGCAATGTTTCCTTTTTTATTCCTGATTTTATATATCCATCTTCTCTTTCTTATTCTTAGTCTACAAAAAAGCTTGTCTGTTAAAAAAAATAGTTCTTAGCTTCATTGATCTTTCCTATTTTTTTCTGGACTCCATTTCATTTGCTCTCATCTTTGTTTTTTCCTGTTCTGCTACCTTTGAGCATAATTTGTTTATTTCTCTCTTTTTTTTTTAGGTGTAAAGTTAGGTTGTTTATTTGAGGTCTTTCTTTTTTCTTAATGTAGATATTTACCTCTAAATACATCTCTCTTAGAACTGCTTTTGTTGCATCTAATAAGTTTTGGTGTGCTGTGTTTCCATTTTCATTCATTTTGAGATTTTAAAAACATTTCCCTTTTGGGGGAGGAAGATAGCAGAAGAGTGAATGGAAGTCACACTAACCTCCTCCCAGGGCCAATCTGGAATTACAACTCAATTGTGGAGAAACCACCCAGAACAAACAACTGAGCAATAGTGAGAGAGAAGCCTTATAACCTTGGACAGACAGAAGAATCAGCTTTGGCACAACCTATCTGGTGTGTGCAGTAGAGACTTGAAAGGGCTGGCTGTGCACCCACAGGCAGTAGCGTTGGAGGGATAATTAAGCAGCTGGTTGGATCCCACTGAGAAGGATGAGGTCTAAACCCTAAGCTGGGATCTCCAGCCTAGAGCACCAGAGCCTAAAAAATACATAGGCAACAACCAGCAGTGAAAAATGGCAGGGTTGCAGAGACAGATGGGTGGAGATGCGAGAGACATTTAAAGAGCCAACACACAACAAATTTTAATTTGCAGCCACTTACATTGAACTCTGGCAAATGCAGGAGCGGAGTGGGCTGGTGATGCCTGAGGAGAGACTGAGGATGAGGCTTAAGGGTGAGAACTGAGAGGGTAGACTCTGGGGTCCCAGTGCTGAATCATCCCCCATATGGCAGCAGCCATCCTGCTCAGGCAGACCACTCCCCTCCGAGCAGCAGTTGCCTGAGGGGAAACAATAGCTCTGACCCCAGAAAAGTCTCTGCCCTGGCCCTGTGGTGTTTAAACCTGACTGGTGAGAGCTAATTGTGTTAATTGAGTAGATTAACAACTGAAAGAGATAGTCACACAAAATAGATTCTTGGCAAAGCGGGGGAGCAGAGTGGACTAGAGGAGAGAATAGATGCTCACTGTCACCACTACTATTCAACCTAGTATTGGAAGCCCTAGCCCCAGTGATGAGACAAGAAGAAGAAATAAAAGGCATACATACTGGAAAGGAGGAAGTAAAACTGTCATTGTTTGCAGATGACATGATAGTGTACATAGAAAACTCTATAGACTCCACCAAAAAACTACTCTACCTAATAAGTGAATTTGACAAAGCAGTGAGATATAAAGTCAATAGCCAGAAATCAAAGGCATTTTTGTACAACAGCAATGAAATATCAGAAAGAGAAATCAGGGGAAAAAATTCCATTTGCTATAGCAACAAGGAAGACAAAGTACCTAGGAACAAACCTAATGAAGGAGGTAAAAGACCTATACTCAGAAAAAAGCTATACAACACTGAAGAAAGAAATTAAGGAAGACACAAATAAATGGAAGCATATACCATGTTCATAGATTGGAAGAATTAACATCATCAGAATGTCCATACTGCCCAAAGCAATTTATAGATTCAACACAATCCTTATTAAAATACCAATGGCATATTTCACAGATATAGAACAGACATTTCAAAAATTTATATGGAACCATAAACGACCCTGAATAGCCACAGCAATTTTGAGAATAAAGAACAAAGTAGGAGGGATCACCATACCTGACACCAAACTATATTACAAGTTAACAGTAATCAAAACAGTCTGGTACTGGCATAAGAACAGATACAGAGATCAATGGAACAGAATAGAGAGTCCAGAAATAAACACAAGTCTCCATAGTCAATTAGTATTCAACAAAGGGGCCAGAAGCATAAAACAGAATAAAAATAACCTCTTCAACAAATGGTTTTGGGAGATCTGGACAGCTACATGCAAAAACAAAAATGAAACTCCACCACCAACTTATAGTATACACAAAAATAAACTGAAGATGGATAAAAGACTTAAATAAAAGTTGCGATACCATAAAAGTCCTAGAGGGAACATAGGCAGGAAAATCTCAGATATTCTACACAGCAATATTTTCACTGATATGTCCCCTAGAGCAAGGGATATAAAGGAAAGAATAAACAAATAGAACTTTATAAAAAATAAAAGGCTTCTGCATAGCTAAAGAAAACATAAGCAAAATGAAAGCGGAACTGACTGTATGGGAAATACATATTTGCAAATGATATTTCAGACAAGGGTTTGATCTCCAAAATACACAAAGAATCCAGATGACTCCACTCCAGGAAGACAAACAATCCAATTAAAAAATGGGCAGAAGACCTGAACAGATACTTCTCCAAGGAGGACATACAGAGGACCCAGAGACTTATGAAAGGATGCTCAGCATCACAAACCATCAGAGAGATGCTAATTAAAACCACAGTGAGTTACGACTTCACACAGGTCAGAATGACCGTCATAAACAAACCAACAAACAATAAGTGCTAGGGAGGTTCTGGAGAAAAGGGAACCCAAGTACATTGTTGGTGGGAATGTGGACTGGTGCAGGCACTGTGGAAAACAAATAGAATTTCCTCAAAAAACTAAAAATGAAACTGCCTTTTTGACCCTGTAATTCCACTGCTGGGACTATACCTGAAGAATCCTGAAACACTAATTCAAAAGAAACTATGCACCCCAATGTTCATAACAGCACAATTTACAATAGCCAAGTGCTGGAAGCAACCTAAGTGCCCATCAGAAAATGAATGGATCAAAAATCTATGGTACATTTACACAATGGAATTCTATGCAGCAGAAAGAATGAAGGAACTCCTACCCTTCTCGACAGCATGGATGGATCTAGAGAGCATCATGCTAAGTGAAATAAGCCAGGCGGTGAAAGACAAATACCATATGATCTCACCTTTAAGTGTAACCTAATCAACAAAACAAAGAAGCAAGCAAAATACAACCAGAGACATTGAAATTAAGAACAATTGGACAGTAACCAGAGTGGAGGTGGGATGACATAATAGAGGGAAATGGGGGAAGGGTTTTCAGGAACAACTATAAAGGACTCATGGACAAAACAAAGGAGGGGTGAAGGAGGTGGGAATGGCTGGGGTTGGGGGGTACGGTGAGGGTAAATGCAGACAAATGTACTTGGACAACAATAAAACAATTAAAAATAAATAAAAACTTTCTTCTTTTGATTTCTTCTTTGACACATGGCTGTTCAGGAGTGTGGTGTTTTCACGCAATCGTTGATTTTCCAAGTTTCCTCCTATTATTGACTTCTAGTTTCATAATATTGTGGTCAGAAAAAATGATTGGTATGATTTACATTTTATTGCATTTTCTAAGGCTGCTTTGGTAATCTAACATGCAATCTGTCCAAAAAATGTTCTGTGTGTACTTTAGGAGAATGTATATTTAGCTTTGGTTGGGTAGAATGTTCTGTGTGTCTATAGGTCTATTTGATCTTAGGTTTAGTTGATGTCCAGTGTTTTCTTATTGGTTTTCTGTCTAGATGATCTATCCATTGTTGGAAGTGGGGTATTGGTATCTCATACTACTATTGTATTTTGTCCATTTCTTTAGATCTTTTAGTATTTGCTTCATATATTTAAGTTGTCCCATGTTAGGTGTACATAGGTATTTATAATTTTTATAATGTCTTATTTGATTGACCTATTTATCATTATATAGTGACTTTCTTTGTTTCTTGTTACTATTTTGTACTTAAAGTCTATTTTGTCTGATAAGTATAGCTACCTCTGCTCTCTTAAGTTTTTTACTTGCCTGAGATATCTTTTCCCATCCCTTTCCTTTGAACCTGTGTGGGACCATAAAGCTGAAGTTAATCTCTTGTAGGCTTCTTAGAGTGGGGTTTTGTTTTATCTATTCAGCTATTCTGTGCCATTTGATTGAATAATTTAATTCATTTACATTTAAGGTAATTATTGATAGGTAAGGGCATACTAATGTCATCCTACTGATTTATGGTGGGTTTATTCTTTCTTTGTTACCTTCTTTATCTTTTTGCTATCTTTCTTTGTGAATGGATTATTTTTCATAATGGTATATTTTGATTCCCTTCTCTTTATTTTTTTGTGTATCTACTGGAGGATTTTCCTGTGTCCTTACCCTGAAGCGTATATACAAACATCTTATAGATATGTCTATTTTAAGCTAATAATGAGTTAACTTCAATCTCATACAAAACTGTACCTTTATACTCCCTGTCCCATGTTTTATGTTTTTAATGCCACAAGACTTTACTTCTTTTATATTGTGTATCTATTAAATTATTTTGGCTACCAATATTTATGTCCTTTAAACATTTATCTTAGAGTTAAGTGATTAACATACCACCATATTGCAATATTAGAGTTCTGAATCAGACTATAAACTTACTTTTACCAATATGTTTTATATATTTACTGAGTTCCATGTTACTAATTATTGTCATTTTACTTCTGCTTGAAGAACTTTCAGCATTTCTTATAAGGCATATTCATGGTGTTTAAATGTTAGCATTTATTTGTTTGGAAAAGTGTATATCTCTCTCATTCCTGAAAGGAAATTGCTGGGTATAGAATTCATGACTGGAAGTTTCTCTCTCTCTCAACACTTTCAATATATTGTCCTGCTCTATCCTGGTCTGCAAGTTTTCTGCTGAGAAATCTTCTGATAGTCTTATAGGGGTTCCCTTTTTGTGTGGTATTTTTTTCTCTTGCTGCTTTAGAAATTCTCTGACTTTGCTTTCAAACAGGTTTATTATAATGTATCTTGGAAAAGATTGATTTTGGTTGAAATTTTGGGGTGATCTATTAGTTTCATGATTTTGGATGTACTAATCTTACTCCATATTTGGGAGGTAGTCAGCCATTATTTCTTTAAATAAGCTTTCCATCCCCTTTTTTTGTCTTTCTTCTTTAGGACTCTAATGATGCATAGATTGTTTCTTTTAATAGTACCACATAATTCATGTAGGCTTTCTTTATACTTCTTTACACTTTTATTCTTTTTACTCCTCTGTATGTATGATTTTAAATGATATGTTGTAGTTCACTAATTCTTGCTTCTATTTGGTCGAGTCTGCTGTTGAAACTCTCCATTGAAATCTTTAGCTTAGTCTTGTTTTCTTCAACTCAAGATTTTTTTTATGGGTTCTATTTTTTGAACTTCTCATTTTGTTCATGCATTGTTTTTATAATTTTTAGTTGTCTGCATCTTCTTATACTTCACTGAATTTCTTTAAGAGTATTATTTTGAGTTGACAGTTTATTAATCTCCAGTTTTATAGGATCACTCATTAAAGTTTTATTGATTTCTTTTGGTGGTGTAATATTTTCTTACTTATTCAGCATCCTTGTGGCCTCACATTGGTGTCTGCACATTTGAGGAAGTAGACACCTTTTTCATTCTGTACAGACTCATTACAGTAAGCAAAACCCTTCACCAGTCAGTCCATCCAGGGGTTCTGTGTCGGCTCTCTGGTGGTGTCAACTGGTCGGGTTGCAACTAAAATCCTTGAGTGAGCAGGCCTGTTGCATGGATCAGCCAGCGGGAAGGCTGCTTGGGTATATGGGGACCAACCTGGTACCTGGGTCTGTGGCAGAAGTCTAGAGCCTGTGTTCACTGGGGTGGGCATGGTGATTGAGTATGTGGTGATGTGCCTAGGACCTGGATTTTTATATATGGACCTGAATCTTGTGCCCACAAGGACTAAATAGGCACTGGAGACATTTGAAATGGGCCTGACATCTGGTTCTGCATGGGCTGGTCTGAACCTACAGACTGGCAGCCTGGTTTCACAGTAGTTAGCTTGGAAGCTGGGCCATGGAATTCAGCTTGGCACTAGGGTGATCCTGAAACCAGAGACCATGAGTTAACCTATAACTGAGGGTCTCTCAGAAGTTGGGTCTGTGGGGACTTTTCTGGTGCTGGTATGTACCAAGATCTTGGGTTCACTGGAACCAGTCTTAAGACTGGGGCCACAGGGACTGGCCTGGCACTGGGGTATGCTGGGAACCTGGATCTGTGGATGTGGATCTAGGTTTGTAGTGACCATCTTGGCACTGGAGTAAGATGTGGACCGGAGGCTGCAGGAGCCAGCCTGATGCTGGGGTGGGTCACAGAAGCCTGCTGGGCATGATGAAGTGAAGGTTGCCTGTAGCTGCAGAAGCTAGAAATACTGGCATGAGGTGGGTATGGGTCTGTGGGAGCTCACAGAGAGCCACCTAAGTACAGGGAAGTTGGCCTCTTGCTGGATAAACCTTTGCTTTTGAAAAACAAAGTGAGTTGCATTCCTTATTAGTTCTTATTAGTGTCTATGTAATGAATGAATTCTATGATGTTCAAATGTCCTCTGAATTTCAGTCTCTGTACATTTAGAGTATATCCTCACCATTATAAGATCCCTCTGCTGTTCTCTAGTTGCTTTGCATTACGTGGGTATGTAGGACAAAGCAAGCAGCCGTGCTAGGGTATAAACACATGCTGACTACTCAGAAAAGAGCTCTGCAGATATCCCACTCTTAGTGAAGCAAACTGTGAGGCTAAAGACAGTATAAACTCAAAATGCTTACAGAAAGACTAGAAGACACTGTATCTCTTAGAGTCCAGTATATATCTATTATGGAGATTATGGCTCATGAAAGGGTACAAAAATGATTATTTTTCCCTCTAGTCTCGATTGAATGTGAAGCACAAGCTTAGGTTGCTGCATCTAGTCTCTGAAATTGATTCAAAGGGTTACTTATGCTTTCAGGACATAATCCTCTGAAAGAGTTCTAGCATCAGTTTTTGCTATTGTGAGCTGTCTATTATTTGGTTTTCTGTCAACTAGACAAGATGTCAACTCATGTTTCCTTGCTTCAAATTGCTTCATATTATCTATCCCCTGGTGAACTTCTTTTTCACATGTTCATGTTTAAGTAGGAATAGAGATGAATCCATAAAGTTGAATGCCTGAATTGTTTTTAAAAGGCCAATTCAGAATATTTTAAAAAGTATTTTAGTGTGTCAAATGTGAATTGACACACAGTATTTTGCTCACAGCAAGCTGAAAAATCTTCAGAATATGAACTTTTTATATGACTTAGTAACCAACAATTCAAAAAGGTAAAACTGACTGTTTTGTAATGAATGTTTTTGGAAACACATTTAAAATCTTTTTTTTTTTTTTTTTTTTTTTTTTACCCAACAAGTTTGGCTATGCACATCTTGGGCGTTATCTTTTCTTTACTCTGCAAGCATAGCTGCAGACAACATTTCCACTTCTCTATGGTTTCTTTGGCAATGAATCTTTCCTTATTTTTTTAGTGAAAGAGTGATATTTTTGAAAAGTGATCCTAAAAGGGTTTTCATCTCCTCTGTTACAATGCTAGAGTTTATCATTAGTGCCTATTATCTGCATATTTGTCAAGGATGCTTTTATTTTAGAATAAATAATTTCATTTTATTCAAATCTAGTTTTGATATTTATTTTTGAATAGTCAATTCTCTCAATTTTTCCAAGTAAAGTAGAAATACCCATTCATGGATTAGCCAAGTGATGTATTGAAATACGTAGATTAGACAATTACAGTAATTAACATAAGCATTTTTAAAAGTAGAAACTGTTCTGCATTTGTTTAGCTATAACTGGAAAGTGCTGAAATTTCAAGCATAGTTATAGTCATCAGTATTATATATACAGCAAAATATATTTATATTCAAAACAAAACAAAAGCAATGACAAATATAACAAAAAGCCCAGTTATTTAAAAAGAAAAACAATTGCTAGCTCTCTACTCTTTTTTGGTTTGCTTGTTTTCACACAGCTGCTAGTTGGGTTTGGTGGGCAAAGAAGTGGGAATGACGGGTGGCATCATTACTGCCTGGGACACTGAGGTGGTTGTCCAGCACTTTGTTATGATGGAATAGGAAACCAGGAAACAACATAGCTCTATAAGGTAGGAACAAGAGAAACAGAATGATCTGGCAGTGAACGGAAGCCACGAAAGACAGTGAGAACAAAGAGAAGAAATTCAGCATTACTGAGTAACTGTTATGTGCCGATTCCTACACAGTGATAGATATTTTATAATCACCAACCCTTTGGACTAGTCAGCATCCTCCTAATTTGTAAATAAGAAATCCAAGACTTAGAGAGATTAGGAACTCACCAGGATTAAACAGTGAAGTGGAAAATTTAGATTAGTTTGATGCCTGTGAGATACTTAAAAACAGAAATGATGAGAAGGCAGTTGAGAATATACTTAAAAATTAGGGGGAAAGATCAAGGCTGGAGGTAGAAATTTGGGAGGTTAAAGATCATAGTTATGTCTTGAGTGCTGATAAAATCACCTAAAAAGGGAGAAGAGATGGAGAGGAAGCCATATATGGAATATTTCATTTGTAAAATACATCTACTTCCATCCTATTTTTGTTACCTGTTACAGAGTGAATTAAAAAGAATGGGAATACTATTACAACTCAATTTGTATTTGGGAGATGTGAGGGCAGTCAGAGGACTTTAGTGTGAGGTTTCATGTCAAATAATTGTTTTCACTGTGACATGGTTAAGAATTAACTATAAATGCAAAATTAAGGAATAAGGCAAAAGATGGGGGGAAATAAAAATGACATATAACAGGCTATTATTATCAAGGCCTAAATATGGTCCAAAAAATGACTTATCCTCTAAATTTCAACTCAGCCATCTCCTCAGGGAAGTTATTGTATGGCTGAATTAATCTTTCATAACGCTTTATTTTTCTGTGTGTTTTAGTACTCATTCTATCTTTTACTATTATTTGTGTTTGAGTCTCCCAAAAGACTGTTTAAGCTCCCTGAGATAGAGACTAAGAATATTATTCATCTATGAATTACCTAAAGTGCTTTACCTCTGTAGATATATATTTAATAAACATCTTTTGCTTGAATTCACCTAAAGAATAAAAAAGTTAATATAGGAAGAAATAGTTACTTGATTGACAAGATCTGTGATGTTAATGGTTCTGGGGAGAGGAAAAAATCACTTAAATGGGGCACAGGGGATTACAGGAAAGCAATAACGCAAGTGGAAATGAGGGAAGGTGGGATGAGCAAGACAGAATCTCAGCTGGTCAGGAAACAGTGAGAAAATAAGGGGAGAATCCACCGCAAGTGTAGAACATGGGGACATAATCGTCTCTTTCTCTCTTTCCTCTCTCTCTCAAGAGACTTGTTGGCTGTGTAGGGAAAGCACTAATTTTAACTGGCTGGGCACTGGTGCTGAGCAGCCTTCAGGTTCTGAAGATGTTCAGAGACATCTTCTGGTCAATGAGAGAAGGAGATGAAAGAAACCGAGGCTTCAGTAGAAAGTGGGCTGGTATAAAGAGATGATGTCTTTCAAATAACATAAAGAAAATAAGGTTGAGGAAACTGGGGTATTCTATGCAATTTGAGAAAAATAATATGCCTTAGTCAGTTCCCAGGGTGCTCATATTTTAGGCTCTCCTGTTGTTGATAAATTTCAGATGGGAAGCTTGGTGTATGTCTTCTAAGCTTCAAACCTCCTCCCAATAATTCTTCTAGGATTTCTCATGATCAGTGAGTGTTTAGAAAGATAGAATTCTAGGACAGTTTATTTATGTCTCATACTGCATTGATGGGGCACTGGCTACCAAGTAAAAGCTACCATTGTTATTCATTCAAGAAATATTAAGAGACTACCATGTGTTAAAAACGAGTAAAACTAGATATAGTTCTGCTTTGATAAAGTATACAGTCTAGTAGGAAAGGCACACATTAGCCATATATTAAAAAACTAAATGTATGATTACAAAATATGATAAATGTCAAGAAACATAATGTCATGAGAATATTCTGACCTCATCTGATAATGGTAATGCCAACTCATCAATCAGTAACTTAATTATCTACTTGTGTTTTTAGACAATTTTTTAACCACTTCTTGCCTCAGGTTCCTCTTTGGTAAGTGAAATATACCTACTTTATAAGGTGTTTTGAAAGGCATCTCACATACAGTAAACCTTCAATACATTTAGTTATTATTGTTAATATTAATACTATTATTTTAGTGAAACAGAGCCCTAGTCCTGGTAGTTATTCCCTCTTAATAATAAAGGAGTTCCATTCTTTAATCCTCCTTTTGACCAGCTTCTGTGGCTTCTCACACACAAATATAGAATTAGTAGCAGTAAAATAGTGAGATGATACATTAAATACATTCTGGTATTTTTGTCATAAAGTAAAACCAAGAGGATGATTTACTCAGTTATCTGCTCTCATTTTCTTATTCATCCCTTTATCTACCCATATATTAAACATTTCTTTCAGAAAATGAAGCTAGAACCTAGGATAATCAAATAATAAACTAACATCAATTCCTGATTTGTTTCCCAGTTTAGTAGGGCTGACATACAAGAACATAAACAGTTACAATGCAATCTGAGAAGTTATATATAATTTAGAAGTGTACCAAGTACATCTGAAGCACAATGGACCACTCCCATCCAAGTTGGGGAGATGAGAAAAGGCAAATGGCAGGCAGAGAGGGAAGTGTTTAGAAAGATAGAATTCTAGGACAATTTGTCCTAGAATTGTCCCTTTTGTCCTTTTCCTCATCTGACACATATAGGTTATAAGAAGCAAAACCTTCTCATTATCATTCTCAACCACAGGGTATACATTAGAGAAAGCCATGAAAATTTATTATGGTATTCTATTAATCATAGTGCAATTTTATTCAGGAAATAAACATAACGATGATCATACTTTTAACTTTTGATTGATGATAGCAATCATATATAGTGATTCTTGGCAAGTTTACATTATACCATTTATTTAGTTTATCAGCATGCTTCTTTATCCCTGGTCTTAAAAAACCAAACAAACAAAAAAAAAAAGCACTAATGCCACTCTCATGTCCTTGGTTTGTAGTTTTACACAGTATTTCCCTTTAACTACTCTCATGCTCCTCATTTGATTCTTATTTTGTCCTCTTAGCCTTTTTGGCAGTTTTACTTCTAGTCCTCCTATCCTTGATGCCCACTTAAACAATAGTCTGGAATTACAATTCATAGGTTTTGGGAAAAATAGCAAAAAAATAACGTTATAATCAGAGACCCTGGTGACAATTTTTAACCTACATAATGGAAGAGAAGATAAAAAAAGAATAGATATGAATAGAGAAGCTTTTGAGAGCAGAGCAAGAATGACTTAAGCAGTTTCTGATGAATGTTTTCTTTTATATTCTTTTTGTGAAATTTCTGATTGCAGAAAGTCAATTGACCATGGAGAGCTAATATCTGTTAAATGATAAAGAGCTAGATTTTATCAATGCAGATTTATTTCACAGGAAAATATTTTTGTATTTAAAAGTTGGGTGAGCAGAGTAACGTAATGATCAGGTTTAAAAATTTCACTACTTGGTGGGAAAGGATAGAAATAATTATTCAAAAAAGTGAGAAAGGCAAGCTGAAGTCAATGGTGCCATGGAAAAGGAAGGCATTGTCCCTGAAAGAAAAATCTAGAGTTATAAGCAACAAATTATAAAAAGTAGTTTGTGGTTTACTAAACTTGACATAGATGAAAGGATGACTATGTTACTATCTTTTATTTAAAGAGACACATGACATGAAAAGTAGTCAAAACAATGATGACTTGTGCCTTACTCTGCCATAGAAGCTACTACAGTTACTATAAAGTCTACGATGGAAAAATGGAGGCAACCATACTTGAACAACAATAGAAAATATTAAGTAAATAAATAAATAAATAAGAAAAATATGCCTGTGGCAACAGTGAAATGCCTTTCCAGAAAAAGTACACAGAAGTAGAAGCACAGAAGCGTCTGTTTACTGAAAAAGCCATGGAGAGACTTTTGGGTGGGATGGCAGTGATAAGCATAAAACTTATGGGTTGATGATAGTTACAAAAGCAATCAAATCAAAAGGAAGTGAATGGAGATAGATAGAAAGGGAAAGCGAAGAACTGAAATGTACCTCAGGAAAGCGAAAATCTTTAGGATTCAACTGAGAACGTGCCAGGAGAATAAAAGAGCATAAGCACAAAGAAAGTAGTAAAATATAAAATTGTGGTTAAAAATCCATGCTTCACAATTTTCCCAATTGCTAGCCCAGATCGTAGCTGTTCCTTCCTGAGACACCAGTCATGTACACTCAGAAGGTGACTGAGAGTTGACATTGAATAAAGGTCTACTGAATGCGTTGTGATATGCAATTCCTCTAGCATTTGAGGAAAAAGTGAATATTCAAAGTGTAGGAAGACCTTATGAAATGGAATACTCATGGAAGTCCCTTGGAGATGGAAAGAAAGAGAACTCTGAAAGGATTAAACCACTTGTAGTAGTAGTTTTGATACAATTAGATTCAACAATTAGTTCTAAACTAATTGACTGTAACCACTATGAAATGGAATTGAGGCAAAAGGGGACATCCAATGAATGCTGTCATCAGTGTTTCTTGAATTTTTATAGAAATAGTTGAAAAATTTTTAAATTCAATGATTACTAAGGATTTTTCAAAGCTAAAATTGGACTAAACATTTTCACTGTTCAGATAATTTTGTTAAGGCTGTAGGATCAATTAATTGGTCAGGTAATTAATGAATGTGCCTCCTACTCTTACTTTATTTTGTAAAAGAGACAAAAGACATTTGAGCAAGAGACTAAATCAGATAAGCTTTTATTTTTCTTCATTATTATTTTTAAGACAGTGGGAAGAAAACTTGAAAAATTTTGTGTTCATCACCTGTCCCAATTGTAACTTCTTCCCAGCTGTACCTACCTGTTTTTTCTCTGTTAAAAAGCCTATGCAGTACTTGTTGAACTGCAGATTACCACATTCTATAAACAGAAATTCTAATTCTGTGAATGAGGTAGGGCCCAAATAACTACCTTTTAAATAAGCACCTTCTAGGAAGGGGTTGGCAAAATTTTCTGTAGAAGACCAGATAATATATAAGAGGTTTATCCAGAAGGTATCCAGTCATGTGATATGAAAAATTGAGACATTTATTGAAGAAGACACAAGCTACAAGAAACATTGTACATAGGACAATGACACCTCAGTCTCCTTCAAAGTAGGCACCTTGGGACCTCTCACAGTTCTCCTAATTGCCATCAGCTGCCCTGTCATATTTTCCTGAATCACATTGACTGTCTGAAATGGTCACCTTCCCTTTCAAAGGTGACTTCAGCTTTAGGAAAAGCCAGAAATCTCAGGGCAACAAATCTGGGCTGTAGGAGGGCTAAGTCACCTGGGTGATCTCATATTTCAACAAAACACTGCACAAGACATGATGCATGAACAGGTGTGTTGTCTTGATGAAGCTGCCAATCACCAGTTGCCCATAGCTGCAGCCTTCTGAATGATCAGAATAGTTTCCATGGAGGAATGTTCAAGTTTAACACAAAATTTGATGAAAATTTGTTACTATACTTGCTCAGTCATTTTGAATGTGACAGCCACACAGTACGCATGCTCACTCAATGGTGTCTACTGCCCCCACTGACTAGTCCAGTGAAGTTGTCATTATTCACACATGTGCATTCCAGTCCATTCTCCTTGGCTGTCAGGTTACATGGATGTTGAGGAAACCAACAATGGCTGGATTTTTTTTGGACAGACCTTGTATTTTAGGATTTGTGTGTCAGAAGGTCTCTATTGTAATCCCCCAACTCAGTGGTTATGATACAAAAACAGGTATAGCAACATGTAAAAAATTTTCAAAACGTAAAACACATTTGAAAATCTAACTGTGTGCCCTTGAAATCACATCAATAGAACATTTAATGATCTTCAGAACCAGCTTTTCCTCTTCTGGCCAGTGGGAAGATTGTTTCAAATCTATTTGCGCCTGAAGCACTTTTGATTGTGACAGTCTTCTCATTCACGGACTAAACATGGTATCCCACTGGAGGTGCCTTCCAGGTTCACAGCAACGTGCTCCTATAAAACTTTTTAAAACAAAAATAGGTGGCTGAATGGATTTAGCCCATGTGCAGTAGTTTGCTCACTTGCTATAAGAGCTTCTCTTCAAATGGCCTTCGATGACATTTTGAGGATATACTGTTTATATGAAATATTATCAGTAAGTGCAGCTCTCGCATGTGTTGAGATTCAGGGCAAAGAGATATAAAAGGTGTTTTCTCTTCTTTCACAGGGATAGTTTTACATCAGGAAGAGGAAAGCTTAATTGCGTGTGTAAAAATGTAATTAAGAGGCTTAGTATACTAACTGTCAGCGCCGAGCTATTACCACCATAGCCTGCTGTTTTGAGGAAATGTCAATGGCGGAGTATGGCATGGTAAAATGCCCCCGACAACGTTGATGATAAAATGTCAGTGATAAGATGCTGTATGGAGAAATGTTCCCACCATGACATGTCGCATAATGAGATGTCCTTACTATGAAATGGTCAACAAAATGTCACGACAACAGATGAATAATCATGCACATTAGGAAATAACATGGCAACTTGGTTGTCTAATTTCCTTCTATCTAATTTGTATTGCTAGGAAGCCTTTTTACTTTTGCAAATGGAGAATGCTAGCATATTTAAATGTAAAAAACAATTTTTTCTTTTTCTTTCTGGGACACTGCAAGTGGCCCCTTTCATCTCTGTGATTCACACTCTACAGAATGTAGCCGAGCAGGTGATCCTGGCATCTCCAGTCAAGAGAGCTAGTTCAATCGCCTGCTTTGCGTTGTTCCCCACCTCTCCCACCTCCTTCCCAGTCGGAACAGTAAGTTCTCTGTGAAAGCTTCTGCAAAGATGACAAGAAGGAGAGTTCTCAGGAAAAGCCACAGAGCTTTAATGTAAGTAAAATTTTTCAAAATGTAAAACACATTTGAAAATCTAAATGTGTGCCCTTGAAATCACATCAATAGAACATTTAATGATCTTCAGAACCAGCCTTTTCTCTTCCAGTCGGTAGGAAGATTGTTTCAAATCTGTTTGTGCCTGAAGCACTTTTGATTGTGACAGTCTTCTCATTCATGGACTAAACATGGCGTCCCACTGGAGGTGCCATCCAGGTTCACAGCAATCCAGTCTGATATGAAAGTATAAACAGAAGTCAGAACTGCATTTCTCCTCTGAGATAACAAGTGCAACTCGATTTTCAGACCACCTATTAGGCCATAAAAATAAAAAGGAAAGGAAAATAAGATCTGCTTTTTGTCAGCTGCCTGGTTTGTAGAAATGAAACTTGATATGGATGACTTCCACAGATGATATCTTGATCCTTGCTCTGGCCAGTTAAAATTTTCATCAGATAAATGCAGAGATATTAACTTTAGTCAGAACTTCTGCTTTTTGGGGGTTGGTTAATCACAACTGATTAAATAATGGATTGTTTCACAACATGGCTTAGTTTTTCTCTTGCAGCCTGAGTCCCTGAATAAAGACAAGTACTCAGCCATACCGAGTGTTCAGGCTTCCCAACATGTATAACAAGATTTAAAGTTCTTGAAACCCTATTTCTCATAGTAATGAGCTGACTGGATAAAATAACACTGGTTTTCTATATAGCTAGATATACCCCACCCTCATTATAGAACTATTTTCCAAAGCCAAGGATATTGAAAGTTCTAACAGTAGTGTCAGTCCTCATGATTTAATCATGAAGCACATGAGTTTTTCATTTAAATTTGATGTTCTCATGATCTCAATATTTTTCATGCAAATCTTGTTATTTCTGCATCCTTTCACACTCCAGCTTAAATTGCTTGTCAATCGCCGTGCTTTTCTTGAGTGCAGCATTTCTGAGCTACTCCGATACGATTTTATACATCTATATATATATCTACTTCTTTGGTATATTTTCCCTTAAAGAAGACATGGGTACAGCATTCCAAATCACATTTAATGAAGTCTTTTGAATTGGGAGTAGTGACTTTGGAGGCCAAAGGGGATGAGGCAAGAGGACTGGTTTGACCAGGAGATACGAGGTTAAGAGAGGAAGAAGCCCTTTTATATTAAAAACACCTTTTAATATTTTAAGCAGAGTCTTTGCACGAGGGGTTGATTAGAGTGGGGGACAGGACAAAGCCTAAGCCTGATAGAAATACCATAAATAGTTAGATTGCTACAAAGTAGTTATCATAAAAGAGCATTTGAATAAGTCTTCACAAACCAATCCTTGAATCTCAAATCTTTCATGGGATCCCAATTTTTTAGGACCCGTAAGCCCTAAATTTTTAATTTTTAGCTAAATGGAGGGATACCATATATCATCTCCCAGTACCATCATTGACTTTGACCTTAGAAATGTAAGGAAAAGGGACCAGAGAGAAATAAACTTCAGTCAGGTCAGTGCTCCTTCTCTTTCTGAAATTTTCAAGACTTGCACTATAGATAATCTACAACTGCAGGGGCAAGTTTTAGTCCCTGGCCACCACCCGCACCAGTCCTCCATGCTGTTTCCTCATACTGAGGAATATATTTCCATGAAGTTTGTAAAAATCAGCTACTGTGCTTGCACAGGGCTGGAATGTCACTGGTATAACAAGACTTGCAATAATGGGCGCTCATACAGTTGAGAGCACCTCTGATTGATTGTACATTTATTTGCCATACCACTTTTCTCCTTTGAATGTTGCTAAGAAAAAAGTGAATACTCTCAAACTGTTTTAGGGATTCTTTATGTTTGCTAATGAAACTTTATTTTTCAAACGTGTTTTCAAATGTGTGAACTACTTATTGCTTTTTCCATGTATTTTAATAATCCAGAGGATCCTCTAGTGACAGAACATTTTCAATCATTACTTCTTTTTGGTGGAATCAATTACCTCCTGATAGATTCCCCTTCCAAGTTTAAAATTGCATTTAAAATGTTATCTCTTTTCTGAATTCTAATTGGCTTTGAACTCTAGATTCCTTTATTGAATATTTGTTTATAAATCTTTCTATAACTCACAGGGCTTGCTAACACATTTATGGTCTGAGTGTAATAATCAGCATATAATATGTAATTCCTTTGGGAACTTATACTTATTAAACAAAGATTATATTAACTCTCAAAGGAAAGCCCAGACATTATCCTGACAAAGTAAAAATTGAGAAGTAATGATATATTTTAAGCATATTTTATTCTGCCTACATGATTTTTTTAAAGTCACATTTGAGTACATCAAAAGTAGAAATGCCTATACTTGTCTCCCTCTTACACACAGAATCACGTAGAGTGGCTCATTTATATTCCTTATGTACAAAGCAGCCCATCAGCTTTTCAGGGGTTTTCATTTAGCAAACTTATTAATCTGCAATATAATCAGAGGTGAGAAAATAAGTAAAACATACTTCCAAATAACTGTGTCTATGTGTATACATAATATTGACGATTATCATGTAAAAAGCACTATTTGTATTGATATTTACTTTTTACAAAAACCTTGCCAGATAGCATTTTTTTAGTTCTGTATTTCAAATGGGAAATATAGGAAAGACTAAAATTACCTTTTTGAAGTTACATACTTGATTTAATTACCAGTAGAGTTGGGATTTGACCCTACATAATAGCTCACTCCAAAGCTATTTATACATTTTCTAACACGGAACCCTATCTCTCAAAGAAGATAAAATGTCCTTGATTTAAAACATGTGAAATTTTACCTATAGAACAACATTTGAGTTTTCACTTAAAGCCACTTCCTTCCTGTAAAAACAATTCTTACTGCTAGCTTAACTGATTTTTTTAGTCCCTAAAATGAGACACTGAATAGAAAGTGGAGGGAGGGAGGACAACACTAAATAGGGATCTGGCAAACTCTCTTATCTTAAGATCACATGGAAGATACACGGTGACCTGCTATGAAAATAAAACACTCTTGGAGGAGTTAGCACCATTCGAATGGTGGCAAGATCCATCTGCAGACTCCAACCAGTAGAAAATTTAATCCCAGCTCCTGATTGTGAGGCTAATCTTTTAAGTCAAGGTCACAAAATTTTAGCCTCTAGTCTTGTTTTATTAGGCTGGCTAGTGTCTTCAAAAATCTGAATTTAAGGGCCTTTAGATTTTCAACTGTTTGTTTTAATCACAGTCCTTATCACATACTGGTATCTTATCTCAAATCTATATGAATCTCTTGTAGGGACTTTTTCTTCCATAAAGATATTTGAGTTTTTACTCTTATCCTAAAATGTCATGTAATGATAGGCTCCTTTTGACACTTATTTTGATTTCACTCATGGTTTTTCTGAAGTACCCAAGAAGGTTGGGATTAAAGTGAGAAGATTTTACTTTGGGCACAAAATTTAAGATACCACCAAAGTTAAGAGTCAAAATAAACAATATTTTAATGGAATATTTTTAAAATAAAAATTAATGCAAAAATTGATGATAAATTAAATAGAGGCATCACCTAGTCCTGATTCTGATATCCAAACTGCTCTCCAGATATTATTATGTTTTATATTAAGAGCTTTGAATATAAAGCTATCAATCTTACTTGGTTTGTTTCTGCCTCACCTCCTATTCTGGAAAAAAAAGGGAAGTAGCAATCAATTCTGAATAGAAGAAAATAACTGAAACAGCAAACCAATGTGCTTTTACTTTGAATAGGAGCCTACATTCAGTATGCCTTGAAGAAATCTTTATAGTTACTAATTTTAAAACAAAATGGCTAACAATTATTGAGCTTTTATGTGGAAGCCACATGGTAGGCATTTTATTTGAATTACTTCACAACAGTTTTATGTGATAGAGATATTTATTACCCCCAAATTAACACATGGTAGACTAAGGGATTAAATTAGGACATCATAATCACAGATACATATTATTTAGGAGATTAATAAAACTGACTCTGAATCATACATAGAAGGCTTAAGTGATCTTACCTTTAGAAGCAAGAAAGTGCTATACTCAGGTAGTATATTATCATAGGATAATATTTGGAAAATTTTAGCTAATTTCTTTCTGAAATCATTATCATCATTATTTTAGCAATTAAATTGTTTAAAGGGAGGACAATATAGTCTATGGCAAAATAAAGTAATTTTTCTGCCTTAAATTTGAAGATTGACTTTTAAAATTCTCCAGCAGAAACTATAAACTTGAAAGCCCTACAGTTTTTAATAGTTATGCTTGATAAAGAAGTATAAATTTTTATTTCTAGAAGTCTGGCTTAAAATATTAAGAGTCACAGTGTGAATGACTCAAATCTGGTAATAACCATGAACCAGAGTGAGAAGAACTCCAGGATGAGGTTATGAGCTGCCAAAGAGGTGACAATTTGACTGGCAGAAGTGAGAGGAAAATTTGAGAAGACGTGATCAGAGTTAGGGGTGCTGGCTATCTGCGTGTAGGAAAATAATGAGCATTGCAGAGAAGCCCCATGTTCAACATGGTAAATGTAGTGCTAAAGGGGCACTGACTCTTAGCGTAAGAGTAATGTTATATAGCTTGCCAACACTATTAAAATAGATGCATTTGGAATGAAAAAAGGTGCAAAATGAGTGTACCTGAAAAGCACAGGCCATGGTAGAACCACAGACATCCTTAGTGTTTGATAGGGATCAAGTCAGTCAACATAGGTCAGAGAGGGTGGAGAGGATCATGGACTTGTTGCAGCAATCTTTCATTCCTTCCCCTCACTCTGCTCTCCCTATGTGATGTTATGTCAATCTTTCCTAGAGCCAGAGTCATCCAGGGAGAAGGCAAGGCACAGAAGGAGGTAGGAAATACTGTATTGACTGTATAGTGATGTCATAAAGATCAGGATTTGAATTGGAAGTGATTGTGTCAACTCCTGAATTTGCAAGATTGAAATTTCCTTAATCTTCAGAAATGAGGAAGAATGAAATGAATTAAGACTACTTACTGAGGGATAATGGAAGGATATTATTGCATATATGGGTGTTATAATTGTAAAATTTAAATCAGCTATAGGAAAATAATTTAACAATGTATAGAAAATTAATCTTTGTGAAACTCTGTTTTCTCACTATGACAGAAAGTTAGAGTATTATTCTGTATGCAAATTATCAATTAAATTTAGTTACTTATCCATCCAACAATAGGATCAGAAGTGTGAATCTTAACATTTTCAAAATTTCAATAAAATTTTCATGTGAATTTTATGACTGCTACATCTTGGGACATAGAGATACCAGATTTTACCAAAATCTAACCTTCTCCCCAAAAGGATACATTTATAATCAGATATCCAGACTGATTTACCATCCCCCCTGTATTTTTCTGGTTATCAAATTAATTTTGATGATTTTTTGCTCATAAAGCCATGTTTATCTTTTCTATTAAAAAAACTCCTATAGTGTATACCTTACTGGAACGTTAATATACTTCTCATTCTAAAATCAGCTCATATTGAAATTATGAGTAGCACACTGAAAATCAATAATATTCAAAGTAGGGTAAACACATGGTCTGGTAGAAATAAGCTAATCTTTTTGGTTATTTTTCCAAATCTTCAACAATTATGAATGTTACAACACCAGACCTGAACTACTTTGATATAAACTTATTTTAGCTACTTGTTTAAGGTGAAGAGGAGTTTCATTTGTATAAAGATATATGCTTCTGGAATTCATGACATTTCCTAGAGAAATATAAAACATTCAGATGAATTATGAAGAGAAATGTAAAAGTTTTAAGAAACCCCCCAAATTAGAATTTCAAAGAAAATGCTATGCCTTGGCAAAGAGATTTCAGAAGTAAGATTGAATTTTTTATGTTGAGATAATTTTTTCCCTAATAGTTGAAGTAAAACTAAGCCCACAGTGATATAATATGAAAACTGCAAATATTAGCATTGAGTAAAAACTTTCCCTTTTCTGAAATCAAGATAAGCTGTCTTAGCAAACTTCAGTTACCTTAAAGTAAGGATTTTCCTAACCCACATATTTCTTTTAATAATCACTTGATAATTGCATAAATTAAAATGTGTATTTTCTTACTTTGAATTAACCAACATATTATTTTGACTTGGAATGTAAAAAAATAATAATAATAATAAGCCAAAACCCACCTCTACTATACGTTTCAAAACATCTGTTATTTGATAGAATAATTATTGCTATTTTGCCTTCTAGATTAATAGATGATGGCAGGAAGAATGCAAGTAGGGATTGATGGGGAGAAGGCCAGAGGAAATTGGAATTAAAAATGTGAAATGAATGTAAGGGTTTGTCTAAGGAAGGGCAAAACCACTACGTTTAGAAAAGGTTGAAATCTCATTATTTTGCAAGAGGTACATTAACAACTGCAAAAGCTTCAGGAATTCCAGGTAATCAAGAGTATTAGAAGCTCACTGAGCCAGCATGCTTCTTCCCATGAGTGCTGCCTCTATAAAGCAGATTTTTCATTTTCACATTAATAGCATGGTTGAGAAGCTCTTGATAGAGTAGCTTCAGGGGGAATGGAATTTGTCTGAAGAAGAAATAAGCCTGGAAAAGCCATAGTAGCCATAACTAAAGGCAGAAATTTACTTCCCTACCAGGCCTTCTTTTTGTGGGCTGGTAGGTGTGGAGAAGCTGTATTTTTGAAATCATGATGTGTTTCTGACAATTTAAGATTCCTGAAATTATTGGGGATCAGAAGGAAAAGGATTTAAAAAAATACCTGTGAACAGATTTTATTTCTTTAATTAAATTAAATGTTTAAAGAGACAGAAAGAAGATGCCTGGCATCTCCCTGGATTTCTCTGAGCAGTTGTATTCATGATAAATCTGTGGCACCTTTCCTCTTTCCTCTCTGTCTTTATTACTCTGCTAGTTATTGACTGAAGCCAGAGGTAAAGTGATTGCCATTTTCTCTCTCCTCATTTCTACCTCCTAACTGTGTTCCTTGATCACTGCTTTCCTACCTTCACACATTTTCTCCCTGATGTGCTCATTTCTTCATCACACCATTTCAAGTGTAGATTTCCCTGGTGGAGAAATATAGCATGATCTGAGAACAAAACAGAACAGAATTCTATATTGATGGAGACAGCCCAGACAATGCAGTGAGATTTTTTTTTTAAGAAAAACCAAAACCCGAAAAGGAAAAAAAAAAAAAAAAAAAAAAAAAAGAAAGGGAAAAACAAGCAAATGAGAAATAAAACAGAAGACCTAAACTCAAGGTGCAACTAGCTTTTTCTCAGACTTGCATCTCACTACAGGCCAGAGTAATTTACTCCAAGAATATGCAAGGTACATTTACATAGAGTTTGTATTTAGAGGAGTATTATTACATTTGATCACATTCTTTTTCTTACCTGACTTAATAACAGTGTTGAGGTAAGGGCAAAAAATCATCCCTGGTTTCATTACTCCCAAAACTAAAGCTTTAACACATTATGTTATATTTTATAGTTTGCATAAATAAAATTAATACCATATATACTACGTGGTCATTGTTTTATTTTTAAATATTTGGATTATGTCCAATTCATAAACAAAGTGTTATTAAAATTTTATTTCTCAGAAAGTATACTTCTCTGCCCTGCCCCTTCTCACTCTCTGCCTTGCTTCTTATCAACATCATTGTCAACTCTTATTAATCTTTTCTTCTGTGTATTTGTGTTTATATTTCTAAATAATATTATGTTCATATTTCTAAACAGTATTGCAGTATTGATGACTCTTGGTTAATACCTATAAAATATTACAAAAGATGAGAATTTAGCTTTTACAGTTTCTTCTGTTTCACCTTCATTATTCAGATATCTTCACATCCCAATTTAAATTTAAAGTTATATTTAGTTTTTATATTATTCTAAATAACACTGTTCACTGTATAGCCAGAGAGCCCACTATATATCCTTTCTTGCATATTTTTCCTTAGGGTTAAAAATTCCCTTATTATATGTTTTTATTTGTCTAGTTTTCTAGGTACCAGTTCTTCCCACACTTCCCAACAACTTCCAATACAGTTTTCTATATGCTCAAATATATCAGATCATTTTTCCATTACATTGTTTTCTCCATTGACTTCTCCCAGAATAGATTCTTATTTTACTATTTTAAAGTAGATTACTAATTTTCTAGCCCCACGATCCGGCTGTGATCCTGGAAATTTACCTCACTTGACTCCTGTTGTTGGTGCTCTATCTTCTTTATATTTTCTTTATTGGTTGTCCTTGCATATGTAAGAAACAAAGGCTTTTTATACAAACTGAATGAGGGCTTTATTTATTTATTTATTTTTGAATGAATTCACTGAAAATGTTGATGGCATTATTCAGTGTGTTGTGCTTTGGAAATACTATCTTAGGGCTCCAGGTACACAAAATTGTAACTGACTCTCGAGTTTCTTCTTCTTATTATTAATGTAGTCAAGTGCTTCATAAGACACTCAATAAAATATTCTAAAACATAATAATCTGTGAATGTAAATATACTAAATTTTTATAATCATCTTTAAACTATATCAGTGGTAAATTCTATCTATTGGGTTTACCTGAATGAAGAAAAAACATTAAAAAGTATTGAAATTTTTGAAATGAACTGGAAGAAATGAACTGAAAGCTGGACATAGCTTTCGCCTATGTCCTTGAGCAGCTTCTCAGGTGAGGGAGGCATGCTACAGCTCACATTCTAGGCACAGTGGAGGGAGTGGGGAGCCTCCAATTGCCCTGGTCCAGCTCTCAGATCAAGCCAGCAGCCATGTCTTCTTGATGACTTTACCCAACAGAACTGTATGATCTTGAATACGTTACTTTACTCCTCAGATTTAAATACCCCAGTTTCCTTACTTTTAAAATGAATTTTATTACCTTGAAGTCATTATTGCATGAGATAACATGGCTGTTGAAGTAATTATTGCATGGGATAACATGGGCAAAGTGATTAGCACATAGTACTACTTCTGTTAATACTATTATATGACTATCGTACTCCTACTATAATAACAACTTCTACTACTGCTGCATGTTATAGGCAAAGAAACTAAGAGCTTAGACAGGTTAATAAATTTAATCAAGATCACATTCCTGGTAAGTGAAAGAATAGGGATTTGAAAATGGATCTTTCTGACTGACTCTAAGAGCTTTCCCGTATATAATATACTCTCTATAAGGAGCAAACAAAATCATCCACATCATTTTAGAACTTTTTATTTGCAAAGTAATAAACATTCCACTGGGCTCATTAAGACATTTCATAAAGAATACTCTTATACCATTTTGGGAGGCCAATCATGTCAGATTTGGGTGAGAATGGTAGAAAATTACATGTTGGAGCCTTTAAAAGAACATCTATCTCTCCTTTTCCAGTAACCAAGTATAGGACCAATTAACAATAAATAATGTCACAATTTTTTTATTGTATCCTGGCCATTCTTTATATTATGTTATAAGATTCTTAGTTATACTTTCATCTATGTTTGACCATGCCTTGTTATGAACCCTTGTTGGTGGGCAAAGGGTGAACACTAAGCCTCCTAATTACTGCCAAGTAGGGGCGAAGCCCAGGTTCTCCCGTGCTGACCCTCTAAAGGGGAGTGCCTTCTTACTGCTAAGTGGAGTTAAACACAGTAGGCCTATCTTGACCCCACCAGGGCTGGAAGGGGGAGGGCCTCCTTGTTATTGCCCCCATGTAAGATGCATGGACACTGCAGGGTGGTGGGAGAGACTTGTCACTGCTGAAAAGTGGTAAAAGTTCAGACTTTCCACTGGGCCTTCTCTGAACCACTTTGGTAGGGAGGAGGAGGGGTCAGTTTGTCACAACTGATTGGGAGTGAGAGTTCCAGATCCTATATATTTTCTACTAACACCATGAAGTGAAGAAACTTTTTACCCCCAGGAAGGCATGTAAGTCACAGTTTTGACACTCCCCTGGTAGGGATGGATGCTTCATTTCCCATGGTCAAGGATCTGAGTTTAGATTCTTCAGTGAGCCTTTGTTGATTTGAGTGGGAATGAGGACAAAGTTATTTTTTCTTTTTTTCCCTCCAGGTTTATTGAGGAATAATTGCCAAATAACACTGTGTAAGTTTATGGTGCACAATATGATGATTTGATATATGTATTTGATATATGATTTGAAATTGTGAAATGATTACCACAATAAAGTTCGTTGACATATCCACTGACTCACATAGGTATCTTTTTTGTGTGTGTGGTGAGAACATTTAAGGTCTATGTTCTCAGCAAATTTCTAGTATGCAATACAGTGTTATTAAGCAGAATCACCATGTTCTAGATTAGATTCCCTGAATTTACTCCTCCTATCATTGAAAGTTTGTAGCCTTTGGCCAACATCTTTCCATTTTCCCCAGCCTCCTACAGTTGTTTCCATGCTGCTTGGCTGGAGTAGATCTGTTACTTTACATAAGTTTTCTGTCATCCTATGCTGCCCTTGCCTAGTCCTTTGTTTTGTCTGAAGAGAGCAGGCTTTTGTTGGGGCTTTCATGGTCTGTATTCACTGGCCATTTGGGGTTCATGGCTTTTCAGCATCCAGTCTGGTACATTTGAGTCCAGAAGAATACGCAAAGAATTCTCTGCCATGTCATTCCTTGGGTCCTGAGATCCCCAGCTAGTCTGCCTCTGCCCTTATCTTTCTTCCTTTCATAGTCTTTTTACGTTGTTTTTTATAAATGTCCAGAGTTTTAGTATTTCTTAGTAGGAACAATAGGGAGAAGTACATCTATCTCATCTCATCTGAAACTGGAAGTCCTTAACAGTCTTTCAAGTTCTGTGTTTTCCAATGAAACCAGTGGGACACTTCACTCAGAATTGTATAAAAACACAAACACAGAATTTGTTCTTAGACAAATGGTGTTACTTCTGAACTTCAGATAGTATGTATAATTTCTTATTTTTTAAAGAATTTTTTATTGAATTTTTTCCATTATCATTTAGTCCCCTTATAAGAACCTCCTCTCTTTGCAATAACCACACTGTTGACCATGACCATGAATCCGTTTTCCTTTTTGCTCAATCTCTGCACCCTTTAACCTCCCATCCCTTAGCTATCATCTTGCTCTCTATGAGTCCGTGTCTATTTTGCTTATTAGTTCAGCTTGTTCATTAGATTTCACCTATGAGTGAAATCATATGATATTTGTCTTTCTCTGACTGGCTTATTTCACTTAACATAATGTTCTCCAGGTCATTCATACTGTTGCAAAGGGTAAAATTTTATTTTTTATGGCAGAGTAGTATTCTATTGTGTAAATGTCTGTAGTTGTTTTATCCACTTCTCTACTGATAGACACTGTATTCTTTATTTCAGATATTGCATTCTTTATTTCTCATTGGTCCTTTTATTTTTGGTTTCTATGTCTTTTTTCATGTTGTTGAGTATCCTTATAATCATTACTCTAAACTCTCTATCTGATAAATTGCTTGCCTCAATTTCATCTAGTTCTCTTGGAGAATTTTCTGGTTATTTTATTGGGGGTTTGTTTCTTGTCTTCCCACTTTGGCTGCATCTCTGTGTTTGTTTCTATGTGTTAGGTAAATCTATAAGACCTTGGTGCATGCCTAAATCGAACCCTGACTGTGACTGGCTCTGGGCAACCTGTTTGGAGCTATCAGTGATCCACAACATGTGGCTCCTCTGCTGGGCCTGGGTGTGTGCTGAAAAATCCAGGCTGTACACCCACGCTGGCTTTTACCATCACCAGGCCCAGGGGAGGGTCAGCTATACTGTTCAAGCTCCCAGAGATCAATCTCTTCCTGCAGGCTTTCTGTTAGGCTACAGGAGAAAGATGGCTCCTGCACTATGGAGATGACTCAGCTCAGGATGTTCCTTCAGCTCTTTCCCCAGAGCCACCAGCCCCAGATTCTCATGCATCTCTAGTCCACTCAGTCCTTCTTTTGCTGGAACACAGGGAAAGTGGATGCAAACTGAATTTTGTGCATTAGCTCTTTAAGAGTCTCTCTGCACCTCCAGCCATCTTTCCCTGGCAAACAGAAATCCCACTGCTTTTCATAGTTGGATGTTATCTGGGTTCCTCTCTGGCTCTGGTGCTGTAGGCTGGGGAGCCCACCTTGGGTTTAGACCCACACATTTTAGGAGGAACCACCCATCTGCTAAAATATCCCTCTAGAACTTCAGTGGCCACCTGGGGGAGACTAGCCAGGCTCCCTGTGCCTCCTCCACCCTCCCTACCAATATTGTTGTAGTGAAGTGGCTTCTTCTGTCTGTCCAAGGATATAAGGCTTCTCTCCAGCTAGTGTTCAATTGATTATTTAGGATGCTTTCTCTACAATTTAATTGTAATCACAGATTGGCCCTGGAAGGAGGTTAGTGTAGCTTCCACTTCTTCCTCTGCCATTTTGGATCCCTGTCTCTGCATATTTCTGTACAATTTTAATGATAGCTAAATAAAGTTGTTGGGGTATGTAGAAAATAAAATGGTTGAGACAATGGGACAATTGACCTATCATGTGATTCCTTGACAAGAAGCATTAATATCAATTAAAAATGTGGTAGAGATATAAATACTCTTCTTTGCCTAAAACCTACTGATTAAAAAAAACTCCGAGAGTGGGGCCCAGCACTCTGTTTTTAAACAAGGTGATTTGTGTGTGAACTATATTTTGAGAACCACTGAACTATTGGAATACCTGAGGAACCCTCGGGTAGTAGGGTCTTCTGTTGGGAGAGTGTTCTAGAGCTCAAACGTGAATGCACTGTGCTGTACCTGGGTAACCTTGTCCTGGAGACTTCTCGTGCATCCTGTTACAAACTGTCTGTACAGTCTTGCTGTGAATGGAAAACTCAAATTTTCTACTTATTTCCACATGAGTAATATTAATAGTTGAAATTTGCCTTATGTTTAAGTCTCAGGAAAAGAGGAATCTTTCAGTGTTCTTTGTATAAAGTATGCTTAAAATTTCACTGCTGAAATTATTTTGAAGAAATTGGAAACTTTCAAAATTAAGAAGCAGCTCATAAAACTGTCTTTTCTTTTGTAACAGAAGAGGAATAAATTGAAAACTAATAGATTCTGAACCTCTGTTTGAAGAAGATCCAAGACATGCAAACAGGCCATAATGAGAGGTGACGTTGATGGGGACTTAAGTGGGAGTGTGCCAAAACAAACTTGGCTGCCTTGCAAGTTTAGCTATGACTTTCTGTAAGTGGGATCATTGTATTGTAATGCAATGGGTGCCCATCACTAAATGGCTGATTCTGAGTTGGTTATTTTCAATTTTCATTACTAACAGCATTGGGGAATTTTGCAACAATCCTAAGGCATTGTAGGCCGATGAGCATCTAGGTTTTTAAGCAAAACTGTCTTCTCAGTTCTCAGTGTTAAGGAAAAGTACAAACAGCACATACAGGCAAAATGTATAGTAACATTCTAAAAGCCAGTTTAGCATTCTCATTATTATTATTATTATTTCTTAAAATTGTCATAATTCTGTTGTGTTTTGACATTGTAGTTTATCGCCATCTACTTTAAAGATTCTGTAATGTTTAAAATCTGTTGGTCCTCAGGGGCAGATATAATCACATCTTACTTGCTCCCCTAAAAGGCACAAAATCAAATTACACCAAAAGACACCTTAGAGTACAGCTCTTTGCCAATTACTTGAATTATTTTCCACCACTTTGGCACATTTCCCCTTGAGATAAAATGAAAATCTTTTAGTCTGCACCAGTGAAGGATTTTAAATTTCTCAGTGCTTCCAAATGTGTGTGTGTGTGTGTGTGTGTGTGTGTGTGTGTGTGTGATGAGAATAAAAGTTCCTCTGCCTCACAGATCTTTCCTATGGTGCCATAATACAGCAAAAATAACATCCATTTCTAACACATAAAATCCACAAATTTTCTAAAGAAGAAGAAAAAAGACATTAACATTACACAAGAAAACTGTTTGCTCTTTGCTTTAAATTTCTAAATTTGAGCACACCAGAGATTTCAGACTTCAAAATTATATATATATCTGTGCTGAGATATGGACCCTCTAAGGTGCTTCATTATTGACACTGAAAGCTGGTTTCATGAAACACCTGTTCTGAGTAAGTAATGTGATCAGATAGTGTCAGCAGGGCAGATAGATTTTAAATGGAAAATTGTTACTTACCAAAAAGCCATTTGGAAGCTAAAAACAGCAATATCAGCAAACCAGTAACAATAACTTAATATCTCCATGTACATTAACATTTCTAGCCCTCTAAGGGTCAGATGACTTATTTTTAAAAGTTTTTGTCTCAAGAGAACAAATAAATTATTTCTCCAATTTAATATTTTATAAAAATATTATTTTGCACAGTAGCCTTATTTGTCTTTTATTATTCCCAGTAACCCTTTTATTTTTCCTTCTCATCTGTGTTATTTCCTCTTTACAGTACTTACAACAGCATTCATTGAAATCACTACACATTACTCAGTATTCTTCCCTGTTCTCAGTAGCACAACCCTCAGGATTGAATCCCTTTCTAGAACATTAAGAACTGGGGGAAAAGAATCACTACTCATTGCTTTGCTTGCAGTTCTCATTTGGACTACTGCTTGCAGAAATTGAACTGAACTTTCTTCACTGTTCCTGCATCTGTACAGTAATTGCCCAAACTTGTTGAGCCAATTGGAATTGCTCGTCTTGAGTTTTGTAAATGTGAAGAATCCGATGAAGCAATTTGTAAGCCATATGGCTTTCCCCAAAGACATATTGCTCTCTATCGGATGTTGTATGGTCCTTTTGAAACATTACAATCTAGAATTCTATTTTAAAACTTCAAACATTAGTGTTTAAACATCATTCCTATTTGTAGAATCATTTTTGTTGTACAATCTTATATTAAATGAAAGGGGCTTGAAACTTTAGGGTTTTCTCCAATATTTTGGGCAAGTCATAGAAATAGCTTTTAAAAAGACAGAGAACACACAAAAATATGTGGTTCTATAAAATAAAAGGAGTGATAATATGTCACTCGCTTTTGGCATATTTTGTCCATTATAAAATTTGCATTCAATGTAGAGATGTTTTGAAATGCTTCATTACTACTTTACTTCTTTTGAGTTGGAAAAATTAAGTGTTTAATATAAACATGAAGGGAGAGTGAGAGAGAGGAAGAGGACAAGTGAGAGCTTCATACCTTCAGAAAGCTCAGGAAACTTAAGAGCTTTATTTAATTTCTTGCTTAGGGGCATAAGAAATAGACAAGTTATGTATTGCCTAAACCATATTCCTGTCCCTACTTGTTAAATATTTCCTACTTGTTAAATAAATGTAAGTATATTTCATAAAAGAGTGTATTGATTGATTCTGAACCACTTGAATCCTCACTGAATGATTAGCCATGTTATTCCCTTCATATTTGATGTCATACAGGTCATTGTCTCCTCAAAGAGAGAATTACTTAAAACTAGCCCAATTAAAAAAATTAAAACATTTTTCTCTCTTATAGAAAAGTCATTGGAAAGATAAAATAATCACTTAAGGTAACCATAATTCTGTAGATCTTATTATACACATTTACTCTACTGTCTCATCCTATTTCTTGAAAAGCTATGTTGTTCACAAATCCTAGATTAACAGAGTGACTTCTCTGGGAGAATCTCAAGAGAAAGGTCTCAGAAATTCTGGTTAGCTTAAGACAGTGCAAATGATTACATTTACAAGACAGTACAGGTGATGTTGTTAGGCAAAGGCTGTAAATTTAAGCAACTCAAAAGTTCAAAGGAATCAAAGTGAGGTGGAGGATGAACAGAGCTTATTGCAGTGCTATTGTGTTGTCCACAGTATACAGTTAAACCATTTTAGTGCAATATGGCCATTATAATGATTAGTAAAAATTGTAGGCTTCTGGTCAAAATGATGGTGCAGGTAAATGTGGTACTCACATTTTCCCATAACAACATCAAAAATACAACTTAGTTATAGACCAACCATCATTCAGAACCACCTGAAATTTAGATGATTGGAAGCCCTAAAATTAGGGTTATAAAGAATCCACATTGAGACTGGTAGGAAAGGTGGAGATTTGGAATGGTTGGTCATGCACCCATGTGGTGGTGAATAAAAATTTGGGGGTTCTTTCAGCTATGGAGGTCTGCCCTGAGAAGCAAGGGGTCCTAGCCCCACAATCCACGGTTCCAGTGCCAGGAAGAGAAGTACCTGTAACTTCTGGCTATAAAAACCAGCAGGGATTTTGGCTGAGTGAGATTGGGAGCTTTTGGAGCCCCAGCAATTTCTCTTAAAAGACCCATGCATGAATTTGTTTGGATACACTCCCTTTGACTTCCAGCTTTGGGACAGACACTTGAAAGTCACTAGGGACATAAAGGGAGGAACTGAACAGTCTGGCATCAGGGTGAGAAATGAAGGGGCAACTTCATTCTACACATAAATACTGGCAGAGGTCATTGTGCCTTTTCTGATTCCTCTACTAGCAGAGCTGGCAGACAGGAACCACCTCTGGGTCTTCATCAATCTGGCTAATACCTTTAACTCTGTCCCAGTAATTCCCTGAGATACTGCCCACTGATATTCAGGCTCATACCAATTGTTTTCAGTGGCTTTTTGAAATGAATGACTTGTCTTGGTTCATGCTTCAGATTTTCCTAAACATCTCTCAGATAAGTAACATCTGACCTCAGTGTCTCCCATGCCTCTTCCTAAGTGGCCTCAGGCCCAACACTAGCAGTGGCTGGCCTTGGTTCACAGCTTGGCCTCACCTGGGCACCTCCAAGCTCAGCACAAGTAGCAGCCATTTGCCAGATCTCTTTGTAGTTCATGCTGGGGTGTCTTCAGCAGAACACAGATAGTAACTCACCTTGGCTTGTACCTCCAGGGAGGCCACAGACCCCACATCCCCGGTGGACAACTGTAGACCACATAGAAGCACCACCCAAATGCCTCCACAAGGGACACATTCAAGGGGCAGACTCAGCAGGCAGCAGAACTGCATTGAAGTAATTTCTGCTCTATGGGGTAGGCCTCTGAATAGCACATCCTGTATAGTAGTTGCAGCCAGTTTTGTAGCTGATAGTTCAGAAAGTATATCCCTCCCATTGATGTGCCAATAGCAATCAAGACTCAACTACAACAGGAGGGTGTATACAGACCACATAGAAGGGTGGAATAACTGGAGAGTCCAACTTGGGTGAATAGGGAGGCTATGTTACTGGACACTACAGGATACCTACTACATTAGGCTGCTCTAGTAACCCCAGGGAACATAATGGCTCTATCTAACACATAGAAACAAAGAATGCCAAAATAAGGGAGGCTGCCAAAATAAGGAGACAAAGAAACATGTCCCAAATAAAAGAACAGAACAGAACTTCGGAGAAAGAACTAAACAAAATGGAGAAAATGCACAAGTTGCAGAGTTTAAAGCACTGGATATAAGGATGCTCAATGAATGTAGGGTAAGAGTAGATAAACTTAGAACTTCAACAGCATAAAAAAAGACATGCAAACCATAAAAAAGAACCAGTCAGAAATGAAGAATATAGTAACTATAATGAAGAATAATTTATAAGGAATCAAGAGTGAAGTAGATGACCTGACCTGAGAATCAAAACAGTGATTTAGATTTTAAGGAAGCTAGAAACACCCCATCAGAACAGCAAAAAGAAAAAAAATGAAGATATTGTAAGGAGCACCTGGGGTGAATTAAAATACACCAACATTTATGTCATGGGGGTGCTGGAAGGAGAAGAGAAGGAGCATGAAATTTAAAATCTATTTTAAAAAATAATGACAGAAAATTCTCCTAACCTGCTGAAGGAAATAGGCATACAATTCCAGGAAGCACAGAGAGTGCCCCACAAGATGAACCCACAGACACCCACACTAAAACACATCATAATTAAAATGCAAAAGTTTAAAGGCAAAGAGAGAATCTTAAAAGCAGCAAGAGAAAAAAGAGATAATTACCTACAAAGGAGTTCCCTTAAGACTGTCAGCTGATTTCTCAACAGAAACCTTGAAGGCCAAAAGGGATTGGTGAGAAATACTCAAAGTGATGAAAAACAAGGACCTACAACCAAGATTACTCTACCCAGCAAAAATATCATTTAGAATAGAAGGACATATAAAGAGTTTCCTAGACAAGAGAAAGCTAAAGGTGTTTATCACCAGCCAAACCAATATTACACGAAATGTTAAAGGGTCTTCTCTAAGATAAAGAAGAAAAACAAAAGATAAAAAATATGAACAATGAAATGGCAATAAATACATACCTAGCAATAATTTAATCTAAAAATCAAAATAAATAAACAAAGCATGAAAAAATAACCTTTGATGTAGATGTTGTAAATATTTTCAAATGATGACTGATAGAAATAGAACAATATTCCTGAGACAATTGAAGGGATTCAAAATTGGGGTTTTGACAGGAGTTATGCACTTGTAGGAATGTATAAAGTTTGAATGAGAGGCAATGGGGGAAAGATAACAATGGAAGTTCATTACCTTATATTAATCACTGGAATCATTAATATGTATTTTGGACAAAGCATTATGCTAGGTGCTAAAAAGTTTGACACATCATCAGGATTATATAATTTGGCCTTTATTTTCCTTAAAATAATAATGTAATGGGCATCAAAAAGAAACTAAGTATATTCCAACTTTGATAAATACAACACGTGTGCATGTGCACAGATGTTAAATACAGTTAAGAAGTGCGTGTCTGCACATAAGCAGACAGGCTGGTAAAGCAGGATATAGAACTGAGTAAAAAACTCACTGAAGGTTTCCAGTAAGAGATAAAAAAGTTATTTTCAAACATCATGGACAGAACAGGGTCCACTTTGAGAATATGGAACATTTTGTGAAAAATTGTAAAAGTACTCAGAGAAAATTGGATGAGAAACTCATATAAGAACTGAGGTGTTTTACGGAGGGCCATAGAATTTGATAAAGGATTTGAAAAATCTGGCTAGGAATTTTGATGTCAAAATTCAGGGAATTGAATTTTTTAGAGATCTGAGGAACAGATATGCAAGCATGTTTACAAAGGATAAAGCTGATCATTGGAATGCCCTGAATATGAAGGCACAAAATAGAAAAGTAATTAAGAGGTATAAAAAATCGGTATAGATTTCTTCTACAAAATCACTTCATCTATAATTGGAGGACTCTCAGTCCTAGATAACTAAACAGAGTTTAACACTAATTAGATTGTTGCAGCGAGAAGATCTTATTTTTTCACATGAACATACTTTTTCTTCCATTGACTAGAAAAATATTTTCCTTTTCATTTTATCACAGTAGCTCATTTTGATTATGCTCAGACCTCGGTGCATCACCTACACCTACCCAGCTAATCTGAGTAATTAAAGAAAAATTATGCATAATGCATTTATAGTTAAGTGAAATGAGTATAAATATCACACAACAGCTGGATTCCTACACTTGGCAACATGGCACAGTTTGAGCAAAGCAATCATCTTCCTTTCCTGTTGGCAAAACACTTCACTGGTCTCTCCAATTTGAGTTCTCTTCAGGATTTGGTGTCTTCTCACTTTGTAATGCACAGAATGCTACTTCCAGATGGACAGCCCTGTCATATTCTATTTTTATGCTGCTCTTTAGAATTTTAAAGTGGGAGCAGTTATTCACCCGACATGAAATGTATCACTCGCTTATTGTATATATTGGAGAAGCTTTCCAAATCAGCAAGCTCAAACAGCTGCTGATGAGTTTAATACACTCAAATGAAAGAAAGCATATGTAAGTCAGACAGCATACATCAAAAAAATTCTTATCTGTGTGATGTTAAGGACTGAGGGTTGAGGACAACTCAAAAGAAGAAAAAGCTAGATTCCTGCCCATGAGGAGTTTCCAATCCAGCCTGAAGATTAAAACAAAACATAAACACTGGACAAAAAATTGAAGACAGAAAGCATTTGGCAAATGTATTATGCATATACTGTGTGTGTGTGTGTGTGTGTGTGTGAGAGAGAGAGAGAGAGAGAGAGAGACAGAGACAGAGAGACAGAGAGACAGAGAGAGATAGAGACACAAAGAGAGACAGAGACAGAGAGACAGAGAGATCTAAATTGGACTGTCATATAGCAATACAGCAGAAGGTCTCCTAGAAGCCCAAGAGTTTTAACTAAGCCTTAGAGATTTTATATATAAATTTCAATAGAAAAACCACATTTGTATCATGAAAAGGAGTTAACATAAAAATGCATATAATATTTAAAGCAGCCACTAAATTGATTTGGTTGGAGTGAAAAATATATATCAAGAACTGAGATATAACATCAGAGAAGTGAATTGAGGATGAGGTGTTTGGATATGATGTAGAAAAACAATAGGGAGACACTGGAGATGATAGAAAGCATGAAAATGGCATTTAAAGAAGACTAGGTTGGTAACTCTTTATAGAAATATGGTAAAGGATCAACCGAGAAATTCAGCATACAGAGCTAAGAGTCTGGTGAACAGAAATGGATAGGAAGTGGTAAATTCTCCATCAAATCTTAATTCTCCATGAATATTTTTGATGTTTAGTATTTTAGCAGCTTAAGTGAGTGCCTTATGAAATTAAGTCAATAAGAGATATTGCTATCTCTTCAAGCAGGTAGTTATACCGTATAGGAATGCTTGCTGAGTTGTGTGGGATTAGAAGAAATGTGAACATTTGGAAAAAATCTAAATCAAAATAAAAAGAAGTCTTTCTCTTTATTTCATTCCATGTACCATGAACTCTGAATCATAATTGAGAAGTGTCAACTTATAAATGAGATTATTGCCCACACCTCAGGTATTTTTTTTTTTTTTTTTTTGAGAGCAGTTTCAACTGATTTTAAGAGATACCTCATCTTTCAGCTAAAGATAGTGCTTAGTGGTTCTCAAACATTCTCTGCTCAGTATACCTGAAGGGTATGATAAACCACTATCAATACTGGTCTGGCCATTTATGTGATTCTGTGCATCTGGGGTGGGTGCTGAATAGAAGCAAAGGCTGTATCATTTCTGAAAACTCTGCAAATATTAATTTGGAATCTTGTCTTTCCCACTAAAACTACAATCACGAAAATCATTGATTTATGGAGTTTTGGAGGCTGCAGGAAATTTCTTCATATAAAACGTATTTGTGTAGAAATAAATCAAAATCAGCTCTGGTGGGTGTGGCTCAGTGGATTGAGCACTGGACTTTGAAACAAAGGGTCACTGGTTTGATTCTCAGTCAGGGCATATGCCTGGGTTGAGGAGCAGGTCCCCAGCAGGGGGCGCTCCAGAAGCAACCACGCACAGATGTTTCTCTCCCTCTCTTTCTTCCTCCCTTCCCCTCTCTAAAATTAAATAAATAAAATCTTTAAAAAAATAAATGAAAATCAACCAAATGAGAAAAACAAAGTCTATTTATTCTGTGTTTCTTTGTAGCAAGCGAGTCGGCCACCATTGCTTGTGTTTGGCAGAGACACAAAGACAGGCAGAAGGGCAGGAAGGCTTTATAGTGGAAAAAAGACAAGGTTCCTGGTGTGCCCTGATTGGAGGCTGTTGGCATGAAGAAGCTGTAGGCAGGCTCACTAGAAAAGAGGCATCCTGTGTGATTGGTTAGGGATGCATATTTAAATTTCTCTGATTGGTTCTAAGTTGGAAACAGAAACAAATACTAAGAAAGGTGTCAGTTATTAATCAAGTTCTAGCCGTATTGGGCTGTTACAGAAGTTATTGTTTAGCTGTCCACATTACCACTGGGTAATGATAGGGCTTCCTGCAAGTCTGACATAGCACCCTGGCTTCTTGGGCTGTTTATTATAGATAATAATAAATAGATCTTCCTGAGCATATTGCTGAAGGTTGTGAGTCAGAGTGTTAATTTCATATATGGTCTGGCCGCAGCTTATTTGTATATTTATTCTCTCGGTTGTTGATTTTTTTTTTTCTCTAGATAATTGCCCTGTCACTACTTGATGCTTATTGTTCCCTATCCCTTAGCATACATGCAAATGTGCATCATAAAGTGTGCACAGGTGTTCTCTTAATGTTTGCATTTAACATCTTGCCAGTTTATGTTGTTCAGTTAAAGTGACTGTGTATTTTTGATTGTTAATTTAAAAATGTTTTGACCTTTATATAAATATCAAGAAATGAAGTTGCCATTCACTAATGAAGTCTTAACCAGTTTTGATAACAAACCCACTCTCTTTTCAAAATTTGCTGCTCTGCTTTGCCCTGTCTCAGAACTGAAGCCTGCATTGTGTCTGTCCCAAACATTCAGCAGTCTGGCTGCTCACTTTGGGGCTCTGCATGCATCACTGCTTTGCCCTTGGACCCTAAAATCTTCTTTTTTTCATTTCTCCCTACTTCCCAGCACCAGTATTGGTATAGTCATCTTATCTTTTGAACCAAAGAGAAGAAAGTAATCACTAATAATTTTGACTATACTTATATGGATAGTGAAATATAATATTTGAAATTAGGATTGTTTGGGAAAATGCAGGGTTGTGGTATATCATTATTGATGCTTTCGGTTGCAAGTAGCAGAGGACACTATGCAAACTTGCTTAAGCAATTAGAAGATTTATTACCCCAGGAAAGAAATCCAAAGGCACAATTTTAGGTTTGGTCGGCTCAGTGGATTAATATATCCCCAGTGACTTTGGTTGGTACAATGTTTCCACCTGTGTTGGGTCATGTTCAGTATGTGAACTCTTGTCCTCAGCCTACTCAACTCATGAATGTAGGTTTGCTGCAGCAACTCTCTGTTAAGTTCCTAGGGCTGAGTGGCTCAAATAACAGCAATGCATTGCCTCATAGCCTGGAAGCTAGAAGTCTGAAATCAAGGTCTTGTCAAGGCAATTTCTTTCTGAGGGATGCGAAAGAGAATCTGTTCCATGCCTCTCCCCTAGCTTCTGGTGATTTGCTGGATATAGTTGACATTCCTTGGCCATAGTTTGTTAATCTTTGTCTTAGACTAATATAAATATACTATCTGGGGTTGGTGGCCCACCCAGACTTCCTGGAGAATTTAAACCTGAACCATTTTTTCCTTTTTCTTTTTAAACTAAGGAAAAAATTGCGCATTTATTGGAAGGCAGCATATGGTCAATGTAAGTATAGCACTCAGTCTCTCTAATTTTGGGTGGCTTATGGTACAGCTTGCCATGACTACTGATTTGAAAATGCTTCCTTGCCAGACAGATTTTGAGCATTAAGAGCATAGCTGGAGAGTCAGGATGACCGTGTTCAAATCCTTGCTTTGCACCTTGCCAGTTGAATGACCTTAACAAATTACTAAACTTTCTGTGTCTCAAATTCTCAATAGTAAAATGATGGTGATAATAATAGCACATACCTTATATCTAATATATTTTAGGCTTGTGTGCTGACTAAATAATAAACTAGAAATGATCATTCATTTACGTGATCTATTTATTCTGTTGTATTTTCAGTATGTGGCCTATTTTCCCATGTGGAAAGACCAGAATTTAAGGAAAAAATTTTATATGAACTTTCTAATCCCAACAGTATTTTTCTTAGACTATCAACCACTCTTTAACATTCTCTTCAATACTAAAAATATATTTATATAATTACATATATGAATGAGTAATAGATGCAAGAATTAGCTATAGTATAAGAAGTGATAAAACTGCCAAGTCTAATTAATGATATTCATGGTTGTACCTGGAGAAAAATGCTCCATGGCCACAGTCTATGGATTTGGATTCTATTGGCCACTACAATCAACACAGACCACCCTAAGATGGAAAAAGAAGCAGTAATCTGTATTGATGATGTCTGGCCAAGGTTTCTACCTGCACTGCTTGGGTTGGTTTTTATAGCTTGTACATAGAAGCACTTTAACTGATGCTTATGCCTTATACCATCAATGCTACTTGCCCCGTGCTTACTAGGTTCACAGCACTATTGTTTACTCAGGGAGAGAGGAGTCCTTAGAATGGAAAATTGTCTTTTATTTCTTTTCTTTTCCCTAGGCTCACATTAGTGATGCCTTTCTATAGAACACTAACTTAACTATTACTCATTTATCTTTTTGAGGATGCCAATAAAATCTTCTACAAAAAAGTGATTGAATAGGCCCTTTTATCCTTCTCTTCATATTCCATATTTATTTTCAATTTAATCAAGTCAATGTCAACTTTTCTTGCTGTCGAATTTCAGAATTTTAATCTTTGCCATCACGTGGAGGCCAATCCACTCAATGCAGAAAAGGGTTTAACCAGAGTCATGATGCCTTTAATGCCAGATATGTAATGGTCTTTATGCTGCAGAACTTTTATTATGGAAAATTTCAAAACATACACAAATTTAAAGGCATAATATAATGAACTCCTATGTTCCCATAATTTAGGTTCCACCATTTTCAACTCTTGCCATATCTCATTTGCACTAAACTTAGGGTGATCACATTTTAGTTTAAATTGATGTATGACTGCTAATTGCCTTTGCTTTCTCAAAGGTGCTTCAATTTGGACAATGAATTATATAGTCATCTTATCTATACACCTTACTAGCTGCCCTTCCCAGTACACTGACACTAGGTTATTTTGAAATGAATCCCAGAAACTCTTATCTTCTCATATTTAAATATTTCTGTATGAACATCTTTCTTAAAAAAGAACTCTTTATTTGCCATATGTCCATTTTCTCCAAAACTATATTAGAAATTCTAATTAATAATAAAATATTTTAGGGTATGAAATGCTGGATCCATCCTAGATAATCTTCTCTTACTCCTTTTGTCTTCCTCCTTCTTTGAGCTTTTTTTTTATGCTTCAGGATAGACCATTTCAACTAAATTACCTGACCAGTGTTAACCTCTGTGACTCATTATTTGCCTTCAGAGACTGCTTAGTCGACGGACTGGCCAAATTCAATGGTATCTTTGGCACCTACAGGTGTACTTCAGTTGCTGAATATAAGATATATGGAATGTTGTTCAGGGCTATGATAAAAGAAAAAATTAGATCTAATAAATATTCTCAATGACTTACTAATTATAAAATTAAATAAATACATAGATAAAAAACCCCTTTAGTTTTTGACATTTCAAAATTATCTAATAATTGTTTTTTCTATACTGTATAAATATTTACTGAGAAAACCTATATGAATATGCAGAAAAATTGAGATATGTGAGAGGTTTATATCAGCATGTGGTTTTCATGATGTTTTATTTTGGAGATAGAAGAAGGATTTATTTATTCATGGCACAGTATTTTGTGTAAGATGGTGATGTACATATGCCAGTTAGTTCTTTTTCTAACTTTCTTGAGCTTTAAAATGGAAGTCACAGTAGAGAAATTGGAATGGAGTGACCAATATGATTCACTCCAAATCACTGATTACTTTTAGCTAAAGCAGACAGTGACATTCTTCTTCTACTCTATCATACTACAAAACTTTCTCAGATCTTGGAATTTGTTTCCTTCCTAAGAACCTGAGTTGAGCCACTGGAATGACCACCATCGCTTGGGAATATTCCATTCAATGCAGACCAATAGAGCCCAAGTAAATTTCCAGCTGAGACATCTTGAGAAAATTGAATGTCAAGTTTTATGTGTAGTAACAAAAAAGCTTAAGAACTTAAACAATTTCTGAAGTTCTCAGTTCATTTACAAAGAACAAAATAAAGGCAATCAATATGTGTGTGTATGTGTGTGTGTTTTGATATACAGTGTTCTCTCAGTACTTGTTGGTTTCAGAACTTGTCAAGCCTGGTACTTGTCACATTTTGGTGAGAAAAAAAACCTGTCAGCACTCAGCACTTGCTCGTCAGTCATTGCACTTGCTAGAGCTTGTATGAATCACGACGCCACCCTGCAAGAGAAAATACTTCATCAATCCTCGCTTGCTCACCACTCATCAGAATGAATTAATGATGAGTCCTGAGGTACCACTCTATTGCTAATGGAGAAACTTTGCTTTATATTCTCTATATAGCAGGATATACACACACACACACACACACACACGTATTTCTTTCTGATAAATACATTAAATCAAAAGAACATGGATTAGTCTCTAGTTTATTTATATATTTTTTTTACATTAAAATCCAGGATTCCTATTCATTTTCTTTTGTCACTTAAACCTAAACAATTCAAGCACAAACATCACTGGTCTTAGAGTTGAAAGTACTGGTACTCAATCTTGATCCAGTTCCTGATTCTCTCTCTGTGTGTGTCTTAACGTTCTTGGTGTCCCTTGAGGTTTCTTTGCTTTTGAGGTAAAACAGTTATAAAAGTCTGAGTTAGAAGTTACAACACAATTCACTTTGCTTGGCCTTGTGTTTATGACACGATTGGTATCTTTGAACAGGTGAGAAATTGGAAAAATGTCCCATCTAACTCTGAAAGTGGCATAGTCTGATTACAGGACAGACTATGAAACAGATTTCTTTTCTCTGATCCTAGGTACATCTTATTGCTCTTGTACTGACACCAAAAATAGTTCTGTCTTTTTAACCTTTTCTAAAGATAAGATTATTTCAGGTTCTGGGCCTTGACGATAACTCCAGTGTGTTATCAGTTGTCAAGGCATGCTCTCTACAACCTTAATACATCCTGACAATCACTGTACTGAATGATTCTTCCCTAACCTCCAAGAAATTCTCATCCTTGCCAAATACTGCAAAAAAAAAAAAAAAAAAAAAAAAAGTGCACATGCATATGTAACTAATGAAAAGAGGTTAACCCCAAAGTTTTTAGATTAATTCTCCATGTGGTCAAGGTAGAAGAGTCAGAATGCTGCATTTTCTTATTAGAGACTTGTATTTTCTTATATGTAAGCTTCAAACCTTTTTAGGCTGGCATGCATAAATAAAAAGATAAGAGAATTGAACTTGTATCCTGAAAATGGAACTCTAAATACTTAGAAAAGAACTGTTTGTAAGAGTGGACAGAAATCTGTTCATCTTCCACAAGACTAAAGAACAAGGCAAAGGTCCACTAGCTCTAAAAAGATTGAGATAAGAACAGCTGGGTAAAAAGACAGCAAACTCACAGATATTAACAGCCACACCTAAAACAAAAGGAAACTAAGCAAACAACTAGAACAGGAACAAAACCACAGAAATGGAGATCATATGGAGGGATAGCAACAGGGGAGTGAGAGGAGGAGAGAGGTGGAAAAGGTACAGAGAACAAGTAGCATAGACGGTGGGTAGAAAATAGACAGGGGGATGGCAAAAATAGTGTGGGAAATGTAGAAACTAAAGAACTTATGACACATGAACATGAACTAAAGGGGGTGAATGTGGGTGGGAGGGGGTGTGCAGGGTAGAGGGGAATGATGGGGGAAAAATGGGGCAACTATAATCGCATAATCAATAAAATATATTTAAAAAATAAAATAAAATACACTAAAAAAAGAACAGCTGGAAAAAGCTTAATAGCACTTTTTTCTCATTTATATGCTTTTCACTTTTCTGATTTTCCTCTAAGAAACTATTTTAGAAAGCAAATGAAGAAACGTACCTGGGAATTGATAATATGATGAAAAAACTACAGAATAAAGATATTTTGAGCGTGGAAACAAATCTTTGTAGATGCTACTTTGTTTTTCAATGATCACCTTACCTTAACTGATACTGTATACATAGGCCTAATGTAAACCTTGAAAGGGTTTTTTAATATCTGAACTTTTGTTTTGGTGATGTCAGAGTGTCTCTTGGATTGAAAATACCTTTGTTTCAGAGATTCGGACAAAGCCTAATATGCAAAATGACTTTCTGGAGAAATAAACATTTCATTAGGCAGCTGCCTGAAAATGTTAAGAGATGCTAATTGTTTGGCAGACTTAGATGAGCAGGGAGCACAGAGGGCTCTTGTTACTCGAATTCACAAAGAGCAGAAAGTGACACCAAATTGAATCTAAGAAATGTGTTTTCTGGTTGTCATATTAACTTTTGTGTTGCTCTTAACACGTTTTATAATTTTTCTAGTAGCACATCAGATAAAATTCAAGGAAGAGTAAAACAATTTAATTATTCAAGTTGTAGAGAGTCTCAGACACAATAATTACGCTTTGTTGGATGAATTCAAAGTAGGTTGGAGACTTTGGTTAGAAATAAATGATAAAGATTTATCCAAGGGTCTTAGAGTTTGCAAACTGAGAACACAGCTAGGCAAAAACCCAGAAGTATTCAAAGAAGAAAGAAAACTTAAAAGTTCTTAGAGTAAAAAGTGTAGTCTTAAGAATTATAAGCCCTGCATTTTTAGCCTTATGACTGGTCCAGGATGGTTATCAGTCAGATGTCAGGCAGTCAGGATAATGGATGCCAGGTGGTCCAGAAGATGGGCACTGGAAGTTCTGGTCACATTCAGTAGTCTGAACAGTAGATGTAAGATGGATGTATAGGTGAGTCCTTCAGGGTGTAATCAAAGTGTTATCTGGAAGTCCAGATGTATATCCTGGCATTGATGCAGGACTGGACATTTTTTAAAAAGTTTAAGTTCCCAGGGTAGGTAGAACGAGAATAGAGTCTTTCCTCAGGCCTTCATGATATTAATAATTTTAGCAGGTCAGTTAAAATGAACTCTTACTAATCATGTCATTTTTATTATAGGGCTTTAAATGTGCAAGGGGGGGCAAAAAATCATAATTTATTTAGAAAATTCGTGTATTTATTCTTACATGTTTAAACTTCAGTCTTCTTTAAAGTACTCTCCTTTTGATGCAATACACCTAGAGACATTTTTCCACTGCTCAAAACAATTTTTGCACTAGTCGATTATCATGCCTTTCAATGCTTCTGCTGTTTTTTTATTCATCTCCTCTGCATCGGCAAAATGTTTCTCTTTGAGGACTTTTTTCATCGGGGAAACAAAAAGAGTTGCTGGGGAGAGATTGGGTGAATAGGAAGAGTGGGGCACAGGGGTCATGCTGTTTTGGTCAAAAACTGCTGAACACTTAGTGCAGTGTGGGCAGACCCATTATGAAATGGACAAATGCATTGAAAGAGTCTTCAAAAAAAATTCACTGAAGCCAAACACAGCCTCTAACAACAACACTAGCTGGTATACTGATACAGATGGGTTTCTAGAATACTCATCTAGCAGGTGAAGCCTGTATTACAAGAGGACCACCCTCCAGAAGGTAATTCCGAGTTTTTGTGGATCCTCCATTGTATTTTATATCTTTATTCTTTTCTCACCTTGAAAGACTAGATGTCTTTCCCAGTAAGTTATTCTTACAGTGAAAAAATCCTCAAATATTGTTAATCAAATATTAAACAAATAATATCATACCTAGAGGTAGAGTTAAGTATCGGTCAATTTGAGTCCTAAAGAAAGAGTAAAATGTTTACCTATATATTATGGCTAAAGAATGCCTAACAGATCTTTATTGAAAACAAAAACATCTCTATTTATTAAATATTTCCACCATACACTCCCACATCTTAAGACTTTGCATCTCCCCATTACTTAAAAAATAAAACTTGATCTTCCAAATAAAAGTATTCTAATAATTAAGTAAATAAGATTTAGATATTTTAATGAGTATAATGAATAATTTCAAGAACTATTTAGGTCTTAGACGAAACTGAAATTTTCAAAAGTCATTTATTCCAGAATAACCCAGTTCAAAAAGCTGGTTCTGCTACTTACTAGCTACATGCCTCTGAGCAAAAATACATTTTGAACTTTATCTTCTCATAAATATATTCACTTCACCCACAAGTTTAATATGAAGTTCAAGCAACTTAACACATATAAATCATACACGAGCAGTGACTGGTACTCACCAAATGTTAGTTTTTTTCTGTCTCTAACTTTTCTGATTAACACCAGACTATTCTATTTTGGTATCTCATTATGTGTGTGTGTGTGTGTGTGTGTGTGTGTGTGTGTAATGATACTCACACACAGAAAAAATATATGTTTTGTCCAGAAAGTATCCAGCTGTGCAATCAGATAAAGAGATGTTTATTGAAGAAGATACAAGATACGAGAATCATGGGACCTAGGACAATGATGCTTCCATGCTCTTCAGAGTAGGCATCTTGGGACCTCACATAGTTTTCTAATCGCCATCAGCTGCTCCATCATATATTCCTGAATCTCATCAATGGTCTGAAATCTCTTCCCTTTCAAAAGTGATTTTAGTTTTGGGAAAAGCCAGAAATCTCAGAGTGCCAAATCTGGGCTTTGGGTAGGTGGCTGAGTCACTTGGGTGATTTGATGTTTTGCCAACAACTGCAAGAGATGTGATGAGTGAGCAGGCACATCATCATGATGAAGCTGCCAATCACCAATTGCCCAAACATGCGGCCTTCTAAATCAACCAAATAGTTTCTGCAGAGGAATGTTCAAGCTTAACACAAATTCTAATGCAGATTTGTTGTTCTCCTTGCTCCATCATTTTGAACGCAACAGCCACATAGTACACGTGCTCACTCAATGGCATCTACCACCCTCACTGACCAGTACAGTGAAGCCATCATGAATGTGCATTCCAGTCCAGTTTCCTTGGCTTTCAGGTTACATCAATGTCACACAAACTGTTCTCATTATATTAGCAATGGCTGGATTTTTTCTGGACAAACATATATATGTATGTGCATATAGATAGATAGATAGATAGATAGACATAAATACTATGTAGAATAGACTTAAACTTGTTGGACTGTTCACTAAACTTTCTTAGATTATGTTGTGCTTTTTATGCCTGATTAAACTGAAAGTTTCAAGATTGATTTCTTTAATTATCAGATTTGTTTACTTATTCTCTTGCACCATATATCAAGGATAATTTATATCAGCTATATTAGTTATTAAGCTCAATAATGCTTAAATGATCAGTACTGTACCTTTGTGCCTTTGGTTTATCTCCAGGTTACTTTTAGGAAAGTCTTTCTTTTCTTTCTTTGGAAAAAGAGGCATTAAAGCACAAACGTCAAATTGTCAGGGAAAAAAAAACATATGCTGTTAGAATTCAGCTTTTTAACACCTACTTCAGAGCTTTCTGTCTGTAAGGTATTGCTGATGCTTCATTGAATTAGAAACACTAGAACTGATATATTCTTGTGTGGTTGTATTAACTGCACTAAAAGTTTATTATTATAATACTATATGAAAGTTTTCATATTTTAGAAATCACTTACTCATCATATGTTTTAAGACCATTTGATAAAACTCCCATTTAAAAGTGAGGGTTTTTTTTTTTTTTTTTATCCATTGCATTTAGCACCTCCTGCCCCTCTTCCCTTGGTTATTAGGTTTTGGCAGGAAATCAGATGGAAATGAGGAGAAGGCTTCTAAATGCTTATAGAGCTCTGTGATTCACACTTATTCTACCTGGATTAGTGAACATGTTATTGTTACCAAATGGACTCAGGTTGGGGGGCAATATACTATTACCAAATGGACCCCCTTCACCTCCTGGTGTCCCCCTGTACTAGGTTCACCTTGCCTGCTGCTAGGGAATTATAGCTCTCAATGTCAGAGATTGGTGAAAAGGAAAGGAATTATTTATTCAAAAGTTATACAGACTTAAGAGTAATGACTTAATGTCTTCACTAGTCCCAAAGGCCCTGAAAAGACCCACAAACACACACAGTCCTTTCTTTTCTCCTTTGAGCAGTCCGGGGTACCATATCTCAGGAAAAGAAATGGAAGTTCATGGCTCAGGTAGTCCCCAGTTCTTCCCAGTGATCCATGCTCAGCTGGTAGGCCTCCTTCAATTCCTAGCTGATGAGCTGTGTTTTCACCACAATCTCTGGTTCTTAATTCAAAACCAGGTGGCCCCTTTTCTTGGTCCACCAAGCAAGAGTTCTTTCACCCCTTTCCTTTCCACAATGTCTCTCCAGCATTCTTCCAAACCACTAAGAGAGAGCTCTGCATCATGGCTACATCTTGCTTTCTAGCTTCCTAAGCTGCTTGGCAAAGGGACCCCCAAAGCTGCATGGTTCTCCCTCTCTCGCTAAAGCTGCATGGGACCGACCCTCATGGCTGCCACGCCTGGATTTAAATCCCAGCACCAGTCTTCCTCTGCATCCCTATTTACAACAGCTCCCACTATCGCTTCACCTGCCAGCATTCCCGTATTTTTCCAGCTTTTCTCAGCTGCCGTAGTAAGTTTGGTTGGACTTGGCCTCACAACATGGAGTGAATCATCTCCAAGATCTCACACAGGAGCTGTAACCAGGGGGAGCTGCCTCCCAGTTTCATCATGGGTCGAAGTCATTACCTTCTCCCTGGCTCAAAGCATGGCCACAACTATTTAACATATCCATGAAACCAGTTAAAAATTATAGATATGTTAAATAATTGTGCCTGAGGATATTTATAAAACTGTTGCTATGCGGAACAACTCTTAATAGCCCTGCTCCATGTGTCCCATCCCCCAGTTCAGACTCGTGGGGGTGAGGACATCCTATATTTTTAATATTTCCTGGTCACCCTGAGTTCTGGACCCCATTACAAATCCCTCTTTGTGGGGCCCTCTGGCTGCACCCTGTTACATTATGATGGTTCTTTCATGTGTTTCAAAACAATTTTCCAAGCACATTCCTAACATTTAGAGAGTTTTAAACAAATACATCTTTTGTTTTAAATCTCTAGCTTGTCTCCTTTTATTGAAAAAACAAAACTCACAATAACGATCAAAATGAACTGTTTAAATCATGTGTTGCATTACACCCAATTATGCAGATAATACCCTCCATCCATAAAATGTCGCATCATCATTGAAAACATCTCCTTCCCTTCAGCTGCTGCAGTCCCTGTTTTCTTGTACATTATGAACTGTTACAGAGAATAGGGTTGGGAGGTCTTCTGAAACTGCTGTAAAGCATTTCAATCTACTGCTACAGTTGTGATTGCACATCCTTGGAGTCACAGATTCCTTAGGGTTTCATATGCACACCATTTTTTCATTTTAAATGATTTTAAAAACTCGGTGTGACTTTATACTTTTAATAGCTCTCTTCAAAACACTGTAGTTTTATGAAACATTCAGTATAATGAGATGCATTTTTCATTTAATTTAGGAATCAACACATAGAGACGTAAATATGCAAAGGTACTTATCAGTATAGGTAATGAAGAAATTTCACCTTTAAATTATTTTCTACAAGCTGGACTAAGGGCAGTGAATTACTTACTGAGTATCAATTAAATAATGATATGTTTATGAAGCAAAAGTTTAATGACTGCCAAGAAAATCAAAGTAGATATTCCTCTCTCTTCAGTAACTACAAGTCTCTCCCACTGGTTCTAAACTTTCATTCAGTCCCATTGAATATGGCACAGCCCCATTTGTAACACAGGTTCCCTACGTGACACGGTAAAGACCTGGGTAGTATCTGAAACTGAAACTAATTGATTAATTGATTGGGCCAGTCACTTAACATGGACTGTGTACCTACCATGGCCTAACTATGGATGACACAAATTCACTACCCCAATGGGAGCTTATATTCTAGGACAAAGAGACAGACAACACAAAAATAAGTCATTATATAATTTCAAGTGGTGATAAATACAATAAAGAAAAAGTAAAGCAGGATCAAATAGACATCGATTGGGGAGAAAATCCAGTTTAGGTGGAAATGATGTATATATAGTATTAGAATCTGATAAGTAATATTTCTCAAAAGATGGTAATTCCAATATGAATAGTAGACACAAAAATTATTTGTTGGATGAATGACTGAAACACTATTTTCTCTATAATTCTCAAGAATCATTGTTCTAAAAAACTTGATATTGATTTTAAAAAGAAGTAAGAGATTTTAGTCTCAGTAGGAGAAGTATTTGTGATAGTGGTGGGTACTGTGATACAAAGTGAATTAGTTAAGTAGAGAGCCATCCCAAGCACAGGGAGTCATTGACATCGAAAGTGTTAATTAAGCTTCTATATCCATATATTGGGACAATAAGTAAACTAAGTAATAGTGACAAATCTTTTACTACAAGCACTTGAGTTCTATGATGTTTGACATCAGGGTGAGTGATCATAAAGAAGAGAGAAATAGAGATAAATGGAACATTCTTCAAATAAACAAATCAAGGCATTTTCCATTACACTGAGTAATGACAAATTAGATAATGAATGAATAGGTCTCAAAGAGTTAGTTCTTTATGGCTGAAAAATATACTTTAGAAAAAAAAATCCCAAATCACGTTAGTATAAAGACCCCAAACACTATTTTAACTACCCACCACATGCTCTCTACAAACAAAATAGGGTACTACATCAAAAGTATTTGATGGATTAAGTTTGTTTCTACTAACATGAGTCCCCATTACTATATGAAATGTACTCAAAGATGTTCCATGGTCCAAGGCCCTCTTAAGAATCATGAATATTGAATTGGAAATGTCTCATAGCTTAATATTTTACCCCTCCCAGGTGAGACTTTAATTTATGTGAGGATTGAAGCCCCATAGGATAGGCAGGAAGCTTTTTTATGGGGTCCAAGGCATTGGGCAGATAAAGGAGATATTTTGAGGAGGTTCTTAACATTTTGCCAGCTAGTCATTCCACGTAAGAGAATGCTGAGGTACTCTGATTACACTAATAGGCAGAGAAATGTAGTTTGTTTTACCTTTATTTAAAGTCAATTTTTAAAAACTTCCCTACATTTACCTATTATGAACTGTGGGAATCCTGAATGAGCCACCCCAGGATGTTCGTCAGTGCTATGTAGATTAATTTGAGCTGAAGGCAATGAGTTTCATCCTCAAGAGAAACTTCTGCCGCTCCCTTTAACTACTTAGGAGAATTTGAATTAGGGGGCCTCCCCCTAATAGGTTATCAGAGACAATGTTCTTTGACCTGTCCAGAAAGTACCCAGCCATGCAATATGAAAAATAAAGACATGTACTGAGGAAGATACAAGATTGAAGAATCACTGTACATAGGACAATGATGCCTCAGTACCCTTCAAAGTAGGCACCTTTGGACCTTACACAGTTCTCCCAGCATCTTTTCCATTGTTTAAAAGACTCTGCAAAATCTTTTGTTGGAATTGCCGTCAGCTGCCCCATTGTATTTTCCTGAATCTTATCAATAGTCAGAAATCTCTTCCCTTTCAAAGGTGATTTTAGTTTGGGAAACACCAGAAGTCACAGGACACAAAATCCGAGCTATAAGGGGCTGAATCACCAGGGCGATTTGATGTTTTGCCAAAAAAAACTGCATGAAATGTGATACATGAGTGGGAGCATTGTCATGATGAAGCTGCCAGTCACCACTTATCCATAGCTGTGGATGTTTTCTTTGTTTTGTATCTCCCAACTGACAAAGAATGTTGAGGTAGTACTTCTTATTAATTGTTTGGCCTGGAGGGGCACACTCATGATAGACAACACCTTCCCAATCAAAAAAACACACTTAACATGGTCTTGATCTTGCTGTTACTTTGCTGCACCATCTTCCAGCCTGGAGAACCAGGTGACTTCCATTGGGACTACTGCGCTTTGTTTCTGGATCATAGCCATATACCCACGATTCAGCTTTGGTTATGACCTTCTTGAGGGAATCTGGTTCATTGGTAGTGGTTTGAATCAAGTCATTAGCAACTAGAGCGTGATGTTCCTTTTGCTCTGGTAGCAATAGCTGTAGAATGAATTTTGCCACAACATGTTTCATGTCAAAATCCTGCATCAAAATCTTGGACACAGTAGCTTTTGGAATCCACGGATCAGCTTCTAGTTCTTGCACTGTCAATCACCGATCTTTGTTGATTGCAGCCTGTACACATTCAACATTCTCAGGTGTCCTACTTGCTGTAGCCCTTCCAGAACATGGGTCACTTTCAACAAATTCTCGACCATCTTAGTAATGTTTGTACCAGACTTTTACTTGTGCTGTGATCATTGCATAGTCCCTGAAAGCCTTCTGAAGCATCAGATTCGTTGCCCTACTCTCTCAGTCATTTTGAATGTGATGGCCACACAGTACATATGCTCACTCAATGTCATCTATTGCCCACATTTACTAGTACAGTGAAGTCATTAGTGTTCACACATGCACATTCCAGTCCACTCTCCTTGGCTGCCAGGATACATGTCACACAGACCATTCTCATTATATTAACAATGGCTGGACTTTTTCTGATTAGTGCAAACATATTTATTAAATATTTGCTTTTTGATCATCCTGCAATGACCTTTTGAAGCCCATAAGGCACCTGACCTCATTGGTAGCTCACGATATCTTATCTACTTCAATCCCCCCTTTTATCTCCGAACCTCTTGCATGCCAAGCCTTTGATCTCTCATGTGTGGGGGGCTCCTGTATGCAAGAGATTAAATTCGATTTTCTCTTGTCAGTCTGCCTCCTAGTGGTTTAATTATTCACCAGCCTAAGGAACCAGAGGAGGAAAGAGGAAATTTTTCCTTTCCTCATAGCACTCATAGCTCACAGTTAAAGCTTTGCATTTCACTTGTTGAACTAATTAAGCCACACATGCACTTACACTGAGAGAGAGAGAATGAAAGAGAGAGAGGCAGACAGAGAAAGAGAGAATGAAAGAGAGAGAGGCAGACAGAGAAAGAAAGAAAGAAAGAAAGAAAGAGACCACAGGAATCCCACAAATAAAGCCTGAGTCCTTCTTTTCAATATTCAATTCTTCTTTAACATTTATTGTGTATTAAATTGCCAGCATTCACCATTTTTTCTTTTTTTTTTGTAATGCTTCACTCCAGTAGTAACTGAGAGTACTACAGCTTACAAAAGGAGCTTTTATCCATACAAAAGCTTTTCTATTGTATGAATCAGAAGATAAAACTAAAGCATTTTTTAAATAGACCTCTATCATTTTTTTCCTCAGCTTGTTGTTCTAGACCTTGAGTTTAAACTACTTGAGAATCAATGAACACAACTCAGAAATAGAATGAAAGACTTCTCAAAAGAAAGTGAGGACAGAGGAAAATATATGTTTTTTAAATCACCTATTGTCCTTTGTATCTCAGATAGAATTTGTCACTGTCTCCCACCTGATCAAGGCACATGTGAGGCACTTGGAGAACATACACGCAGGTCAAGCAGCCAACATTGTCACATCAGTTACACTGTAAGGTGCATTTGGAGTCATTAGGATAGTAAAACAAGGCAGAAAAACGGTGGCTATCTTATAAAAATAAAATCTACTTTTTATTAGTTCTTATGTAGATTGTATTGGTAGTTGGAAGCAAATCTGGGTTGGCCTCAGAAAAATGGTCAACTCACAATTTTACAACTCACCACAGGAACACTGTAAGAGTGGAAACTGTGGTAGAAAGGGAGAAGGCTATCAACTTTCCATAGAGTTATATTCATGCAGGTGACTTGGTGAACATTTTAGAAATATATTATTTGATAAGCCAGGCAGTGAAAGACAAATACCATATGATCTCACCTTTAACAGGAAGCTAATCAACAAAACAAACTAATAAGCATAATACAACCAAAGATATGGAAACTGAGAACAGGCTGAAAGTCACCAGAGGGGAGAGGGGAGGGAATTTCAGGGGAAAAGGGGAAGGATTTACAGGAACAAGTATAAAGGACACATGGACAAAAACTATGTGGGGGTGGGATTGGGAGGGAGGTGGGGAGGGCTGGGGTGGTGGGTAGGGGTGAGAATAAAAGACAGAAAACTGTACAAGATCAACAATTAAAATAAAAATTTAAAAAATATATATTATTTGATTTATTTTTAAATTTATTTTATCAAGAATTATAAGACTACAGATTCTTAAGATGAGCATTTCTTACAGTTAATATTATTTCCAATAGAGACTTAGTGTTAACTTAAAGACATTTTGTATGCCCAGCAGGAGTAAATGATTCTCGTAAATTAGAATATGAATATGAAATAGAAGGATTAAAAACATTCCCAGGAGACCAGACCTGTTTACTGTGCATATGGGTAAAGGCCTTAGCTGCAAAGAATTAACAGTGCTTGTGTGCATGCTGCGTCAGGACCAACAGTTAACCCACAGGCTATCATGCCTTTCATATTCACAACAACAAAAGGAGAGCCTTGGCTTGGAGGAAAGGGAAACTGATGGGAGACATATATTAACCATTAACTCAGAAAGAACAGAACTTATTTTCTTCCAGTTCTCTCTCTCTCTCTCTCTCTCTCTCTCTCTCTCTCTCTCTCTCTCTCTCTCTCTCTCTGATGGATCATCCTTAATATTTTTCTTTTGCAATCCTCATTTTTATGGATGCTCTAAAATATTGGTTATAGATGTTATAGTTACCATGAAATTGATGAATGCTCAAAGTTTCTGCTCTAGGACAACTTCTTTTTAAAATCCTCACCTGAGGATACATTTATTGATTTTAGAGAGAGAGGAAAAGACAGAGAGAGACGTCGATGTGGGAGAGAAACATCAGTTAGTTGCTTCCTGTAAGTGCCCCAATTGAGGATCAAACCTGTAAACTTTTGGTATATGGCATGATTAGCAAACCAACTGAGCCAAGTGGTCTTTGCTCTAAGACAACCTTTTAAAGTAAAATTGTGAAAAGATGAGAAGCTACTAAAAGAAAGTAGTGAAGTTTATGAATGTTTGTTTTTGTTATATTTATACTACATTGCAATGTCTTATTTGTAATGGAAGCTCCATAAGTTATTTATTAATTCATCCATTCATAAACTTGAATTGAGTGTTCACTATGTGCCAGGCACTGTGAATGGAGTCAGAGGAAAAAAAGGATGAAAATTGTCTCATTTATTTCTCAAGGAGTTTCTCTTTCTTTCTTTCTTTCTTTCTTTCTTTCTTTCTTTCTTTCTTTCTTTCTTTCTTTCTTTCTTTCAAGATTCTATTTATTTACCTTTAGAGGGGAAGGGAAGGAGAGATGGAGAGAAATATCAATGTATGGTTGCCTCTTGTGCATCCCTTGCTGGGAATGTCGCTGGGAACTGTCCTGCAACCGGGGCATGTGCCTTGACTGGGAATCGAACCACAATCCTTTGGTGTGCAGGCCCTCGCTCAATCCACTGAGCTACACCAGCCAGGGCTATTTCTTAAGGAGTTTCTGTTCTCTAAGGACGGTGATCAAGGAACAGTTGATGATAAAACTCTTGTAAATGTTATTCTACAAGCTTGCAAAAAACATTACAGGGGAACAAAGTGAGAGAAGTATGTCTTTAAGGAAAAGGTAACATTGAACCTCAATCTTGAATTCAAACTGGAATTAGCTTGGGAGAGGAGGCAGTTTAGGCCAAGCAAACTGTGGACCTGAGTGAGTGAGTCATGGTACTATCACTACCAGCAAGCTGACTTCAGTGTGCTGCTTTGTAGGCCCTCAGGATATATAGTTAGAGGGAAAAAAATTACACACATAAAATGGTAAGGTTACAGAGATATCTCTAAAATATTTTAGAAAAATAGGATTATTTTAATAGGTGTAGCAGCTTCTCAGGGGGAATATTAAATTATTTCTACCTTTAACATGATGAAGATTCTTTCATTGACCAAACTTTACCCAGTCTTTTTTGAGCTCTTTTTCAACTAGACCTGACTTAGATTTCCATATGGATGTCTCTGCATTGCCTAATTCTAGTAGAACTCTGTTAAGTTCATTTCATCATCTAATAAATCGTTGTATTGATTGGGCCAGGTAAGTGGTCAAGAGATGATTTTTTTCCTCATAGCATTTATTTAAACATATGGCAAAAATTATGCCAACCTAAAAATGTGTAAATGCTTTTCAAAATTAGGATATGTTTTTAATAAACTTATTTCTCTCTTCCCTAATTTGTTAAGCTTTCAGGAATCAATGTATAAAAAACTCTGGACTATCAACTTTATATACATATTTTATCTAATTTCCATAATAAAACTATGAGATAGCTGCATTTATTACCCCATTTTCCACAAAGTGCAAATTGAGGACTATAATTAAATAGTTTATCAAGAACACAAAATTAAGAAGTAGTGGGGCAGGGTTTTAAATTCAGTTCTTATTTTTTAAATTCTAAATCCCATGGTCTTAAGTATTATGTTATATTAAATTAGTCATGTTTTTATTATTTATATTCAAGTTATTATTTATTACAGGGGAAAATAAAGATAGACTCCAGACTCTAGATGTGTTTTTATTCATACATGTAACTCTTTTATAAGCCTAAACTGCTTTGTGAGCAATGAACTCAATGCTGATATTCTCTCTAGTATGGGCCAATTCTTACACATCTACATTTCTCAACCAGGTTTCAGCAAAACTGTACTTAGTTGGGCTTGAAAGAAATCTAATATTTTGGCTGTGACTTTCAGGAAAGGATGTGTGCACACAGTGTAAAAACCTCTTAAATTAAATTTGCAAAATAAACTCATCATTTCTAGTTGTCTCTGTTACACATAAAACACCAGGAGCGCTTATGTCATTACTCTCTAAGGACTTTTTATACACCGTGACAGGTTGAAAAACTGCTGTAGGAGAGAGTCTTGAACAGCAGAGGCTGGGATACAAGTCACCTCGTGTCTCTCTTATTCAATATCGGCAGAGTTGAAGAAGGTCCGACACCTGCATGTGATTGAGGGAGTGAGGATCAGAAAGATCCTTCCACAGTATGATTTGGAGTTTGCACTCCTAAGTGTAACTCGCTATTGCAAATCTATTTTTCATTCTCACCATCTCAGAAAAGAAACTTTCTGTTTTAACTAGAGGCAGTAAAACATGCAAGTAGAATCAATGAATCATAAGTCAGCTATTCAAAGATTTGTTAAATGTAAGTTAGGTAGTATACCTTTTAGGGCATGGTGTTATTAGAAGGGGTCGGTGGTTGTGTTCATAAATTTAGTTGCCTCCAAAGTTCACATTATGAAAAATAAACATATCTGTGAAAAGAGTTGTTTTGGTAAGCCTTCCAAATTCACCTCATCCAACACAGAGATGACAAGTCTATCTTTAAGACACCGAACTTAAGTAAAATTACTGCTTGTTGTTACAGGTAGTTTATGGCTGCCTGGTAAATGGTTCTAATTCACTGAATGGCATCTGAGGGAGACTAGGAAGAACTACAATCTTCTGATGTTATAGGAAAGAAAGCAAATGACTGAGGCAGAATTCTAGGAGTGGAAAGCTATTAGCAGAGATATTATTAAGCATTTACAGAGCAGTTTGCTTTCAGTACTGATGTCAATTCTGTGATATTTTTCTTTCAGATATTTAGGCTGAACATTTTTCATTTAATATATTGGAGGATCTTGCTGACATCAACCTGCCTAAGGCAGTATCAAAATACTCTAAAATATAACACTAAAAAAGTAGACATGACCTTTCCTCTCGAGAAACCTAAACTCAATTTTTTTTCTTCCTTCACTGGAGGTTTTCTTGGTAGTATCATCATTTTAGTGAAGTGAAATGCAGCTCATGTATTATAATTTTATAACAAATGCAATTATAATTTAATAAAATGAATAAATAAGTCATAGATTGTTACAAGGATTTAGCTTTAAATATATTCAATTTGCAGAGTTGCTTTTCAGTTGTTAGTAGAAATTTCCATACCTAGCTGTGTTAATGTATTTTGTATCATGTGGACAATAAAAAACAGAATTTATTTTATATTTTAAACACTACATTATTTAAATACTATAGAATATATGAAATACGACAATAAGTTATTTTTAAAGATTTTATTTATTTATTTTTAGAGAGAGGGGAAGGAAGAAAGAAAGAGAGGGAGATAAACATCAATATCTGGTTGTCTCTCATGCATGCCTTACTGGGGACATGGCCCTCAACCCAGGCATGTGCACTGAGTGGGAATCAAACCAGCAACCCTTTGGTTCACAGGCCAGCACTCAATCCACTGAGCCACATTAGCCAGGGCTTGGCAATAGGGTTTTTTTAATGAGTTAGAAATAAACCATAAACTTTCAGGAACACTCTATGTGTATTTTGAATGACATGTTCAACAAAATTCCCTTGGGCTTACTCTATATTTTGTAGACCATTCTATAGTTCAACTTGAATGTGTAATTTTAAATTGTGTTTATCAAAAATAAATATAGCTCATGAGCTAATTCCTATCTATTGGCAGCTTTTGCAAATCAAATTTTAATAGAATCAAACCTCCCTCATTCATTTATATATTATTTGTGTTTATTTGTTAATTTCATGCTACTACAGCTGAGTCAATTATTTGTGACAGAGATTATATGGCCTGAAAGCATAAATGATTTACTATTTGGACTTTGAAAAAAGATGTGTGCAGACTTCTATATTATATGCTGCAATCAAGGAATATATATATATATATAGTGCAACTAACATTAATTGAAATATATATATATAGTGCAACTAACATTAATTGAACTTATGTTAGGACAGGCAAAGTTTTTAAAATGTCTGCATGTATAGAGATCAAAATTCAAGATTAAAAAAGTATCCTATCAAAAATTTCTCATCTCCAAACTTTTTATTGGTATGATTTCAGCAACCTAGAAAGTTGCCAACAATTCAACATAGGAAGTAGAGGAGTATTAACTTACTAGAGATGGATTCAATTCCATTTCAATTACACATAAGAATCTGGCCATTGCATTTGCACATAAGCCAACCTGAGGTGTTTAAAGCAAGGCATATGTATTACTCTTCTCAGAATTCATTATCAACCAAGTTATAGCAATCAAAGAGGATTAAGGGACAAAAATTATTTCACTGCATGCAGTGTGATGCAATATACCAGATGAAGGGAAAGGAGAACGATATTATAATTCCATGGTTCTAAAACTATGTAGATACCAAATAATTTAAAAAAGAATTTCATGAGCCTAATACTATGTGTTTTACATGTAGTACACTGAGAGGGCTTGTGAACTGCTAAAGAAAATTTAGAGGGTTCAGAGTTCAAAAAGCAAAGAATTAACATGATTGTAAGCCAAGCTTTTCAATGTTTTTGTCCTGATTTGATAAAAACACAAAGATAAGGCAATTATGTGTGCCTTAGTTCAGTTTTAGTTTTAATAATCCTTTTTAACCAGAAAAGTGGACCACTGATGAGGACTGTTTTTAAATAATCAACTTGCAAGAACAACAAGACAATAATTCATTAGAGGTCTTATGTGTTCATTTTCCTAACCTGAATGTTCAACTATTTTGAATGTTCTACAGATTAATTCATAGCCAAGGGAAAGGTTTTTTCTAGACTTTAAAACTACTCATTAAGCACTATGGCAAACACAAAATGTTATAAATACATTTATCTGAAGTTCAACTCAATGGGTATAACACACTACATTTTAAAAATGGTAAAAATTTTAAATGGACTACAAAATTATGACATAGATTTTATTACAGTTACATTTATTTTAACAATCTTCTGTAAAATTTTGCCAAACTTTCACTTGCTTTAGCCACACCCATTGTTATATAAAAATAATGAATTTAGATTATCAGAATATAAGTGTGTACACGTATTTTATGTTTTATCATGATTTGTCTTCTTACTCAATTTCTTTTAGGATTAATATCTCATACTAAGAAGAACAGTCTTTTCCAATCCATTAGAATCGAGGTGTGAGTTAATTAGGAAGTGTTCGCTTCTATCTACATAATATCAACCATAAATATACAGTGGGGAATATATGTTCAGATAAGCATAATAATAATAAAGTCTTCCATACAAAAGCAAAAAAAAAAACTCCAAAACAAAAAATCATATAGCCCTGGCTGGTGTGGCTCGGTGGATTGAGTGCCGGCCTGAGAACCAAAGGGTCACCGGTTCAATTCCCAGTCAGGGCACATGCCTCCTTGCAAGCCAGGTTCCCATGGGACCTTGAAAGAAGGGAGTATGAAAGAAACAACCACACATTGGTGCTTCTCTCCCTCTCTTTCTTCCTCCTTTTCCCTCTTTCTAAAAATAAAATCTTTAAAAAATAAAAACTAAAATAAAATAAATTAAAAAAAGACCACATCATTTCCAAGGCTATTTGCTCTGGTTATTAACTTTTTAAATTATTTTGCTCTTCTCTTCTTCTTATCCCCCCTACTCTCTCTCTCTCTCGCTCTCTCTCTCTCTCTCTTTATAGATCTTATCATCCTCTACCACTCTATATTACTTCCTAATTTGTTGTGTGACTTTCATTGTCTGCCTCTCCTGCTACATTATAAAGTCTATGACGGTGGGCTTTTGTCAATTTTTTTCTTTCTGTATCTTACTTGCCTGGAACATACTCAACACACAGGAAAAATTCAGTACATATATGTGGAAGAAAAAGGGAAAAAAGAGAAGAATGGCCACTATTTGAAATAATTATTAAGGGAAATCAATAAGAATTATAAGATATAGCAACACAGAAAGGCATACCAACTCCATTAGTAAAATTCTTAAGGTAATTCATCTTTAGTTTCTTCTCTTTCACAAGGGCTACCTATACTTAAACAATGACGTGGCTGAGATGAGGTGAGAGCTGAAATCCAGTCCATACTCCACTTACCAAATCCTGAGCCCTGGTGTGACTTGTCTCCACATTTTTGTAATTAACAGAAGTGTGGATCTGCCATAACCTTTGCATCTACTCATCATTTGTTAAAATCATCTGTTTTGGCCAGATGTTTAATCAACACAACAAATGTTTTTTTGTTTATTCATCTTGATGATTTGCCCCAAATTTAGCAAATTATTTTGTATAAATATGTAGACATATTTATATAATGTTTACATAGACATTTTTATTTATATTTACATATTATATATTTTTATACAGATATTTTTTATTAAGACAAGTTGCTGATTCATTTTACTTAAGTCTTATTTCTGTCTTCAGGAATTTTATGTTATCATAAAATTCCACCAGATTAAATGACTTAATGAATGAGGACTCTCCTCACATACAGGGCACAACACAAGGACTGTTTGAGATCGAACTTGCTGTAGATAGAACATTGGTCCCAGTTCTCACCACCCCTCCTGGAACCCACGTTTTCATCATGTAAAGCCATGGACAGCCATGGAAGTATTCATCATGGACAGAAGCATTTTCTTGACATTTGACTTGGGGCTCAAAGTGGTGACAGATTTTGGCCAAAAGCACATCAAAGAAAGTGATACCATATTTTAATAGGCTACAAACATTTTCATGTGTCCCCTTGTGACTCTGTCCTTGCCAAAACTAAAACATGGCTCAGGAGAACTGCTGGCAGAAGGAATGTGGAAGACATGAAGAAGAGCCATCCCAGCTGACCCATAGAAATGCTGTCTGAAACAGGTAAGCTCCAGCAGCTGTAGGGGAAAGAAAAACCACCAGCCCAGTGTACCCTTAAATAACCAAAACATAGGCAACTTATAGATTCATACGAATCATCAATTTTGTTCAAGACCCTGAATTTCTTATGGGTTTCTTCTGCAGTATTTCTGGGCAATGGCTAGCTGAAATGAGAGCTCACTCTATTTCTTTGGTAAGCACCCCAAAGCAACAATTTTACACCATTCGCCAGATATATACTGTGTTTGATACCCAACACCATGGCAAGATATTTTAATGTGCTTTACAATACTTTACTTAATTTTATCTAGATGTTTCTTCATCATTTTTCTTAATTTTCTTAACACAATTTGTGTTTATGCACTAACTCATGATGTGCTAGAAAATATTATAACTCCTTTTACATGAACACAAAGATGTAGAAATTTGAAAGAGAGATATCCATTGTCTTCTTTTTGTACTTGCAAATAGTGCTTACTTTTTCATTTTTTTTTACAACCAGTCTACCAACTCTATTTTGTGCTTCATCTTTTATGTGAATTAATTGTCATTTCAATGTCTTGCCACAAAAATAGGGATTCCTATGGATTCCTAGGATGCTTTCATAAACCTAACTTAATTATTCAGAAGTCAATTATCCTGTCCTAGACTATTCATATTGTTTTTATTTTCTTTCTTCTCCCTACTTTTGAATATTTCTCAGTCCATTAACAATCCATTTTAAATGATGAAACTTTTGAATTAACTAAACTCTAGGTAATCCATCTTTTTATCTGAGTAAGAAAAATTGTGGAGTTTATTGCATTTTATAGGTAAACATAGACTGAGAAAGACTTTTACTATTGTGGTGTTCTTTCACATAAATAAACATATAAGGAGGGCATCAAAAATGCCCTCTTTTGTTAATAGTACAAAGTGAAATTATAGCACTTCTGTAATGTTCTAATAAACCTTTTTTATGTACTCTGGCTCTCTGGTTCAGTTATGTTTGTGGTAACAGTTATTAACTGTTACATTTCAATTCTGAGAGTCTGGGGTCTCTAAAAATTACATTTCTCCTCTGTCCTTTATTTTCTTGTTAGTTCTGCCATTGGAGGGCACTAAGAAGATGAAAGATAGCTGGAGAGAGAAGGTAGATAGTGCTTACAGGTGTCTCCTGTCCTGTCAGCCTCATCTCAGCAGTAGCTTCTAACCTTTGAAGTAGCTGTTGGTTTCAGTTTCTTGATTTTATTCCGCATTCTCAGAAATACCATGGCATTTCTTTGGAAAAACTAGCAAACGTCAGGTAGCACCCTCTCGTCTGGGTTAGTAGGGAACCTCCTTTTAACTCTTGAGAGATCAGCTGTGGTCAGGGTTTCTCCTAATAGATCTGAGTCACAGCTTCTCAAGTCCTCCTCTCTATAACCTCAACCTCTTCCTTTGTTCCTTGCATTCTAAGGGTGATCAATGCTTCCTTCCTTCACTTACTATCTCTTTGTTGACCCAGTGTCCCTTTTCTTATTATTCAGCCATTCAAGAACTCTTTAAATTATTCCTGTGTCACAATGCTCTCTGTCGAATTAATTATTGTGGTTTTCACTTGCTATTTGTACTCTGATGATATGGTGCTGTTTGGATGTTAAACACCGTGAAGACTATTTTTTTTTTTTTTTTTTTTTGCCTTCTATCTCTACCGCATGGCTTACTGTAGAAATGCTTGCTTTATGTAGTGCCATGGTCCCATGCTCTGATCACTAGGCATCTCTTCTACATTATTTGTATCTAATACATTTTGGTATATTTTGGCTTAGCCATGTCAAGTGGTTCATTTACACTATTCCCCTCATCAGACACTGAGATCTAATTGTCATGCTCTCTGCATTTTTTAATTGACTTTCTCCTATATGTTGTCATTTTCTTGGCTCATTTCTATCCTCAGGGAACAGTGTAGTGTCCTCATCCTCATCAGCCACTTGATGAGACTGAACAGTGTCAATGTCAGCCTGACTCTCTAACTAGAGTTTTCATTATCTGCTTCAGATTTGGTAAAATTTCCTCCCACAAGGTTGATGTGGGGCTTTCATATTAGGCTATTTCTTTAAGTAAAGGGTAACCATGGCCATTTCTAGTCTAGTTGCCTTGTGCCTCTCCTCAAAACATTCCACTGGTCATTATTAACGTATGACATGATACTGTTTAATACAGTGTGCAATTAGTGCTCAGAAAGTGGCTCAGAAGCAACATCTGAACCTTTTTTCATCAGTACAAAAGATCAGGTTCCTCTATTAGGCTGCTTTACAAAATATCAGATTCCTTTTCCTGGGTCAAGCCAGCCCTGAGGCTGTTGGCACTTCTGTTCATCACTTTTTTTCCGCCTAGTGTTGTTGGCATTTCTGCCACCAGTAGCAGCATTTCTGGAAGAAAACTAGGTCACACATCCAGTGCATGAATTTGGGGTGACTCACAAAGGACAGTGTTGTACTTTTCCATATCTGGAAGCTTTATCTGGGTCAAAAGCAGGCAGTTTTCCTTGGTCCTAAAAACTTGAGCCAGCTGGACTCTATCTAGGAAGATAATGGGGACAAATCCTGGGAAAGCAAGCAGCAGCAACTCCTCTCTTATTCTATGGCATGTGATATCCCCATTTATACTTAAGTCTCTTTGTCCATTTGACACATAAGTATAACTAAACCATCTAGGTCTGCATTTGTTAGAGTCCAAGTAGGAGCACTGAACAGTGAGTCAGAAGTGTCTCCATCTTCCTAGCACAGCATGTTCTGTAAAGCATCTCTGCCTATAAAGGGTTAAAATCATTTCTTAATATTTAATGGAAGGTGAGCAAAGATTTAGAGCATGCCTATTATGAACAAGCCCTTGTTCTATGTATTTATACACACACTCATTTAATACTAAGAATAACAGTGCTTGTCTTGTAGACCAGGAAACTGAATGTCACCATTGGTAAGGACAACTCTATGATATGGCTGTTGTTATCTTCAAGTGAGACATGAGAAAGTTAAATTTACTTGTTTCCTAAAAGACATGAACATGAAAATAGATGACAGTATTATTTGTATTAGAGAAAACAATTCTGGGATGTTCTCAAGGGAGAAGGGAATAGGTAAATAAATTTTGGTATTTATGATGAGATCAGTCTGGAAAAAGTTCAGCCATTGTTAATACGATGAGAACAGTTTGTGAGAATTGATGTAACCTAACAGTCAAGGAGAGTGGACTGGACTGTGCATGTGCAAGCAATGACAACTTCACTGTAGTAGTCAGTGGTGCTGGGAGACAACATTGAGTGAACATGTGTACTCTGTGACCCTTGCATTAAAAAAATGATTGAGCGTGTGCAGCAACAAATCTGCATCAAATTTTGTGTTAAGCTTGAACATTTCTCCATGGAAACTATTCAGATGATTCAGAAGTCCACAGCTATGGGCAACCGCTGATTGGCAGTTTCATCGTGACAATATGTCCACTCATGCATCACATTTCATGTAGAGTTTTCTGGTGAAACATCAGATCACCCAAGTGACTCAGCCTCCCTACAGTCCAGATTTGGCATCCTGAGACTTCTGGCTTTTCCAAAACTAAAATCACCATTGAAATGAAAGAAATTTCAGATCATCAATGAGATTCAGGAAAAAAGGATGGAACAGCTGATGGCAATTGGGAGAACTGTGTGAGGTCCCCAGGTGCCTACTTTGGGGGACTGAAGTGTCATTGTCCTATGTACAATGTTTCTTGTATCTTGTATCTTCTTCAATAAATGTCTCTATTTTCATATCACATGGCTGGATACCTTCTAGACAGACGTCATATATTCAGTGGAATACTATAAAGCAGGGAGTATAAATAAAATGCAGCCATACACATCAACATGGATTACCCTAAAAAATATGATGTTGAATAAAAACTTCTAACAACAGAAGACTATGATTCTATTAGTGTGGAATTCAAAATATGCAAAATGAAACATATTAAGAAACACAAAGATAAGTAGTGAAATGTAAAGAAAAGCAAAAATGATAGATGAAAAAATTTCTTCTTTATTAGGAGAGAAGGATTTGGTAAAATACACCAGAAGGATTAATAAAATTGTATTTCTTAAGCTTTATTTTGGATACCTAGATGTTATTACTACTAGATGTCAAATGTTACCACTATTTTAAGCTGTATCTATTAATTATATATTACATATACTCTTTTTACACCTGATGTAAAAGAAGGACAAAAATAAGGTAAGCCTGAGCAATCAACTTATGCTTCTCTAAATTCTGTGCCCTGTCCACCATGCTGCAACAGTCATGAACGATGTTCAGTCTTTTGCTTATTTTCACATGGAAGCAGAAATCTGTTAAGACACTAAAGAAGAGATATGCAGGTCCAAATACAGTGTCCGGCAGAAGTAACACCTGCTTGAGTGTGGTTGGTAGGGTAATAATAATAATAATATGTAACGATTCGGACATTTCACCTAAAATATCATATGGTGTGCTTGAGTGTATATTGTTATGTTACCGAATTAGATGCTTATGATTTTGTAATAAGATTTTAGTAATAAAAAGGGCCATTATTTGTTCCAGACCCAGTATAAGAAATAATATGTTATATATAAATGCATAAAATTTAGACTTTGTATTTAACCCTGGGTTTATATATTCACTTGACTCCTCATTTAGCCCTTTTGTTAATCTATATCCTCTAGATGCTGTGTATTAAATGGTGTCTTTTAAAATCCAAATGAGAATTTATTATAACCTTTGCCCCTAGATTTAGGTAATAATATATTACAACACAGATTTAAAGGCTGGAAATAAACTGGTATAAACGAAATTATAGAACTAAATTTCTAGAATGCATTACAGTGTCATAACCATAATGTTAATCTTTTGTTTTAGAAAATAATCCAGAAGGTAGGGACTAAGTCTGCCATCTTAATTCTTCAATTCGTAATTCTTTTTCATAATTATTAATTCATAATTCTTCTTGAATTATGCCCACTCCATAGATACAACATTTTAAATGTTAAAAATGACAAAACTCTTTTTATAACAATTTCCATTTTTACATGTTTATTTAGGAAAAGCATCTTGGATATTATTTTCATGGAAGAGAAAAAAAGTTTTGCAATGCAGACTGCCCCCACAATCCCGTTCTCTCTTGCCAGTCTTTTCTTCAAAGCATAGCACATTTACCAGACGATTTTCTCTCTTTAACTTTGGGACTTCTTGACACCCTGGAATGTGGCCTCTTTCCAGCCTGGTGCTCTCTCTGTATTGTAGACCAGCCTTGCTCTTTTCATTATGGGCCCCAGCAAGTGTCCTCAGCCCTCTCCTATCGTGATTGGCTAGGAGCCTGGAACCCTAAAATGGCCCACACCTCTCTGTTTCTGCAAAGCTGCTGGGCAGTTTCCCTTTGCAGCTGCATGGCTTGAAAGCCAAATTCTACTAGTGAGTGCTGACTGTCAACCTGGCCAGGGCCGTGCAGCCAGCTGCCACTTACAGCTTCAGGCTGACATGTAAGCATTCTGATGCCTAACCTCAGCCTCATCCAAACTCATTACTGCTCCCTGTTCTTTCTCTCGGGGAGAATTCATTCAGGGTTTATTTCCCTCTCTATTCTTTTTCCACTTATTGCTTCCTCTTTCCTTTCCTTCCTATATGAAAGCAATAGTCATAAAATGACTATTGCATGTTGTTCTGCATTGTATAAAGACAGATTCTATTATTTATCCATATCCAAAAAGAATTAAAATTTTACATGCAGAGAAAAATGAACTAAAGTCTCCCAGACATTAAAAAAAGTAAAAAAAAAAAAAAAAAAAAAAAAGTTACCTAATTTTTTTTCTCTATTCCCATAGCTAACAGAATTACTTCCCCATCCTTTTTGGAAGTCACCTTCTCCCAAATACTGCGTGGTACATTAAAATGCTAGTCAACAATCCCAGCTGACAGCTGTTAGCTGACTGTTTCTGACATAGGTGATATCTCTCCCAGGATGTTTTTGTTTTGGTATACAGGCAGCACTGTGTATCCAGCAGTTAACCTAATATATTTCTGTTATTCTTTTGGGTCCCTTTTTGCAGCTAAAAACTATTCCGTGTTGTTTCCTAATGAGAATTTTGGTCAAACACCGAGTGGTAGTAGCAGGTCAAACTTTAGGTTTAATCCCCCAGCATTTCCTCTTTGCTTGTAAAAGATCATTGGACAGAAGCCAAAGTAGCAGTTAGAATCCAGAGGAACCCAGGGGAAGAGGTTTAATATGCATGGTGACCTAATATTATCAGTTCCTAGTTTGGTGTTTCAAATTCTACCCTGGTGTTTGTAGCTTGATAATTAAAAGAAAATATTACCTCCTAAAATTGCATCTTTAATTTCAAAGTAAAAAAAACAAAAAAAAACAAAAAAAAAAACACACACTTAATTTTATGGATGTTGAAACTTTGCTCTTCCTCATTCCCTTCCTTTCTTCTTTCCTTCCTTCATGTAATAAAGCCTTGGTAGAAATATAAATGACTACTTCTGGAAAACTGGTGGTGTCATTTGACCAATTTTTTTTTTTTTTTTTTTTTATCATTAGGCAACATGCATGTCTTATTAGTGTCAAATACTGTGCCCTGGGTTGATCTTGGCTTTAAGACCCCAGATCATAAATAGACTTATCTAAACCTCTAACATGTACATTGGGACTAAAGCCAAGACCTGTCTTGGCTTTCTAAGTGTGAAATAAACACAATACTTTAACAGATAAAAGTCTATCCTCAAATACTTAGAACTACAAATCTCTGATAACAATAAACAAATTTGCAAGTACAAGTATATGATGCTTGTAGCAAGACATTCATGTGCTTTAATAAGGTAACACTGAGACATTCAAATGACTTTTTTCATACTTTAAATTCTCACAGTGACATTGACATGGAATGTGGAGAAGAACAAAGGGCTTATATAGTACATATCAACACTGTTCCTTTCTAAAGTGATGCCGAGGAAAGCTACAGACATACGTATTTAGATCCTGTGGTCTCATTATTTCCAAAGCTAAACACACTGCTTTGTGACATAATGGGTAGTGGTCTGACAAACCCACACAAACAGGGGCATTGGGAGGCTACTTCAGGGTTTTGAATTTTTGCCAAATAGTGAATAATCTTATAATCAAATGTGCAGCGATAACAGGCCCAGCTGGGAGGATTAAGGACTAAATATCTATTGGGCTGCCTGATCTCTTTGTTCTTTAGGTTTAGAGTGGGATGAATGAAATGGGGGAGGCCAAGAGGGAGTGTTTTAATATGGAATAAATTGTCTAAAAGGGATCAGTGGAAGCAGAATTATTGATGAATTGAAGAGTGAGCTAGCTGACTTTTTATTTTAAAACTAAGATAGGATAGAGGTATGGGGATAAAGTAGGAAATCAGATAAGAAAAACAAAGGATGTAGGCATATTGGCCTTAAGTAGTCTTTTTCTGTTTCTGAGATTTCTTATGTTCTTGTGCTCTGAGCCAAGATCAATTGAGATTAATCAGTTGTATAGAAAGCATTGTGATCGCAATGCAGGCTTTTAAAGTTTAAATTTGTTTATTGAGCACAATTTGGTTAGCATCAGGTGCTGAAGTTATAGACACCAACACTAGCATAGAAATTACTTTATTTAGCTCCCAGTTGTAAGTTTCTATAGCAACTGGGTCCTATACTAGAAAACTAAGATCTATAGCTCAAACGATTCAGTCAGAGATGGCAATATTATATTTGGGGAGCACTTGCTTCTTTTTCCAATATTTTCCCTCTGTTTTGTGAGAAGTTTTTCAATGTGACTCTGTCTGCTTAGTCATACTTTTAATTACACCTTGTGCTCTGAACCTTCTCCACTTGGCAGCAATATAAAGTGTCTATTTTGGTGTGTTTCGATTTCCATTGACTAGTTAGCATGTTGATGCAGAGAAGGTGGATGTGATCTGTTTTAAGTACAGTTGAAGATTCTGAATAGTGAGAAAAGTGTCCATGGTGCCAAATTTATTTACCTACTCCAGGCAGAAATTACGATGTTAATTTAAAAGGGAAACCTAATCTAATTTCTATATTATGCTTTCATTCTGCTCATAAAGGCGATGTCATGATCCCTTTAAAAATGTGGAATGTCCTTTATAAAATTTTAAAAAAGATTTTAAATAAACATATACTTGGAACAAAATTGATTTTATTTTTGTGTTTTATAAATGAATGTTTTTATTGTAACAAATAGGCATTTCTGGAGAGCCTTGTTATGGTCAAAGCAATATTTTATGATGGTAGTTTAGCTAGTACTGCAGAAAGGCTTAGGGAAAAATAATTACATCTTGGTTCCAATTGTGAGAATAATCACAACATTATAAAAGAAAATAAATATAGTAGTATTTTTGCTGTCCATGTTTTTGAATAGTTCTGATCTTTAATACTTACATAAAATAAACCTACAGAGAAAATTTAAATAGTGTCATCTTTGCAGTGAAACTTTCTGTTTTATAAGGATGGCTTTAAATATTTGAAATAATGACTAACTGATTTAGAGACTAGTTAATAAAAGAATGCTTAGTATATAAGATATGGCATAGTCTATTAGTTTGGCAAATGGCAAGAATATACTGTAAAAGAAAGAATTCTGTGTGTGCCCTGATAAAACAAAATAAAACATAACAAAAGATTTCCACTTAACATGCACATTTATTGCTAACTTGAGGCCTATTATCATTTGGAAAATACAGAATCTAAGCAGCAGCTGCTCGAAATTGACCAATTATAATTTTACAATTCAAAGAGAAAATCTTATTTGACTCTAAAATTCTGTACTTTTTTCTCCTTTCATGAATTATCACACAGGCAAAGCACAATGTGTGTTAGAGAAATGAGGAAACAGACTTGCTTCCTGATTGTCTGCAGAGACACATCACCTCAAATGACCTTGTTTTTCCTTGCATTAAATAAGGAATTTTTTGTCTTCTAATTTTACAAAGATTTCTTGATAATAAAATCAATTGTGTGAGTGAAATAAATTATGCTTATCTATCTCTATTTGTTTTCCCTTTCTAGAAGGAATCTTGAAATGTCACCAATACTAGTGTTCATGTCATTTGTTATAGTGTGTCTACTATACAGTCATACATTCAAAAGTCACACAGATCATTTTTTCTTGTTCTCCCAGACAAATAGCCTCCAGAGCTCTGTTAAAACTGAGTGAATAATTATACCTTTAACAAAACATGCATAGAGAAAACATTTTACAAATAAAAAACAGCTATTAACCTATATTTAACATTTGTGAATATAAGGGTGTGAATGTTTTATGAGAGAGATTCCGTCATAGATTATTTAATTTATTTTTATTTTAAATTTCATCCATGATATATTTTTCCTTCAGGTAACTTATAATAATATTATTTAATTAAAAACTTACTGGGTCACTTAATGCAGTAACTTGATTAAAAACTGTTAAATGTTAACTCAGAATAATAATATATAAAATATATTACCTGAAAACAGCAAGTTAAATTTCTCAGTATTTCATGGCAGGAATAAAAACAGCCATTATTGGAGTAAATAAATGATTCATACAATCTAGTTTCATTAAGTAGATTAAAACAAGTTTATTGTAAAATATGTTTTAGTCATAAATCTGTATTTATAATTCATTAAGTACTCGATTCTCAGTAACTTTGTTGTTAGCATCAAGAAAAATGAATCAAAATCAAAGGATTAGAGTGTCAAAATATATTTTTGTGTGTGATGTGCAAAGAAGGTAACACAACAGGCTTGAGGTTACTCTGTTTAGCAGGCTTGTTTGCAAGGTTCACAGTTGGCTGGTGTTTGAGAATGTGGCTTCCAAAAAATTCCCTGATAAAGAATTTTGCTGAGTCTAGATTGTGCAAACAATGTAATGTAGAGTGATATCTGCTTTCCTTCTGTGAGTCTGAAACTTTGATAGTTGCTAAGCAAAGACTTTGGGACCAGTCTCCAAACTTTGAGTTTAAAATGGACTTCCTATCATGGAAACAGTATACACATGTTGTCTCTCTCTCCCTCTCTCTCTCTCTCTCTCTCTCTCTCTCTCTCTCTCTCTGTTCTTCCTCCTTTCTTTCTTTCCTCCTTTCCTCCTTTCCTTCTTTCCTTCTTTCTTTCTTTTTTTCTTTCTTTCTTCCTTCCTTCCTTCCTTCCTTCCTTCTTTCTTTCTTTCTTTCTTTCCTTCTTTCTTCTCAAAGGAGTGTGCGCTCTATATGACCTCTCACACAAGGATAAAGATAAAGGGATTCCCATGGATTCCTCCTGTCTTCACCTGGTGTCATTTCCTCTTTCCGATCTCACTGTGGTATTTACCATGTTTCATAAGAAATAATAAATATTAGCCATTAGTACAACTGTGTATTTGAGTTCTCTGTGTGTTTTCAGCAAATCACCAAAAATGTGGGTAGTCTTGAGGGACCCCTGGAACATACAACTACTCTGGGTGACTTAATCATTGTGGGACTTTAAAAGTAAACTAAAACTGAGTTATGAATTGGAATGAGTTATGGAATAGTATCTATAGAATATATCAACATTTCAGCTGTTGTACTATGACAAATATGCCATTTATCACCATTTCATTAAAATATTCATGAAGATTAACAATAACACCAAAGCTGATGTCAACTTTGTAAACAAACAAACAAAAAAGATTTTATTTATTTATTTTTTTTAGAGAGAGGGGAAGAGAGGGATAAAGAGAGAGAAAGAGAAACATCAATGTGTGGTTGTCTCTTGCGTGCCCCTTACTGGGAATCTGGCCTGCAACCCAGGCATGTGTCCTGACTGGGAATTGAAGTGATGAACCTATGTTTAAAGGATTCACTCAATCCACTGAGCCACACCAGCCAGGGCTTCAAAAGTTTACAAACACAAACCTAACCTCTTGTCAGTGAGAGAACTGAATTAATACAACTGAAATTACCTAGCAAATAATTTAATTTGAAGTGAAACTATGTTGATAGTGGCTACAGTGATTAGCAGAAAAAAAAACCCCACAATTCCTTCTAGAAAATGGAATTCCCAAACCAGGCCGATAAAATGTCTTTTTGCTTGTGTTCCAAGGACATGTGATCATAATTTAAAAAAATCACAAAACATACAAACAAAGAAACCATGATCAAGGGCCAGAAGAAGAAACAAAGAGATATGCAATGGAAACAATAAAAACAGTCAGAAGAGTACAGCCTGTAACAATTACCCCTCAGAATCTTCTGTGTCCAACAGTGGTTTATTGGCCATATCCTTTTAAATGATTAAAGGAATACATAATTCTTAATTCACATGATCTTTTCTAGATCATTGAGGGGACAAAAAGCTTTCCAATTCATTTTATGAAGCTGGCATAATCCTCATAACAAGGTTTGACGAAGCACAGGAATAGAAATTTCAGACAACTCCAATAAATTAAACAAATACCAGGAAAACAAATAATTAAAAGTCAGATTTTAAAAATTATTTGGCATAATACAGATTACACAAGCAATTCAAGGATGACTTAGGTTAACTATTAAGGTAAATCTTCATTACATGTGTACCTCCAAAAGGAAAATCTACATAACCGTCTAGTGGGCCTCGAAAAGGAAGGCAAAGTTCATCTATACCAGCCAAAATCTCTCAGCAACCAGGAAGATAAGCATATTTCCTTACCATTATAATAAATTATATTTCCCTATATAAATTCCAATATATATATATAAATTCTCTATATAAATTCCAATATATATATATATAAATTCCCTATATAAATTCCCTATATAAATTCCAATGGGAATTTTATTTCCAATAAATAAACTATTGTGAAGTATTATCCCCTGTCTCATAATAAGGCACAGAATATTCAAGTACCTTGCCAAATTCACAGGGCTGTTGAAAGATGAAGTCAAGATTTCAATTAGGCAATGAGGTTCCAGAGTCTATGCTAATAACTGTATGTTATACTCTTCAGGAGACCAGATGCAGAATGTTAAATCTGAGCTGACTACTAGACATAAAAGTGGTATTATGCAATTGAGTGTATAAATTCTAAATTTAGGGAGAAAGTTTAAACTAGATTTTAAAAAGTGGAATTATTAGAGTACAGATATAATTGAAAATAATAATATATGATGAGGTCACCAAAAAAGAAAAGAAATCTAGGGAATGGATCATTAAGAGGTAAGAACAACGAAAAAGAACCAGTAAGTGAGACTGAGAAGAAACAGCCTGAAAGGAAGAAGGAAAATGAGAATAATGGAAACCAAATAAATAAAAAATGTCAAGAAAAAAGAAGAAATCTACTGTGTCTGATTTTCCTAATAGGTCAAATAAATATGGCCTGAGAATTAACTCAGATTTAGCAACCTGAAATTCACTGAGGTCTAGACAAGAACAATTTCAGTGGAATGGTGGGGCAAAATCTTAAGTGCAGTGGGTTTCAGAGAGAATCAATAAAATATATTTAATAAAGTTTTAAAAAAGAATGGTAGAGTAAGAGTTGGAAGTAAATTTTATTAAGATCTTTAATGTAAAGAGAAGGAAATGGGATGTAGTATCATGAGGGACACATAATTAGAATAGTTATTGTTTTGTTCTTAAGGTGAGATAAATAATCACCATTTATGAGCTGATAGGATAATCTAGTGGAGAGGGAAACACTTAAAATACATGAGAAAGGCATCTTTGGGACAATGTCTTTGGGTAGACAAAAGGAGGCAATCTAGTGCACAAGTGTAAGAGTTAGCCTCAAACAGTGACATTTAATTATTGTAATATGAGGGAAGGCCAAGCCTATGAATAGGTGAACCAACTTGGTGCCTTGTAGAAGTTGGCCTCTGTTCACTTAAGTTTTCTTAGTTGCTAGTATTGAAAATTAAGATAGAAAAAGAGATGCTTAGAAGAATTAAGAGTATTTAGGAGAATAAAAAATGAATGAACTAAGAGTGAATAGTGTGGCCTAGTTGGTTGGAGTAATGTCTCATAAACCACAAGGTTGTAGGTTCAATTCCTGGTCTGGGTACATGCCTGAATTGCAGGTTTGGTCCCTGTTTGGGGTGTGTGTGGGAGGCAGACGATCTGTGTTTCTGTTTTGCATTGATGTTTCTCCTCCTATCTCTCTTCCTCCCTTCCCCATCTCTAAAATCAATAAGCATGCCCCAGGGTAAGGATAAAAATAAAATAAAATAATAAAATAAAATAATAGAATAGAATAGAATAGAATAGAATAGAATAGAATAGAATAGAATAGAATAGAATAGGATAGGCAGTTTCACTTAAGAAAAGAGGGTATGGAATCCTAGAACATTGAGCTAAAAGGCATTATCCAATCTAAAAAAAAGTGAATGAACTTATATAAGTGTATTATTATTGTCAAGAAACAATAGGAGGCCTATTAATATTAGTTGGCATAAAATTAGAACGAGGCCAACTGGTATGGTTGAGCACTTTTTGTGAGCCACAGTCAGGTGCAAAAATACAAGTGCAGAGAAAGCAAACTATTGTGGCTTTACCAAATAACCATCACACATTGAGAGAGAGACACATGATCTGATGTCATAGGCAAGAATTATTTATAACCCCCATTGTTTATTAGAATTGATAGTGTAAATTATGTGGGTAAAGTGGGAATAAAGGTCATGAGATGAACAGGAGACAGTAAAAATGAAGTAGTACTAATAGACTGCAGGTCCTTGAAGGATTCATAAATGACAGGTATTAAAAGACTGAAGGTAATGAGGTGGAAATTTAGGAGGTAATATTCAAAGAATAAGATTCCTGAAGCTGAGATTATGGAAATTCAAAGGAAACCCAAACCTTAGGATGTTGACATTATTATCCACATGAATATGAAAATCACCAAAAATAAAGATAATACAGTTATCAACTGTATTATCACCAGTAATACAGTTGGGGAAAGTTAAATTATCTATAAATTACAGGGATCAGTAGATAACTGCAATACGAGGGAAATGTTTTCATATTCCAATAATGCAGTGTTCAAAGCTGGGAATTTATAAGGTGAGAAGAAGAGCTGAAAATGTGAATAAGAGTAAGAAAGAAATGTTCCACATCTTCAGGCCCAGTGCTGGGAAAGCTGCAGGGAATAAAATACTATCCGTAGAGGGGGCTGCAAGGAAAGCTATATGTTCAACAGAGCTCATGATCCTTGTATAGGAAGGGGTGGGAACTTTTCAGAGAACACACTGAAATTATGGAGGATTTTGTTGTTTATGGATGGTAAGTTTTAGAAGGTACTGTGGAAAGGTTTTAGAAATGGGGGACTCATAGGAGTTGGAAAGCAGATAGAGGATGTGTGGAGCTATATGGAGAAAAGAGGGACTTGGGGATGTCCTGGGAGTCTAATTTAGTGCAATTATAAAAAGGAAAAAAAGGGCATAGTGGGATTGGTGCTGGTGGTCTGAAGGCAAGCAATGATGCTGAGGTCATGAGAGAGGAAGGCACAGTATAGGAGGGTGACCAAGAACCCCATTTTTATTTCTGCAGAGTAGCATGGAAGCCAGGCTGGTGGTGTTCTTATCCTGAAGGCCTAGATCTCTGTTAAACTAGCAGATGGAGGTTGGTAGGTCTGAGAAGGGTGGTAGGTCTTTGAGTGTTTAAGTATCAAGGACTCACTGGACACTGACTGGGGTTGGGAGTAATCTTCAATCATGAGAAGCTTGTTAGTGACTCTTCTAGAGTTTTAGAATATGATATTAAATGAGAAAAAGAAGATTATAAAACTAAATTTTAAACTTCACCAGTTTTATTTGTAAGACTGAATACATATGAGTATAAATGTATGTGTATAGAAAAATAGAATGGGGACATAAATATAAAAATATTTAAAATTATATCAGTGATGTGAAATTAGAGGTGATGCATACACTCTTACTTTACAAGCTCTTAAATTTCCTAAAATAAATGCTCATGCTTAGAAGAAAGCCTTTTATAACAGAAAAAAAAATATTATTTTGAAAAGAATATACATTTCTGGTTACAGGGTCCTGCATTTAATAACTGCTTGCTGAACTGGTGATTATATTTGAATATTTGTTATGTGTGCTGTTTAATTCTAAGAAGCCAGACTATATTTCTTATTAGTGACAATAACTTTTAAACACTGTTTTAAAAAATAAAATAAAATGCTACTTACAACAAAGGATGGGTGTCCCCACAGGCTGGTTTTCTTCCATTGAAAATTTAACTATAAGGGAATAATTTTAAATTTACTTGAGTGTTTTAAATGATTACATGGAGAAAAAAGGCAAGTATTCTTCTGTTAGTAAACACATACTATTAGAAAACAGTGAGGGTTATTTAAAGCAAATCCACAAGTTTGCATTAGAGAATTTAAATCAGCATTTCAATAATTGAGGAGGATTTAATGTAAAAACAGGGAACCTTTCTGAAAGAAGCAATCAAAATAATTCATTAAAATTTAAATCACCAGTAGGCTTGGCTATTGCCCTACTTGATATGTAAACAAAATTGGTAAATATTGTTGAAATGGCATCTAAGGTAGTTCAAATTTATTATTGAGTGAAAAAGCAGTTATCACCCTGAATTTTCCACTTCTGTTATCATTGAAGTGGGGTGAGTCTAGGTATCAGGAGCTTGGGTTCAAGCTAAATTTAAAACACAAAATATAGTGAATATTTGGATATAGGGGGCAAGAATAATATTAGCAGCAAGAATGATTCTGTACTTTCCTTCTTGGTTGCTGAGTTGATACTAGCATTGTAATCTCTGCTAGATGAAATAGGTGATAGAGAAAGTTTGAAGGAAATGAGATTGGTTTTGAATATGTTTAGTTTGAAGTACTGAGAAAATCCAAGACACAAATTTGGTGGCGTCTAAAACAGAGTTATTTATTTGAAGTAGTTTCTTTTTTTAAATGCTTTTATTAATTTATTTTTAGAAAGAGGGGAAGGGAGCGAGAGAGGGAGACAAACATCAATGTTTGGTTGCCTCTCAAGCACCCTCTACTGGGGATCTGGCCTGCAAACCAGGCATGTGCCCTAACTGGGAATCGAACTGGGGACCCTTTGGTTCACAGGCTGGCATTCAATCCACTGAGCCACACCAGCCAGGACTATTTGAAGTATTTTCAAACTCATCAGATACTTTGCTTCACACAACAAACCTGTGAGATATATAAAAGACAAATAAGTGTATACAATATACTTTTTAAAAATTAAATAAAATTAATAAACTTTATTTTTAGAGCAATTTTAAAATCACAGCAAAGTTAAATGAAAATATGGAGTCTTACCATATATCTCTGTCCCCACACATGCCCAACTTCCTCAACTAGCAACATCTCCCATCAGAGCAGTACACTTGATTCAATTGATGAACTTACATTGACACATCATTGTCACTGAAAGCCCACTGTTTACATTTGGGTTCACTCTAGGGATTGTACATTCTGTGGGAGTGGACAAATTTATATTGACATGTATCCACCACTGTAGTATCATACAGAATAATTTTACTCCTCTTAAAATCCCTGTGTGCTGTCTATTTGTCCCTCTGTCTTCCTTAACCAACCACTAATTTATGGTCTCATAGTTTTGCTTTTTCAGAATGTGATATAGTTGCTGTTATATAGTATACGGCCTTTACTGATTGGCTTCTTTTACTTAGTAAGATGTATTTAAATATTTTTCCAGGTTTTTTCATGGCTTGATAATTCATTTCTTTTAAATGCTGAATATTTCATTGTCTGGATGTACCAGTATTTAACCTGAAGGACATCTTGGTTGCTTCCAACTTTTGGCCATTATGGATAAAGTCACTCTAAACATCCATAAACAGGTTTTTGTGTGGGCATAAATTCTCAACTCATTTGGGTAAATATCAAGTCGATTACTGGATTATGGTAGTTTAAAAATGCAAGAAGTTGTCTTCCAAACTGGTTGTAGCATTTGCATTCCCATGAGCAATAAATGGGAGTTTCTGTTGCTTTGCATGCTAGACAGCATTTGGTGTCGTTAATGTTGTTAATCTCGGTTATTCCAAAAGATGTGTAGTCATGTCTCGTTGTTGTTTTATTGGATTGGCTAAAAAGTTCATTAGTTTTTTTTTTTTTTTTTTTCCTGTAAGATGGCTCTAGTAGTGCTTAATTTTCTTTAACTTCATTTGAAACAATTTTGTTAGATTGTATTGTGACAGCTGTCATATCAGCGTGCATTTAAAAAAACATCAAAATTGGTAAATTTTTATTTAGCCATTTTAATGTTGAAGATAGAAGAAAATAAATAACATTTTGGCATATTATGCTTTATTATTTCAAGAAAGGTAAAAATGCAACTGAAACACACACACAAAAAGATTTGTGCAGCACATGGAACAGTTGCTGTGACTGATTGAATGTTGTGAAAAATGGTTTGTAAAGTTTTGTGGTGGAGATTTCTCACCGGACAATGCTCCATGGCCAGGTAAACAGTTGAAGTTGATAGCAATCAAACTGAAACATTAATTGAGAGGAATCAATGTGATACCATGTAGGAGATAGCTGACATACTCAAAATATCCAAATCAATAAAGTTATTGGTGAAAATGAAAAATGTGTCTTTTATTTTATGGAAACAACCATATGGACTTTTTGGCCAACTGAATAACTTTCATTTTCCTGATGACATATGATGTGGAATATGATGTGAGAGAGAAACATCAATCAGTTGCCTCCCATACATGGCCCGACCTGGGGTTCATCCTTCAACCTGCAAACTTTTGGTATACAGGACAATGCTCCAACCAACTGAGCCACCTGGCCATGGCTTAAGTGTTATTTTTATATTTTAGACAACAGTCCTTTATCAGGTATGTCTTTCGCAAATATTTTCTCTCAGTCTATGGACTGTCTTTTGCTAAAATAATACATTTTCAAAAGAAATAAAATATACTCTAAATGACAACACTCTTCCTCCTCCTCCTTCCTTTTTTTTTCTCTTCTAGCAGATATACCTTTACCTGCAGAGCTCTTCTGGAGGGTAATGCAGTTAAATTCCACAAATTATCAATGATAATCAATATAAAACATGATAATTGTAACTGAATACTGGTAGAATATTTGAGTATTATTAATAAAGATATAGGCTAGCCAGTAAATTTAATAAAATGTGGTATTTACCATCTTGCTCGTTAATATTATTTTTCAATCAGAGAACAAGAAAGATAGAGCACAACCCTGGCTGGTGGAGCTCAGTGGATTGAGTGCTGGCCTGTGAACTAAAGGGTTGCCAGTTCGATTTCTAGTCAGGGCACATGCCTGGGTTGTGGGCCAGATCCCCAGTGGGGGACACATGAGAGGCAACCACACATTGATGTTTGTTTTCCTCTCTCCCTCCCTTCCCCCTCTCTAAAAATAAATAAATAAATAATCTGGGAAAAAAGGAAGATAGAACACAATATGACTATAATGCTAAAGACAATGTCATAATGTTGTGGCCTTAAATGTATCATGTGGATGGAGTAAAGTAAAGAAATCAAATAGTGTTGTTTTGTGTGACTTCCTGGAAAAGTAAAAAAAGTATTTCAAGAAAAACAAATAGTTAACAGGCATTTGGGTAAGTCAGCATTATTTCTGCAATTTATGTAAGCACTCTTCTCAGCTCCAAGTGAATTAAAGAATTGTTATCTTTCGAATTTATAATAGTATTGTCCCTATTTACCACAAATAATTCATATAATGGCATGTAATGTTGCTTTTCAGGCATTGATGATTAGATTGGATTGGATATATGACACAAAGATTCCAAATAAATCCTCTTTTTAGGGGATTTAGACTTGGTTATGAGATAGCGAGTGAATTCTTGTTTATAGACAACATTTAACATGTAAAAGCAAACTATGATATGATCATAATATCCTATATTGATAAAGAATCAGAAAGAAGAATAATGAAGATATGTAAAGAAAAGCATAATAGAAATAGAAACTCTTAATAGTTTACAGTTTTCATTTCTACTATTGAGTAGATGTCCATCTACAATCCTATTTAAGGTTCACAACATTTCTCTCTTTCTGTATACTTCTCTTTTCTTCTTAAGCAAGCTTGAGTTAGTTTTCTCACTTGCAACCAAGATGTCTCACTAAATAATAATAGAATCCATTAATGAGGACAGGCAATAAGAAGACACATGTAAGTAATATAGTATGTGCTCACTATATTTAATTAATTCAGATATTGAAATATTACACTTTTTATAACTTGCAACCTTTATGTGATTCTGTCTTTAAACTTTGGGAATCCTTACTCTAGCCACTCAAGCACTTTCTACAATGATATTTAAGATGCACTTCAAATCTAAGATTACAAGAAATCATTGGCTTTATATTATAGGGCAAAATATTGAGGCATTCTCTTCAAAGGAACGAAGTAATAAATCATAGTTACCTCTAATGAGTTGCTATTGAATTTGTAGAGGCAAATCAAAGACCTCCTCTTATGCAACTAGAAATGCTGATTGTAACTGTTATGTTAGCTTGCCATTGATACCTTAATCTTATTGACAAAAACATAAAAGTGCAAAGCCTTATGTCAGTTCTGTGTTGAATATAAAGTACAAGAGAAGTACAGTGTTGACTAGGAATAATGTTTAATTTTTTATCCCTGCAAATGGCTACTGTAATTTGTAAACATCTGTAATTTGTATAAAACCATGTGTATTTTTTGATTTGTGTCACTAAACAATTCATTCTAAGAAGTGTCATTTTTCCTTGTGCAGTATACTTACTTTGTTATAGGTTTAGATCTTTTGAACAATTCCTTCAGGTGCTAGTCCTTCTAATTGCAGTATTGATTGGTACCTGTGACTTCATATGACATACCATGTCAGCTTTCAGAACAAACAAAAGCTTTGGAAGTGAGTACTTCATTATTATTTGTCTCATGACCCTATGAAAGTTGACACGTGTCATCAATAGTGACATGCCAAAGATTCAAATTTCCTTGGCATAGCTTCTGAAAGTTAAGACAATTCTCTGAGTCTTTATAATATTGAAATCTCTCCATGTGCACTTCCCTTGAGAGTATTAGTATTTCTTGAGTTCAGCAAGGTAGGATGAAAGCATTTTTATTCCTTCTCTTATCCCTGGTTGGCCTTTTTGTTATCGATAGTAACATTAAAATAGAATTCTAGGAGCTTATAATTCAGTAAGGGAAATAATCTGTGGATGCAAATAATGGCAACCCAACATGATGATCTATTAGTGATAAATCTGAGACTGAGGCCATAAGAAAGAGTGATTTTAGAAGGTAAACATGGGAAGCTGGTAAAACTGTCTTAGCCACATTTGTTGCTGCTTATTGCTGGTAACTTTGAGCAATAAACATAATCTATATACCCTCAGTTTCTTCATCTGGAAAATGGGAATAATAATGTTTACTTCTTTAGGCTTTTAGGAGGAAATGAGACAGTGCATATCTCCGGATAATCATAGGCACCTCAAAATGTAAATAAAACATAATGCCTATAGTAGAGGAAGGAGTTAATTTTTACCTAGTAGTATCAGAAGAAATAAAAAAAGAGAGGAAATGTAACTACAGAATATGCAGGATTTCAAAGACTGAGATGATGGAAAACCTTTTTTACATGATGGATAACAGGTGTGAAAATGTAACTAATGTAAAACCATAGGAAACTGAATAAACTAGTTTCAGAAATATCTAATGGTTGTGTGTGTCAGTTTACTTCTTAAACTTTCCATCAAAAGACCCCTAGAGGCACAAGAAAAGATCTGACCCTATGAAAGGGAACACAGCCACCATCACAACTACCATTACCAAAATAAGAGAAAACATTTATCAAGTGCTTAGAATTGACTGGCCTCTGTGCTTACACTCACTGTCTCACCTGACTGCCAAAGCAAGTAAAGGAGATTATTCCGAGTCTCACTGTACAAGATAAGGACAGTAAGACACATAATTAATGAGTTAGTAGGTGTGGCACTGAAACTCTTGTGAGTTTGAATTTGGGGACATCTTTCCAAACTACTCTGTATCTTGCTGTTGGAAACTTCATATCGGGTGTCCATCTTGGAAGGGTCTCATATTATTATTATTTATTATTTTTAAATCATGAAAATATTGAATCCAACTCCTTTGGATTCAATACAAATATATACAAATATATGTATATTATTTATATATAAATATATGTATATTTGTTTCCTATAACATTTTAAAATACTTTCTGTGAAAATGTATTTATTGATCTACTGAATAGGTTGATAGGAAAACACAGACTGTTAATTTCAGAAGATCTTATATTTTTCAAGTGTTTCCTTTCAAGGACATTGGATGTAACCTTGAAAGATCTTCAAGCAATTTTTAATTTGCTTGTTGATGTTGCTTTTCACTATATAATTCCTAGGTGACACTTTTGCTACAAAAATAAATTAGAAATCTGATGCTCTTCTTTCAAGATTTACATGATTAATTTAAAATTTTGCTATAATATTAACACTTTCATGCAGTTATTAATTATGGTTTTGTAATTAAACCAGTATAGTATAAAATGACAAAAGCATTTTATAGGGCTTTTAAAAAGTTTTACAGTTTTTCACTTTATGATTTACAGTTAAATATTTGTTATGAGGAATCATAAATCTCATTTGATGAAAAGTTATAAATGGATTCCTAAACTTAAAGTTTAGAGTCATTTGAAATATGTCTTCTATGGAATTAATAAAGGATAATTTAAAAGAAATAGTTATAAATAACTGTATCACATAGGATTATGCTCTAATTAATAGTATTCACCAAATTAGAGAAGAGTATTGTATTTTAGTTTTAAATACTTATATTAATCATGTAATGTGTACCTACTACTCATAAATCATTTTCTGTTTATACTTTAATGGCAAATACCACAAAGGCTAGCTTGAATCAATTATGTGTAATACCTTTATTTAGCAGTACTTCTATAAACAATTTTGTAAGATTTATGAAATTCAGGCATATTTTAAAACTGCAGCCCTGTCTCATGTGACTCAGTGGATTGAATGCCAGCCTGTGAACCAGAGGGTCACCGGTTTGATTCCCAGTCAGGGCACATGCCTGGGTTGTGGGCCAGGTCCCAGGTAGGGAGTACATGAGAATCAACCACACATCAATGTTTCTCTTCCTCTCTTTCTCTTTCCCTTTATCTCTCTCTAAAATTAAAAAAAAAAAAAAAAAAAAAAAGTAACTAAAAGAACCTACAGAAGCTGCCCTGGCTAGTGTGGCTCAGTGGACTGAGTACCAGTATGTGGACTGAAAGGTTGACAGTTCTATTACCAGTCAGGGCACATGCCTGAGTTGCGGGTCTGGTCTTCAGTTGGGGGCATCTGAGAGGTAACCGATCTATCTTTCTCTTGTACATGTTTCTTTCCCTCTCTTTCCCCCTCCTTTCCCCTCTCTCTAAGAAAATAAGTGAAATCTTTAAAACTGCAGAAGACTTTCATTTTAATAGCCAATACTGGATGAAAATTACGGTAACCTAATAATTAAACCAAACAAATAAACAAAGTATATATCTGAATAACACTAATACTGCATGTAATTCTTAGTAAGAATTTGAATGTATAAAATTTTAACCCTTAACTTTATGGGAATGGGTCCTGAAGGAAGTAAATTATAATTATATTTACATGTAACACTTTATAGTACAGATGTGGCAAACTACCCAAAAAAGAGAGACCAAATATTTTAAAGAAACCATCATGCCTACTATACTGATTTCATTCTCTGGCACATGGCCAAAATTTTGCTTTTTTCCTAGAGGAAAATAAGATTACTATTTTAGTTACAAATACTTTTTCTGGATTGTTGCTTACAGACAAAACATAACTTACTTAGAAATGAAAGGCAAATTTTTTCTTTTACTTAAAACAGTATGTTCTCTATGTGAAGAGAGTAAACAATCTGATGGATCAATAATTTCTGATAAGATAGTTCCAGTTTCATAAACCTGAACTAATATTTTAAAATGGTCTCCACCTTGAGGAATTCAAGTTTAGCAACATATTAAAAAATTTAAGTAATCAAAGTATATTATCTTGTTTATTACTGTGTATGTGTATAACACAAGGGAATGTGTAGTGAACTTGATTTTAGATCAGGAAGTTTTCACAGAAACAGTGTTAATATAAGAATACTTGAAATATGAGGAGGTATTCATCTAATGAATACATATAGAAAAAACCTGTGCAAAAACATGGAGGAAAAAATCCTAATATGACTTGTTCAGGGAAATGTTAATTTGATATTTCCAGAAATTAAGGAGGGAAGAATTTGGTGGCTGGATATGAGACAGCAGGGTAACCATGTCAAGAGATGAGTAGGAAGCTGTGTTAACATACTTAGAGTTTTATTATGTAGATGAGAGAGTACCTTAGAAAGTTTTTAGGTCAGCTTTTCAAGGTAGGATAGTTCAGACTACTGGTATGGAAGAGAAATTCCCCACCAATGAGCAGGCTTGGTTAAGGTGAATCACCACGTGAGTAGTGAGCCAAAGGACAGAGAGACCAGTTCACAGATTATTCTAACAATATAAATGAGAAATGCAATAATACATAATCTAAGAGGTAGTAAAGATGAAGAGCTGGGGTGGACTAGAGCCATTTTGTATGATTTAATGATTAAATTAATATAAATAGTGAGAATGAAAGAGTCCATTTAACTTCCAGAAATGTGTCTTTGAGAAGGGAAAAGGATAAAAAAATCAACTTTGGATATGTTGAATTTTTATTTCCTATGGCATACATAGGTTATATAAACTTAGTCAAAAATTATATAGTGTAAGTCCTCACTTAATGACAACAGTAGGTTCTTGGAAACTGCAACTTAAAGCTAAGTGATGTATAATCAAATCAATATTAGCATATGCTAATTGGTAGACAAGAGTTAAATTCCTATGGCATATTTATGGTCACAAAATATCACTAAACTTGGAAATAAAGACCCAAAACAGTTTTAATATTAACCATTGAAGTAAATGTGAGCTATTATGCAATTAAGAGGGATTAATAAAAACAAGTAAGATTAGTATTTTCTTAATTGCTTATTTCAGTTCAAGGTCATGTATGGCTGGACCCTTTCCCTGCAGCTCAGGGCACAAGGTAGGAAACCACCCTGGACAGGATGCCCTTCCATCACAGGGACACTCACAAACACCTGCACTTAGTCAGATGGAACAATGTGGACACAACAATTCACCTCACATGCATGCTTTGGGATGTAGGAGTAAACTGAAGTAACTGGAGAAAACCCATTCAGGCATGGGGAGAATGTGCAAACTCCATAAATACAGTGATACTGATCAGGAACAGATTTTTTTCCTCACCAACTTTTTAACAAAATGACATTGAACTAAATGACATTATTTGAAGGCTTACTGTATATATGTTGTGACCTTGGAAAAAAATACAGGACTGTAATTGTATATTAGTGGGTTAATCATTCAGGGTCCCAACAGAAAACCTAAGGCACACTCAATCATAATTAGAATAATTCCAGGGGGTGTATTTACAAAGAGATGGATTATAAAACTGTGGGCATAATATTGAAACCAAAAGATACTGCAGGAAACTAATAGCAATAAAACTATCACATCTTCTACATCTCAATAGATGAGAGAAGGTGAAAGTCCCCTAAAGCTAGATGTAAAGATATACAAGGAGTACTGACCACCATGAGGGAAACAGTGTCCAGATATTGAGGGGCACAGTCAACTTAAAGAGACTTCACAGGTGAGGAATAAACTTATTTGACTCTTCTCTTTCCAAAGTCATGCTGGTGATTCACCTTCACCAAGCTTGCTCATTGGAAGCCAGAGTACATGGAAGTTCATTGAGATAGTAATTCCATGTCAGCTTTTTACAATTCAGTTTAAGGTGCAGAAAAAGATATTCAATCATAGAAGCACAAAGGGATACCTGTTTCAGGCAGAGTGTGCCAAACAATAGAAGACAGGGTCTCTGCAAGAGGAAAATTGGGCGACATCATTACTGACAAGAAAGTAAACAGGAATGGAAACAGTGGTTATTACTGAAGAGCTATATATTGGGTCAATCATGGCAAGCCATTGAGGTCATAATATAAAATATCATGGAGAAGTCAAAAAACAAGAAAGAAAGGCCGAAGGAGTATATGTTGGATATGAGAGGTGGTGATCTCAATAACAACAGTTTTTGTGGGTTCGTAGAAAAAGAAGTTAAATTGAAATGAATCAAGAGGTGAAAGGAAATGAGGATGTCAAAGCAGTGAGTGTAAAATTCTTTTAGGGTTTGTGAATTAAGTTAAAAATGAGATTGATGCTTAGAGGGGCAGCCACGATACAAGTTCCTTGACAAAATGTTCACAGGATACAAGATTTACCTAACATATCAATGTTATAATTTTAGACTTAGATATAGCAGGATTATACTTTAGGAAGATAGCAATGTCCAAACTAAACAAGGCTATCATAATCCTGAATAGGGAATAAACTATCTACAATGTCTGTTTGTTACTCTTGGGTCCTAAAGCATAAGTATCAGTACCTAGACAAGACAGTATGTAAAGTATTAATTGGAGATGCTCTTAATCTGGTTTTATGGGCCATATGTTGTCCCATACTGATCTTGAAGTGAATTGGAAGTGTATTTCTGTGGTTACAACTGAATGCCTAAAAAAGAGAATCCCCGCATCTTTTTAAGTAATAGGTTTCAAATGATACTAGTGATGAGACAGTACAGAAGTGTAAGATTTTAATAAATGGAGGAAATTCTTATCTTTCCTCCTCAACCCATATTATACAGAAGACCTTTATTCTAGTGGAAGTCAGTGTTGAGCAGTGGTTCTCAGTAAAGGGAGATTTTGCTTCCACAGGGGGATGGATATTTGGCAATGTCTGGAGAACATTTGTCTGTCACAGCTGGGAATGTACTATTATAATCTAATGAGCAAAAGCCAAGAATTCTGCTAAGCATCTTACAATGCACAGCACATCAATATCTACAACAAAGAATTATCCAGTCCAAAACGTTAATAGTGGGACTGTTGAGAAATTTTGAGGTAAATTTCTGAGAAAGGAAAGTGCAAGAGACATGCATCCTGCCTCACTCATTGGTTCTTCAAAAGGAGGGGGTAGATACGCTAGAGTTCCGCATGAAGTGGTGGGGTTTCAAAATGAAAAGAAACAAGAGTTTTAAAGCTGAGTTTGAGAGTAGCACCCATAAAGATGTCCTACCGTGCTGAAATATGGGTAGGAAGAAAGAAATATGTGAGCATGGCAAGGGAGTCTGTACATAAGAGGAATCCCAGGTCATTCCTAGCATTTTACTAGAATAACATGGAAATAATCCAAAGGTTCCTGTCAACCCAGGTAGGCTGAGATTGAGGGTCATATTTTTGCCAGTGACTAAATACAACATAGGCAGATAATTTCACAGAAGTCTTCATAACCTACGTAAGTGATACAAAGCCACTTATATAGGGAACCAAGGGGCCTGTGATCTCTCAGGGAGCAGGAAACCTAGTGGTTCTCTTCTGCTATAACTGATCATCCCAGACCTGACAGCTGTTGGCCTCAAACTCTTCTGTTAGGAACAACTCAGGGCAGAGAGGTGGAATTGTGCTCAGGCCTAGCTGTAGGCCTGTAGGCAGCTGAGCAAGCTCCAAGAGCCAGGAGACATAGGCCCAAGTGAGGCAATTAAGAGAGGCTTGTGAATGCCTTAGGGTGGAATTTAAGCAAGATAATGACTGCTATAAAGAAACTAGAGCTGAAGAGAGCAAAAACCTCCAGTGAACTCAATAAAGATGTATATAGGAGGTGGGGAGGTCAGGAGCTTAGATTGAGTTGATAAAATTTTGGTTTAAGAACATCTGAATTTCATTGACTTGTATTATTGATATTTCAAATCCACCACACATTAAAATTAATATTGGTTATTCAATTGCTACATTCCCTTTATTGAAGGATTACAACTCTGCTCCCACCCCTTTCTAAAACAGGATTCAAAAATAATATGTTAAAGTATTTACATTCTAAGAAAAGCATCAGAAAAATGAGGAATCTTTAAAATACAGTATCATTGGGCCACCTAAATTTTAGAGGAATATTATTAGTGGCAAAGTCATATTAAAGAAAAATAGCTCAATTCTGTGGAGGCTTTGTAAATAATTTTAAATGTTTTATAAAGTATCCATAAATAAAACTTTTTTGTCTACATCAGCCATTTAAAAAGCTTATAAGGACCTTATAGGAATACTATAGTATTATTTAGATAGACTGAGGAAGGAGACCTAATGGTGAGTGAAAGTTTGTCTTCCCCCTTTTCAATGTCTTTTCTTATTTACTTTTAGGACATTTCTTAGTCATGTATGAGTATAACAACTTGCTGAATGAATTCAAGTGGCCCTCTGAGTGGTGTCCTGGCCTTCCTTGACAATAAATGTATCCACCTCTCTTTTTTAGGCTTACTGTAGTTGCTGCTACATTCACCTCAGCTGCCTGAGTTCCCCTCTCTGTACTTCCCGCCCTGCATACTAAATAAAGCCTTTCTCCATTACTGTTTTTCAGTGATGTGCCTTGCTGTTAGATTTCTACTGTAGAGAGAGAAAGAGCTGGGAAGAAGGAAGATAGTTTAAAAGTGTGGGATAAATACTAATGAAGTTATAATTTTAAATTGACACAGTAGTTATAATCTCAAATATACGTGTCTCCCCTTACCCCTCTTCAGATCTGCCACTGAAAAAGGTAAAATATTCTATACCTTAATTATGGAAATTTCTTTGACTTCAGTGGATTACTTGAGCCAAGAATTTGGGAATTCAGGCTCATTGCTTTTCTTTAATCTGTCCAGTGCCATTAGAAGCATCTGCTGAGCCTTACTCCGTCAATGTCTCCTTCCTAGCATACTGTTCTACGGCACTCGCTCAGTTTCTCAATGCCTTCACAGAAAATTTTATTCTGGATTATTATGGGTGAGATATGAATTTTAGAGGTGCTGGGCATTGAGATTTTCATCCTAGAATACTAGATGAACTTCTGGTTTGTTTATTTTCAGTCTCTATCAAGCAAGATGAGCATTTGCAGATTACTTGTTATTTACTAAGTTTGTTGAACATTATACCACTTTGGGCACTACCCTGGACTCTCTGGGCAGCATGGCAGCCACTCCAATGTTACCCCCACAGGCTAATCATGGTGTCATTTTTACCCTTACTAATCAGAATTTTTTACTTCAGAAACCACAAATTGGCCCTGGTAAATTTAAGCTGCCAAACAATTTGTTCGGGGGAAAAAAGTTAAACAGATATAATAGGAAAGCTGGAGAACTAGGCTCAGGAAACTCAGAAAAAGATGAACTGGCTAGAAACACAGGCAACATGGTCTAGGGGGACATCTGTGGATAGACGGCCAAAGCTGTCACCACTGAACCCTGGATTCTGCAGCTGGATATGCCACCTTTGGCCTGCAAAGGGTGTGGCTGCCACCACCTGACTACGTCCCCTAGACAGCCAGAATTATAGTCTTCCCTCAGTAGCCTCAGGGAATTGATTCCAGGACCCCTGCATATAACAAACTATGCAGATGCTCAAGTATTTGCATCGTATTTGCCTATAACCTACCCACATTCTCTTGTGTACTTTAAATCATCTCTAGCTTACCTATTATACCTAATACAATGTGGATGCTGTATAAATTATTGGTATACTGTATTGTTTAGGAAATAATGACAAGAAAAGTCTGTTCATGTTCAGTACAGGTGCAGCCATCATAGGCCTGAGTACATAGTACAGGTCAGCAACATATTTTTTTCAAATATTTTAGATCTGTGATTGTGTAACCATGGAATGCTCAGTCTCTGACTCCATCTTGTTCGAGTCTGTATTCTTTCCATAGCCTTCACATTAATAGCTTATGCTTAGTCTTGCATGTAGACATGCTAATCATTAGAGGATTTCTGCTTACTACTTGAGTTTTACAAAAACAGAGCCTTCCATTTCCCCATCCCTTGACATAAAAGAAGCTTGAACTCTTTATTTTCCTAAGATGATTTGAGGAACCACTAGGGCTCTTATCTTCTTGCTTGGTGGCTTCTCAATCGATGAATCTTTCCTTTCTCCGATATCTGATGTTTTGGGTTTTGGCCTTTTGAAGCATTGGGCACATGGACTGTGGTTGAATCTGTGGATGTGGAACCTGTGGATACAGAGGGTCAATTGTGTTTCTAAAATTGCTCCACTTCCGTGGCATGGGCACCTGATGGATGAAGCATAATTTCCAGGAATCAGAGAGAAAAAAAATGTCTAATTATTTTTGGTTCTTTCTTGGAAGGTGGCCCCTAAATTTTACCATATTAATACATTGGTGGATTCCCCCAAATATAAATAAGGGCAGTGGGCTGGAAAATATCCCAGTGCTTTCACGGATCCACTTTTCTGCAATCTGATCTGTGTCTTTAGATGCTGGATTGTACAGATTCCATCAACCCATCATCTTATTGTTTGACTTCAGCTTGGGTCAGCACACAGCACAGGCAGGAGACCAGAGAAAGAAGAGAGAAAAATCAGGGCATTTGCATCTTTGTCTTTTTTCCTGACAAGGTCTCAATGGACTGGCTGCATTCTTTGTCAGAAGTGCTAGCTTCTGTAGGAGGTCCTCCCTGTTCAGCTTTTCATCCTAGAATACTAGGCCACTGGGATCTTATAACTGCTCCCTCCTTTTGTTCTTGCAAGGCTATGAGTGGAGATATACTGCATTGTCCCTTGTGGTAACACTACCTTTATTTTTGTAAATTGCCCCTTCATTAAACCTTCCTCAAATTATCCTAATTTGAATGTGCCATCTGTTTCTGGCTGGGACCACAAATGATACAGGCAACCCTCAAAACAGCAAATGTCCTCTCTGGAGACTTGTCTCCCTACAGCTTAAAGCAGAGCTGTCCTGTGAGGAACACCCTGTGCCTCCTCTGCTCTCCCCATTGTGGTTTTCTGGGTTGTCTCAAAGTAGACAGCCTTCAAGAAAAAGGTAACGAAAGGACCATTTTACTGTAATAGCTGCATGAAAGGACTTAGAGAAAAGAGACTCCAAAGCAAAACAATGTAAAATAGGGACAACTGGGGAAAAATATCATGTGGAAGAGATAAGAGTTTTTTCTCTTAATCCTCTGGAGAAAGACACAAATTGATCTTACCAAAGTATTACCTTATATTCTTTAGTCGAAATGTAGTACCTTGTACTTGGTTATGGATCTGGACATTGTAAGCTAGGGTGAGAGAAAAGGCCCTTAGACGATGGATTATTGGGCATCATCTATTATTTATCGTTAAATGAAATAGTGCATTGGGGACTGCACATGTGCTGCAGGCTATATGTTGGAAAGAGTCGTGTAGCCAGTTAGTTATCCTAGCAGATTGGTTGACATTCTGTATATGAAATCAACGTATTTCTAAATTTATGGGGTTAGGAAGATCTCAGATGTTCAGCTCTTAGAGTTACTGTGGTTTCCATGCCTCAATGCCAGGGTCTCCCTTCAATTTTGCAGCTAAATGACACTACCATTTCCCTATTTTATACATTATATTTTACTGTTATATGGTTTAATGCATGATTCTTTCCAGGTATAATTTATTCTTGGATAAAGGATATCAAGCATCTGGGCCAAAGAAATTTTTTTTAAAGTGGGAGAATTTCAGACACCAGAATAATGGGATAGTTGATACAACAATATATTTAGAGAAAGTAGTTATTGGACACATTTTATTACACTGTATTTAATATCAACTCTCCTACCTGCCTTAATAGGATTGAGCCCACTTGCTTAAATAGGTAACTAGCCTAGTAACCCACCTTTTATTGGATTCTCTTCCTTCCCTGTCATACTGTCCCACCCCCTGGTGGTGGTTCCTGGGATCACCTCTCAAATAAAGGAGCCTACACTGGAATCCTTGTCTCAGTAGGTGCTTCTGAGGGAATGCTATCAGACAGATGGTGCCAAAATGACCATGGAAGCAGACTTCAAAACAAGATTTTAAAACAAGATTAGTAACCGGCCAGATGGCAACAAGGATCTTATTACTGGTGATGAGCTGTGTGGTTATAACTTCTCTCATGCTAAAATTCTCACCTGTGTGAATTGGGACGGATTTTAGGGAAAGGAGATGCCTTAGTCAGGCCATACCTCTAGCTGTTGGCAGGTATAGTGTAATTACAATTATAATGATATGGCATTGATTGGTATATGATAATTGCTATAGGAGCTTTGTAGGGTAAAAGTGACAGGCCTGAGGCAGCCAACTATCAACTCAAAGCTTGGTGTGATACAAAGACACTCTCAATAGCGGCTGGAAGAATTTCTGACGGAAGCACAAGGTGAGCTAAATCTTCAACCCGGCAAGGCTGCTACACTGAGGTTGGGGCCCTCTTGGAGAAGGAATGGACACTGAGACTTGGGGTGAGAATGTTGTGGTGGATACTTTAGGAACAAAGGGGTGATTTACCAATAAGTTACAGAATCTGCATAATATGTGCAGTAGGAACTGGGGGAAATACTTGAAAACAAATATTAAAAGTGCTAGACTGGAATGGAGGGTGGGGAGTGAAATATAAGGCAGGAAAAGGCAGTTTATTGATTTAGGGCATCTCCTGAGATTCAAAGTTAGGGTTCTGGTGGAGATACTACTAGTCTTAATATTCTTAAGACTAAGAATATTAGTCTGCCATAGTTGCCATGGCTCCTTAGCATTTGGGAAAAATGACAGCCCATAGCAAAATCAGGTGGATTTGCCAGGAATTTGTTGGAAAACATTAGAGATTAATAGTCTCAGTAATATGAGTATGTTACTCATTACAATGGAAAGGCTTTTACTATGTACTACTAGAGAATCAATGAGCGATGTTCCCTGGTGGGGATCAGAAGGTCCTCCTTTCTCTAAGGTTATAGAGAATGTGAGAGTAAAGGGCATATCAATATTGCTGAGAAGCAGGAGCTATTTTCCATAAAACAGTTAATGATAGCAGATAGTGCTAAGGAACAGGGTGAGCTACCTAGTGTCAAAGAGAATGATGGTAATTTCTTTTTGTTTTTAAAGATTCTATTTATTTATTTTTATAGAGGGGAAGGGAGGGACAAAGACAGGGAGAGAAACATCAGTGTGTAGTTGCCTCTCACATGCCCCCTACTGGGGACCTGACCAGCAACCCAAGCATGTGCCCTGACTGGGAATCAAGCCAGTGACCCTTTGGTTCACAGACTGATACTCATCCACTGAACCACAGGAGCCAGGGACAGAATGATGGTAATTTCTAATTGTAGAGGCTGCACAGCAGCACTTACCTATGAGAGACATGGACATGAATTTTGTAATGGTCAATAAGTCAGATTGACAACCAGGAGGACCCGATCTTTAGGAAACCCTGTATATCTAATCCATTAGCACCTAAAGTGAGAGGGTTGACAAGCACAAATTCACAAAAATATAAGTGAAAGTGGCAGAGAGCACTCCATAGAATACTATTCATTAGAGACCAGTCACTGATGGCATTTGATTTCATTGGGCTCCTATATAGAAAAAGAGACAATCTTTGTTGGTATTAGACTGAATTCCCAATATGGGTTTACATTTTTTCCTTGCAATGCTTCAACCAGTAGCAATGTCCAAGCATTCAAGATTACACACTTTTTGAATGCAACTGCCTTCTCTTTTTGGTGAAGGAGTTTTGACAATGGACACTTGACCATGGACTTTACTGATCCCACCATAAACTGAACCCTTCAGAAACTACCAACCAGAGAGAACTTTAAACAGGTCTCTAAGAAGCTATTCAAAGTTCTATCTATAACTCTAATAATGAATCATGTCCCTTTACTGATTTATTTTTCTTCTTTATCTCACTTCTTCATTCCTTACTGATGTTTGGTGGATCACCATCAGAAATAAAATACCGGCACTTAAATCAGGTCCCAGGATCCACCACTATGGAGTCCCAAATCTAGAAACATACTTGACTTAAAAAAATAGATAATTAAATGATGTGTGACCTCTACCAGTTAGGTATGGGGTCAGCAGCAAATAATAGAAAACCATACAAGTAAAAGCTGAAATACAAAAAAAAAAATTTCTAATATAACAAGAAGTTTGGAAATCTTCAATGCAGGAATGATATAGCCTCTCGGTTATGCCAACAAGGACCCAGGATCTTTCTCAGGCCTTCACATATACGTCCTGTTGTGTCATGTTACAAGAAGGCTTCTGTACTCTTAGGCCACACATCATTTTTACAGACAAAAGGAAGTAGGAAACATTTAGGGAAAAAGACAGAATCAGCTGATATGTACTTACCGTACATTTCTCAGTGGGAACAGTGAGAACATGAATAACCCTGGCAAGAAGGAAGTTTGGAAAGCTAAAATTTAAGCAGTTGAGTTTATAACTTTTGCAGCCTTTATAAAAAAGGCATGGGGGCAAAAGGATGAAACAGGAAGACCAATTAATCCATGATGCTATCACACACATAGGCAAACTCAGAATTTGTTTTTTTAAAAGTTTGACCTGTTCTAATCGCAATATTCTTCTGTTTTCCATAAGTAAATATATGTTGCATTTTAGACTGAAACTTTCTAGAATGTTTGTAAAGGAAATTACTTAAAGTAATTCACTATATTTGGTTGTAAAATTTTTATGTACCTTATTTATTAATTCAAAACATGTATACCAAATATCTACTAACTTCCATGAATACAGCAGACAAGATTTCTGATTTTTAAGCTTTGTCAAGAATTTCCAAATAATTTCTCATACAAAATTTATATCTCTCCAAGTACAAAGACATCCAGAGTCTTTCAAAAACGGTAAATGTGTTGAAATTTTAAAAAGCACTAAACATGAAAAAGTGAAAGAGGATATAGCCGTTCTGGCCCATAGCCTTGAGTTATTGGCTACATGCCTCATAGGCTACTGTTTGCTGCCACAGTGTCCCTGCTTTGTGCCCATGCTGTCGATTAAATAGCCTCAGATGAGAGCTGGCACTCAAATCTAGAGCGTTCAATTACTTTTACTTTTTGTGGCAACAAATGATTTTTTTCTCTGCCAATTTTCACTATTAGGCTAATGGTCTTACATATTTTTTAATTGCTACCTCCATTCGCACTCATATTCTCACACCTCCTAGAAACAATGTAACAGCAAGATTTTTATCACCACAACTAGTAGACACCTGGGTCATTCCACTGATCATTTAGAAAAATATTTCCAAGCTGTAACAAGGCTAGTTCTACATGCTCACTCACATCACTCTGCAACTTCTCTGAAAATCATCTTTCTCGACTTAAAAACACGCATATAATACACACACAAAACACACACACACACACACACACACACACACACACAACAAGCAACGACAAAAAACCTAGGAATATTTTTTAGATGTATAACATTATAAAACAAAAATAAGTATAAAATTATGAAGAATATATAAATTTAAAGTGCTCTTTATTTTATAAAGACAGTTTTTTCTCTAACTATATCAGTAGAATGGTTTATTTAAAATACAGCTGACTCTTGAACAACACAGGTTTGAACTACACAGGTCCAGATGCACAAATCTTTTTCAATAAATGCCTATACTGTTTTCAATCCATGGTTGGGAGTCCATCGACTATGCCATTTTATATAAGGGGCTTGTGCATCTGTGGTTTTGTTATCTGTGAGGGCTCCTGGAACCAAACCCCATGGATACATACCATGGGACAATTTTGTGGGTGTCAAAATTTATATATAGATTTTGAGATACTAAGGACATCAGCACCCCCAAAATTCCAGCATTGTTCTAGTGTCAACTGTACACATTATAGTAATGTAGATATATTATTTCTGGAAGTTTAACTTCTGTTTTTAAAAGTTCAGCTTCATTGAGGTATAACTGATATGTAAAATTGTAAGATGTTTGAAGTGTACATCGTGGTGATTTGATATATGTATACATTTAAAAAGATTCCCACCATCTAATTAATTGATATATCCATCATTTCACATATTTATTTTTCTTTGTTACTATTGTTAAAAATACTTTAGTTCCACTCTTAGCAAATTTCAATTGTATGATATAGTATTATCAACTACATAGTGTAGTCACCATAGATACAGATCCTTTACCCTCTTGGTTAAATTCATAGATAATTTACTACTTTTGATACAATTGTAACAGGGATTATTTTTCTTAGTTTCTCTTTCTGATACTTTGTTTTTAGTGGATAGAAATGCAACTGATTTTTATATATTGATTTTGTATCCTGCAACTTCACTGAATTTGTTTATTAGATCTAACAGGTTTTTTTGTTTGTTTGTTTGTTTTTTGTTTGTTTTTGTTATAGTCTTTAGGATTTCCTTTATATAAGATTATACCATTTACAAACAGGCAATTTTGCTTGTTCTTTTCTGACTTGGATGACTCTTATTTCTTTTTCTTGCCTAATTGTGTTGACTAAAACTTCCAGTACTATGATGAATAAAAGTGGTGAGGGTGGGCATCCTTGTCTTGTACCTGATTTTAGAGGAAAACTTTTTTAGCTTTTCACCATTGAATATGATACTGTTAGCTGTGGGCTTGTGATATACAGCTACTATTATGTTGAGGTACACTCCCTTCTATGCTTAATTTGTTGAGAGTTTATTATATAAAGATGTTGAAAATTTGTTGAATGCTCTGTTTTTCATCTATTCAGAAAATTATATGACATTTTACTTTCCATTTCATTAATGTGGTGCATCACATTGACTGATTTTTGGATGTTGAATCATTCTTGCATCGCTGGAATAAAATCCACCTGATGATTATATATTTTTTAATGTACTGTTAAATTCTGTTTGCTAATATTTTGTTGACGATTTTTTGTATATATGAGATCTTTCCAGAAGGCATTCAGCCATGTAATATGAAAAATAGAGACCTTCGTTTCGTTTAAAAAATTATTTACTTCTTTTTAGAGAGAGGGGAAGGGAGGGAGAAAGAGAGAGAGAGAAATGCGTGGTTGCTTCTCGTGCACCCCCTATTGGGAACCTGCACCACAACTCAGGGATGTGCCCTGACTGGGAATCCAACCGGTGACCCTTTTATTAGCTTTGGACTTAGTCTATCATGTTTTCTCCTAGATTCTTGAGGTGTAAACTTCAGTTGCTTATTTGAGACCTCTGTCTTCTTGATGTCGGTATTTATTACTATAAACTTACTACTGAGGATAGCTTTTTCCTCATCCCATAAGTTTTGTTATGGTGTGTTTCCATATTCATTTGTATCAAGATTTTTATTTATTTATTTTTTTCATTTGTTCTTTGACTAATTGGTTGTTCAGTCAAATGTTTTTAAATCTTTACATATTTGTGAATTTTCCAGTTTTCTTCTTGTGATATCTAGTTTTACACCACTGCAGTCAAAAAGATGCTTGATGTTTCGTTCTTTTTAAATTTACTAAGATATATTTTGTGGTTTATCATATGATCTCTTCTGGAGAGTATTCTAAGTACTGTTGAGGAGATTATGTACTCTGCTACTTTTGGATTAAATGTTTTATAGGTATTTGTTAATTATATCTGACCTGTTGTATAGTTTATGTACAACGTTTCCTTATTGATTTTCTGCCTGAATTTATCCATTGCCGAAATGAAATATTGAATTCCCTTTACTATGGTTACATTTCTGTTAATTTCTGACTTCAGTTCTGTTAAGATCTGCTTTATATATTTAGATGCTCCTATATTGGGTGCATAAATATTTATAAATCTTATATTCTCTTGTTGGATTGACCCTTGTATCATTATACAGTAACCTTCTTTGTCTCTTATTACAGTCTTTGGCTTAAAGTCTATTTTCTCTGATATAAGTACCAACTACCTGTGATTTCTTTTAGTTTCCACTAGCATGGAATATTTTTTTCCATCCCTTTACTTTTACTCAGTGTGTCCTTAAAGTTGAATGAGTCTTTTATAGGCAGCATACAATGGGGATTTTTAAAAATCCATTTAGGTACTCTATGTTTTTTAATTGCAGGATTTATTTTATTTATATTTAAAGAAATTGATAGGTATGGATCTACTATTGCCATTTTGTTAATTGTTTTTTGACCATTTTGTAATTCCCTTGGTTCTTCCATCTTCTCTTGCCCTCCTCTTTTGTAATCTGGTGATTTTCTGTAGTAATATGCTTAGATTTATTATCTTTATTTTCTATGTATCTACTATTGGTTTTTGCTTTGTGGTTACCATGAAGCTTGCATAGGGTATCTTATATGCCTAAAACTCTATTTGACGCTGTTAACAACTTGACTTTAAACACATTCTAAAGCTCTACATTTTTATTCTCCCCATGTTCACATTTATATTTTTAATGTCACAATTCATATCTTTTTACCTTGTGCATCCATTAACAAATTATTGTAGTTATAGATACTCTTAATACTTTTGTGTTTTGAACTTTACACTAGATTCCAAACTGTATTCAAAGCAATCTTTTTTTTTTTGTCTTTCATGTATAAAATGTCTCTTGATCTTACTTTTCTTACATCCAGATGATGATTTTAAGCAGGTGCCAGCATAAGTCAATTTTATAGAAATTCCCTGCTGTACTAATTAATGCCTTGTTATTGTATATTAGTAATTTCTTTATTTTGTAACTAGAATATTACATGCATAAACATATATAAACTTATATGCACAGGATAGTGACACTATCTAAAATTGTCATTTCAAGTTACGTTTAGAAAATATTTAGTAACAGAAAGCAATTGCTAGATCTGATAAGATTTGGAGTCACTAGTCTCAAGCAGTTGGCTGCCCAAGTGCTTTTGAAAAGATATAATGACAAATAATATGTATGTATTCAAAGTGTATAATGTAGTTGTTTGATATACCTATACATTGTGAAATGTTTACCATGATATGTTTAATATATCTATTATTTCACAAAATTACTATTTTGTGTGTGTGTGAGGGTGGTGAGAATGCTTAAGATCTCCTTTCTTAGAAAATGTTTAATATATTTGACTCTCCTTATTCCTCAAATATACAATAAGTATTATTTAACCATAGTCAACATGCTATACATTATATCCCCAGAACTTATTCATTCAATTATTAAGTACTGATCTATCACACTCAACATGGTTATTAATCTGTTAGGGTTATCTTCTTTTGTAAACATTATAAATAAAGCATTGATAATGTTTCTTTTCAAAAAATTTTACAACTTATTTTTAATTAAACTTATTGGGGTAACATTGGTTAATAAGATTATACAGGTTTCAAGTATACATTTCTATGATACATTATCTGTATATTTCACTGTGTGCCCACCACTGAAAGTCAAATTTCCTTCTGTCACCATATATTTGACCCCCTTTACCCTTTACTATCCTCCAACCACCTTGCCTCTGGTAACAACCATACTGTGGTCTGTGTTAGTGAGTTTTGTTTGTTTTTCTCATGTATTCATTTGTTGCTTTCAGTTTTATAAAGTCAGACAGAAAACATTTCCTTTCAAAAAAATTCTTTTAAAAAAATTCCTTATTCTTTGGTCTTTGGAAACCAACCAAAAGAGAAAAACTGTGAACACATTCTCTCTTTTGATACTCAAACATTACCAATCAGACTATGGTTATATAGAAACTCTTAGTGTTCAAGTATTTAAGTTGATGATACATATCTCTTATTTGTGAAAGGAAAACTATCAGACATGACTTACTTATAAATTACTTTCATGTTTAAGGGATATACCTTGAAATCACCTTTATTAAGACTACAAATATATATTTTTTAATTTTTCATGTATTTCCAGACTTTGTTTGAAATCTACCACACCTTTCTTTCCCTGAATTATAAATAGAAGATTATTCCTCCATAACTTAAAAAATAAAACATTACTATGTTATAAAAGAATCCTAACTTTGCCATTCAAGAACATTTTCATGTGATCCTATGTTTTGTTTAAAAGGCTAAGGATGCAGGAGGTAAGCAAGCAAAGGTGGTGATATATTTAGGACTAACTATATACAGGAAAATATCTTATTGCCTTTGCATTCAAGGGAATTCTACTTAAATTTAATTCTGTATTTCATGTTGTCCTATGGATTTGTAACTTTTTTGCTTTGGTATGTTTGAATCTCCTTATTCCACAATTTTTATTTAACATATATTGCATTTTTGTAAATGATCCTTAATATCTCTTTGAAGTATAAAATTATATAACTCTATCATGTATATGAACTATCTACATTTTAGAGTATAAAAATAGACTTCTAGTATGCTATAAAAATCTTCACACAGATTAGCCAGAGTCCAGTTACATAATATATTTTGGCTGAATCATAATAATTCTTCCTCTAATAGTTTAAATAAGTGCCATATATGTAAATGTAATGTGTAAGTAAATGGCCAACTATAAACAAAAATATAAAAAATTTGTATAAATAAAATACAACTATAAAAATGTTTGCATCTAAACTCTGAGATAAACAGTTCACTTACTATTATTCTAGAAATCTTGATAGTTTTTTTTTTAGGAAAAAATACAATCCTTTTACAATTCTTTCAAATGTGTTTTAAGTTTATTCTTTCAAACATGAAGTATATACAAATCAGTTAATTATAATAGTCAAGGAATTTTCTTATGCCTCAACTGCCTTAGAAATTAAGCTATTGTCAATATATACACATCAGCACAATTTAACTGAAATTTATACCTGACTTAGTTGAGTAGTGTTTGTTAAATTAGTCCATCTAGTTCAGTTGAGTTGACAGGCACATTTTCCCATGTGCAATGTGATCATGTGATTGATTGACAGATTTGGTTGGTGAGACAACAAGCAATCACTCCTTACCATCTTTCCAATCTGAGGCATCCTCTTTTCCCATATCTGTGCCATTTTTTCTCTTGCCATCTACCTTGTCTTCTCAAAATGCTCATCATGTTCACTAATAATACCAGGAGAAGTTTGGAACCCTTTGGATAATTTTCTTCATTCACAGGAACACTGATGATTTATATGCCTTGTTTTTTGAAAGACTGGATGAAAGAGACTAAAATGGCTTATGTCCCAAATCACCATTGGTATGGCAATTTCAGTGTTACAGCCTTTGCAACAGAATTTGGATAAGGATACAGCTTAGCTGTATAGTGCCTGACAAAAAACAAGCACTCTACAAATAACTTGATAGATCAATTAGGTCAATAGAAAATATTGGTGTTTTCTTGAGAAAGACCCCTTCAATATCATCTATGTTTAAACACTATCCAACACTAAGTGACTCTGACAAAAAGTCCAATGTCTACAGTAAATATTTCTTCTCTATTAGTAAGGAGAAATGCACCAAGCAGCAGGCATCCAATCTCAATTAGGCTTCTGTGCTTGACTTGCCTTGTGATTGAGAGTCTGGAAACCTCAGTAGAGAAAGAAAAATGGTTTATGTAATTTCCATTGGCCTTCACTACAGCCACACAGGTTGCCATCTAAATCAACTTGTAGTTGACAGCAGCTGAGACCAGAAGTGAACTGCCTGTATTCAGACCCATGTGTCATGTTATGACAATGAAATTAGAGAACAAAATACACCAGTAATCATAATAGTCATTTGCCTTAAAGTAGAAAACACACAACCCTCTATTATGTCCCTGAAAGTATTTACAAATGACTTGAATTGGAACAGATTTTTCTTTCCACAAAATGCAATGAATGCTATTTCATCATATCTTGTAAGGTTGTACAGCCTTCCAAAGAGTTAATGTCCAATGGTTGATTGGTTTTATGCCTTTGCTGGCCAACTCATATTTTTTAAGCCTAATAATTTCCAGGGGCAGTTGCAGAAATTTCAGAGCATAAAGCATTTTAAGATAAGAAAGAAAGACAAAGACCAAAAAAGGACTTTGCCAAGGAACATATATCATCTATTTGACCAGAGACATTTAACTGATGTGACACAAAAGAAAAATGCTCCATATTACTGTTTTGTTTCAAGACATATATAATCGTAATGTCACATCTAACTCCCTTTTCCCTGATCCTTTCATGTTAGCAACATTCCAGTCAATAAGTTATCAGAAGGCTGTTTCATTATCTGGCATTAGCCTCAGAGATACAAACCATCCTCCTATATTTTGAGAGGAACATGAGCTAGATTGAAGGATATTAATTTGATGGAGAAACACTCACCGAACCAAATTCTTCCAATAAAATGAGCAATGCACCATAATATTACCTGTTGTTTGAGAGATTTAAAAAAATCTCAAAACGACCCTTCTTAGAGTTCAACAATCTAACTCCTAACAAATTGTACTGCTATATAAAGAATGACTACACTTCTGCTAGGTACTATAAAGTGCCCAATTATGGGGCTAATTAGAAGGGAAGAGCATAAAGTAATGGGACTTTATTTAGAAATGTTGTTATTCTCAGGACACCTAAAGTGGTTTCTGTGTTTTGTTTTATGTATTACATTTATTGTACCTTTCTGCAACTTGCCCAGATTTATCTCAATAGGACAAACATCTGTCACATTTTGCATACTGCTTTAATTTGATTGTCCCTGACCCCTTAGGCAAATACAGACAGGTGGAAAACATACTGGCTATTTCACACAGCATCTGTAGTCACTTTAGCCAGTCTTTCTTTATGGCATATCACAGCATGGGAGGGCTACAGAAACCAATCTGCTTCTCTCTCATTGCAGCAGAGAGAGAACCAGGTGGAATTCCTCCCTCTGTTTGCTTGAGCAACTCTGTCCTACTTAACATTTACAAATGGTGGCTGAAGAGAACAGCTGCCTGGTTGCAGAACTGGTCCTTACGGATTAGAGGAAAAGAGAGAAAAAGTTAAAAATGGAGAGGGTATGCCTTTCAATTAAGTTGTTATCTTTACTTTGTAACTCCAAAGGAGTTTAATAAATGATCACACATGCAAACACACACTCATGAACACACACACATACATTCATTCACAAAATGTCTTTAGCAGCAATTTGATGTGATTAATGATGCTGCTCTGCCACATCTTGAGGATAGCTTATTAGTCACACCTAATAACACTTGCATAGCCTACTCAAAGAGCAATATATCCTTATTAAACGTTTCTAGCATAGAACTGAGAAAGACCTTAAAATATCCTATGGTCAGTTTCCAATACTGGTAAAAAAAATACCCTGAAATAGCCGAGACTAATAGGTATTTTGATGATGATAATGATATGATGATGATGCAGGACAAAAACCAGAAATACAGATGCTCTAAAATGCCCTTTTAATCATTATTTAAGACAAGAAACTCTTTCTTTGTAACTGAGTTTTTACTTTAATCAAAATCAATGGCCTCTAGTGTAGACAACAATGGAAATAAAGAAAATTGCTCAACTATTCTGGTATATATACACTTGATACATTTGGAGGTGGTTGTTAAATCCTGTTGGATTTAAGATATTGTCCATCATCCTTCCTCATGTAAGTACTTAGTTTCTTTCTAGTATGTCTTTCCTCATATGATTGCAAGGTGATTCCTATTCCTTCTTCCTTTCCAGTCTAATATACAGGGTCTGGCAGAAGTAATTCCTGCTTGAATATGGTTGGTAGGGTAATAATGTGAGTGTAATAAATTATAGTTTTAATTTGAACATTTCGCCTAAAATATCTTATGGTATGCTTGACTGTGATATTGTTATGTTACAGAATTACATGCTTATGATTTTGTAATAAAATATTTTGTAATAAAAGCAGTGTTATTTGTGCTGGACCCTGTATATGGCATTCCTCCTACCCTCCCACCCTAGATGTCTGTATTCCTCATTCCCTTGACTTTATTTAATTTCTCGTAACTGTAAAGTAAAATTTCTTGTATCAGATCAGATGTTTATTTATTTTTAACTCATTTGTCTTCACACAATTGTACCTTGATTTTGCTCTTGTTTCGAATGTTTGGGACTAGTATCCCACAGTTTTCTTCACAGATCCTGGCATAATTCTTTACATACACCTCTCATTCATATATTTGTTATTATCTGTGCAGAACCTCCTAAAGGATATGCAAGAAGGCCATTTGAGAAAACAACACAATCAGCCCTCTTTAGTTATAGGTTAACATATCATTATTATACCAAATTCCATTATTTCCTTTATACTATATCCATTTCTTCCTGTTGCTCTCCAGTCATATTCTGCTTAGTGCAGTGCTTGCTGGCTTAAATTTTTATTACTTTCCTTAAAGGATCCTGACATTTTGCTAAATCTAAGACCCCATTCTTGGCCTTCTTTGTTCTTGGCAATTTTTAATATCTGCTATTGATAACCATTTTCTCTTTTAAATTCTCTTTACTTTGTTCATGCTCTATTCTTATCCCAAGTATCTTTTATATTTGATTTTCTCTCTCTCTTTTTTTTTTTTTATTATCACACACTGGCCGTGGGGTTACCCAAAGTTGAGTAAAATCTATTGTGATTCATTCTCCCCCATTTTCTTGTAAAACAGGATATATTTCTGTGATTCCTATCACCTCTTCTTAAGCAGAATGCTCCATGGATTTTTCTTTGGTTATGGCCTTCCTTCAGAACTTCATTCCTGCATCTCTACTGCCATGATGCCCACATCTGTAATTCTATTTTCCTTTATTTTCTGTACAACATTTATACTTGTGTGTATAGATAGATATCTTTAGAGCCTAAATGATGGATAAAACATAGCTCATCAATAATAGTCTGCTGCCAGTCAGTTCTCTGTTTCCTTTTTGATATAAAAACAACTCTCAATCACCATGTATCAGGTTCAATACTTGAAGTCATTGTGACTTTTTCTTTCACACTAAAGTCATTGTGATTTCTCACTTCAAGAATTATCAGAACTATTGATTTGTCCCACCAAAGCTTGGCTGAGTCATGTACACTACCTGTGTTCACTGAGAATTTGTCAGTTCTTCTAAAAATTTTTCTTTATGTTATCAATATTTGTATTAGGATGCAACTAATTTTCTATTGTTATAAAAGTATATACAGAAAGAGATCACTAACTAATAATTACCTTTTATTGCCCAAAACAGTATCAGTACTCTATAAAAAGGAATGGGCAATATATTTCACTGCAGTTTTCTCTTGTAGCTTTTAAAAAATAGGAAAAAAAAAACCCTTAAAAACTTTTCTGGAAATCTTACTAAAGTATTTAAAATATAGATAATAAAATAAATTCTTTATTCCTGGTATATCCCACATAATTTGTTTTCAGAAATTTAACCAATGGTGATCATCTTATTGAAGCAGTTACGTCTTAAAATTTAAAAATATATAGTCACAACATTCCACCCATCCTTGTACTTCCCCTCAAAACTTGGGAGCATTTTCTAAAAAACCCTATAGTGTGGTGTAAATTTGATGTGATTGAATCCGTTTATATTTTGTTAACACATTGGTTTGGTATCTTTGTAGAGGACAGGGCCATATTTGACCTACCAATTAATATACATTTGCATCTCAATCTTGCTAAAAACCATTCCCTCCTAATCATGGGGTCTCAAGTATCTTCTTTGAATTTGCATCTTAATCTGGCCTTTATGTACAAGAAATATCCCTTTTTATATTATCACTAAAAGTTAAATTTCTGTCTCATTTTTTTCCTTAAACACAGTTGTGTTAATTTCAACACCTGGCCTTTATTTGTGTTGCTCTCTCTGTCGAAATGTCAACAAATATTTATTAAGTAAAGTCATTAAGAATATGGCCTTTTGAAGTCAGAAATAACTAAAATGAGCTCTCATTCTATCATTTCAGAGCAGCATGAACTTCATTAATAATTTAACCACTCTAAAATTCATTTTTCTCATCTATAACTTAGCATTAATGGTGATTCTTATGTAATGTTAAAAGATAAATTGAGATATTAAATATTTCTAAAGTTTATTCAGCAAAAGTTGATTTGCATCAGGCAGCATCCAATCTACAGATAGAAAGTTCCGAGGAGCTGCATGAAATGCAAAACTGCTATATGAGCAAGGGGTCAGAGACAAGGAAGTTATACTGGGCAAAAAGTGGGTTGGTTAGCCCTGGCTGGTGTATTTCAGTGGTTGAGTGCTGGCCTGCAAATCAAAGGGTTGCAGCTTTAATTTCCAGCCTAGGGCACATGCCTGGGTTGCAGACTAGGTCCCCAGTAGGGGGCATGTGAGAGGCAGCCATGCATTGATGTTTGTTTTCCTCTCTTTCTCCCTACTTTTCCCTCTCTAAACAATAAATAAAATATTTTTTTAAAAAGTGAATTGGTTATTTCAAGGTTACTTTCCTTGGGGCATGGTAGGAGTCTATCAGACATATTAGCTAACTAGTGTTAATCAGGCAATTCCTGATTGACTGGTTTAAGATTTCATTTCTGGAAGAGCCAAAACTGTAATATAGTCTTGGTGGGGCATGGCATAAGTGACTCCATTTTGGGCCTGTTGTCTTTTTTCTTTTAACAGTAATCATTATTAGATTAGAATGTTAATTGATGCAACACATTTATTCATTATTTTAAAAAAATCTGGTACCAGTAAGTGCTCAACAATTGTTAGCTCTTTAGTAGTAGTAGTAGTAAATTGCAGGTGTTAATTTTGATTGGGCAGTGGTAGTAAGGAAATCAGAGGAATGTGTAAAATATGATACTAGATACACTGAAAAATACAGGAAAGATGTTGCTCATTCTCTTGAGGAGTATAGAGTTTAAGAGGAAAAAGAGAAATCCAATATTGAGAATAACATCTTTACTGTATGTTTCATAGCAGACATGCCTAAAGTAATTTAGACATCTTGAAAAACCTCTAAGGAATGAGACTGTGAGATAAGAAAATATCAGTTAGTCATGTTAATTGGAGAAGAGGAATAGAGAAAAACAGGAATGTTCTGGCAGAAGAAGCAGTATGTATGAGAATCTGGAGTTGAAGAAAATTGGAGGAAAGTTAACAAGTCTTATATCACTGAAGTGTGATATAGGATATGTGGCAAACTGGGGAGGTGAAATTGTCAAGAGATTAATCCAGGGAATGGTGTCCTGAACAAGCATTGTGTTAATGGGGAAAAATTACATAGATTCACTACATTAAATTCTGGAAGTAGAAACAAAAGTTGTTCACTGATAAATGTTAAGAGAATGGGTAAGAGAAAGCAAGTCTATGATTCATTTTATTTTTTGGTGAGTACTAATATTTTTATCTTGGCATAAATTAATATTTTACACACTAACTCAATTTAATATATATAATTGATTCAATATATATATATAATTGAAATGAAATTACTGCACAGATATTTCCAGTGTAAAAATGGATTCTGTTTTAAAAGTTAATTGAGTTGATCTGGTCGAGATGTCAGCACAGGAAAATGAGGTACTCCTATTCTGCCACAACCACATCAAAACTTCGGAACAATCATCATAAAGAACCGACTGAAATCTAGCTGAACAGAAGTCCTACAACTAAGGACATGAAGAAGAAGCCACACTGAGACTAGTAGATGGGGTAGGGGTGAGGAATGAGCTGTATCCATGCCCGTGTGGGATATCTGGGCAGAAGAGGTCTGCCGCAGAGCAGCCAGGTGTCCCAGCTCCACATCAGCTAAGGGGTTCAAGGGCAAGGAGGAGAAGTCCCTATAACTTCTAGCTGTGGAAATCAGCAGGGATTGTGGCTGAGTGAGAGGCAGTGCTTCTAGAGTCCCAGGCAGCTCCTCTTAAAGAGCATATGCATGGACTTACTTGGACTTATTTGCTTTAAGCTCCAGAGGTGGAGCTGCAGCCATAAAGGTACCAGGGACATAAGGAGAGGAACTGAATTGTCTGGCTTCAAAATGAGGGCTGGAGGTGCAGCTTTTTCCGAGAGAGAAATGCTGGCAGAGGTCATTGTAACTTTACTGAGCTCTCCCCGAACAGAGCCTGCAGGTGGCCATCATATCTGAGTCTCCATCAGCCTGGCTCACACTATTTGCCACACCCTGGTGATTCCCTGAGACCCAGGCACACCCAAGGTTTTTTTTTTTTTTTTTTTTTTTTTCATACAAGCAGCCTGTCTTGGTTCATGCTATGGGCTTCCTAATATCTTTCAAAGATTCACAAACTTCAAATAAGCAGCATCTTTCCTCAGCACGCCCTGTACCTCTTGCTAGGTGGCTCCAGCACTAGCAATAGTAGCAGCTGGTCTCAGTTCATAGCCTGGCCTCTCTGGGGTACCTCCAAGCTCAGCACAAGCAGCAGCAATCTTCATATTTCTCTGTAGCTCATGTCAGGTGGTCCAGGGCAGGGCACAGGAAGCATCTGACATTGACCTCTACCTCGTGGTAGGCTCAAGAGCCAGTACACCTGGTGGTCAGTTTCAGACTATGCTACAGAGCCACCAAACTACCTCCATGAAAGGCACACTGGGAATGCACCAAAGCCCCACTGAAGCAAGTCCTGCTCCATGGGGTAAACCCCTGTATAGTATCTCCTCTGTAGTAGTTGCAGCCAGTCCTCACAGCCTATTGACCTGAGAGTCAATCCCTCCCTTTGAGGTGCCAGTAGCAATCAAGGCTCAACTGTAATGGGAGTCTACACACAGGCCACCCAAAGGGTTTACGGTGTACATCTGGAGAACCTAGGTAAGGTGACCAGTGAGGCTGCACCACTGGGCATTACAGGACATCTACAGCATAAGGCTACTCTAGTGAGACTGGGAGATGTCGTTTGTCTCTACTTAATATATAGAAATAAACACAGAGAGGCAGCCAAAATGGAAAGACAAAGACACATATTCCCAATGAAAGAACAGCAGAAATATCCAGATAAAAACTAAATAAAATGAAGACAACCAATCTACCACATGAAGAGTTCAAAACACTGGTTATAATGATGCTGAATGAACTTTAGGGAAGAATAGATGAACTTAGTTAGAACTTCGATAAGGAGGCAAGAAACATAAAATTGGAGATAGAAAACATAAAAAAGAAACAGTCAGAAATGAAGCATACAATAACTAAAATAAAGAATACATTACAGGAAATCAACAGTTGAGTACATCAAGCAGAGGTTCAAATAAGCAATTTGGAAGACAAAAAAAAACAGAAAACACCCAATCAGAACAACAAAAAAAATAAGGATAGTTTAAGGAGACTTTAGGAAAACTAAATTCAAGAGTATGAATATTTTTTAAATAATTAAAAAAAGATTTTCCTTTTTTTAATTTTTTTTTTATTTTTAAAGAGAGGGGAAGGCAGGGAGAAAGAGAGAGAGAGAAACATCGGTAAGCTACGGCTCATACACATACACTCCCAACCCAGGTACCTGCCCTGCAACCCTGACTGGGAATCAAACCATTAACATCTGGGTTTATAGCCTGGTGCTCAATCCACTGTGCCACACTAGCTGAAGCCAAGGGTACTGACATTTGCAATATGTGGGGTGCTGGTAGGAGAAGAGATAGAGCAGGAAATTAAAAACCTATTTGAAAAAATAATGATGGAAATTTCCTTACTCTCATGAACAAAATAGACACACAAACCCAAGAAGTACAGAAAGTCCCCCAAAAATGAAACCGAAGAGAACAACACCAAGACACATTAAAAAAATTAAAAAAGACAAAGGTTAAAGGCAAAGAGAGAATCTTAAAAGCAGCAAGAGAAATGCAGTTACTTATAAGTTAGCTTTCATAAGACTGTCAGCAGATTTCTCAACAGAAACTTTGTAAGCCAGGAGGGATCAGCATGAAATATTTAAAATGATGGAAAGCAAGGACCTACAACCAAGATTATTGTACCCAGAAAAGGTATAACTTAGAATTGAAGGACAGATAAATAATTTCTCAGACAAAACATGCTAAAGTAGTCCTTCAGCACCAAACCAGTATTACAAGAAATTTTAAGTGGTCTTCTTTAAGAAAAAGAAAGATAAAAAAGATTAAACCATGAATAAAAAAATGGCAATAAATACATATCTATCAATAATTACTTTAAGTGCAAATAGAGCAAATGCTCCAATCAAAAGACATGTAGAGGCTGAATAACAAAACAAGACCTTTATATACGCTGTCTACAAGAACCTCACTTCAGATTAAAAAAAGCACAAATTGAAAATAAAAGAATCAAAAAGGTATTTCATGAAAATAGAAACAAATGAACAAAAACCCACTGTGGTAGCAATACTCAAACCAGACAAAATAGAATTTAAAACAAAGGCTATAATGAGAGACAAAGAAATAACCAGCAATTCCACTTCTGGTTATTTACCTGAAGAAACAAAAAAAAACACTAAATCAAAAAGACATATGCATTGATATGATCACTGCATTATTTACAGGAGCCAAGATATGTTGCAATCAAAATGTCTATCAGTATAACTCAGCCATAAAAAAGAAAGAAAAGAATAAAATCTTACCATCTGCAACATCATGGATGGACCTAGAGGGCATTGTATTGAGTGAAATAAGGAAGAGAAAGATAAATACTATATTTGATGCTATATACGTGCACGCGCGAGCACGCGCACACACACACACACACACACACATATATACACATACATTATATGTTTCACTAATATGTGGAGACTAAAAAAACAAAATAAACAAACAAGAAGACCAGAAGCAAAATCATAGATGAGAGAATATTTTGAAGGTTGTCAAATGGAAGTGGGTTTTGCGGGGATGGGAGACACAGGTGAAAGGCTTAAGATGTACAGTTGGTAGTTACAGAACAGACATAGGAATGTCAAGTATAGCATATGAAATATAGTCAATTATATTGTAATAACTGTGTCATTTCTATCAGATGGATACTAGATTTATCAAGGTGATCACTTCATAAGTTATATAAACACCCAATTACTTGGGCTGTACACCTGAAACTAATATGATATTGTATGGCAATATCATATAATTAAAACTATATATTTTTAAAAGTTCATTGAGTTATTTGATACATCAACTGGAAAATATTTACTCCATAGAAAATAGTAAAAACAGTAATATTTCCCAGTCTAGTCCAATAACCTCATTTAAATCAAGCAATGACTAAATTATTCATTGATAAAAATGATTTGAATTCTGGATTCCAGAAGAAACTTTAGCTACATTTATTGAAATAATATTTTTTAAAATTAAGTTTCATGAAGTGAAATTCCAATAATCTTCCTCCCTGCTTTTGATTTATGCCTGATCATTTTTTAGGCTTATCCACATTAAGATTCAAGCTGTTCCTTCCTAAGGGTCAGACATTGTGTCCTTTTAATCTGCTTGATAAAGTACCCATTCCTACACAAACTGTGAAATATTTTAGTTGTTATTAAAGTATGCTCAGTATTTGAACAAAACCAGAGCCTAATAAATTGTAATCCATAAGACTCGTGAGTTGTCTGTCATCAAATACCCTCCCCTAAATCGCTGTATCTTGGTGGGAAGTCCTGAGGAATAGGAGGAAAAGTGATAAAATCAAATAAGTAGATCAAGGAATAAAAGCTAAGATAGTTTCTGAGGACAGAGAAATACTCAGTCAGGACTCAGGAATAGAACTGAAATTCAAATAGAAAATGGATGTTGCCTCAAGAATCAAGAGTTGAGTTGGTTATCTGAGCTCTTTAGTGTAATGTTATCAACTTAAGAGGCAGTTAGGTATGAAGATATGATTAAGAGAAACTAGGTCCTAGAAAAATTTCAGTTGTTCAAAATAATGAAATGAAAACACGACAGGCCATGTAGTTTAATACCTTCTATCACCATTTATTCCCTGAGATTCCCAGTACAGAAACTCTATGAATTAAGGTGATGAGACAATGCCACTCTCAAGCTCCTGTGTCATACAGAAAGTTTCCCAGAGGAGTAATATTTGGGAACTCCGGGCCATATTAAGTTCTCCAGTTCCCTCAAAGCAACAACTTAAAATAATCATGTAGTTTGTCTTAAAAAAGTCTAAGCTTCTAAAACTTTTCAATGGAATCTTATAGGAAAAAAATAGATCCTGTGCCATTACTATACGAGCTATGCCTTTGATAAATTAAATTGGATCATTCTACCTAAAAACTCCAATTTTCCCATTAAAAGTTAACCTCCAGAAACATTAATGACCCATTAGGTTTCCACTATTAAAACAATGCTTTATTATACATCTTCACTTGTTCTCTTTGCTCTCAACAGATATGAATTTTTCCTTCTCACATGTGAAAACTCTTTTCAGTGGTTTTTTTTTTTTTGACTCTTCAACAACATAATTCTCAGCCTCCTACTTCCTTAATTACTTTTTGATAAGTAATGTTATTCTTACAATAGGAAGTGAAGTACATTATTATCAAGCACAATTTATCCAGCCTCCTTCCTTACAAAGAAAGTTATGAGGTCATTTTACACATTTTGGAATTTCTTAAAGACATTGTGTTCTATTAAAATATTTTTTTACATATATGTATAAATATGTGTATAATAGGCAGATAGATATAGAGATATACAATGGGTGAAGAACTCATTAAAGAACAACATATTGAGAAGCTAAAAATCTATCAAAATACACATAATGATGGCTAATCTATATAATTTCTCCTATCAAATGTATCACCATCCTCCGAGTCTAAAGAATATAATAGCATACATTTTATTACATCTCAGCTAAGTTTGAAATATTGCTTCAAAACATTGCTCATTATTAATTCTCAAAGACATGTTGTTAGCCAGATGGTTGAAGAATACCAATTACAAAACAAAGCCTTGACCTCTCAGAGTGGTCCTCCGGAGGTGGTTTACAGTTTCCTGCTTCAGCAAATGGATGAATAGTGACACTGAGAAGGGAGAAAGTGAAGAGAAGTTGGTATGGCACGTTAGTGAAAGATCCATCATCCCATTATTCAAGCCCTTGTTCTGTGTCTATAGGGTTCTAGGCTGCAGGTACAGCAGTCAGTCAGACCCTTGAAGACCTGCCCTCAAGGAGCTTATGGCTTTGACTGATCACAGAGGAGCTGATTTCTTCTTTAGTAGATATTCCATAAATTTTTAGCATATAAATTGCACATCTATATTATCATTTTTAAATAAAATTGCAGCTGCATCTGATTTCCTATTAAGATCCTCTGATTTGGATTCTCTCGCCTGAAAATTTTCCTAAGCCAAGATTTGTATAAACTTTTGATGTGGCAATTTTCTATTTTTAATTCATCTGCCTATGATTTGACCTTTAGCATTACTAGACTCTTCCTACCTGCACTTCCCTTCCTTCTTGCTATCTCTATAGTACTGCGTAGTATCTCTATAGTTCTGAAAGTACTGTGATCCATTCTTCTCAACTGACTTCCTCATGTTTCCTCCCAGTGAGTCTGGATAAATCCTGCTATGGCCTATGCAATGTGTTCAGTCCTCTGCTCCCAACCATGTGATATCATCCCTGCCCTTGGGTACTAGATGGTAGGCAACCTCATTTGTAATATTATTCACTGATTCCAGAACTTTAGCACTACATAAGGCTGTGGCTTTAGAGTCTTTCCATAAGCCTGGCACATTCTTACAATAGGAAGTGAAGTACACTTCCTATTTGTTCTTCAACATACACTTCTGGATTTTCTAGGTTTCAGCATTCATTCATTCATTCATGCACTAAACACACATTGAGCTGACTCCAGTCATTCTGTGTATTCTGGGCAGTCCAAGACTAATGTGATGTAGTTGTTATTCTGAAGGAGTTTAGGATAGAGATAAGGACAAGCTGAATGACCATGACAAACAAGTGTGCAATGAAAGCGAAAGAAGACATACAAATGGCCAAAAAATATATGAAAATATGTTCAACTTCACTACCTGTTAGGGAAATTCAAACCAAAACTACAATGAGGTACCACCTCACACCTATTAGAATGACTATTATCAACAAGACAAATAATAACAAATGTTGGAGATGTTGTGTAGAAAAAAGAAAAAAAAAAAAACTATTCACTGCTGGTCGGAATATAGACTAGTGTCCAGTTGCTATGAATACAGTACTGAGTTTCCTAAAAAAATTAAGAATAGAGTTACTGTATAACTCAGCAACCCCTCTTCTGGGTACCTATCTGGTAATTTTGAAAACATTTATTTGCAGATATATGCACCCCTATGCTCGTTACATCATTATTCATGGTGTAGGAAGAGAAAACAGCAAATATAAATTTCAGGATATAAGAAAGAACATGATCATTATAAAATTACAGAAGTGTGTTCTGTGAAAAAGTGAGAGTAAAAAGAGGAAAGACTAGACAGGTAAGTAGGGCCCAGGTCAAGGTTAGTATGCTTGTGTGTCTTATCATTACTTGATGCCTTATATGAAGGATTTACTGTAAGCTGTTTTTCTGCACTGAACATAAGTCCTGACATTTCCATATTCTCTCCTTGTTCTCCAACATTATTTATGTAATCTCTTTTCTTTTAATTACTATATACATATGTGGCTAGAGATGCATTCTGAAATGTGGGTTTATGCCAGGTCCTGGGGATCCATAACTTCTATGTACCACACTGAAAGTCTGGCTGCCTTCAATGGTACATGAAATATTTTGAGTTTTGAATAGAGTTACCACAGCTATGTTTTATAAGGTTGACAAAATCAGACATAATTGGTGAGGGATGAAATCAGAAGGAATGAAGTAGTTGAAGGCCATCTCATGTGTAACTGAGAACATGGACTCTGTGGACTGAGTTTGTGGGTTTGAATTTATTCTCTCACATACAAGAGATATGATCTGGGGAAGTTACCTCACTTCTCTGTACCTCAAAGTAAGGATTACAATGAGAATAACTATTTCAAAGCATAATTGTGAAGATTAAATAAATTAATACAAATGATATACCTATAATGGTGCTAGAGACATGAAAGCATGCACAAAAATACTTCTTTATTGTGTTACCAAACTACTTCATGATGATAAAGATCCATGGTGGGGAAGCAATGATTCATTTTGAAAATAACTCCTGCAAAGCTGAATTTATGTTGTAATTTATATTTAGTGAACTAAGATTGGCATTACATTTGTATTAGTTTCCTAGGGCTTCCATAACAAAGTACCAAAACTGGATAGCTTAGAACAACAGAAATATATTCTCCCACTGTCCTGGAAATTGAAAGTCTGAAATCAAGGTGTTGGCAGAGCCATGATCTCCCTGAAACCTGCAAGGGAAGGATTCTTCTTTGCCTCTTTTACCTTCTAGTAGCCCCAAATGTTCCTTGACTTCTGGCAAAATGACTCCAATCTTACATGGCATTCTCCCTATGTCTCTTTATATTGCTTTCCTCAGTACATGTCTTTGTAAATTTTTTCTTTTAAGGACACCTGCCATACTGAATTAGGGCCCACCCTAATAAACTCACTTTAACTTGATTACATCTACAGAGAACCTGTTTCCAAATAAGGTCATGTTCTGAGTTACGAGGGTTAGAGCTTCAACATATCTTTTAATGGGGAACATAATTCAACTCCTATCATTACTTCTGATATTATTGTAAAGTATTAATATTTGTTAAATTTTTTCAGTGAGGATGAAATTTAGTAAATAAACAGTATGCTTATTAAGCAAAACTAGTGCATGATTTTATTAATATGGGCTTATTTTCCATATTAGTTTATTGTAAACAGTACAAGATGTTTTAAATAAGGAAGTAGCGAAGAGAATTAATAAGCTTTATTTTATTTTCTTCAAATGAGAAATAACATAAATTTAATTTGTTATTCATTACTTAAACATCAGTGAAACCAAAATCTTGTTATAGAATTCAAATGTCATTTTGTAGAAATTAAAAAGAAAATAAAACATTATGATAGAGAAAAATATTAGATCTAAAATGAGTATGGTTCAATAACAACTGGCATTTTTACCAAATTAATTTGTGAGCTGTTTTAATATGAGAAACATAGTTAAATCTAATATAAGATGTTAGGAGAGAATGGGATGGACCATACATTCATCACATCCCTATGTACACAGAAAATAGTGTAATGGTACTTGTATGTTAATGCCCACATTTATTCACATTAAAACTATATTGCTGAAAACTGAGGGAGGAAAAAAATAACTGGAAATTGAAAAAATAAATTTATAGTGATATTTAACAGTTATGTGCCTAACAATAGATCAGAAAAATATATGAATTTTGAATATTTTGAATTTGTAAAGTTTATAGAACAAGGAGAGGAATAATTATGTTTTAGGTATTTATTAAGACATGTAAATAATGAATAATATTCATTAAAATAATTAAAGGGAGTAGTAACTGATAAGAGATTAAAAACTCTAAATTAGCAGAGTTTTTTCTTCTTGTAATACAGTATACTCATACTATATTGATTATTTATACATATGGGAGGATGATGGAACAATTGAAAATGAAAATATTAATGACAGTTTTATCAGATAAGATCCCAATGTAATTTCATGTCAAATAAACAATAAGAGATGGTCAATAAATAATTAACAGAACAAAACCTTCTTGACAGGTTATTAAAACTCACATTGAGGATTCTCTGAAATGATGATGGTGAAAAAATCATGAAAAAGATTAGACATAAGACAGATGAGGAACTGCTACTTTCCTTGCTCTTTAAAAGACAAAGAAAGGTTATGAGCAAAATATGCAATCTACAGTATGTAGAATTTAGGAAAATCTTTCTTTGAAGGATTAAATATTGGCTGCCAGTCAATCCACTTGATGTTATCAGAAAATAATGTTCATATTAAAAATAAATAAAAAGAAAAAGAGAGAGGATAACAGAAATTTTAACAGAAATTTACTATCTGATGCACTTTATAACTGTTATTTTATGGAGTCTTTCTAAGAATTGTGAGGTACATATTATTCTTGTGTAATATATTAGGCAAAGAAAGCATAAATAGCCAGCTCATGGTTACATAACCAGTGAGAAGACAATGATATTCCAATATTTTCTCCAAGTCTGAGCCTTTTTTTTTTTTTAAGCACATAAAGAGTCCCCTGATTATGTTTTATTGAGTTGTACACTTGAAATCTGTATGGTTTGCAAACCAATGTTCTCCCATTAAATTCAATTTAAAATGTAAAAATGAAAAGAATCCTCAAGAATGAACTTTTTCCCTCAGATTTTTAGATAGTAATGTCACATTTTTCATCCCATTGAATTCCTGAGGGTCTAGTGGCTTTTGACTACTATCCCCCAAGACAGCAGTTATTCATTTTAGAAAATGGTCGCCTATAAGCTTTGGAATAAAGTAGAGCACTTTACCATGGCAAAGACATGGAAAATTACACTATATTCAATGATGTTGATAAGGAAGTACAACTAGGTAATAGCAGTATCTTTCTTTCAGCATATTATTGAAATAACAAGTGCACAAATATTGCCATTATTCTCAGACTGGGCTCAAGGGCCTGCATCTGGGCCTGCTGAGGCCAGGTAAGGATGAATCAGAAAAAGGAAAAAAATTGGGACAACTGTCATAGCATAAACAATAAATAAATAGAAAAAAATAAAAAAAGTTTAAAAAACAACAACAAAAAGCCTTTCAGGGAAGATTTCTCAAATCCAAGCATTGAAACTATACTTGTCTCTTCCATAGATTCTAGTGTTCCTTCTTCTGCAATATCATTAATCCAAGACACCATATGTTAGGATTTTCTTCAGAGTCCCATTTCTGTTTCCTTCCCTCTCCGCTAGGTTAGATTTGCCTTTTCTTTATATGAAAGACAAATACCATATGATCTCACCTTTAACAGGAAGCTAATCAACAAAACAAACAAACAAGCATAATATAAACAAAGACACTGAATTTGAGATCAGTCTGACAGTGTCCAGAGTGGGAGGGGAGGGAACTTCAGGGGAAAAGGGGAACGGTTTAGAGCAACAAGTATAAAGGACTCATGGACAAAAACTATGGGGGGTGGAAATGGGAGGAAGGTGGGGAGGGCTGGGGTGGTGGGCTGGGGCGGGGTAAAAGACAGAAAACTGTACAATATCAACAATTAAAAAATACTGATTTAAAAAAATAAAATAAAAAATGGAAAAAAAAAGAAAGAAATTAGTTCATTAGCTTAGTCTGCCCTGCTTCTTTCAAACGGTTAAGTGGAAACAATTAGGGTAATGCACTTTAAGGAGAAATAACTTTATTCATACTCAAATAATTTTCATTAAAAAGTCTGTGGTTTTATTATTTTGTCTATGTCAAATGTAAATCTATTGGAACAAAATCAATGAGAGAAGAAATGAAAATAAAGAAACTGTGAATAACACATTTGCCATGATTAAATTGTTATTCCAATTCTAGGAATCTTAAAGTTCATGAAAAACCTTTTAAGATCATTTAACTTAAAGCCAAAAGTGTCAAGGTATGAGGAAATATAGATGAAAAAGCTTTTAGTGGAATTAATGTCAAATGCTGCTTAGTTATAGGTCAAACAATTTAAACACTTAACTGGTTTTATATTTTACATATATAATTGCTATAGTAACCAGCCTCCAAGAGGTTGCCTGAAGATCCTTGTCTCTGAATATTCATACCTGCCTATTCATACCCATTGAACCAGGGATGATTAGAGTGACCAATAGAATACTGGAGGAGGGGCACCTAACTTTTAAGGAGAGGTTGTAAGGGTCATTGCAGTTCCTTTCCTGGTCTCTTGCATTGTTCACTCTGGGGCAAGACAGTTGGCATGTCATGAAGACATCAGAGCAGCCAAAATGGAGAGGAATCAATTTAGCAGTTTTGAGATTAAAACAGTCTGGAAGTGGATCGGTGAGTCCCAGACAAGCTTTCAGATGACTTCAGCCCCAGCTAACATCAGACTGCATCCTCAGGAACTCTGATATCTTTCTGAATTCGTGACCTGAATAAACTGTTAGAGATAATAAATGTAATTTTAAATCATCCAGTCTGGGATTATTTTTTTATGCAGGGATAGATAATTAATACAATTTTACAAAGTGATACACCCATCAGACAAAAAGAGAAAACATCTAAATTTGTTGCTTATCCCGAAAGCTATGTTTTAAATAACCTATAATGATTTTCTTCAAGAATAATAATTGAGAATGATTGTATAGTGACTTAGAAATTATCAGTGATAAATTGGGAATGGAACATGGATATAATGACATTCTGAAAACTCAGAATTTGATAGTTGGAATTTTATTTCAGACTATTTAAAAAACAGTCCTTAAACAATAAAATAAAACTCATTATTTTGTTTATCTAATCAGTAAAAATAACCGGTGGATCACATATTAGGTGTTAGCCACTGTGTTAGACACAAGAGACAAAGTAACAAATGAGAAATGATACAGCTTTCTCCATGTTCACCTCCATATACATCAATGAATTTTAATGTTCAAAATTAAATAGAATCATTTATTTATATTTTATATTATATATCACAAAAAGATGATATCTTCTTTAGTTTTATATTAGTCAGTAAATAGTTTTTTCCCTCAAATCCATTTGTTCTAATGAGAGAATATCTGGTTTTTCAGCAGTACTGAGAGAAGGCAAGTGGGTAACAATTGAAAAGTTCATTTTGTTTTTCAGACAAAATATGGCATTATAATCAGGCCTCCCTCCCTCCCTCCCTCCCTCCCTCCCTCCCTCCCTCCCTCCTTTTCTTCCTTCCTCTATTCCAAAAGCATTTATCAAATATCACTTACATATCCCTACATTCTTAAATATATTATTATATTACAGGATACAAAATGACACAACTTTGATAAATCCTCAGTGTAGGGTCAATACATGACTCTTCCATCACCTGTGACGGGGGCTTGTCAGGGATCCCCTGGCCAGAAGGAATGTGTATTGTTTTGGGAATGAATTGTGACTACCTCCTTATCTCCTTTTGTTTCTTGACCTTTTTCTTCTGCACATACACACCAATGTAATGTACCTCTGGGAAACATGTGGGTTTGTGCAGCTGAAACTCATGCTGCCTTTGTCTGAGACCCCTTACAATAAACTTCAGACTTGAGGGGGTGCAGTTTCTCTTGCACCAACCTGCCACAGTGGGGGCACTCCCTTGTGATATAAATAATAAACAGCATGTCCACATCTGCTAGTCCTCTGAGTGTTTTTTTTCCCCCCATAGCATTACGAACATGTAAGCAGCTCCTTGGGGCTACAACTGGTGTCAGAAACAGGATATTTGGGAAAATACTCCTGTCCTGTAGACTACCTCATCTAACATGCTGAGTGGGATAGGCCAGGGGTTAATCCTGGAACTGGTGGGAATAATCCTGGGGTGGTGCACCAGTATTGGATGGATGCCCCCAATGCTCCTGAGGGCCTTGCAGAAGCTCTGTGTGGGGGTGAGAGGAAGGAAGAAGCAGCTGAAGCAAAAGTATGGCAGTTATAGGGTGAGCTTCAGTTAGAAAGAAAAATAAGATGAGATTCTAAATCTAGTCCTAATCCCTTCTTGATATTTTGCCTTTGCTTTAGATTTTGTTTTTGTTTATGTTTTGGGAAGGAGAGGTTTAGGTTGCATTTTAGACTAATTAGAATTGTTTTGCTGAAGGTCTAGTAAGCGGGGTTAAGAGTTGTGAAATGTATTCACAAATTTGTCAATCTGGAGAATGCTAATTACTTATGCTTAAGTTAGGAAAAATATGGCTTTAGTGATCAAAGGTGTAAATTATGGCAATATGTTTTGAAGAAAGTAAAATTAAAAATAGATTGTTCTAATTTCTGAATTAGTTAAAAAAGACTAGGGAAGTTGCAGAAGGATTATGGCAGGGGTGTCCAACCTGTGACCTGAGGGCCACAAGAGACCCATGATGGCTATGAATGTGGCCCAACATGCAATCAGAAATTTACTTAAAACCTTTTGTTCGCTCATCAGTCTTCATTAGTGTTTGTGTTTTTGATGTGCAACCCAAGACAACTTTTCTTCTTCCAGTGAGGCCCAGAGACGACAAAAGTTTCGACACCCCAGTAGAGGGAAGAAGCAAAAGCAAGTAAACGAGAACATTGTGTGCTTTCTCTACCCAAATTAATAAGTCAAATTATGTATATAGATTTTATGTCTTCAGTATTCATGTGTATGGTCTTTATGTGATACGTATTTATCTTTGTATTATATGTGGTCAGTTTTCTGTCTCCAGATGGCATAATTACGGTGTAATATTTTATTGACCTAAAGAAAGTAAACACATATAAATCAAACAGGATCCTGTGATCTGGAAAAATCATTTGATGCAAAAACCGGTTTTAAGTTTGATTACTGTCTTTTAAAGTTATACCACAAACATGTTGTTTTATAAAGTTTATGTTATATCTTTTGGTTAAGTTTGCTTGATGGCCTTCCCAAAGTTCAGTTTTAAAAGACTTTTTAATTAATAAATGACTTTATGTTATTCCAGTGGCCCCCTGGAATATCTCTAGGATTTCCTCTCCATGTTTTATAAAAAAGAAGTTTTTGAACTAATTAGACCTATTTAATATACTTAAAGTACATGGGGGAACTTTGCAAATAAAGAAATAATAAGCATGTTCTATCTGTATACATATATTTGTATTATTAAAGTAGATGTTCTAGAGATTATATAAATTCTGATATACTTTCACTTGTAATTTTAGTTGTTATCTTAAAATGTTGTTTCAGGAAAGCAAATTCCTTTGTCAATTGTGTTTACTGGCCTCTGTAACTATGTCATTTACAAACATTGTTTTGCTCTAATTCATTTGCAAAAAGATACTATGTCTTGAGAGAAGTTTATGGAGAGAGGACTCTGACTTATTTTGGATTGCATATTTCTGAGAATGGATTTTTGGATCATACCTTTGGGCTGAGTGTAGATTGCTGGAGCTATGTAGAATGAATGGATTTATAGAAGTGCTTGCAGATGATCAAGGTAACCAGAAATTAATTAAAGGACATGATAAACTGAAGATAATTGTGGCTTTTATAATTTTTGGTTGAAAAAATATTTCTAATTTTTAATAATTTATTTTTCAGGTGTAAAAAAACTGTTTTTTTAAAAAAATATTGTTGGTCAGTTACAGTTGTACTGCCTTTCCCCCATTGCTCACCCCATACCCTGTTGACCTCACTTCCACAATCAATGCTCCCCATTGTCTGTGCCCATGAGTCCTCTATTCATTTTCCTTTGCTTGGCCTTTTCCCTTCTTTCTCCCATTATGCCCCTAATCCTTCCTCTTTTGTCACTGTCAGTTTGCTCTATTTTTCCAAGTCTCTGGTTCTATTTTGCTTGTTTGTTTGTTTTGTTGATTAGGTTCTTTTAATTCTATCATATGGTATTTGTCTTTCACCACCTGGCTTATTTCACTTAGTATAATACTGTCCATTTCCATCCACATTGTCACAAAGGATTGGAGCTCTTTGTTTCTGCTGTGTGGTATTCCATTGTGTAAATATACTTTTTTTTTTTTTTTTTTTTTATCTACTCATTTACTGGTGGATACTTAGGCGGTTTCCAGCACCTGGCTATCATAAATAATGCTGCTATGAACATTGGGGTGCATAGGTTCTTTTTAATGGGTTATTCAGGATTCTTAGGGTATACTACTAACAGCAGGATTGATAGATGAAAAGGCAGTTCCATCTTTAGTTTTTTTAGGAAATTCCACTCTGTTTCTTAAAGCAATTTGGTAAAGTAAATTTTCATAAGCAATATTGAGGCAATTATGTTTTTCTTCCTACCTGATCCCTCTGGAATTTGGAAGCTCTTAATGAATGAGAAATATTTTTCCCATGGTAATATGTTTGTTTGAATAAATCCAGTGAGAATTTTATTTATTCCTAATAGGACATATAAAGTCAGTTCAGTTTCCAATTGTTATTTTATCAACTAAGTCTTTGACTGTAATGTCATGACCAAAGGAGTCTTGCTTGGACATCAGAAAGGAATGTAAGGAATTAATTCCTTATTGCTGTAAGGAATTAAGGTTGACTTTGAAGCCAATATAAGTCCATTTTATTAGACCTTAAGAACTTGAAAAGCTCACCTAAATCTGCAGTTACTGCAGGCAAAGCCTGATGGCAGCTGTGTGTCTTGGATTCCTAGCCCTGATAAGCTAATTAAAGCTCAATCTAGTAATTCCTTGTAACTTTTCAGCTAAATAGATTTAAGAAACCCTAGATAATTAATTGCTATTCCTATTGTGTTTATGCAAATAATCAGGTCTAATTGCAACTGGACTTAAGACAGTAAATGAGTTGGTCTTAGTTTGGCTCCTTGACAAAAATAAATGTGATTTTAGGGGAATAATTACATTTCAATAAAATCTATTATACACAATTATGGAAAATGGATTCTAATTCAGTGAATTATCTGCAAAATTTTATTTCTTACCGACAAACTCAACTGGATTCTAAATTTCTATGATTTTCTTTCAAACTGGTGTTTCACTTTTCCTTCATCCTTTGACTTGGAATTATTGAGAACTGCTGATGCAGTATTAACCACACATAATTTATTTGAATATCTGATGATATTATCAGAGACATTTAAATTACAGATAAAGAGGAAATATCAGACTGTCATTGCTTAATTCCATTCCAGCAAAAGACTTGCATTTGGAAGTCTTCTCATATGACACTATTTCAGACTCAGAAACTGGTCTATAATTTGTAGTGTTCATTAACCTTTGCATTCTTTCTGTTCTTATAGAATGTATACTATGACTTTGTTTACCTGGTCTCTCTGTCAAATTCTTGGGGGTTGTCTGACTGGATTCTGCAAAACCAACACCTTCCCCCAATGGGTGGGAATACTGACCACTGTGAACAACCACTCAGACTGTTGGGTCTGCACAGATTTCCCAACTGTGGCCTTTGCTGGTGTACCATGGTGGATTCACCTTGAAAACCAGACACACTGGGAGTGGCTGCAAGGCTAGAAGGCTTCCGACCCATCTACAAACAGATGTGTGAGAAAGTGTTTTCCATTATTGGAGAGCAGGCTAACTATAACAAGCCATAGCTCATGTAAGTAGTTTGGAATGGTGTGAAGTGGCTGTCAGAATTACCAGTAGAAGTATGACAGACCATAACCATATATACTGAATGCAGAAATGGCTGCAAATGAAACGGTGAATCTCATGGGGTGGATGCCAGCAACCTTGTGCAAAAATATTATGGTACTGACTGCTACAGATTATTGGTGGCATTCCTTCCTCCTGCATATCATTGGCTTCTGTATTGCATTTTTTAGTCTTAGGGTGTAATCTTTACTGTATCTATGGTATATGGATGCAAAGTGTCAACATGCTCACCACACTGACCCCCATCAGAAGAATTAATGTGAAGAATGTGAGGTGTAAGAGCAATGTTGAGGTGGAGTGTGGAGTCAATACGTGGTTCTTCCACCACCTCTGATGAGGGCTAGCCAGGGGGGACCTGGCCACAAAAAATGTGTATTGTTTTGGAAATGGATTGTATCTCTTTCTTTATCTCCCTTTGGGGTATCTTCTTGTCCTATCATTGTTTCTTGACCTTTTCCTCCTGCGTGTGCACACTGATGTAATGTAGCTCTGGGCTACATTAAATGTATGTTTATTTGAAGAGAAAACATGCACATTACAAGTGGTTTTGAAAGTCAACATTTGACTATGTACACAGATAATGGGATAAAGGATATTAAGGAGACAAATATCATGGTAAATCAATAATGCATTTTATAATAACTAATTTTGACATTATGAATAAATAGCTATAATTTACCTCAATTAAAATTATTATATAAATTATTATTATACATTTCTGGTTGTTATTTGGAAAACTGAATATACATTCTTTGTGGATTGTCTAATGTATTTGAATATAAACACATTTCAAGCATGAATGATCAAAAACGTATAGTCTTGGTAAGAAGTAAAATTATTTCCTAATTTTTCCCCTTAACACTCATCCAACTTATTTGAAACAATGCAAATCCAAACAAGAATAATTCAGAGTTAACTTTTTTCAAGACAACAGTTAATTAACAACTTCAATAAAGAAGTGGTTTATGGAGTGTCTAACTCAAGTGCTTTAGGTTAATATCAGAAACAGAAAAGTTGAATTGTAGTCAAAGTGGAAAGAAATTTCAAGAAATTCTATTTAAAGTATCTCTTTGCTTTGCTATGAACCCTGGATTTGTTACTTTTCAGAAAAATGAACCTAATAATGTGCCCTTTCTTTCCCTGGTGTCTTCCTATAGCTTAATTAGCTGATTCAGGTCAACTACCTGGTTCATCAGTTTTAGAACATCTGAGACTCAGTCTTAAATTCCCTCTTGAGAAGTGAATTCCCATCACAAGGGCCTCATGAGTATGTATGTGTGGGAAAATAATTTTGAACAATTAGGAATTAATGATGAACTTTCAGGGAATAAAAGTTGAACATACATAATTACAAATGAGTAATGCAGCCCCATTAGCACAACTGAATAGCATTAAAATGAGGGTTTCTACAATTATTATGGTTTAGAAGCTCGTTGAGGAAATGAAAAAGTCCTGGAAGTTTCAGCCCAGAGAATATTCTTGAAATCCCACCAGTGATAATTTGGAAGTATATATAAATAAAATTGTTAGAGTTAAACATGAAAAAATATAGTGCAACAAAAATAGAAAAACATCACATTAAAACTGAAAAATCAAGTAATATTCCTGCATTTTAGACACATTAAAAGAAAAGCGCCAATCTAGAGTCTGGGTTATGCGTTTTGATAACATCTGTTTGTTTATTGCTTTCCCATCCTCCCAACTTCATGGTCCTATAAAAATTGCTTCTCTCTGTTTCTAAGGGTGATTATAATATTAGTCATTACTTCATATATCTGAATATAAAGGGTAAATGAATTAATTATAGTACTTATCTGTCTCACTTATCTGTAGCTAGGCCAAAAACCATGCAAAAAGTTAATGGCTTAGTATATAATTTATTATTTCTCATTGTTCTGGGTGTTGGCTGGCTTAACAAGGCAGTTCTCATTCGGGGTCTCACACACCACTGTAGTCAGATTTTGACTGGTACTGACATGATTTAATTGCTCAATTGAGCTGAATATCCAAGGTGACTCATCAGCATGGTTGGCAGGTAATGCTGGCTGTAGTTTGGAAGCTCAGCCTGTCTATGTGGTTTGGGCAAAACCAGCTACATAATTTGCAAGACCGAGTGCAAAATGAAAGTATGGGGCTTTGTGTTAAAAATTATTAAGAATTTCAGGGAAGTGACAGTATAGGCTGTACACTCATGAATCTAGCTCTGGGCCCGGACTTCTCATAGTTTAATGGGTAGATTTTGAGACCATCACAAGATCATGCATTCCCAAAAGTCCAGAGAGAAATTGTTAGGCTTCTTACAACCTGGTCAGTCACTTTTTTTTTTTTTTTTTTTTTGGTCAAAGAGATGTCACAAAGCCAGCCCGGGTTCAAGGAGAGAGAAATTAAACTCCATCGCATGATGTCAAGAGCAACATGCGTGTATAGGGTAAAAAAGAGTTGATGGAAGTCATATTTGGAGATTATCTACCACATGACCTTGAAGTTTTAAAAATAATTATTAAGGGAGATAATTCATATAAGATAGTAATCAGATAGTAATCGGTAAAAATGCTAATATAATCATTGTTACTATTATCCCAGATTATAAACATAAAGAAGAAACTGAAGTGTCGTGGTGTTTTATATTTGCTAACTATTTGACTGAGTTAAAAATGTATGTGTATTTTATCTTGGATATTCTATAAAATATGTCTTCCAAAAGCATTAGGAAAGCTGAGTTATTGTTTTTTTGGATGCAAAGACTAAAGTATATTCCTAAGGTAATTATTAATGAGTTTAATGTTATTCTCAATGATAATAAGTCCTTCTGTTATACCTAAAGGTATTTTGCAGAAGTGGATAGTTTAGCTTTGACTTTCTGCCTATTTAATAAGCATCAGCCACCTGTAGTCTATTGTCTTGCTGCATTTATCACAGATGAGTGCAGAACAAAAGAAAGATAAAATAATTTGCCTTAATGTAATATTCTTTTCTCATTCTTTGCAATAAAGTGCCATATTCCTTGACTGCATCTTAGCTAGTGTGTAACTTGGGATTCTAGGTTATAAAAGCTTTTTATAATCTTTAGTCATTTAATACTACCTACATCTTATTTGATGGCCTTTCTTTTCAGTTTGTGCCAAAAGCAATATAATTTTTCAATTAGGAAGCAAACATGTTTTTTAAAATGAGATGCTATTTCTGACATCCAAAGTTTGTTTATGGAAACCAACAGTATTCTAGAATACCCTGTGTATAAAGATAATTATAAATGAAAAGAACTGCTAAATGATAATTTAGGACACTACAGAACAGTTTATTCTATTGTGATGAATACAAAAGAAATAGTCAATTAAAAAAAAACTATGTTAGTCTATTGTGCAAGGCCCTTGGAAAGCACTGAGAAAAAAAAATATCTTTAAAGGCAGTGCACAAATAATGTCAACATGTGTTCAAGTAGGCCAGAAAGCTCATTCTAAATCTATGATTCTATTTTTAATAGTTCATATGTTTTATGAGCTGCGAAGCTTATAGACCTTTATATTCAATTTACAATAGTACACTCTTTCTGAACTTGGCTCTTTCCTTATTTTCCTTGGATTTCTCTCCACTTTTATTATTTTTCTTATGGTGTCTCATCTCAAAATGCCTTATATATCATAAGTATCAGGGACATTAATTTTTTTAATGGAGCACAATAAACATAAATTGCATGTAACATAAGTGCATGCCCTGGTGAATTTCTGAGCACATCTTTCTATCCAGAACCCCAGAAGGCATTCTCATGCTTCCTCCCAGTGACTAATCTAAAGCTCCAAAGATAACAACTGTCCAACTTCTGTCAACATATATTAGCTTTCTCTGTTTGTATATTTTATATAATTGGAATCAGACAAAAATGTGTACTTTTTTTGGTATGGTTCCTTTTGATTAAATTTATATTGGTGAGATTCATCCACACTATTGCATGTTATATAATTCATTCTCATTGCTCTATTATCTTCCATTGTGTGACTGAATCAAAACTTATTTATCAATTCTATTGTTATTAGGCATTTAGGCATTTTCCAATTTAAAGCTTTTGTAACTACTGAAACAATAAATATTTTCTTACATGTCTTTTTGTGAACATCAGGACATGATTCTAACAGTGGAACTGCTGGTTCATAGAGTATGTGTATGTTTAATATATGGTAACTATGCCAAGTAGATACGCCAATTTAAACTTCCACCAGTGATACATTAGAATTCTAGTGGCTCTACATTCTTGTCTCTTTAATTTTAGTTATTTGGGTCAGTGCATAGTGCTGATGACTAATAAGGTTAAGCACCATTCCATATGTGTTGTTGGCCATTTGGTTAACCTCTTTTGTGAAGTGTGTCCAAGTGTCCAAGTCATCTGCCCATATAAATATAAAAAATATATGTATTTAAAAGTTGTTTTGAGGGAGACTTTATTGATTTGTAGGGCTTAAAAATTTATCCTAAGTGTAAATGTTTTGTTAGATACATATATTGTGAATTTCTTCTCCCACCTTTTGGATTGTCTTTTTATGCACTTAATAGTGTCTTTTTAATGAATAGAAATGCTTCAATTAAATATAGTTCAATTTAACATTATTTTCTTTCATAATTAGCTGTTTTTTGTGTATCCTTTTAAAGAAAACTTTGAAGCTGTTCTATTTTTCTCTGAATGCTTTATTTTATATTTTCAAAACTTAAATCTATACACTACCTTGAATTAATTTTTGGGCTTTGTGGGAGCGAGGTCTAATTGACCATATATCATTTACTAAAGAGAGAATGAACCCTTCCTCTACTGTAACACATTGTTAACTTTGCTTGAACCTGGTGACTGTTATTTATAAGTCTGTTTCTGTATCCTATATTCTGTTTATTCTTGAAATATACTGCCTTAATTAACAAAATAAAATTTTCCTTGAAATAACTTAGTAATTTATCTAAATTACTAAGGAGCAAAAGCATTATGGTTTATCCTTGGTAAAAATAATATGTTCTAGTGAGTTACTCTAAATTCAAATTTAGCATGTTGAGTAATAACAATTTTTACTGCTTTTTATTTAAATAGGAAATATATGCCTTGCTACATAGAAGATTAATATGTCATAATGTGGCATTTACTTCATTTTTATTCAACAACTGCAATGTGCTTTATATCAGGAATAAAAAAAATGTAACTGACTTGTTTTCTGCTCTCAACATGTCTAGAGAGGAGGAAAGGCATGTAAACGGGCCAATCACAATATGATATTTCTATGGAACAAATACCTAATAGTTTAGAATTTGGTGAGAATGGTGACCAATGAGGTAGATTAAAATGTGGAGAAAAGCCCAATGGCGTTTCTCAGGAAACTGTATGGAAGCCTGTAAAAGATGGAGTTGGATCTAACCAGTTTATTGTTTTCTAGAACAATAAAATGGTAGAACAACAGGGGATATTTGAAGATACTGAAGGAAGTGTAATTTTGTTTTAATCTAAGCTACTTAGTTAAGGAGGTGAACAGAAAAAAAAAGTTGATAGAAATAAAACAGAAGGGGCCAGGGAACTGGAAACTCCTGCAAGAACAAAAAATAGTTACAAGGGGAATTACAGAGTGAGAAAGCAGACAAGGTAGTAGAATTTGGTTGGAGAGTAGGGTTATCTGAATGCAGATTGTGGGTGGGTGGGTGGTTCAAGGCAGTGCCCTAGGAGTGGGGGATTTTAGAGGAATTCAAATAAATAATATTAGAAATAAGGAAAAGTAATTGAAAGATTAGGGTACTGGTTGGTTTTACTTACAGACACTGAAGCAATTCAGGACTATGGCACAATTTGGAGTGGAAGAAAAATTGATGATTCTGGTACTAAGGCCCTCAATGAGTGAAAAGAACAGGGATTGTTAACAGAGGAGATTAAGTGGGTGTTATGGCCAGATGCCATCAGTCTTCATGTAAAATTGATTTTGACATAACTGTGATTCAGTAATGACCCAGAATATTGTTGCAAAGCCAGAACAGTGCTTTTCTTATTTAACAACCCTTGAATAAGTGGAATCCTTGAGAATGAGCATCTTCCATACGAGAGGGTAATGCTCATCTTAATTATATGGATATTTCTGAAAAACGGCCTTGTAGGTGATTTTGTCCTTGGGAGAACATCATGGAGTACACTTATCCAAACCTAGATGGTAGAGCTGAGTACTGTAACTGTATATGCTATACTTTATACAACTGTTAGCTCACACCCGGGCTGGTGTGGCTCAGTGGATTGAGCACTGGCCTGTGAACCAAAGGGTCACTGGTGCAATTCCCATCCAGGGCACATTCCTGGGTTGCAGGCCAGGTCCCCAACAACTGACAGATCAGAGGGTTTGTTTACATCAGCATCACCACAAATGTGAACAATTGAAGTGTAAGTTTTCATAATTGAATTTCTTTTTGTAATGCAAGTGCCTGATATAACTTTGTTTGCCAAGGCATCCACTTCACAGCTTGCTATCTGGAATGAATGAATTCACTGCCGGCCACACGACTAGTTAAAGGGAAAAGCCATCCCAACCTTAAATCCTTTGTTTTAGAGATATTGGTTGATTTCCATAACTGAACACTGGGGCTAAATTCACCAATAAAGTGTGAGCCTCAGAAACCCTAGGCTCCAACCTCAACTGCAATAAAAGCAGAACCCCAGGCTTCACCTGTGCTTTGGGCATTCCAAGGCCCATAAGCAATAAACTGTTTTCTCTTTAAAGCTTCCTAATGGTTATCACTGAAGGGTGTCTTGCAATTATAGTAAGAACCACCAGGGTTGGTACAGTCTTAACAATGGTATAGAAAGGTGAGATGCCTTCGGAAGCTCACCAGGACCTAGGTGAGTGCTGCCCATACATTTCTAGTCAATAATATTGTTTCTGGTGGAAAAGGAATTGTTGCAGTGTTGAGAGCAATGAATTTCAAATGACACATGTGTGGGGAAGTTTAAATGTAGTAGCTGGATTTTATTGGGTTAAGAAAAATAATGTAGAGGGATGTCTGAGGGCAGGCAGGCTCTAGAAGCAACTACCCAGAGGCTCCTGTTAATCTTCCATATATTTTCTTGGTTTTGGGTGAAGAACAAGGTGCTATTCAAACCATCCAGCCCACCTTCCTGATTCTTCCTGATCTTGAGTTGGGCTCCCCTTCCAATCAATCCTTTTCCTGGACCTACTGAAGTTCCACACCCTTTATCAAATCTGATTTCTTCTAGTTTTTCCCAGGATAGGCTCTGCCCCTCTATGGTGTCACTTTGGCTCTTACTGGGCATGTCCATAGGTTCTGTTCCATCATCTGGCTTCTACTTCACATGTGTCCAGCAGAGGAATTTCCCCTCCTTCTCCCTCTAGGAATCTTGTACCTGGCAGGCAGCACCCAGAAGATGTTTCTCACTTGCTGAGGATTAAGTCTCCTAGGCAACCATCTCCTGGGTGTGTGAATGAGTCTGTTTATGCCATAGCATCCTAGTAAGTGCAATGGAATGCTGTCCTAATATCTGATTCATCTCTCTAGTTCATCAAGGGTAATATTTAATTGCCTTTGTTTCCTTTCTTATTAATCTATGCTAATTATTCCAATAACAGAATTGCTATTGATTCACTGAGATGGCACAATACAGTAATGTGTTTCACTTAGTGCTTACCTCAGCTACTACTCCACTAGGAATTTTTCAGTTCCATTATAAACTTATGGGACCCCCGTCATATATCAAAGTGGCTTCTGGTTGATGGAAGCATCAGTATACAGCACATGACTTTATGTAAAATGGCATCCACAGGAAGCCAAGTTTCTGTTACACAGGAATATAATTGAAAGACATTTAGGGTGACTGGTATTCCTGCTGGTATAGTTTGAAGGCTTGGAAGAAAGGGAGAGCAGTTGGAGCTAGTCATTCAGGGAGGCATCTACAGTAATAGTCTGGAAGGGGCTGCATGGTGGTGGTGAGGCAATGTGAAATTAACAGATTTCAAGGATTTTAAAAGAATTAGAAATCCTATGGAAGATTGGTTTTGTTAGGTGTCCTGGGGATTGGTGGTCTCTTCTCTAGGTATTCTAGGTATGGTGATCAGAATCCTTGATGGAAGAATGCATGCACTGTCAAAGTTTGGGATTTATTCTGTGTGAAAAAGAGAATAACCTTTACTCAGAAGAGTAGGTGGAATGGAAAGAGAAAGATTGATTGCAGGAAAATCAGGTTGAATACTCAGTAATGATAATTTAAGAGATGACAAAGATGTTGGTAATTGGGAAAAGGGGACAAGCTAGATTTTATAGTTATTTCACAGGTGGAATCTATAAGACTTGTTTTTGGATATGGATATGGGCAGTCAGAGAGCAGTAGTACCATAAGTTTACCTAGTTTTCAGATTAGATGTCTGAGTGAATGCCAGGTGAAATGATTAACTGAAGATAATAGAGGAGACAGCACATATTTAGCTAGGTATTCTGGGTTCTCGTTTTTATGCTTCCTCAACATCCATTATCTTTTCGTCTGAAACAATGTCAACAATTTCTTGAAGAAGGATCCTGCCTCCTTATTATAGTCCATATATTATATGTAACTGACTCCACTCTTGGTACCAGGGATGGCCAATTGCAGTATGAGATATTCTTGGTAAGAGATCATCTTTTTTGGGGGGGGGGTTCTTGGTTGCTGAGAAGAATTACATAAAGCTACTGGTCACCCTAAAGAATAAAGCCTGAATAGAAGACAGCTGAGTTCTGAGACAGAAAAAACAGAAGATTCTGATAACATTTTTCTGAGCTCCTTAATGTAATAATTCTAAAGTTCATAAATCCTTAGAGTGTTTTGAAACAAAGCCAAAACATTTTTTGCATTTTTGTCTTCCCTTCTAGTCTCTCTTCTTTAATTATTTTTTCTTTTAGCTATTTAACAGTGCAAAAATCTTGACTAATGTAGTTGAGGAGGGTGTGTAGGAACAGATTTTTTTTCACTAGAAATATTAAATTCAAACTGCCTGTATTAAAATCTGATAAGGATGGTTAGTGGGCAATTTCTAGCAAGGAGTCTAAAGCTCAGAAGAGAAATCAGGGTCTTAGATAAAAGAGAAAAAGATGTGTAAAAGATTTTTGAAATCATGGATATAGAAAATTCATCCAGGATGAGCAAAGAAATTAAGAATTGATGCATACTGAGAACAGGATCTCAGAAAACTTCAGTATTGGAGGTCAACCTATAGAGCAGACAAAAAATCTTGAGAAGGAATGTTTAGAATGATATACATTTGAGCCCTGGCCATTGTGGCTCAGTTGGTTGCAATGTCATCCCTTAAACTGAAAGATCTTGGTTTGATTTCCTTTCAGAGCACTTGCCTAGGTTATGGGTTCAATCTCCAGTCCAGGCCCATATGAGAGGCAACCAATCGATGCTTACGTCTCTCCCTCCCTCCCACCCTCTCTAAAATCAGTAAACATGTCCTTGAGTGAGAATAAAAGAAAAAAAAAAAGAATGATAGTCCAGAAAGTTCTGGACATAACTGTAGGAGTGGGAAGCAAGTTTACAAGGCCAAAGCACTTCTGGAATCTAGAATAGTGCTCCTCAAAGTGCCCCCAGAGAAATTGTTTCTGGGTAGAGCCAACATAATCAGCTGTCATAGAATGTAAACCGAGTAAGCACACTGTCTAGTTCAGCTAATTTTTGTTTTCTTTTTGTGACAAGACTCTCTTTATGGGTGGGAAGAATGTGTTGATTTGCATTCTGGCACAGGCTTTTGGTCTCAGATTCAGTAACAGTTTCCTGGTCACACTTTGAGTAGTGTTGATCTACCATTGACCTCTCTCTGCTGGTGATTTTTCAGTAATATGATCAGATTAGTACATGGTGCATATCGTAGGAAATGCATGTAGATTTAAATTATTATATAGGATATTGAACATGAACAAATGATAGTAGGGAATAAACTAGACATATATAGGTATGCATTATCCAAAGATAAGGATTTAGGGACTCTTCATAATGAAAGAATTTCCTGATTAATTGTGTAAAAAATCCTAATAAAAAAGCTTTTGTTTAAAAAAAAGAGTCTCAGTTGAATCTCTGATGTCTGAAGCTCACCAATAGTGCTGCCTGTAAGAGCTGGAGAAGGGGTGAGGGTAGGAGGACAGAATGTGGTCTGCTCAGGTCCCTCCTCACCTCTGTGCTAATCCTTAAGATTCTGAAATGGAACCATAGAATTTGACATTTCACAGTTTGCAAACCACTGGGTTGACAATAAGAAGCAATTAGTTTTGAATTTTGTGTTGATGCTTGAGTCTTACACTATCTGGTCCTGTGACCTGAAGAAAGCCACTCAAGATTCTTGAGGTTGTTTTCTAATCTATAAAACTTGGATATAATAGCAATCTTCAAGAGTGGTTCTGATGATCTAAGCAGTTGATGTAAGTGAATGTGGTTGTGAGGTGTAAGGACTTCACTAATATAACAGAGTAGGTTAACATTTCATTCAGAGAGGATCTCTTCAATTCTTACCACCACCCCATTGCTTCAGGGGGCTCTGGCAGCAGAAACTGTATGTCCTCAAGTTGGTGCTTGAATCTCTCAAATTCAAGAGCTTCCCGAAACCTGACTATTTCTAGGCAAGTGAATGGAAAAAACAAACAAACAAACCAGAAAGTGAGCATCATATTCTAGTGAAGTCTTGTATCCATGACCAGTAACTTGCCAAAGTGTGTGAGGGGTCAGAGTCTGTATGTTAACAACTCTATCAACAGTATATTAACTTTCAGTCCTTCATTTTTGTTGTAAAAGCACTAACATAAAAGTATGTAAAACTTTTTGCCCTTTTAGAGGTTTTATTCAGAATTCTAGTCTTGAGAATCTTTTAAAGTCTCCTTTATGTGTATACTTTTCTTGATTTTTCTCTTCCTTTTCTTCATCATTCTTCTTCTGTCCTGCTTTTCCTTATCATTTGCTTCCTCATTCCACTTGTAGAACTTGTGTTTAAAGGGAGCATATTTTTCTTTGAAATTTAGAAACTTTACACACATATATTCTTACTTGCCATTTATGCTTTTTCATTAAAAATAACATTACAAGTGTCCTTACTTCCCTCATACATTGCTCTTTGCTCCAATCAATGATGAGTTTCAAAAAAAATCTTTAAATTTCAAAAATTGAAGATGTAACATCCTTAAGAAAATATGAAAGAATGTGACTCATCTTTTGAAGGCAATCCTCAAAGAAAAGTTGCAAAGGTGTTCTGAGTAACAATGATACTCTGTATTTAAGCACTATTCCAGATTTTCTATACTTATTAACTCTTAATTCTCATAATACTCAGATGAAGGTAATACCATTATTATGCTCATTTTACTTTTGAGATCCTTAAGGCATGGAAATATTAAATAAATTTTTCAAGGTTGCACAGCTAGGACATAAGAAAGTAGGATTTAAACCTAGGCCACTTGACTCCATAGACCTGCTTTAACAATGTACTGTCATGCATTAAGTTCACAGTCTCCAAGATGACTGATTTGCCAGATGATTAGTGTCAGTTGGTCTCCTTCTCAAGATAAAACCAAAGGACATAGTTAAGAAGAAAGCATTTGTATTACTCTGACTCCTTGGGAATTTCATGGAACAGTATATGGAATAGGTGGTGTCATTTTCCTTGACTTGTATACACTTGAATCCCACACAGCAGCAGGCATAAGAATCAACAGATTGTTCCCTGATCATCCAAATCCAAGTAGTTTCTCATGAATAAAAGTTTCTAATATTTTAAAAATTATTTAGAGATTGGCAGCTTGATACTCTATTAATTCCTTTTGGAGCATGCCACTTAAGATGGGCCTTAATAAATGCAGCATTTTATTTTTAATTAAAATACTTAGTTCAGGGAGCATTTATTAATAATTCCAACAGCAACAGATGGTCTGCTTATGTGTTGTAAAAATCTTTACCCAAAACCACGTCAAAATAATTAACAAAATGTAAATTATTAAACATTTAAATATGTATTATGTATCATTCCCATTCCCATGACATATTTTAATTTTTATGAAAAAAATGTGACAGTTAAATAACATATAGAATATTGCATACTAAATGTTCAGGAAACTGGATTTTCTGGTTTTGTAATAGTAAAAATATCATTTGTGTTGGTAGCATTTTCTAGTATTCCTACCACCTAGAAATGAAATTAAAGTCAAACTGCATAAACAAAATTGTTCTTTCATAAAAAGAAAAGTGTTTTACAAAATAATTGAATCTAATATTGAATATGTCTATCATTGTTTTCTTGTTGGGACCCCGTGAATGTTCTTGTCCTATCCATTCATCTGCAGTTTGGTAGGGCTGCTCTAAACCTCAATTTCTTTAATATGGTTAGGAATCTTCAGCAGAAAACAGCCACTGTGTACATAGGCTTGCTTCCTGTCTACCCTTGCCCCTGCCATCTTATCCTACATACTTTGTGCTGCCTCTGAATCTGCCGCTTTGATGCTTCAAATGAATAGTATCATTTTAACTTTGTCATGTTCTTGGGTCATTGATGTAAGGTGCATTTTTGGATCCTCATATTTTGGTGGTCTCTGGGCACTTTATAGTTAAGACTAGATGTTTAACTAAAGAATGATAGATACTTAAAATGACTTTGACAAAAAAACAGAAGACAGAAAATAATTTCATGGTTGAGGGGTGGATATGGCACTAACATGCACCAATTTTGGGGATAATCTGGGACTGTCTGGAAGCTATGGTGTAACAGTGGATAATTGTAACAGTGGGGTGGGTAATTGTAATTCACCCCACCATTCTTTTGACAGTATTTCTGTAAGTGTGGACTCTGACTAATATGCCACTTGTAGATAAACAACATGTTTGTATAAGAATCCTGGGAACTACCTTCAAAAAAATACAGACTCCAATCTTCAAGCATATAAGCCCCAGGAAATTTGCTGACCTTCAACCATGGATCCAGGATGACATGAAGCTGGGTTGACCCGAAGCCAGGATGACTAAACTGGGATGATGCACACTGGACCATCACTGGCCTTATTGGAATGGACTGTGCTCATCTGCACGTAGAGAACTTTTCCACTCCCTGCCTTGATATCTTTGCTCTGTTTCCCTCTCCCTCCTTATAAAAATTTCTGCCTCCACTGAGATGTGGTATTGGACTTTGTGACAGGAGTCCCCCATCTTCCAGGTGGCTGGCACCTGAAAATAAACCATTTTCCTTTACATCAGCACCTGCCTCTGGAGTAATTAGCTTTCAGAGCAGCAGGCAGCCCGACCTGCATTTAGTTACGGTGCAAACCATGAGTTTCACAGCAGAGATTCTGAAACCCATGCTTTGGGTAGAAACATTGTTGTATCTGTACACAGAGGTTAAATAACCCCACTTAAATTCAAGTTGTATTTAAGTTCAAATTTCAAAATTTAAGTATTAAATTCAATATTTTAATTCAATTTGTATTTAAATGCTATTGTTTAATTTTAATGGCAGAGGTAAAAGGGAACTTAAAGGTCATTCAACTGTGTGACTTTGAATTTGGCCATTTTGGGCAATTTATTTAAAACTTCTCAGACTTAGCTTTCTCACTTGAGCACTGGAGATAAGAATACACCTCCCCGATAGATTTGTTATGACTATTAATTGTAAAGCCTTGCTGTAGTGTCTGGATATGATAAGAAACTGTCTAATCTATCTTTCTTTGAAAAAATAAAATAAGTCTGGTGATGAAACTAAGTTCCAGAAGGTTAATTAACTTTTCCTAGATCAACAAATGTCTAAAAATGCCAGAAGTAGAAATGATGTACCATGAATACCAGGTCAGGGTTATTTAATTAGACAGTTCTGATGTGTATTTGCTGGGAAAGGACATTTATTATTTATCTGTAAATTTTCAGGTTGTAATCTGCTACCAATAGGCACATTTTTGTCCACAAGAGGAGCAGCATCAGTAAACTAGTTTTTGAAAAGTGTTGAGTAGTTGCACATTTAAGTTATTTGCTTTAAAATACATAAAAAGTATTTTTAAAAACATAATGTGTAATTTTTTCTGGTAAGTTCTAATACGTGCAAGTGTTTGTTTGTTTGTTTGTTTTTCGTAAATGATGTTTTCTAAACTTTGTTTTGCCCTTTACTTCTTCTCAGTGTGTGTGTGTGTGTGTGTGTGTATGTGTGTGTGTGTGTGTGTGTGTGTGTATGTGCGTGTGTTTTAAACAAAGTTGTCCAGGTTTCATTCATCAACAGGTCCTCCCTCTTCTCCCTGCCTGTTGCTGTGCCTTTTTCAGCACAGAGTCAGGGAAGGGCTTCTCTGGCCTGCTCAGCTGGAATCTCCTGGGAGTAGAGGTCGTCATTCCTGCTGGTAGCACTTACTTCATGCAGTCTGTTCCACCTGAGCTCAATATGGAATCACATCATGGTCTGCAGCTGGCACAGAAAAATGGCTACCTGACTGTTGGTGATATCAAAGCCAGCCTTAATTGGGAAGGGACATGGCCAGCTTGGAGAGTGCTGAAATACCTGCGGAAGAAAGGGCTGGTCTGGGTGGAGCGGCAGGCCCCTCCCCCAGGAGAGGCCCGCTACTGGCTGCCCACTCTTACCTCTATACCTATTCTCATTGAAAAAAAAAATTAAGTTAAAACTACCAAATGATCACATAAATAATTATTCTGGGTTTTAGTATTTAACAATTTTAGTATCTAAATGAAATAGATTTTCTTACAGTTAGACAAAACTATTTTAATGTAATCTTTATTATATTTTTCCATCACCATTTATTGCCCTTATACTCCCACACCCTCAGCAATCACCTCACTATTGTCCATGCCCATGAATCATTTTTCCTTTTAATTCAAATCAGCAAATCCAAGTGTGAACTTTATTATAAATGCACAATTCTTTGAATTTTGTAGGACATTGAAAACTTTTTATTTTGTCTTCTAGCAACTACCTTGTATAGGAATAGCTGATAAACACATACAGCAATTATCAGGTTCTTTTATAAGTCATATAAACAACACATGCTGATTTAAGAAAAATTTAAAACTGCATATACTATATACCAACTGATAAAATTACTTTCAAATTTTCGATAGTAGTAACTTTCAAGTTTTTGGAATTTCTGGTAATGGAATTCACTGAATCATTTTTTTTTTAAATACTCTGCTACTGGGACCAAAAGGATTCCTTCTATGACATGATTAAGCCTAAACCAAGTTATTGTCTTATGTAAGTTGTTTAAAGATAAGGCATGGAGCGTTATAGTTATTATCCAGGCTTTTTGACATTGGACATTACGTACTTACCATGAATGATGTCAGTGTAGCAATGATAATTCATTACCAGCATGCGGCATGTTCCACCATTTTATTCCCTTGCTTTCACCCAAGTAGAAACATCTGCAGTCCACTCAGGCTGGTTGCTGCTGCCCTGGAACACAATCAGTTACTACTGTTCAAATGTCAGCCTTGGAAGTCTTGAGGCTAGAATGTTCCTAAGGTGTCTGAGAACAGCCCCTCACTCTGCAGTTCCTTCATAGGCTGCCAGGAGATTGCCAAGCTCTGTAGAGTGCATGAGAAGTTGTTTTGGGGTACCTAGGGTAGCATCATGTCCAGAGGGTTGCAGACATTAATATCCGTCTCCCCTGCTGCACATGGTGGCAGGGAAGTGAGGATTAAGCAAGCCAGGTAGAATTTGAAGAGAAAAAATGAGTTGTGTGCCTCTCATATTTAACATTCTGTCAGCTTCCTGGTCAACAGATCCTGCATAAATATTCTCCAAACCTCCAAGCAAAGCAAAGATGCAGATGCTCAGGGCTTGGCAATGAAAAATCTGAGGATAAGTCCAGTGTAGAAGTTTGGCTTCATTAACTGCTGTCAAATGTTTACCTTCTTAAAACCTTCATACTGGTTGGAGTTTTATGTGAGTAAGTCCATAGCTCTTAGAATCAGAAGTAAGGAAAAGGAGAAAATAAAGAAACTAAGATAAATTTAAAGAGTTTACCCCTTTGACAATAAAGTTCCCCTCCTTCCACAATTCAATCAATTTGCTGAGAAATGTTTTATGAACTGTTCAACATTTTCTGTAAGTTAGCTTTTGCCAATTTAACATGTTTCCTGCAGTGTGAAGTTCAATTTAGTTGGTTCAAATTCATTTTAGTATTCCTGTTAAAATCTCAAATTTACATTTTTCTTCACTTGCTTTTATTTTAAAATTAGTTAACCTATCCCACTAATTACTAACAGGTAGATGTTGATCTTTTAATTTTCCTTTTAATCTAATCATCTCATTATCATTTTGACCTCTAGTAGCTTTAGTAGAGTTTTTAAAACAAATTCTGGATTCAATTTTCCTTTTGACTCATGAACCTGTGTGCCATATTAAAATACGTTGTCTTCTATGCATTTAAATGACCCTTCACCTAAGGACCTTGATGTTTTCTAGCCATTCAATCCTTACTTGCATTTATTTAACATCATCAAGCTTTCTGCATTGAATATACACCTTGTAATATTTTAATCTTTTTTAAAACTGATTTCTCTCTCTCTCAAAATGTTTTTTTTTTAATATATTCTTTAGACGGATTTGATTACCGACCCTGTGAAAAGAGAGACCCTATTTATCTAGAGGCAGAGCAAGGTGTCTGCACATAATGGATGGTCAGGGCAAGCTCGCTGGGTGAAAAATTGGAAAATGAGTGAAGAGGGCACTCTAATTCTTTTCATAAGTCTAATTCCTGTCAAGAAAGAAGGGTAGAGATATCAGGTCTCTTAATATAGAACTCATAGAAAAGAAAGACTAGCAATTATTTTCCAGGAAACCTAAAGTAACAGAGGGTTTTAGTTGAGCATTTAAATCAGTTATGAAAACCTTAGATTTTCTACCAGCTTTGACAGCCCTACTGAAAGTATGGCTCAGAGATGAGATTTAGATACAGTGACTTAAGCTGTACTTTGAATTTACTAAATCGTTCTTCCAAAGTATCCCAGATCTTTTTTTTTTTTAGCTTCCAAATTCACCTTGGTAGTCTCACTGGAACTAACTCACAGATGTGAGGATTGGCATTGGCTGGACATCACGCAACTTTCTAATTTAAGGGTATGATTATGTTGGCCATTGGTAACTATTACATATTAAAGGCTTTCTGATAGATTCCGCACAAGTCAGGAAACTTGGATACAGCTTTTATACATGTTGGAGGGGGTGGGCAGCAGTAATAGAATTTTTAAGGACATAAAGGCCAAGGGTTTGCAGGTCTGGAGTGCTATAAATATTGTTCTGGTGGATTATCTCTATATTCTAGCTTGCACCTGCCATGGGGGAAAATAATTAAACTCTCTCAGAAATTATACATAAGTAGGTTAAGGAAGTCTGCCAAATAAATGTCTCCAATACAGGAAAGTTGGCAACTCCTAGCTAAGTAAAATCAAGAGGCACTCCTCAGAGACATCACAAGCATAGATGATACTAGGTCATCTAGTGGCTTTACATAGAAGAGCACTGCCTTCATTGTAAATGGTGATAAGAAAGTATAATTTTTAATATAAATATACAGAAAACTCATTGCATAGGTACTTTTTATTGCCTATAAAAAGCCACTCTCTCATTTTCCATTGCTAACAAAATCCATTTAAGATATTGTACGAAGTAGAAGCCTCTCCAATTGAATAAAAATGGAGTCTGGGCTTGGTTTTGGGTGGGTGTATATCTTAGTTTTGGTCTGTGAAATATAAAGGGATGTTCACTAGAGGCTTCTGGGAAGGTTTATCTTCACTGATAAAATGTTTTTTATCAGCTAAGTATTGGAATGGTTTGTTAAGTGCTAATAGATAACCAGACTAGTGAATGATAATTGATAAAAGAATGTTATATCTGTGGTAAAATATTTCTACAATTTTGAGAAAACTTCAAAAGGAAAAATATTTAAGTTATTCATACTGAAAAGGTCCATTTTCCATCAACTGGTTCTCTTTATGTATGAATTCGTTCAAAAGAAAAACACACCATATGTCTACTGCTACATGGATGAAAGGCTGTTCAACATGTGTGAGAATCCAACGTGTACAGCACCACTTTATCTCTTGTCTGTGTCCAGTGGGTTTAGATGGTTTTGCCTCCTGGTTTTTGTGTATCACATTTTTCTTAGTCTTGATCACTGATGCAGCCAGAAACTTGAACACGGGTGTAAAGATTTTCTTTTCTTCTTTCAGAAAGTTATTGCCCTTCAGCGGGATTCAGTAGAAGACTGTATTGAAGCAGTCACCCAGCAGTTGTTTCACATGGATGACGGTGCCCTGCAGGCTTATACAGAAGGAGGTGGAGCAGGTTGTCAATTATTTCTGCACTCAGGGCTATGGACTAACACTGTGCTTGACTGAGGCAACACAGCAGCTGCAACCCCACAGGCAATCCATATCAGCCTTAATGGTGAGGCACCGAAAGTTTCCATAGGGTTGGGTTTTCTTGGTAGTGAGTTCCTAGTGATGCAAAGATGGACGAGGATAGAACAGTTCTTGGTAAGGTAAATCAGTGCATCAGCTAGAAAATGAACAGGTAAAGCATGGCAGCAACATGTTACCTAATTATAGTTCAAACTCCAAGGCCTGTGTGTGGTCCGGCCTTTATGACCCTGAGACCTGCATCTTACTGACAGTACATACAATCTGAGTGTTCTTGCAGATGTTGCTTCTCTGGAATAAAAATGTGGCATGAATTTACCTCATTAGACTACCATATTAGAGTCATTTTGTTATGTTTCAGCCATGGAAATAGAGAATGGAGTGATTAAGACATCAAATTAGAAGCCCCAGGACCAATATTTGATATGGTTAGGAAAGTGTGGTGAACATATTTATCAGGTTACAGAATAAGGCAGTAAAGACATCAGCCATAAATATTTTATGGGAACTGTTGGTAGCAGAGACACAGATCTAATAAATTTTGAGGTTAAATTAGTTCCACAGCAACAAATGCCTAAGTAGTCCACAATGCAAAGCCAATTCACACAAACATTGTTAATTTATATAACCAAATAAACTCTCCTCTTCATTGAAGATGCTGTGCTTCTGTACAGAATGCTGTGGGGTGGTCTCATTCCTAGCATTCAGGTGTTTTTTTTTTCTGGTGCTTCCTATGTCAGATGCAGAAAAATTCTATTACCTCTTTTACAGATCTGAGGATAGATCTAATGAAGTAGGAAATATAGGTTCTCTACTTTTAGATCCTCTGATCTATTTATCATCGTTTCCCTTCTTGCCTTAGAAGTCAGTGGAGTGGTTGTTACCCATGTCCTACCAAGGTCCTGACATTTTCACTTTTTTCTCTTTCTCTTCTGTACTTTCTGCCCTTGTATTTAGCATCCTCCAAGAAAGATTTTAATTATCTTGGGATTTGGAAAGAAGATGGGAGGAAACTCTCCCTGACAGACTGTTTTTCTTCAAAAAAAATTTTTTTTATTTATGCTTTGGCTTCTGGTATCTACATGCTTTGCCTAGGATTTTGCAGCCTTTTCCCAAGGCAAAGGATGTCTCTGGGTTTAGTTTGAAGGAGGGAAGAGCCATGGAATAAAAAGCAACTAAAGACAATCGAAATAGCAGGGAACAAAAAACACTAATGTATTAAAATATTATTTTCCTCCTTTGTCAAGTATAGAGGTAAATTCACTTTAGGTTTTGAGTTTGTTCTTCTTTTGGCTACAGACTCACTTCTTTTTCTTCTTGCATATTTCTTGTTTTTGAATAGGGGCCTAGCTTACTCGTACTATGTGGGGTGTACATCAGGGTTCCCCGGAAAAACAGAACCATTATGTTTATCTATCTATCATCTATCTATCTATATCTACTTACCTGGAAATGTATTTGTTATAAGGTATCAGCCCAAATGATTATAAGGTTGAGAAGTCCCATGATCTGTCATCTACAAGCTGGAGACCAAGGAAAGTTAGTGGTATAATTGTGCAGTACCAGGGCCTGAGAGCTAGTGAGCTGATAGGTAGGAATCTGAAGGTCTAAGAACCAGAAGCACTAAGGGTAGGAGAAGACTAATGTTTCAGCTCAGTTAGGCAGAGAGTAAATTTAAACTTCTTCTGATTTTTTATTCTATTCAGGACCTCAGTAGGTAGAATGATGCCCACTCATATGTACGAGGGCCATATGCCCAATTCAAATTATAATCTCTTCCAGAGACACCCTCACATATTCAGAAATAACGTTTAACCAAATATCTGGGTGTGTTGCAGCCCTGTCAAGTGGGTACAAAATTAACTATCACAGGGTGTGACTGAGTCTTCTCTCCTGGAAGTTAGTTTTATTCTTTACTATTAATGCAGAAAACTAAATCAGTAAATACTTGTTTTTGTTTCTTTTTGGTAGAGGACTCTGATGGTCAATTTTATGTCATTTTGACTAGGTTAAAGTCCAGTCTGTGGTTATTTAAACAAATATTAATCAAAGTATATCTATGAAAGTGTTTTATAGATGGGATTAAAGCCCATCATTAGTTGGCTTTAAATACGGGAGATGGTCGTACATAATTTGAGTAGGCCTGATAAATCAGGTGAAAGGTTTTAAGGTTAGAACCGAGGTTTCCATGAAGAAGAAGAAATTCTACTTGTGGGCAGCAGCTTCTGTTTGTGCCTGAGAGTTTCCAGCCTGTTCTTTGTGACAGCCTGCCCTCCAGATTTCAGAATTACCTAGCCAGCCGCCAAAATCATGTAAGTCAATTCTTGGAACAAATCTATATCTCCTGCTGGTTGAATCCGAACTGATACATGGACAGAGGAGTTGACAGGCGATAATGACTTGATATATTGTCTTCCTGTGAGAAAACTTTTGTTTCTTAAATGCCTTCAAATGGTCTTCAAATCTTGGCCTTGTAAGTTATGCCCTTCATGATTCTCAATGGTGCCATTCGTATATATTATGCAATAAATGCCACCTCCTGGGATTTTCAGTGTGTTAGCCTTGGTTTCAATGCTTCCCTTGAAAGTGTTGAAAGTGTGGGAGTTTGAGTCACCATAAATGTTAGCTCCCTTGAGCTTCAGACATTCGATTCTTGTTGATTTCCCCTCTACCTATGCATAAAAGCAGCCCCAGAGTCAGCCAAGTCTGAGAGAATATTATTGAACCCACCTGTTGGAAAAGCTGCAGAGGATGAAGGATGGGCCTTGCTCATAAAGAATTGCTGACATTGAGGTTATGGAGTTGATTTCCTAAGAGCAGGCTACCTTTCAGAGAGAAGCCCTGAACTATAGAAAGGGCTGGGAAATAAAAACTGAATTTCTAATTCTGGTACTGGAAAGCAGCAGGAGTGAAGTTGTGCTGAAAGTTGGTGATCTAATCACAAATCTAGCTATTGTCAAGGAGAGATGCACTTTCCAGAGCCTCTGAGGGTTATTTTTCCCTTAGAGCCAAAACACCACAATTGCAAAGTAGAATGAGACCGTGTACCCAAGTAATTTCCTTATATTTTCAACTTTTTCTATATTTTCCCACTTCCCGATTATTATTGGTCTTATTTGAATGACTCAGAAAGGAACTCGCAATTTTGATAAATTATTCTGATGAAAATGGTATTGATTGGCTTATTATAAAATGTCTATATCTTTGTCAGGTCTTCTAAGGAAGTTTTAGTTGAGATATTTAAATATGTCAGAGTACCCTATACAATAACCTGGAAGCACTGAAGTAGGCAAAATGATTTTAGAGCAACATTCAGCTTTAAAATTCTATCCGACTGTCAGTATTGCAGTGTGAGACCACCTCACACCATGTGTGACCCCTGGTCTGCTGTCTTTTTAAAACGCGTATTCTGTTTTGCTATTCCCAATTCTTTTCTCCATCTGCCTGCTGACCTATGTGGCTGTTTTAACATCCCTCTCAGTGGAAGCCTCATACCTGCCTGGCCAGCAAAAACTAATACAATGACAGCAGTTTCTGTGGGACTGCAGAGGAGAGGACGCGAAACCTTGGATGCCCTGTCTTTTTCTGAACAGCTAAAACTAAGATAGAGGACGGTTCCAGGAAAAGTCATGCCCTGGAATTTTCAATTGGCGCACAGTGGTTTAGGGAGTGGATGAAATAAATGGGCAATCTATTTCAAGGCAGTTTCCCTTCTGGAAGAAGGGGCAATTTGTTTTAGGGTCACATGCTGAGTAACTATCTGCATAAGAAACCAAATAGTTTCCTAGGACAAGTGATTCACCACAGAATTTTGTGACCACTTTCTCAGAAAGGTGAGTTTGTAAAGAATCAGAGTCTGTCAACAGGCTGATCAAGATTGCATTCACCCCAGTTGTCACCGAAAGTGTGTTTTGGGTGGTAATCACTTCCTTTGAGAGTGGGCAAGGTTATTACAGGCTAATTTTCATCTGCATTTTTTCCACACTTCCTGACATGACATTGATCTAGTATAATTTCTCCAAATGATCATGTAGGCCAGTGATTTTCAACCAGTGTGTCACAAGAATTTTAAAAACATGCAATACTTGACTATTTGGTCACCTCTTTTCCCTTAGATTGTCAAATAAAAAAAAAATGACAATAGCCAAACAATAGCCATTGAATAAAAATTATACCTACTTTTTTTTTGTCAGATCAGAAAAACATAAAATATGCCTTTTGGTGTGTGAAAAATTTTAGTATTTGTTTATGTGTGTCATGAAATGGAAAAGGTTGAAAATTGCTGATGTAGACAGTTATGTTAACATAACTGTCTGTTTACTGAATTATCACCTAAAGCTAAATAACATTTTAAAAGAGAAGTAGCAAAAATGTTAGTTTTACTTCTGCCCTCGAAAATGAATTTTGCTACACATTAACTGGAGAGAGAGCAAGAGAGAGAGGTAAAATAATTTTTCTTATTAAAAGTGGTAATCATCTTCACATAATCATCTGAGGTTCAGTGAACTCTAATCATTTTGAGTATATAAGGATGTCAAAATTATTTTGGGGAGTATCACTGATATAATTAAAGTTCATTGATAGTTTTTAAAAATACTTAAATGGCCACATAATTCATCTGATGTGCATGTTCTCACTAAATTGTATTAGAACCAGAGGAAATTTCCCCAAACATATATGAGGCTGCCAATTTTTGTTTTGTGGTTTTAAATTTACTAGAACCCCAAATTGACATTAAAAGCTCTATTCATGGTAAAAACAAAATTTGTCTTAAGCCTCTGTGAACTACAATCACTAAGTTTCATGTAGCTATAAAATTGTACACAGTAATGCTTGTGTAGGATGAAAGCTGTGTTCCATGACAGCCTCCGAGGCACTGCGTCTCTAGTCTCTAGTGCTGTACCTCTCACAATTCAGTTCCTCAGTTCTGTGCCTCTCTGCAGGTGACTCAGGAAATCTGCCGGATATAGCACCTCGAGCGACACGACGCTAGGTTAAGTGATTAGAAAACGCTGACAGAGCTGGCCAAGGCTATCGGTGAACTTTCAAAATGCTCTTTCTGTCAAACAGAAATTGTCATAATGAAAAAGAAGACAATTTGTCCATGTCTTTGTCTCAAAAGTTTATTTGTTCACTGATGACCTGGAGATCATTCTTAAAAAATGGAACTGGTCAAAGGTGATCAAGGATACCTCATTATTTGGGAGGGAATTCAAACTGGAAGACAGCTGATTACTGTGTTCAATAATAGCAGTCTCTTTAATCACAGTTAGGTCGATAATGAAATATTTACTGCGATGCTTCCAGAATGATTTGAAGCCAGCTCTTTGGAGAGTATTGATAATCTCAGAATAATCAGAGGCATCCCTATGTGAGGTGTTAATGTGCCTCACTGAACAATGCCTTTGATACACATCTGTGGATCATAAATAATAAAAAGCTCTTTCAAGAGTTTTCATAACCCCAGCGTAAAGTTACCTGGGACTAAACAGAGGACAGGGCAGCTCTCAGTGGGGGGCGGGGGGGGCAAGAAAAATGTGACTTTTTAAGTATATCAATAGTGAAGATCAGAACATGGTAAAAGCCCAATTTGAAAGACCCATAAAGACTTTTTTTACTGTGTTTGTTATAATTTTTGCTCTATCTTTTGTTAGCTCTCCTTTTATTTACAGTCTCCCCTCCCCACCATGTCACTAAATGTGCCTGAATTCTAGGACACAGATTATGGACTTTTCTATACTTAGTTGATTTCATCCTATGAATTTATTAAAAAAATAAATTTCTGGAAAGCTGTTTTGCTAAGAAACAAGTGCTGAGCCGGTTTTGACTGAAATGTTGTTTAAATTATTGATGCATACCTCCAGAAAACAAGCGTAATAGCCTATTATGAGGCCTGTTTGAATGAAAAGACAAAAAGAGCCGCTCACACAAATTGTCTAGCAGTACTTCACAGACAATTGCACAAATTATCCAACGGCAGCCACAACGTGAACTCCGCTCCATTTATAATATGACATGGATGATATGGCCCACTGCTTTCAGGGCCATATCTCAATGATCTCGAATAGAAATCTTTAACAAATGCTCTCAATTAGAGCCCAGTTTTAATCAATTGCAACCTGGTCAAGGCAATGTCTCTCTTTAAAGAAGCAAAAACCTTTCTTGAAACAATTATGAGACTTGAACAGGTCATATGCACAGGATGAAACTATCATTCTGAAACACTAAAGGTGCTTCTGCAGAAATACCTAGTGGCAAACATGCCTTGTGCGTATTTAATTGTGAAGAAGAAAAACTTTGGTGGGCTCCAATGTTTCCAGTGGGCCATTTAGAAGGGGCTTAGTAGTAAGTTTATAAATTTCATCTTTAAAACTCAAAATTCTAGACTGTAACAAATTATTGTATAAATATTTCGTTTTACATATTACTTACATTGCTCATTATGATTAATGGTTTATAACTGGTAAATCATCAAGATATGAATGAATATCTCATGTATTTTCAAGGAATGATTTATGGCTTTGAATCAATTTAAAAAGGAAAATATATAGATAGTAATATATGTATATTCACATAAATCTAACTTGTATTATTTACAATTAGACATGGTTGAACATACTGCCATGTGTTCAAAGATCTACATATCATATTACTAACTGCATCAAATTAATTAATCATTTACAGAATATGTAAAAAAAGTCTTATTCAGGATGAAACAAAAATCTTCCATGTGTGGACAACACAGTGTTTTACAAGTAAATGTATCAGTCAACTTTTAGAAGGATATTATTGGATACTTTCATACTACAATGATCCTTCTTGACTGGCTTCTCTTTTATAATAGATTACAAAAATATGAGGGTCAGAGATACATGATTCTTAAAGAAGCAGTCTAGAATTTATCCATATATATGTTAATGTATGTGTATATTTATATAATTACATGTCTGTTATGTATATAAATTTAATATTCAACTTTAGATGCAATAGTGCAGGTGCCTGATTTTTTATGGCTGGTTGGACCGATGTCTTTTCTGATATAATTGTCCTAATAGATGTCAAATATTTTTAATATCACTGTATAAAACAAGATGATCCAGTGTTGATAAACATTGATTTTTTTAATACTCTAGTATATGAGTGCATTTTACTGTCCATGTGAAATTTCATTACTGCCCTATGTAATGAAAAATTTTGGAAATAGTTTTATAAACACTAGCTAAGACATGAGGGTCATTTAGCTTGTTGGAATGAAGGTTTAGTGTTGAAAATGTTTAATGTTCAAACTATAATAACCAGAAGCTGGATGTGTGCATATATGATAGGTGCAACTGCCATTAGTAGTGAGGAACGATATGATACACCGGTGCTGAACTTGGGGTTGCTTTCACTCCTGAGGAGTTCTGTAGATGGCAAAAACCACAATGCAAACTGTCAACATCTCTGAGAAAAATAATTAAGGATCAAATTTAAAAGTCTCTATTTTTAAAGGTTTTGAACTGGACATAAATAGCTTAAAATTTAATGCATTTAACAATTGTATTATCCTTTTTTGAGTTTTTACAAAAAGCAAACTGCTCAAACGATGCCTAGTTAAAATGAAAAATCCTGGCATTTTTTTACCCCCAAGGTTTAGCCATTCCTTTCTATCTATCTATCTATCTATCTATCTATCTATCTATCTATCTAATCTATCTATCTGATGAGAACCAATCAATCTCTTTTTTTCTGTCACCAGTCTCAGCCCACTCTCCAAGTATGGATCACTGATTATTGACATTTCTATAATTAAAAGGATTATATTGAACCCAGATTATATATAAAAGAATCAAATGTTTAAAATTTCCTGCATCCAATGATAAGACAGTGTTATTTATACTATAGCTGTTGAAGGTTAAAGATAACTTCATTTCACCTTCATCTTCATTGTATTTTGTTATTTAAACTACAAGTTTATGAGGAATAGAAGGGATATACTGGTTTAATTGGTTCTGCTGTGTGTCTACCATACATAATATTGGGTAAAATTATTTATTCTTTCTTATATTCTTCAACAGCATCAAGTTCTTAAACAGTCATCTCTGTGTTCTTCCTAAATTTACCATTCTGGTATCATGAAAACTATGAGAAGAAAAACCCTACACTGTAGGGAATAATTCTATCATAGGTGGCAAAATGCTGACTCTCACTAGACAATTTTAACTCCTCTTAGCTTTTTAATTATAGACAACCTTTTTATGTTAGATGGTTTTATGATTTTGTGGTTCAGCTATTAATCTAATATAAGCTAATTTATTACTGGATTTTTGATATTGAAAGGTTAACTTTATAAAATTCCATGTCAAATGAAAATTTCCAGATCTTTATACTTACTCATTAAGATGTTTTATAAAATTATTTTGCTGACATATATATACTAATATAAGATACCAAATATATATACTAAATATAAATATTAGTATAAATATATATATACACATAAAAGATACTAATATATACATATTTAATATACACATTAAATATACTAATATATACATATTAGTATCTTTTATTCAATGTGCCAAACTGGTTGTTAAGAAATTGACCTTAAAACTCCCACTTTCTAAATATAACTTGGTGAGATTTTTCTTCTTTATAGTTATTTAAATCAACTAAATAAATTTCTAGATTGACCCTGAATATTAGAAAGTCAAAGAAAATAGTGCAGTTTCACAGTCAGTTTTTTGATTAGATATTCCTTTAAATTTAAATCATGACCCAGTAGGATTCCTAAAATGACTTTTTTTTTAAAACCCCAGATTTAATTCCATAGGGCTGTTACTCTGTGAACTGACTTCAGAATTGCTACCTAGGCACATAGAGGCAGGTGCAGACATGACTCACAGATTGAGATAGAGTCTGGGATTGAGTTCTTCTCAGGCTCCTCCATGAGCAATCAGACATATTGTTTCCATAGTAATTGAAGTCTTCCACCTGTTGAAAGGGAACATAATGAGTTGTCATTTCTACTCTGCGGAATTTGTCTAATCAGGTACTTTCTTGGTGAGAAAATTTGGCCTTTTAATTTTGTATAGAACATTAGGATGTCAGTTTGTGTGCCAACAATAGGTCTTTAAGCCTATATCTTTTTTTAAAGAAGCCAATTTAGATTGTGACTAAGACATGTTACAGTCAGACCCAGAGTTAGAGAATTAAAACTCAAGAAATCAACCATGATTTTAAAAGTAACCATACACCTAAAAATTAGCCAACTTTCTCCTCTTTAGGAAATGACTGTTTTTATTTGTTTCCCTTCTTGTCCCGTTGGCTCCAGAGAGCTCTATAAATTTTTATTTTTATTTAAAGCTCACAGCACATTTTAATTTCCAAGAACCATGCAGAGATATTATGTATTTGCAATTGTGTAAAATTCTCTTCTGTATAACACTTTGGTGTCTACAGTTTGGACCTTAGGGAAGTTAAAAATATCACCCATTATTGTTCTTGGAAAATACAAGATTCTTAGGGGTTAAAGTCAATCACTAGAACCATGACTGCTGTCAATAATCTTACACTAGGACAGACTTAAACTGAATTTTAATCAGCCTCTCAACATGCTTAGCTCTTGAGAGGAGGTTTTTATTTTGTTTTGCCACATGGCAACATAGGCAGAGACAGTGGCTAAAATGGAATCCATTGCATTAAATGGTTTGAATGCTGATTGAATATAAAATTGGACATTTTTATTTTCTGATTTTAGCTTTAGAGATGTGTGAAGGTGCAGCAGGTATCTTGAAAATAAAACTGTCACTCAGCTATAAACTATGGAATTCGGGGAATGGAGAGCTTCACTGTTCATTAAAAATAAATAAATAAATAAATAAAGAGGATGAATAGGAATCTGTGTAACATACTCTGGGCAGTTTCCAGAAATCAGCTTTTGCACAATGAATTTAAATATCAAGATGCTTCCCTGGTTCTAGATTTCGGTAAATATAATGAGTCAGGTAGGATAACTTTATCTGTAAAACAGCACTGGGGTCTTTAAAAATCCTTTTCTGTTTATTTATCAAGTCTTCCTTAACAATGATATTTTTAAGAAATAGAAGCACAATAAATATCTTCCAAATGATTCTTTGGTAAATAGGATATGCTTGTGTGTAGTTTATGTGACAGAGAAAGAGATGTTTACATGATGCCCCACCTATTATATCCCACATGAGTATTGGCAGGACAATTTCATTCAGTTATTTGAAAGCATTTTGGTTTCTGTAAATGGTTCACTTAAAGTACATTATTTTAGAGAGAAAGATATGAGGCATTCGACCTCAGCCTCAGTAAGAAGAGACATCATTCTATTGTGATGTAGCAGATCCAAGCACTCTGTTTTTCGGTATGCATTAGAGATTCTTTACTTTAGTTTTTCCATCAAAATCATACACTAACATTCAATATTCTCCTTCCAAATAAAGTAAATTCCCCGTTGTCTTGAAAAAGTTGTTCTAAGCCATCTTGAATTTATAGGGGAAAACTTCAACACCAGTCAACAAATAAGAAACACACTAGTTACTTAAAAATTCTCTCTTGGGTTTTGTCCAGGAGACTCTAGGTACCTGGGGAAATGAATTATTTTAAAAGAAACAAAAACATACTTTAAAAAAGTATTGAATTTCTTCCTGAATGTTTATATGTCTAGGCCCTGTTGAACTAGAGAATAGGGATTTTAACAGCTTATATCTTCTTTTTATGGTGGATCTTGGTTGCATAGTCTTCAAGTGAAAAATCACAGGAACATTGGACATTAGAATAAAATTTCTAAAAAAAAAATAAGGTAATGAGAAATCTAAGGCTAAAGCATTAATAGGGAAAACACTTGACTGGAAACTAAATTACTAGTAAGAGTAATCATATAGTAAGAATACAGTTCCAAAGACTACCAGGTACTATAGATCCTGTAATTTATTTTATATTTTTATTTTGCATTTACAGTTGACAAATAATATTATATTAGTTTCAGGTATACAAGCCATTGATTAGACATCTATATAACTTAGAAAATGATCACCCAATAAATCTAGTGCCCATCTGACATCATACATAGTTATTACATTGTTATTGACTATAGTCCCTAAGCTGTACTTCACATCCTCACGGCTATTTTGTAACTACCAATTTGTGCTCCTCAATACTTTCACCCATCTCCCAAACCTCTCTCCCATCTGGCAACTGTCAAAATGTTCTCTTGAGTATCTATGAGTCTGCATCTGGTCTGCTTGTTCATTTATTTTGCTTTTTAGATTCCAAGTATAAGTGAAACCATAAGGTATTTATCTTTTTCTGACTTATTTCATTCAGCACAATAACCTCTGGGTCCATCCATGTTGGTACAGATGTCAAGATTTCATTTTCTTAATGGCTTAGTCATATTTCATTGCATATATGCACCAATTCTTTATCAATTTACCTATGAATAGACAGGTTGCTTCCATGTATTGTAAATAATGCTGTAATGAACATATGAATGCATATATCTTTTCAATTTAGTGTTTTGGATTTTTATGTATAAGTATGCAGAAATGAAATTTCTGGGTCCTTTGTTGTCTTTTGTTAGAGCCTTTGTTTTAAAGTCTTTTGTCTAGTACAAGTATTGCTGCCCCATCTTTTATCCATTTTTTGTTGTTTCTATTTTGATGAAGTGTCTTTTTCCATCCCTTTACTTTCAGTCTGTGTGACTTTCCATCTGAAGTTAGACTGCTATACACAGAATTTAGTGTATTTGCATTTAAAGTAATTTTGATAGTATGTATTTATTGCCATTTATTATTTCATATATTTATTTCAATTTATTATTTTATTTATTATTTATGCTGTTACAGTTTTCCCCCTTTTCCTTTTTCTCCATCTTTTCCCAGCCCTATCCTCTCCCCTCCCCATGCCAGTCCCCTTATTGTTGTCTGTGCCCATGTGCTGTACCTAAAGGTTCTTTGCTTTAATCCGTTCACTGTCTTTCATCCCATCCCCTGAATCTGTCAGTCTGTTTAATGTATCAAAGCTTCTGTTACTATTTTGTTTTTTAGCTTGTGTTCAGAAGATTCCACCTATAATTGAGATCGTGTGGTATTTTTTTTCACTGACTGACTTAATTCACTAAGCATAATTTTATCCAGGTCCATCCATTCTGTTGCAAAATGTAACAGTTTCTTCCTTTTATTCCCCAGTTTTGTGAGACAAAAAGCTTTATTGTTTTATATGGCAACTTTAATTTACTTGTACCTACATATTGATACTTTCACTGCTTTTCTTTTATTTTTTTATTTTTTAATCAGTATTTTTTAATTGTTGATATTGTACAGTTTTCTGTCTTTTACCCCTCCCCCAGCCCACCACCCCTGCCCTCCCCACCTTCCTCCCATTTCCACCCCCCATAGTTTTTGTCCATGTGTCCTTTATACTTGTTGCTCTAAACCCTTCCCCTTTTCCCCTGAAATTCCCTCCCCTCCCCCTCTGGCCACTGTCAGACTGTTCTCAAATTCAGTGTCATTGTTTATATTATGCTTGTTTGTTTGTTTTGTTGATTAGGTTCCTATTAAAGGTGAGATCATATGGTATTTGTCTTTCACCACCTGGCTTATTTTGCTTAGCATAATGCTTTCCAGTTCCATCCATGCTGTCCCAAAGGGTAGGAGCTCCTTCTTTCTTTCTGCTGCATAGAATTCCATTGTGTAAATGTACCACAGTTTTTTGATCCATTCATTAACTGATGGGCACCTAGGTTGCTTCCAGCACTTGGCTATTGTAAATTGTGCTGCTATGAACATAGGGGTGCATAGGTTCTTTTGGATTGGTGTTTCAGGGTTCTTAGGATATAATCCAAGCAGTGGAATTGCTGGGTCAAAAGGTATGTCCATTTTTAGTTTTCTTAGAAAATTCCATACTGTTTTCCATAGTGGTTGTACCAATCTGATATCCCACCAACAGTGCACTAGGGTCCCCTTTTCTCCACAACCTCTCCAACACTTGCTGTTTGTTGCTTTGTTTATGAAGGCCATTCTGACTGGTGTCAAGTGGTATCTCATTGTAGTTTTAATTTGCATCTCTCTGATAGCTAGAGATATCGAGCATCTTTTCATGTGTCTCTGGATCCTCTGTATGTCCTCCTTGGAGAAGTGTCTGTTCAAATCCTTTGCCCATTTTTTAATTGGGTTGCTTGTCTTCTTAGAGTAGAGTCTTGTAAGTTCTTTATATATTTTGGAGATTAATCCCTTGTCTGAGGTATCATTTCCAAATATGTTTTCCCATACAGTTGGTTCTCTTTTTATTTTAATACTGTTTTCTTTAGCTGTGCAGAAGCTTTTTATTTTGATGAGATCCCAGTTGTTTATTCTTTCCTTTATATCCCTTGCTTTAGGGGACATATTAGTAAAATTATTGCTGCATGAAATATCTGCGATTTTCCTGCCTATGTTCTCCTCTAGGATTTTAATGGTGTCACGGCTTATATTTAAATCTTTTATCCACCTTGAATTTATTTTTGTGTATGGTGTAAGTTGGTGCTCAAGTTTCATTTTTTTTGCATGTAGCTGTCCAGTTCTCCCAGCACCACTTGTTGAAGAGGCTCTTTTTACTCCATTTTATGTTGCTGCCCCCTGTGTCAAATATTAATTGACTGTAGAGACTTGGGTTTATTTCTGGGCTCTCTGTTCTGTTCCACTGGTCCATGTGTCTTTTCTTGTGCCAGAAGCAGGCTGTTTTGATTACAGTGGCTTTGTAATACAGTTTGGTATCAGGTATTGTGATCCCTCCTACTTTGCTCTTCTTTCTCAAAATTGCTGCAGCTATTCGGGGTCATTTATGATTCCATATAAATTTTTGAAGTGTTTGTTCTATGTCTGTGAAATATGCCATTGGAACTTTAATAGGTATTGCATTGAATCTGTAAATTGCTTTGGGTAGTATGGACATTCTGATGATATTAATTCTTCCGAATCATGAACACGGTACATGCTTCCATTTGTTTGTGTCTTCCTTGATTTCTTTCTTCAGTGTTGTGTAGTTTTCTACATACAGGTCTTTTACCTCCTTGGTTAGGTTTATTCCTAGGTATTTTATTTTTATTTTTGCTATATCGAATGGGATTTTTTTCTTGATTTCTGCTTCTGCTGTTTCACTGTTGGTATACAAAAATGCCTTTGATTTTTGGATATCGACTTTGTATCCGGCTGTTTGGCGAAATTCATTTATTATGTCGATCAGCTTTTTGGCCGAGTCTATAGGATTTTCTATGTACACTATCATGTCATCTGCAAACAATGATAGTTTTGTTTCCTCCTTTCCAATTTGGATGCCTTTTATTTCCTTTTCTTGTCTAAACTCTGTGGCTAAGACTTCCAATACTATATTGAATAGAAGTGGTTAAAATGGATAGCCGTGTCTTGTTCCTGATCTTAGTGGGAAAGATTTCAGTTTTTGCCCATTGAGTATGATGTTGGCTGTAGGTCTCTCATATATGGCCTTTATTATGTTGAGGAATGCTCCCTCTATTCCCACTTTGATGAGTGTTTTTATCATAAATGGGTGTTGTACTTTATCAAAAGCTTTTTCTGCATCTATTGATATGATCATGTGATTTTTGTCTTTGCTTTTGTTTATGTGATGTATTACATTTACTGATTTGCGAATGTTGAACCATCCTTGAATCCCTGGGATGAATCCCACTTGGTCGTGGTGTATGATCTTTTTAATGTGTTGTTGGATGCGGTTTGCCAATATTTTGTTAAGGATTTTAGCGTCTATGTTCATCAGCGATATTGGCCTGAAGTTTCCTTTCTTTGTTGTGTCTTTATCTGGTTTTGGGATTAGGATGATGCTGGCTTCATAAAAAGAGTCTGGGAGTCTTCCATCATTTTGGATTTTTTGGAATAGTCTGTGAAGGATAGGAGTTAGCTCTTCCTTAAATGTTTTGTAGATTTCTCCTGTGAAACCATCTGGTCCAGGGCTTTCGTGTGTCGGGAGTTTTTTGATTACTGCTTCAATTTCATCAGCTGTTAATGGTCTGTTCAGGCTTTCTGTTTCTTTTTCTTTAAGTTTTGGGAGATTATATTTTTCTAGAAACTTGTCCATTTCACCTAGGTTTTCAAATTTCTTGGCATACAGTTCTTCATAGTAATTTCTTACAATCCTTTGTATTTCTGTGGTGTCAGTCGTAATCTCTCCTCTATCATTTCTGATTGTGTTTATTTGAGTCCTCTCTCTTTTTTTCTTGAGCCTGCTTAAAGGCTTGTCGATTTTGTTTATCTTTTCAAAGAACCAGCTCCTGGATTCATTGATCCTTAGGATTGTGCTTTTAGTCTCTATGTCATTTAATTCTGCTCTGATCTTGGTTATTCCCTTCCTTCTACTTGCCCTGGGCTGTCTTTGTTGTTGTTCCTCGAGTTCTTGTAGGCGTAGGGTTAAGTCGTTTGTTAGAAATGTCTCTGTCTTCTTTAGGTAGGCCTGTATTGCTATGAACTTCCCTATGAGGACTGCCTTCATTGTTTCCCATAAGTTTTGGGTTGTTGTGAGTTCATTATCGTTTGTTTCCAGAAACTTTTTGATTTCCTCCCTAATTTCATTCTTGACCCATTCATTGTTTAATAGCATGCTATTCAATCTCCATGATTTTGATGGTTTGGGAATTTTCCCCATCAATTCGGTTTCTAGTTTCATTCCTTTGTGGTCAGAGAAAATGCTTGGAATGATTTCAATTTTCTTGAATTTGTTGAGGCTTGTTTTGTGTCCTATCATGTGGTCTATCTTTGAAAATATTCCATGTGCATTTGAAAAAAGTGTGTATTTAGTTTCTTAGGGATGAAGGGCTCTATATATATCAGCTAAGTCCAATTCATCTAGAGTATTGTTCAATGCCACAATATTTTTGTTAATATTTTGTTTGGAAGATCTGTCCATTTTTGACAGTGGGGTGTTAAAATCGCCTACTGTAATTGTGTTGCTGTCAATATCTTTCTTGAAGTCCTCTAAGATTTTCTTGATGTATTTAGGTGCTCCTATGTTGGGTGCATATATATTTACAATATTTATGTCTTCTTGGTGGATTCTTCCCTTGAGTATTATGAAGTGACCTTCTGGGTCTCTCTTTATAGCTCTTCTTTTGAAGTCTATTTTGTCTGATATGAGTATTGCTACCCCAGCCTTTTTTTCCTGTCCGTTTGCTTGGGAAATTTGTTTCCAGCCTTTCACTTTGAGTCTGTGTAGGTCTTTTGTCCTGAGGTGGGTCTCTTGTAGGCAGCATATGTGTGGGTCATGCTTTCTTATCCATTCAGCTATTCTATGTCTTTTGATTGGAGCATTTAATCCATTTATATTTAAGTTTATTATTGATAGGTACTGATTCATTGCCATTTTCATACCTGTGTTCCTCTCTCTCTCTTTTTGTTTCTTTCTTTAAAGCAGTCCCTTTGGTATCTCTTGCAGAACTGGTTTGGTAGAGGTGTATTCTTTTAGACTTCTTTTGTCTGGGAAGCTCCTTATTTGGCCTTCTATCTTGATTGAAAGCCTTGCTGGGTAAAGTAGTCTTGGTTGTAGGCCTTTGGTTCTCATTACTTGGAATATTTTTTGCCATTGTCTTCTGGCTTGGAGTGTTTCCATTGAGAAGTCAGCTGCTAACTTTATTGGGGCTCCCTTGTATGTTACTTCCTTTTTCTCCCTTGCTGCCTTTAAGATTCTCTCTTTGTCTTGGAAGTTTGCAATGATGACATGTCTTGAAGTGGGCCTGTTTGGGTTCCTCTTGATTGGGACTCTCTGTGTTTCCTGGATTTGTGTGACCTTTTCCCTCATCAAATTAAGGAAGTTTTCCATCATTACTTTTTCAAATAGGTTTTCTATCCCTTGCTCCTCTTCTTCTCCTTCTGGTATTCCTATTATATGGATATTATTATGTTTCATGTTGTCTTGCATTTCTCTTAACCTCTCTTCATTCTTTCTGAGCCTCTTTTCCTTTTCTTGCTCTTTCTGGCTGCTTTTTTCTACTTTGTCCTCTAACTCACTGATTCAATCCTCTGCTTCATCAATTCTGCTTTTCATTCTTTCTATTGTGTTCTTCAGTTCAGAAATTGTATTCTTCATTTCCTCTTGGCCATTTTTGATAGTTTTTATTTCCTTTTTCATGTTGATATAGTTTGC